>CM036588.1:39952227-41270977 GCA_020745705.1 Hemiprocne comata
GGCTACTGATGGCCTGTCCTTCGTGGCTGGCCTAGGATTCTATCCCAGTGAAACCCAGACAAGAAGCATCACCATCAATATTTTTTTCACTGATCTTTGACTTCTTATAGAAAAAATGAGTTGTTTGTGTCACTATATTGTGAATACCAAGGCATACATTCATTTATAATTATCCATACTTACCAGCATACCTTTCTAGGGGTCTAGAAAAACAGGGAGGACTGCGTTTCCAGGCCCTGGACTGCATTTCATCCCTTCTGGCTTTGTGGGTGCTGGGGAGCGCTGCTGAATGAGTGAAGAAGAGAAACAAGCTGGGATGACTTACACTCCAGTAGTGCTTCTGCTCTTTGTATTTATCCAGCAGAGCACCCAAGAGGTGTTGCAAAAATCTCTATCCTCATTTAATCTCAGGGAACTGAGTGGGTGAGAACATCACATGACAATGTATTGCATAGGACTGAAGGACCCTTGCCTTCCCTCCATAGCGCTTTGCAGTTGTCAGCACAGAGGTCAGTAGCACAATCACTCTTCTAGTGAATGCTGAGAGCAAATCAACATCATCTGACTTGATCCAGTTCAGAATTTACAAAGATAATTCTTAAATAAATGTAAATGGTATTCATACCTGAACATGTAGATCCAATTACATTACATGGGGATCCAACAAACCAAGAAAAGTGTTTCATACTTAAACTAACTTTTGAATTATTTGATACAAACTAATAAAGAATTAACTGGTTATGCTTATGTGAGACAAGTGAAAAAATGTGGGTGCTCTGTACTTTCTATTGGGAATTTGTATTCCCATTTTGCATAAGGTTAGTATGCACTTGGGGATAATGTTCTGTATTGGTAGATTAAATTAATATTTTATATGTGTTTTATAGAGATGTCTGATATTATGGGACTACAGCAATACCCTAGCATTTGCATAGTAGCAAGAATACAAGTCCTATTTTAGCCAACTAATACCTGCATATCTCTTAAATAACTAATGTGTTCAACATTACATTGTCTCTTATGCTTGCAATATCCCTTGAGATGGGTAATTTTGTTTTGTTTCATTTCTAAATATCCACGTAGAGATAATAAAAAAAAGAGCTAAAGAGACATTAATAAATAAATTTTGCAGTGGATGAAAGATTTCAGGTTTTGCTTATTTTTGGAAGTTTACATATACTTGAGTGTTTCTGTCTTCTGAAACCTTCTAAATTAATATTTACCACTTCTAATTATCAGGTTACATAGCCATCTTACAATTAACTGGAGGGTGGTTCATACTGTGAGGGTAACACCTGTCATGGTAAGAAAAGGATTTAGACAGCTCTGAAAATCAAAACATGCTGTTGCTTTCCTCATTAAACTATGGAAAGATCAGCACAACAAAGACTTCCATAAACCAGCAGGTATTCAGTTAATCCACTGAGCAATCATTAGAAAAAAAAAAAAAAGAAAAAAAAAAGTAATCCATCAGTTCAAACACACCGATTTCCATTGCAACAGAACTGATGTCTTGTGTATAGGGCATATATTCTGGAAAGCTGCTCTAAACCTAACGAGAAGTTTGAAGAATGGTATAGCATTAGTTTTGTATCTATCATGACAAATTGTATACTCTGGTGACTTAGACATGGGGTTGGTTTATGACAGTGGATAGGTACATGCTTACATATAGCGTGCTAACATAAATGTAACTGAATGTCACAAAGTCTCACCACAAGGATGGAGTCTCAGGAAGTCAGCTGACAAATTGAAACTTTTGAAAGGCTTCATTTTGAAAGTCAACTGGGGACAGAGAAATTACCTCGGGGCTAAAAATTACCCATACCTTTAGATATATGGCATACATAAAAATATGATGTGTGTCGATGCTCTAAAATACAAATAAAGCTGTAATCCTGATTCACTAAGTTAGGGCTGTCACAGTGCACATGGCAGCTGAAGTTAAGAAGAAAATCTTCATTCTTGTCTGCAGGTAGAAGCTACGCTCTATCTGAATGGGAAAAAAGTGGTGCATGTGCCTCCTCCATTACACACCCTCCCCTAAATGTGAATGTGTAAAGGCCACCAAATTATTTCTTAGAGGCTTACTTACTTCTTTCACCCGGTCTTTCTGAACTTTACTACCTGATAACCAGTGTCATAGCACCCAGTTCTGTTTGTCTTAAGTTGAGAATTATAGTGAAGTTTGTGTGTGATGTTACTCCTCTTAAATCAGTGGAGCTCCACTGTATATTGATTTGTCCTCATAATTTAAAAATAAGGTACCATTAATAGAAACTCCATAATCGAGTTCCAACTTTTATGTAAAGAACTTGGTAGATAAAACTCCATAAATACCATGTTGGTGGTGTCCCCAGATAACAAGATTCCAGAGTTTTCCATTAATAATACTAAACTGAGTTTTTAAGGGCAAAATGACATTGCAAGTTAAATATTGATGCCAAAAATGAGACTAATAACTATCCTCTTATTGATAACTTACATAACCACAGAATTAGGGTTCTGAAACTGAAGATGGATGTAAATTCACATGACTGGGGAAATTGTGTCTCAGGACAGGAAAAAAAGGTTACATGTTAAAAAGAAACTAAAAAAGGGTTATTATTTGTTCTCTAGGGATTGATTAAGTGTGTCAAAGGCAGTCAGCCAGCAATCTCTCAGTCTATTCACTTCAGTGGGAGGTAATGAAATTTAATTAGTGAGAAGAGACAGCTTTCACACTGAGGAGAGGAGTGGGGAGAAAACAGGAACATCAACGGGCACAGCGAATAATACTTCCGTACATAAAAATCCCTATTAAAAAATGAATTAATAGGTGAAGCCATTTGGCCTCTGCTCTTTGTTGCAGGGCTTTCTCATTTTAAATAAAAACCTGATAAATGAGCTAAAGCTGTATTTTTGTTATTAACAGGATGACGCTTAGTTCTGCTAGGGCTGAGGGCTCAAGCCTTCACAGACAAACGAATCCTTCCAAGTTCAGTTTAACGTGTTCACAGATTTTTTTTCCCCATTAGAAGGAATAGAGGGTTTTTTGTTTGGTTCCCCCCCCCCTTTTTTTTTCTTTCTTCTTTTTCAGCTTGCCTATTTTATGTACTTATGTGCCCTGGAGTTCAAATAAACTGGGGTTTAGATTAACCCAGTTTTTATGTGCTTGGATCTCTTTGAGACACCCCAGGCAAGGTTTGGTAAAATGTGCATTGCTAATGTGTCTACAAATGTTCACAGGGCTGGACTTCAGCAGAAACACTAAAAGCCCATGCTAGGGTCTCAAATTCCTTGCACTATTTGCTTCACTCAGGAGTGAAATTCCCATTACAAAGAAAGGAGTTCCTGGAATTGCTGTTTGCATGCAAGAGCTTGGAAATATGACTGAAACATTCCTGAAGGGGTAAAGCATGCCAGCTGTCTAGCTGGTCCAAAACATGTCCTGGAGTGACATCCAAACCTGCCCCAGAGGAGGGTGTCCCTCCAGCCCAGATCGGCCAAGGACACTTGGCCAGCTCGGCCAGAAATGGGTTGGGTCAGAGGTCATAAAGGTGGGGGTAGGAACACTGGTCAGATAGGACCCCATCTCAGAGCTAAATCCAGGGTACAGAGCAACCCCACTACTGAGCCCTGAAGGCAAGGTGAATGAATGAAATCTGTGGTTCATTAATAGCAGGTGACTTCTGAAAAAAAATATCAGATTTTGAAGTATTGTCTGTGGACTGATGTCCTTTTCTTTCTCAGTTGTTCTTCAGATAATCTACCAGGATCCATGATAGTTCTCTATATTCTGGAAATGCAGACAGTTGATGTATTTGTGTATATGGTGTCTTAGAAGCAATACTGGTTTGATCCAAATGTCTCAGTGTGTTAAGTAACCATTAGGGCTTTTAAAATGCATAGAGTGGAAATAACCATCTTTTAATTCCTCCCTCTACTACAGGGGGAAGGCACCTCCAGGGATTTAATTGTCCATTTCTCCTTGAAATTTCTGGCTGAGCCATCTTCCCCAGGACGAGGTACTGCAGGTCTTCATGGCACTGCTGTTTGAGAAACAGCAATTCCCACTTCCCAATACTGTGGGCATCCCAAAGGCAGCTCCAGCACCATGCATCCCAGAGCTGAAGGACTCCCAGTCTCCTTGGGCTCCTTAGGAGAAGCCAGAGCCTGATTTAGCAAGGCCATAGCGCCTTGCTATGGCTTGGGAGCCTGGGAGCCTCTTCTAACCCTGGGCTTGTTTTGTTCTTAGATTTTACTGCAAAACAGTAAGTAATTCCAGTCGTGGAATGGAGCTATTTCAGAAACCCAGACTTTTTTAACCTTGTTTTATGGGGTTTTTTTGTTTGGTTGGTTTTGGTTTTGTTTCGTTGGTTGTAGGGTTTTTTTTTACCAAATACTTGATGATAGATGTTATTTTTTTAAAAAAAACAACACACAACAATCTTCAATGATTATTAATTTCAAATAGTGACTGTTTTACCTTGAAGATATTTAGAGCTATGACTTCCAGGTCTCATGTATGTTTCTGGGGTACTAAGTGCTAAAACAAAATAGAAGACCAAAACGATGAAGCTCAGCCTTACAGTTAAGTATGGACCTAAGGCCCATCAGACTCTCTTATTCATTTTCCTTTCTCATACCAGATAACATTTTATAACTTGCATTTGATACTTATGTTTTCAAATAGACTTTTGAACCTTTCTAGAGAAATCCATTATGGGAACATTACGGTATAAAACTTCAGGGGAAAAATTCAGGAAAACTACAGCATATGAAGTCTGTTTACTATGTTCAAAAGAGCTTTTGATAAAGCCATCTTTATGATCACGTGTAAGCCAAAGAAATCTGGGATACAGGGAGATACTATTTTACTTCCATGAACAATTTCAAATGAAGCAGGAATAGTAATTCTGGTGATGAGACTGTGAGTATCTGTGTATGTCCATGCAAAGTCAAAAAGCTTCTAGCTATCCATAGCAAAAAAATTCTGGCCTTGAAAAAAATACAGGCAGAGAAACTCCAGTTTATCTCCAGTTAAAAACAGGCTTTATTTTGCAGGTATTTGAGGATCAAACCTCAAATCTCTGTCAACCATTTCAGATGACTACAAAGAAGATCCTATTACACTTTTTTCCCTGTTTGTTACACTTATGGATCCTAAGTCTTTCAAAAACTCCAGCTTTATTTTTGTTGTTAGTGCACAACACACAGAAAATATCATTCTCCTCTTTCTTAGATCTGCCAGCTTCTCTCAGTATGTATCTAAAATTTCTTACTTTTTGTTAAATTGACTTATGTTGGCCTAATGAGCATCCTCTTGAATCTCATATCTGATTACTCGCATGCAGCAGAATAATTCAAAGCAACCCAGCCATTGATCATCACTACTAATTTCTCCTGAGAAACCATAAGAAAAAAGGCTAGTGAAAGGGAATAAAGAATAAAAGGGTAGAAGATTCAGGCCCATCAAAAATTCAGAGTAAAGACTAAGGGCTATCCTAGCTGCAATGAATATGTGAGATAAGCTAAACAGATGAAAAGTGTGACTTGGGGTCCACTGGGTTTTTACACAAGTTCTACATTATATACTTCTGCCTTGGGCCTAATGAACTTCCAAGTGAGGGCCAGGCTTGCTCAGAAACTATGAGTCTATGAGAATCAAGCATAGTGTTAGAGAAAGGTATCTTATGCTCTTCTTGACTTAAAAGATAAACTTGAAACTGCAATGCCAACAACACCATTTTCAGAAATATGTGATGCTTTACATGGTAGACAGCTAATTAAGGGGGAAAAAGTAAGTTAATTGCTCATCAAAGAAAGAAACTTCAAATAATAATAAAAAAGCTTTAATTTAATGTTATAAAGTTTGCTCTTTAAATAAACCTGATATTTCATAGGTCACTGAAGACATTCCAGGATGCTTCAATTCTGGTATCTCCAGATTGTATGAACTTAGTTGCAAACCATTATTATAAATATGAGAGAGAATATATCATCTGGGATCATTTCACCAACCTGAAAGATAGTTGTACAGGGAAGGAGGAAAGAAATAAGTCTTTTTACTTAAAATCAATAACTAATGACACTTGTTTTTCAGTATTGTGCTTCACCCCATGGTCTAGAGGCTCAGCTATGCCACAACTGAATGAAATGAGCTAATTTCTTACTTCAGCCTTTTTACAGGTGCTTTCTACAGGGTGAACTGTTCGGATGAAAAACCCCTTAGATGTCTCACCATGCAGCTTCCTGTGCCATAAGGTTTAATATATTTTCACATGGTATAACACTGCACCAAATACATCAGAAAGCATCAGTACTTGAGAATAAACTATGAGAAGGTGCTCCAGTGCACACTATCTTCCTCTGGAAATAGCACATGAGACTAAATAGCATAGTACTGATGCTAGTTATGTTGCTCTATATGCAGCTGAGAAGAACTCAGATATTCCAGTAAGGGATGTGACAGGAGAGTTTACACAAAAATAGAATTTTATGAGAACGTTGGAGATCTCTTAAGTGGAATTATATTAAAATGTACCTAGAAATATTATAAACCTTCCTTCAGATTCCACAGTGAGAGATGTAACAGAATGAATTTAACTCACTGATCTGAAAAAGAAGATTATGTGAATTTCTGTATGAGCCATGGTTTACAGCATGACCCATGATTTAAAATATCACCAACAATATTATTAGGAGAAAATATGCACAATAATACAGCCAGTTTGGATGCAGATCCATAAAAGATTCATACAAACTTAGTCAGGATAGTGGAAACCTAACAGAGATACTTAGTTGTTAATGAAGAAAGACTTCCCTTTTTTTTTTGATGGAAGAGATTTTCTGCCATTGTAAAAAAAGTTTGATTAAAAGGTAATCCACCCTCAGATGCTGCCTCTCTAATGTACTTTTTAAACTTTAAGTATACAAATACTCATGTTGAAATGCTGCCTACACATTTTTGCAGTGTTCACACCAGTGTTTCTAATTTTGTTTCTATACATTTCTAAATCTGCAATATCAGAAACTTCTCATTTACATATTTTCCCATCTATCTACAGTGTTTTCAGCAGCAATGCAGTGCAGCATACTCAATAACAGACACTGTCTGTGCACTTTAATACTCCAGGTTATATATATCCTCAGCTGATATATATGAGCAGAGCTTCACTGATTTCAATTGCATTATGCTCACACTGAGTGGTAAGCCTCTTCAAGAAACTACACTGTGGCAGTAAGTCCAGAGCAGCTGACACTCTGCAGGAAGGAGTACAAAATATGATGTAGAAGAAATCAAATGGGAATGTGGTGTGATTTTTCATTTGTTTTCTTTCAGGATTGAGTCTACTTGGGATTTTGCAGACTTTTTCCTGTAGATTTGAGGTGTGCGTTGTACTCAGACAACAGATGTTCACTTAGCTGCTGAGTCTCATAGCTCTAGAAAAAACAAGGTGAAATTGAGTTTAAACTTTCTGAATTATGGTGAAGCTGGTATTCACTTGAGGAAGCATCTGCTGAAAGGTATTGTCTCAGCAGAAGGCAAAAGAAGGTGAAAGCAGAATATGAGCAGAGCATACAGAAGACATCCAATTCACAAATATCTTTAAATTGTAGCCGTCTTAAGAGACCTACCTTTATGTGAAAATACAGGTCTGTGTTAAAAGTTCAGCAACAAGGCAAATTTGTTCTCGTAACAAGATGATGTAGGCTAAGGTGTGGATATGGAGGGTTTGAGAGAGCTACACATTATGGAAGAGCTCTGGGCAATGAGGTACAATGCTTTCTGAACTTTTTTTTTTTTTTAGGCACAAAAGGCTGAAGAAGGAGCAAAAAACAGTAAGATGGCCTTTCATTTTGTCAGGGTTGACTGCTAAGAGTTGACATACTCTCTTCTCAGTAATGCCATAGATTCAGAGACCTTTAAGGACACAAATGACTTTTAGGCCTCCTAGTCACATTCTGCAAATGACCTAGGCCATCCTGCACCTGGGTCAGGGCAATCCCAAGCACAATTACGGGTTGGGCATAGAATGGATTGAGAACAGCCCTAAGGAGAAGGACGTGGGGGTGTTGGTTGCTGAGAAGCTCAACATGGGCCAGCAATGTGTGCTTACAACCCAGTAAGCCTACTCTATCCTGAGTTGCATCAAAAGAAGTGTGGTCAGCAGGTGAAGAGACCTCTCATGAGACCCCAGCTGGAGTACTGTTCTGGAGTCCCCAACACAAGAAGGACATGGAGCTGTTGGAGCAAGTCCAGAGGAGGGCCACAAAAATGATCAGAGGGCTGGAGCACCTCTCCTATGAAGACAGGCGAAACAGTTGGGTTTGTTCAGTGTGGAGAGGAGGATGCTCCAGGGAGATCTTATAGGCCCTTCCAGTACCTGAAGGGGCCTACAGGAAAGCTGGGAAGGGGCTTTTTACAAGGGCTTGTAGTGAAAGGACAAGAGGTAATGCCTTTAAACTGAGAGAGGGTAGATTTAGGTTAGACATGAGGAAGAAATTATTTAGTTTCAAGGTGGTGAGACACTGGAACAGGTTGCCCAGGGAGGTTGTGTATGCCTCTTCCCTGGAAGTGTTCAAGGCCGGGTTGGATGGGGCTTTGAGCAGCCTGGTCTTGTGGGAGGTATCCCTGCCCATGGCAGAAGGGTTGGAACTAGAGGACCTTTAAGATCACTTCCAACCCAAACCGTTCTATGATTCTATGAAATTCACTTTAATGGATATTCACTTGGATATACTAGCACTAAATCCAGGAGCTAAGTCAGATTTTCTTAGGACCTAATCTCCTCGATTACCTTCTGCTGTGCAGTTGTTATGTGTGAGATTCTGTTAATGAAAAGAAGACAGTGATTGGTCCAGTGAACCTTTTGGCTGCTTCCCCACTGCCAAGGTTCCAACTCCATTGGGGGTGACTAGAAATCTCATGAAGGAACAGTGAAGATTTTACAGTGAAAGAAGAGGATCTATTCACCCTACTGCATTTTTGTATGTCAGCTGGCAAGGGCCAGAGCAAAAGTGAGAACTAGTAATTTCAGATCAATTATGCAAACCTGATGGTGTTTCCTTTGCAAAGGATATCTGCGTGCATATTATTCTTGCAAGAGCAGATCTGAAAATATAGGAGCAAAAAAGATTTATGTTAATTCTGTAGCATTGAGGGGACTGATTTTATCCATAGACTGTCTAAGAGCCTTTATGGCTTGCAGTGTTCACAGAAAGAATGGCTTGATAGATTCCACCTGCACTGTCAGGAATGACATAATAATTGTTACATTGTAAATATTAATAAGGTAAGCTTTCTAGCAGGGGCAGCTTAGGAAAATGGCCATCAGGAGATAAATTTAAATATTCCTGCTTTGCTTCTATATTTTATTTTCTCCTTGCTCATTGCACATGTGGATCAGTTCAGTATCCAATGTTAGACTTGAGTATACTACAAAAGGTCAGAAAGACTTAGCATTTCACAGCGGATCATACGTTTCTCAGAGATACCAGGCATGAGGAGTTCTAAGACAAAGAAAGTCAGTGCTCTTTACAGGCTGGAGATTATTGTGTTCCACATAAACATAATAATTAGAATAATAAATTCAGCAAAACTAGTCGTTATTTAAGAGTAGAAATAGACAATGCATTCAAATTAAAATAGTAATTTATTCTTAGGCAACCAAGAAAGTCAGCAATTACCAAGTTATTAAGCCTTAGATGACATTGTAGTGAAGAAGGGCAAATGGGTCAGAACCAGTTGAAAAAAACTAATGAAGGAAAGGTGAAAAAGTTTCCTTCACTGTCTTAGTATATTACAACTATGAAAACTTGTCTGATTAAAAACCAAAAAACAAACCCCAAACTCTTTAATGTGTACTGTATACACTGTGTGGATTAATGGTTTTACTTTTTTCACTTGTACTTTTTCTTACTATTAGTCTGTGTTGATCTGAAATGACAGGCTTGTTCTAGCCTTGTACCTACTGTCTTTGTGCATTTTCAGCCTTGGGTCAAATGAATGAGTTGTTTGCTGTCCATCTTTTTGTTTCTTTCCTCTTCATTTCACTGATTTCCATGATTACTTCTCAGTTTGAAATGCAGTAGCATTCAATTTACATAGCAAAAGGCTCAATTTTAATACATTTCAGGGTATCAATCTGCTGTTGTTCACTGTGTCTTTGTATGGCTTTTAAAGAGAGAATAAGAAAAGAGTATTGATAACATATGAAACCAGCTCACCAATCTTGATTTTGCCTGCATCTGTTAAATAAAATAAAATAAAAATGTGGTAAGACTAGAGAATGGGAAAAATTATCTAGCTAGAATATAATGTCTTCAGCTACATTTTTTAGGAAGGTAGAGCATTTGCTGATGTTCGGAAGTAGTACTGGTTTTTCTGCACTGTTTCCAGTAATTGATATTTGTCATCCATACATTTCTGTTGTATTCAAAGTTGGGTTGTTTGGTTTTCAGATATTTTCGAGTTTCCCTATAGGTCACACACAGTCATTTCCATCTGCATCTGCAATTTAGAGAAGATAAGAAATACAGTATCAGAAATTCGATCAGTATTGGAAATGTGTGTGTTTACTTCTCAGTAAATTCCTTAGCAGTCCATTTCCCCACACACTGGAGGACTGAAATAGAGAGCTAAGTATTGAGTGATATGAATTTACTGAGTATCTGAAATATTAAGTTAATGTAGAAATATTATATTACTCCGAACCCTATTAATAACATTGATTTGTAGATCTAATACCTGTTCTAAAGGGTCACGTCTGATGATTATGTTTTACTATGGTGTGCAAAAAATTTAGAGTCTGGTTATGCTGCTGTGTATTTGGTACATCTACCTGGTATTTCCCATATGGTAAATTTTTTTCGACAGGGAACTTTACTTTGTATTTTCACATGATGAAACTTTGTAGCCTGAAACCACAAGCTTTAAATTCTACAGTAACACAAACAGTATTAGTAATGCCACGGGAATTATTATTCTCCCAGGAAATAGGACAAGGTGTCTTCTGGATTAGGAAATAACAGGAACTTCAAAACACACTTTTTGTATATCAACTGCTTTTTTAGTCCTTATTATGATAATTTCTGCCTTTTTTTTTTTTTTTTTTTTTTTTTTTTTGAAGCTTACATATGTAGTTACCTGGACACTGGACATTTGGTTCACTTTTTGACATAGGTAATATATACTGAAGTTAATTTGATAGCTCAGCTGTTGCAGAATCTTTAGGCTAGACTTCATGCTCTTAGCTGGCATTAGGACCTGATCTCCCCCCAAAAAATGTTTAAAAATAATTTACAGCTCCACCTGAACTATCCAAAGAACACATATCAGAGCTATGAAGATCACACAGCCAGGAAGAAGCCCATGAAAATCAATACAAGCTGCAACTTACATTTAGGATTTTAATATTTTGTGTGAATCCTTGAAAGCTATCATTACATGTGCAAGTGGAAAAGATATGAGAGCAGAAAATCTCAGAAATATTCAGTAACAGTTTATCAAAGAGAGGAACTTTTGGTTATGTTCATCCAAGGCTGATAAAATAATCTTTTTGTCTCAATTCATGCACCTCAATTAAACCAATGATTGCAAAGTGCTTTGGAGGTGAAAGCAACTGCTACATGGTGCTATCATGCTAATGATGCAGCCAGTGAATTCTCTCAGACGGCACTTCTTCAGGACAGGAAAAAACAGGCAAGAAAAAAGAAGGCAATTCCCTCCATCTGAGTGCCAGGAAGTAAGGTAGGGATCCCCAGCTATCAGGGGTTCTCGTGCCACCTGTGACAAGTCTCACAGGGTCTGACTCTGCCAGCCCTTTGGGACCCTGCACACCTTCATGGGTAGTTGCAGAGGGTTACAGTTGCAGAGACAGCCATAAATGCTGCCCAGGAGTTTGCCACAGCTGTGCAAAACTTGATGTGAATGTCACCAGATGTTTGGCCCAGGTCAAAGTCCAGGTTTGGGAACTGGCCACAGGCAAAGTGTTAAACCCTTGAAACTGCCCCTCATAAGCTGGTGGGGGTGAGGGCATGCCAGCCCCCCTGCTGACATTGCAGGAAAGACACGAGCCACATCCAAAGAACAAATACCAAAGGAGCCACTTACCTCCCTTTTCCTACCTGCTGCACCTCCACAAACTAAAACTGCTTATCTAAAAAATACTAGACGGTCATGTATACGTGTCTAATAATTTATGAGTTCCTAGATGGTGCCTAACTCCTCTTCTAATCCCCAAGTATAATGAGAAGCATTGGAAGGGGAGTTGGTAGTTGGTGTGCCTTGATTGGCATATTATCTGTAAAGCAGGAAAATTATTTCTGTTAGCTTACTTTTTCTAATAGGCTATGGATAACTAAAACTCACATGTAACCAAAAGCATGTCAACAAGGTTTAGTGCCTTTTATTTATATAGAGAATAAAGGTTTTCTATAAAGGAGGAGGAGGAATAGATGCTGGAGCATGTGGATCTGCAGGCACTGTGCTCCATAGCTCTATGAGAAAAAATGAATGTTTGGGACAATTCAAATTTATAATAGTATTTTTTTTTATTTCCATTAAAATCATTGGAAAAACAGTGTGAAGCTAATAGGTTTCCTGTCATGCAGATATTTAATAGGTCACTTACAAGAGTAAACTCAGCCAGGGTATTAATTTAATGGCTGGAGACTGTGGTCTCTGTTCCTGCCTTTATTACCGTCATCAACTACAGTATCATCATCACTTTCAGAGGCAAGTATAATTCTTTAGAAGACCTGGGAAAAAATTACATGAGCTTCACTGGTAACTCTCAGATGATAATTTGGGTCTCCTGAGGAGCTGTCACCTGACTCAGAGAACTGAACCATCTGTAAACTGAAATTACTGTGTACAGCGTCATGAGCAATGCCATTTATTTTTCATGTGGCAAATACTATATAATTAGAACAAGGTTTTCATCATCTAGAGAAAATTGGTCTAAGTGACTGATTCTGCTCTAATGCTGTGTTTAATCAGTCTAAAATCACCATCACATCTTACGTCGCTTTTCTTGAACTACTGGTGATGAGGTTGTATATGCAAATAGTTATAATTTCAACAAATAAAAGCAACCAAATCTTCCCATTATGTTAAAGGAATTACTCACTTGACATTCTGATTCTAATGGATACTTGAAAAACAGTTTTAGTGTGATATTATTATTTCTGGGATAACAACAGAAAGTGAAGATAATCTTAAAACATGGTATTTTACAGCTGTTATCTGCTCCTTGGAGAACTAAATTCATTATAACTAAAGTAAAAATAGTTGATAGATTTTCCGGCAAGTTAAGATAGTACAATAAAATGAAATGTGTAGGAGTTAATCCTTCCAAATAAAGCTGAGAGAAATGTCTGTGTAAGAAGGTTTTCTTTGTGTTTTTTTTTTTTTTTTTACAGAAATTTGTTTTTGGAAATATTTTTAGTAACAAAATAAGATTTTTTTTTCTGAATGCTTCTGCAATAATGTATTCCAGGCACTATATATGAATGTATTCCTCATTTCAAATGTAAGAATTGGTTAACTAACACATGCTAAAAGCACAACAGTTTTACCTGTTTAAATAGCTCCTTTATAAAATAAACTTCCTGCCTAGAGGGTTCTTTGTTAATGAAATAGGGTAACTGGGAAGTACTGGTTTTATTTAATGGAAACACACAGTTTCCATTGAATTCCAGAATGCACAGAGTTTTTTGATATTTACTCAAATTATGCCAAGGCATATGGTGGCTGAATCTTCCCAACTGTACTTCATTATTGGTTCCTAACATAAGATTCTCTGTTAGGAAGACGTGGGAATGTGTTGATTCATTCTGCATAGGACAGAAGGGAGTTCATTAATTAAATGAACATGTATTGTTTGGATTAGTCTATTCTGAAGAAGCCGCTGCTTCTAGTCAGACCTTCAAACTGGAAATCTGTAATATAGTAAGAGAATGCTATGATTCCAGGCACAAGAAACCCAGGATCTCTAATGTATGTTTGTTGTGGTTTGGGCCTAACACGACAACGAAGAACCAGCCCTGTGGCCGCTCACTCAACTCCTGCCCCCTCTCCCACCCCACACGCTGGGATGGGGAGGACAAAGGCCAACTAGAAGCTTGTGGGTCGAGACAAGGACAAGGAGGCTTCTTCATCGATTAACGTCACGAGCAAAACAGACTCAACTTGGGGAAAAATAATAATTTAATTTCACACTAATCAAATGCACACAGGACACAGACAAAACACAGAGCAGTGTTTACATACTTTACCCAACCCCTCCCTTCTTCCTGGATCCAAATTACTTTGTTCCTGATTTGTCTGCCTCCTTCCCCCTAGCGGCACAGGGACACAGGGGATGGGGTTTAGAGTTAGTCCACAGTCTGTTTTTTCCTGCCACACCTTCCTCCTCAGGGAGAAGGATTCCTTACAGTCCTCCCATTCTTCCCCATGGGGTCCCTCCCATGGGAGAGATTCCTCCATGAACCCTTCATGAGTCCTTCCCATGAGGTCAGGAGCAAGCTGCTCCAGCGTGGGATTCCCACAGATCATGGGTTGCTTTGGGAACAGTCACCTCCCTGGCACCGGCGTCTTCCACAGCTGTGTAATCCAAGTCCACTGGCAGCAAATCCAAGTCCACCCCTCCTGGTGCCTTCAGGGAATGTTCCACCATGTTCCTCTGTGAATGCAGGGGGACAGCCTGCCATCTCATCATAGGTTGCAGGGACACTTCTGCTTGGGCACCTTCTCCTCCTCCTTCCTCTCCACCCACGGGCACCGCTCTGCCTCTCCAGCTCAACTCCTTCTAACTGCTCACTCTGCTCAGGTCTTATATCAATTATTTCATATGTTAATCGCAGAGGCGCATCTATTGTGTGTCTAATGGCTCCTTGGCTGGTTTTGGAGCTGGGGCAGCTCTTCAGCTTCTTACAGAAGCCACGTGTGGGGCCCCTCCCCCACTACCAAAAAGCCTGCCAAACCAAACCAGCACAATGTTCTTCAGGATAGAGTGTGATCTTTAGTCTTTTTCTAAAAAACAGTAAGTTCACAGAATGATAGTAAAATTGTGACTACATGTGTTCAGGATGCAAAGACCCCTGTAAGACTCAAAAACCTACCTTTCCAGATGTACTGAGATCCCCAGCTGACACTGAGGTGGGAGAATGCTCTCCTTCCATGTTGTGTCAGGAACCACAAGAAAGATAAAATTAGTGAACCAAAGGGAGGGCAAGGAAGATGAAGAGCAACTGTAGAGGAAACACCGAAGCAGCTGGAAATCTTGGATTCTACTTCCTGCACCTAAGAAAACTTGCATTTTTACCTTAATTTTTAGCATAAAAGCATAAATATTAGGCAGTAGAACGTTTTTGACTGAATAAAGTAGCACATATAACTGTCATTATCAAAAGGGTCTCAGTACTGCTTTGGTTTTATCTCTTCCTAGAGATTCTTTCAGTCAGGAAAAACTTGCCACTGGTACCCTGGCAATACAGGGATACTGTGTGTTTGCAATTCTGCCAGATTATTTATATATAATTGTTCTTTTTGTCTAATTTCCATTTCCTTTACTGAGACAGTATGGAAAAGCGAAATAGAATTCAGTATTCAGAAAGAAATTTAGCAAAGGTTGACTTTATTTTTAGGTAGGTCATATAATACCTGTTTTTTTGCTCTAGCACAAGGTGTATCAGGCAGCTGTTTGAAGAGGGGACTCCCTGTGACTGAAGGTGAAAAAAATTAATTTCATAGAAGTGCTGAACTTGCTGTTTGTCTGCAGCAATCCACCTCTTGAGAGCATTGGTACTATTGATGTAGTCATATTCCCACAAGCACACAAAAATCCTCTGCTCACCCTGCCTTTTTTGTTCACTCTTTGGATTCTTTGCTTCCAATTTGGACCTTCCCTTCATTGTGATGGATCAGGGCAAACTTTATTTCTGCAAAAGCTCTTTGCTGGATAGCCACATGACTCATCTGCTGGAAGAGCTGACTGGGTGTCACCAAGGGGAAACCTGCAAGGAAGCAAGTTGGCCTGCAAGGAGAAGAAGGAGAACCCCAAGTGGAGATGGTGCCAGAGTGCACTATGGGTGCTGTTTCAGATCAAGACTTCAGGTGGAGATAGAAACTTTTCTTTTTAATAAAAAAAAATGTTTTTGGGAGCCTTTGAAAGAACTGGAGCCCTCACTAGAGAAGAAATCTACAAGGGTAAACCTACAGTGACATATGGGGACAAAGAAAGAAGTCCAATGCTAACTTATCTGGAAATTGATAACCCAGATCTCTCTAGGGACACCATTTGGGCTATGCATTTCCCATGAAATGTAGATTTCCTACTGGAATATGAATTTACTACAAATTTTCTGAGTAGGAATCTGGTAAATCTGCAACACCTTAGGCCACAGAAAGTAGGCTTTTTACTATCCTTAATTTCAATATCCTGGATCACTTATCCTCTCTGGATTTGTAAGTATTTGTACATCTAACATGGCTAGTCCTGACTGCCTAAACATACGTCGAAGGTATACAGCAAATGACAAATATTACACCAGATGAAAAATTTTTCAGTGACAGTTTCTTCAAATAACATAAACAAGTAAACAATTCTACCAGAAGTTTTACAATAAAATCTTACTGGTTTTCTTGTTTGTTTATTTGTTTTCTTTAAAGAATTATTCACAGTGAGTTTTCATGTGTAACAGAAGGAAACATGCTGCTACAGCACTGGTAAAGACTTCAGTTGTACCATGACAAGGAAAAGAGATTCCAATTTAAGCTCCCAGTATTATTGAGATTAACCCATCCATGTTGCATTCCCTTTTGCACTAAGTGGCCGTTTCTTTATCTGATCAGATGATTCTTGTTACAAATAAAGTGAATTTACTCAGCAAGCCAAATATAAAATGCCAGAGTTGTGCTTGTTCAATCATAATGGAAGAGCAGCCAAAGAGCACATTAATTGTTCTTTCAGTGCCCATTTTCAATCTAATTGCCATGAACCTTTCTGCCAGGGTTATATTTTCACTGCTCTAATGACATTAGTTGTCTTATACAGCATCCCTTCAACTCGATTGTGACTTTATTACTAAGGCAACCAGTTGTGTATTGCAAGCAGCAGCCATTTTTTTTTTTTCATCTTTTCACAGTCAGACTGACAAAGCAGTGCTTTTAAACAGCATTTCTCTTTAGTCTTTAAAAACTAAGTCCCTAGGGAGCAGCACCAATTTACACTAGTTGAAGATTTGGATCAAAGAGCCTGAAAACCCAACAGAGAGCAGGGTGAAAAGAAGCAACAACCTGAGAAACTCATCAGTGATGAAGCCATGTGACGAAGGAATCCCGAAAGTCTGAAAATACAGCGGAAGTCCAGCTTTTTAATTAGCACCGTGCAGTCAGAGTTGTCTTCAGTTTATAGCAGAGGTGAAGAGAACTGAAAATAGTTATCTTTTTTGCTTTCTGGCATAGTGGCTTGAGCATCTTCCCTCTCTGTCACGTACAGATCCTCTAAGGCACGCAGAGTAGGGTTTTTCAGCCTGCCAGTCGACTCCACTGAAAAATTATAAATTATGTCTTCTGTGTTCAAGTGGAGAATTCACTGTACTTTAGCATTATCCTTTTCTTAGAGATCCTGGGGCGTGTAATCTCCTCAGAGCCCTGGAAGAACTGAATGGACATTGTGATGTTGTTGTGGTTGGGTGTGATCCTGCTTACATCAACAAACTGGTATGAGTAAAGGAGCTGCATTAGGGATGTACAAGCTGCCTTTGATAGGGCCACTTCTAATTTTTGAGTATTTGCCTTTGCAGCCCTAAATTTTTTCCTGTTAGTTTGTATTTATTGGTGATGCGCCCCACTCAGACCAACCATATGTTATTCCAGTGTTGCTTTTCTGATAAAGCCATGTCTCCACTTCCAGGAGGAGTCTGCTCCTCTGAGCGTGTCTTTCCCAGAGCTGTGGTGCTCAGCAGACACTGCCTACATGCTGCAAGGCTTTTCTGGGCTGTGTGGGGCTGAATACCCCACAGCCTGAGGCAGGCACACTCAACTCCCTCCAAGGCTTGCACAGGAAGGTGCTGCTGCCCCCACTGCTCTTCTGAAGCTGGGAGCTTTTTCATCTGCAGGAGCCCCCAGCCAGGAACATCTGTGCAGGAGAGGTGATTGCTGCTGAGACCACACCCCTGGTTCACCTTCCCTCACTCTGCACCTCAAATGCTGTGTGTGTCACTGTGAATACACACTCATGCACACATGCATGCACAGGTGCATATACGAGACCCATATACTGCTTGTAGGCTAAACATGCTTCTTGACCATGGAATCCTTAAACCCAGCAAGAGCCCTGAAATACTGCCCTGACTCTCTCCCAGGCACTGTTGTGGCAGGTACCGCTTGACTTGTTGCGCCATCCTCAGTCAATGACCCCATGGGGATGTACCTGCCTGGTCCTGCCTAAGCCCCTCACCTGCAGAGATGCCTCCTGCCCACATCTGCTCTCTTGGGGCATTTTGCCAGTTTAGCTTCACTGTGTCAGTCCCCAGGCAGAGTCAGACCCAGCCACCCTGGCTCCCTACTCCATTTGGTATTCCCCCCCATCTGCTGTCCCTCTGGCTATACTGATGAACCCCAAGATACCCCTAATTCTATAGTCATTTTACAGATTGAATATGGGTAATTGCTAAAATCTCTTGGCTTGAGCACAGTGAAAAGTTTGCATCCAAAAACAAGATCTGATTTTTGTCTGTTCTGGATCCACCCCACCAAATTTAGAAGGACAAGCATGCCTTTTCCAAAATACAGCAATGCTTTAACTTCAGCAAAATAGTTACAGGCAGTGTCTGTTTTCACATATCCATGGTGTTTTGTTTGTTTGCTTACTTGTTTTTCCAGTGTGGATAAAATATAACCTCTACAAAATAGTTACAAGGGTTTGGTTTGGGCTTTTTGTTGTTCCATTGGCTTCTTGGGTTGTTTTGGGTTGTTTTATTTTTTATTTTTCTTTCAGTATGGACAGAATGATGTATTTTTTCCTTAAATGTATTCTTGGAAACAACCACTTTATTTTGGCTGAAACATTTATAAAAGAAAACAAAAACAAAACACAGCCTGAGGCAGATACCAGACATGGAAAGATCAGCCTAAATCTGTAATTTTTATGAAGTTATGAGCAACAGAACATAGAGTCATAGGATGGAAATTGTCAAGCAGCTCCTGTAATAGGTCCCATTGGCTCTGCCTGCAATGTTCAAATCAGGGTGTGCAGGACTGAAGGCACTGCTGCAAAGTGTGCCTCAAATAAAGGGATTGTAGACATGCCAAAAAAGAAACATCAAGCAAATGGCAACACGGGTCTGTTCTTACTTGTAGCTAAAAGGTGAAGTTAAATAAGGCTATTTTTCTTCCCACAGTTATCAAGCACTGGCTGGACTTTTGAAACTGGGGCAACTGTGGGTATAACTGGACATAATGCTGGGACAGCTGCTGCAGGAGCCCTGCTCTGATATGGGCTTTCACAAGCAAAAGGCCATTGCTCATCTGTAATAGCAAACAAGCATAAAGTCCTTGCCACCCTCTGTTCCTGAGTTAACCTCTGAAAAAATGAGACCAAAAGTGAGTGCACCAACCAGCGCTGGGTACAAAGACAAGAGTGAAGGTGAGAGCAGCAGCACGAGATGTCAAAAAGGGAGGCTTAACCCTGTGTTTCCCATCCCCGCTGGGCTTGCTAGGGCCAGCAGCACATCAGGACCCTGAAGGTTGCAAATGCTGTCTTAGTCACAGAGTATTAGCAAGAGGTTTAAAATATTCTGTGTTTTGGTTCTGAAAATTAGCTTTTATTCTTATCCTTTTCAAACAAAGCTTTACAATTTGAGAAAAATATCTTTAAGCTTTAGTATTTTAGCTTGTCGAATTACTGAAGAGGATTTAAGCTCCTTTTTTCTTTTACTTTTAACATGCAAAAAAATTTTGACTATATATAAGGGCTGGTTTGGTCTGATTTTTAAAAGTATGTTTTATGTAAAAAAGATATATTACAATATTAGGAAAAACCTAATTATTTTCAGAGGCCTTTTAGGTTCTCTTTTATGTAATCCTGCTCTTAACAAATTGGCACTATGGAGTGAAAGTTTGACCACCCTTTTCTTATGGTAGCAAAACTTGATGCTTTTCAATTTTTTCTGTCTTCATCTTGGACAGAGTAACTTTAAAGGGATCCAGTAAACATATTCCTTAAATTGAGAGGAACTGAAAACAAGGAATGTCATGAAAATGTGAAGTGAGGGAAATTCCCTGCAATAAGGTACTGTTTTCAAAATGTCAAAATTAAGAAATCAATAAAAAAGAAGAAAAGCATATTTGTACATGTTTTTCAGTTCTGAAAATGTTACTGCATAATTTTACTAAAGTAAATTTCTAATCAAAGGCTTCTCTTGAGAAAATCCTCACAAAGTTGTTTTTTTTTCCTCAGTGACTACTACTGTTATAGTATAGGAGAAGTTTAAAAAAATGGTGTCAGTGAAAGTCCAGTTGGAAACACTGCTACAGCAAGACTAAGAATGTGCCACAACCCGCATTACTTTTTAACAACTGGTAACCACAAAATAGCTATTTTTAAGAAGAGATTTTAAAAGAAGTTTTGCCTACAAAATAATTCTGGGTATTATTTTGTAATTAAAGGTTATCTGCAATAAAGAAGTTGGTGGAAGCCTTAACCAAGGAGGGAAAATTTTACATCCACAATATCTCTGGTTTTATTTGGTGCTATAAAAGCCTAGTACAAAGCTTGTTCAAATAAATGAGACTCTTTCAGTCCTGATAGAAATTTTTATTTCTGTGAGGAGAAAACATGTAGTTAACCCTATTCTTATTTATTCTGTTTAATCTCTCTGTTTTTATATCATGATATATTTAATCCTACTTTATTAAATCCATATTTAGTCCCTTTTGTTTTCCTTTTAGGGAAATACTATCTATCCTGTTCTTTAACTTCCTGCATTCAGTGCTGGTCTGTATCAAATTATAAATTAATTATTTTCATTTTGAGCAATCATGATGCCATTTATTTGCCTTTTCAGTAGAGTTATACAGCTGTCATTTCCAGCTAGCTTTTTTAAGTTAGACCCTGCAACCTCTCCTTCCTAAGAGCACTTCCAATCAACAGCGAGTTTTTGTGTTTACCTGGGTCAGTCATGGTGAGCAGTAGAGTGCCCTATCAGCCCATGTCAAAAAGCCCTTCACAGGAAGTTTTCTGTTATGATTTTTTTCAGCGAAAAATGAAGTATTCAGTGTGGCAACCAACCTAATTGGCTTTCTGTTCATCCTCCCCAAACCCCTCAAACATGAAATTACATACTGGAAGACGTACTGCTTTATTGCACTGCCTGTTGCTGGACCCCATGACCAGTACTCCACAGAGTCTGCACTATGAGTTAAAGAGGCTTTAAGGATGCTCCTGAGTGAGCCTCCCGTGAGGTACAAGTGTGTCAGTTGGTCCAGATGGCAGACTCCAGCTCAAAGCTTTTTGATTAGAAAGTCATTTTGAGATGTAATTGGTCAGGTGGACAACATCTGCGCAGATGTTAAAGGCAGGATGATGAAACTTTAGAATCCTCTTAAGCTACACTTGATAAGAAACATCAATTAATATATCAAAGGCTCATAGGAAGCAGAATCACAAAAGCTGTGGAGAGGAAAAAAAGAGCTACTGGGGGATCTGGACTGTCACACTGGCAAGGCGGGACTGGTCTCTGCAGTAAATTCTCCAATGAATTATAAAGGTTGCTCTTACTTCTGCTAGGATGCTATTCCTCAGTTTAATCAACCTGCATCATTAAGATAATTTCCACAAAATCTAGTTTTAAGTAGTACTCTGCTGGATTTCATTTTGCAGCTTGCGAACTAAGGCGAACTTTTATGTTCCTATTACTATCTTTCTGGTAGTCATTCAATGACTTATCCAGTAGCAAAAATAACAAAAATACAACAGAGAATAAAACCACTTTACTGTAGACAATGGCTTCTAAAATGCCAAAATTTTTGAAGTCTCAATGTGTTGCTTTTTGAAAATCAGGGTCCACATTCAAATGCCAAGGTAACAATTACTGAATACTTTTGGAAATATAATCTGCTGTTATTTTCATGAGTAGACTTGTAACTGATACAGCAGTAGTATTGGTGCTTAAGGTGTTAAGGGTTGTTACTGAAGGTTCATGCTAAGGGAAAAGAGCTGGTCTTGCAAATACCAAATTTCTTATGGTTGTTTTGGCAGATTAATCAACTTCAGCTCTTCAATTTAATCTTTTCCATCCTGACACCTTTTTTCTTGAGCACGAGAAAGAGGAAATCGCTATCTTAATTCTTGCCTATAGCTGCATTGATGACACTAATTCAGAGCTCTATTAAAAAATATAAAAAGGACAGAAGATCAAGACAAAAAATAGATTTTGTTGACTGAATTACATAGAAGGGTGGCCTTGGGGGCATGAACTTTGCTGGAGTTACAATGGGTGCAGAAGTGTATAAAATTTAAACTTTTCTCTATGGATGAATGTCAAGAGTGGTTTGCTCTTTTCATAAATGATCAAGTAAGTACAGTGCTGGATATACAGAAAACCTTTAAAAAATATCCTTTTCCCCTCTCAGAATATCCATCCAGCACACCCACACTGATGACAGTTTTCCACTTGCCCTTATTATAGTGTTGCTGATGCTTAGGGAAGACCTGCCTGTCTGAGTTCTCTCGGTTGCACTTAACTTGCAAGGAGTTACGTTATAAAGACAAATCTTTGAGAACCTACTTTTTTGAGCTTTTCCAGCTGGTTTATCCTTCATAAAACCCAGTGCAGTAAATTAGAACAGATTGGGGGGGGGGGGAAA
This sequence comes from Hemiprocne comata, assembly GCA_020745705.1. Classification (NCBI taxonomy): domain Eukaryota; kingdom Metazoa; phylum Chordata; class Aves; order Apodiformes; family Apodidae; genus Hemiprocne; species Hemiprocne comata. The sequence goes on from CM036588.1 coordinate 39,975,086, forward strand.
TCACCTGGGAAATTTTCGTTTTGGAAGGCCAACTAGTCAAGAACCATGCTGAACTATATTGGTTTTGATGAATCTTCTGAACAAGTAATGTTCAGGTCCTGCCTCTTGTCTCTTGAGGCTTGTCCCTTGAGCAGCCAGCCTTTGTCTACACTTGTGGGACTGCGATGGCCATGGAGCTGTGAGGCATCCTGGCTTTGCTGCTGTCTTAAGTTTGGGGTCCATGAGCTTGCCAGGACCACCCTGTGGGAACAAGCTGCTTTGAGCCAGGGGAGCAGAGGAGAAGGAAGGAAAGATATTTCTGAATTTCCAGATGCTTTTCCATGGAGGTGTGAGCTGAAAACTCTGGGCACTGCAACTATCTTGTGAGGGATTTGCAGCACTGCGACAGAGGCTGCCTCCAGTGGGATATTAAAGTCAGCTTTGCCAAAGCTGGATCGAATTTATAGCATCCAGATACCAACATTTCCAATCTCTGAAGTCAGCTCCACATGCATCCCAGAGCTGTGGGGCAGGGGAATGAAAGCCAGAATGGCTTGTATCCTGCTCTCTTGGGAACTCCTCTTCTGTCTAAATTTGTGATTATTGTTGCCAGAAACAAAGAAAGAGATAGAAGCCCATACAACAATTTTTTTTTTTTTTTTTTTTTTTTTTTTTTTAAAGTGAACAAAAAGGCATTTTGAGAGTTTCCTGCTTTGACTGGTTCTTTCGTATGTGAATTGTTTATTCCTGTGGACCCACAAGTGATTTCCAGGCTGTTGGGACATAGTGCTCAGGGACCAAATGCAGAAGGGGCAATGGCCACACAGGGACACCAGCACTAGGATGACAGAAGGATGCACACTGGTACATTTGGTGGCTAGATTTGAAATGCCTGTTACGATCCTTCCCACTTCCCACAGTCTTTCAAGGACAAGATAACATATTTTGCTGAGGTTGCTCATTTAACACTTCTTTTTCACTGCCCTCCCACCTTCCTGTAATTATGTTTGTGTGAACCAGTTTCTTACCCGAGCAAAAATAGACTACAAAGAAATGCTGAAAGATGCAATTAAGTGCTTTACATAGAATTGTACCAGAGTGAAATTCTAGTACATATTCATGCTTGCCACAATGTATATTCTCCTATTCTTCTCAGTAGGAGCAAAGTTCCCCCTTTTTAGCTAATTTTTGTCTGTCACCTGATAACATTTTATGTACATATATATGCCAAATATATTACTTAAAATGAAGGGTAAGTAATTAAATTACTATCAGTGACATTAAAATTCCATTTGGTACAAAACTAGAGTTTCATCTGTAGGTTGTTTCATGATTTTTGCAGACAAATATGTCCTTTTACGCCTTGGGAAAAAAAAAATCAGTTTGTGGAAAATTAGTATTTGGTACCACGATTTCTCTATTCCATACATTTCGGAGTTTTGCAATAGAGAAAGGTATAGCCATATTCTTTAAAACATTGAACACTATTTCACGAATAGGTATCTGGAAAAGTATTAATGAGGAAAAAGAGTTCTGAAACAAGTTTTAAATGCATTTCACAAGTTTGTTTAGTTTGAAAAATTAGTCCTATTCTAAATAGCACTGTAATACAGGGAGCCTTGATCACTCTCAGTGGAAACAGGCTGAACTTCTTATTTCCACTTAAACACATGCAATTTCATATCATGCAATAAAAGATAAGAAACTTTTCATGCTAAAACTGGAGTCATTAAACAATGTGGGTGGGTGTCTGGATGGCAACTTGCATCTTCCTGTGATGGAAAGACAAAATAGAAGAGAACATCTTGTTGATCAACCTTTTATTTATTTCTTGCAGATAAAGAACTACCTCGGAAACATAGAACTGTGCTTTCTTTTAAGTGCTTTAAATCCTTTAAGACTGTACAAGACCACAGGTCATGTAATTTACACATGCTATGTTTCTTGCCACTGATAAAAACTTTAGAGTTGCAGGGAAGAGGTAACATAAGAGAACAGTGTTAGAAAGATAAATTGCTAATTGAAACCAGCTATTTTCTAACCAACTAAATATGAACTTCAAGCAGAAGTTCATAGAGGAAAACTGTGGACCTTTTTGGTAGGTAATCTCAATAATTCCTGTTTTCACCCCAAAAAGGCTGTGGCCATTTTACTGAAATAATTTAAAGACTGGAAAGTTGAGCACTTAGGTAGAAAGAAATTATATTGCTATAGGGAAAATAATTTAAAATCTTTCTTAACATATATTAAGAATCTCAATGTTTTGGTGGAAAATGTAAAATAAATTGAAAAATATGAACTAGCTCAATTTTCATCTTACAGTCACAAAACAACACAGGCTGCTTAGATGGTAAGCAAAGAAATATGAAGACACATTATAAGAAAGGATGTGGTATTTGCATGCAAGTGAGTGATAACATAAACTAGATTGAGGCAATTTTTTTTTCCACAGCAAGCAGGGGCTTGTGCAAGGTGCAGGAAGACTGAAACCTTTGCCTGAAGAGAAGAAATTAGTTCTGCAGAGCCTGAAGGAGCCTTTGAAGGGTAATGGGGACAGGGTAGCAGAGAGAAGAGAGCAGAGACAGAGAGTCCTACCAAGGAACAGCACTTGGGAAATGCTGCAGGCACCCAGGCTGCCCGGCAGTAAGGTCTCATCAAACCTTGCTTCACCATTCCATAAAGCATTTCACCATCACTGCTCATTTGCACCAATGCAGACTTAAAATATCTCAAAGCTGGGTCAGCAATAAAGTAATATATTTGATGACTAGCAACAGAGTGTATGGCTCTGTTGTGATATCTCATTGTTGCCAGGGTAGCTATCTGCCCTGCTGTAAAGACTCCCGTGTCCAGGTCCTTAAAAAAAAAACAGTTTGTGTTGGGGCCAGACGAGTCCCAGGACATGTGTAAAGTGAGGAGAACCTACAGCTTTCAAGACCTGAGAGACATGTAACAGGAAGAAAATAGTGGTCACATCCAATCACTGCAAAGGAGCAATTCTCCATGTATCTATGGCAATGGAAAAATATTGTGATAAAAAACCCAGCCAACTTCTTTGTAGAGCATTTAAAACCCCATCAAGTAGACTGAGGCTCCTCCACCAACGTGAAGGGTCAGCAAGCTAGAAAGGCTTTCAGGCACATGCACTCGTGTTACTTTGAAAAATGTAAGCAGTATCCAGGAAACTCATCCCTGCATTAGCTATTCCGCTCTGTAGGACTGATACTCTGATGAAACAAGCAGGGTTTCTGTCGATCAGATCCACCCATGGACAACATAGTACAGGTGCAGACACAGAGTGTTTTCATCAGTATCATGACAATTGCCAGAGGAAACCAGCATGAGGCCAAACCCAACAGCTTTAAGCTAAAAATCTGTCATGTTTTCAACAAATCTTACTCTTGAGAAATGGACTCCTCGAAAAAAATAAAAAGAAATCTCATTAAACTTCAGGACTTTTATCCCAAGAGCTGTTATTCAGATCTTAGGAGGAGTCCTGCAAGACAGATGAAACTGAAATTGTGCTCTGGTTGCACAAGAGCACACTGTCAGACCAATAAAACTGTGTGAGAAATTTCAAAGCTCAGGCAGTGGATGAAGCATGTAACAAAAAGCCTGAAGTGATTCAGGGGCCCACGCAAAGCCTCTGTGAATGGATGGAATTATGTTAACTGACCCAGACACGGAAAAATATTGATATTAAAAATGAAATCTCAAGGCTGGCTTTTAATGGCATTATATGTTGGAAGGAGGGGGAGCAGGTAGATGGGACACATGAAAGTTGAATTTCAGTGGGAAAGGGAGTCTGAAATCAACCTCTGTGACCTCTCGGCTTCTTCTGTAATTGCAGATAAGCACCAATGCTGAAGAAAAATATAATGGATTTGCCAAACTGCTTACAGATTACACAGTTTAATGCAAGAACATGGTTGACATATTGAAAAATTAGCAATGTAGTACCTTGCATAGTGCCTTACATACAGATTGTAAATAATGTAAATAACATCTTGGATTTGGCTTATTCTTATGATCTCTCAAGTTGATTTCTACTGCTCTGCATTAATGCATAAAGCAATAGACTTGAGAGACAGCTCATGGTGGATGTGCTACTTCTTGTTGGTAATCACTCTTAGGACTGCCCTATTGGTAATTTCTCTGTTTGAAATACCTTCGAAAATATTTTTGATATTTTTTTTCCCCTCTGTGTTGGTGTGGTTTTTTTTTTGTTTTTGTTTTTGTTTTGCTTTTGTTTTATTTTTGTTCATTTGCAAGTAAATATTACACTGGGGTAAATTATTCTTAGTTGCTTATATCATTTTATTGAATTATGTCTATTAAATGCACATTTTCACTGCGAAACCGCACCTCTAAGATAAATTCTTCCTTCTCCAAAGTTCAGAACCTTTTCTCAGAGGTCACAGCATCACTGCTGACAGGACAGTTCATCACTGCCTTTCAATAATTGCTAGGAAACAATCACAGAATCATATATCCTGCTTTCAGGTACAGCTCACTCAAAGAGGCTTTCTTTTCAAGGAAGGATTTCTCCTGTGTTCTCCACTGTTTGATAAAGTGGTTTGACCTCACACTGCAGGCTGGTCTGCAGATGTGGGCACAAGCTGCCCTGCTGAAGGATGGCTGTTTTTCCCGGGGCACTTAGTGCCCCAAGCCAAGCAGCAGCTGGTGCAGCTGGTTGGCCCAGGTTGGTAGGCCTGGGGGCTGCTTGGCCCCTGGACCTTCCAGGGTCCTCAGGAGCCTGCATCCTTCTCTGCTTTCTTACCCAGCGTACTTTGGGAAGAAGCTGCTGAAACACAGAAAACTGGAAGTTCATTACCAGAAGGGTTTTGGTAAAGCTGTTTTCACTTCTGTGAACCAGGTGTGTCTTTAAGGAAATCTCTACAAATAGAATATTTTGTAATAGTTCAGATAAGATGGGAGGAAAAAAAAAAAAAAAAAAGAAAAGCAAGAAAGACCTGGAAAATGGAATTAAACCAACTAATAAGCAACCAATCAGCTCTAGAAATGTAATGTCAAATTGTGCCAGTAGATTAACAATGCCAAGACATGTTATAGGAATTTAATTTCTATAAAGATGTGCTGTAGCTAGAAGTGAGATACTACTGACCTGTTTCCCACATTTTATAACACATTGCAGTGGAAGTGCTCTCCAAAATTATTAATGAAAACAAATCATTTTGTTATTCAGGTTCCAAAGTTCACTCCTTCTAAGAAAATCACGTGTTCAGTTTCTTTGTTTTCTTGTCTCAGAATCTGTCTGTTCAGCAGATATAATCTCACCAGATGCTGCATAACCTGGTGAAGCACCATCCAGAGACCCAGAAGACCTAGGTCATATTCCATAGTCTGATGCTGGTCCTTTGCATGACCTTTGGGAAGTTTCTCACCTTTCCATGTCTTGGTCTGAGCATCTCTTCAATAGGGATGATATTATCCTCCTTGTTAAAACACCTAAGAAGCCATGAAGAAAAAGGGGTTCTGAAGTGTCTTTGTTTCCCTCTCACTCTTGCTTGTTTGTTTGATGTTTTTAATACCAAGAATACTCTAAGTGATTAATTCTTACAGAGCTCAAGGACCTAATGGTAGTATCAGTGATTCTGCAGATTTTCCCTTAAAAAAAAATCACAATCTTTTTTTAAAACCATCTGTGGAAGAAAAATATTCCAGTCACTTCTGCTCATGAATGAAATTACCCTCTACACTTCCTGCTTCACTCCCCTTGCCGTGCGGGTCAGCACCTTGCCAAAGATACCCTTTCCAGATAACATTTCTGACTCTCTTTGTGACTGAGCTACTTATTAGATACACCCTGATGCTTCCCACCAATGTGTAAGAAAAACTGAGAAAATATTTAATTTTCTAATAATTTCTGTTACAAATTAGTTTCTAAATCTGCACATTATGACCTTCATGGGTCAAATGATTAAATGCATCAGAAATCTTACTATAATAACACTGAATTTTATGATCTATTTTAGGGTGGTGCTCATCTATTAAGTATTTTTTGATCTAATGTAGATTTTTTAACATACAATATATTTAAATATATAGAGAGACAAAAACATATTTCCTATATGGCAAATTCCCTGAATTTAATATGGAAATATCACAGACTCTATAATTAAATTAAATTAAGAAAACTAACAGGGTAGAAAATGAAAACATTGCTGGAACTATTCAAAATGAAGCGGTTTGTACTTTATCAAGATGAGACTCAATTTTTTCTTGTTACAATAAATGATAAGGAATAACGATTCATAAAAGGTTTACAGCAAAATGGTCCTGGCAAAATTAAGATTTTTTTATCATCTGCATGGTTACTCTGTGCCTGAAGTCTGATTATCAGCTACTGCTTTTCCTCATAGTTTCATATACGTGTTTTTCAAAGTCCTAACACTTCTGTGTCAGTGAGCTAAGCATTTTATTCTGGACTCACAATCTCATATAAGGGGAAAAAAAAAAAAAAGGTGGTGTTTTGATAGTAAATCTCAGACTTAGGAAAGCAAGAAAAATATTTTGTCATGTCTTTTTAAGGAAAAAGGTCCTCCTATGCTCAGTCTTAGATATGAAAGAACTTGTATTTATGTTCTCCAGCACTTGTGGACTTCAAGGCAGAAAAGCTGTTCTCTTTCTTTCTTCTTTCTCTTTCTCTTTCTCTTTCTCTTTCTCTTTCTCTTTCTCTTTCTCTTTCTCTTTCTCTTTCTCTTTCTCTTTCTCTTTCTCTTTCTCTTTCTCTTCCTCTTCCTCTTCCTCTTCCTCTTCCTCTTCCTCTTCCTCTTTCTCTTCTCTTTCTCTTTCTCTTTCTCTTTCTCTTTCTCTTTCTCTTTCTCTTTCTCTTTCTCTTTCTCTTCCTCTTCCTCTTCCTCTTCCTCTTCCTCTTCCTCTTCCTCTTCCTCTTCCTCTTCCCCTTCCCCTTTCCCTTTCCCCTTCCCTTTCTTTCATTTCCTCTTTTCACAGAATCACAGAATCACAGAATTACCAAGGCTAGAAAAGACCTTTAAGATCATCAAGTCCAGCCTATGACCAACACCACCACACCATCTAGACTATGGCACTAAGTGCCACATCCAGCCTTTCCTTGAACACATCCAGGGATGGTGCCTCCACCACTTCCCTGGGAAGTCCATTCCAATGTTTAATCACCCTCTCCGTGAGGAAGTGTTTCCTAATATCCAACCTAAACCTTCTCTGGAGCAGATTGAGGCTATGCCCTCTTGTCTTGTTGCTAGTTGCCTGGAAAAAGAGCCCAGCCCCCACCTGACTACAACCTCCCTTCAGGTAGTTGAAGAGAGTGATGAGGTCCCCCCTGAGTCTCCTCTTCTCCAGGCTAAACAACCCCAGCATCCTCAGCCTCTCCCTGTAAGACTTTCCCTCTAGTCCTTTCACCAGCCTTGTTGCTCTCCTCTGGACCTGCTCAGCACCTCAATGTCCTTGAAGTGAGGGGCCCAGAACTGGACACAGTACTCGAGGTGAGGCCTCACTAGTGCTGTGTACATGGGGAGAATTACATCCCTACTCCTGCTGGCCACACTATTCCTGATACAAGCCAGGATGCCATTGGCCTTCTGGGCCACCTGGGCACACTGCTGGCTCATGTTCAACCAGTTGTCAACCAGCACTCCCAGGTCCCTCTCTGCCAGGCTGCTCTCCAGCCACTCTTCCCCCAGCCTGTAGCACTGCCTGGGGTTATTGTGGCCAAAGTGCAGGACCCTGCACTTGGTCTTGTTGAATTTCATGCCGTTGGCCTTGGCCCATTGATCCAGCCTGTCCAGGTCCTCCTGCAGCTTCGTCCTACCCTCTAGCAGATCAACACTCCCCCCCAGCTTGGTGTCATCTGAGAATTTACTGAGGGTGGACTCAGTCCCCACATCCAGGTCATCAATAAAGATATTGAATAGGACTGGGCCCAGTACTGATCCCTGGGGGACACCGCTGGTCACTGGACACCAGCTGGATGCAGCTCCATTCACCATCACTCTCTGGGCCCGGTCATCCAACCAGTTTTTGACCCAGCGAAGGGTGCACCTGTCAAAGCCATGGATTGCTAGCTTCTCCAGGAGGATGCTGTGGGAGACTGTGTCAAAGGCCTTGCTGAAGTAGAGGCAGACCACATCCACAGCCTTCCCCTCATCCACTAGGTGGGTCACCCAGTCATAGAAGGAGATGAGATTAGTCAGGCAGGACCTTCCTTTCCTAAACCCATGTTGGCTGGACCTGATCTCCTGGTTGTCTTCTACATGCCGCTGGATGGCACTCAGGATGACATGTTCCATAATCTTGCCAGGCACCGAGGTCAGGCTGACAGGCCTATATAGTTCCCCATATCCTCCTTTCGGCCCTTCTTGTGGATGGGCATCACATTGGCCAACCTCCAGTCATCTGGGACCTCCCCAGTGAGCCAGGACTGGTGATAAATGATTGAGAGCAGCTTAGCCAGTTCTTCTGACAGCTCCCTCAGCACCCTAGGATGAATCCCCTCCGGACCCATGGACTTACTGGGATCTAAGTGGCACAGCGGGTCCCTAACTACTTCCTCCTGGATTACAGGAGGGGGATTCTGCTCCCCATTCCTGTCTACCAACTCAGGAGCCCAGTTGTCCTGAGGGTAGCTAGTCTTTTTGTTAAAGACTGAGGCAAAGTAGGTGTTAAGCACCTCAGCCTTTTCCTTGTCCTCTGTTACTAAGTTCCCCTCCTCATCCAATAAGGATTGAAGATTTTCCCTGACCCTCCTTTTGTTATTAATGTATTTATAGAAGCATTTTTTATTATCCTTTACAGAGATGGCTAGTTTAAGTTCTAGTTGAGCTTTTGCATCTCTGATTCTCTTCCTACATGACCTTACAATATCCATAAATACTTCCTGATTCACCTGCCCTTTTCCCAAAGTTGATATAGTATTTTTTTTAATTCTGAGTTTTTGCAATAGTTCCCTGCTCAACCAGGCTGGTCTTCTTCCCCACTGGCTCCTTTTTTGGCACACAGGGACAGCCTGCCCCTGCGCCTTCATAAATTCATTCTTAAAGTAAGCCCAGCCTTCCTGGGCTCCTTTGTTTTTGAGGGCTGCTTCCCAAGGGACTCTCCCAACCAGTGTCCTGAAGAGGCCAAAGTCAGCCCTCTGGAAGTCCAAGGTAGAGGTTTTGCTGATGACCCTCCTAACTTCACCACATATTGAAAATTCTATCGTATCATGGTCGCTGTGCCCAAGATGACCTGCAACTGCTACATCTTCCACCAGCCTTTCCCTGTTTGTGAACAGTAGGTCCAGCATGGCACTACCCCTGGTAGGTTCACCTACCAGCTGTAGCAGGAAGTTGTCTTCTATACATTCCAGAAACCTCCTGGATTGGGCCCTTTCTGCTGTGTTGTACTTCCAGCAGACATCTGGTAAGTTGAAGTCCCCCACAAGAACAAGGGTTAGCGAACGCAAGACATCCCCAAGTTGTTGAAAGAATGTCTTGTCAGTGTCTTTATCCTGTAGCAGCCTCATTGGCCTTCCCTTTTATCCTCACCCATATACATTCTGCCTTGGTGAATTTTTATTATGGTGAATTTTTTAAATTTTTTTAATATATATATTTTTTAATAATTTTTTTTTTATTATGGTGAAATTTTTTATGCAACAGATGCTTTAATGCATTTTGCTTGTGCATTTTAGCTGAAGTTTCTCATTTTAAATTGCAAATCCCTGGCCAACAGCCTGACAAGTCATTGGAAGTGAAGGATATCAACAGGCTTTAGATTCAGAAGATGCATATGTCAGTACAGAAAAAAACCCTTTTCATCATAGCAGTTGTCTTGAAGGAGACACAAGTAACAAACAGTAAATAATCTCTTAAAAGGTAAACTCTTTAAATTAATTGCACAGTCCAATCTATATTTCTCATATACCTTCAGGGGCTTCATTAAAGTAATTAAATGGGAAAAAGAACTCCCCCTCTCATTTCTTACCCTCCTATTTTTAGACTAAATAAATTAGACATGATTTATATCAATATGATTATCTTAACTGGAAGTAATTTTCTTCTGTGAGTCTTCCTGTGGTTTTGTTTCATAATCTGTGTATAAACAGATATTGTTTTTCCAACATGGAAGGCTATTTTCCAAGCATTATTGATTCTATTATCCACACATACACAGATACAGACTGTTCGAGCATATTTTGTGGCTTATTATTTAGCTGATTGTTTAGTGTTTCTGGTGAGCCTGGTATATCTAAGGCAGCAGGGGAACTGCTTGTCTGTATTTTCCCTGTAGCCTGTTGGGATGAGGAAGGCATTACGATGTCATCTCTTGCAGGGGTCTTTCATTTTGTCAACTGACTGCAAAGAAAATCTATTCAAAGTATCATATAATTGCATTGATTTAAAAGACATAGATCCACAAAAGCATAGAAGGGTATTTATGCTCCAGGAAGTATGTTGCAAGAGGGGGGCAAAAAGTAGACTAGATAATAAGCTCCAGGTAAAAACACATTTCTTCACAGACCATTCACTGAAACCTATGCTTTCCTTTATTTAATTGTAATTTACCAAAGGCTTTTGGGCTTGAAGTCCTGTCTACTCATAGCTGTCCTCCCCTGCAGGGAGAATTGTATAAACCTGGCTGAGGTCAGCTAGTGAGGGGCTGACTCAAGAGATCCCATTCCCACCCTCCCCTTTAAGATTACAGGTGATTGTTATGAATAAGACTATCCTAAGAAGAATTAATTTATTTCTGCAGTCTTTCCAGCAGTTTTGTGGCATTATCTGTGCTTGAGCACTCATTGTTTTTCCAATACAGAAGGCTATTTCTGAACACTGAGTCTGCTGTTCACACACGATTAGCATAGGTTGCCCTTTCTGTTGTTTCTGGGATTGTTCACAGTTTTAAGTGATTCTAAGATTTCTAAGTAAGTGGAGGAGCTGCTGGCGGAGGTCAGCTGCTGATGGGTTGGCACAATGCAGAAGGCCAAGCAGTCACCATAAATTGTCACTCTGCTTTGTCATCTGTACTATTCACAGTATTCAGCGGGGAAGCACAAAGCCTACATGTAGAGAAAAAACCCTGGAAAAACAGGAACATAATGTACACATCCAGCCTGGTGTTTCAAATATAACACAAATGTTTTGCTTATAAATACTAAAACTTATTACTAAAAGGGTTCAATGACTCCTAGCTTCTTATGGGTACTGAATTCTTTATGTATTAACTGTAGAAATGAGCACTATAGAAAGGACGCTCCTAAATCCTTAACATTCATAACAGACTTCCCTAATACTGGAAGAGGTGCCAGTTTTTGGGGCAGATCAGAGGAATGTATAGCTCAGTAGTCTGTCTCTGTTACTGGAAGTCAAAGATTTTGAGTGTGGAAGAGAAATGGTCTTCTGTATTGTAAGATTACAGATTAGATACAGTTAGATGTGACGTTAGAGACACTGTGGAACCTCTGAGAATCAGGCAAATTGTCTGAAGAGAATTCAGCTGTAAGAAATACAAACATCATATCTCTTCTTATTTTGGAATAGTATTCTGAGGAGAACTTTATCATCCTGTCAGGCATCCTTTAAAAGGAGGAAGGGAGGGGCGCTAGACTGAAAAAGAGTAAATAGAGAAATTTTTTAAATAGACAGAGTCAAAATGAGTCTCCAAGAAGGCATCTTTCAAAGTATGTGACAAGCATTTTGTCTTCACGTAATAAAGTGTTTTTTGCATTTGTTTCCAAGAAACAGCTACTGTGCACAAGCTTTTTTCAATAATATTAAAAAAAAAATCAACCCTCAACAATAAAATTAGATAATTAGATTTCTATTCAGATAATTGTGCAAATCATCACACCCTTATAGGAGCTTTAACCTTTGTAACTTTGGCAACATGGAGACTATCTAACATCAATAAATAAATTACCTTTGGTCTAGGAGTATTTAATGAGTGTTCTATGGAAGATGTATGAGCCACTGGAAAAAGCAGAGGAACTTGTAAATGTATTGCATCCATAATCAGCCAAGTTATGACCTTTTGACCATTTCCAGTCAAACAAAGTGTACTTTTGAACATTAAACAAGCAACTGCAATTTAAAAACTCTATGACTTCTGAATGAGAAGTTTTATAACTTTGGGAAAGTGAAGGAGGAATGAAAGTCTTTGCAACTACTACTTATAAGCATATAAGGAAAGACAAACTTTTCTATAATGCTTGGCCAGTGGTATATTTGGACATGGAATTTTGTTTTCAGAAACTGTCCTGATACATTTACAAATGAAAAAGAGCATATTTTGTGTGGAGGTGGAAGCTTTTGTAGATGTGAATATCATGAACTTTGCCTTTAGGCAAAAACACTTAAATAGATTTAGCGTAGAAAAAAAAAATGACATTGTATTCCTTCCCCATGACCTGAATTTGGTATGAATCAACCTTAGGCACATTTTCATAAATGTAAATTAAATGCCAAACCATAGCAGCAGTCATTAGGAACAATTAAAAAGCAGTTAACAAGTTTATGGCTGAAGTCTGTTGGACTGGTACAACTCTGCATTACATCAGCTTTATGGCACTGGCTATTCCCCTTGGTGCAGTTACATCAATATGCTGGCACAGGAGAGCAGAGACACAACCTTCTTCTTCAACATATAGATGGGTAAAAATTTAAGGTTGTTCTCCAATGTATTGTCAATCCCATAGTCTTTCTTCTTATTCGAAGCGCTCTTTCCAGCATGGCTGACTGATTCAAATAGGACTGAATGTGCCTTGGGATGTTTTAACTAGGTGTGTACAGACACATAATCTTATCTCCACTGCTTCACTTCATTATACATTTTATCCAGAGCATTCCTCTTAGCTATTCATCTCTCACACTGATGGTATTCAAGCTTTTTCTGTCTCACTATCTAATTCCCCTAAGTACTGACTCGCTGCCATGCTACTCTAGCTTTCTACTGTGCTCAACTTTGCTATAATAAATGGACATAAATGCAAAAGTAGCAGAGTGATAAATCATGTCTGCCATGCATGAATTATACTTGCTTTGGGTAACCCATGAACGCCCCGAACAGTGTGAACTACATGGCCTTGCTATTTAAGGTCCAATGTATTTATACACTCGTATGGAAATCGCATCTCATGTTTATCACTGTTCATATTACCCCAGAAACATAAACATTAAACTTAATCCTCTATACTAAATTTTGCAGCCAGAGGGGTTTTCATCAAGTTATAATTTCCAGCTCAGTTCTTGACAATAGACATGTTAAATATAATTATCTCCTTCTTTAAAGCCCCAGATTCACCACTCTGGTTTCCATGTTACTGTGCTTCAAACAAACAAAAACAATGCTGGAGCAATCCAGTAAGATAAACACACACTGCAAGTTTATCATTGAGAAGTGCAGAGGAACCCTAATTTCTGCAGCTGGATAGGGAAAAAATTTCTCTCCTCCTCTCAGAGGAGAGAAAATTATAGTTTCAAGTGGGACTCTCCAAAACTCTTAGCATAGATCTTATTGAAGATAAGGAGAAAATAAACTATTCAGAGATATAATAGTTGAATGCTGAATTTTCCTGAAGGCTACAGCTGGGATCCGAATGGGCTAGAAAGGCAATATTTCATTTTCAATATGAAAAAGTTTCACCTGAGGAAAAACCTTGATCTCTCACTTCAGATAACAGAGGAATTTAGAATTACTTACAGAGCTTACTCCCATTTTTATTGTCTGTAGATTTATTCCAAAGAAGCAGGCTTTGTTATTTTCTAATCCTTCTGTTTTTCTCAGATGGTGATAAGGACCATATTATGAACAAAATCAGGAAGTGTAATGGAAGCATTTCGTATCTAGGGGAAAATACATGTTTCTCCAGATTTCACTAAGGCAAAACAAGCCTGAACAAAGAAGCTTATGATTTTAAAAGCTGGGTTTGCTTCCTTTAGCATGACTGCTCCAGGCAGTGGGGAGGTTTTTTGACTGCGCCTTTTTTTTTCCCCCAAATTTCCCTTCAGCTAGAATATGATTAATTGCTGAAGGGAAATTAAAAACAAGAAAGTGTTTTTCTTTGCATAAAATGGTGTTGAACATATTTACCATCTCAGTCTGAAAAACAGGAAGCTCAAAAAAGACATTTTCTATGATTCCAGTGGTGGGCTGTTATCTGGAAGCTCTTTTCCCAGAACAGATATTGAAAGAATTGTTTTACCTCCCCTCCTTAGGCCTTTCACTTCATTGATATACAATAAACACTCTATGTAATGAACAGATTTATCAGGAATTGCTAATGAAAATTAGTACAGAGGATTGCATTGTTTAATGGGCCAGAAAAAAATTATCTATTAGTCCTGTAAAGTGACATTTGCCATCACGCACGGGCCTTTGCACAGCTTGCAGTCAGTTTGTGCTCTGTTTTCAGTGGGGAATAAATCTTACACAGTCCTCCTGGGACTGGTGAATTTCCTTATTTGTTCTTTTCCTCCCCTGGTGGACAAAGGTCCCATGTGTGTGCTAGGCATATCACTTGCCTACCAAATGGGCACTAAGTAGCCTGCTCCCTCTGGTAGTTCTCCCTGGAAAGGGGCAACATTCTGCTGCTAACTGTCTGCTGCAACCAGCTCTCTGCTGCCAGCTCTCCACTGAACACTTCTACACCACCGGGTAGAACGCTTCCGGGTGTTCTGCTGGGACAACTCTACATGGCTTGGCAGATGATGCACGGCACTGTTCTGGTCCTCCCTGCAGCAGGGCAGCCCCCTCCTCCCCAGCTTCAGAAACAAAACTCTCCTGTAGTTCTCCCCACCTGCCTTCCATCCTGCCTGCTTATTAGCTGACCATGCTTATGCTGGCTAAAATTTTAATGTTTGTAGTTCAAAATGGGAAGGCTTGTGTTACAAAACAGCAGGCTGTCCCACCAAGCAGTGCTCACATGCCTGGCTTCCCTTCCTGCCTCCCCTGCCCCTTGCTTCCCTGCCTGCACGCCTCTTCCTTCTGCCCCTAATGCAATGTGTGCTGCAGGCAAGGCAGGAATCAGCCTACTGACAGCTCCCCTTCCACCTTCTGGGAGAGACCATTCACTGGCAGGCACCTGGGGGCTACCCACAGCACTGCACAAAGCCCCTGCCAATGTTCAAGGGCCTTGCAGAGCTCACCAGGCAGCAGGTAGGAGTGGTGCAGTGTCCCATGATGGGGAGGAGCAGGGCTGTGCCTGGTGGCAGGGAGGAGGAGAGCAGCACCTTGTGACAGAGAGGAGTCTCATGGTGCCATGCACTGTCAGGTGATCTGTGTAGACTTGTCCTGGTGGAGAGCTGATGGTGCAGAAGTGTCCAATGGAGAGTTGGTGGTGGACAGTTGGTGGTGGACAGTTGGTGTTGGACAGCTGGCAGCGGAAGTTGGCAGCAGAGAGTTGTCCTAGATCCCTCGTCGCTGGGAAGGAAATCAGCGATGTTCTAGTCAAGCTGGCCCACAGGACTGTAGGCAGGAAACATCATCACAGGAAGAGGGTACGAATAAGAAGCCTGAAGTAGACATGGTCCTGTGCAAGTTTGTCAGGTGTTTACCTTTCATCTGTTACGGTAATGAATTGGCTATTCTACAACTTATGCTGTTGCTAAAATAAATGTCATCAGAAGGATGGTTGCAGCTGCCTCTGCACCATGAACAGGCTCAGCCAAAGCTTTCCAACTGGATACTGGAAGAGATGTATAGAACAGAACAGAAGAATAGAATAGAATAGAATAGAATAGAATAGAATAGAATAGAATAGAATAGAATAGAATAGAATAGAATAGAATAGAATAGAATAGAATAGAATAGAATAGAATAGAATACAATGAATAATTTCACTTGGAAGGGACCTACAATGATCTCATCTAAATGTGGCCAATGGCACCTCACCCTCTCAGAGTCAAGTGATTGCAAGTGCCAAGGAAGTTGCAATGTTTGAAGAGACTTGGCACACCACTAAAGCAATAAGATTCAAGGGAAAATCAAGTCCAGTTTGGTCCTTTGAACAAATGTATAATTTCCAGTGACAGAAAATTTCTCTTCTAAGTAGTAGAAAAGAACTTTTATACCTTACTAGTGGTTCTTTGTCTGCTTACCTCTCACTTCTGCAACATAGGACATTATTAATTAATATATTCATGTAGTATTAAAATTATTAAAAATGTATTTGTATATGGAAAGCACATCTAGGCAAGTAAAATTAAGCTGAATACACAGCTCTCCAAGAACTGGAGCCTAAGAGAGCACAGTGAGAGTTTAAAGTTTTGATCCTTTTTTCATTCATCTTTCAGTCTCTGTACTGATGTCTATGCTCATTTCTAAGTTTCCATGTAACTATAAAACTTTCAGCTTCATGCTGCGGTTGTGTAATTTATCAGTCTTGATGACACACTTTCAAAGCCATTTGCTCAAATGATTAAAACTACTGTTAAAAACCCCAGTTCTGAATACCCAGGAATGAACATCTTTGTAATCAGATGTGAGCAAGTCATGCCTGTTTTCTTGCTAACTGTTCTTGTGTCTATAAAGAAGAAAGTTATTTTTATGAAAAGTTAAACTCTAGTTAGTAAGTGTATCAACATAACTTATTTTGACATGTGGCTGTAATAAAAGCAATACAAATGCCAAAAACAGTTTTCATTTTATGCACACATTATGAGTTAACCTGAAGCTTTTTCCACTTTGCTAAAGGTCCAGCAAGTACAGTACATAACTTTGGGCCTTCAGCTTTTACGTGGAACTAATTTAATATTTATTAGTTCCTTTTCATGACAGAGTTATCACTCATTGAAGTTGAGTGCATTTTTTAGCCCAGCTAATAATCTGATTTCATCCTTTATCATGGAAAACAGGTGAATATTTATTTTTAAGCCCTTTTGGATAGTTGAGCAGTCTGAGAAGGGAGTGGAGAATTGGTTGTTTTAGAGTGTTTGGATGAAGGGAGGAGTTATGTTTTATCATGGCCAGATTTATGAAGAGGATGCCAGTGTAAAGATTCCTGTTGGAAACAGTCCATGTGTAATATTGTGGTTTGACCCCAGTTAAGTTCACAAGGCATGTCTCATCTAGACTGAAATTACAAAAATGAAGGTAGTTACATTAAAGAAGGGATAAAGATGATCAGTGAACACTTGTGGATATGTTTCTGCTCCCTAACTCTAACAGCTGCCTATCAGATTTTGTTTCTTGAGGCTATTCACAGGTACTCACACATTCTTTCTGTGATTTTATGTCAGTAAAAATCTATGCTTTAAAAACAGAAAATCCCCTCCCCGCACTGACATGGAATGTTTACAAATTTCATAATGCCCATTCAATGTCTCCTGTTATGAAACCCAGGAAGGAGACATACTTGATTAAAATATTTTTCCCAGGTATTCAATCTTAATCCCATCAAGGCAGAAAAAAAATAATCAGAAACAAGGGAAAGATAATTTGCTATTCAGGTGTTCATCATGAATGAGAAATAAGTGACTCTTTCCTGCTTTCGCTTAGCTCTGTGGGATTTTAATTTTGTTTTATCACAGTGCTTGTTTTAATAACCTATACTGATAGCCTTAGAGAGTATGTTCTTCTACATTTTTGGGTTTACTACAATACTTGGTAAGTTAAGTTGTCTTAATACTGCTTGTCATTTACACTTAGATTCAAAGTTGTAAGATAATTTATTTGCTGGACCTGACCATTTGGGATTTCTTTCACTCTGATTCATGTTGGCTTTAGAAAGGTTTCTGCTTACATATAGACATTTATTTATTTATTTGTTTGCTTTGGTGATCTATGATACCTTTGATTTTTTCAAATATTGTATTCAAATTTGATAAATGGATATTGAAAGAGCTTTTGTTCTTAAAAGTGTCATCACTGACAAATCCAGGTCATTATCTTGTACTTGAAGTTCAGTTTTGATGCTGGTTCTCCTTTGTGGTTTTAAACAGTCACATAAGTTATACAGGGGAATTCTGGTTGCATTAATACATCTCTTACGAAACCTAATTAAGTCATGCCAGAGGAACAACCAGATATTTAAATTAGGTCTAAACAACTCTGCCCCCAGTCATCACATGGAGCTGCTCTGAAGCAGAATCGATCTGCAGCTGATCTCAGCTAACAGGGGTTCTCTGGCACAGAGAAGGAGCTGACAGCTCTCATGAGAGATGCTGACAAGAGGCATATGGAAAAAAAGAGGTGACTGGTGGCAGCCAACATGGCTTCACCAAGAGAAAATCCTGCCTGACTAATTTGGTGGCCTTCTACAATGGGGTCATGGCATCAGTGGACAAAGGAAGAGCAAATGGTGACATCTACCTGGACCTGTGCAAAGCTTTTGACATTGTCCCGCACAACATCCTGGTATCAAAACTGGAACAGTGCAGATTCGATGGATGGACCACTCCTTGGGTAAGGAACTGGCTGGATGGTCACACTCAAAGAGTTGTGATTAATGGCTTGATTTTCAGATGGAGATCTGTGACGAGTGGTGTTCCCCAAGGGTTGGTACTTGGGCTGGTGCTATTTAACATCTTTGTCAGCAACATGGACAGTGGCATTGAGTGCACCCTCAGCAAGTTTGCTGATAACAACCATGTGTGTGGTGAGGTCGGCACACTGGAAGGAAGGGATGCCATCCAGAGGGACCTTGACAGGCTTGAGAGGTAGGCTCATGCAAAGTGTATGAAGTTCAGCAAGGCCAGGTGCAAGGTTCTGCACCTGGGTTGGGGCGATCCAACATACAGGCTGGTGGAGAATGGATCGAAAAAAATCTGTGAGAGAAGGACTTGTGGGTGATGGTGGATGAGAAACTCAACATGAGCCAGCAATATGCACTTGCAGCCCAGAAAACTACCATGTCCTGGGCTGCATCAAAAGAAGCGTGGCCAGCAGGTCAAGAGAAGTGATTCTCTCCCTCTACTCAGCTCTCGTGAGACCCCAGCTGGAGAACTGTATCCAGTTTTGGAGCCCACAACATAAAAAGAACATGGAGCTCCTGGAGACTGTCCAGAGGAGGGCCATGAAGATGATCAGAGGGCTGGAGCACCTCTCCTATGAAGACAGGCTGAGAGAGTTGGGTTTGTTCAGCCTGGAGAGGAGAAGGCTCTGGGGGGACCCCATAGTAGCCTTCCAGTATCTGAAAGGGGCCTACAGGAAAAGCTGGTGAGGGAGTTTTACAGGGGCTTGTAGTGAGAGAACAAGGGCTAATGGATTAAAACTGGAAGGGGGTAGATTTAGGTTAGACATTAGGAAGAAATTCTTTAGTGTGAGGGTGATGAGACATTGAAACAGGTTGCCCAGGGAAGTTGTAGAAGCCCCATCCCTGAAAGTGTTCAAAGGCAGGTTGGATGGGGCTCTGAGCAACCTGATTGAGTGGGAGGTGTCCCTGCCCATGGAAGGGGTGTTGGAACTAGATGATCTTTAAGGTCCCTTCCAACTCAAACCATTCTATGATTCTATGATCACTAAGGAAACAACAAAAGTCTTTTTATTTGGCTTTAGTGGGAGTGGGCTCAAGGCCCCAAACAAGAAATTCATTAAACCCATGAGGTATCAGCAGTTTGAAGGAAAACTGGTAAATAAGCAAGACAGAGGAATTATAAAATTTTAGAGTTTTTTAATTTTTGCTCAGGATGATGTTACCTGAGCTAATTTTCTTTAAACAAAAAAGAAGGATAAAATAGATGTGCTGAAGATTTCGGATGCAATTATCCACACCATGCAACTAATTTCTTATCAAGAGCATGTAATTTTTAGAAAGAACACCTGGTAACATTCAACAGCTGTATTTGCAAGTAACTTGGTATAAAAGCCAAAGGCCATAAGGCATTATGCAAGAATGGAATAGTGCAAAATCAACTGCTCTAATTCTCTTATTAAGTGGAACCAAACATATGGATATTCTGATTTGCATGCTTCAGATGTTTGCAAGCACATAAAACCATTTGGGAGAATAGAAACTTACTGGCTGTATCCTACATGACTAACCACAGAGCCAGGTATTTTCTTACCTGTTGCTATTTACCTTTTCACAGCAGATTTTATTGCATTAATTTTCATTACCTAAGATTCTTTCTTGTGGAGTTTGACAGGAGGATCACTGGTTTCATTAGAGCAAAATGACAGTTAAGATAAGAATTAAGAGTTCACTCTACTTCTACTGAGAGCAATTGTGAAGTGTAGGTCTCTCTGAGGATGTCAATGGGTCTGTTAGTTCTATCTTCTTACTCTGTATTTCATATCTTCTGCACTCATTAATAGATAAAGAATGGAAAAAAATGAAATGAAAGAAGAAAATATGTGAACATTTCCCCAGCCTACTGCTTATATAGATATATACATACACATATTCTAAGGAACATTAAAATGGTTTCCACGGTTTCCCTGTGATTTAGGTACTCTGACACTTAAAGCTGAGGCTCTCTTATCAAGCAAAGTATGTGGAAATGTACATAGAAAATGAAGTGAATAATTTGCAAAACCAGCTTGGGCAACCATAAGCATTCTTTTTTTTTATTTATAAGCAAGCACCTTACCTACTTGTTTTTGCTGGTGTGGGACAAAAAATAATAATAATTAAAAAAACCCCTCAAAGTTCCATATTTGAATGGAATAAAATGCTGGATAGATTTTCTTTTTGAAAATCTGATTCTTCTCCAGTGTCCATTGCTTGAAATTAAATAATTGCAGTTCCCCACTGCTTGTACTTAGTAGTTGCCAAAGACCCAAAGATAAAAAGGAGTTGTCCAGCTTGAGTAATTCTTGGTATACATTTTGAGATGACAACATAGGGCAAGAAAAGGATGAATCTGTGGGTGAAAGTAATGCTGCTCCACACAAGCACTTTCTGTTTCCCAAACAGGAGTTGCACTTTATAGAAGATAACATATGAAGTGGCTGGCAATCTTTTGCCTTCCCCACTCTTAATCCAAAAAATACCTTCACCACCACCTTCACTAGGACAGCTGTGCAAATCTCTTCCAATGTCAAAAAAGCATGCAGAAATGCAATGGGAAGATTAACATTCCCCAGGGTTTACAAACACTTAAGGAATCAGCTTTATTTTTTGGAAGTGATACCTGAAGAGAAAACGTTTACACCAGAAATATTTCTACACTTTCCTAGGGTTCAGTTGCCACTCACCAGGCAGCGAGTTGTGTCAGGGGAGGTTTAAATTGGATAATAGGAAAAATTTCTTTACTGAAAGTGTTATCAAAGCACTGGAGCAGGCTGCCCAGGGAAGATGTTGAGTTACCATCCCTAGAGGTATTTAGAAGATATGTAGATGTGGTGCTTAGAGACATGGTTTAGTGGTGCACTTGCCAGTGTTAGTTTTCATGGTTGGAGTCCATGATGTTAAAGGTCTTTTCTGATCTAAATTATTCTATGTTTCTATGATTCTACCAGAAAGCTTTTTTAATTTACTTCACATATTATTAGAGATGAAATGCAACATTTTCAACCTATCTTTTATGAAGGATTTGACTCAGCATCCCTGGAAGTCAAAGACCTAACCCAAAACCACAGTTGTGTTCAATTCTCCATGTCATTCTCAAGTGATGACATTGAAATGTATAAATCATTTGTGAGATTTCTATTTAGTCAAAATATTGAAAAAGATGTATTTATTTATTTACTACACTTAAAAATGAAGTATTGAGTGTGCAAGCATATCTCTAGCCTACTCCATCTTGGAGAACTGTTTATGCTCTGGTGTTATATGTTACTAAAATACTATTTACAACAAGGCATAAGGTAATTTAGAAAATTTTTCAACATGGGATGCTAATTGCATCACTGTATTTTTGAAAATATTAAGTTCATATGCACAAAACAAGCTAGATATTACCATTTTGAAGAATTTTTAAATATTATTGTTCTTTTCAATGAAAGCTGAATGTGGAGGTAGGTGTGAAGGACTGCCAGAGTATCTTATTGTTAGATTTTAGTGTATTTACCACCAAAGCTAAGAAACTGCACGCTGACATATTAAGAATACCATGTGCCAGTGAACACATTTCAGATAATGCATCCTTGTACAACTAAAAGTGCACATGCTGTGAATATATTAAGAATAGGATCTGCACTTGAGCTGAGCCCATAATGCAGGCTTACCATCAAAGGTGAGGAGTGAAATGCCCTATTTCTCCTTTCAGACTGGGTACTTCTCTGGCAGCTCATCCTGCACTGTGGCAAGCAGACTTGGCTCTCATTGACAGCAAAAGTTCTAGTAACAGATGTTAAAAATTAATTAAAAACCCCACAAAACTTATCACCCCCTTGTAATCTCCTCTGCCATATCTAGTCTTAGATAGTTTTCAAAACTCAACACCAGATTCTACCTTTTCAACAGTCTTCAAAGGAAAATAAGTAGGATGACAAATTCCTTTAAATTAAATCTTGGGCTTGCTTCTCCTCTCTGAAGAGACCTCCCTGGGGAGCTAGGCACATGGGTGGAGAAGTGGTGACTTCAGTTGAGGCTACTCAGAAAGTAAATTAAAACCCTAACTATGTTTTCAGTATTTCTTTGTACTGTGATGCTTACCCAATATTACCATCCTGCAGCCCCAAACATTAATCTGGAAACATCTTTGTAGTCTATAGGCAACCATACAGCATTTAATTTTCATATGATGAATTTGGCAGTTTTTCAAGGAAGTGTCCAGTCTCATTGTCAGACAGAAGTGTCACTAAGGAGTGCTGCCAATGTTCCCATGATCTTAGGGTTCATTAGAAGTTAGGGTGTTCCAAGGTTATTTTTTCCCACGTGAAAGAAACAGCCAAAACACTATGGTAATGTTGGAATGCTTTGTGGGTGAATCTTTCCCTGATTGATTTATCCTGTGAAAAAAAATAAATCAATGCTATTTTGTGAGACAGAACACTGTGTGTTGCATTTGGGTTCCTCCTGCCTTTTTAAGGAGGAGGTAGGAAGTATGATGGCAAGTCCCTTCAGAAAGCCCATGGAGCTCCAGGATTGCTGCTACAGGTCTGTGGGCAATCTTTAGATCTAGACAACAAATATAATCCTTAAAATGCCAGATCTACTTCTGTAGCAAGTGTCTCACAGTGGCCACTGAGAGCATTTTTTGGTGCTTGGTGTGTGGTAAAGCTGTCCCCAGTCTGGCACATTTTACCACACTGCTCGATGCTTAGGTGTGTGCCTTCACCAACAGCTTAATATTTCATCTCCAGGGGTTTAGTCAATGTCTTCCAGACGGTCTGAGACATGAGTGTCCTTTGTACAGAGAAAAAAAACTCAAATGGAATATACATATTGAAGTATCTTTCAAAAAATAAAGACACATTTAGAAAGGTGCAAGTACCTGGATTGTCCTCATGAAAAATTTTCCATCTCAGCAAGTGTTAAAAAGTTAAGTCATGGCATGAGCCATGTTATCCAGGCTTAGTCCTGAATACCTCCCAGCTGGCAAGAGAAAAAACACTTCTCTCTCTGTCCCTGTCTGGCTCCTTGGTATCCATCCAGCAGGTAAGAAGTCCATAATTAAATCTTCCTTCCCTTTTTCCAGCCTCTTTGGTCCTCTGGATACTGCTTGTTAATAAAAATGAAAAGACTTCTGTCAACAGCCAATGGAGCTGATCACATCCATGCCTGGTGCACGTCAGCCAGGCCTTGAGGTGGCTCTCGCCTTTTGGGTGAAAGTGACAGCAAAGGAAAGTGAGCTCCCTTGTACTTCCCCTCCATCAGTAATACTTGCCTGGGTGGTTTCAGCTGCAGTTAGCACCCTCATCACGTAGCAGCTACTCAGCATATTCTTTTGATCTCACGTACATACAACACCTTAGAATAGCACTGCTGATTCCCCTTCTTTTCAGAGACAGCCCTCATTGCCTGTTTGCCTATATGGTCCCTCTATTGTTACTTTGCTTCATTACTCATTTTATAGTAGGATTTCAAGAGAAAGCCTGTTAATATATCTTAATCAAATGAATCAAATCATCCAGTCAATTGGATGCTGCCTGTTTTCTCACACTGACCATTTTTCATAGTGATATTTTCTACACTAAGATATTTTGGTCTTCGGATCATAAAAGGTTGCTAAGCAGTGTATGTGTTTACCCCAGAGGAAAGGTATAGTCTGCTGCTTTAAAATATTCCCCTAGTTTAAAATGTTCTTGTATTTAAGAAAGAACAGCAAATAAACAAAAAACCTCTCTTTCTGTCAGGTAACGCAAATTATATTTGATGGTCTATAATTTATTCTTTCATCAAAGGTTCTATTTCTTTGCTTGTGTGTAATTTTGATCTAATACCTATAGGAGAATAATTTCCCCAGACTAGAAAGTATTCACACATAAGAAATGCAATGCTTACTTTAACGGCTTTAGCTTCCTTTCTTCTCCCTCTTTTCTTTTAAGCATACATTGTGGAAAAGCAAATTTCTCTGGTATTGCATTTTACCATGCAGCACCCAAACAACAGTATCCAGCTTCTTGAATGTTTAAATGTTCAGTACCCAGTTATTTTTTGAGATTATTAGAAATGCAGTATATACTCCTGTATTGATGTCTGCATTATGAAAGCCTGAAGCAAAGCTTCTGGACATAACTTCTTTAAGCGGTGGGGTCATTCACTGTTTAGAAGAGGCAGACCCATTGGTACACTGGAGTATATTTTTCCATGTAATTTTGTGGGGTTTTGTTCATTTTGCTCTTCTTGTCTTTGCTCTGTCTCATCCACTGAGATTCTGCATCCACTCAGGAATCACAGGGACATGTCCTTTGGGCAATGTCTCCTTACTTTCAGAGGTCCGTAGCTGATGAGCAAGAAAGCAATAATCCACATCAAGTTACTAACAAATGCAACAAAGAACTGATAAGAAACGAACAGCTCCCTGCATTACTATGCTGGCAGTGCTGTGGATTTTGTGAAAGCAGGTTGTCTTTTAAAGACCACTAACATTGGGTCTCATCACTGTTTCCACATACTCTTCATATCTGTCAATCTGGAGAACTACAATAATGACAGTAAAACTAAACAAAGCACCCATTTTTCTTTGTCTCCACTCATGAAAAACCATCCCTGACATGTTTCTAAAGCTGCAGGTGATGATGTGGTGCAGGGAGCCCTGCAGCTGGAAAGCAGGCCTGCTGAGCTTGGCAACAGTGGCATCCCAGAAGGCTCAGTTGGGGTGTCTCTGCTCCTGTGAAGCTTCTTGGACTATTTCCAACCATTTTAAAATGTAATTTTGAAGTTTTGTAGAAAACTAAATTTGCTTTCCTGATCTAATGGGGGTGTAAGGAGTAAGAGAAGAGTGGTATTTGACGTTTTTGCACATAATATTTCCACATGGAAGAAGCCTTATTTTCCAAACAGATTTTTCTACATTTGCAATATTTTGCCCAGCTTCAGTGATTGTCTGATGTGCTACTATCAGACCTAATATTACAGATGAGTCAGAGGTGCATAACTTGTATCAAGAGCATGGGCATTACCACTTGGGGTCAGCTCTACAGCTCCAGGGAGCCCAGGACTTCAGGCCAGTGTCCCAATGGGGAAGGAATATGCTTCTTGTTATGGTGTTGAAACCCACATATGGCACATAGGTCACAATTAAGATGTAAAATTCAGATTCAGATTTGTCTTTGGTTTCCTAATTTGCCCTTCTTTTGCAAATACCTTTTTCTGTACTCACCCCAAGTTTTGCTCCAGGAGATTTAATCACGGTATTTCTTCTAACTAAGGACTATTTGCTGTCTGGTTCATGGGCTGGTGTGCAGTTTGGCATGAAGGAGATGATGAGCTTTACTCCTTGCAAAGAAGAGGTATAATTGCAGCCCACACACTCAGTGATTTCCATTCCAACTTCTCCATGGTCACAAAGAGGCGAGACCTTAAAGGCGTGGGGCAGTTAGTGTGCACAATCTCTGCATATTGCAGAAGCCTCAGAGGATTTATTCCTCTCAATTCATCTCCAGATAATGCACCAGCCTTGTTAGCTATTGTATCCACAAAACACGAGTACATTTTAAAGGGGAAAAAAAAAAAAGCAAAACCAGAAAAACAGCCAGCAAAATAAAAAAAATCCTGATTCATTTCTATTCAGACTAAGTTTAGGATCAAGTTCTATCCTCCATTACATTGGTAAAAATCTACTCCCTCAGTGTTACCTTACCCCAAAAAACCCTGGAGTTGCTGTGTTTTATTTATGTGACTGAGAGAAGAACTTGGGCCCCTCTGATCAGAAGATATTTTATATTTCAGGGGAGTTGCAAATTCATTTGGGAATAAGGCAGTGAATTAGTTGAATTAAATTTACAGAAGCAATAATTTTTAGCCTATAGTATATTTTGATGTCTGTTGTTTTCTATTTTCAGAACTCTAAAACCATTATAAATAGTGTTATACCTACCTGGCAGTTTGCAACATTGGCTATTTTCTAACTTTTAGTGAAAGAATTTAGTCTTGTTTTTTCTCTTACGCATTTAAAGATATTATGTCTTTTTATAATCCACTAGACTACATTGTTTGATTTTCTTGCCCAAATTATTTTCTAAAGTCCTACAGCAAAAAACAAACAAACAAAAAAACCCACAACAAAGAACCCCAAACCCAAACAAAAAAAAACCAGCTTCTGAAGCTATTAGCCAGGATCAACCAAATTTGACACAGAATTCAGATCCAAAAACAGCTCATGAGTTTGTGGAAAACTCTATCTTAGGAAAAGCATAAAGTACAAGACACATATGTGGGAATCCCCTAAACATCAGTGCACTCACAATAGCAACCACCAGGAAGCCGTAATAGACTTTGTAAATTTTGCTACCCATGGAGCTTTGACTTTTCTCTCTTATAGAGAATATGTATATAGTCTTCCTTACAGAATGTATTTGTCTGCAGATGTTTCCAGTGTAAAACTCATGCACCAAAATGAGTCAGATTGTGCTAGTTATCCTCACAGCTCCATGCAATCCATGTTTAAAATAAATCACAAGAATTTAGGATAGTACTGTGAGTAGAGTAAGAGGAAGTTAGAAAGCCCTGCTCCACTGAACTCTATGGCAAAACTCCTTTTTGCACTAATCATGCCATATTTTTGTCACCACAGAGAGAAGAGTAGCACTTCAGTAAACATTTGCAGGAATATTCGCCTGTAATCCTATCTTAGGAAAGGGGAGTAATTGTTGTTACAGTGTGTTTTTTAAAATTAAGCTGCTTGTCCTAAGGAGAAGGTAAGGCAGTAGACCATCTCATTGTACAGCAAAAAGCTAGATTTTCATCCTAGTTTTAGCAAGAAGTCAGAGTGAATTTGGAAGAACTGCTCTGCACTATAAATGGGACCAGCTGCTGGGTCTCACTGGTCACTCGTGTTGATATTGCACTTACTGGACAGGGTGGTTGTACTGGGTTGCGCAGCAGAGAAAAATTTGCCAGCCTTTTTTGGGCCACGAAAGAAGAACTTATGGGGATGGCAAAGAGCAAGTAACTAAGTGCACTTCAGTTACAAACGTAAGGTATTTTCAGCAGCTGACAGCACAACCTGTTGTTAGTTACGTACAACAAAGTGCAGGCATCTTTTGGGTATCGTAACATAGAGAAGGAGTGAAATGCATTAAGTATGGGATTTACTTAATAGCTTTTGAATGGATTAGACTAATAATTTAAAATTAAAACCTTTTCTCAGGTAGCAGAGGCAAATAGTAACTAGTGAATCTCACTGTACTTGACAAGACAAACCACATGTTAATAACATTAATAGAAAAAGTCATCAATGGCTTCAGCCCCATATGCAAGAGAATGGGTAACGGCCAGAAGGAGTAATGTCCTAGAAAGAGAGAGATGTACTATTTTAATATTCTCCAGCAATAGAGAATACATATGACCACGAAGCAATGTTGTGAATAAATTAAGCTGCATGTCTCTTAAAATCTCTGGCTGATGTACATATGTGCATAAAACATGCAGATACGGTGGTCCTCTTGTTAGAAACCTGTAACTGAAAGGGATCCTCTTTGCCATCCAGTTCAGCATCTTGCTATTATGTGCATCCAAAATAAATAATTTCTTTCATGAGCTGCTCAAATTTCATCTTAAAATTACATAGCTATTCTTTTGTCCTTCATGCTCAAGAAAAAGCTACTCCAAGGCAGCTGAGTCCAGGCAGAACTGCTCCAATATTGGGAAAGGGTCTTCACCTAGTTTACAGCCTAAATGTATTCATGGGCCATCCATGTCCATTTTTTTAACAGAAACCTTTAGCTTGAATCATTCCTGTCCCTGTGGTTTTTCAAACAGAACAAGCAGATCTTCTCTCATCCTTCATTTCGCTAACAAAATAACCCAAACATCCCAATTTAGGCTGTATTGATGTAAAGCTTTTGCCTCTAGCAATTATCCATTTGCTGTGATTAGAGGCAGAAATTTTTTTCATACCTTCAGCTGTGAAGTTCCTGGGCTACTCAGAAAATACAGATGAATGCAAACTTTGAAAGCTACTGTCAAACCATGTATCTTCAAGCTAAAGCCACACAAGCCACTAAGCAACAGGAAAAAAAATATTCACTTATCTCAAGGGATAAAGGCTGTATCTTTCTAAGTATAAGTTTATGTACGCTCTTCTGTTCAGTGTTTGCAGAGATACCCTGAGTTACAGTCTCACTGAACATTTGGTATGAATTGCACCACAGATATCTATGAGGAATGTTGTGGAAAGCCTGCCTAGATAAACATGCTATACACTTTTGCATTATTTATTGATTGTTCATTAAACAATTATTGGTGAGATTTTGTGCTTCTTATCAGTCAGAATAGTTCATAAAATGGGTGCTATAAAATAATTTGAAATTCTTAATTAATTTCCATAAATAGAAATAATTCCATCTTTGCCTCTGTTCAGAAATCTATAGGAAAAAAAAAACACCAAAAAACAGAATCATTTGGACAAGGAGTCCTGGGATTTGACCTTAAAATTCAAAGTTTGTCACAGTTTTGTCTTTGCCAAAATCTCTCTCTTTTTTTCTTTGGACTCTTCCATTTTTTTAAATGAAATCAATATGGAAAAAAAATAGAAAACAAAATTAATTTGATTAAAATGAATTAAACCTAATTTATTGAACGCCTTAGCTGAGGTCTGCTGTGCCTTATATTTAATTGACTACTAACTGATAGTTAAAGGTGTAGTTACTAACTTTGAATATGAACATATTACTGTGGTATACAAATTTCACGAAGTAGATAAGGCTAGGACATGCTATACATATAGAAAATTTTGGTTTAATCTTGTTCTTGTATTCACAAGGGTAAATTTTCTTACTTTTTCAAGCTCTACTTATACAATTTGATCTGAAAAGTGACCTGTTCTTACTAGTATTTGTTCAGGTATATATTGCTACAGATAGACAGTGGCTGCTGCAGTAATGTTAAAATTAAAGTCAGTCACTTTAAATCTGTGGGATGCATTTTGAAGAAATTACTCACAAAACTCAGGGGAGTGACTATTACATTAGCAGACAATGGAATCTGTTTAAAACAGCCTAGTTAAATATGTGCTACTTACCTTAAAAACGTAAACTCCTCCTCCTCTCCCTACTCCTCTCCTGATGCAAGGTTACAGCTGATTTCACATGAAGTGTTTCAAACCACAAGGGGTAAAACTGAGCCCTTAACAGTGATGTAGATATATTCCCTAGACAACTTTTCTTATTATTTTTCTAAAGGCAAAAGGACTACTTTAATGATAACTGTGTGTCTTAACTACCTTATAATTCTGTTGTAGCAATTTAATAGTTATTACTTCTATCTCCAGTTGGAAAATGTGCTGCCTGGGGCTCACAGTTCATCCCAAACACCACCAGCCTAGCTTGCTGCCATTTCCTGATGTGCTCTGAATGACTATTGTGCTTCATTAACACTCAGGTGCCATCTCCTTTTCTTCTCAGCTGAGCCAACTGATGACTGTGTTAGCTGAATAGATTTAACTCCATCTGGTAAAAGAGAGTTGACAACTCCCATTTGAGTCACTTGGTCTGTATATTAAGGACTAAATTCTTCTCTATTTACCTTCACTGGGTTAAGAGGTATACACAAGGGCAGAATTTGGCCCTGAAAAACAGAAGAAGTCTTGGGGAAAGAGGCTGTCAACTCTTGTTTAGCCCCATATTGAGGAGTGTCAAGGCACTACTCTGCAATCCTTCTGTTTCTGTCACTCCTCAGCAGACCAGCTCATTTGCAACCAAGAGGAGTATAACCCTTGACTCTGCTGTGAGGTTGTGATTAAATAGTGAGTAAATACAATTTCAGGCTGCTAGCTTTAGGGAAGCTGCAGAGGTGTAAATGAGAACAGGATTTGGTCCTCACAACTCAAAAGGAGCCTTGTAAAGAGACACTTTCAACAGCATTTTTGGCCAATGTATTGACAGAGTTGTCAAGACAATGTTCATAATCCTTTCTTCTCGTGTCATAGCTCAGCAGCAGAGTTGTTTCAAGCACTATGTAACCTCCACTGCTGTTATGAGATCACTATTTAAATCTGAAGTAAATAGCGAAGCACTTTGCCAGCCTCAGCAGGTTTCAGTGGGATACCACTGAGAATCAAGCTTGGCCGGTAGCATAAACTGTCAGTACTAACTTCTCAAGTTCATCATGCCCCTACGCAGAATCCCAAACACTGCTTCAGAGCTAGGGAGGAAGCTGAAAGAGGTGCATGCAAGCTCTTTCCTTCAAGAGACCTTTTTGTCCTTTACATTTCCACGTCAAACGCTCTTTCATTGGTGGCAGATGAAGTCAGAGGCAGAGAGAAAAGTCTTGGTTTGGTTGCTCAACACTTTAGGAGAAACAGGTTCTTAAATACATGTCTGAAACCCAAACAGATGTTTGAAACACTGCCCAGGGCCAGAGGGAACTGAATAGCTGTAGTGAATTATTTCGTTTGTTCCTTTTTTCTGTGAGTTTTATATTGTGAGCTGTTTAGCACCTTCTGATTTTATGGAATAGTGCTATATTTCATGCAGAGTGCAGGAGATTGCTCTAAAATAAGTAGTACATCCAGTGTAATCTGTTGTCCTGAAATTTGCCCCCTTATTAACAAAAGCCTCAATAGCACTGGGAAATGTAGTATGCATCTGAGCATCACTGGTGTTAAATGACAGTTAACAGGCTGATACAGGGTTAACTGCATGTTTACAATAAAGTCTTGTTCTTCCTAGTTTGTATACAAGTGCATGGGAAAGAGAGATAACATGTTGGATTAAAATCTACCTTCACAGTTCCTCCTCTAAGCCTCATCACTAAATAAGGCATAATTTCTTTTATTTTTTGTCTATTTTTTTTTATCCTAGAAATGATTATGTGGGGGGTTTAAAACTGAAAATTAACATTAATTTTAAAATAGAGTTTAATTCTAATCCTTCATCCATTTTTTAATGTCAACAGCAAATATTTAATACACACATTTATGTCAGTGGTTCTCTGTTTAGGTGTAACAAAATCTGAAATACAGATGCCTGAACTCACTGGGCCAGTCTGGACCACCTGAACTGATTACCTGGGTTCCCAGTCCAGTTAGCAGATAGATCAGGGCTGCTGTGAAAAGTAAGCCAAGAAATTTATGTGCTGAGCAAACAGCCATCTCGTACCAGTCCTTTGCTTGGGCATGCATGAGAGAATATGAAATCACCACTGTCATAGTTGTGAACAGACATAGTATAAGACCCAGCTTGCAACCCTCAAAGAATTTAGACAGACCTCTACCTGAACTCTGGATCACATCAAAGTTTTGCTTGAATTAAGGGCCTTTGTGTCATGGGCATTTTATGATGGAGCCTACATGAATAGTTACACGTCGGTGCCTAGAAAAGTCTCATGCC
Organism: Hemiprocne comata; assembly: GCA_020745705.1. Taxonomy (NCBI): domain Eukaryota; kingdom Metazoa; phylum Chordata; class Aves; order Apodiformes; family Apodidae; genus Hemiprocne; species Hemiprocne comata. Next base: position 40,006,862 of record CM036588.1, read on the forward strand.
CCTTTTCCGGCATGAAGAATTATGCAGAGTTAGTGGGTCAGCTTCCTGTATTACTCTCTTAGTCACAGCAAAAGGTATCTCATTTGGATTTTGTCAGTCAGCTTTTTCCAAACTTTTTGCCCCAAATGCTTTTGAAAGGGAAAAGTAATCAGACATCTTTAGTCTTTCCTAAGCTTTTCCCTTCCAGACAGAAAAATGTCTGATTAAATAAAAGCAACTCAATCAGATTTTTATAGAAGTACCTTCACAGCTGCACATGAGCACTTTAGTGACAGTCTAAGTCCCCTCACTTCATGTTTGTATTTGCAATATTTTCAACAGCTCTGGCAAGAGTAAACCCTTTCTATAAATTTTCCTGATCATCTTGTCCTACCACACAGTGAACTAAGGACAGCCTCTCTGTCCTGTTGTGTTTGTATCATTGACAGGACATGAGTGCCAGTCTGATGCAATTGAGAACCAATTTGTGCCAGATGTGATTTCATATAAAGTGTTACACAGTCACGTCTGCCAGTATATTTTATAGATACACATTTTCTAGCTAGCTATGCTGACAAAAAAAACACTTCATAATAGAGCTTTCAGGCAATTTGCAAGCTTAAGGAAAGTTATCTTCTAGCATAAGCACTTAAGTGAATCATTTATATGCAGTTAAAAACAGACTCTGTACTAGCAGATATGATTTACTTCTAAAGTAGTTCAGGAACATTAGTAAGGAAAGAAAGCTTTTTCTATAACTGCAATCCCACTATGATACAGAAGTACTCTTCTGGGACAGATTGCATTTTAAAAAACACAGATTGCTTAACTTTTATCTCCATAAATTTCTTCTTTTTCCTTTTCTTTTAAAAATTAAATGAAAAAAAAGATGACTGGTTGACATAGTGGTCCCTGCTAATTTAAATGGGTGAAATCTTTGCTTCTGTGTAAGTGTAAAATCCATCCTGTCTTCATTAAGCCATACTTGCTTTTCTTAAATACAGAACACATTCTTTGTAAAACTATCTATGTCAGTTATATTCTAGACATTGGTTTTACTTTGAAGATTACAGTTATGTAAGAGATATTCCTACACTTAAATTGGGTATTTTAATCAAAGACCATGAAGTACTTGAAACCAGCAGAAGCAGGTAAGAGTTAAAAACATGGCTATGTAGTTACAAACATGGCCATGATCTTGGCTGATGCAAATCAGAGTGCATCCAATAACATCAGAGAAGCTTTGCTGATTCTTTTTGCAGTTAAGTATCTCACAGAAAACAGCAATGGAGAGTAGCTTGTGGCAATTTCCTGTGTATAGCATGTATGAGGAATTTACATGATTGTGCCTGTCTTTGCTTTAAACAATTTGCCTTGGTATTCTCTTCTTCCACCTTTGATCTGTTTTCTGGTTTTATGTTTTGTTGTTGTTGTTTGTTTGTTTTCCTGTCTCCCTCTAATCTGCAGCATATGCATTTTCTGAAATACATCTTTTTCTGTTTTTATATTACCTTACACCTTGGGGACACAATACTTGGTTTCTCCTTCATTGCAGGGACAGAGATCCAGAAAAACATTTTGTTATTAATTTTCCAGGAGTTTATGTCTACTAGGATATATGGTTCCTGTCCAAGTGTTCCATTTCAGCAACAGGGGAGATCGAAAACTGCATTTTGTACAATTAACTCTACAGAGGCCTCAGTTTACACTTCATAAGAAGTATGATGATGTTAGCTAAACAGAGCAACAAAGTTAAAAAATACAATATGGTGTTACAAAAGCCCACAGGATTAGATTTGCAGCTGAGAATTCAGTGAAATCACATTAGAAGTCTAATTACCTGGATTGCTGGCTTGGTGTAGGTGATACCAAAATAACAATGCAATTGTGCCTGAAAAAAAATCACAAATTAACGATAGTAAAGACTGCTGGTTTTAGGTTTGCCTCTTTAGTCTCAACAAAGCATGAAAAGAGGTCGTGTCAATAACACATACAATTATGTTATCTGCTTCTGCAGTTATTCATGTTTGATGCAGTATGCCTAGTTAAATCAGTCAAAACAATCTTTTCACTCAAAGGATTTTTTGTTGCCAAATAAAATCTGGTAATGCATATTGACAAATCATTTTTCCATTTAAGATAATGCAATTAAAGTTCATTTCCCACTAAATTATCCCCCTTTTCAAAATTCAGCAAGGAAAGCCCTGCAGGTTCAAACTTTAATTATTTAAATGCTTATAAAAGATCCAGCTTGTGAGGTCTAGGTGAGCAAATAAATTGAGGGAACGAACGCTGAGCCCAGGCATTTCAAAACTCTTAAGCGTTTGGAATAATTACAAGTTAAACCTTGAAATCACTTAGAAAAAGGTAAGACATGCCAGAGGGAGGTGTCAGAAACAAGGCATTATCATCTAACCTTATCAATTATATATTTCATTTGTTAAAGCTAAGGGGAAAAGGTAATTAATGTTACATATGAGATTGCTGATTCTGTAACGTAATGAGGAATTCTGTAAAGTAATGAAGAACAAGTTTTTGCTGATGTTAATCCAAACAAGTTTCCTAATGTTTATGAGGTTTTTAGCCAGTGTTAGTGTATCAACACTGACTTCATGAATGGTACACAGCACATGTGCATATCAGTGCCTGAAAGCACAAATTCTTAGGTGCAGTTAGAGAATCTAACTCCTCTGAAGAATGAAGACCTTAATCTGAAATCTGGCCTTACTGTTGAAGTCATTCCTAGATCAGGATCCAAGTACATGATTGTGTTTTCCTTATCTCTTTTCTACTTGCTGTTAAGTCTGGTTGTCTTTCTGTCCCTATTGCTTTGCTCTCCACTACAGGCATACCCTAAGCCTACCTTAGGGCTGCTTGAGTTCGGAACAGGTAACTTACTTGTTCAGCATGCTTCCACATGTCTCTCAAACTGATTCCTCAGTAAATAGTCTCCAAAGTTAAAAAAACTGGCCTTGTCAGCAGTCCTTCACCATATTTTCACTGTGATAGGACTTATTACTGCTGTATAAGAGCTAAATAGAGGAATGTTAACCTTCCTTTCACAGAGGCAATAGGCGCAAAAATGTTATTGTGATATATGTAGGGGAATTCAGATTATGTGATAAGAGGGGAACTCCCTGAATTTTGCTCTTATCACCTAGGAATCAATCAGGTATATAACACAGCTGTACAAAACATACATTGGGTCTTGGTGCTTTAGCAAGAGGATGACACTGGGCTCAGCATCAAAAATGGGATCCCAGCTCTGGAGGGGCACTGGGGCCGAACTTGAGCCAGCTCTAGGCTGAGGCTCAAACTGACACCCAACATCTGAGGAGGGAGGCAGCCTGCACATCCAACTGCCTCTGCGGAGACAGACAGATTTGGATCTGATGGATTCCCAACACACTGTTTCAAGGGAATGCCTTTCACCAGCCGTCTTTATGTAGCCTTCAGACTTGTGTGCAACTCTGATTTGGACTGTCAGTAGGTTTTGCTTTTGGGCTACGGCCTGAGTATGAATGCAGAATTAAAAGAGGTATTTGGATTAAATCAGGCAGATGGGGAATAAATAAATAAAATAAAGTAAAGTTAATTGATCAAGCTGCTAATGGAAATCACAAAGCTGTGTGCAGGCACACTTCATGGCTTGTGACAGGAGTAGGTTCAAACTGGCATGGAATTCAAGCACCTTGTGTTTCTCCTGCTGTGCCATTGGTACCTGCTGTGCTTGTTAGAGCTTTTTGTGGCAGCACTGGGTCCCTGCTTTGATTATACCATGGATTCTGAAGAAGTCTTATAAATAATACATTATAATAAAGTCAGATGAAGGAAGGTACAGAATCACTATCAATGCATGCAATCAGGGTAAACTAATGGGGATTGTGTAGGAATCTATGAATACCAAATGTTAGTAGTGCATGCAGGTAGAGTAAAATAACCAAAATAGTATCCTAGCTCTGCTCTCTACTATCTATGGATATTGAGTGTTAACAGAAATGAAATAGACTCTGATGCAACACATGAAAACACAGTTAATTATATTAAATGTTATAAAAACATTAGACAGAGTCTGCTATTGGTTACATCAGACCTAGCTCATTAACAACTTTGGCATAGTGCACAGGGAAGCAGCAGGGAAAGGCTAGACATCCCTGGTTTTGTCCATATGGAAAACCTGTGCAAGAAGGCTACAGGGGCTTATTTCCAGAAATTGTCATGGTCTTTCCCCATTTATTCTTTTGTTGACAGTTTCCCCCATGCAGAGCAGTGCATGGTAGACATCTAAGAGTGCTGCAGATTGTCTGAGACCAGGGGTGTTCCTCAGCTCCAAATGAGGCTCTAATCCTCTCCAAGTGACCCAGCAGACAAAGAAGTAGATGAGGGGGCAGGAAGGAGTACAGGAGGATGCACAGGGTAAAGGGGTACAGGCAGCTGTGAGACAGGACATATCTGGGAAAGAAGAGCCAGCTGGGAAAACAAATAAAAAGCAAGTGGAATAACCTCTGTGGAAAGGTGAGGCAGACAAAAAAAAGCAAACCATAGCTTAATACAGGTGAGGTGGCACTGAGTTTTTTACCGGTATTGCTAAGGACAGTGCTAGGTCATTCAGCCTACCCTGGCTGCAGAAATGCTCAGGAGAAATATGCAGCCTCACTTACCGGCCTGGAAGTTCAGCTGTCTTAAAGGTAACCAGATAGCACCCAGAGACTTTGACAATGGTGGCTTCACTGCAGAGTGTCTCATAAATCCCCACCAGACTGTGATGACCATTGTGATGTAGGAAGGTATTACCATTTTCCTCTGAAGTACTTCCATCCAGTGGGAGGAGAGAGGAGCTCTGGTATTGTGAATGATCTTTATAAGACCTCAGGATGGCTTGGGAACAGCAGGAGGTTTATTTTTTTCTTTTTTACTTTAAAGAAGCAATAATATATGCTTTTTAGAATACATTACCTCATTCCAATACTCCTGAAGAGTGGGTGAGGCTGTGGTAGGTTGCTGGGTGTGAAGTAGGACTGGGCAGTGTTACTATTCCTTCCTACATTTTTCCACATCACTGTGAGATGTTGTTGCTGGTTTAGAGTAATCTACAGAATAGTCTCTGTGTCGCAGATCAGTGATGCCTCTTGGTGAGGCTCATAATCTGATTTTTGCAGATATGTTTTGTATGTCACTCTATAAAAGTGAGATGATGTTCTGTCTGAAAGAGCTCAAGAATTAATGTCATGTCATCTAGAAGATTTGTTCTACTGGGCTTTCATAAAGTCTTTCTTTAAAGTCAAGGAAAAGATTAGTTCTTGTGGATGATATATACCCTGCCAGATTACACAACATTCCCCTATGCCATGGCTGCAAATGCTTCCTAGTACTTAAAAATGACACCTTGCTATAAAAGCTGAATTTTGTTGCAGTATATTGAACTGGATAAATAAAAACAAAACAAAACACCAAAAAAACCCCTACAACAACAACAACAAAAAACCCCCACTGCAGGTTTACAGTGAAAAGTAGGATGCCATCCTCAGATTTGCATCAGTTACATTGAACTCTATGACACTCTTCAGTGTGTCGCAAGAGTTGTAAAAGAAGGTGAGCAAGAACAAAGCATCCACTTATATCTATGACAAATTCTATATGAATGTCACCCGTGTGGTCCCCTGCACACCTAAGCACATCCACTTCACTAGCAAACAATGGAAATATTATAATTTATTTCAATTCATTTAATCTCTTGTATCCTGAGAAGTTTTTTTTCAGCAAGCCAGCAGTAGTGCCCTGAACTGGTCCTTTCAGAGACCCTTCTACAGAGTAGCCTGAAAGAAAGATAACCTTCTGCCAGGTTTTCTTTGTGAAGATGCTGTTAAAGTATAGATATGAAAATACATGACTTAATTACAGTCCAACGTTGTTGCTTGTGTCAGAAAATTGTGGCAAAAGTCAGCATTAGTAACTGTTGAAACTAATAGTGCAACAACTTTCTTAAACATTACTGGGAGAAATTTCAATAAAGGTTGTAGGCTACCTTGTTGATAAATTGTTCATTCAAATAATTAATGTAAGTCACTTCACAGCTGTTAAACTGTTAAATTGTATGTAATCAAGTCCCTGACAGACTTAACTCTGCCCATCTGTTAAGAGGTTTCCTTATCCCTATAGAAGAAATGACAATGCAATTGAACTACCCTATTAGGCAATACTTGCCCTCCAAAATTAACAATAAGCTGTTTAATCATCATCAAAACAGATGTCCATTTGTTTATAAATATAGTTACTATATTTCCAGACATATGTATATGTGAAGAAAATGGGTTGCAAATGAGAAGGGACCTAATGAAAAGGGACTTTATTCACCTATTGCAAATATTTTTATTTATGTCTAGAAAATATTGGTAAATTTGAAGTATGGATTTCACAGAATCACAGAATCACCAAGGCTGGAAAAGACCTTTATGATCACCAAGTTCAGCCTATGACCTAACACCACCACATCAGCTACACCATGCCACTAAGTGCCACATCCAGCCTTTCCTTAAACCACTTCCCTGGGCAGTCCATTCTAATGTCTAATCACCCTCTCCTTAAGGAAATACTTCTTTTCCCTTCTGCTCCGAGGAAAAAGAAAGCAGGCCAAGGAGCTATTCAAAGTGTAAAGATCATTTGAGAAATCAGCAGATACTACAGTTAGAAATGCTCTGTACACTTAGCTCTGCCTCAGCCTTAGTTACCATCTTCCCTCCCACCAGATCCCATAAAGAACACCACTGTGATCTGTCTGGATGATCTAAGCAACATTTTTATTGAAGGTTTAGTCAGGTTAAATGTACAAAAAAAACCCCATGTTTTGATATCTGTGTTACATGGTTATTGCATGTAAACAGAGGAAATATGAAGTATTAACGAGATTCTTGGTGTGAGCTTCATCTGAGTGGAAATGCTCCCAAGACCCCCTTCTCTCACATTTTCCTGGTACCTGATTCCAAGCCTTGAAAAAACCCAAAACCATTTTTTGCCCTTGCATCCCCTTCTGTGTCTTGATGTCTGAGTCTGTTGGGGGTTATTCTGGCATTTCTCTTTCAGAAATTTATAATTATATTTATGCTTCCTAAGACAGGAGTTAGACATGTGAAAGCATAGTAATGTGTTTAGAAATGGAATTTTTAAAAAAATGCTAAATACAGAAAGCATGCATATTATTCTTCAAATACAGTTTCTTTCCTGATTTAATTCTGTGAGAATGGTGATATTTATTACTGAGAATTAACTTGTATTGCACTTGTAATGGAGTTTGATTAAGAGACTAGCTTCAATTCCTGAAAATTTGTCCCAGCTACTGTTTATTGTGCCCTACCTCTCAGTCTGGGTGCACCAAGGTACATGAAGAGACAGCCTGTCTTAGCCTTCTGTGGAATTACATACTAATTTAAAACATATAACCAAGGTAAACTAGTGTTCAATCACCATTAAAATTTAATGTATTTGGATAAGCATTTCATAACAGTGTCAGGCTGTGCAAAGACAAATATTCAAATACAAAAGTGCGTATTTGTTCTTTCTCTTGAACAGAAAAAGAGTCTTGTTTAAATTTGCCGCGGTCAGTGCTGGCTCCACTCATGCCTCCTCAGCAGCCCTCTGATGAGCTGCCCTTCCCCGAGCGCTATATGGGCTTCTTGTCCACTCAAGGAAGCTCAGTAAAAGCCCCCTTTTTTTTTAAGAAAGCAGCAGGAGACTTCTTTTTCCTTTCACACAGATGATCTGGACTCCCAGTGCCCTCCCCTCTTCTCTTTCTCCTATCTGTGTTAAATAATGTTTAACTTTATGGAACAAAGGTAACGGTATTGGTGGTGTGAGATGGTATGCACCACCAACACTCCAGGCTTAAGGCCCTGGGTCAGAGGGATGAGAATTCATCTGTATTTTAGACAAACAAATAATGATCTCCTTTTTTCCTTAAACTGCACATCCAGTTCTTTGCCTTCATCTGCTCTAAGAGAAGGAACAATGCCTTCCCTGCTCCAGGAGAAATGTATTGGACTTTGAACTGCATTAAAAACAAAGAGACAAAAAAACAACCAAAAAGCCTCTCTTTTCTAATACTGGTGCTGTCTTTCTTTCCAGAAGTTAGGCCCTGTATTTGGAACAGCAATTAATTCAGTTAAACAGCATATCATCTTATGAAATATGATTAATATTTCCCATTTAGTTTACTTTGAAGCAAGAAAATAATCACTAACAACAAAATACCTTCTCCACATCCCAACAAAACAGAAAGCAAGAACTTTTTTGTGCTGGAAGAGGTTGATGTGACTTAGAAATGGATTAAGTCCTGTCAAGGCTCTGAAGTACACCTTTTCTTTGATGTTTTCCAGTTTTTCTGCTTGTAACAACAAGAAAAGAAAAAATGCTTGTTTCACAACCCCTCTTCAAACTGAATGCATGTAAAGAAGCAAAATGTTAGTCTGCAGGTGTCACTCCTCTGCTGTGTTATCTGATAGGGTGTAGTGAGACTTCAGTATCTTGTGAAATGTCAGTAGCTTCCAAACTGAGCCCTGTCGTGGTGCCTCCAGGGAATGCAATGCAGAAATGTGAGCTTTGAGGTTTCTCCCTCAGCCCTGTAGGAGAGGGGCCCTTTTGCATCCTGCAGGAGAACCTGCAAACTTACCAGGCACTCCAGCAGTGCCATGCCACTACATATGCAATGCCCAAGACAGGGTGTGGAAAGATGGTAAAGTGTGAAGAACAGTAGGAAACAGTGACTCAACTTGAGAGAGACTGCAATTAAAATGTTGAATAGCAGAGATGTACTTATTCCCAATGGTAAAAAAAAAGCATAACACTATAAGCATGTAGAAATCCAGGTTGCTGTGTCCAAGGAACTGTAAAATGGAGCATTCAGATGAAATATATATCTACAAATTGAAGTTGGGGCAGGGCATAAAAAAATCAAGGATCTTATTTGAAGGGGAGATTTAATAGAGTATTATGCAGGCTAGAAATTGCAACAAAGTTCCTTTAGGTCAAGACACATAAGAAAGCTACGTATACAGCATCTCTTTAGCTGAGGGATTCCTTTTAGGAATCGAGGAACTCCAGGGGATATAAGGTTCAAACTCCTCACTGGTCTTGTGATGTATAAACCTCAAGCAGTTTGTGTCAGTCTAGTACCTCAGCAAAACAGCAAAAAACATTGAAAAAAACCCCTAAAACCTGATAACGATTCTACTGCTTATGAATACATGTGTAGCATATTAGTGACTGGAACAAAGAAACGTTACGCTCATTTTTAAAAAGGAGAAAGGAGCACCCTGGGAACTACAGACCTGTCAGCCTCACCTCTGTGCCTGGGAAGATCATGGAACAGAGTCTCTTAGAAGACATGCTAAGGCACATGGAGGACAGGGAGGTGGTTCAAGACAGCCAGCATGGCTTTACTAGTGTCAAATCCTGCCTGACCAACCTAGTGGCTTTCTACAACAGAGTGACTGCCTCAGTGGACAAGGAAAAAAGCTATGGATGTCATCTGTCTGGACTTCTGCAAAGCCTTTGACATGATCCCCCACAACATCCTTCTCTCTAAGTTGAAAAGATATGGGCTTGATGCATAGACTGTTCACTGGATAAGGGATTAGCTAGATGGTCACATCCAGAGGATAGTGGTCAATGGCTTGATGTCCAGATGGAAAACGGTGACAAGTGGTGTCCCTCAGGGGTCCCTACAAGGACCAGTGTTGTTTAATATCTTCAGTAATGATATTGACAGTGGCATTGAGAGCACTATCAGAAAGTTTGCTGATGACACCAAGCTGGGTGGTGTGGTTGATATGCCAGAGGGACGGGATGACATCCAGAGGGACTTGAACAAGCTGGAGAAGTGGGCCCAAGTGAACCTCAGGAGGTTCAACAAGGCCAAGTGCAGTGTCCTGCACCTGGGCTGGAGCAACCAGAGATATGAATACAGGCTGGGGGAAGATATGCTAGAGGGCAGCCCTGTGGAAAAAGACCTGGGGCTACTAGTGGATCAAAAGCTGGACATGAGCCACCGATGTGCAATTGCAGCCCAGAAGGCCAACTGCATCCTGGGCTGCATCAAAAGAAGTGTGGCGAGCGGGTTGAGAGAGGTGATTCTTCCCCTCTACTCTGCCCTGGTGCGACCCCACCTGGACTACTGCATCCAGCTCTGGAGCCCCCAACACAAGAAGAATGTGGACCTGTTGGAATCATGTCCAGAGGAGGGCAAAAAAATCGATCAGAGAGCTGGAGCACCTCTCTTATGAAGACAGGCTGAGGAAATTGGGATTGTTCAGCCTGAAGAAGAGAAGACTTCGGGGGACTTTATAGCAACTTCCAATACCTGAAAGGAGCCTATAAGAAGGCTGGGGAAGACCTGTTCACAAAGGCATGTAATGAAAGGACAAGAGGTAGTGGTTTCAAGATAGAAAAGGGTAGATTTAGGTTGGACATTCAGAAAACGTTCTTTAATATGAGGGTGGTGGATCACTGGAGTGGGTTGCCTAGAGAAGTGGTGGGGGCCCCATCCCTGGAGACATTCAAGGTCAGGTTGATGGGTCTCTGAGCAATTTGTTCTAGTTGGAGATGTCCCTGCTTATTGTATGGAGGTTGGAGTAGATGACCTTTAGAGGTCCCTTCCAGCCCAAGACATTCTACGATTCTATGATTTCCACTGGGGAGTTGGAATTTTTTCATTTTTGTGCATCTCCTTGTTTTCCAATGAATAACACAATGATTTGCATAACTGATGGAACAGTCAAGCCTTGCCAGAAGGTTCAATGAGTTTATCTGTTTTCATATGGGAAAACTGCTGTCAGTTCATATTGCAGCCCTTCATGTTGAAAACGTATCATTTACCATGGGTGAGATCCTGATCTTGTTTTCCCTGCCAGTTCAGAGCTGTTCCTTAGACTGTGGTGAAACCCCTGTGACACTGTGGTACTGGAAGGAAATTCAGACTCTATCCTCAACAGTTTGCACAGATATTTGTTTACCTGTCTGTGCATGAACAAAAACCTGACCTTTTATTTTAGCTTTGATATTGTTTTTAGTAGATTAAAAGACTGAGAAGAGGATATTGTCACAAATGGTAATTTGTTATTTTTCTTGTTGTTGAGTGAGTGCACTTTGTTATTCCTGTAGCAAAAAAGGCCTAACCAGTTCCGCATTCCTTCACTGTGTTTTTGGAAAGTTTAAGGTACTCCTTTTACCACTGAACTCCTCTTTACATGTCTAGTCCTACATATAGCTAATAGAGAAGATATTTCAGCTGACACTTTTGAGATGAAAAATCTAAATAATTTTTAATTATGTTAGTCAATTACTTTAAGATAGGAAATCTGAACTCCTTCCTTTCCTAAGCTGCAAAGCAGGGACAATTTATTTTTTTTTTTATTACACAGGTTTTTGAAGAACAATCAACTCCTAGTCATCCTCAGAAGCAGGACACCAACACCAATGGTCTTCATCAAGTATGGTAAATTTCATGGTTCTCTTCTTTCATGGGCTAAAGTGAAAACATGAACAGTGCAGTCCTTCCTGATTAAAGAAATGTGCTTTTTCTTTAAAAAAAAAGATACATATTAGAACAGGTTGGTGCCTCTTTAATAACTATTCACAGTAAATAAGGAAGATCCAACAACTTCTGGAATAATTCTGGGCACAATCAAGGAAATACAACTGCAGTCCAAGAATGGAGATAAAAACCCTTGGCTAATGTTCAATCATCATAATTTACTGAGTAAATTAGATAGATTCAAGTTCGTCTGACATGACCCAAGTTTTATTAATACAGGAAATGTCAGCAAAGACATTTAGCTATGATATCTGCTAAAGCTTCCCATTGAGAAACCTAGAGAGTGATGTGCTTTCAGTGGAAGTCCACCTGCTTTCCTGTTTGCCCTTAAGACAGCTTGCATTGAAGAGGGATATAACATCCTGCTTGACCCCATTGACATTCAGATGCACTGAATACAGCCAGGACTCATGCAGCAATACTTCCCAGGGAAGTCTGAGATGAGGACATTTAGAGCTCCAAAGACCAAAAAAAAGCCTTTGCCACTGCAGTTAAGTTGCATCAAACAGGTGGAATTTGTATTAATTTTTTTTCTAGTCTTCCCCTTGCAGCTATTTTAAGGAACTGATTTATCTGGGTAAAACAGATCTTTGGTTCCACCAAGTCCAGACAAGCAATTCAGTGCTGCTTACAGGCAAAGAAATGTAGGTTATTGCCTTGTTGCTTCAAGATGGCAGAGAAGGAACACACCCACATCTCCTAAGAAGAGATGGGAGAGTGGAGGTCCACAAAGCTGTATCATCTTTGTAGTGGAAAACCTTAAATTAAACTTAAACGGTGTAGACATATCTTTGAAAGATAGTGCTGTGTAGAGTTGGAAATGAGTGTAGTGTGTTTCACAGCGATTTCTCATTTTAGTGGACCTATGCTTTATAGCCAATTTTATTTTTTTTTATCAGTTAGTCAGTGACTTAGCTCTAGATCTTTCTGTCAGAGGTTTAACTTGCACTGATTTCAAACCTCTCAGATTGATGCTTGACAGTCATACCTTGAAGCAAATTAGCTGTTTCAGATAAGATCCAACCTTTGAATACTTCTCTGCATCAGAATTTAACTCTTAAGTATTTTGAAGTTCACTCAGCGCTACTACAATATCTAATCCTTTCATAAATATTCATCCAAGGTAATAGTAATTGTCATGGTATTGTGTCACTTCTAAATAATTAAAAGCTCTTCAGAAACACCTAGGAAACCTCCCTGATTTTTAAACTAAGCATAGATATCTTTTTTTTTTTATGTTTATATTTATTATATCACAAATACCCCACTGGGAACATGGTCAAACAGATGATTTTGAGAGTTGCGCTCTAAAGGAATGAGAAAAGCGTAAAACCATTCTGCAGGGAAAAGTAAATTAGAAAGATTGGTTTCTTTAGAAAGTACATAAGCTTTTGTGATCCATCTGTTGGCAGTAGATCTAAAATGTACACTGGACAAAAAAAAAAAAAGAAGCCACAACAAACATAACCAACCAACCAAACAAACAAAAAAGCAAATTTAAAGTAGAAAAATCTCAGACAGAAATTAGTTCTTGCAATTGTCTTAGTGAGAAAACAGGATCTGTCTTGTGCAGAAGAAGTGGCTCATTCTCAACCCAAATTTCTCCTGAAATTGGAGGAAAAAAATCTGGTGACAGACTGCTGAAGGACATTACACATATTAATGTAGACCCTTTTTATCTTCATGTATCTACACTGCCATAGGTTGCTTCCTTCTACATTTTTCCTCGTCCACGTCTGGGACAAACTCTTTCTCAGGACTCTGTACTGATAGCTACCGTGGCAAAGGGGCTGAGCCACACTCTGTTGGTTTTCTCTGACTCTTCAGTACTTTTTGTGAAATGGTGCTTTAATGAAGCTCATACTCTTTTCGTGCACTTGGCTCCCCTCAGAGGCAGCAACTCAAATTCCTGCACTGAGTGAGCCAGTGGCCAGCTTTGGGCTGGGCTTCTTCCCTGTTAGTCTTTTTGTATCCATCTCTCCCTTTGGAGAAGAAAATGAGGTCCCAGCTCACTTTTTCTATTGTTAGCCTGTCTCTATCTTAAGTCTCTCCCAGAGATGAATGCCAACCCAGACAGAGGAACTGGCTACACAGCTGCCATTTTTGCAAAGGAATTCAATCTGCTAGGACTCTGCACAGGGGAACAGAGAAAGTGTCTTCTTTCTTCTGCCTTGTAGAATACACACACACTTCGGCCCTGGACTGTCTTCACACTGCTCCTTCTGCTAGTGGGTAACACACAGTTCATCCTCGTCTCGAGCCAAAAAACTGAAAAATTAACACAGGACATAGTGCTGGGCTGAAGGAACGTGTACAATGACAGCTCTTGAGTTCCTGATTAGAAACACTAGCATACTGCATTCTGTCCCTCTCTTGTCTGAAATGGACATCATGAAGGTAACTTCATTCATATTTCACACTTCAGTAATATTTCAGACAATTTCACACAAGAATAAAGCAAAAATGCATTTCTGAGCAATTTCAGTGACATCTAACATGCTTGACATACAAGACACAGATTCATCTTTTAGATTATTAGATAACTGGGTTCTTTTTCCCCTTTGATGTCTATCAGCTTCTTGCTTCCATTTTGAGCCCTAGATGCATAATATATAGCTTCTTTACTTAGTTCAGTAGTGAGTTCTTAGTTGGTTCCTAGTCTTCAATCAAATATGAGTCATGGACCAAGTCTGCCTTAGACACCCTGTAGAGCTTGAAGTATATAGTCCAGCTTAAAGTCAATGGGAGTACTTCTGTTGACTTCAATAAATGCTTTTCTTTTTATTTTCTCCCCCTTCACAAACATATGAAACTTTTAAGAAAAATTAATATACCCCTGATCAGCCTACATTAAACCTTTCAGTCTTGTGTAGCTTTGCCAATATATTCAGGAGAGGTAGTTACTTCCAAAGCACAAGTGGTATTTTCAATTGTAATATGTGCAATATTAACACCATTATGGTGTTATTTCAGCTGTAATGTGTGAAACAGGACTCTGGGCATAGAAGCATTTTTTTTCCTTGAGTATTTTATTTTTTTTCTTCTGAAACTTTTATTAAGCAGCAAGCAGGTGTTAAAAGCAATAGAGAAAATCTGTTTCGATCCTTATTTTGCATTTTGTATGGGGCAAATGAGTAGATTAATCCTGGATGTTGCTTATGTAATGCTATATGATATTGAAATGGCAAATAAAAGTTGTTTTTACATACAAGATGTGCACATGCATACTTTCCTGCAATGTAATCCGACAGGTCAGACAGCTGCAGCTCATGGTAATGCACCAGCATGCCACATATTTAGTCCAGTGGCACACCTTTTTAAAGATTTTATCCCCCTCCAGTGTAAAATGAGATTTATTTTGGATTCAGTCTGCATCATAAAAACTAGCAAAGCAGACGTGATTATTCGGCCAATCACTTCATTTTGTGCAGTTCTTCTCTTTTATCACAGCTGACTGAATCAATTTTAACATCCCTGACTACACTGCATATACTAACTGAATGTTGGCTTAATTCTCAATTGCTCCTTCAAAGGTACATGCACAGAGCAGTTATATTTGGCTTATATAAGAGAAGCCTAAGAAAGATGGTTTTGGTTTGTCACTAAATGTGTTCAGGTAAATTCTCTCTAATTATAAGATATTTGCTTGGAGCAAGACTCATGCTGTCTACTCCATACCTATGGTACTATGGCATGCCTATTGCTAGTTTAAACATGAATGTTTAATTTATGAGCATTACCTTCTCTGAGGTCAGTATGGGTTAGCTGTTCATTATGCAGAGCCAAATGTATTTCTTTTGCATTTTTCAGTTAAACCAGAGACTGGACATCTCAGATTGCTGGGAGATAAAACATTTACAAAGAAACCTAAAGAAATGAGTAGCTCTGCCTCTTTTGCAACATACACCTGCCACATTTCTGTCCAAATCCAGAGCTTTAAATAGACCAACTTTAGAATTTATGTATAATCTGATATGGTGTGTTCTCATCAAATAAATTCATACTATAGCTTTTTCCTAACGTTTGATGTGAATAAAAATAAAGTAATAAAACTATATCATGGGGTAATAACATGAAACACCTGTAAAACACAAGTACAGTCTTTCTCCATTTGAGGAAAAAATCCTACTTGGTTTAGAAAGTTTTGATCCGGATAGAAACTTCTGAAGTATCAGTTCTATTTCAGTGCTACTGTAAAATGCAGCTTTTCAAGTGTTAACAATTTGAACAAATGCAACCTATTATTTTCTACTTTAAGTATCAAGCTTGCAAGTTGTATTCATAAACTTGCTTTTAACACTCCACTAGATTCTCTTTGAAGTTGTATTTGTAGGAGCAACTCACACTGTATTTTGATGTCACTGTCTTGAATAGTTTGGAAGTTGAATGGTATAGGAAGTGGTAAGCTAGGAAGAGAGTTCTCAATGATAGTTGCTCTGTTACTAAAGTCTGTTAATGTGAGACTACCAAGGCTATTATTTTACAGTCGTTCATTTTGTCAATTCATCCTCCATCCTCTGAATCCTCTACAAAAAAAGGATTTAGAGAGAGTAAGATTCCAGTACATCTCATTAACAGGCTGCATAATGATGATCTTTTATGATATTACCACAAGTAGTTACAAAACATCACTAAGAAAAATAAAGAAAAATATCACGGTTTTGGTTTGGGGCTTTTTATGTATTTATTTATATATTTTTTTTCTCTTTTATTTTGGTATAAATTCTAATATCTTTTTTCATCAGTACCGAGATTTGTTTAATCTTAGCCTTCACCAATCATTATATTAAGCAAGTAAACATAAAAGGAGTGACAGATTCATTGGGTGTTGATGTTTAGTCAGGAGCTGCAAGCAGCTGAAGGATTCTATATTGTTTTTTATGTTGATACAGGCTATTTTCTCTTTGGTGAAAAAATAATATTTCCATCTAACTCAGCCACAGGAACTGCCTTTTATTTTACAACCATCACCTTGTACTCATGCATACTTTGATCGATTTTGCACCAACTATATTGAAATCTCATACTCCATGATGTCATTTAATCAGTTTCTCTTTAATTTAAAGGCTTTCCAAGCTGAAATCCTCTCTGTGATAGAAATATCTTGAATTCTTTAGTTGATTCTAGTAATTCACTCAACAAAATAAATTTAAATGAGAGATATGCCTGAGCAAGAATTGAGCAAAATCTGACTGAGGAATTTAAGTGTTTGTCCTGTTGTATGTAGAAAGGTGCTTTCAGTTTTTCTGCACATAGTAGAGATTTAAGTGTGCAGTGAAATCACCTGTAAGGAGGAATTCTCTTAGATGAGAGACTCAAATATTTCATAGAATCATAGAATGGTTTGGGTTGGAAGGGACCTTAAAGATCATTAAGTTCCAACTCCCCTGCATGGGCAGGGACACCTCCCACTAGACCAGGTTGCTCACGGCCCCATCCAACCTGGCCTTGAACATCTCCAGGGAGGGGGCATCCACAACTTCCATGGACAACCCATTCTAGTGTCTCACGACCCTCACAGGAAAGAACTTTTTCTAATGTCCAAACTGAATCTCACCTCTTTAAGATTCAAACCATTGCCCCTTGTCCTCTCACTACACACCTGTGTAAAAAACCCTACCCCAGCTTTCTTGTAGGCCTCCTATTGGAAAGTTGCTATAAGGTCACCATGGAGCCTCCTCTTCTCTAGGCTGAACAACCCCAGCTTTCTTAGCCTATCTTCATAGGGGAGGTACTCCAGTCCTCTGATCATCTTCGTGGCTGTCCTCTGGACATGCTCGAGGAGTTCTATGTCCTTCTTATGTTGGGGACTCCAGAACTGGACACAGTACTCCAGGTGGGGTCTCACCAGAGCGGAGTAGAGGGGGAGAATCACCTCTCTTAACCAGCTGGCTATGCTTCTTTTGATGCAGCCCAGGATATGTTTGGCTTTCTGGGCTGCAAGTGTACATTGGCACCTCATGTTAAACTTCTGGTCCACCAGTACCCCCAAGTCCTTCTCCTCTTCGCTGTCCTCAATCCTTACTCCTCCCAACCTGTATTCGTGCATGGGGTTGCCTCGACCCAGGTGCAGAACCTTGCACTTGGCCTCGTTGAACTTCGTGCAGTTAGCATGAGCCCACTTCTCGAGCCTGTCAAGGTCTTATTTGTAATATAATACAGGGAATAAAGTAAACTACCATCCTGCAGAGAACAATTTTCCCTACATTTTTTCTAATAATGGAACCACACACTGTGCCACCAGGCATTGCTCTTGTTACCATCAGCAACTGCTTATTTGACCTGGGCAGGATATGGTCACCAAATTATTCTAGCAGTGCAGTATCTTTCTTAGAATAATGTCTCTTCTGTGATATGCAGTCTCAAAAAAGATGAAGTAAATTGATTTTACATAGTAGTGTTTTGATTTCATATGTAGAGATGAGTTAGTCTAACACTTCCACAAATAGGATTAAAAAAAAAATTTTTAGATGTGTTTTTAAACACAAGGCAGTTGGTAGGTAAAATAAAATGGAAACCTTTGTGTAGTCAATTATATTTTTGGTAAATGTAATTTTAAGGTTTGGTTTTTGTTTGGTTTTTTTTTCCGCTATAAAAACTATGTTTAATATCTGTCTGCCTTTCTGGGCAAAATTTATACAAAGATGCCTGAAAGAGATCACATACTTACTTCAAGAACTCCAGTAGAAATGAATTAAGGAGTATATTTAAAACTCCTTCTCATCAAGTGTCTTTCAGATGGATTATTGTAAATTTTGATATTATCAATAAATTTATTTTTCTGATTTGTAATTATCATCAGAAGCCAAGCGTCGCAGTTCTCACTTCTGTATCTTCAACCAGAGCAATTCTGAAGCATTCTGGCAGTAATAATATTACCTAGTTAATATTTTTTTGTAAAGTTGCAAGTTAGGCAAATATTTTTCAAATTCTAAAGAAGAGCAAAGAAATATACAAAGGATAGAAATTATACTGGCATCAACATTAGAAGAAGGATTTGGTCTGATGGAATTATAGCAAGTAATAGGTTATTATATTAGGAGAAATTAAAAGCCATAGAAATGTCCCTTTCTAAGTTTTTTACTCAAGCATTTTCTGGACATAGCTGATCAATACACAAATGTTGCAGAAAATAAAAATTTCAGGGGTGCAGGCCCTTTGATGGTGCAAAAAAGGCAGGCATGGCAAAGAATGCTCTCTTTCCAGCAGTAATATACATCTTTGTAGCAGGATGCTCCATCTCTCAGTATGCCTGCCTCAGTTTCCCTCTATGATTCAATCACTTTTTGTGTCTCAATTTTACAGGCCCAGGCCTGGAGTGGAAAGATTCCCATGGAAAAGTAAAGGGCCTGGTAAGCACTGAGCTGGCAACAACCTTGAAAGTACAGAGGGCCAAGTTGACGTTCACAACACCACCTGCTCTGCGGTGTTGAAGAACATGGAGGTCAGCCCAGCCACAACTAGGCCTGAAAAGGAGACAAAATAAGAACAAAGAGATAAATAAAAGAAAAGGGCCTTCTTGTTTTTTTCCACTGTTTTCCTCTTATTCTCCAATGAGAGATTTTGGAGGTATGGCTAAATAGTTAAATGACAGCAGTCAATCCACTTCATTCTATAAAAGCCTGGTCCCACCTTTGGTCAGGGAGATCACACTCTTTCCAGAAGGTTGCTGGGCATTCTTCTCTCCAGCAGGGACGCCTATCAGAGAGATTAGTTCTTGAGGATTAAGGACCGGACAAAGGGACACCAGGCTGCAGCTGGGCGAGGGCGAGGGTGAGAGATATGAACTCCCTTAGTGTCTGTATTAGTTAATTTAACATTAAGCAATCTTTCATCACTAAGTTTAAAATTTGAAGATTGCAGGATCCTTTTAAAGTTGATAATTCATGTTAAAGATCTAGTGAAAAACTTGGCAATAAGTAAGTTGCCTACATTTTAAATGGTTAACCTTTATTGTTTGGTCTAACTACTGGTAGTACATGGTATTGTTAAGATACCTTTTACCTTCTAACTTCAGCTTCTGTTCTGATCTCCCAATTTCCCCACAATTTGACTGCTTGTGCTTTTTACTATAAAACAGTTAAGACCCTGGTGCTGTTTGCAATAAATCTTGATCTGTGCATATACATCTCATCTGCTATCTCACCCTGTTCAGGACAATCTTCTATAGGTATTTATTACAGTTCAAAATAGCTAAGAAAACATTTTTTTAATGTTTGCATTTTTGATTTGGTAGCTTTTTACATCATCTTCTTATTACTTCTATACATATCAAAGGAAAAATTAAGCAAGAAATCAGTAAACTGAACAAAAACCTTGGAAAATATGAAAATATTCTTCACTTTTCAATAAATATTTTAGCCTTTCCAGCTCCTTGAAAAAAAATTTTAAACAAAATATTAATAACAAAATTTTTGCTGGTTTTAATAATCTTTAAAAAGGAAACTTTGGTTGAAACATTTCCTTTTCTTTGTACAAAATCTTAATGTAGCTGGTTTGATATACAACTCTTGCCTGTCTTTGTAAGGTAATCTTCCATCATTTCAACATGTATTGTTTCCTGCCACCATCTCACAGCCATTTTTGCAGGTATCTTCAAGTGTTCACTCAATTATCAGCTTGCAGGGACACTGCCTATCACTCACCCCTTCAACAGTGAAGCAGAACCTGTATATGGCAAAACACGAGTAAAGCTTGAAACTATCTAGACAGAGCTTAGGCTCAGATGAAAACAAGATATAGAATTGTAGTGAAATAAAGGTTGCACCACCTCTGAAGGACTCTATCAAAGACCTTAAGTATTATTAACTTTGGGTTCAATATATAAATCTGAACATTGAAGGCCATGTTGTCTTCTATTTCTGTATATAAAGTAAGGGAAATGTTTGTCATACGATAATTTCTTTGCCTAGTTTTTTTAACTTTTTGCACACGTGTTTGTTCAGCCTTAATTTTTAGCCTTTACTCACCCTAATTTTCCAGTAAAAATAGTAATTTCATTTATCTGAAATTCTGATAAATTCTTCGTGCAAATAGGTTTCAATACTTGCATTTTACAGTTGCTACAAAACATTTTATTAGCAAATTAAATCAATCACTGGAGAAATTCAGATTGCCCTATTTCCTATAGCTGTTGTCCATTCTGTAAAGAGCTTTTGATGTCCACTGTGGAGAAAACAACTCTCTGATGTGGACACAGCAGTTTCCTTTTATGAGTTTAGTTGCTGTTGTAAGGTCTTTGCTTCTAGCTCTGCTCAGTGGGCTTCAGAATCTGATTGGTGAACCTGGAAATAGGACTAACTAATCCAATCTGGGATGGCTGTAGGTTTGGAGAAAGTGAACAGAAGCAGAGTTCTTTGCCTGGTGGGGATGATTCATCTCACACTTACAGAGTTTTGAATTGTAATTACAGATTGTGAACCAATGTCATCACTGTTAGTTTGGTTGCCAAAGAAGACCTGCATTTTTTTAATAAGCCCACCGATGGCTTAGAAATACTAATATTAAGTGAAATATAGATCCCATGGTGCACTGCTGTCCTTCAGACTTTCTAGTAGCAATTTCCTGTTCAGTGTTTCACAAAGTGACAGATGTGGGTGTTACTATACATGCAGTTCAAATTCATTCTCCACAAAAGACAGTAAGATGTCAGGGAACTACTCCAAAGATCTGCTTTACATTTGAACAAATATGAGATGGTGAAACATGGAAGTTCTGAGTCCTGAGGTCTGTGCCTGGGAAGAGTATCTAAGAAACAAACTTTTTGTTACTGTTGTCAGAGGTATTAGGTAGGGAGGGGGAATTGGTGGATATTCATACAGAAGCATTTGCTTATGTCCTGCTTCCAGAAGCTTTTTTAAAATTTGGTTAGCCAATAATATACCTAAAACTTATTCTTTGGGAAATGATCATCAAAAGGCAGTTGCTATGGCACTAAAAAGAAAGGCAGTGATGTTGTCCTGAGACATTTCTTTTTGTGTATGTTTATCACTCAGCCTAGTTAATTTTAGACTTCAGATATGTTCTTAAGTAATACTGCTATTTTATTAGAATGCTAGTTTGTATTTTGAAAGTATCCTTTATGTTTTGCTGCAGGTGCTGAAAGTGAAAAGGGAGAAGTGATTTGCAGGATGAAATGGACACTCTTTGAAACTTCTGTAAATGTTCACTTCTGATCACATACAAGAAAAAATGCAGAGATATTAATAAACACACTAAAATCTTCCTGTGGCAATAGCCTTGATTACACTTCAATATATCTTATAATAGTATCCTTGTCTACTGTAAGTCTTTGGTGTTATTTACTTTTCACTTTGTCTTTTATTTTCATGTAAATGCTGTTCTGCATTATTCTGTAAAAAGACACACTTCTGTAAAGTGTAAAATACCCAATTCTGTACATGTACTCCTAAGAAGGAAAAATTCAGGACTTAAGCAGCTACAGGAGAACATCTACTGGATGTGCCAGAGCTCTGTGACACAGAAGTCTATGTTACATGTACACCAAGTACAGTTTTTGTTTGTTGATGTGTGTGTTTGTTTGTTTTCCACAAGGAAAGATGACAAAGAAAATGAAACAAGGGAAGCAACTAGAGAGTTGTTAAAGTTAATTGAAATTCAACAACACTTGTACAAAATAAAAAAGTCAGATACTCAATAGCTGTAAATCAGCATAATTTTGTGACATAAATTACACTGATTACAGTATGTACAGAAAGTTTTATGTTGTTACAGTAAAAAAGATGTTTGTTTCAAAGTGGGATCACACTTTAAAATATATATTTTTCATAGGGAAAAAAATACCTCAGCAAAACTTCTTTAGAGGCAGCAAATTTCCCTGGGAACTCAAAAGAATCTTGTAAGTTGCAGAAGCTGTGTTCTCTAAAGTCCCTGCAGAGGTTAATCATCATGAACATTT
Organism: Hemiprocne comata; assembly: GCA_020745705.1. Classification (NCBI taxonomy): domain Eukaryota; kingdom Metazoa; phylum Chordata; class Aves; order Apodiformes; family Apodidae; genus Hemiprocne; species Hemiprocne comata. Next base: position 40,029,343 of record CM036588.1, read on the forward strand.
TCACACATCCTTGCCAAATTAGAGAGACATGCCTTAATGTTACCATATGCAGTGCTGGAAGCGAACAAAAATCAAAAGACTGGCACTCTTATCAGACATACTGAAGAAGATACAGCACTTCAGAGTAGTTTTTTCCATAGTAACAGAACTTACTTTTCCTTCACTATTCTACATTTGACCTTACATGAGTACATAAATACCAGAAGTCTGATTTCAAGAAGAATTATTATTTCTTCTTGGTAATGGTTCCAGGAATCACACTTCTACTCATACACTTCAGTGTGGTATCTTACAATGAAGTGAAGAAATGAGCTTTCAGTGTGGCTGCAATAGCTCACACTGAATTGAGTGGCAATTATGTTTTGCAGAGTAAGACTCTGAACCTAGGGAGGCAGAGGCAGCAGCATCTTCTGTGAGGCCCACAGGTGCCCCCAGGAGCTGAGGACACTCAGAGCTCTTCAGGATCAGCCCAACACTTCCCAGGACTGTGTTCTGATAGCAATGGACAATGTCTCCTCAGCCCTGGTATTGAGAGGCCTGGATATTTAAAACTGGAACTTCTAAGCAGCAAAGCAGTGTATTAGTGGAGAATTTACTGTGAATATTAAAGAAATCTAATGAGCATCAACCTGGAATAAGTCATTCATTTGTTTAACAAAAGACAGGAAGACAAGCATCACAGAAGGGAAAAATGTTTTCCTAAAACGAATAGGACATTCCTGTGATTATTTAGTGGTCTATTTTATCCCTCTGACAGCCTTCAAGAATTAACTGATGCCTCCAAGCATTCAAGTAATAGTGCTCTCGAAGTTGCACTAGCTGCATAACTCAGTGAAATCCATGGGGGATCCTTAACACAAACAGAACCCTGGAAAACGTTGTGGTCAGCATCAGCACACCCAAAACTGCAGTAAAAACGGACAGAATTTATGGTAGAGAGTGTTTCCACTTACAGTAAGGTATTAGATGGGATTGTTCTCATTGCCTTCCTCAGTGCAGCATAGTAAAAGTCAGAATTTTATTTACATCTGTATGAGGGGAATATAATTTAGGGAGCAGTTTTTTTAAATAGCTGTAAATAGCATTTTTACTACCATTTGCGTTGCTCTAGATCACTTTGTTTTGCTGGAGAAGAATGAGCCTGTGCAGCTCTGCTGACTCCTGTCCCTGCAGCTGCAGAGTCTGTCCTGTGATTTCTGGGGGAAGATGGAGTAGCAGGGCTCTCTGTGCCTCTGCTGCATTTCTCTTCATATTGACATCTAAGAGAGCTAGAGCGGTAAGCAGCTGCCGAATACTGTCCTCCATGTTACTCCTGTTTCTTTTTTGGCGGTCAGGATCCCCAGTAACTAAGCATAAGTGAACCCTTCAGGCTCAAATATAGCTTATCCTTTGATTTTCTGTTTCTCTCCACACCTTTTCAGAGGAGGTTTTATGGCTGTATTCTACATATGCGTTATTGCCCTTTCTTCTCATTGATCTTCATCCTACTTTGCATTACACATCCTTTCAGTCTCTGTGTTACGTATCTCTTTTCTCTGATGTTCCCATTGCTACATCCAGTCTCTGAGGGGGCTGCTTTTTATTGCACAAAGTGCAGTTTGTGACACAGACACACACACTCAAAAATTGCACACCCAAGGTGGGGTGAGATCCATCCCTTTGGCAGTGGGATTTCACCAAACAAAGTAGCAATATCTGCAGCCTAATAAGATACTGGATGGTCTGCCCACATTAACCTCACAGACATGCAAAAGCACTTGGGAGTAACTTGACATAAAAATAAACCTCTTTAAATTTAGTTAGGGCACTAAATATGTATAGATATACATTCTTAGATATACAGTCATTCCAATGTCCTTTGGCTTCAAATGGGAATGATAACAACGATGGCACAGCTGAAATGTGTCTCCTCTCCTAAAATGGAAAGACTGACACCCTCAGAGATTCCTCTCACAGCAGTGTAGCAGCTTTGCTGGAACATCTTTTTTCTCTGGCACATTGATTTGCAGCAGTCTCCAGTATTGGTCTCCTGAGCTGTACAGTGATGAAAACCTAGAATAGTTTATAATAACTATTATAAATTTTATTTATTACTAAGTACTGTATTATAAGACTGCCTAGATGTCATAGCCAATGTAATATCCCCTTGAGCCCTGGGCTGTACAAATCCCTAATAAAGCATACTCATTGACCCTGAGATTTTAAGCAAACAAGATGCAGAGTGAAAGGAGGAAAAATATGTTGGCCTTATTTACATGCAAAGAGCTGAGAAATCAAGAGACTTACGAAGAAAGATCACTGGTAGAGAAGTCTGGATTTGAAGTAAGCAAGAAAGCATCACAGTTTGACTCAGGATTGGCAATTAAACTAGTGACTTGCTACTTAGAAGAGTTCCCTGAATTAAAAAAAAAAAATAAGTAAAAAGGAAATTGGCTTCATACTGGCTCAAACCAGGACAGCAAGGAACTGCTTTTCTTCTTGCGGACATGTCAAATAGGTTTGCTTTTTTTTTTTTTTTTGAAAGAGAAAAATAAAAATTGAATGACAGGATATAAGGAGAGATATATATATATATTAGAACAGCAGAAAACAAAGAAAATATAGACAACTTTCTGAGTAAACAAAGGCTTAATTTGTCAGCTGTTGTACTCAAACTACGCACGGGAGATATACCCCTCTATGAGATAAGATTTTGAAAACTTAAAATGCTTTTTGGAGCAGGAAAAATCTCAGATATTTCCAAAACCTGGTAAAGGATACTTTGCTTTAATTCAAGCTGAGTAGAGAGGATTGGCTAGTCAACCTTAGCCCAATTGAAAGGGTTAGTTATGATACAACTGTTAAGATAGAACTGCACCACCTCAACACCTCTATGCACCTGTAGCATGCATAGATGACACATCATTGCCATGTGTGTCGAATGCATAACCATGTATGGTTAAAATACATGTATTATGATTTCAGATATGGAATGGGGTATCAGTACCAGAATCATAACTGCAGCATTTTGTAGGAACCAATTGGTATAAAAATACCAAACAGAAGCAGGAATATAAACAAGAGCAGATGCCATGTTTTTCTTTGAATGACAGTGGGGAGTCTCCACTCTCTCTTATCATTTTTCAAGCTGACAGGAAGGACTGACTCCAGCTGGATCAGATGTCACCCAGAATTACTAATCAGAAACCAGAACAGATACAGCTGCACAGGCTTCACCAAAGACAAGCAAGCCAATAAGGTATGAAGGAAACATCAGGCAAAGCTGCTGCTCTAGGAGTATCTCAACCAAATTTACACACCTAATTTCTGTGTGTGTGTGTGTAGCTTTCTCCCTGGACAAATGCACCCTGAAATATCTGGACTGCTAAAATGAATTCCAGGTGCAACTTGTGGTTGAGAGCCCCTGACTCCAATCATGCACTAATATTTGTAGGGAAGTTTTCATATTTATGAGAACAACTCAGCTCAGGCTATGCCCCATCTGTGGGCCTGGCTTTGTCTCACTCTCCTTACTTCTAGAGGACTGGGAAAAGGCCTGCTGGAATATTTTGTGGCTCATACATGTGGAGTTTCTGCCCATGTAAAGTGATGGGAGGTGATATGAATACACGTCTCCTCCCACACTAAAACAATTGACTATCCAGACCTTAGATTTGAAAAACACTCCCAAATCCCACAGGATATCCATAGCTTAACGTGATTTATAGAAATGTAATTCGCTCAGTGGAAAGTGCTCTGACAAAGGGAGACAATTGTTTTTGAAAATGTAATTTTAAAATGTTCTGCGAATAGCAGCTATGCCTGAGCACTGACATGGAACCAGTGGTGGTCCCAGGACAGTCCTCCTTGGCTCCGCAGGGCTGGGGATGGAGGCAAAGTGAATGACATGCTTAAGCACATGCGAGGTATGGGTTATAAATGATCGGTGGGATTTTTTTTTTCCAGACTTGTGTTATTCCATAAAATTGTTCCATAAAGTTTTCACTGAGCACAGGAAACTCTAGCATCAAGACATTCCCTATATTTCACTCCCCGCCAGCTGAGGAGCTCTGACAAGAATTCCAGTTACAATCTAGACCCTGCCATCACTTATACCCATAGAGAACTATTAAGTTTAATGGGACTGTACAAGTGTAACTGAGGTCAGAATTTGGCCATATTTATTTTCCACATATTTCCACAATTATAACCCCTAACTCTGTGAAAACCAGATTTGAAACAAAAATGAAGAGTTTTGCTTTCCTGTAAAAACGCTAATTTGGATGTTGTTGTTTAGCCTCCTTATTTTTACTTTTCATCTTAAAAATGAATACATGACAGTGCTGAGGGACAGAAGCCAGAGTTTACTAAGCTTTTCTGGAAGGTTGAGAAGTCAGCCAACCTAAGCCTTCTCTCTCTTGTACTAAAAAAACATAGTATTCATCCTTGTTGAGTGTCATATACATGTGACCACTCTCTAGCCAAATGCAAGGTGAAAGACAATGGCTCTATTCCTTTATTCAGGATCTTGCCTCATTTAAAAATTACGTCTTAAGAACACCTTCAACTTAGGATTGATTGATTGAGTGGTTGATTGGTTGATGATGTGTGTCTGTGGTTTACTATCCATATTTTAACAGCTATAAATCAATGTAATATCCTATTATAAGTCAATGTAATATCCTTTTATGCAGTCTGATTTCTTCATTAAAGAAACCAGCTAGCTTTGTTTACCTTGTTATGTGGTACATTTGTTAAAGCTTTTGAAATTTCTTTTACAGCTACAGTAAAATAAAAACAAACCTCTTGTACTTTAGCATTTCTCTTATGGGACTGCGCATATTTCAGCAGTTTTGAGCATTTACTTACTGTATCTTTCCCTATTTCAGTCATATGCAAAAAATCAGTGACAGGACAATTCTCTTCATAACTCTGTACCTTATCTGAATCAGAATGGAAAAGAAAATCTACTGCAAAATGTCCCATATTATTAGACAAATCCAGTTTTGCAAACTTGGAAACCTGACAATGGTTGATCTTAGGTTCTAATGGATGGTATTCTCAGAGCCTAGATGACCTTGAAATAACTCACAGAAATATGGTCATAAAATATTTTGCCCCTGAATAATATTCATCCATCAGAAGTAAAAAAAATATCCAGAAATGAGTGAGTGTGGTAGCAGGATAAGTGATGGCACTGCCCAAAGAAAACTTCCACAATTTTCTTTTTTGTCTTGAATTTATATGTTAGAATAGATCTAAGGCAGAAAATGAAAATGTTTCCGCCACCTGGGTCTTTAAAAATGTTCCCACTTGAAGAACAAAATGCTAATCATGCTGCCTCATATTTAGGGCTCCCATACAAGCTAGGCATGGAAGGAATTGTAGCCAAAACTGAAGGGCAATGTCAACTCACTGATGAAAGATGAAAATCACCAAGCTTCAGGGAACCAAGAAAAAAAATTATGAAATCATATGGAGATCATGAATGCTTTGTTATCTCTAGTGAAGTAAAAAGAGAAGCAAAAAGGTTGATGGCTGAATAAAAGTGGACCACTACATAATTATATGGATTTGACTCTTCCTTCTTATTATTTTAACATTACTTTCCACAGGGACTCTTTTTTTCTGCCAAGATTTTTAAGCAGAAAGACTTTGGGGTTATGAGAAGTCTGAAGCAATGAATATTCAAAGTAATAAGCAATATTTTCACTGATCTGAATTTTTACTTGTCCTGCAGTTGCAGTATGTTTTATGACATAATATATGTATGATGTTGTAAATACTGAGAACAAGCTATTTACCCAAGTGAGCTAACTTGCTGAATATTTGGGATTTTCTTATTTACATGATGATTTTAAAATGGTTTGGTGATCTGTTTGCCACTGAGAGTTAGCAATGATGAAAGCAACAGACGATATCCCCAAGCAGCAGCTAAGGTTATGAACTTTTGAAAAAATTATATTAAATTCTAAGGGTTCCCCCATCTCTTCTATCTTACAGCTAAGGATCAGAAGAAACTGCAAGTATAGTAAATCACCATTTTGTTTATTCAATCTTTGGAGCATCCAAATGGAAGGTGTCCTGTTGCCTTCTCATATACCCTCTTTTGTTGCCACCACCTTCTCTTTGACACAGACTGACCACTTCAGACACTGTCCTCCTGAATACTCTTCTGGCCTTGAAGAATGAAAACTGCCAGACTGAGGCAAATGGCTTGGCAGCACAAACTGCTGATATCAGTGGCTTAATGCTCAACTTTAGCTTCACTTAGGAACTTTGTAATTCATACTTCTGAACCTACGAAAAAAATGCATGCTTCAGAGAGCTAAGTCCAAAGGAAAGAGCGGGGGGGGGGGGCAAAAAATAAGGCAAAAATCTAAAAGCATTTGAAATGTTATCCAATTTTAACTATGGCAATGTGACTCTGCAACGTATTGCTTTTTTTTTTAGTGTAATAAGAATGCATATATGCAGGGTTTGTTAATTATTAGCCTCTAATAAAACTTCCCCCAAATCTTTGCTTCTTGTTGGCTGTCTAAATGAGGAGCTCTGCTGTAAAAGCAGTTGAGATGTCCTTTGACCTCTGAGGACATCAAAATGAAAGCTGTATCTCTGAAAGGTTAACTAGTCTGCGAAAGTATAAGACCCTTTCAGGTTTTTTTAATACACTTTACATAGCCTTAAATTAGACGTCTTTTGGGTCCATTAATCAATCATAACTCATTGCTAATTACCGGTTAGGCATACCAACAACAGTTCTGACAGCTGATATGCTAAAGGTAATTAAGTTGTTCTAATTATTTTTTAGCATTAAATTCATTCTAATATGGCATACCTCGAATGCCTTTTTAAAAAGGTTTCTGATACTAAAGAGCTTGTTTTTTGCTAGGGATAGAGAGAAAAATTAGAATCTCCTTGGAGTTTAATAAAATTGTATTTTACTTATGTTTTTCTTCAGTTTTTATATATTGTTTATAGCCCCTCTGTAAATGGAGGATTATTATGAGGAAAGTTGATTATAAAGGAGGGGAAGTGAGCACTACAACATGTTATTTTTGCATGTCTGCAATAGGAAGGTGAGTAGGGAGGCCTCTAAAAGTTAAGGGCTAGTATTTTACTTCCTAAATGTGGATACTTAAAGTTGCTTGGTGTATTTACGGTAGCTTGTTGAGGGTTAGTAATTATATAAGACACTGGGTTCAAATTACGAAAACTTCCTCTAAATTCTCTACATAAGCATGGGAAATTTGGATGATCTCTTCCTATAACACAAGAAGCCAAATATGATGATTATGTTCCATACCTCACAACTCTTGAAGTTGTTCTCATTCAGAGTTTTGGCTAGGGTTGTCTCTTATTAGTGTAGAATAAAAATTTTTATGCAGTTGAAAGTTAGTTGTAGAGTAAATGTCTGCAACAGACAGATGGAAGAGAGTAAATGAAAGCCTTTCCTATTTCCTGTCCCCTACACTATATCAAGTGGAGAAGAAGGAGGAGAGGAGAGGCTCCAGGTCTTAATCGTAACCATGTCATTTTAGATTCTCTATATTTTACAAACTGCTAAGTGGAGATACTAATAAGCTTGTTCTAAATATGTTCTGAAATGTTTTTTCATCCAAAGCTCACCATTTTCAATAGAAGCACATTTGTGAACTCTTTTACTTAGTTTAGTTTTCTTTTCCAAGATCCTTGAGGAATTAGAGGGGAAATGGACTTTTGATAGTTGAATAGATCTAAAGCTACCCAGAATAGACATAAAAAGACAAAAACAAGAATAGAAGAAAAGAGAAAGATAATTGCTGGATGATCTGGGACAACTATTAATTTGTTTCTTGTATTAATTATCAGAGTGGCAGATTGCTAGTTTCTGACTGCTTACAGTTCTACGTCGTGGGTTATGTACATAGTTTTGCAAGTGCTAGGTTTTGAAATGTTAAATATTCACCTTCTCTTTTGAAAAAGTAAAATAATGTATCAACAAAATAGCAAATTTTGCACTCGCTCCATCTAAAAATACTGAGCTGAGAGCATATCTAAGCAATTAGTAATGTATTCGCAGCACATTCCCATGTTTAGCTTCATCTCTCTTCTCAATACAGTGTCATAAATTTTCAGTAACAGAAATGGCTCACCACACAACAATTTGCCAGGTGATGAATTTGAAACAGTCAAGGATTCATCATCTGCTTTTTCAGTTCTTTGTCTTCAATGCTTTTAATGTGCTTTTAATAATCTTTAAATTGCTGGTGGTTATAGGTCTTTCTTCTTGGTCCATCCCCAAATAGGTTTCTGATGGGGTTGATTTTCATGTCTCCTTACCTGTTGTATCTTGATTGCCTCATCTTCAGTTAAGACAATTTCAGCCATTTCACTAGGGGTTTGTTTGTTGTTTGTTTGTGTTTGTGTTTTTTTTTGCAGGGAGATTAATCAATCTTATCTTCTCATCTGGAGAAAATCTGTGCTTTTTATTTTAGGAGTTATACTTACTGTTTAAAATTGTAAAACTTTTAAAATATCTATTTGATCACTGAACCCACTTGTCTGGTTCATCTCCATTTCCATTTAAGGCTTCTTTATATCAAGTGGAAACCAATTATTTCATAGGGTGCAAGTCTGCATATGGCCCCAATCCAATGCAGTGCTTAAACATGTACCTACCTTCAGAGGCTCAGACACCTTGCCCTAAGCTACTTTCATGCCCAAGCCCAGCCACAGGTCTAAGCTCCTTGTTGAATCAAGATTTAAATGTAATATACGTAAGGAAAATAATGCCAGAAATCATCAGAGCCCCTTTGAGGTCCACAAGCCAGCTGAGGATTCAGCCAATGGCCTCTGTTGATAACCCTGAATTATGTAATTAACAATAACAAAGGATTAGTCCTTTGGGTCTGCGTTTTGTGACTAAAGGTATGCATGCAAATCCCTTTCAGAGCAGTTCATCTCTGTTTACTCTTGCAATCAAGGAGTTAGCTAGATCCAACATAATTTTCTCAGTTGCTTCTACAGTCAATAAAAAGTGATGAGTGTCTTAGAGAGAAAGCCTGGATGACTAGCCAGGATTAAGTTTTACCAAAGTTAGGTAACAGGAATCCTACTCCTTGCATTAATTAACTTTCTATCCTAAAGTATTAATTTCTTAGTATTACTCTAGAATCACATTTTAACATTGATTTATAATGTATTGTAAACTTTCTGAAGGACTAATAAAATGTGTAACATTTAATCAACTTATTTCTGTAACTCTGTAAATCAAATGTATGCTCTGAATTATTTATTTTTAAATATGAAATCTGATATAAAGATGTCAAGAGCAGAACAATTTACAGAGGTCACAATTTGCAGCATGTAGATGGCAAAAATGAATTTACATTAGGTACTGATGCATACAGAGAAAGATTTAAAATGTATCAGAAACTCTGAGCAAAAACTTCTGAGTTTCACAAGAAATATACTCCTGTCCCTGCTGGCTTGTCAGTTAAATCTAACACCTCTCTTTCTGAACAAGCTGTTGGCTCAGGGTGTATGGAAAAGGGAAAAGGAACCAAGGGGAGGGGAAACTGCTTCCTCTGCTGGAGATATCTTTTGCCTTGGAGACCAAATATTGTGAAATTCTTACTAGTCAGTTTATATCAAAAAGATAGTGTGGTAACAGAGGAATTGCCAGACCAGATCAGATCAGCGATGTGTTTGGCACAATAGCCTGTCTCCAGGTCTGACCAAGGCCAGATGTTTCCCAAGAAAGTGTTATAGTCTGCATGATGGACAACTATTCAAGTTCAATATATTTTTAATAAATCTTGCTGAATTCAAGCATTTATTTATAATAAGATAATATTTGCATGAGCTGAAGAAACCAAGCAGCTATTTCTCATATGAAGTACTTTCATGTGCCGCATTTTTACTTTTTTTTTATTTATTTATTTTATAATACCAAAGCATAAAACTGAAGAAAGAGCTTGATTTACTTTTGATTTACTTCCTCTTATATCCTATCAAACACCATCTGTAGAAAAAAAAAAAAAAAAGAAAAAAATAGAAAAAAAAGAAAATTACTTTGGGGGAGTGGGGGGAAGGGGAAGTTTCCATGCTCTGAAACTATGAGGGTTTTTAGAAATGCTTGAATCTGTCAGTTCAGCACATATTCAGGTCAGATGGTTTCAATGCTGCAATAATGAAATGTTTTGCTGTCCCCTGAACCCTGTTGGTGACAATAGCATTCCATGCCTGGCAAAATGCATAAATGTTTAAAGACGTGTTTTCAAACTAGATTAGAGTACACTTTCCAAAGACATAGAAGTACTTTTGTCATGGGTCTGGCTGACAGTGAAGTGTTTGTTAATGGTGGCAGAGTATGTAAAACTTGAGAGAAGCATCTTTTTATTGTTTTATGTCTGAATAGAGAATATTTTTTTTCTCTTTTACAGCTTTCTACTCATTACTTGTCTCAAAAGAACAATTTTAAATTTGCTGTTCAGCTAAGCTCAGATTCTAAAAGAAGAACTTGAGACAATTAGGGGTTTTGTAATTGGAAACATCTCAGGCGAGGGGTTAAGGGGAGAGAAAAGCAGAGGCTGTGAGATTCCCCACTTCCACACCTGTTATCAAAACAGGTAACAGGGCCCTTGAAGTCTTGCTTCTCTTAGGAGTCCCTTTTAAGCATTTTGGCAGATGGTCCTTTACAAGCTCCTGAAGGAAGACCTCTTCCCAGCTGCCCTCTGAAGGGTCAGCTGGGTCTAGCTGCTCTTGTGTAGGGGTAGGAGGGGACCATGTAGCAGCAACATCAGGTACAACTCCAGGCCTGGAAAGATGGGCCCCTCTGAGCATTGCCTCACCTCTCCACTGCCATCTAGTCACCTTGGTTTTCTGTTTTCATTTTGCTCTAAGGACAGTTAATTTTTTAATAATTTAGTTGAACAAAAGCCTTATTGATCCCCCATGCTTGCTTATCATTTTGTTCTGGACACCTAACATGACTCAACTACCTATTTATTCTTTTTGTCTGGAAGCAGAAATGATAACAGTAATCACCTTGTTCTGATAATGCCACAAGCAGAAATAAAATCACATGTAGTAGCTGCTGCTGTTTAGATGCACGGGGCATTAAATATTTGGCTGATTCTCTGTTAGTTCCACTGGAGTTACTCTGGATTAACACAAAAAAGAAACCTTAGTGAGAGGTGTCCCTGCCCATAGCAGAGGGGTTGGAGCTAGATGATCTTTAAGGTCCCTTCCAACCCAAACCATTCTATGATTTTATAAAATATAATATTTTCTCTTGTTTATCCCCACCCTGGGTGATGTGTTGAATACTCCCATATTCCATTTGTGTTATTGCCTTGACTTAGGGCTGAGGATCCCAACCTCAAGTTGATATTGAAGGTCATCTATAGAATTTGTCATTTTGCTTCATTTAACTGTAGCAAGCTGTAACAGGAAATGCCATGGAGTTGTCCCAAGGAGATATGTTCACACCTACTCTCTGCTTCTCAGGCACAAAATAGACATTCTGTCCATCAACTGGATTTTCGTGTTTCTTAAGAGCTGGTGTACATAAGCACGTAATCTACAAAATGGTTATACTTTTGCCTCTGTAAATGACAGCTGTATTTCTCCATTGTTCAGATGTACTTTGTTCATAGTTTGGTACATATGGCATCTTCTCTTATGTCTTAGATAAACACAATCCCCAATTCAGGGCACAGTGTCATAAAATGTTACAGAAACAGACACTTACGTAGGCAAGAGATGGGACCTTCCTAGTGCAGATGACCTTGGAATATTATTTTCAAGCCTCTAAAAGCATTTACAAATGCTTTCAGTGAAAATACATTTTCATTAGCATTTCCATAGGTATTTCCTACAAACTAGTGTCATGCACTGCATGCCCTGAAGAGCTCCCTTCTCTGCATGCAGCTTCAGTCCTGTGTTATCAACAGCTGTGAAGCCAAGGCTAGAGGAGTGCATGCCAAGCTGGGTGTACACAGTAGATATTTATATAAGATGCATCTACTTCTCAGAAGTGCTACCTGTGTGGAGTGTTTGCAGACGCAAGCTTGTACCTTTCAATTAGGCTAGAGGGAGTAGTTCTAGTTATACTTCTTACTTCAGGGCCATTGCTATACATAAACCCTCCGATTTCTGTTTCCCACTCAAAGCTTCTCTTTTTCTTGCTCCTGACTTCCTCAGAATATATTTGCCATACATACCTGCCAGTGATGTGCAACGTCAGCCTTTGATACAAGTTAAAATAACATTTCAGTCTTAATGTGATGTACACCAAACTTTCAAATATTAATTCTAAAACTGTGTTTTTTAAATTGATTGAAATTTATACTTTTTTTTTTTTTAATCTGTACAACTAATAATAATTCATGCCATCATATAACATTAGACACTAGACACTAGTTGAACCTGGCTAGTTACAGGGTGGGTTTTTAGTTGGTTGGGTTTTTTTCAAAAAAATTAACCATCCTTGATTTAATTGGGAAACAAAAATGGACCCATGATCTGTACATCTTTAGACAAGAGGCAAACAGAATTTGGTGAGGTTTATTTGTCCTTTGCTGTTCTTGTCATGCATATACCTGGAATATCTGAAGGCTATATTGTAAATGTCAGGGTTCAGTTCCATCTTTCTGGTTCAGGAGGCATGCAATGATACACAAAATATGCTTTCCTTCCAAGTTTGCAAATGCTTACAAGTTTCATAATGTTGCAGGTTTGCTGGGTTTACTTTTTGTAATTTCAGTGACAATTTATTATCAGATGCCATAGACCCTAGAATATATATTTAAATATTATCACGAAATTAATTTTGGTTTAACACACATCTGATTGTTTATCCTAATGTATTTCTGTCTGCAAAAGACACAACTTTTGAAACACAACCATAAGTAGGTAGGTAGTACTGACTCTATGTTTGTAACTGAAATAAATTTTATATTTTATTTATATAATGTATAGAATATATATTGTATATTATATGTTGTATTGTATTGTATATTATATTGTATTTATAGACCTATACATATGTATCTATACATATGTAAGTATACATATAACAACAAATGGATTTGAATGGCCTGCTGAGTGTGGTGGAGAGCCCATAGACTTGCTGTCCTGACCAGGAAGAAAAACAAACGCTGGGTGGACACTCAAGTACCTCCCAGATCAGACAAAGCCTCAAGGGCTCAGCCATGGAAGTGAGGTACTGTGTGAGAAGCACAGACAGAGTCTGCAAACCCACACCAAGAGCAGCAGAAGGCAGTAACTTTCTATTGCATTTCAGGAGTTCTGACAGGGATCACAAATATAGTTAATTCCCACTCACCATCTTGGGGCCATACCATGTATATAGAAATGGAGAAGTCCTATTCCTCCTGGGGAAAAAATCTTATAACTTCTTTTCCTTTTTCAGACAGACTACATTTAGGCATTCCCTCTGACTTTTCTCCTGTGCGTATTTTTCTATTTATTTACACTGAATCTCATATGACATTTTCTTACCTATCACTCACTCTTTTGCAATCCCGTCTCTCACAGAGCTAGATAGAATTTGACCCTGTGGGCCACACATAGCCTTCGATGAGCAAACTGCCAAGAGCAGCAAGCAGCTGCCTTGCTCCAGCATGAACCATTGCCAATACACATGGAACTGAGGCCTCCGCCCAGTTCTCCGGCTCTTCACTTGGTGTCAGGCAGAAGGGCTGCCAGTGCTACCAGGACAGTCACCCACACCTGCCACCACCAGTGCTGGCTTTTTCTAACCAGGTTCAAGGCTGCAGAAAGCATTCCTGTTGCACATAAAAACACGAGAAAGAGGCTCACCCAGCAGCCCTCTGGCCTGACACTGCCCCCAGTTCCCTGCACCCTCACAGGGAGGAGGACAGTGGAAACCAGAGCAGCTTCTACCCTGACTGGCTGGTTTTCATGAGTCAAACATTTTTACTGCTTTGTCCAGAAAATCACAGATAGGATAGGGTGGTCTTTCTTAAAGAATGGTTAACTGAAGTGCCTGTATTCTGTCAAAAGAAGCTTTGGTTGAGCAAGTTAAGGTTGTGGGTTTGTTTTTTGGTTTTTTTGTTGTTTTGTGTTTGTTTTCTTTAAACAAGGAAAAACCTCCAAATAATCAATTAAAAAATCCCTTACCAGAGATAATCACAACAAGATCACATTTTTTTCTGTCTAAGCTCATTTGTGGAGATTGTAAAGAAATATATCTGTGGCAGTTCCGGGGTCCTGATAATAATTTTTCCTATTTGTGATTTGAATCTGTGCGATTTCATTAACTGATAATTCCTTTTGATATGGAATCAGAAGGAGATAAATGGCTCATGGATCAGTAAGTGGCAAGATTTCAGAGTCACTTATTGATTTTTAGCTCCAATTTACTCTGCTTTGAATGTAATTATAGCCATTATACTCCATTTGCTTGAAAAAATTGCAAGGAAATATTTGCATGAAGTTTGTTTAGTGCAATTATACTTAGGTTGTTTTAATATAAGTTATGACTTTTGAGCTAGAGAAACCGTCACTGAAATTTCTGCATTGGGAAAAATCCATGTATATCATTCTTTAATCATTATGTGGAAGCACTTGATCAGCTTCATGAACATTTATTTTTTAAAATAGTCTATGTAAAAGTTTTTAAAACTGTAGTATTACTTCTAGGTGCTTTTTTTTTTTCTGTTTCAATGGTCTGCTCACACGAAGTGTATTTAAAGTTGAACGGAACTATGCAAAAAAAAAAAAAAAAGAAGAAAAAAAAAAGCTTTTATGAACTAGTATGGAACTATTTTTTCCTGCATTTTAAAAGTTAAACATTTGATTTTTCATTTAATATTTTAAGTGGCCCTTTGCCTAATTTTAAATTCATAAGGTAAAATAAAAAGGCTTAAACTGAAACTTTTGCTTTTCATTTTCAAAACATGTTTAGTTTAGTCTAAAAATATTTTCTTCAAGTATTTGAGTTGGTAAGAAAATGGAAATATTTCCACTCCATTGTGATAATATGTTTTTTATATCAAACAGAAAGAATCCTTCTTTGCACAGTGATATAAATCTTTATTTCTACAAATCCAAAGTTTTTACAGGGAAATGATAATTCTGCTGTCATGTGAAGGATTTTCTCCACCATTACAGCTAATTTTCTGCTAAACCTAAATCTGGTGTTATCATTACATTCCAGTAAATTGCGTGTTAGAAACATCAGCCTAGCATGAAGCTTTAGTACATTTTATTGGTGATTGAATACAGGAATCAGTTTTATATACTATGACCCAGATATATTTTCTGTTGTAGAAAAGCCTTTGAGGAGGGACCTCTGATAAAGGAAAACTGTCAAATTATAATCATGGAATTACATCCGTTTGATTCCTTGAGAATCATGGAAACAGCATTTAGAGTAAGAGATCTAGTCTCAAACATGTAAAGAATCAGAAAAAAGAAGTTGTGGAACTCTGATATCTTTCTTAATTTCTGAAAACAAAAACCCCTATGGATTGCATACTTTAAAATATATTAATATTTCATAGGGTAATCTGCTTTCTAGCTGTGAATCAGGATGTTTTTATTCTTTTATACTCACACTATCCACAGTAACAACTTTGTGTGGCTAAACTCCCTTCAAAACATCTCAGCCTCAGCATATTTAGTGGTCAGATTTATGCATGAGTGTCCTCAATTAGGAAACACAGAATCAAACATGTAGCCCTATCGTGGGAATGGAAAAGCTTAAAAAGGAATGTATTTTTGACACCTATTAGTAAGCCTTGTTTCAGAGTGAATTAAGACCAATTGGAGTACTTCCAGGAATTTAATTTGGCTGTGAAAGGAGCTCTATGAGCTGATACTCATGTCAAAATCCCATGTAACTGTCTACATTTACAGAATTATATTAGGCGCTAAAAATGTGTTAATTATTTTGTATTGACAAGGAAATAGCGACTATACTAGAAATGTTTAATTATGGTGTTTTTTTAAATTATAAGTTGCATTTTGGCAGAATACAAGATTACTCGCAAGGACATAGAGATGGATATAAACTAGGGGGATACAAACTCTTACAGAGTTTGTTGAAAACTTTGTATTGTATTAAAAAAATCCCCTCTCCCCCCAGGTTGTGTGTTTTTCTTCAACATATTTCACAAGGAAATTTTTTTTCTGAGCAACCCTGGAAATATATTTTACTGTACTTGAAGTAAGTAAAAAAGTGAATCTTCTTATGCATAAGGTATGGAAAGCAATCCAGTGATTTTGGTTTGTTTGTAAAATTTCACAGAGCTGCATAACTTTCTAAGAAGACCCATACACAAATTACGTATTTTACTTTGATTCAAATAAAATAACGTAGGTGATCCAAATGGTTGGCAAATTTTGCTTGTAGATGAACCACTTAATTAAAATCTGTTTAAAAATTGTTGAGCATATATTATGCAGTGTAGTAATATATTCTTCACTAGATTAAGCTTATTTTGTCACCTTTTGTATTGATGTTTCAAACTGAAATAACACTTTAACCTCTTTTCCTAAGAAAAGAAGTTAATGGAAGGCATTTTTCCACATAATGTGAGGTAAAGATTGATGCAAAAAAAATTAGTTTCCTTGTTATACACTCAACCTTTCCACTGCCTCTCTTACTCTTGACTAGTTCATAAGACCCACCTACGCATTCCCCATCTATCAACTTCTCATATATTAAATTATTTTGTAATTTTTTAATCACCTTCAGTCTCTTCTCTATAAATTCCTTCCTACCTTTCCTGCTTTTGTATTATCCTTTTCTACTGTTTACATTTCTTCTTTGTGGCCCTTCCTAGTCTGGATTGCTGACTTAGTTTAACCCAATTTCAATCCTGTGCCTAGTTTTTCCAGGCTTTCTGAAAGTTTTCTAATCCTCCTGAGCTTTTCCTATGCTTTTTCCAAGAAGCTGGATATGCACCTTCCCTAAATCTAAACTTTTCTGCTTATGTAATTCCCACAGTAACTCTCAATGATGTAGTTAAATGCTGTTTTGTATTTTGTCTCTTACAATTATTTTCCTCTCTTTTTGCCTCCCTGTGTCCAGGACTAGAATTACAATCAGTGATGTAATTTACCTTATCTTTTCTGCCCCCAAAGTCCAGCAAACTGTTGATTTCAGAGGTAATTGCTTCTTAAATCAATGTCTCCGTGTCATTTTGGACTGAGGGAAGAATTACCTCTTACATACTGTAAAGCTACTTGTTGCAAAGTGATTATTTAAGCTACTGAGACAGACAGTAGTTTTCTCTAAACCATTTTCTGCTATAATAACTGGCTTGGTTCTATGCATACAGTCATTTTCCTGTATCATTCTTTTGTTAGACTTAGTTGTTTCTTCAATCTCCTTTAGCAGAGATTCAATATTCTCATCATTGTAACAAACCCAGGAATCCAGCACCGCTAATATTCTGGAATTCTGATTAGAAGAATTGGTAATTTTCCTTAAAGATCACACTTCCTAATCACAAATGCATCTCTTACCAGTTGGACCACAGCTATTCACTAAACTGGGTCAGAGAATGGAAATTTTTGCCACTTTCTGCACTGCTTTAAGTGTTTCAGCCTTCCCATACAAGCCTGTGGCACTGTTCATTGCCCCAGGCACCTACATCTTCAGCAGGTAGGGAGCCCAAAAACAGCTCTTTGGATTCCATCAGAGAATTTTAGGGTTTTTGGGTGGAAAGAATTATGTGAGATCCTGAAAGCTGGGTGCATGGTCATGATCTGCTGAGATTTCATCCTTCACCCTGCAGTGGCTTGTCTTCCCTGATTCCCACCTCCCTCTTCCCTGTGGTGCCATTACCAAACAAGAGGGCCACGCTAGAGCTGCCCTGAAGCAAAATGCCTGGTAACTGGTTGACCAATAAACACAAGTAACTGGTTAGCCAGGTATTGCCATATGGAGCAAGCAGCACCTGAGTCCCGTGTAGCTTTGATTTTTGTCATTTTTCCAGGTACTGATTTCCTCTCCTCTTTCCGATCTGTTTTGAAGTGGCCAACAGAGTTCAGAAAGTGATTGAGAAGGAAGGAACTCAAAGACAGCTAGATGGGCAAACAGGGAGCATGGTCATCTGAGCTGCATTTCATTAGGAAATCAGACTAAAGGGGGGGGTGGGGGGTGGGGAGAGAGAAAGAGACACAAGTCAGAATTACCATTGTAAAATCTGAAATATTTCACTGCAAAGATAAGCATAAGGAACTATGAAAAATCAACTAGTCCATCCCTCCTAGGAAAGATTAAGTACGTGTACATTGCTCCTGGTTAATGGTTTTAACTGAAGAAAATGTTCAGTTCCGGTGATCTCACAGTTCCTGCTTCGGTGCACCCCTTTCCTGAAGGCCAAAATCGTCTCTTCCAGAAATTAAGATTTTTCTTAGGTCCCAAGTAAATTAAAAGAAAAATCTATCAGTCACTTCTTTTTGTATGTCTGATGACTGATGATTCATCTGATGGTCTTTGATCTTTCTGATCCTTATTCTTCGACTAAACAAATGCAGTTCCTTCTGTTTTTCCTTGGAATTATTAAAACTCATATAATGTCTGTGTCTCTCTCCTAGAGTATCTCCGATCCAAGTCCATCTTTCCTGAAGTATGATATTTAGAATTAGACATCAGACTACACCTTCAACACAAAATAATGCCTTCTTTTATTTTCCATACGACACTGACTACTACTGTACATAAGAACAAGATCTGGCTTCTTTTGTGACAGTTCCATATTTCTAAATCATACCCATCTGATGCTTTAATAGTATGATCATACCCTTTCTGAAGCAGAGCCACCATGTCATATTTCCTTGTTGGGTTTTTCTACATGTTTCTATTTCCTACATAGAGCATTGTCTTTTCTGCTGGTTGATTTGGAAAAATATCTCTAGTTTATAAATATAGTTTTTAAGTCAAACTCAGTTCTCCAAAAGGAACATTACATTTCCTCCTCTTTTGCAGTATGGTGTCATGTAAAAATATCATTCAGACTATGAAAATCTCATGCCAAAACAGAGTAAGTTAGTTGAGGAATCCCAAGATAAATGTCCTGGCATTTTGACAGAGACCCATAGCTGGCTATTTAATAAGCAGAGTGGTTCAACTACCCATTAACACATGCTGTTCCATCTAGATATTATTTACTCAATTTGTCTGTGGGACTGTCATGCAGGTTATGCCAAAAGCCATACTAAGTACAGATATGTCACATCTGCCTTCTCATATTTTAAACTGGGCAGTTACTTTACCATGACAAATGTGACTACTTGGGCACTATTATGTAGTAACTTTTAAAATCCATTTATTATATTGCATATGCTTTAAAATAGCTTTTATTTACTTGTTCTACTATTTTTCTTAGCTTTTGAGTTTGCATTGAATGAGGATGGGCTCTTTTCTTTTCCTCTTTCCATTTGCTGAGATCTTCCCTACTGGCAACAAGTTTGCAAAGTTAATTGCTGTTAAAGCAGGCAAGTCCATACCAATCTAAAGGCTGGCATTAATCATGTAGCAATATGGATAGTATTACTGCATAATGTCAACAAATATTCATAGCTCATACTTTGATTCTGCAAATTTCACACAGGTACCTAACATTTTCATTGGTTTGGAGCCTAGATTTAATATAAAAATTATATAAATTATCTACAGAAATTTGGACAGATCCTTTCAAGCAGTAAAGCTGGTTTGCTCATATTCCACTTTTGCAGCACTGTGTTGCTAATCAACAACTCAGGATATATTTATACTATTGACATAAAAAGAAAACCACCTCTAGGAAAGCGGCATTCGTCATTTCATGTGTTCTTATTCAGGAAAACATTCTTCTTTAAGAAATAATATAACCATATAATCAGCTTCAGGTATATGTTGAAGTCCTGTAAAAGGCCAGACTGTACTCAAAAGCTTGCTTGTAGTGGGACCTAATAATGTGAATCATTAATCAGTAAAGGAGTTTTCCACAGTACTTGTCTGAACATGAAATATTTTCAGCTTAATTTTTCATAAAATAAATAGAGCCTGAAATTTGTCCCTGGAATAATCCCACCAGATGACTGGAGATTTAGAGCCAGCTCGACTACAACAGGGAATAACATACAGTATTTTGATGTTTCTCCAATGATCTAAAGCCACATTAAAACTTTAAGTAGCTTTGCAAAAACAATCGCATTTTTTTATTATGAACAGAAATAGTATATTGAATTGCTAAAGTGACTTTTTAACATCTATAAATATTTTGGTAATCACAAACTTGCATAATAAAGCCTCAGACTCACAAACGTTTTTATGAAGGTTTAAACCCTCTGAAGTACCAAGGATGTAAGTCTTATCAAGATCCTTCCACTGAGATTTGCCTTTCTACATCTGCATCATTCATTCAGCGAATGAGTTTTGAACCATAAGTGAAATAATTGTATGTTCAGCCAAGTTCTTGTTCATAGAATCATAGAATGTCTTGGGTTGGAAGGGACCTCTAAAGGTCATCTACTCCAACCTCCCTACAATAAGCAGGGACATTTCCAACTAGAAAAAATTGCTCAGAGACCCATCAAGCCTGATGTTGAATGTCTCCAGGGATGGGGCCCTCACCACCTCTCTAGGTAACCCATTCCAGCGATCCACCACCCTCATATTGAAGAACATTTTCCTAATGTCCAACCTAAATCTACCCTTCTCTAGCCTGAAACCACTACCCCTTGTCCTATTGTTACACACCCTAGTGAACAGGTCTTCCCCAGCCTTCTTACAGGCTCCTTTAAGGTATTGGAAAGTTGCCATAAGCCCCCTCTGGAGTCTTGTCTTCTTCAGGCTGAACAACCCCAACTCACTTCGCCTGTTGTTGTTCTTATCATTATTTTTGTGTGCATATGTAGGGAATTTACTGGGTCTCCATCTTAAACCGCTTTTATCTGCCAGCTATTGTTCCTTCATTCTTGTCTTTGGTTTTAGTTGAGAACTTTTACTTGCTACTAATGCATGTGTAATTTAAGAAGTTTTTATATTCAAGCTGAAGATTCATGTTAAAAAGACACCCAAAGATAAGTCTTCTGTGTTTCAGAAGAAAAAGCAACTCTCCCTTGTGAAAGCAACTCTCCCAGGAAAGACACGTGTAAAGGTAGTACCAGTATAGGAGGCAGAAGCACTTACACACTCAAGAAGAAAAGCAAGGACATAATTTGAGACTGAAGAAAAGGTATGGGGCAGGAGAGGGGGATGAAATCCCAACAACATACATGCACATCAAAGAGAAAATGGAAAACAAATAGTGTGGGAAGACCCTTGAACTGAAACCCACAGAACTTGTGCTTTTTTTGCCACAACACTGGCAATGTTCTGTGGGATTATAGACATACTTCATCAAATTTCTGCACCTGATTTACACAGCCTGTGTTTAGCCTTCTTCTCTACTGGTGTCCATGCTTTCGAACAGCATACAATGTGACTTTGAACTCTTCTCAATCTACTAGATGCAGCTGTAATAGAAACAAATAATAATAGGAACATACTGTAGTTTTCTCTGTGTGTCTAGTACAGAATTTTTACTTTTATTCTCATATCAGGTTTATAAAACATTTCTTTTATTTACTTCAGATGCAAAAGTCACACTTTTCAAAATACAAATGGACTCCACTAGACCAAATAATGAGAGCCTGTTTATTAGTAATTAGTTTTATTCCCTCCTTTGTTGTACCCATCAGTTCTAGAAAGAGAACACAGATTGAACAAGTGGAGCTGAAACTATTCAGATTGTCTATTATGCAATATTCAAATACTTCTAAATTCAGTATTTAATAGCAATGTATTTAATAGCAAATGAGGATCAAATGAGATTTTAATCCTTATTTCTCATAAACATTGCCTGGTGTGGAGTATATGTCATATAAGGAAAGAAAAGTTGTGTTATTTAGAGAACTGTACGAGTGCACCCAGAGCTAGATTTGTATGAATCCCTTTCTGAGAGTGTCAACAGCCTTCTTTCAGCATTAATGATGTCAGTGATTCTTAAGCTTTCAAAGAAAATTCAGAAAAGGTAGCCTTTATCTGAGGAAATTAAATTACACTCAGCTGTGGAGTCTGGGGATTCTTGTAGTGCTTTATACCCAAATAGAAGAGAGTGATAGGCTTTAATCAAATAAAAACAATTACAGTCTTGCTTATTAATTTTTACAGGAAGCCCTGTAGAATTGTACATCTACTGTGGATTCTTTAGGTTGCTTCCAAATAGGTCAGCCTTTCCTATTAAATGAAATGGGAACAATTTTTTAAAGCTTACTTTAAATCTGCTTGTCTTTATTGGGAAAGCAGCAAGTGGGCTTCAGTTTTTCAGAAGTGCCTTACACAACAAGATTTTTTTTCTACTGACTTGAGTGGGAACAAAGTCCAGGTACCACTGGGCAAGTCTCAAGGTCACACCTGAATATTAGAAGTTTCAAATATAGTATTTTCCGGTTTGACTGTTAAACTTAACCTATCAGAATGTCCTACCAGACTAATACTTCTGATTTTTTGTCTTAACAAGTCTGACAGTCACTTCATTGCGAGCACCTAAACTGCCTAATTCTTCTCCTTTTATCATTCCAAAATCAATCAACAGCGAGTCAATGTGTGTTCTAGGGATCTGAAATCAAAACATATTATCAGACTCAGAACTCCTAAAGATACCAGAGAAATATTTAGCCTGTCAGCTTTGTTTCTTTGCTGTCTTTGTGAAATGCAGTGTGCTATTATGGCAAGGACAGACCCATCCTTTGATATGACTTTGCTGGAGTTTTCTTCCTATTTGAGTGAAAGGTTCCTTCATTGCTCTTGTGAGCAGTTTATTTGCCTTTATTTCTTCCAGATAGTGCTGCTTGTATATTGCCTTCCTTCAAGGCAATGTTCTATACAGGCAATACCCAGTTAAATTGTGGGATTTGGACTCTGGGAAGTTCTTTGTGGAGCAGATGATGAAGGTGTGAGAGCAGCACTAAAACCTGCACATGACAGGAGTGGACTGCATGAACAGTTAGCAGAAAAAAACCTGAAATACAGGGACTGTAGAGAAAATGCTTTTAAAAAATTATCTTTATTAATATATCATATTGCTCACAGTCTGTATCTAAACTCTCCAGACCAGAAGGTATCAACCAGTTCTCAGAGGCAGGTCCCAAGGGCAGATGGACCACACTTTGGCTGCCCTCTTTTCATGTTTTTTAGTCCCAACATGAATCTCTGGAGGACCATGGCTCTGCACCAGAATAAACCCCTGACTGACTGCTTGTCTGCAGCCACAAATACCCCAGGGCTGGGGCACAGCGCATGCACAGCACACTGATGGGTGGCAGCAGAAGCAGCAGATGACTGGCAGGCTCTGCAACAGGAGCACATCCACCAGGGGAATTACACTGGTGAGGTGGTCTGCAGAGTCTTAGCTGGTAGGAGCTTATTTCTGGGTTCAGATGTTGAAAAAGCTGAACGAAATACAGAAGTGTTCATTGGAAAGCTCTAGAGTCAGACAAAAAAAGTGAATTTAAGAATTAACCTTTCAAAAAAAGTTTGCCTTAGAAAAATGTCCAGTGTTAGAGATGTTTCTGTTTTTAATGAAAAATGCTAGGGCCTCCACTTTATAAAAATATTATTACACATTATAATGATATGGTTATCAATTTCAACCTGCGTTGTGGAATAAAAACATACACACAGGAAAACACAAAGAAATGTTTCAGTTTGCCTGCTACCTCAGAGTCAGATGAACAGTAGGTATTTAACGTTGTTTCTCTCCTCCTCCCTCCTTGACCCCATAAGCCTTGACCTTTCCCTTTCTGTTGTCTCAGAAAAGAACAATATGAGCATTTAAATCAGTATAAAACACTGCAGGTAGCTTTAAATAATTTATTTAATTTTATGAATCAGTTACAATCCAGTTCACATATTAGCCAGAAAAAAAGGAATAGCTCTCCCTCTTTTACCCGGTCCCTTTGTGATTTGAATTTCTCCAAGAATGTAAAAAATACAGGTTTGATACCCACCCTTGCAGATGGGATATGGGTACTGTCCTGATTGAAATGATAGTAAAACTTTCAGCAAACCCCTTGTTCAAATTGTTCTCTTTACCTTGAGGTATTTTAAAACTGGCATCTGCTGCTGACAACAATTTAATGTACTTCAGCAATCAGTTGGATGAAGAAGGGTTACGAATGGCTCAGCTGTCACAGCTATCAGTAGTGCCCTTGACTGGGCACATGTACAGGAAGCTGGAGATGACACCATTACTCCATTTCAGAGAGGAGGGCACTGCAGGTTGTTACTTCTACTGCAAATCAAGGTGTATGTAGGCAGTCTCAGCATGGAGCCAGGGCTGGTGCTGAGAGCACCCACTGTCCTCAGAGCCCATCTGGACCTCCCTGCGGCATCTGGCAGCCTGCAAACCAGTGCCGCGGGAACTGCACTGGGGACAGCCATGCTTTTACATAAGAGTGTATTCATGTGTTCTCACTGTTAGCTGTGCTGAGGAAGAAGGATGGGGTAGAACACAAGAATCTCAGAAAATATTCTTAGTAAAATCATTAGCTGGGAACAATAGGTTGTTAGAGCTGCCCTGGTAGTAGCTTTATTCGGTGAAAAGGAGAGTGCGGAGATCAGAGTTTTCCACAAGTTTCCAGAAATTACATTTGCCAATTGTGGCACCATGTGGCACTCAGCTGGCAGAATTGCAGGGTGAGCTGGAGAAGTACCCCAGGCTCTTGCCAGGCTCATCACCTGCCCTGGCAATCCTTATGGGCATCACCCCTGCCGGGGAGTGGCCAACACCCCTTACTTTTGCACATCCCCCTGGGGACCTCTGGTATTCAACAAAGTGACTTGAAAGCAGTCTTCAGTCTCCACTGTTATACATGTGATGCAAAAATAATGGGCTCAACCTGGTTTTTGCCAGTTTGCAGAGCAGCAAAGTTCTCTTTTCCCACAGCCCTTGGCACACAAGCCCATAGGGCTTGTGCTGGGTATGCTGTGCTGTGAGCTCAGCTCTTCTTCAGGACATGTTGTGCCTCATCCCTCACTCTTCTTCTGACCTCTCCTTTGTTTTGAACTGTTCAAGCTTCATATTAAACCATTTGTCCAGTCTGTCACTTTTGATAACCTGGCAACTGCTACATCCAGTTGCTTTTAATTACGCTTTCGTTTAATTTATTTTAACATCTGTGTCCAGTTTCTATCTGGGGTCATTTTAATTGTTTGTGGTTAATAGAATTTGAAAGGAATATTATTTTCTTATATTTCATTCTAAGATAATCCATTGTGGTTTGCTACAGTCATCTGCTGCTGTTGATTTACTGCCATACAGAGGATTTCATTACCTAGAGATCATTGTTATTACCATAAAATCCCCATTTATTAACTGCCATATCAATTATCCACCCTGTTGCTTATTGATCTGAAATCTCCTGAGCAGCCTATCTCCTGGGGCCCATTTCATCCCAAATACAAATCTAGTGAGTTCACTGGAGTCATGTAAAAGATGAACCTGGCTCCTCTGGCATACTGATCTCCTGCCAGTATTTTTATTGAGATGCCTACTGATTGTGCAATCACCTGACAGATTTGGTACTGCACCAATTTACAGCTCCTGTGATTCATGATTCTGCTGATAGTGATTGGCCATTTGTCACCATTATTTTTGCTTTTCTCCTGCTTGCCTGTGAATCTCACACTTTTTTCTTTGTTTTTGTTTTTGTTTTTGTTTTGTGTGTGTGTCCTCAGTTTTCATCTGCCTGTTCAACTTTTGTTTTCCTTCCTCTCCTCTAAGCTTCCTCTGCTTGCATACCTGCCCTCCTGTACACTCCTGAGCTGTGGTATCACCTGTTCTGTGTTTCTATTATGCCACCTGCAAGTCCTTAAGGCATCTCTTTCTCTTCCTCACATCAGGCATTGGTATCTAAATTCCCCATTCTTACCTTTTATTTTGTGTTTCCTAGACACAATTTGCGTTTTGCGCTTACCGCCATGAGTCCTCTCTCCTTCCTCCTTCCTGACCCTTTGGGAACCTTATTCTTATTCACTGCATCACCTTCCTCCTGATTATCTCTGGTACAAAGAAGAGACCAAGCATTCACACACTATTAACATACAGAGATGCTTTGTGAATGTCTTGGCAGGTCTGATACACCTCCTCTGTTGGGAGGCAATAACCCTCTTCCCGCATATAAAACCTTTAGATGATATTTGAGGAAATGCTATAATAAGGTGAGAAGTTTCCAGTTTACCAATATGATCTGTCAGGCAAATGTGGATTCTACTGATAAATATACTTTTCCAAATTTCTGTGATTTTCTCAATAATTCTATAATTTATCTTATAAAGTACACATAAATATAAATAATTCCACACTTTGCCAAGTATGTGAGTACAGCTATCAAAATAAAAAAGGCAGTAACTCAGGGCTGGCTTAATATTGTAATGAGATTGAAGTTGAGCTAAAACACAAGTTTTTGGGATCTGCATTAATGTTGCTGGTGACCTCTGATCAATAAGGTAAAAGTAAATATTTATGCTCTTCAGGAATTAATGTTCATTCTGGGCATAGGCTCAAGCAGTGAAACCTCTGCCTATCTTCTGATCTGAAACACGGCAGCACCATCAGCTCCTCTGCACCAGAAGTTTGCTCCACTCTTCTCGGGAACTTCATTGGGCTCTGAGTTGCATCAGCTCTGAAGGAAAATGGTGTTGGCCTGTCCATGGGTTTCTTCCTCAGTCTGGACTTTTGTTTATGCTTTTTTTTTTTAAAGCTGGCAATAATTTAGATGAACGGTAACAGTCAGTAACTAAGACTGTCCTGGCATTTAAGCAACTTCATATTTTCCTGTGTAAATTTCCCTAGAAAATCATAGCTCAGAATGTGACTAGAGTAATTGTTTCTTGCCTAACAGACTTCCATTTCTGTAATCACTAGTATAGCTGTTTCCCTCAACTCTGTTTAAAGTAGAAAAAAAAAAAAAAAAAAAAAAAAAAGACTGGCAAAATAACTCAAATTATGTGACAAAAGTATATTACCTGTCTTGCACAAATACTGACATACTGCTTATTTTGCTTATATAAAAGCACTAACAATCTTATGTTAAGAAAACATTGTGTTATCATAGATTATTTTTAAATTATTTAACTTCTTTTTTCTTTTTCTTGTTTCTTGTTTGTTTGTTTGTTTGGTTTTGGTGTTTTTTTTTTTGTTTGGTTTGGGTTTTTTTGTTTGTTGTAATTTTGTTTTTTTTTCCAGAAGCGTCTCATTTTAGCTGGTCTTGCTGTATTCATGCTACTGAAGAAAAATAGGTGGCAATAACAATTGTGAATACACTCTTCAGAAGTAACTAACAAGAGATTTTCTATGTGTGCCAACCTTTGATCTGCTGGGAATATATTGAAGGGACTGCAGCTGGCCTCAAGTGCCATTGAGCAGCACTGTCCTGATGCTGCCCATGCCATGAGCTCTCTGAGCCTGGAGGAGAGTGGCATGGAGGAAGCTGCTATTCTATTAACATTAATGACTATGGGGTTGGAAGGGGAGAGTGGTTGAATGCCATTTCACTGTCCTTCATTAATGCTGCTCGGTTCCTTACTGCCTTTTTTGCCTTGGTAAAGCAGTTTAAAGTCTTTGGACAGTGTTGCCCTTACATACATCTCACCGGGGTGGGAGTCAATGTAAGAAAGCACCATGGCAAAGGATTAGGGAATTATGAACCCCAAAGAAAGACTCACAGAGCAACCAATTTAGTGCTGTTTAAACCCGAGAGTATTAAGATGAGGCGAAGGGTGAGTGCTAGCTGAGACAGCCCTGCATTGGTGAATTGGTGCCCCTGCCACAGAGCCAGCAGAGCTGCACCCGAGGGCTGGCTGCTCCCCACACACAGCCTTTGAATTTACAAAGCTGTTTAGAAAGGGTTTGACTTATGTTTCATGAGAACAAACTCTGCCTGGAGATTACTGAGGAGTTAATGGAGGTTAAGCAGCCTCACCTCAATATGTCTCTTCTTCCTGAGTAGTGCTTTAAACTTAGCCTCACATGTATTTGCTGACCAGGAGTTGTTATTCGAGTGCACCTACAGGGTACTGGAGTTCAAGCATCATCTGTGATTGACTGAGAAGACCTAATTATGCTGACAGCATGACACTGTGAACCTGTGGAGTATAGAAGAAAAATCTGAGGGGAAAATGATGTGGTGACGCAGAGTTAGGTAACTACTGAAATCGCTGAACCTCCTGGGCTGAGGGAGTCAGATATTACCACAGATATTGCTGTCACATAAATTAGATTATTAAAATGTATTATTTCATGACAGTGGCTCTGCTCCATGCAGTCCAGGATGAGGCAAGATAAGACAGAGGCTGCACTTGTGACTGCTGCCAAGGGACCCTAGAAAGGGCTGGTAGCACAGCTTGGACCTGGGACCATGTCCATTTTGCTGCCAGAAAGTCCTGCCTTCCCTTGCTGAAGGAAAATTGAGGCTCTTCTGATGAAGATGGCTGTGCTGAGTACAGTGAGTTGGTGACAGCTCCTGCAGAAGGTAAAAGAGATTTGAAAATTTGGAGTTACCCAAGACTTTCCCCAAGAATGCCAGCCACTTCATGCGGACCAGCATCCAGGCCACCCCTTCAGAAAAGGAGATGTGGAGCCTGCCTTAAGGTGTATTCCATAGAGCAGCCAGACTCAGTCCTGCAAGGTTTGAACCCAAGTGGTGGTTTAAGGATTACCCTCAGCTACAAGAGGGGTCACCTGAGCACATGGATTGACAGATCACCACGGCCAGCCCAGAACAAGCCAGTGACCCTGGTACAAGAGAGCCTCCCTACCAAGTGGGAATTAGTCCAAATGAAAAGAACAAGAACATTTCAAGTGACTTTTAGAGAAGTAGTTTCATGCTGAGGGAACAACAGCTGGAGGATTGTTTTTTTCACTAACAATTGTTTTCCATTATTATTTTCATCAATTCATACAAGTGTTGAGTAGGTTGGTATTGCACCATACTAGGAACCCCATTTATTCTATTGCCTGCAAAAGAAGAAGCATATGTTCATATCTCTTTGAATTAACTGTGGTTGTTTTTTTCTTAAAGGTACTTCATGGATGAAAAACAGTATAAGTGCAGTATTTCGAAATACCAATCATGATGCAGTTGCAGCACATGTGTTTTCATAAGAAGAAATTTATGCTTTGCTGACCATAAACATCCTTGTTATTGTTTTGGTTTGTTTGGTTTGGTTTGGTTTTTTGTTGTTGTTTTTTTTTTTTTAATTTGAATTTGCCTGATACTGTTTACTCCCTACTGGTTTTTATTAAAAGAATATATCATTTATATTGGCCAGGATATATGAAAGTTATATCACAGCATTCAGACTTTTTTATTTTATTTTTTAGTTAGCAATGCAATAGGAAGGCATTTGATGCCAAACATTTAATGAAAGCAAATAGAGCAAATACGAATAGCAAGTCTTCTAATGAATAAATCTGAATAACAAAAATCCCTGTGGAGAGTAGAGGCAGATAGGTTAATTCTTACACTTGAATTTTAATCCTGAATGAAAAAAATATCAGAAAGGTTTTCACATTTAACACTTGGCTACCCACGAAACTCAGAGAAAAAGAGCTTTTATTCTTAATATCTGGACTATACCTGTAACTGATTAAGAGAATCAATGAAAGAAGCCTTATAATGTCATCTCCATAGTGTTGGAGAGGACAGAGCACCAGCAGTGCTGCTTTGGTTGTTAGCAAAACTTGCAGCAAAATGAAATGGAAGGGCACAAATTGAACTGGTTCTGAAATGTTGTAATAATAGAAGTAAAAGACTGTCCCCCTCTGCCCCAGCACTTAATGTATTTCTCCTAATCAAATCTCACAGACAAGAAAGAATTAAAAGTTCTGGCATTCATCATTCACTCTTGTCTGTTCTTTGGGCCTTGTTTTGTTCTCTTTTCAGTGGTTTTTGAAAGGAAAGACAATAAAGCTCAACATGAGCTGGCAATGTGCACTCGCAGAAATCCAACCACTTCCTGTGCTGCATCAAAAGAAGCATGGTCAGCAGGTCAAGGCTGGTGATCCTGCCACTCTACTCCACACTCATGAGGCCCATCTGGAGCCCTCAACACAGGAAGAACATGCAGCTCTTGGAGCAAGTCCAGAGGAGGGCCACAAAGATGATACAAGGGCTGGAGCACCTCTCCTACGAAGACAGGCTGAGAGAGTTGGGGCTGTTCAGCCTGGAGAAAAAAAGGTTTTGGGGAGACCTTATAGTGGCCTTCCAGTATCTGAAGGGGGCCTACAGGAAAGCTGGGAAGGGACTTTTTACCAGGGTGTGTAGCGATAGGACGAGGGGTAATGGTTGTAAACTGGAAGAAAGGAGATTTAGGTGAGACATTAGGAAGAAATTATTTACTGTTAGGGTGGTGAGGCATTGGAACAGGTTGCCCAGGGAGGTTGTGGATGTCCCCTCCCTGGAGATGTTCAAGGCCGGGTTGGACAGGGCTTTGTGCAACCTGGTCTAGTGGAAGGTGTCCCTGCCTTTGTGGGGCCATTGGAACTAGATGATCTTCTGGGTCCCTTTCAACCCAAAGCATTCTATGATTCTATGATTCTCTGATTCCATGAAAAAAAACCCAGAAGAAAAATAAATAAATCCATTGATTCAACCACAAGTGAACGTAAAAGCTGATTTTTGTCTTCTAAACATCTGTTCTAAAGTTATTATCAAATTACGATATATTGAATTACCATTACTCATTAATTTAAAAAGTTGCTTTTATTTAAAGAATGAAATAAATTTTGCATGTAGTCCTGCCTGGGTTATCAGTGACCCAGGAATACCTTCTCACAGTGACATGAAAAGCAGATGCTCTAGCTGGCACTGTCATCTATACATTTACACTCCAGGCTATCTCCCTGGGTTTACAAGGGCTTTACTAGGCTGACAGGGTCTGGCAAGCAGGTAGGTGTCTGGATAGCATCAGATTTTCACACCTGAACCACTCAAAACTCAAAATAAGTTTATGATGGGCAATGTTGAACAACAAATTCCTGTGGTAACTCTGATGAACATCTGCTTTAATAAACAGTCTGGAAGCAGGGTATTTTTTATATTAATGGTCTGGGACATACTTCTAAAATGAAGGAGAACAAAACACCGTTTTGTAAAACAAGATATATCCTAAGGTAAATTAAAGGGCAGGGAATGTCAGAGAATCCAATGAGCAACACGGTGACAGATTAAATACTATATTGTCTGTAAGGTGCAACTGCAGATCCTAAGCAGCTATTTGAACAAGTCAGATGGGTTCTGCTTTCCTAATTTACAGTGAATGCTGTGGAATGAAGATCTGTATAGCAGCGGTCAAAAAAACCCAAAGCAACTAATAAGATATTATCGTGTAGAAGGATGGGAAAGACTGTCTTTTTGAAAGTACTATAATGTCAGTGCTGTGCCCTTAGCTACAGTTTGTACTCAATCCTGGCCAATCTATTTGAAAAAGAGATAAAGGAGATACAGAAATAGGTGATGAAAATTGCTAAGAGCGTAGCACAATTTCTATTATGAGAGATTGCTAAGACTGAGATTGTCTAGCTTGGGAAAGAGATGAATTTAAAAGGATAAGACAAGACTACATAAAATACAGAATGCTATATGAAAAAAAAAGCAGGTATTTTTCTTTACAGTTACATTTTCTCTAATACAGGAATGAGCAAGTCTTCAGTGAAACTGAAAGTCAAGTAGCACAACCCTGAGGTGGGGAAAAATATGCAAAATTTAGTAAATAGAACTCACTGCCACTGAGCCTTAAGGTTCGGCTTAATTCTTAAACTATTAAGTACATGTGTAAGTAAGGAGAACAGGCACCATTTCTGTGATGGTTTAGGCCACTCTCAGACTGCAGAGAGGCCCTGAATGCCTTTGCTGCCCCTCCTGCAGTGCCCAGTGTCTGGAGTCTGAGACCCCATCTGCGCCCTTGAGCAAGTGGGTCCTCCTGCAGTGAGACATTGCTCCCAAGTTCAGAACTCCAGGTGAGAGTCAGATAGGCAGATTTATTGTGGAGACAGGGAGAAGGAAGGGAAGTAAATTGTTAGCACTTACTGTTAAGATAGGCTTAGCACACACAG
Source organism: Hemiprocne comata (assembly GCA_020745705.1). Lineage (NCBI taxonomy): Eukaryota > Metazoa > Chordata > Aves > Apodiformes > Apodidae > Hemiprocne > Hemiprocne comata. The sequence continues at coordinate 40,061,451 of CM036588.1, forward strand.
ATGTAAGGTTTGGATGTGAACTGATAAGGCACCATGACAGAGCTTACGCACAATGTTTTGCAACCATGCATATGTAGATGCCAGCAATATCATACCTACTGGATTAAAAATAGCGAGCAATTTATAAAATCACCTTGTCTCCACTCACAAACCAACTTATTAACTAAGGAAGACAAACTTCTCACTGTGGGCAAGGTGCCCTGTGAATATTCCTGCACTTTATTTCCTTCAGGCATATTTCTTAAAGCCCGTGTGCTGTGACAGGAAGGATGCTGGGTTGGAAGAACAATTAATCCTAAACAACTTTTCTATTACTCTTTCCCCATTCCTAAAATATGTGTCACTATATAACAGTAAATTGGGTATTGAAGTAAAATTTTGATTAGCTGTAAAAGTTAATGTATTCACTCACTAGTTAAAGTGATATATTAAATGTGAGGAGCAATGAAAAGAAAAAAATATAGAAAAACTTTTTGTTTCCCTCTTTCAAGGAAAGTGGGAGAAATGAGCTTCATGTCATCACCATATCAAAACAAAATAGAAAAACAACTAAGAAAAAATCTATGCCCAGCTCAGAAAAGACATTCTGGATAGCCATGTCAGAGATTTATATTATCATTGAAAGAGAAACAGCTCTTTTAAAGAATTTATCTGCCATTTTAAAAGCTGCTAGAGAAATTCCTGGTTTACTGTATCCTTTAAATGAGCAAATAAAGGTCTTATCGGTCTGACGTGCAGATCACTGAGCATGTTCTGATAATCACCATTCAGAAAGCAAGGGAAACCCTCCTGTGATTCATGTTGCTGTGGGAAACTTTTGGCTTATTCTAAAACAATGCAGAAGCCGCCAAAACAGCATTTTGAATGAAGCGTGAAGCAAATGAAAATCTGGGAGATTAGTTTCTGAGACTGAAGCACACTCATTAAGAGAGAAAGAAGATGTTAATATAAATGAAAAACTATTTAGAGTTATACTCTCATTCACACGCTGAGAAAATGTTGAAGAGAATTGATTTGAGGAATCTATTTTTAAAAAAGTGTATAGAAAAAAACATCCAATCATTGGGTGACAATAAAACAAGTATACATTTCTTTCTGCAGACACACAGAGAATTGAGGAAAGGTTGTAACAGAGAAAAACATGTAACCTGCAAATGCCAACAAATAGAATTGCTTTAGAATTGTACCTTTCATGTAGAAAGAAAGAAAATACTGGCATGGTCCAAACCTTATATTCAGTTCAGTCCTGCTAAGAAATCTTTGAAGGTAACTAGAAAGGAAGCATGAGGACTTAAGTGATAAAAATTTTAGATAGGAAGAGAAACCTCTAAGGTTTCAAAAGGGGCAAATTCATAACTAACACAGTTCTTCTCAAAGATAGTAAAAACTGAGGAGAAGAGGGAATAGAAGAAATAAAAGATAAAGCATTGGTATTTTAATGTGCTAATTATTAATTTTAAGTTACTCCAAAGAACCATTCTTTTAAAATTATGTTATTTTTGTATCAGGACCACTCATTGTCTTTTTCAAGAGGAAACTGATGAGGAGTTCACTCCAAAACCACAGGAATACATACAAAAGCCTTTTTCTTCACAGTAGTACATGTGTCCAAATGTACAAAAGAGCAGTCTGATGGGCAAGTATATTCTGCCTATACTAGGGACATAAATATATGCACGGCTTTAGGACTGCGTAAGGACAGGACAACCAGTCTTGTGAGAATGAAGTCAGAGTTCTCATTAAAGACTTCTCTAGGACTGAGTGAAGGGATATAATTTTTCCCTCACTGGCTATTTTTTAGGGACAATTTTGCTAAGAAGGTGAAGGAGAAATAAGTAGTGAAGACATGGCAGGCCCTGGTAATGAGATTTCTGGCTTAAACTCCTGTCTTGAAATACTCTAAACTACTGCATTACTCTGTAATGTACTGAAAATTTCTTCTTTAAATAACTTCTAAATAAAAACCAGAACATGTATTACACTGCTATAATTATTTTGATTTAAAACTTAAATTATTGCTAAAGAGTTTGTCAGTTTGTACCTACTCAGAAAAGTGAGTTAACATTTTTATCACAAGACAACCATTATTAAAAATCCTTGATATATGACTTAAATTGTAAGAAGACAGTAGAAGAAATGAGAACATGTGAAAAACAGAGACAGTAGAATTTTTTATTATACAAAATTACATTTTATCCACTAGATCTCATTTTCTTTTATGATTTCCATGGCTATTGAGCCTTTGAAATAAAAACATTTCAATAGACCTAGGAGTGTTGGCTTGGTGACTTTTGAGAGACAAGTTTTAGACACGTTCTGGTCTACTTCCTTACTTATGCCAAATTGCCTGCTTAATTCCTCTAGCTGAGGGTTGGCAGATCTGATGAAACAAGACAGCAATATTTAAAAAAAAAAATCACAGCTGTTTCTAAATCTCTTTTTAGATGTACCTAAATCTCTTTTAGAATACCAAGTCAAGAACACTTGACTTAGAGCCAATGCAAATACTGAAAAGACAAACCCAGCTGATCAGAACATCATTCCCTTGTTCCAGCACCAGAATACTTTCCTTGTTTGTGAGGTAAAGCCATTGCTCAAGCACCGTTGAACCTTATTGTACATCAGAACCAGGAGTTTAAGGGCTACTCTGATATGTTGAAAACTGATCACCTATTTATGTTTGTTTTTTTTTTTAAATAGAAAGCCCTTCACAACCCTGGTCATCTTTATGTAGGAACTCAAAGCACTGCTCCATACAGGTTAGTAACCTCTCTCTCTCTCCGAGTTGTAAAAATTCATATTCTAGTTTTTGTCCTTGTATGTCAAAGATAGTTTCTCCCTGGTTTCTATTTGTTAGTCTTTGTCTTCTGCACTGGAGCATGAAGGGTTTTATTCCTTTTTTTTTTTGGTGAAGCTATGTTCAGCAACAATTGTGTTTATCATTAGCCATATCATGTACTTTGAGTCTTAGAAACCTCTCGGGCATAATGCTGTTTTTCAGCAGGGCGTTGATTATGCATCATGTGAAAACAAGTATTTTCTCTCAACACAGTGCCTTCAGACAATGCAGAAAATTCCAGAACTGTCCTCCAGGTAGGGTAAAGAAAAACAAGCACCTCACTCCAACTCACAAGGTAATCATCATCAAGGTTATTAATCTCTTACCTAAAATTACATTCTTTTCTAAAATGACTTCTTACACAGAAATCTTTCTTCTCTCAGCATTTAATTTTCCTGCTTATGGACGGACCTGTCATGCTGTTATTGTCCAGAACTGGATGCAATATTCCATCTGAACGGAAAGGCGTTATTATACCTGCAGTATTATTTTCTACTCCATTACATGTAGCTGTGTTTCCCTCTTTGGTCATTGTTTTGTTTTGGTGTCACTGACATTTGTCATCATACTGCCTGTTCACCAAGGCTTTCCCTAAGTGCTTGATTTCTTCTAGTGGTGCCCTGTCTAAAAGGTTTGTACCTAAAAGGGTGATCCTCTGATCATGACTGCAAGAGGACTGGAGGGATGCCATCTGGGTGATGCAGTAATTGATTTTGTGAAGTGAATGTGTTTGCTTGAATCTTATGTTTTAGTTGTGGTTGAGGCATGACTTGGGCAGAAATATGTGTTTGGTAATTATTACATTTACTTTGAAGAAGCAGGGAACATATAACCCAGAGACTTAATGAACATGCTGCTGCTTAGCTGCCAGGATAGCTATCCTCCTTAAACTCACCTTCTACATTCATTATTACTATTCCTTTACAATATTCCATGAACTCTTTCTCCATTTAGAGGTCCATAGTGAAAGTGGCTAATAGGTAATATAACACACAGAGCAAAAAGTCCTGTCTCATTCCTAAACATTCAACAATCAAAAGTAAATGAAATAACAGCTTCATAGTTAAGAATTTCAAAGTGCAAATTCTGACAAATGCATCTGTGTTTATATCTCTACAAACAAATTTAATTCAGTGCAGTAGTGCATCTAGCTACGTTTTATATACACAAATCTACAAGTTGTAGATAGCAGTGTGACTAGCTTATTTTCTGGGCATTTAAGTTTAATTTTTCCCCCCTTTTTTTTTACTCCTACATTTACTGTTTTCACTGCCACATTTTAAAAGAGATAATAGAACGAAACTTTTAAATAAAATATAAGAGCTCAAACAGTGAAGCTTGCATTTCCTTCATCTTAATGTTCAAAGCAGGTAAATGGCATTATTTCAAGCTTTCTTTCTCTTATGCTTCTCTCTGCACTTACCACCAACGCAATTGTCAGCTACATGGTTTGCATAATTTTCATCCTTTGTTCCGGACTGCAAAGGACTTAGATGCTTAAGATGGGACTTCAGTGGGGACTATATGACTAAATCAAACGCTTCATTCCTCAAAATAATCACAAAGTCTGCCAACTATCTTTCGAGGTGTCCAGTGCCTGAAGACACCTGTATTTTTAATGTTAATGTCCTTGACCCACCTCTTTTTGTTTCTTCATATAACTCAAGTTTCCTTAGTCTTGTCAAGGTTAGGTGACAAGAGAGTGACAGAGCACTGGAACAGACTGCCCAGAGAGGTTGTGGAGTCTCCTTCGCTGGAGACATTCAAAACCCACCTGGACAAGTTCCTCTGTGATGTACTCTAGGTGACCCTGCCTGGCAGGGGGGTTGGACTAGATGATCTTTTGAGGTCCCTTCCAACCCCTAGGATTCTGTGATTCTGTGACATATCTTATACTAGAGCCCACAAACAAAGTGTTCCTCTTACTGCTTTCTCTTAGGATCTGCTCTGAGAGGCACAACTCTGTGCATCAGCAGTCACTGGAGGAAGTGGCAGCACCACTTCTTCAGGCTATGTAGTAACACTCAGAGGATTTCTCTCCAAATTTCAGAGGTGCTTTAAACCAGAAAAATGCCCAAGCAAAAAAGCTATTTACAAGAGAAGGGCAGGTGGGGAGGGAATTATTTTTTGCTTTTATGGAAACAAAGACCCATTTCATGGAATAATAAGGGGGGCAGGGAATGCAAGAGAGACAGGAAGGTTTTTGACATGATGACTGAAAAATAGTTCAAACTTTGCTTCCTGAACATGGACTGTGTGTGCATTTTACATGAAACATTAACTGGATAAAACAGCCATACAATTATGGGAGCAGGAAAGAGGGAACTGGGTCCCTCCCTGCTGTTGCTGGATTAGGGAGATTGGTTTGCCCCCTGTTCTCGGGATGGTGAGCCTATACAGTTGTGACAATCTTCCAGGGAAGGTTTGGATCCCTTCCTCTGGCCACTTTTCAACCATAAGGCTGACCTTCTCCTTCAGTTTTGTAGAAGGGGCCTAAGAACTAGATTTAGTGGAGAGGATGGGCATGTAAATATTGGAGTTGCAGTAGACAGCTTTTAGGTATGTGCTTTTCCTGTTTCTCCTCCTCCCACCACTGCCCTCTCACTTCTGGTTCCCTACACAGACACCAGAGCCACAGACTCAGGGACAATGCAAGGGAAGAGGCAGGTGTGCTAGAATAACAATCTTTAAAAAGCAAGACTGAGCAGGGAGCCACCAAGAAATAGGCAACGGAAAAAAAATCGTGGAAAGCAGACTTCACAGCCTCCCATTCATTTCCTTTCCCTAGACTTTTGACATCTCTCTTGAGGCATCATGCAGGTGTTTCTATCTGGAAACCAGGCATGATTCTTTTAAAGAACTGAGCAGAGAAAATCACTGGTTCTATATAATATGCTCTCCCAGCAGGTGGGAGACCTAGGTTAAATTTCCCCACCAAATACAAGAGATTAAGCTCCATGCTTGCTGTGCTCCAGAAGCCTGCCCTAATCATGAGGCTACAGGCACCCAATTAAGGGCCCTTGATTCTTCTCTTTGACGCTGCAGTGTCCTAGAATGCAGTATGCTTTTATCACCATGTACTTCTGGGTCTTTATCACTGGCAGCTCCTTATGCTCTACTTCCATACTATGAGCTCCACAGTTATTGGGTTCATGTGAAGGAATAACCCTTCTAACACTACAAATTTCAGGATTTCTGAATCATGTCTCTTAACCTTAGTGCTGTAGAATAAATCAAAAGAAGAAAAAAGGAAAAAGAAAAGTTATACATAGCAGAGCTGTTATTAAGTAATTCTTTGCTATATCTTTCAGTCCTATAAAAAGCACTCATAGTATGACAGTAGTATCCACCGAAAAACAAGTTTTTTTGACTTTTGATCCAGAACAGGAATTGTCCCAGTATGTTTGATTTTGAAGTTCACAGCATTTAAAGTAATTCTGATTATATTTGTACTTTATTCTCAAATCCTTTTAACATCAGACTCAGAAATGGATGGGGTTTTCTGATTGGGTCTGTTTGGCTTTTTATTTTTTAAATGTAAGAAATAAAGAAAAAGAAAACAAAGAAGATCAAGAGTGTGAGGAGGAAAGAGTGTGAGAGAGGAGCTGATATGGATGATCAAACTAACCCTGCCCTATGACACTTGGCAGAAGGGAGAGGAGTTATGAGTGAAGGACTGCAAAGGAGGCTGGAAAACAGTGGAGGAAAGGTATTTTTTAGATGTTTATCTTTTCATTTCTCACTACCCAGATTGATTTTAATGGCAAAGAATTAAACTCAGTTTCTTCAAGTCAAGTCTAGTTTGCCTCTGATGGTAACTGGTAAGCAATGTCCCTGCCTTCATCTCTGCCCTCAAGCTTTCTCATCCTACTGTATCCTCCTGTGCCCCTGAGGCTGGGAAGTCAGTGAGCAACTGGGTGGGCCAAGGCTAACCCACTGCAGGTGGTCAGTGACACATCCCCATGAAAATCTGCAGCCTATTCTGGGGTTCCCAGAACAGGAGAGAGATGGATTTACCAGAGACAGTCCACCAAAGGGCCCCTAAGATGATTAAGGGACTCGAGATAATTTCATCAGTTTAAAAAAAAAAAGGTGATCAGATGTTAAATCTTAAAACATCTCCTACCAATTACGATAGAATTCAAGACAAAGGGTAACATTTTTTGAAGAGAAATGTTGAACTAAGACTTGATTGGAATCTTTGTAGCCTATATTGATTAACTGAGAAAAAGTTTTAAACACAGAATTTTCCCCAATTTTACTTAAGCTGGTGGAAGGACAGTGAAGGGAAAATGGTCATTGTCACATTCTTAGGACATTCAAGTATTATTTCTAAATTAGACAGGAGAAATGGTTATCTGTCACTTTGTATAAGACTAGTTTATCATCTACAATTATCTGTTTCACCTGACTCTTCTTCATTTATATGACAAGCTGATAACAGATCTTGGTCATTATTACTGAACATGCTTGTACTTTTATATAGCCTTCATGGTTTTATCTAACATAGATATTAAATTAAATGAACTATAATGTATTTGTTCATGTAGTGTACTGAATGGGGAAATTATTTCATCAAACTATTGATGTATACATACAGCATTACTATATGTCACCTTTCTTTTTAATGGATTTTTTATTTCCTTCAACATATTTTTTGCCACCAAAGTAGAAAACAAAATGAAGAAACGCATTCCAGTTGTCACTGACATTCAGCATTGCACTTCAATCTCACTGTAACTCCATTACATTTTTGGATTCCTAGGCTTTGTATTTTCTATTTCCTACTTTCATACAATTACATAAATCATATATTCACTTAGAAGCTCCACCGACTGAAATTACATTAGCTGTGTTTATTGAATTCTTTTTGAAAGCAGAGCTTCCTCCACACAAATGATCATTACACAGCAGTCTGGCACTCCTCCATCTTTATAGTGGCAGTTTGCAGGTATTCTGTGTTTAATCTCTTGGCAATATTCTGTCCTATTGACAGTACTGACCGACCTGGTGTCTGTTTGTTCCAATGTCAGAAACTTCCAAGAAGCCGAAGTATTTCAGCTGTTTCCACTTAATCTTCCAGTTAAGCAATATACTCTGACAGATTTTGTTATCTATAATTTTGCCTTTGTTAATATACAGTGGCTGCTCCTTTTCTAGACTTTTACTAGTAGAAATCAGGTTTTCAGATACATGTTCATTGAATCATAGAATCATAGAATGGTTAGAGTTGGAAGGGACCTTAAAGATCATCGAGTTCCAACTCCCCTGCATGAGCAGGGACACCTCCCACTAGACCAGGTTGCTCAGAGCCCCATCCAACCTGAGCTTGAATGACCCCAGGGATGGAGCCTCCACAACTTCTCTGGGCAACCTGTTCCGGTGTCTCACTACCTTCACACTGAAGAATTTCCTTCTTATCTCTAACCTAAATCTCTCCTCCTGCAGTTACGAACCATTACCCCTTGTCCTATCACTATGTGCTCTTGTAAAAAGCCCCTCCCCAGCCTTTCTGTAGGCCCCCTTCAGGTACTGGAAGGCTGCTATGAGGTCCCCCCGGGGCCTTCTCTTCTTCAGGCTGAACACACCCAACTCCCTCAGCCTTTCTTCATAAGAGAGGTGCTCCAGCCCTTGGATCATTTTCGTGGCCGTCCTCTGGACACAATCCAGCAGGTCCACATCTGTCTTGTGATGGGGGATCCAGAGCTGGACACAGTATTCCAGGTGAGGTCTCACCAAGGCAGAGTAGAGGGGCAGAATCACCTTTCTTGATCTGCTGGCCACACTTCTTTTGATACAGTCCAGGATGCAGTTCGCCCTCTGGGCTGCAGTTGCACATTGGTGGCTCATGTCCAGCTTTGGATCCACTAGTAGCCCCAGGTCTTTTTCCACAGGGTTGCTCTGCAGCATGTCTTCCCCCAGCCTGTATTGATGTTGCTGGTTGCCCTGGCCCAGGTGCGGAACCCTGCACTTGGCCTTGCTGAACCTCATGAGGTTCACTTGGGCCCACTTCTCCAGCTTGTCCAGGTCCCTCTGGATGGCATCCTGTCCCTCTGGCATATCAACCACACCACCCAGCTTGGTGTCATCAGCAAACTTGCTGAGGGTGCTTTCAATGCCACTGTCAATGTCATTGATGAAGATATTAAAAAAACACAGGCCTTGCAGAAATCTAGATAGATGACACCCATGGCTTTTCCCTTGTTGACAGATGTAGTTACACCATTGTAGAAAGCCACTAGGTTGGTCAAGCAGGATTTGCCCCTGGTAAAGCCATGCTGGCTGTCCTGAATCACCTTCCTGTCCTCCATGTGCCTTAGCATTTCTTCTAGGAGGATCTGTTCCATGATCTTCCCAGGCATAGAGGTGAGGCTGACAGGCCAATTGTTCCCAGGGTCCTCCTTTCTACCCTTTTTAAAGATGGGTGTGACATATTCTTTCTTCCAGTCACCAGGGACTTCACCTGACTGCCATGACTTTTCAAATGTCATGGACACTTTCAAATGATATCCTTAACAGCCTACCTCACTTCTTAATTGCTGGCTATATTTCTATGATTTAAACATCTTTCTTGCATAAAGAAAATCTTATATTTATCTGAGATGAAAAAAAAATTGGTGAAAGTAAAATATAGTGATACCTTGAAAAAATGTGTATTATGTGCATTATTGGACACACTTGAATCTTCAAGTACTACTTTTACGTATTATTAACATTCTAAAGACAGAGAAGTAACAGTACTGTATCTAAAATATGTGTGTCTTAGAAAGTAGGTGAATAAAGTTTCTGTTTTGTTAGGGATGTTTTGTCAGTGCCCATACTGGCCCCTCAATTCCTTGGCATGTTGATGACAGGAAGCATGAGCCTGTCCCCCTATATATCTCTGCCATTGGTGGCCTGTAGTTTTCACTTGTAATTTAAAATCACATGCTTTTTTTCCCTCTCTTTTTTTTTTTAAAAATTTTTCCCACAAAGATCTTGGCTAGACCACAGCTTCCAAGATCCATCTCTTTAAGTACTTGGGTATAAGTCTGTATGTCCAATTAGACACTTAATAAAATACCAGCATGTTCAAGGCTGTCATTTCAGCTGATGCATAGCGTACAGACCTCTAAGTCCTCCAGATGTGTATTTTTCTCCCGAATATTTTTGTAAACCTATGCGGGTGCTGATGTTGCCTCATAACTAATTAGTTGCTTGTAGCCTTAACTCAAAACTGGAATGCAAGTCAGGCAAATTAGTGGCAAAGATGTATCTGTTGAGTGAATCTTGATTCAGTGGCATGCTGAAATAATGCTAGATAAATGCTGCTTGCAAACCTTGGTTTAGGATGTCTGAAGATCAGGACAGTTTATATAGTATGATTAATACAATAGAAAACAGTATAATTGTATGATATAATACGATATGATATAATAATATATTATAAATTGTAAGTATAATACACAAGAGCTACTCTTGTCTCTCTAAATAGTAAATATTTCCAGTTAATGGTCCAGGTGTCAATCTGACATCACTCTAAAAGTGATCTACCCTGAATAAGTTTGAATTGACAGCATCTAAAAAACAGTTAACCTGTAAATTGCAGAGAAGTCAGGCTTAGTTTAAGAGTGCTGAATTTAAATTGCATTGTATTTGATGGGGTCATTTGCCAACATATTTAATATCCTAAGATTTAATTTCAAATACCTTTGCTACAGAGCAGATAAAATCCTGAACCTTGACCCTAAATAAGTAAAATTTTATAGCTTTGCTGCTCTTATTAGTAGGACTAGGTTTATAACCCACATTTTCTAAGTATGTGAGAGATTTTTTTGTAGGCTTAGGTTTGATCATTTCTGTTGTCTTCTGTTCTCATTTACCAAGTCTGGGAAACAACAGATGCCGAAAAATTTATAACAAGATTCTTCAGAGTGTGAATTTAGTTTTTGCACTCTCAAGGAAATTGCCATTTTACTTACAAGACATGTTAGTCTAACCCTAGAAAGGACCCCTTCCTCTTCATGTTACATCAGAAAGGAAAGCATTCTGAGTCTCCTTCCTCTTTTTTTTTTTTTTTTTTTTTTTTTAGTATATCAAAACCTTTTGACTCGAATAAATGAATTTTAATAACATAAAGAGCGACTCATACCTAAAAAGATTTCTACTTTTGATGGATCTTGGAATACAGATGGAGTAGTTTAGGCTCAAAAACAGAGATTGAGTATTGCCCCAGTGGGGTGCCAAAGGCCACCCTTAGCCAGTCCGACAAAAAATGAATACTCAGCATACACACAGCTGTCATGGAGCCTTCATGACTTTAACTCCTCGAGCCACGTAGCTTTGCCTTCTAGAATACTCAATATTAAGCACCCAAAGGAAAAGGAAAAGCATATACTTCCTACAGCACATGCTTCTGGTATGTAGATTTATGACTAACTCCTTCAGAATGTTTTTAACCTTACTTGGATATTTGATTTTAGACTCAGGGTGTGGGGGCAGAAAGGAACTAATAAAATACTCTTTATTTAGATGAACAGGTAACAACTAGTGTTGAATAGAGAATAACTAGTGTTAACCTAACCTAAATTAGTAAGTTGAATTTAAACTTAACTAAAACATAAGTAAGCCTTTTGTAAGGCACTAGAAGACTTGAAGTGTGTTCGTCTAGGTCCATAAGACACTACTGGGCTGAAAAATACTTATTATTCGTTGAAAGCAGTAAAGCAGCTAAGTTACACCGAACCATTTTATGAAGCGGCAAATGCCAAATGGATGTTCAGACTTCCATTTATGGAAGCACAACTTCCATTTATGCATTAGTGACTTGCACAGTCAGACAGCTGCACCCGTGGTCCTGCCCACAAATGGCATTTTATATTAAGGTAGTATTTAGGTACCTGGAGACCCTGTTGCCATCATGCCTCAAGTTTATTGTTTAATCATGTCTTCAAAACATATTAGGAAACACATTTCCCACTGCACAGATGTTTTGACAAAAATGAAGAACAAGTTGCAGTCCAGTTGGGAATTTGATCCATTTTTTCATTAAGTACCATTATAGCAAAATGTCAGCCCCCATTCAATAGGAGCTATAACTACTCAATGTTACACTTGGTGGAGAAGAAAGCTGAGTTCCATTTTAATAAATGACAGAAGCAGACGATGAAGAGAAGTGAGTGTACAAGATGTCTCTTCAGGCTATTTCTTCTGATCTGTTTATTGTTTGATAAAGGTTTTACATAGATTAATTAACTCAGGGTATAGGTTATTCACCTACTTTATTTATAGGTGCAAAATAAGTGCCTAATACAAGACAGGGTTTAGGTAGGTAGGGCTCATGCAACCTCCTCCAGGAAAAAACAAGAGCTCCTGTAATCCTGCTGCAGGGCACTAGGTGGGGAGCGACAACCCGGGAACTGAGACCATCGGGGGTGGAGAAGTCTGGCATACCCGAAATAACGCAATTTCCTTTCCTCTCGGACAGCTCCTGTCGCGCAGTCAGCGCTGGAGCCGGGCGATGTGCGGTTCCCGGAGCCCAGCCCGAACCCTGGGCGATGGGCTGGCAAAGCTGCCTGACCCCTGCCCAGCCCAGCGCCCACGGAATGCTCGGGAGCAGCACTGCAGCTTGCTGAGTCCTCCTCAGTCAGATGCCATTTGTTTTGTGACAATTAATTTATTAATCTGGTAATTTTACATAATGCATCCACTTAATGCATTCTTCAACAATCTAGATAATATCTTCCCCTTTCCCTTTTATCCTTCTCTTTGTGTTGTTTGGGTGTTTTTTCTAATTAGAATTTTTGAATTTAACATACTTGCTCTGTTAAATTGATCCAGGAGCAATTTAATCACTGACCAGTCACTGGAAAGCCTTAGTTAGCCTCATTTTTCTCTTCTCAGTGATTCTCTCTTTAAAGATTTCACTTCCATCTCTCACCCTTGTCACAGCTCCAGTCACAGAATCTTCAGGTTTTTTTTGGGAAAACATATTTTAAATTAGCCTCTGTGTGAAATAACAAGTGTCACAGGCCTTCTCTTTCAGAATGCAAATAATGACAGATCTTGTTAACCCACATGGAATATCAACTTTCTTTTCTCCTTTCACTTCCCCTGGGAAATACCTTTCTTTTAAGCCTTGCTGAAGATATATATAAGTAGTGCAAGGTTGTATCTAGGAAATTAAAATGGAGACAAGAGCACAAGTCATGGTGGACAGTCTATGGCAGCAATGATCAGTTTTTTATATCAGAACCAGAGCTCTACATTGTAAAGTCTCTATATTTTAAATAACTTAAAAGATGAAGGCCCCTGGAAGCTCTCCTGCCTCCTGTCTCTCACCTCCTCCTGGCCTATCTCCAAACTGATGTTTGCCCAGGTGTGCCTGGGCTCTCCTAGAGCTCAGCCCAGCCCTGCAAAAACTACAGAGCCAGAGCACTGGGACAGTGTTCTCACCACAGAAGCTTTAGGAATGTAAGATTGGCACTTCACCCACAACAGCCAGGGATTTATCTGCACCCAGGAGGGAAAGGGCAGGTTCCTGCTAAGGGGAATTTGCTACAGGACCATGCCAGCTCCTGGGCTGATCAAGTCTGGAGCATGATTACCACCTTATCTAGATCTATAGGAGCTTGTTCTTCTTTCTTAACAAGGTTTCCATGGGGTTTGGTTTAATCACTATTGCCACTCTGTAGGAATTTCAGTTATTTGGTGTCCTCCATGCTTTTAAGGACATAATGTCTCCTCCATCACTCTGTCAGGGAAGTCTGAATCTCTAGATAACTCTCTCATAGAGGCTTTAATGCAATACCATTATTCACAATTAACAGAAAAAAACCACTCCATTTTGTCTAAAAGCAAAACTCAACAGCTTATGGCTGAAAGTTGACATTAGTAAGATTAAAGCAGAAATAATTTTGACTATGAGGATAATTAGTCATCTGAATATGTTATAAAACAAATTCTGATTTTTTTTGGCACTTGTATTTATTTTTTTGTCCTCCATAATTATATTGTATTTATTTTTCTCACCCATGTTTGATTTCCCTCTTCATAACAGCATACAAAGTCCAAGGCTTATTTGGTTTCTCCTATAAACCATATTTTACCTAAACACTTTATGATCTGCAAACCTGTGATTTTTCTGGTGCTATTACTCTTAAGACTATCAGTCTTGGTTTTACAAGTTGCACATCTCAAGGTCATTAAGTTCCACAAAACAGCTATTTATTTTTGCAGTTTATAGATCCCAGTCCAGTGACTTCTTTGTAAGGCTTATAAAAAATAGTGTGGTCTATAGCTCCTTGTTCACATCTAAGCTAATTCTTCAGTGGATCTGACTAGAGTGATACCTTTAGCTTATCAGGAAGTCTAGAAAGTCTGCCACCTAGCCCATTCTCTTCCCATGAGTGTTAAGTAAAGGATTAACTCAGTGTAGGAGTGATTATATAATAGATTTTGTGCTTAGTGTTGTGCAAGTCAGAATAGGAAATCATACTAGCTGCCTCTGAAACACTCTTACTGCTATTATATTAGTTTAGTTCACTTTAGGTAATACACTTCCTGGCCTCTGTTTCCATGGCAGACAGACACCTCTCTTCATTGTTACACTTAGTTTGTGGAAAATGTCAGAGTTCCCTCAAGGCCCCCTAAAAGTCACCCCAGCTGTTCACTCAAGTGACTCACAAGCAATATCAGCATTTGGTTCTTCAGGAATTTGTTCACCATGGCTTGAGGGTTTCTGAGTTTCTTGATTTTCCAAGCCACCCGAACCTGTAATGGCAAAACTGGTAAAATGGGTCTCTGTTTTGAAGGAGTGATCATGCTGGCATATTGCAAGACTGCTCATACTCTATTTAAGGCTGAGTGGGCTATTAAAGTGTTTGATTAAAAAAACAGAGTGCAGAAGAAAACTTCACACAAAATCTTCCTTATGGCTTCTTGAAGGGCCCTAGACAGGGGAGAGGAAATAAGAAGCCTAGCTTTGGCTCTAGTCCTTAGGCACCAGTGACCTTTTTTAGAATGGCCACTCTCAGACAGCTGCTCTTCTTCTCAGGGACAAGAGGAATGGAGATAGTTGCCTACCTTGATAACTCACACAGGCTTTGGGCTCCCTTAGATGGTGTCTCCATCCTTCTGTACTCACAAGCTGTAAGCTTTGTAATGGGAGGTGCCCTCTTCCGTTCTGCTGTTCTGTAGTTAAGGATGCTGAGTAAGTATGGTGATTTTCCATTACTTGGGCTGTTACAATCTAGCATCTCAGAAATGCTCAACACATAGCAATAAATGATCATATGAGAATGCAGAGTAACCACATCCAGGACAAAACTTCCCTCTGAAGCATAGAAAGAACTTAAATACATCCAGCTTCTCAGCTGGATAAGAAAACACATTTTCAATTCAGGTTCATAAACCCACCACTTTGTCTAATAGGTGCAATGCTCACTTGTTCAGTCATTAAATTAATTACTGCTGTCTGCTCCATGTGATTTATTGTTAATGATAATGTCAAGAGGCTCCAGGTAGGTCTGAGGACCCACAGAGCTAGGTGCTATAGACAGCAGCAAATAGATTCTCTCTGAGCTTGAGTTCCTTCCCAAAACTGCAGGGATTACAAGAAAGCTATGGTCATGGAAAGCAAAGTGTCTTGCCAGGAGCACATACAAGTATGGACCAGGCTTGCATTTTGGATCCAAATGAGTAGTATTATCTGAGAGGGCCAAGTCTGTTCTGCCTTCCAGCTTCACCAATGTTATTCTTCAGCTTCCTATGCATTAAAATCTATCACTTCACACAACGTACCTGATACTGTTTTAGAAGCAGAAAGTTTCCCAGTGACTCTCCCATGTCATGGGACGAGCAAGGTGAATTTTCACACACCTACCTAAAAGTGAACCCACCAAGAAAAAACTGAATGAAACATCCCAAGAGGAAGTAGCCTGGAAAGACCATTTTCTTGCCCAGCTATTCTGTTTGTTGTGACATCTTGCATTTCCCTGGAACAAATCCAGATGACAAGGAATACAGCTGACTTTATTATATGTGACAGAAAAACATCATGAAGAATAACTCATTTAAAAGCCTTTAGCCTTTATCTGTTGTTCTTTTCAATTACATTTTTTGTGAGATTCCCTGCCTTTGAGGCTTAGCCAGTGCCTAAAGGGACAGGGAACCACAGGACTACAGGGAGTACAGGGAACAAAAGGAGGAGATGTAAGGGGCTGCTCTTAGAGAAAAGAGGAAACATCACCTTAAAAGTCTTTTTCTGAATAAAAAGGTTTTAAGTAAGTAAAGATTTCTCCTGCCTGTGAGCTCCCCAACCCATCTCTGAACCACTTGCTCCAAACACCACCTTCAGAAAATAGTTCTCATTTTTCCTGTTAGCAGCTTCTCCCCCCCAGGAAAATTAACTCCACTTTCTGGAGGGCTGCATAGGCTGCCTAAGCTGTGGGACAGACACCCAGGGTGCCTCACTGTAGTTCCTCATAGCCCCTTTTCCTCAACCAACCCAGATATATCCTTAGCCTGACATCCCTGATGCCTTGAGCATAATTTCTGTTCAACCTTTTAAGCAACATCCTTTTAGTAACAGTTTTGTGCCCTGATTGTTTTCTCCATGCTGCTTATAAACAACACAATGATAACACAGTCAGTGCAGCTGCCGGTGCATGGAAAAATGCCACAGGATAGAAAAACAGTCTTCTAGAACCCTTGGTGGCACCTGCAGTGCTGTTGTCTTAAGCTGCTCAGACTTTTTATCCATCTGCTTATTTTTCCTTCCCTAACTGTCATATTTTGCAGCTCCAGGAATGAGACAAGCATCCTGTAGAGCAAGGGGCATGGGAGAGCAGGGTCTCCTGAGACTTTCCCCACAGTGAAGCAGGTGGCTTGTCCTCAAAGGGCAAGGTTAGTCTGGAAAGGTGAAGGGTAACAAAGGAAATTGTGTAATGCAACATTATAGATGAAGTCAAGGAAATGTGACAAGCCAGGAAAGGCAGGTCTTCTTGTGAAGCTGATACATTACCTGATGTACATTTCTTATGCTTATTCAGAAAAGTTGTCTTCAAGAAGTAAAATCCCCTGAGATATGATTTCCAGAATATTTCTGTAGGATATCCCTCATCAAACTGGGCTTATACTCTAAATAAAGGGACTTTTAGTAGGAATAAAAAATTAGAAGTTTTGCTTCTGCAATGTTTTGTCGTTTGGATTTATTTATGATTTATTCATAATACATGACCAGTTTCATCACTGACCATCAATTGCCTTTTACACCAAAAGTTATGTTGGAATAATGAATTCAGAGGTGGTGCAAGACTTCTCTGAACTGTAGGCAAATTGAATTTTCTATCTCCCTTAAATGAGGTTTCTGGTTTGGGTTGTGGCTGGGCAAGTCCTGCCTCAGGAAGAAAAGAGGCAGGAAGGAAGGAGAGAGATGAGATGCTATTTGAAACGTATGGTCACTAGACTGTGGTCCAGGTTATTACAAAATAAGAGCCTGAAACCCCAAGGGTTCCTTACTAATGTGGAATGCCTTTATAGTCTGTATGTATTTGGTTAAATTTCCTTCCATCTGTATGCTCCAAATGACTGACTATAATTTGGAAGTGTCAGAAATCACCAGAGAAATAAAACTGTGGAAGGAAATTAGGGCTATGACCATCCAGCTGAATCTGCAAGGCAATACAGGAGCTACAGGCACTGAGACAACAGACTTTCATGTAGCTGCCAGCTCTGTAAGTGGACATATGGAGCTGGGCCAAAGAGCACACCAAGCTTTACTGACGTCTGTGGGCCAGCCTCCTGCTTCAGGAGGGGTGCAGCACCAGTGACCAGATGCAAGCTGAAGGAAGTCAGAATGGACTCAACTGTAGCTAAACCATCCTGCAGCAGCAGGCACCATCCCACGTGCCCCTACTCTGGCTTTGGCACTGGCAGAAGCAGCCAGCCCTCAGCTTCCAGTACTCTGGCAGAAGTTATGCATATCTTTATGCCTATGGCAGTCTGTTGCTTCAGGCAGCTGCCAGTCAATCTGTTTCATATATCTATCTATCTGTGTGTGTGTGTTTTTATGTATGTGTCTGTCAGCGTTATTTAAAATACAAAATTAAATAAGAACTAAACCTCAGCGAACTAGAAAAAATTCGATCAATGAACAATTATAGCAAAGTTTTCCACTTCTACACTGTCATGTAATGAACCTACATCATCCACACGACTGAATTTGCCCTCTAACTATTCTGAAAACAACACAAAAGTCAAGACAGTTCTTTTCACTATTACTATTTCTGGGAATCCGTAGTAACAGATGCAAAAATGCAAATTTCTGTAGTGCCTTAATTTTTTCCTGATCAGTTTAGTAGTGAAGTTTGGACACAGAAATAAACTCCAGACACCCTGTAGCATGACTACAGCTGCTTCGCACATATACTTGATTCTCCTTATCTCTGCACATCCTCACAATTTATCCTGCACAGTCTAATTAATTATCTGCATGATCACTTTCTTTTTCTGGGGCAGCATTTGACACAAGGTGCAACAGCTGGTGCTAACAATTCTTGTTTGTAATGGAAATGGATCTGGTATTTTTCCTCACTGTATTTAAAAAATAATAATGCAAATATAAGACAAGGGAAAAATGAAATCCAACAATTAAACATCCCAGAGCCTAAGAAATTACCAGGGAGAAAGACATGGTGCCAGTGTGTTATTTATAGCAGCGTACTAGTCTTAGCTCATTCTAAATGAAAGATTCAATACTCGGACCGTTCTCCACAACTAGACCAAAAGAAAGCAACAGAAACTTTTAAACATCAGAAAGCATGGTCCCAAACAGATAAGAATGAATGACTGGATTGCCAAGGAAAACTCTTGAGGAAAAAAAATTGAATCTTCCAGCAAGCAGTTAATGGTGATGCTAAAGAAAGCACAGTGCTGAAAAAAAAAATAATCCTTGAAAAATAGGTTACCTTAAACAGTTCTGTGAAATCTTCTATTGATTTCATCTGCCATTCATCTGTTTACATTAAGTTCTTATAATGTTAATTTCCCACAGAAGGGAAACTGAAGTTAGTCTTCATATTGGATTTAATTCACAGAGAGGATTGATTGTTATGCCAGATAATGTCTCTTTAATCAACATGTCATGTGTATTTGGCTGGCTTGTGTAATAATTTATATCCTATTGTTTTGGAGCTTGGTGGCTTCCCTTGAAGTGACATCTGCTAGAAGATCCTCTCTGCAATTCTTTTTCTTTTGTGAGTCCTGACACTTTCACAGTGTAGTCCATCATTTGAAGCACACAGATGGAGGAACTTAATCAGTCTGGTTTCAGGTAATATTGACCAGAATGTAGAACCCATCAGGTGAGAAAAAAAATAGCAACATTTCAGCATTTTGTTGTGCCATAGTGGATACCACAACTTAGTGACCAACCATTTACATGATCACAGCGTCACTGAGTGATGGAAAAGTTTAGGCCAAAGAGAGAGTTTAAAAATTTCAGCATTTGCGCAAAGCAGGTTTAGCATCAAAGTAAGATGAGGGGGCTCATGGCCTTGGCTGGACTCTCAGCCCTCCTGACACAACTGGACGTTTGTAATAATAAGGAAGGAACATGGGCTTTAATGGAAGAACAGCTGCCACACCGCCTTTTCAGCCTGATCTGCTTTGCTTTTCAAACATATATTTGAAACTTTCACAAGTCCAGAGGTGCTTTGTGTCCACAGCTCGTGCTTGCTGTTTGCCTTAGCCAGCAGCTCAGTCTGTACTCTGCTCCAATATCCATTTTATATTTTTGTCCAGTCAACTGCTGTATGATATGAAGACTCCTGAGGACATCATCTGGCACTGAGTTTATGGCAAATGTCTTCTGCTCAGAGCATTATCCTTCCTGGAGTTACAGTCTTCTAATGTGTTTGGACTTGATGTTGTATTATCAGCATCTCACTACTAAAAGCAATTGTTTATGGATATCACCTGAGCTTACCAGCATTTTGGACATTCTGTTAGTTCTCCTGTCATCCATTTCTAATCTAACAATGTAATTCTGGTTCTTTTTTCTTGCTGCTTTCACATCTCCTTCAGAATATCCTATAAAGAGAGCCATCAATCAGAAATGCCAAGTACAAGTCCATCAAATATATCATCAGTCTGACCCTTCTTCTTATCTAGAAGTTGGGCTTGTCTTTAAAGTCCCTCAAATCGGTGATCTTGCTTATTTGTAAATGTGAAAAATGAGGAAAAAATCACCCAATCAAATTTTGAAATTAGGTTGCAGTTTGCAGTAGGTCACTATATCAA
Source organism: Hemiprocne comata (assembly GCA_020745705.1). NCBI lineage: Eukaryota > Metazoa > Chordata > Aves > Apodiformes > Apodidae > Hemiprocne > Hemiprocne comata. The sequence goes on from CM036588.1 coordinate 40,081,570, forward strand.
ACAGGGCACAGCCCACAAAAGTATTTCATTGCAAATTGGTTGTCTTCTTTTAGTTCTCCAAGTTAGTGCCCCCAGTTAGTGCCCCAAGTTAGTGACTTACAAAACCAGTTAAATTTATGCAATTGTGCAAAGGAGGATGCACTTCAGTCTTATGTCACTAGATCAGCTAAAAACTTGGTAATTGTCCAGACAGGGTCCAAATCTGGGAGCATTTACAAAGCAATTTCTGTGATGACCCCATAATACTACCTGGCAACACAGCACAGGACAAGCCCAGATGTAGTTGAGTGGGGGTAGTATTTGCTAAACACTAGATTTAGAAACAAAGGGAAACTGTATTGGAAGTAGTGACCAGAAGTAAGGACTCAAGAAGTTTGCCTGTTTTACCTCATCTCTGAATAAAATATTCCTATGCAGGTTTTTAATGAAAATTGAAAGTTAACTTCCAGGAGGGGCAGTCTCTGACCTTGAGTGGGAAGGAAAGTGACTCTGACTCAGGTATTAAGTTCCAAATAAGAAAAATAAATTTAAATAATACCTGTGTTCAGCATTATGTGTTAAATAGCTCTACTGACCTTCCTAAACTGCTTAAAGGCTTTACCACTTGCCCTCTTGAGAGATCCAGCCCTTTTAATGCACATAAAGGATTTCTGATTTGGAAGCTTGGGTTAAAGTCCAAGGAATAGACCCAAAGAAACCTATATGCCCTCTTTCAAGGTACATTTCATTATCTGTTAGTTCTTTCAGATCTCTTTGGGATATTAGTTCTTGTTGAGATCTATTTCCTTTCTTCCTCATGTTTATTACTGAAGGTCTGGACTTTCATTGTATAAACCTGCATCATTTACCTGTGCAGCACTGGCTAACATACACAGTAAGCTTTTACAACATGGTATTGTCTGCCGAGAACCAGAATTATAGTTTTGTTTCCTAGCCTCTGAAAGTATTTTCAGAACAATCAGTCAGCAGTCTCATAGTTAACACACCATGCTGACCTAATTAAATATCAAAAAATATAATTCATACTGCAGTTAGGATCTGTAATTAAAAAAGTTGTCACAACCAATTATTCTCTCCTTTCCAGACAATCCACGCCAACCTTGTGTATCGCTTCATGTGGCAGTAAAGAGAAGGATTGCAAAAAAATCCCCAAACAACCAGTAGCACTTTATAAATCCCTTCTGCTTTTGCTCAGTATGTAGCTAGAACTTTCCCAACAAGTTTAACTACTTTCCCAATAGACCACACAGGTAGAATCAACGGAAATAGACTTCCCAACCATGTCTCTATCCATCTGTTGTTTTCTTTCCTGCTGTTCTTATTTCACCAAAATCAGCCTTTGCTGATAGCTTTTGTTACTAGACAATAAGAACAATGATTTAACTTACTGATTATTCTCCTTTGGCTTTTAAACAGCTCCAGTATGTTCACAGCAAGAATATTTTTCTCTGGCTAGGAGTCTATGAGGGAGAATAGTGGTGTCGCAGTGTAATGCAAATGAGTTTGTTAGGTTTATATGGCTACCAGCACCAGGAGAAAATGGCTTTCATGAGGAAACAAGCTATACGATATAAGATAAAGTGCTTCATTAAGAAAAAATTTTATTATTCAGGTATTATTGCTGGAGAATGTGGATGAAAGGAAGACCTTACTGTCTTGTGACTCAGTAAGGCTAAAATCAGTAAACTGGGGAGCTTTGGAAGTTTCAGCCATTCATCCTAATTTGCCTGGGTGAGGTTAGCCAGTTTGCTTTGACATTACTGCCTTATGGCTGCTATGTCTCTGAATATTGGTAATGTAAAATGTCACATTCTTCTTTTCCTATCCTCCTTTTCTAGCCCAGGAAGACCTTTCAACTATACTCAAAACTAGAAAGAAAATTAATTCTACCTTAATTCCCTGATGCACTTTATGCTTCTAGCTGAAAAGATATCTGAACTTCAAGCTGTAGAGGGGTGAAACCAAGAAACACCCGAAGTCTCACCAAAATTAAATTGTTTGGGGAGGGGAAGAAAGAGACAGGAGGGTTGAAACTCAAGGGTAAAAGCCGATGAAGGAAACTGTATGGTCTTCCTGCAAACACACTGATGGCACTGCAGGGGAAAAAAGGATCTCCATCCCCCATGCTGGTGATTTCTGCTTCAGGCCAGATTTGCTTCTCTACAAAAATGAAAGGACAGGTGATACTGACTTTGTTTTTGTAGGGATAGGGAGTCAGTAACTTCTCTTATTTCAGGAAAAGAGAAAAAGCAGAAGGACTAAGGGGGTTTGTTTCTAGCAGTGTGAAAGCAAGCATCCAGTTTCTGTTCTATCTTGCATGACAGGGAGGTCTTATAGCTAGGAAGAGCTGTAGGAAGCTTCCTCTTCACTAACAGCTGGGTAACATTTCACTGCTGATGTTCATAGCAGGAGATGTATGGAGCTGGGCTGTGGGAAACTTGTATGTCAGTTTTCATTTCCTTTCCTAAGATCTATGGAACTAATTTGGGGTTGAGGGATGTAATATTGGGACTCATGGCTATGAAATACAGTGTCTCATGTAACAGCTTCTTCATGTGAGAGCAGAAGGCAGCTGGACCCTTGCATGAGAGTTGTTGGTCACCAAGAGGGTAGGTATGTTCTAAGACAGCTAGGTGATAATATAATTTGTATATGTTCTTTCAGGGCTGTTCTACCATAACACTCTGTCTTCTAGATATGTCCCACTGAAGCCTGACTTCCTCCTGAAAACAAGCAGTACTGCTGAGGGCTTCTTGGAATTTTTTTGGTTGGTTGGTTGGTTGGCTGTTTTTTTTGTTGCTTGTATGTTTGTTTGTTTTCCAGAAATAAGGAAAAAAAAAAAAAAAAAAAGATTCTGTGAATCTGTAACTGCACTGTTTGGTGCCAACAGCTGGAACTGAGTGTCACTGGCCAGTCTGCTTTATAAATACAAGCTCATAATGATACTGGAAACTGTTGAAGTGAGTTATCCAAAATGGCTTTCTTTCTTAATAGAGTGGAAATGATATATCAAATGTATCCTTTCAGTATGTTCGGTACTGGCCTTGTAGTTATCAACAGGACTTCACAGGTATCATGTCATGGGCAGCAATAAAGGACAGAAGTCCTGATGTTTTCTGCCATTTTCTGTAAAATTAGATAACTGGCAGTATTAACATAATTTTCATTTTCTATACAGAATAGAAACTAGAATAAAAAACTTCTACTATATCTGATTGTATACTACACTAAGTTATGAGTTGTCTCTTACATTCAAGTTTTTTAAGGGTTAAAAAAAAACCATCAGCAAGAATTGGCTTTCTGGTCCAGCAGTCAGTGTTATTCAATTAAATGTGTTGGCATTTGTCTATACATTTTTTCTTGAACAGCAGTCATGATTAATAAGTTGATCAGCTTTCACTGCTGCTGTTAAATTCAATTTGCAGTTGTCAGGTGCTTTCTGAAAATATGGGAAGATTGGCTGAAATTCTGGAAAACTCCATCTGGCCTTTTTTTGCTTCGTAGAAGAAGCCACCCATAATCTATTATCACCATATCAGCCAGTGCTGACCAGACATGATCACCTGAGGCTACAGCCTTTCTGGTTTAGCACAAGAGGAAAAGCTTGATGCTGAACTTAAAACAACCTGGCACATCATGCTGTTCATCACCACCACAGGCAGTTTTTTAAATGCTGTCATTCTGTACAACCAACCTTGCAGGAAGGGGAAATACATTATATCAACTCCAGCAATAGTTTATAATGAGAGCAAAGTTTATTAAATGTGATCTGTCTTCTATTGTACAATTAGAGGGAGGAAGTGCCAGGTTTTATAAAGTAGTTTTACCCTACGTTTACACCATGTAACACTTTTACCTGTCAGGAACAGATTCTACAGCTCCACACATAGCATGCTTCTGCTCCCAACAGATAAGAAACTGCTATGCACAATGCATTGATTTTCCTTCAAGTACAACACAAAAACGATGCTAAAGTTGTAATGACATTAGCAGATGCTTAGTATGGATGTGGATGAACTGTGCAGTATTTTGTAGTTACGGAGGAAATTGCAAGAAGGCTTTGTATATTATTTACACACACACACACACACAAATATACAACTACTTTGACTTTTTTTTTTTTTATCTTTTTGTCCTTTATACTTAGTTTCTGTTATTTTCCTTTTCATCCACAAGGCCTAGTTCTATTTGAATTATTTTTGGACATTGTCCTAGATGCCACAGGTTACTGTGGTAATTTATAAATAATACCAATTCAGTAACCATAAAATTGGGTTCCATGTTTCAAATTGTTTTCTGTGACCTTCTTGTCTGTATCGTGACCCTTTTTCGTAAGCAGTGGTTTGCATCAGCAATTCCACCTGTTCTTTCAGGAGATTAACTACTCCTGCCTTGTGTCGGAAACAAAAATAGTAGAGGCAACAAGTAATATGTGTCTTGCTTCATGCATATTGAAATGAGCTGGATAATGTGATATCATAACTAATAGCAACAATCTTAACAGTTTTCCAAAATAGCCCATTCAGTAATTTGCTATTAATGTTGTGAATTGTTCTTCCTGGCTATGCTTACTTACTACATCTAATGGTTTTGCCCTTATAATTCTATCTGCCTCAGTTAAGCTAATGGCTATGACTTTCCTGTTAGCCTGATGCTCTTCCTCATCACACAACAAAGTTGCTGACTGATGCTATGCAAGGTACAATGCCCAGTTCATACAGTCTGATGTTGACCCAGTGGGAGTTGAATTTTGTCACCTGAGAGGTGCTTATAAACAACAGCAAATGATAAAAAACTCCTTGGTCAAGGACCTTTGATCTTTGAATGTGTTACAAGGCACTACTAGACAGTACGTACATACTGACAGATAGTGCACATGGCGCTGGGATATGGCACTACCTTTAGCTCTTCCCTTTTCCAAGAAGAGTTTCTGATCTCTTCTGAACTCAGCCAGACTCCTAATGTGTGGTCTTGGAACTACACCAATCATTTTAATATGTATTAAACCAATTAATTTAGTTGCGAGGGAAAATATAGCTCAGTTAAAGTTTTTCAACTATACGTTAGTGCAATAACTTGGCATTTATTTACAACTGTTGTAGCACCTGGGCAGAGGGTTATTTACTGGCTTTGCTACCATTTCAGGCAAAAGGCATTGGTGAAATTGGTTTCATTTTCTTCCAAGATTTCAGTTCTTTGATTTTGATACAGCTGTGATCTTGTCTTGGCAGCTTTTTGCACTTTCCTGATAGGTCAAGTAAAGTGATCTGTTAACCAGCATTACCAATTTCAAAATGTCTTTGTCACCTAGATAACTGTATAGACTGAGGTCTCATAGTAATAGCATTTCATCAGCTGGTTCATGAGCAAGCACTCTGAAAGCTGTCATGCAGCTGTTAGAACAGTAATAATCACTCTTGATCAATTTCTAGAGAAAACTAGTAGTCTGTGTCAGCTATTGTACCTCCCAAGCCCCTCTGCCAACCTCTCACCAAACTTCAAGTATAACAGAAACATGGAAGTTAATAACTTACTTATAGCAGATAAAGAAATATGATGACTTGCTTAGAAGTAGAAAACGTTCTGTTGCTGTAACTTTGTTCTGAAAGCTTGTTTGAAAATCTCAGAAAAACTGTCCTTTCGGAATTGCTTTTGTATTTCCTTACAGATCCTCTTTGTAAATACTTTCATTGTCAATTCCAATTGTCCTTTTCTGAGTAGTAACTTAAGGACTTCCATCGTCCTGTCTTAAAAACAATGGTCCCAGCAGACATCTAGCTCTTGCATTTCCTACTCATTAATCTTTACAGTTCCTCCTGTAAAACTGCAAGGTAAGTGTCTCTGAGTGATAGAGGATGGGCATATATTGGAATGCCTTCTTGGCCAGTCAAGGTGCAAAAAATACTGGAATCCCTCATCTCTTCAGTGGCCAAATCTGTACAAAGCCTAATGACACCTAGGAGGTCCAGCCTCTGTATACAATCAGTTGCCTCACTTCCAGATGGGTCTTCAGTTCTTGGCTGACAGCTTTGTAGGTGCTCGGTGGAGATGAGTTCCTGGGATATGAGCATGCTGGCCATATGAGGAATGAAACAAATGTCCAGACTGCTCGTGGAGACAAATCCTTCTGGTGTAGTACTTCGTTGGATGGATTCAGCTTATTCAGAGTAGCAGAAGGGCAGGTATTGCATTAAAACAGTAATCATTCTGTCTCGGCTCCTGATCTGATATCAAGATGCAGTTTAGATGGGTGTGAGTCAGTCAGGTAAGGCAGTACATGTCTGCTACTCCTGAAGTTGTGTTTTATGTCAGGGACTATCCTTTTCTCTGTCTTGCCCACTTCATTTTTTGTGGTTATAAAATTCTCCGTAAATTATAAGTTTCTCTTGATGTCTCTGGACAATGCCTCAATAAGCAGTCTCACCCCATCTTGCATTTTATAAACAACTTCATCAGGTCAAACTCCACTTCTTTAGTGACTCTCTGCTCCACATGCCACAATTACTGACAACTACAGTCTCAGTGTCTTTGGATTACTCTCTATGGAAAATCTGTGCTTGAATATGCCTCTTCCAAAAATAATGACAGTTTGCTTTTTTGCTATAACCACAAATTCATGTTGGGTCTTTTAAGGATATTTGACTAACAATACTAAATTGGAAAAATTACACTAAAATAGAGAAGAGTGCAGTATTTTGGAAGTCCTTCCTTCTGGGATGAGAAACATTAAAATAATCTATATTTACATAAAAGCAAAGCAAAAATTCAATTCATATTAAATTATGGAATGAAATTAACAGCTAATTAATTATGGAAGTCAATTGATCAAACATTGGAAATGCTAGCAAATCACACCTAACACTATGAAGGCACAAAAAATCTGTTCTACTATCAAATAATGTGTTTCATTTACTTGTCTGCAAATAAAGTTCTATTAAAGACACTCATGTTTGTATATATTTGTGTAAAAGAAGTAGTGGCTACTTACAATCCAATCAAAATGTGTATCCTTGCTTAATTAATTACCTCGGTGTTTTTTTTAACTATAGTTGTTCCACTTGAGTAAATCTCTGATTTATTAAAAATAGCTTGAGATTAATAAACTACAGCTCTTCCTCTAATGAAGTTCTGCCCAGCATCAGGATTAGCTTCAAAACTTTATGTAGTGTAAGTACAATGAATATAACTAGGTACGCATGGTTGCTGGAGTTCACTGCTAGACTCATTTTGGTGACAGCCACTGCAAATATTGCAGTACTGGAGTAGCAGAGGCTTTTGAGGTGCTTTTAGTACAAAATCATCATTCTAAGACCCAGAAACATTTAAGGCTAATTCTTATATAGAAATAGTTAAAAACTCAGCATCTTTTAGTCAGAGTGAAAAGGTTATCTGATGGCTTATTATTACTAAGTACAACCTAAGAATGGTATGTCTAATAGGGAGCACAGTAAACTTATCTTTGCCAATTTGCCAAGAAAAACAGCTAAACTTGAGAGGTTCTTTCTGATCAAAGGTCATGCTCGCTGTTGAGTTTTCAAGCTACTTAAAAGTGTGTTGTTTACTAAAAGAACATATGTTCTGCCAAACTTCTACATGTGAACACTTTTGTTGTTTGCAGCGTACATGACGGTTTCCCAGAAGAAACTGTTGACAGCTTTGCGTAGCTCCTCTGTGTGACTTGTAATGTGTATCCTTTAAGAAATAAAAAACCTCTCTTTTCAAACATCTCTAAAATGTGCTTGTAGTCATAAGGCAACATCTTTTGCCTCCTTATTAGCTGACTTTAATGCTGTTTTGTTATTTATGGCACAGACTGAGAGTATAAATGTCTCTTCATTAATCTATGACTCAGGCTTAATGAGTGCTGAGATTTGGGGTTTGGGGACCATTAATGCAATTCTACCATTTATCCAGCTCTATGACATCACTACCAGTTAAACATAACCTTGTATACTAACAGTATTCTTGCCATCTATTAATTGCCTCCTGGGACTTAAATGCCTTTTGGCTTCACTCAGTGTAGCTTTTTGTACGCAGATTTCTCAACCATTAATCACTACACTCAGGATTCACAATCTTTCAGCATCAGAGCGTTAGCCTTAAGATAGGATAATTTTTTTTTTTGATGCCACGAATAGGAGAAATATATGTAGGTTGAGATCCAACCACTAAATTCCCTCTGGTCTGGACATGTAATACAGTTGTCAGTAGCTAAAGATTACATTACTACACCTTGAATAAAAAGGTTTTTAAAAGTATTTTGGAGAAGAGAAGAACAAGGAAATTCAATTATTTTCTAAGTTGTCTTTCCGAAACATGACTAGAACCTTGTGAAAGTCTTACGCTAAACAGACTAACATTAAAAATGTGGTAGAAGTGGTTTGACTTCATAGATGCACAGATAATTGTAAGCTGTTTGGAAAAATGACACAATTAAATATATTTATTTAAAGGAAAGATAGAGGGAAATCTGTGATCCTCAAGTATCTTTTAGGTCTGCTAAATTTTTCCACTACCCAATTATACTGACTACAAAAGCAAGAGAAAAAGTATTAAAGATAATAATACTTTGCATATTAAATTTATTTTTTTTATTTTTCATGTACTTTTTGAGATCTTGGATGTTATGTGATACAAATTGCTGATAAGGGTCCTTGAGGAGAAAACGTTCTTGGGTGTAGATTGAAATTTTTTGCAACCCTCCATTTAAGCTTTCTTCCTCACTCCCTCAACTCTTTGCACAATGGTTGCTTCTTACCAGGCTGACCCAGCAATCATAGGTGACCCTGGGAGCAGCACAGTAAGTACCCTAAATTACTTAGCATCCTCTGAATAGTCCTGGTAATTTTGCGTTTGATTGAGACTGAGCTTGAGAGTGAGGGACTACTTTTTGGGCTGTAAATACTAAGGCATGGGGAATTTTTGCTAATTGCCCAAACAGTAGAAATATTAAGTGACAGGGATGGGAATTAGTTACATTCATTGAGATTCAGTGCAATAATTTAAACTCTGAGAAGTGCCATCCCATTGGGTCAGAATAAGTAATACAAGGTAGTGAGACTGCCTTCTGTCTTAAACTAGAGTGTTTCATTTCCTAGTTGAATGAACTGAGTTCTGGTATTTTCATTTCAACAAGGGCAAACTTGGGCTGAGAAATGGTAATTTAAAACGGTTTTGAACTTCTATATAGTGTCCTCCATAGAAGGACACTTACTAAAGGCAGAAAGCCTTTAGGATGTGTTTTAAAAAACTGTAAAAGGCTCTCTTGTCCCTGTGCTGTGTGAAAGGCTAAATTCTGCAGAAGCGTAGGAGGTCCAGGGACATCAGGTCTGGACAAGGCATGCCAAGGGGATGCACAGCGTGGCACCAACATTGCTCCCTCCACGCCTTTCTCATTTGGGCTACCCATGGTGCTGGTGACCGAGGTCTCATCCCCAGGTGACCATTACCATTAAGGGTAGGGTTCAAAGAGCCACAAAACTCAGAGCTCCAGGGATACTGGGGCTGGACAAGGCATGCCAAGGGGAGCATGGCTTTGCACCAACATTCCTCCCTCCACACCTTTCTCAACTGGGCTACCAGTTTGCTATCATGGCAAAAGCCCAAGGAGAGAGCAGGCTGCTCAGTCACACCCCCCTGCCCTCCTTCCGAGAGGGGAGCACGAGCTTCTGATGAGCGATGGCTGTGACTGAGCATAAGTGGGGACAAGAGTGACCACAGCAGTTTAAAACCCCGTGCACCCACCATTTCATCAAAGTCACTGAGGTGAAGGGCTCTGGAGTAGAGGATCATGCCGGGGGACCTTCCCAAAATGGCAAAAACACAGCAGAAGTGCAAGGCAAAAGAAGGAAATCTTAAAAGCTCAGAAACAAGCCATCCTCATGTTGAAAGACAAGCTGTTGGGGAAGAAGACCAGTCTGGCTGAATTGAGAGCTTTGGCTGGATCTCAGGAACAAAAGGAGAGTTATTATTGCTCTCTAAAACTACCTTATTGCTCTCTTACAACTACCTTATTGCTCTCTACAACTGCCCGACAGGAAGTTGTAGGGAGGTGAGTGTTGACCTCTTCTCCCAAGTGAATAATGACAGAACCAGAGGAAATGGTCTGAAGTTGCAGCAGGAGTGGTTTAGATTGGACATTAAGAAGAATTTATTTACTGAAAGAGTGGTCAGGCACTGAAACAGCCTGCCCAGGGAGGTGGTGGAATTACCATCCTTGGATGTATTCAAGAGACATGTAGATGTGGAACTTCAGGGCATGCTCTAGTGGATGAGATTTTAGGTTGGGTGTTTGTAAGGGGGTTTTTTGTGTTTGGTTTTTGGGGTTTTGGGGTTCTTTTTGTTTGTTTGTTTGTTTGTTTTTTGTTTGGTTTGGTATTTTTGTTTGTTTTTTAACGGTTGGACTCAGTGATCTCAGAGGTCTTTTCCAACCATGACCGTTCTGTGATTCTGTGTGATTCTGTGGTGGAGTCACTGTCTCTGGATGTGTTTAAAAGTCATGTAGTTATAGTACTTAGGTACATGGTTTAGCATTGGACTTGGTAAAATTAGGTTAATGGTTCAACTTGATTATTTAAAGGTCCTTTCCAACCTACATGATTCTATGATTCTGTGAAAGTCGGTTAGGTAACTTTGGAAATTGTGCAACTGCACAGTGCCTAAGAGCACAGTTAATGATCAAAAGTGAATGGAATAGTCTGAACAGACATGCAAAAACAAGGTAAGACTCAATAGAGGTGGAGAACAAGTTTTCTGAAATTTTCCAGCTATGGAAAATGCAAGATTTAAAGAAGGCTGAGATTGCTTCCTGCTGTGAAATCCCCAATAACAACAGCACCCTACGGTGGGGAGTCAGCTCTCTCACTAGGGTTCTGTAGTTTAGTGACTTTGTCAAATTTCTGAATAAAATTTGTGTTGTGAAAACAGACTGTAAACATTAGGTGCATTGAAATAAAAGCAAAATGGAAACATCCAGGTATTCACTGACTGATCTGCCCCTACATCTTTGTGCATAATTCAGACTCTTTGTTACACATTGCATATGATGGGATGGAGATGTTGCAGTGGGAACAAAATGTCACATATGAACTCTTCCACTCCTGAAATAGATATTGGTGGTTATTTTGGCTACCATTGTATCACCTGTAATCACACAGTCACCATGCAAGGACTCCACTGCTTACAACCACTCTCATTTTAGAAAACCAAATCCTTTTGAACCCAAATATTAATTTATTTTTCATTCCAAGAAATTAAAAGCAAACCTGACTTATCCTAACATGGAAAAGCACTTTGCCAAAATTATAAAGCTGACTTTCCATACACATACATCCCTATGTCCTTTAAGTGTCAATGTAGATTTATTGTGATGCTGTAGGTAAAGCACAAAGGCACAGTTCTGCTTTGGGCTGCTAGCAGAAGTTCACAGTGAGAAGCCAAATGTAATATCACTGACAATCACGTAATAAAGGTCAGACCAGTCTCAAGGGGACAAATTTGACACAAATGTGAAATAGGTACAGTCAATGGCTCTGCCATCCGGATGAGTACATGCTGTTGTGTGAATAAGCTTGCATTTCTATCCTCTGGGGAGGTAAGCATGCAGTATAGCTGCAGTCCACATCTCTGGTACAGATCCTAATCTTTCTCCATGCTACCTTCTGGAACATGTGGTCACAGAGGCAGTCTGTGCTTTGAAGCATACAGCTGTGCTGTGGCCATTTCTTGACTTATTTTTCACATGTGCACCATGACAGTCTCATATGTGTGGCTTGTGGGGAACTTTTCTGAATGTTCTCAGTGAGCTTCCAGTATCAGAGATCTACTGCAAGGACAAAAGAAATATCACCGGAGGGATTGTATGTTACAGCTTTTGGGAAAACTAACCATTCCATGTTCTTATTTCCAGCAACACAGTCACTGGCAACCCACCAAGATGTGCATATCTCTGTTTATTGTTTCTTGAATGGAGTTGGCTTTTGGTGTGTATAAATGGGAAGCTACAGTGATAGTAATTAAGTCCCACATGTATACACTGATTTATAAAGACTGAAACTGTGAACATAAACAGTGAAGCATAAAGTCCAGTAGCAGCCAATACAAGCTCTAAAATTGAAGTTTATTTCCTTTCTGAGATATGTTCTATAATCAGTCCCATAGATCTTTGCTTTTACTAGTGTGCTGGTTTTTTATGCTGCAGACTAGATGCTCCTAACAGATGTGTATGTATGAATATAAAGATACATGGTGTTCTATAATAGCACTCCTAATTTGTAACCTGCTTTTCCATAGTACCACACAGTTTTCCATATGCTTTGTGCCAATGGATTTAAAGGCAAGTCATGTTCTTTTTTGGCTTTGTGTTCCTAATTAATGATTAATTATTAATTATCTCCAGTGCCCGCTGATGGCGTGAGGTGATCTGACATTTATGGATACTTGCTGTGCTTCCCAACATTCTCAAACAGTATTGCTCTGAAGAACAATGCTGTTGTCAGTGGAATAGAGGTAGGCAGAGTGGGCATGAGGTCTCTATGCACTTTATTAGTGTTTTGGTTTTTTTTTAAATCAACACATGCAGCCTAAGAAAAGAGTTAAATCATAGCTGCTAGGCACACTTTGTTAGCCAGTGACAGTTTTTCAGGCTGAAGGTATTTCAGAGAATCTCTTCAGATCACCTTGCACTCTGAGCTGCAGATATATAGCTTCCAAGCCTGTTCCTCAGAACTGCCCCATGTTCACTTGGACACAGACAGATCCGTTGCTACTGACTTTACAATTTACCATGGCACCATAATGATCCTTGTAGGATCCTGAGCATGTTGATGCCAGAGTGCAGGGAGAAGGGGACAAGTCTCCAAAGTCTTAATCTCCAGCATCCCCACTGAGAAATGATTAGCACTCATCCAACAGCTCCCAATGCTTCCAGCTACATCAGCTTTATGTTCCCAGGCACAGTTAGACTTAAAAATCAACAGTGGAGCTCCAAACACCCTTCTGCACCTGTGTTTCTTTGCATTCAGAAATCTAGGCAGTGGAAGAGAATTGTTCTTGCCAGTTGCTGCATGTTCCTCTACCCTAGGATCTGCCTGGTGTGGGTACTGATCTGCTCAGAGGTAAAAGAAATGTCCAACAAAAATACTTTTAAAAGATGGAAGTAAGTTTTTTACTCCATCAAAAAGCTGGATTAAAAATTTTTCTTCAGTTTGATTATATGATAAAAAGTGGGAAATAGTTTATATTTTGAAAAAATATGTAAATTATTTTTTTCTTACAGTATATTTCTTAATCATATCCCATATTCAACCCTTTTTCCCCCCATGAGTAGAATATAGGGAAAAGAAAGGATTATGGACAATTTTCTTTGAAACTTAGAAGATATCAATGTTGCTTTCCATGTACCTCTTTTCAGTCAGCTTGACTTTTATGCTCATATTCCACATGACTATTGGTAGATATTAACAAACCAAAAATCTATTGTACAGTGACTACCAGATGATTCAATGGGTCATTGAAGGCTGTATTAATGCTCTTTCCATTCTGACTAAACCTGTTAATTTTAAAATGTGTTGATCAATGGAAGCAGGGTTTATCTTAGTCCACAATAAGAAATCTTTATTTTCTCTCTTGTTCCTTAATTGAAGTCATGATGGAAGTACAGATAACTTTCACTTCTGCAGGAGGAGGGGATCAGATATCTCCACAGCTTTCTGCTTCCTCAGGTGATTTCAGAAAACAGACATCTGTCTTTGGCAGTCCAGGTAATGCTGCTTCTTTCTCCTCCTATTGGACTCCTGCACCATGGTGTTAGCAGAGTATATTTATTTCCTCTGCCTTCCAGTATCTGTTTTTCAGTCTGTCCCTGCCAAAATGTCAAAAATGTCATCAATAATTCTAAGCGAAAAGGAAAATCACTGGTTCCTGATGAATTTTGCAGATGAATCCATATCACTAGGTAAGGAAGAGAGAGTGGCAAACAAGTATATACTTCAACTAACCAACACATGCCTCAGACAAGTAACAGAGATTACTTTCCTCTTCTCCCCTCCCCTGCCCTCCCATCCTCTCCCCTCCCCTCCCCTTCCCTTTAAAAATCCTAGTCTGCCAAGTCAATTCCTTTTGCTGTTGTTCTACCTGGTAGACAGCAACAATAAAAGACTGATTGATAGTCTATGTCAGAGGTTGTATGTTTGGCCATCTATGGCATTTGGCCATTTATTAATTGCTGATGAGGAACCTTTAATAAATTAGTGAAAAATAGTTCTTGTTCCCCTTCCACCAAAATTGTTGTGAAGACTAGATGCATCTATTTTACCATTAAAAGAATCCCAAGACAGAATAAAATAGTAAAATACAAAGCACAGGAAACAAACTCAAGTACATATACAAGAAAAGCTACAATAATAAAAATTACAAGGCTAAAATGCACAAACCAGCCAAAATACAATACAATAAAAAATTCACGTAACAGTGGATTTTTTTTTTCCTGATTTGGAATACAACTTGAGACTATCTGGGGAGTACAGTATAGCTAAATAGTCTTCCCTATGCAAGTCCATTTTCACACTAGAAGCTAAGTGTCAAAAACCTACATAAAACATAGGTAGTGTTGTAAAATTTTCCTTTCACCACAGTAGAAGACCAAAAAAAATTGCTGCCATGACCATTGTTAGTTCCACTGTTTAAGATATTAAATTTTGATATTCTGAGACTTTTTCAACCACAGAAAGCATTTTTGTATACAAATTATATTACAGTATACAAATGCTGAGCACTGGTTGCCTTAGCACCAGCATCCTTAAAAACATATAAAAATGGATAGGGCTTTTCAAGCTTTTTATTGTAATTTCAAAAGTGAGATTTGCCATGAATCATTCACTGCATTCTACTGGCTTCATGAACCAGAAGTAAACATAATTTGCATTGTCTAGTGATATAATGTGAAGAGCTCAGGAATACCCACATTATGAGAGTCGTTTCATGTTCTGGGCAATAGCTACTTTTCAGAGTCACGTGTGTTCACCATCATCTGAGAAGTCTGTTTCACGCAAGACCCTAGCAAAAAGTTCAAGCAAAAAATTGCATTTGCTGAGATATTCCTTGATTAATCCGATTTTTACTAACTTAGGTTTCCTTATGAGTTTGATTTGAGAGTCTTGTTCACATGTGAAATACAATATTCTCTAAAGGCCATCTTAAGGTGCTTAATTATACAGCAGGAGCCTACCTTTGGCTCACTCAGAGAACCATAGTACCTGCATGTTAAAAATGGCATTTTCCAAGATAGCATCCAGTGAAAAATATTTGAGGGTTTTGTTTGTTTCCTTTACTTTCTGCCACAATTCAGAATTACTTGCATTGCTTTTCTGTACAAACTTCCCAAGCAATCAGACTACTCGTAGGTAGTCAGAATAGGCTAATTGATGCACTTCTCAAAGCTACAATAGAGGAAATAATTCTGGTGAATCTTCGTATGCCCAAATGACCTTCCTTAGAGCTTAAGTATTGTAAGCTATTATCACAATTACAATCTAATAAAAGCTGCTACTCTTCAGTCATTCCTGATAGTAAAATAAATCAACCTTTGCATAACTTAAGTATAGAATTTTTGTAAGTAGGTATTCAGGTTTCTGGTATTGCTTGAAAGTGGTCCAACTGACATGAAGTAAAAACTAGTTTTACAGGTCCAGCTTATGGGTGTATTATTATACACAGATAATTTTCAGATTTGTTCAGGTCATCTTTAGCAATTATAGTCAGCCCCTCAGAGTTTATGATCCATGCTTCACAGCTCTGTACAGTGTAGGAGTCACATGCAGCACTAAGATAAAAGCCACAGCATTTTTTGGCTAATGTTTTGTAAATTGGGGAGTGCACAAAAAGGTTGTATAATGATGTTTCTACACTTTTTCTGTATCATTGCAGGAACTGCTCAGTGAGACCAAATTGTATTGCAAGAAATGGAGAATCTCTCTGATCTGATCAAAACTGTAACTCATGCATAAAGATTCTGGAATCAAAGATTACTTGATCAAGTGGTGGACTCAACTGGAGTGAACACATTGGTTCTTTTATGGTGACTTTCATTCCAGTGTTGTTGGGTTGTGATTTTTTTTTCCTTTTTACCACTTTCCAAATATTTTGTACAGTCATATTTAAAACCTTGATAGTGTTAATACATTAATAAATTTATTTTCCATGCAATGCCTGTGAATTGTGTTTGGGAAACACTGAATCAGATTATCTCACAACAGCAATACAACATGCTCCCTAATGCTTGTGATCTCTTTTCCTAAAGGAAGAATGTAGGCTCTGTAATCCACCTCATGTCTCAAATAATTTTGTTATAAGAACGTATTGCATTCACCAGGCAATAAGTGGTTGTGAAATTAACCTCCTTACAATAGGCTCAGTATTGGTGCCATTGCAGTTATAAAAACCTTTCAGAATCAGAACTGATCAACTTGATATGACATCTAATTTTACAGGTGCCACTAAGCTCACCAAAGACTCTTAATTGACGTAAAAGAACACATCCTTCAGATTTATTTGATCCACACAACTTCAATTTTCCTCTCCAGTGTTTTGATCTCTAACCCAGCAGTTATTAAAAACTTTGATTTTTTGCTTAGCATTAGCCACTGTATTAGTAAACAAAAAAATAGATATACCTGCCTCTCATTTTGCACAAAATAAAGCAAACTGCATAATGCTATGTCTGCTCTGTGATAAGAACTTTTTTTTTTTTTCAGGGTTGTTGCTCTGGGACAGTTTGGACAGACTGGTGCACGGGGAGATGTGCAAGTCTGCTCTCAGCTGCCTTAGGAGTGATTCCCTCCAGCAACCAATCCTGCTGCTTCCTGTTGCTCCCCTGTAACCATCTCCTGTCCTTCTGTCCTCTGCGTCAACAACTTAGTGATCCCATCACCCATGCCAGCACATCTCCACTGAAGAAGGCTAGTGGGCGGCTAAGCTGAGCACTTCGTGTCCTCCCTTGCCAGCCATTGCCAGGGGCTGGTGTTCACCACAGAGCTGCTGTGATGCCTCCACTGCTTGTAGGGTTTTTACACCCCTGACTTCAGCTCTGTGTAGTGGGACATTTGATCCCTGTGTGAGTGCTGGCAAGAGGTGGGAACTCAGCATGCAGGGAGCAACAGGTGTGAGACCTTTCACAGAAGGGAGCAGGGAGAGAAGCATGGTAGTGTGAGAGCACATGTCAAGGCAAGGACCAAGGAAAGGTCCTATCAGCCCCACCAGAACATGTTATTCATCTGTGTGGTAGATGATCCAGCTGAGATGTTGCGGTTAGAGTGCTTCACATGATGGCCTACATTGCTAAATTGCTGCACATGTTAAAGGGGGATTAGATGAATCATGAGTAAATGGGAATACTTAGCTCAGGATAAATATTTAGCCTAACTTTGGACTCTAGCCTATCATAAAAAAACCCAACTTGCAACCAGGCTCTTCATTAGTTACAAATTATTTCTTCTCCTTTTGACTCATACTAATGTTTATTTATTTTCAACATATGAGTTGCACTGAATTGGTCATAACATTTTACTGAAAATGAACAAAAAAATAATTTGCATTCTGACAGACCAGGAGAAGACAAGAATAGTTGCTTTATAAATAATTCAAAATCACAGGAAGAAGTTTTAAACTTCCAATTTCTGTGGAAAAGACAAGACTCTAAATTTTTTTTTGATCTCTTAAGAAGGAAACAAGATGTTGAATTGAAGCATGACAGTTCATTCAGGCTAGATGATCTTATTTGGGTTTTTTTGTTGTAGTTATTTTAAAAAATGGATTATCAAAAGTTGTGGGTTTGCCATTGCCATACAGTTCCTGACCAACAGAAGAGAAAAGAGATCCTAAAGAACCTTGTTAGTGGAAACCACACAGAAGTTAAGCAATGGTTTACAAGTCTTTACAATAGGAAACACAATCACTCTTTTGAAAAGTAGTAATTTCATGCATGGTCCACTGTGTTTATGGATATGAAAAAATGACTTGTCCCAAATAAAAATGTTAATGTAAGCATTACATATTTGTTAGTAAAGACTGTTGCTCTTCTTGGTAGTGGAATATAGTGGTTTGAGTTGTTCATTCAAGATGCTGGTATTCCTCAGATGAAGAACATTTTTTACTATTTCTAACTTAAGGTATAAAATATAAATCTCATAATTTGTTTATTTTATTTCATTACAGAAGATCTTAATGGAGTGCCTATGCACATTGCATAGAATTGTAGGATCATTGAGGTTGGAAAAGACCCTTAAGATCGTCAAGTCAAATCATTCACCTAACACTGCCAAGTCCACCATGAAAACATGTCCTTAAATGCCATCTCTAAGTGCTATGTCTTTTAAATACCTCCAGGGGTGGAGGGTGTGACTAATTTAACTTCCAATTAACATATAGTGCTCTTCTTGACTCCTTGTCCTACCTGTCCACACACACTATGAATTCACATGGGGTCTTCGTGGCTGCATTCAGACATCTACATAATGAAAGATATTAAATTTCCTCCTTTGTATAAACCTGCTAAGAGTTTTCAGAACAATCTAGGTATCTACAATCCCAAAGTATCTCTCCCATTTTATTTAAGTCAGTGTATTTTTCTGGCCCCTTAATTTTAGTTTGCTAAACCCACATCTATTTCATTTGGGCACTATTCAAGTAAAGACCCTGAGGTAATTTCTCTACTGGCAAATTGATTACATTTGCTAAATGAATAGTATATAACAGTAATGACAAGTAAATTATCACTGCAAGAATGTTTGGAATTGATTTAGAAACCTCCCTTAATAAGTCAATATCTATTTCATCCTCAACATCTCTGAGAAGGAAATGCATCTGTAATGAAGTACAGACAGAAGCCAGCAGGGAATTGATAGAGGAGCTTGTGCATGGTGGGCTTCCTGCTTAAGAGGAGTTATTGAAAACATGACAGAGGCACTAATGATACTGAAACATCCATTGCAAAGCAACTGTTTAAATTTTATTGGCTGATATGGCATGAGTACTTGTTGCAATACACTAACATCTGTGGGTATTTAAAAGTATTTGATTTGCTTAGCTAGCATGAGAACTAGTTTCGACACTTTCTGACATCTGTGGGTATTCAAATGGACTTATTGAGTTTCTATATCTTTGCTTGTGTACTACACAAACAAAATAGACATTGGTTTGGTTGACAAAGCAAATGTAAGAAGATATTGGGGCAGTTTCAGTGACAGAGATTTGGTATCCTGTAATTCAATTTGTCATTGAAACATTGATTTCCCTATTAGTTACAATTAAATTCAAATTTTATGTAATACTGAAATCAGAAAACAAGAGTAGGACGTGCAGATCTCTAACCAAGAAACTTATCCTTTAACTTAGACATATGGGTGGGTTTTAGGGAATCAGTCCTTATTGCTCAATTCATTCCCCATTTCTTAATCTCTCCTGCAACCTGCTGAGTGGAACCTTCTGAACCTTTCAGATGGGAAAGAATGAAAAGGGGGGGCAAAGGCAGCACTGATTTTGAGGTAGCCATCCTGCTCAACACTAGCTATGTTTAGGCCATTTGATAAGAGTAAAGCAGATCTGAAATAATTATGCTGGGCTTGAGATTATTTGGCCTCATGGGCAAAGTGTATATGAAGTGGTACTGGTTCAACACTGCAATGCTCCGAAAACCTTGTAGTGTTCAAAGTGTGACACCTGCAATATCTCCCCTTGAAGTCACTGTGATCTGATCAGATGTCAACCTCAGCTCACATTTCAGCCTCAGAGGGCTCTATCTTTGTCTCCTTGCTGCAGCACTTTCTCCCCTTCTGGCCAGCTCTCAGTGCTAGATGCCAAACATTGCCTTCCCTTTATGGTCCCACCAGGTTTATATCCACCTACTTTCTCCATTACCTCCTCCAAACACCCTCATACTCCTGTTGAGGAATACTTCAGTTGTGATAAAATTAGCTTTTAAGACCTCTCCTAGCAGTAACATCATCAGTCTGAGGGTGCTCTGCAGCACAGTCAGAGAGGTACATATTTGGCTTCATGAAGTGTGACTTCAACTTGAGTTTTGTCATATATGTCCCAAAACTACTTCTTCCAGGACTCAGAAAGGACAATAAGTGGTTTCAGTTTATTCAGCTAATACTGAATAAAAGTGTAGTTGAGACATTCTGCATTTTTTATTAGGTTGGTGAACTTTCAGTGTTAGCGTTACTAGACTTCTCTTTGACTAGTGGAGCACCCTTCTACCACATATACCCTGGGTGTCTGATGGAGAGCTCATGATGCAAACCAGGATGCAGAACTGATTGGTAATTTGTCCTGTGTGTAAATGAATGATGGACAGATGGTAGTGGGTGAGGAGGGAGGATCAAGATATATCCTGCTTATTTAGAAATTGTTTCCCTCCTAAAGCTCTTCCAATGTCAAGTCTGGAAAAAGAGAGGTGGTCAAACAAATGACAATGTGGACCCTGCCTAGCAATTTCAAAGACAGTAATTTGTATTTCTGTTTTCCATATAGGCTGAAAAGAAGTGATCTCTGGTGTATTTTTTTTTCCCTGGGTTTTGCTATATAGGTAGATCAGGAGAAGTGGAAAGAGCAACTGCCATTCCAAGGCTATTTTGTGAAAGGGAGTTCGTGAATGCATGAAAAATGATACAGAAGTACAGAAAGAGCAACAAGGGTTTGGGAATTATAGAAGGCATATGCTGAGAGCATGTTGTAGCCCTGATTTCAGCTAGCATCTACAGAAATTAGTAAAGATAATGAGTATTAGGGAGTTGAAGCGTCATGGAAGTGACTCTCATTGTAACTAAAAGGTGTGATTCAATGGGTGTCACAGAACACATTTGGTCATCAGGAGGTAAACTAGTCTATGTTGCTTTTCTATCAATTGCCTTCCAATTTTTGTGCTTGTCTCCTTGCTCCTGCACTGAGGGAAATTTATAGATCATACCAGCAGATTGACTCCTTCCCTTTTTATTCATGTGATTCTATCATTTGTCCTTAGTGCTAAACATTGCAGTCTTATCTCCAGTGAAATTTTATTCAGTTACGCTGCAATATATTGGGATAGTGTTTTCCTGCCATGTATCAAGTCTATGATAAATAGGACCTTAATAGCCTTGAATTCTGGCCTTTTCTGGAATGTAAGCTATTGGAAGGCATAGTTTCTTGCATTCACTCATAGGTTTCTGGTACTCTGTGATAAAATTTGTTAGCGAAGTGATACTTTGATACTGACAGGAAAATAATACATAAATCTGTTTATTGTAGGTCTGCCCCTATTTTGCTTTTAGCATAGAAATTACTGCATTTCAACCACCTGTTCTCACTTGGAAGTCTGCAATAACTAATAATAATAATTCCAATACAGACATTGTACTGGACTGGACATTGCCTTTTCAAACTTTGCTTGTGCACACCTTTTGTGGAAGGTACCACAAATTTTGTGGACAATATCCAAGGTTAGATACCAATGAAAGGAACTGCAAGGGGATGCTTAATTTTGTTTATAAGCGAGCTGTGCTGTGATGAAATAGGTGATGATAATTTATAGACCTATCCTTTACTTCTAGAGGTGAGAAACAAAATAGTAATTTGTTTTCCTTAGCAAAGAAGTGAGGGAGGAATTCTGGTAGAGGTACATACATAGATACATAGATATATCTAAAAAGACTTCCTGAATTTGCATAATCTAGATTACTAAAATCACATTTAATCATAACTCAAGAAAAAGTTTGAGATGCCATATTATGCATGCATCCACATCAGAGAGAGATAAAAACAGAGAAATCACAGGGATGTAAAAAATTCTATTAGAAATTATATATTGAGGAAAAAAGCTGAAAGCAGTAAAAGTACTTTTTATGAAAATTACATTTGCCTAAACTGTCAGAAGAAATCAGGAACAATTTAAATAAAACATTGCCTCATGAGGAAACACAGACAGTAATTGATTATCTCATTTCAGTAAAACATCAGGTCCAGATGGGATTAGTATTGAATTCCCCCCAAAATATACCGACATAATTTTACCTTGCTCAAATATATATTCACACTGTTCTATAAAATGAGTATTTTCTTCCCTGTTCAGAGGAATAACCACAATATTAATTGCATTGCATTTGCTCTCAGAATATCACTATGGGAATATTCTGTTGTTTTTTAAATGAAGATATATCACACTAAAAGAAAAAAAAAATAGTGCCTTGAAGATTTTTCCTTGTGTGGTACATATGTTTTTTTAAGAGATAATTGCAAAAGATTGTTGGTGGTGTGCCTCCAGCCATGGAAGGTTACAGCCCTTGGCCTGTGAGACGAGGCCGCTTAGGCAAAGCTGAGATGCACTTACTACTGCATCACAGCAAACTTGATGAAACAGCATGTTGGGTTCTCTAGAAAGCAGCAAGCACAAGCTATAACATTGTCTGTGTTTTGTGTGAAAATGTAGCTGTAGCAGAGATTCTCTGCATGGCCATACTGGTAACAACAAGCGTCACTGATCAAAGATCCTTTTGAGTAGCAGTGACAATCACGACTTATGGGCAGTCAGTGGCAACATACAGGGAACCCTAAATAAGAAAGAAGTGAATAATTTAAAAAAAAAGTTTGACTCCTCACAATTAGTTTGAGAACTGTCTTATATCTCTTCTACCTGCTTCTCTGTGAGCATCCCAGGTTCTCTAGGGGAGCTCCACTGCCCACAGTGCTGAGTTACTCTCCTTGCCAGTCTCCCTGTCACTAGACCGACAAACACATGGGCACTCCTGAACTTCTATGGATAGATGTTATTAGAAGCTTTATTGGATTTGGAACGGTTTAGCTTTTGAGGTTTTTTTTTTTGGTTTTGGTTTTGGTTTTGTGTTGTTTTGTTTGTTTGTTTTGTTTTTGCTTTTTTTTTTTCTTTTTAATAGTATCATCTTTTTTTTGCGGCACTCAAGATTTAACTCAGATCTCCCAGAGCACTCCCCAGGATGTCTGTATTATGGCTAGAGGCAGATGCTGAGACACAGCCAACAGGTTTCTGGTGCACAAAGGCAGCAGGTTGCACCATGGAGGTGAGACAAACTTCCCTGCTGACCAATACTCATACCCACGGCCACTCTGCCTGGGTTTACCTGCATGTGCTGGCAGGCATGGCAGACACAGCCTGAGAAGCAGGGGGCAAAGTACTGGGGGGAATTTGTCACCCCTTGTTTTGCCCAGAAGAGAATCAGGAAGCGGGACAAAGTACAGGTTAAAAAGGCATGTGCTATGGCCAGTGAAAGAGATGGACATTGGAAGGAGATGTAGGGACTTCAGGGTAGAGAAGAAAAGCATTGTAGTATCTACCTGCAGTGGTAAGTGTTTGGGTATCAGAAAATGGGTCAGGTAATAGAAAGAAGGCTCAGTTGTGTCTGTGTCTGCTCTCAAGTGTGTCTGTTATGTTTTGCCTGTCCATAGAATAACTTGATCACCTATTAAAGTGTTACCAGTAAAAGTTCGTAGTGTTAATAATTCCTTGATTTTGGCCTCATCTTTCACATGTGTGGCCTTCAGCTAAAGCCAGTTCTGTACCTGATGCACCCATCTATTAATCCTTTGTTGCTAAGAAGAAAAAGTTTTCATAATCACTCACTGAAAGTAGAGTTAGAAGTGGAATATTACTTAACTTCAAAGTGCAACTACTTTTCTGTTATCCTTAAAGGTGAAGGACCTCAGACTGTGGAGCTGCTCTTTTAAGAGTAAGCAAGTAAGAATAGGGATCGGACATCACAGGAGCTTTTAACAACGTAATATCCTGAAGTCGAACAGAGAAGGAACTTTACCCTAATGGATCTAAAACAAAGTTTTTACATCGGGACCCTTTTTGCACTAGCCTTCTTCTCTAATCAGTAAGGAGGAATAGATATTGCCAGAGGTCATTCATTTTTGAGGGACTTCAGAAAGTGACTCAGGGCCTCTGATTATGTACAGACTATTTGTCATGTTATTTAGATGCCTAAGAATAGGCATGGTGAACTGAAACTTAATCAATTAAAAAACTCTGAACCCTCGATTGATATCCCAGGAGTGGAGATGGCCAGCTACCTTCTTGGTACTATGTAACCAGCAGGAAAATACAGAGCAGCAACTGCTAGACCCCTGCTCCACCAACTAAACAGTATTGATGGCACATATTGAGCACTATTTCAACCCACTAAATAGATTCTGTCAGTGACTGTGCAGAGAATAACACTCCTTATCAAGGCACCAATGCTCCTTGGTGGTGAAACATGCATCTGCCTGCTCATTGCTAAAGATTTTCACAGATGATGTGTTCTGGTTATCACATTCCCCTGCTCAGGTTTGACTGACTGTTTCTTACCCTGCAGCATGGGGTGAGAATTAGGAAATGTGAATGACGGTCTTAGAGAGGGTGCAGTGTCCTCTGTGGACCATAAAGTATGTAAATCAAATGAAATATGGTTTCTTCTTTTTTTCTATTGTGGTTTCTTGTTCTACCTCCTATCTACAGGTTTTCCTCTGCTGTCTCAAGCCAGCATTGACTCAAAGAATGATATGCTTTTAGTGGTAAAAGAACTTCCAAAGTGTGGCTTTGGTACTCCTGTACTGTTTTTGCAGTTCAGCAAAAGATTTAATACTTGGACACAGTGCCTGTTTGCTTTGAATATACCTTTTCCACCTCTATTCATTCCTATTGTAATTCCAGTGATATGATGTGCAAGGTGTTTTCCATACAACCTGCAGCTCAGTGACCCTGAAAGGTAATGGATTCAGAGCTCTCAACTCTGCCTGACCCGGTGTTCACAATGAGCTACTTGTCACATACATCACATCCCTCTGGGGTCTGAACTGTGCCATGGGAATATTTTGTAAAGCATACAGCAGAAGAAAAAGGTACTAAGGATGCTTTCAATTGCCTCTGCAGTCAATTGTCATTTAATGAACATAGTTTTTATTTAAACTATTTTGTAACATCTAGTACCAAATAACATAAAAGCACAGAATATACAAAAGAACTGGGACCATTTCTGAGAGCATCATGCCCATATGTCACAGTGTTGTCTTCCATTGGCATATGCCTACATGGTCTGCAAGTAAAGGGATCATTTGCACATTCAACTCTGTAAATGGGGTTCTGTTTGTGAATCCAGAGGTACACCAGGTATAGTACCACAGGTATGACTTGGGGATGAAGCATTCTTTTCCCATTTGCCAGCCTCTGAAGGGACTCTCTTGCCTTGGCCCTACAGCATCCACTTGAGGTTTGTTGAAGCAGGGAGTTTCAATAACCCTGTAACTCTCAAAAGCAGGAATTTGGGAAAAATCCTGGGGTAAGGCAGGGGTGAACTGGTCTCCAAGGACACCATTAGGTCTCACTGGTCTTCAGATAGGGCATGATCAGTGTGGTACCTTGGTGTGAAAAAACACTGTCACAGTTTTATCCAATAACTAGGTGTTTTGGTTTGAGCAAGCTCTTTCCTGATTTTTTTTTCTTCCTTTCAGTGTACTTTTTAGCAGCGCCAGTGGACTGATAATAACCAAGGTCTCTTCTGGCTGTCTGCAGCCTCCCCCCGCTACGGGGGAGCAGATTAGACCGAAGGCAGGATCAGCAAATCAGAATATTCCCTTCTCATAATATTTTCTCTATTTGGCTTTCAGTATAGTCTAGTATATCACGGAAGTCAAGCCTCTCGTTTTCCTTTTCTCTCACTTTTCTGCTTACTGTTGCTTCTATCGCCCTCTCTTCGGATCTCTCTGTTTTTTTTTCCATTTTTTCCTTACAGCCGACACCCGAGGACCCCATCCATGCACCCAGACACTCCCCCCTTCAGCTGGGAGACTGTGAGAGTGGTTAGGGGAGGAGGGAGGGGGTCGAGGAGGGAGGGGGTCGGGTGTTGCACATCCCTTTGCAAATATGTATTCCCTTGTCACCAATAATTAAAATCAATCTGTTTCACTTTTCAACCCAGAGAGCCTCTCTTTATCATTTTTCTCCCTCTTTCCTTACCTTGGGGGAGGAGGGGGGGGAGGGGTGAATCGAGAGACTGCCAACTCGGTGCCAAACCGACACATTAGGTGACAGATGCTCTATGCTATTCCCCCACTACCCTCCCAGGGGAAGATAAAAATGGGAATAAGGTAGAGAGACTTTGAGGTTGGAATAAAACTAGAGTAGGCTTAATGAAATAGTAGTAATAATGATGGCAAATAAATACAAATATGCATATACAGAACCCACACTCCTCAGTTGATAATTACATCCCAACCAGAAAAGTTCCAAACTAGACTCAGCAGCAGATGGGGGTGCCTGAGTCGAGGGTCCCAGTGACAGTCCACAAAAGCCTTGGAGCTGCTGAGCCGGTCCTACTCAGGGAGGCAGGAGAAGGCAACCTGTCTCAGTGAATACTGTTCTCCTCAAGTGAGAAAACAGGATGCAGGAACACCAGCAGCAGCACAAGGAGAGATGACAAACAAGCTAGCAAACTGCAACCCATCCAGCAGAGGGCTCTCCTAGGAGCCATTTTATACTTAGCGCCCGGGCAGGAGCGCTGTGATTGGTCCATGTGGGTCATCTGACCCGCCCTCTCTGCCCCACAGACACAGCTGCTGCCCCTGTCACACCCACAGCCCAGAAGCAGAAGTGGGAGTCCCAGAATGTCTCAGGTCAATATGGCTGCAAGCAATTTTTTTTTCCTGGTCCTTTCAAACTAGGACAACCACCTTCACAATTTATGCTGTGAACTGGAACCGACTGTAGTCTGTCCCTCCCTCTCTATGGCTCTGAGATGTCCTTCATGCCTCCTCTGCCAACCTCTAGGCCAAGCAACTCCTTTGCCCCCTTGACTTCCCACTTCTCAGCTGATGGGTGCAGGATGAGATGAGGGGTGCCCAGTGCAGATACTGAAGGTCTTCCTTGTGTGCCTCTCTCATTCTTTCTGCTTGAACCCTCCACAGTCCTGTGGAAATGAGTCAGATACCAATGACAAAGTAGCCTGCATGTTTAGTTGGGGAAGAGCAGATCCACAGAAAGGAGCTGCATAGTCTCACGGCCTACTAGACTCCAGATGCTACTGCTGCACAGTGCTGCTGGTCTCTTGCAACAACTTCTGCTTCCCCAGCAAATGCTTGAATGGGATGAGAAATACCTATTGACCATAAAGTTTCCTTTACTTTCCCATATTATTATGTTGACCATCTGATCTCCACAGCTGAAACCATGGTGGACGAGTCTGCCTAGGCAGATGTTACCCTTAAGAATGATCTAGTTGCGCTTCTTGAGCACTGGTAACAAGCTTGCCTTGACAGTCTCCTGACAGATGGCAGGAAACAATGACATCACTGCAGCTTCTGACTTTCAGTATCTATGGACTTAATGCATTTCAGTCCTTCTAACAGTTGAAATTCTGTGAGTGTCCTGAAAGTTATTCCTGTTACTACATAATATAAACCACTAATTACATTGACTTCAAGGGTCTTGGTGGGAGGGCTTTCACTGGGCCCTATGGACACAGTTGTGTTTTTTTTCTGTAGTGATTAACTAGAGGAGTCCTCAAAAAAATCTTCAAGAAGAGAGCTGTTCTTAAATGCTCTCTAATGTTTATGTATTTTTAAGAAATAGACCAAAAAAGTATATGGTGTAAGACTAAGAAGAGCATGTTTTTCTTCCATTAGAGAAGGGAATGGAATAAATGTTAACTTTCTTTTGCTTTGTTTACCTTTTATATACATAACATCAAACCACCAGAGCTTTTGCACTGTCTTTGTTAGTCTGCCATTATCAGAAATTTGGTTCTTTCAGAGCAGGCTTGTGCTGGGGTGAATGATGACACAGAGTACCATGCTCTCCTCTCCTCGCCATCATCACTCCGTGTCACATCACCTAGGGCTGCTGCATGAGGTCACCTCAAGTTGGTTTTGAGACATTTTTACTTTTGGCTCAGAAACATGTTTATTCAGAAAACAAGTATAATGTTATCAATTTTCAAGCTACAGCACTTCATGGAGGCTCTGTACTCCACGAATAATAGGAAATAAAGGAAAATATGAGATTCAGATAACTACAATTAATAGTATTCGTTGGGTAGATCTCCTATTCAATAATGTGCATGGCTTCTTAAGTCATCCTTCAGTCTTTTTATGCAGACATTGCCCTAGCAGATGCAGCAATCTTGTTTCCAGCCACTCAGATACCTGTTTCTAGCAGGGCTCTGTCTGAAGCACAGATGTCTTGTCCTGTCCTGTCACCACTAGTCTCTGGAAAGCAGGAAGACTCTTATCTATAGTAGATGGATGTCACTTAACCACATATATTTCTGGGGAAAACAGAGGTTCCCTGGGCTGTCACCACTCAAAGCAGCCATCTCAGGGTCTCTGCCTTTGTTCTGCAACACAAAACAGCCTAACACTGCCTCTGCAGTACAAATAGCAAAGTGAAGCAGAAATACTCAAACAAGACAGCTTCAAATCTAAGCAACTATAAAACAAAATGCATTACTATGTAATACTTCAAGACATAAATAACTCAGGATTCAGATTTCACAAATAACTTTGTCCTAATTATCACTTGTGCAACCTCTCATTTGCACATTCATGACTGTTTCTTTGCACAAGAAAGGAATGAATACATTGATGGTTTCTAGGCTACTTTTCTACTGGGCCTTAGCAGAGTTACTGGTGAACCTGGCACTACAAAGAATTCCATCAATACTATAGCAGACTCTAATACAGCTTTTTCACAACTAGCTCTGGAGTACAGAGAGGACAGCTAAATGGCACCATTTTCTTAATGTAATAACCTTTCAATAATTTAATCAAAGCTACTGAGAAAAAATGTCCTTCAAAAAGTTCAGGTAATTGCCCAGTCCTGTCTTTAATCTGAACCTTTATCTCAGAGCTCTCAAGAAAAATCTGGCAGTGCATTTTCTCTGGTTCTGTCAAACACTAACTGGCAACGGCAGAAGCTCCCTATTCAAAGCCTAGTGTTTTCCATTTGTCAGAGGCCAGGAAAAGCCAAATGCTTCTGAGGATGTAAAGGTTCACTGGAGGTAAAAGAAGGAAAGAGAAAAAGACAGCAGCAATCTCTAAAGGGACTGCAGTCTGAAAGTGGTGAGTCTGCTCACAAGATTCATTAGCTATTGACCTCCTTCCACCACTTAGGTTATAACGTGATGACAGCCTGATAGTGATGGAGAGAAGCCACTCTTCCTCCTTGATGCTGACCTAGAGAATTAGGATCATGAACCAGTCACATAAGTGTGCCTCATAAAACCATTCATGGCAATTGCCTTGCCACCTGCTCCCCTGCTATTTAGTACATCAAGGGCAGTTGTCACTTCCTCAAAAGTCAAAACCATTTAACATCTTGCAGCTGTCCCCAGTCTTCAGGGAATAGATGCAAGTAAAATGTTGGTTTCATTCCCTGGACTGTATGATCTCACTGTAAGTGATTTTTAAAATTTTATTTCGGAAATCCAATATATTGTCACTTAATTTGGAAGTTTTTCAAACACTGTAGAAGGAGCAGCGTAACAAGGGGATCTGGGAAGGAATGAATCTCATGAACTTCTGGATTTTTATAGATGTCTGGCAACAGGCGTACCTTATACTGGGTGGGGCAGAGGCAAAGACATCCCATCCCTGCTTTCCAGCCAGCTGTGAACAGATCACACGTCCTTGAACAAACAGACTACCATCATGTCTTTTAGCCCTAAACCAGAGCATAAACAAATGTATATGGCACTGTGATATCAAAAAAGATTAATGAAAGCCCTTTTATTGACTTATGGCTAGATGTGAGCAAGACACAGACTTTTTTGGCTGGTTGGTCCAATCCCAACTGCTCTGCCCACTGTTTTACTTCAAAAAAATGGTTTGGAAAAGCTGATATAAAAAATGGAACCCCTTCACCTGAACCAAAAACTTTTTCACTTCATGATAATTCTGTCCTTAAAACATATTAAAATACTTGACTTTAAAATTAGGCTATAATTTTGAAATGAAAAAACAGTTTGTTTAAATTATTCCTTTGGAAAATGTCCAAATAGAAGAAGTCCTCTCTTCTTATTCCCCCACATTCCAGCTCCCATTCCAGAAGGGCTAAAACTATTCCCCAAATTCACAAAAAAATTTATTGAAACTACAGCTTTAGATTAATTTATTCTTCACTCCCAAATCCACTGGTCTCCAATCTAGGTAGAAATTTAGACTACCAGATTCCTTTTTACAGCTTCAGTTTTTATTTCTTTCTATAGTTTTTTATTCTTTATAGTGTCACTAGAAAGTTACAATACCATAAAAAACCATGTATCCTGTGTTTCCTTTTTCTTGCTTTTGCCTCAGTACTGAAAAGAAATTCAAGATTCTGTTTAGTTTTAATATTATGAAAAATCATCCCATAAAAAAATGGTGTTTAGATGTAAACATCTGGATTTTCGGAGGGCAAAATTAAACTAGAGAATATTTCTGTGAAGTTTTGAACTCCCTATGTGTAATCAGAACTTTCCAGCTAAAAGAATTTAAATAGCTTTGAAGAATATAAAGTTTGTCCTGTCTCACTGAGAAGACATGACAACAGCTCGACAACAACTTTATCATTCTGTGCAAATAAGATCACCAGATAACTCAGTCTAGCAAGAAATAGGAGAGGGGTAGGGAGTGAATTTGCAGGTGGCTGTATATTTTTACCTATTACACAATAAAATCACCTCTGTAAGTACAGCATTAATACCGGTTAATTGTGCCAAGTTATAGTTAAATTGTTCTTGTTGAGAAAAGAAAATCCAGAAATTATAAAAACGTATACTCCCAGCCTTGCTGCTTTGTTAAAAAATAAAAATATTTTCATTTTAACAATATGTCAGGGAAGCTGAATTGGACTTCTCATTCTTTCAAGAGTAGAAAAAATCAGCATGTTCCTAAGTCCTTAACTCCTTAGAGGCAGGCTTTAAAATACACCATTCTTACTGAATGATCCTGCTGGGCCACATGAGCTGCCAGCAGAAGAGGCTCTTCTTCTCCAAGTGGTGTTAGACCACAGTTGAGGATTTCTGTGTAACTCCAAAGCACAAGGCTGGTGTGGGACCTTCGCTGATCCTTGGATTGGCCAAGTTGCAGGGAATTCACATTTGACCACCAGTCTCCTCTTGCCTCCCTCCTTCAGGGGTGAGAAACCTGAGACTCATTTCCCCTCACATTTTGAAGGGTCACTCCTCCATCTACCTCCCTACTCTTTTCACCTCCACTACCTTTGGGTGAGAGGCACCCTGGGAAAAGCTTTTGTCACCTATGAATGTAGAGCAGTACAACAGGAACCAGATCTACCACACACCTTTTCCCTTTTCCCAGGCTTGAGTAGAGAAAACGGCTTCCCACTGTCACCTCTTCCAAGCTCCGAGCCCTACAGTGAGAAAATGAACAAAAAATCCAAAGGATCCTCATGGAGGAACTGCAGTATTGCTGACTCTTGAGACTTTATTGTGATTTCATAATTTCAGGGTAGTCCTCACAGTCCCATTTCCTGCAATCAAGCTCTTAGGGTAGATCCTACTTTTCAATTTTAAACAGAGTTTTTAGCTTTTGTGGTTATGAAGAAAACAGGTTTCTCATGTGAACTGAGTCCAAGGTAAGGAACCAGAAGGCAAATAAAAGAAATCCCTAAAGCATGACTGTTATTATTTAATCATCTGATTTCTGGGGGACAAAAAGAGCGTGACCTGTGGTTTTAAACTGTTTTTAGGGATGGCAAGAGTTGAATGGGAGAAGCAGGAATCTTCAGTGTTTTTCTGGATGTTGTAGTTATCGTTTAAATGACAGAATTAATTAACCACATTTGAGGACAGCAGAATTCATTTTGTATGTAAAAGCATTGTAACTTTGGAGAAAAAGAGAAGAATTTTGAGGAAGGGAATCAAGTCATGGACAAAAAGAAAGAAAGGCCATGCAACTTCTTTTTTCATATCTTTTTTTCAAAAACAGCAAATTCAGGTCTCCACCTTAGGTGTTCACATAGTAGGTTGTCTCATTAGTGACTATGGGAATGCTGTCTGTCCTGATTATGGAATGTTTCCCTGTCAGAAACAACATTTTTACAGGCTTTTGGGTTTTGTCATTTACTTCTTAGGTATTTTCTACTCCTAAGATAATTTCCTGCACAGGAAATGCTATTGTTCTCATTCAAGTAGCATTTTTTAGCAACAGTGATTGTTTCCTATCAGCAATTCTGTGTTTTGGGACAGAACCAAATTGTCTGTTTTAAATTCCACCTTTCTCCAGCATTGCTTATGAGATGGCAATTTCACAGCCCATAATCTGGAAAGACTATAATAGAATCTACATAAGATTTTGTGCTGCATTTATATCAAATTACAGATGATAACACTGCTGCTCATGTTCATTATTGTCATCTGATACCATGCAATCTTCTTGCTTTCACAGACTTGCATGATTTCAGTGGTGCATCTGATTCTACAATGCTGAAATGCTGACAATTATCACTGTAAACACCATCTTTCTACCAGATTTTGTGTAGACTGCATGTCTTATCTCTACCTATAAAAGTCCTGTGTAACACACATACATCTTGGGAGGGCAACCATGATGGTAGCACTCCCAGAAGCAGATATTACCCTTTGAAACCTAATCTCTGTGTTTAAAATTAAATATGTATGATAAATAACTCTTAACACAGTTCCAGATAGCCATACATGGCCTCTTAAGTGATTCCAGTGTTTTTCTCTGGAAATGGTGTTGTATCTCCCTGGTACAAAATAACAGTTATGGTATTTAAAGGAGATTTTGTCATGTTTGCCTGTGTATTTGGCCTCCAAGCACTTCAGTGTTTGCAAATAAACTACTTTTTTTTTTTTTTTTTTTTTTTTTTTTAATTTCACAGTAAAGTATAGAGAGGTGAGAATGTAAGACATTAAAAGCATATTTCTACTGATTCAAACTCCATTCCAAGTTCACAGCCATTGACTGTACCACATTTAAGGTCCACCACCAACATCACACATCTTGTGGTCTATTCCTCCAGTCTGTCCTAGGGCTTATCTGAATATTTTTCCACCAAAATGTGTCAACAATTACTAGCAGGTGGAGCCAAATTCTTGTGTGGTGTAAATCAGTGTAAGTCCAATTAACTCAATCTCATCTTGAATGAGTGAAGGCTCCAGGGTTGAGTGGCACTGAATGAGGAGTTTGGAGGCCAGTTCTTTACTGAATAGCATAATTCAATCTTATATTGGATATAACTTTCTTTTAGATCTTTGGCTAACCAAATGTGTCAAGTTTCCATATGAAAAAGAATATAATTGCAGGCCTTGGTTGCATAAGTAGAGGAGACTTTCAACAAATTAGGGTCATTACTCAATGTCATAAGGGAAAGGTTTTCAGGAAGATGTAGCAGATCTTTTCAGATATTTTACACTCTAGATACACGTTTTAACTGAGCTGATGAATTTCTTTTAGCTAGCCAGAGAGCTTATCCAGCTGACCCACTATTATAAATGGCAGCATGATAGAAGTCATTTCCTTGGCAGCTGTCCCTGAAAGATATTGTGGCAAATGGTGTTTTTACTCCTGTTTCATCTTCTTCTCAATTATTTTCTAAGAAACAGAAACCTTAGCTTTTCACATTTAATGGAGATGCTTTTTTCTTCAGACAGGCATTCCTGCAAGCTGCATGTGTTTACAAAGTGATACCCTTGTATTGTCCACCCTGAAGTTGTGGCAGAGAACAACAGCTCATGAAATTAAATCACATGCCTACAGAAGTTAGCTGGATCTGGATCCCTTCCAGAGCTTTTAGTCAAGCTGGCAGCTCCTTGCCTTGGCCATTGCTACTAAAGCTTCCAGAACAAGGTTATAATTAACTGTGAAAAACTAAACAGAATTAAAATACAATTCAAAGCAAACAATTACTTAAACATACACTCAGAGTTTTCTTATAGTTAAAACTTTTCAAGCCTGTTGCTGAAGAGAAGAAAATTCAACTACCTCCATTTGTACAGATAGAGTTAAGTAACCAAAGTCACAAACCCTGAAGCATCACTTGAAACGGGTGCCTGAGGCCCTTCCTTTACATCACTACCAATGAAGACACCCAACACCTGCTTGCTGAGCAGTGAGGGCCCCTGTTATATCACAGGCATTATCAAATATCAGTGTTTCTCTGGTTTTGAAAGCATGTGTATATTCTTCTTGTAGGTTAAAATGGTAGCCTGCAATATAAATGGGTAAACTAAAACCCAGATATCACCACAATATAATTTAAGGAGTGTAACTTCAACACAACTAACATCCTAAGAGATAAAATATGGACTTCTGCTCTACATCAGCAAAGTTGTGAAAACAAGGGATGTTTGGATTTATTTTTAACTTTGAAAAGAATTCTGAATAGGCAAAAAAATATGTACTTTTCCCAATTTGCTATCATTTTATGCCTTTCTCATAGCTCTTCTTTTCTCTGTCTCTACCCATGCATTTTGTTTGGGTATTAAATGGTTCCCTCAGGGCAGGACCAATTATTTATGACATACTTCTCTATGTAAGATTTATTTGGGAAAACTGTTCCTATGGAAACTGCTGTTTTCAAACAGGCTTGTATTAACTTCAAATAATAGGATTGCATATACAAAAGAGAATACATCTTTTATTAGCAGGCATATTCTAATAACTTTGACAACCAAATAAATTGCTTAGAGGAACAAAATCATAGAATCATAGGTTGGTTTGTGTTGGAAGATCATCTAGTTCCAAGCCCCTGCCATGGGGAGGGACACCTCACGCTAGACCAGGTTGCTCAGAGCCCCATCCAGCCTGGCCTTGAACACTGCCAGAGGTGGGGCATCCACAGCTTCCCTGGGCCAGTGTCTCACCACCTTTATAGTGAAGAATTTAATCCTAGTATCTGTTGAGGCAGTGTATGGACTTCACACAACTCTATAAGAGTTAAAACTGAAGACCTTTATTATTAAAAATGGTGGCAATTTATACACCTCTGACTCCAGATGGTCCACCCCAGTACTAAACCCCATTGGTTACATATATTCATATATGATTGGCTACATGTCTTGTCACTCACTGTCCATGTCATGATGGCCCAGGGCTTTCACTTCCCAGCCGGTGCCTCTCAATCTTGCTACAACATTCTTTTCTCACTACTTCATGAGATAACAACCATGGGATACCTACTTGTGGGACACCTGCTGTTTACTGGTCCCGTGGGACAACGGCCCATGGGATACCAGCCTGTGAGACACCAGCTTATATACTGATCCCATGGTTTGCTTCAGGGTGTCTGACAATTTGGTCAGCAGCACCTGCAACACTGCTGTTTTAATCCAGGCATATTAATTTTCTATAAATCCCATACTAATTTTCCATAAATCCCATGCTAATTTTCCATAAATCCCCACAAATATCTAGTCTATATCTACACTCTCTCAGTTTAAAATCATTACCCCTTCTCCTATCAGTATATGCCCTTGTAAAAAGCCCCTCCCCAGCTTTTGTGTAGGCCCCTTCAGGTACTGGAAGGCCACTATAGGGTCTCCCCTGAGCCTTCTCTTCTTCAGGCTGAACAGCCCCAACTCTCTCAGCCTGTCTTCATAGGAGAGGTGCTTCAGCCCTCTGATCATCTTTGTGGCCCTCCTCTGGACTAATTCCAACAGATCCATGTCTTGTGTTGGTGGCTTCAGAAATAGACACATATGAAGTATATTCTGTTATATGATCAAGTGGGCATTCAGTTGTCAGCTGGTAAATACAGAGAATTAGAGTAACTGTTCATTTTATCAAATTCCAGTCTCTTAACATTTCAAACCAAAGTGTTAAAAAATATCACTCAGAAGCCTGTACTGGAGTGCTTGGAAAAATAGCAAGTGCCTCATTTACAAATAAAACACTGAAGGTTTTTCTTTAGAACTCTGAAATTTCATGTATATGACATATCCACACTCAAAGGTTTTGGCACTAGTAGAATGACAGGTCAAGATGCCACCGACACTTGATTTCTGTGGCTTGCGGGATCAAGCTCTTATAATACATTTCCTCTTTGTGATGTTTTGCCATTTGTTCTCTCCTTGCTCTAGGTCCTGCTTATCTTCTGGTCTTCATACTCCTCCAGACAAAATGAAGCATAGTGTAGTTGCAGCATAGCCCACCTGAGCAGGTTTTTAATGAAAAGAAAAAAAAAAAAAGAAAATTATCTGCCTGAACAAACAATTAGCCTTAAAATAAAAAGTTATTTAAGAACCTACTTCATTAATTGCCTTGATGATATTATTAGATTTCTAGAGCTGTAATACCTTGTAATAATCTAGTCAGGAACAAAGCAGGGCAGATGGCAGGGCATCTCATAGCAACATCCCATCCCTCCAGCTGGGACTCTTCCTTTGGAGATGTCCAGAAGTTAATACTACTAATACGAAGGCCTCGCTGTCTGTCTTCACACAAGCAGGTTCAGAGTCCTTGTTTATCTTCTGTGTCATCTTCTTAAGAGACATTAAAAAGGAACAAATTCAGACAGGGACTAAATAAACTCCAAGGCCACAATATGTAATGGAAACAAACTCTGAAATCCATGTTGGAGAGTTATAACAGCTGAAGATAATCTGACTGCAGGACCATCAGAAACAAAGCCCCCAGCTTGCTGTGCCACAGCTCCTGAGTGTATTGTCACCTGTACATGTAAAAAAAATAAAATATATACTCATTTTTCTGTGAAGGACTAAAATCAGACACTGCCAACAAAAGTATTAAAAAATTGTGCACTAGGTCACCCAAAAAGAGTGATTGCTTATTTTTTAAGCTGATCCCTTGAGATTGGCTGGAATTCCTTGGGATCTGGGGCCTTTATAAAGAATTACTTTCAATGCTCTTTTTCTGTGACGAAAGTCATATACTGCTACAGACCAGCCGAAGGATTGTTGGCAGTGAAAACATTCAAACAACTGGTGACCCAAGCCATCTGATGGGATTTAAGGTAGGCTTAATAGGTAGTCTTGGATTCTAAGTAGCCCTAGAGAAAAAGGAGCTTGTCTCTGATCCCAAATGGCCCTAAAAACTTTGTCAGAATTGCCTAAGCTCAGGCGAATAATGTGCTAAAGTTGGCCTCTCTTTCAGAGAAGAGGACATTTTTCAGTGACTGGCAAAGACAAAATAAATTTGAAATATGTAATTTTAGAATGTACTATATATAATGCAATAGGTAAACAATAAAACTAATTTTGTAAGTAGCTAAAGTAACTTCTGTCCCCAAGGGACCATGGAGAATTTCCTTGCCCAGCAGGAACAATTGGAAACTGTCAACTCTGTAGGGATATGGGAAAAGTCTCAGCCCAGTTGTCCCTGATGTCTTTGATGTTCTCACGTGTTGTTTTTTTTAAAAAAACTGAATTATCTGGCTTATGGTGGTAGGTGCATTTGCCTAGACTCATCCTTTGTGTATCCTGAACTGGCTCTGTCTCAGTCTCTTGCTTGTGGACTGGATTTTGCCTCCTTATTTGTCCTGAATCTGAGAATGTTTCACTGAGCTGCTTCAGGCAACGTGCCTTCTGTTGTGCAGACTGCTTTCCTATGGTTTAAAACCCCATTTTTGGGAAGAACTTATTTGCCCATTTGGATATGAGAATGAAACATGCATTGATTTCTTTTACACCCTTTCATCCTACTGACAAGAGGCTAAAAGACCTGAATGGAGGGAACACCGAAATTTCCATCCCCATATCTTGACAGTCTTCACTTCTTAACTTCTTACAGATTGCACATTTCCCACCCAACAAAAAACAACAGAAAACACTTTATTTATTTCTCTGTTTTGCTGGAAGAAGATCCGTGGAGACCTGCAGGCCCATAACTGAATTAATTTCTCCAATTATACTCCCAGTGTTGCTAGTTTCTTTTGTATTGATTGTATTTTCTAATCTATAAAACTAGAACCTGGTCCACTATGTCCCTGTGAGTATCTTCACTTTCAGCCCTTTGTGACAACACAGAAAACATAGCTGCTCAGCACCCAGAAGGCAGATGGATTAATGTTCATAATTAATTATATATATTCTCATACTAATGGTCATTGTCTAAGCAATAAGTTTTAATCTTTAATGTGATGAAAACTTCCTGAGTCAAACTTTAAGTTACATGAAAACTGGAAGAAAAAGCATATTGAAATATGGATATATTGCTTTTAAACAAACAAACAAAAAAAGTAAGGCATTTTTGCTTATTTTAAGGTATGCTTATTAGACAAAAAAGCAGAGTGTTTACCAACACCAGGGTTCTGTGATTTGCTGAAGACAGAGAATTTTCAGAAATACCAATGACCCTGCTCTTATTGTGTTGTTTGATGGGAAATTTATTATTTTTTCCATGTCAGTGCAGGGCATTTCTGAAAATCTCACTCTTGACCTACTTAGAGTGATTTATATTCTCATTAAAAAAAAATCTAAACGAAATGGGAGATTTGAGAATCTAAAAACTACTTTTAATCCCTAAATGTAACATTAGGTATCGTAGGTGTTCAGTTGCTAAAGCTCACAGTACTGCCACTTAAATGCATACATAGCTCATTTTTCATTGGCACTTTCTCCAGCAGCTGCACTTTTGCCTTCAAACATTTACACAGCCACCAAAGTGCTGCACAAATTGTCACTGGCAAGATTTATCTCATATCCAGGATTCACAAAGCCCCATTTTTGAGCTTTTCTCATATGTGGGCTTGATCCTCTCAGCTTGCTCGGAGCATTTGAATTTTCCATGTAGCTCCACTTCGTTGGGATCCTGGTACCAAACAACATCCCTGAGGTCCCCCAGAGCCAGCAGGTCAACCCTCCTGCACAGCAGGGGAGAACAAAAAGTGAGGGCAATAGAGTCTCCTGGTCATGGAAACTTTATCCTTCAGAAAGCTTCCCTTGCCCTTAAGATGTGGAATGGGTCAATTTAATCTCTCCTGCTTCTCCTCTTTGTTAATGGATTTCTATATTCACTAAAGAAGAGGTGTGCGTCTAAATATCCCAGGTTAATATGAAGGCCATTAAGATTTTGAAACACTCTTCATCTTCATCTACCAATGTATTTTTTAATTTATTCTTGAGGGAGGAAAACAGCCACATTTTGATTGTATTTTCTAATCTATAAATCTAGAACCTGGTCTACTATGTCCCTATGAGAATCTTCACCCTGTTCTTTTGGGGGGGTGAAAAAAAGTAAGATTGACTCAACTTAGACACTTCAGTCTAAGAAAGGGTTCATGACTGTGAAAGACGTATATTTCTATCCAGTACAAAATTAGAAACATTGTACACTTTGGAGGAAAAATTCCTGAGTCCCAGTTCTTCTGTTTCCTATGGGCTGATGCTATCTGTTTCTGCAGGCAGCTTGCTGTCTTCTGTGTATCTGATTCTACAAGCTCACACCACTCTCCAAGCAACAGATGGGGTGCCAAATCTGGGGTTACAAATTCCCCTGGGTAACAGGGGCCAAAATTTTAACATCTTGGAGTTCAATAGTGTAATGTCCAATCCTCCCTTGGGAGCCTTGTATTTCTGTGGTTACTGACTGAACCAAAAGGAATTGCTGCAGTTTCTTGTATGATAAAATAAATGCTTTAGCACAACAGGAGCTGATCCAAAGGGTGATTAAAAATTGGAAATATGAAGAGATCAGTCAACCTGTCTTACTCTCCTTGTAGAGGAGAATTAGCAGAAAAATTATTATTGATGCTTCTAAACATCATATTTCAAAGCCTAAGTATCTGATTAGAGAAAAAGAAAATCAGGGTTTTTAGCAACAAAACCAAAACCAATCAAACAAACAAAACAAAACAAAACAAAAAAAAAGGAAAAGGAAAATTACTCAGAGAATGGAATAAATATATTTATTTTTAGAAAACAGCTTGTTTCCTTGAGGTGACACACCAGCTTCTTTCCAAGTACATACCAGCCTAATCAAAGTTAAACAAAATTTCGTACATTTCATACATTTGACCACTAAAGCATTTTAATCTTCAGAAAGCATAGGGTAGTCCAAATCTAAGATATGCCCCAGCATTTTATTCGTTGTGTACTTAGAGAATGAAATTAGTTGGTTCTCTGCAGGATTAAAGTGGTTCCTTTTCTCTGACTTCTGTACTGAGTTTATATCCTTGATGATATTTTCACCTACATTGTTATTAATTATTTTAAAGCACACATGTAATATGCTATTTACTCATTGTTTCCAGCTTAGTCAACTGAAAAAAGCAACCAAACTGATGATCATTGAGTTTCATTAAATTCCCAGATCGATCTTGAAGACTGCATTGAAAAGCTTTATT
Organism: Hemiprocne comata; assembly: GCA_020745705.1. NCBI lineage: Eukaryota > Metazoa > Chordata > Aves > Apodiformes > Apodidae > Hemiprocne > Hemiprocne comata. The sequence goes on from CM036588.1 coordinate 40,121,879, forward strand.
TTCAACAGGGATACATCCTTTAGAAGCTTGTCTACTATAACAAGATAGCAGTAGCTCATGGCATCTTTGTGCTATCATAAACACCTTTCTAACCATTCCACATTAAAACTTTGGGTCTACACAGCAAAGGCATTTGTGAGGAAGAACAGACTCCTGTGGCTGCTTGAAGCCTCTGCCTAAAAAAGCAGTGAGGTTATATTCCAGTTCATTCTGAAACTTCATGACAAGAGGACACTGATTGCTTATTTCTGTACAGATTTCTTGTGCCTTTTGATCCGATAATTTCCAGTTTTTTGTCTTGAGTTTTCAAGTATTTATGTTTTCCCATAAGTAATGGTAAGGCAGCATTAGATTTACCACTAGTCCAGCAATGGGCATCAGCTGTATCTGGTGCACAATATGGAGCCTTCTCCCAGCAAATTCATGCTGATGCTAACCAGCATGGATTTGTGATACATATGCTTGGCACCCGCCTTGGCTGCCAATCAGATTTTCAAGCCAGTCAAGCTTTTTATTATGTTCTCTGCAGGGAATTATTTCTCTTCTGTCTTCTCCTCCATGTTTCCCATTCATCACTAAAAACAGGGTCTGATGGAGTCCAGCTTGTATCCTGCTGAGAGATGAGGGGAAAATTTTTGGGGAGGGAAAAGAAAACAATCCCAGGATTTTTATGGAATAGAGTTCCACTCTGGTTGGGCCTGAATCTTCCCAGTTTTTCTGTGTGCAAGAAAACTCTTCTGCCGAAATATGTATGTGCCAACTAATAGCCAAATGGAACATAAAGGAATCTGCCAGCAGCTTAATTTATTTGAAAAAACTGGATTAAAAGAACTAGTAAAGAAAGATCTTCCTCCTAGTGATCCATTTGATGCATCTTTAATATTATGAAACGTTTTAATGCTACCATGTTAGCAACATGGAACAACCATGTGGTTGTTCTTCTTTTGTTGAGGTTTGGTTGGTTGGTTGGTTGGTTGGTTTTTTTCCCCTCAGGAAATCATTAGTGAATAAATCTGTGCTAACCTTTCTATTCATTTCAATATTATGATCTGGAGAACTCTAAGGTATACAATTATGAAAGCAAGTGAATCATAAATACAAATAATCCTAGGAGCATGTTTAAACCTTGAATGAGAACATAAGGTCAGTTTGGTTAACCATTTGGATAAATTTAGCCTTTAATGGATTCTAGAACCAACAAAAGTATTTCCTTTTTTTTAGACATGCTAATGGAAAGAGAATCAAGAGAAAAATTGTCTTGCAATGTAAGCACAAAATTGTTGGACTAAATGGACAAATGAGAATATGAAACTCAGAAGTCTAGGCTTGTTATCCAAGCTGAGAAATGCAAAACATATGTATGGCACAAAAATAAATGAGAGACCAAATTCTGACTGTAGTTACACCCATAAAATGTCAGTGATCATACTTGGGCTACATGGTGATAGGTTTTTAAAATACTGTCTTCTTACTCAATTAGGGGGTGGTTTTGTAGTATGTTACGAATACACTTCTTTGACCTGAAATCATCTCTTTAAAATGGCAACTGAATGCTTTAGAAAATTAATATTTGCTGCAGAAGTTTTTTTCTTAAGAAAAAAAACACCTTCATAAAACAAGAGCTTGGTTCAGCCTTTATACAGATTTTCAGTGCATGAGCCAATGCCATTATAAAAACACATTTCTGAGCAATAAATCATGTACAGAAGTCCATTTTACATTTAATAGTCAGAGTAGGCAAACCACTTCCAACAAAGTACAAAAATAATTATTTTAGATAGAAATCATTCCTCTTATAAAAACCTACACAGGAGACTATTTTTATCATCTTACTCTATTCAGGTCAGTTTACAAGAAAATAGTATTAAGGGATATGCAGAGCAGATTAGCCTTCTCCCTCATAAACTTCAGTAGGTTCCAGGAAGCAGGTAGCTTCAGCAAGAGTGTTCTCCACTGCCTGGCTCCGCATCGCAGTCAGATCCACGTTGTGTGGCATAAGTACAGAAGTGGGGCATTGTCACCTGTGCTGCATGTGTGGTGTTTGTCCTGGAGATGGAGAAAAGGTGGTTTGGGATAGTAAGAAATCACAGCTGCCAAAACTTTTGGCTGGTGCATTTTAAGTGTATTCTCAGCTGTGGGCAGTTTGAGAAAAGTAATATCTGCTGGGTGAAGAACAACCAACTCCAGGAGCATTTTGGTACCTCTTCTGAGCAGAACATTGAGTAATACCATCCAGATAAATCAAGGCAGCTTATTTTAAGGTTCTACCAGAAACCCCAAATCTACACAGTGGTACAAATGGAAAACATCAATCTGAAACCTTCACTTTTTCAGAAGAGACCTTTCTTGCGTAGTGCTGGTTCTGGGATTAATCCTGCCTGTGCACCACCACTCGCTTCTAATATTTAACAGGCAAATATATTCCAGCTTGTTTATATGGATGGCAGAAGCATAATGGTAGCTACCTGCTTATGTCTCTCCTGTACTCTCTCTCTTCTTTCTTAGGTTCAACGAGGTCCTTATTCCTTGAAATCAATACACTGGAGAACAAAAATGCCTTACGAAATCACCTTCCACATGTCTCAAAAACCTTAGCCTTGGAGTTTCCACAGAGGACTCTTCTCTCGTCATGCTTTGATACCCTTAGTGGAAATGTATAACAATGCCCCCTAAGCCATTAATGAACATATTCTTGGGAAATATGTGGTGCATCCTTTTTCCTGTGCTTTTAAAGATGAGTAAAAAAAATTATAATAAACTCAATATCAGGGTTGAGAAGGGTGGAGTGATTTTCTGCAGAAGGAATAAGAGGTAAGAAGAACTATCATGCCTACCGTCCTTTCCTCTTTATTTCTAACTTTTGTTGCCTGTCTAGTAAAGTGACACAAATTCAGGAGGTGAAAAGAGAAGGCTCCTGCCAGGCTCAGCTGTTGGCTGACTAGGTGAGCACACAGGGTCTGTAAAAGCACCTGACTATCTTGAACATAACCGCAGAGAGCAGGTTAGGTGCAGGAGTGAGCCACAGATGATTCCACTTCTTCACAGCAGTCAGGGCTGCCATCACATAGGAAAAATTTATGGTATTTGCAATGGCCAAAGTGTAATTTCATCTGGGTTTTTATATTCACAATGCTACTTGAATTGGGGAAAAAATGCTAATGGTAAATTAGAGCTCTGTTTTGTATTCCACAGGAATAGTGGTTTATGAAGTAATTATACTCCACTGTAGAGTTACTACCAAATAAACAATAATTAATATACTGTTTTAATCTGTTACTACAATTTTGCTATCAGTGTTGGGCCCAAAATAATGGCGAGCTATTTTAAGGCATTACTGAGCACGTGTCATTCTAATTTCCGGTGGTAAACTACCAAATGTGAAATTGGGCATTGAAAATATCCAAAAGAATATTGAAAGGAGCATGCTAAATGTGTTTATGCTTTTAGGCAGAGCTAAGACAAGAAAAAATATCTTAAGATGTATGTATCTTATATGAGAGAGAGAATATTGTTTGTTTGCTGTGGGCCACATAATAGAAGAGGAGAGAGCTTAGGAGAATAGTACTTAATGCTCAACTCCTAATACTTTGACTCCCTGGCAGACAACTTTGCTTGTGCTACTAAGAAATGATTGAAAAGTGTAGTAAGCAGTGGACAGAAAGTGATTGCTTCCATGGTTCATTTTTTCTTAAGGACCCTCTTTCTAAAAAACATCCTTCAGGTTTTTCTAGCAATTTCCTCTCATCCTTCCATCTTCTTCTGCCAACAGGAGAAATGAGAAGACAGACATAATGCATGAGAAAAAGTTTCAGAAGCACCAAGTGGTTTTCAGGAGGAATCTAAGCTTCCAGCACAAGATCTCTGAAAATTTTAACATTTGCTATTTCTGATCTTTTCTCTATTTAAACAACTATTTCATTAAAAGATTTAGTGCTGTATCTATCATATTGTGCTAAAAAAAGAATGATTGATCAAAATTTTGTAGTCAACTGACAACTGAGGCTCACAGTCTCTTGTAGGTTGTTAAACAATCTAGGAAAATGTGCTTTTGTCTTGGCAGATAAAAAAAGGAAAAATACATACTGAACTTCTTATTTTTGAAAATAATTAATTATCAGAATTAACTAATCATGTTTCCCAGTGTTGTGGTTTGGGCCTAACATGACAACAAAGAACCAGCCACGTGGCCACTCACTCAACTTCCCCCCCCTCCAACACACACACATTGTGGGATGGGGAGGACAAAGGCCAACTAGAAGCTCATGGGTTGAGACAAAGACAAGGAGGGTTCACTCACCATTTATGGTCCTGGGCAAAACAGGCTCAACTTGGGAAAAAAATAATAATTTAATTTATCACTCATCAAACGCACACAAGACACAGACAACACACAGTGCAGTGCTTACATACCTTACCCCCACCCCTGCCTTCTTCCTGGGCCCAAATTACTTTGTTCCCGATTTCTCTACCTCCTTCCCCCTAGTGGCACAAGGGGACAGGGGATGGGGTTTAGAGTCAATTCAAAATCTAATGGTTCCTGCTGCTCCTTCCTCCTCAGGGAGAAGGATTCCTTACAATCCTCCCTTGCTTCCCCATGGGGTCCCTCCCATGGCAGAGAGTCCCCCACGAACCTCTCCTTCATGAGTCCTTCCCATGAGGTCAGGAGCAAGCTGCTCCAGCATGGGCTGCCCACAGAGTCATGGGCTGCTTCAGGAACAGTCACCTCCCCTGGTGCCAGGGTCCTCCACAGCTTCATAATCCACTGGAAGCAAATCCAAGTTCACCCCTCCTGGCACCTTCTGGGAATGTTCCACCATGTTCCTCCATTAATGCAGGGGGACAGCCTGCCATCTCGTCTCGTGTCTCTAATGGCTCCTTGGCTGGTTGTGGAGCTGGGGGAGCTTCTCAGTTTCTTACCGGAGCCACCCGTGGGGCCCCTCCCCCACTACCAAAAAATCTGCCAAACCAAACCAGCACGTTCCATCCCTCGCCTCTGCGAATCACATATGAAAGAATCATTAGCAAAATCTATGTTCTTTTCGCTTGGCAGATGAAAGAAATGAAAAATACGTACTGAACTTCTTGTTTTTGAAAATAAGCAATTATCAGAATTAACTAATCATGTTTCCCAGTTATTTTGACTGGAAAATTGCTATGGGTTCTCACAATTTCTACTAGCTGCTGGTGCTGCCTCTTTCCCATCCTTTTGAAACTATGTGAATCTCTATATATGTGTCAGCTCCTCCTGCCCTCTCTCACCTGGCAGCCCCAGCTGTTTTTCACTATGGTTTGACAGTGTACACAGGATATATTGTCCTTTAACTATCTAATAAGTTTAGGGACTAAGTGTGGGAGAATGAAAAGATCTGTAATGCTTAAATCATTCCTTGTACAAATAGGCCTCTGTTATTTTTCCTATGTTATTAACATCCACTGATTCTGTGAGTGTACTAAAGCTCAAATAAAGAATCAGATCATTTCTGCTCCTAAAATATGAACATCTGGTCAAATTATGCCTGTCTCATTCTCTTAGTGTGAACAGGTACACTTGTCTTTCACACTGATTAATCTAAAACGTTTACCTGCTTTTTTAATATAACTTGTTCTTTTGTTTGATAAAAATGATTAAAAATACTTCTATAATTAATTTAGGTGCAGGAAATTAAACTCTGACCACAGGGGAACTGATAAAAATTGGGCACCTTACTCCTGTTAGGTTTGTCTGTCAGTACACAATACACTAAAAAAAACTTTTAAATAAAATATTAGAGAAATGTCATCATGATAAGTACTTTTTTTTTTTTTTAAAGAAAGTCAGAAACAGAGCAATTACCTTTTAACTAGGGAGTAGCAGCAGAAGTAAAAAAAAAAAAGAAAAAAGAAAAAAAAAACTTACAATCATGGTATGAAAAGAGGGAACTGTAATTTGCACTTGATGTCATCAATCTGAGGTCTGTTTACCTGGGAGTAATACATAATGCTGGAAAAAATATTTAACAGCTGCCTTAATTTCAGTTAGCTTGGTCTGTGTTGCTTTGCATACACTTAGTAAGCCAATGGGATACTATTCCATCAGTCTTATTGTTGTTTTCTCCATAGAATCTCCAACTTGTGCTTTTCATTTAGAAACATGTCATCTTCTAAGTAGCACATTTAAGCTTCCTATAGGTTCTATTTGCTTTTATTTTTATGAAGCTTTTCAAAGGTAGTATGATGAATTCTTCTAAAATGCCTGTGCCTTCAATCTGTTCTCCGTGGTTGGAAGCTCTGGCACAATTTTTAATTGTTTTTCTATCTTTTGATGGTATGTTTTATGTTATTTCATCATTTTCATTCAGAATCTAGAAATTTGGTTAGTTTTACAGAATTTCTTGAATTATTGCTTTTGCCAAAGGGAACTGGATTTTGCTTTTTAGTAACATCCTCTTGTAACTCATCTCTGTCAGTCACATGCAGCAGGCACAAAGTATGGATTTTCTTTCATATTTGGGAACATTTTTAAGAGGAAAATCTGGTATCTGGTATCTTTTTGCCAACAACTGAAACAGTATAAGCAGAGAAAAAGCCAGGGAATTATGCATACAAATAGCTTAATTTTAATTCCCTAGAAAAGTTCTGAAATAAATAATCAAACTGATCATTTAAAAGCACTGAAAAGAAAAAAGGCAAAGGATAAAAGCCACTATGGATTTGTGCACAATCCCTGTTGAACCTGCCTAATTTCATCTGAAAGCCGAGTCTGTGGGCTCATGGACAGGAGAACTGCACGATGTTACAAGCAAATAAGGAAATGTGTTCTGTATGAATATATGGGTAGGATCAGCTCAGAAGTGTTGTTTCTACCACCTGCCTTTTTGTTATCTATATTAACTCCCCTAAACATTTAACAGATCCATCCTTTCTTGTAGTTTCATACTCAATATCTCTCTTGATTTTAATAATTATCCACTGATAACTGCTTTCAGGGTGCATTTTTAAGAACTTGTCTACTTTGAAGAACAGAGGTAGAATTCAAACTAATCTTGGCAACTTGCTTTGAAAGAAATAACAATCTACTCAATCTGGCCAACAGGGAGACAGCTCACCTAGAAAGGAATAATCTGTCAGGCAAAAACAGGTAAAGGATTAACTGGTGGCGTATCAGTTCTGCAGAAAGAGATCTAAGGGGCTAAAAAGGAAACTAAATTGGAGTAAATATTGTTGCACTTGTGACAAAGGCAAGAATTCTACTTGAATCAACAAAAAGGAATGTAGTATAAAAAAACCATGGACATAATTCTCTACCCAGCACGGGTAAGACTTCAGCTGGAGTGCTGCAGAAAATTTTGTGTACTACAATTTGAGAATGACTTATACAAACTAAAGAAGCAACAAGAATGGTTAATAGCTTAGAAACTGTGATATGGGAGGAAAGCTTGAGATTATACTTTCTATGCCTTTTAGGAGTGATGATACCACCAAAGCTTTTTTTTCTGAGAGCAAATTTGCCAAGTACATGTGAAGAATAACAAAGGTATAGAGTCAGTCCTGGGGCAAGCGAGTCGATCAAACAACTTTTTGAGTATTTTCCATTTTTAGTATTCCAAGAACCTATCAATTCTTACCCAATTCTTAGTCTGTGTCAAGGACCTTATACCTGAATTACTGACTACATGTATACTAATAACATAAATATGGAAGGGGCATAGGCTCAGGTCTTGATATGTGACCATCCACTCTGTTTAATCATTGGCATAAGCCATGGCATGGTTTTGATGATGCCAAGACATCCTCTAGAGCATAAATCTGCCCCAATGATTGCTCCCAGTCAGCTGAACATACAAGGTCACCTTGTCCTGGAGGCTGTGGGGGGAAGAGGTTAAATAGCAGGACCACAGCTGTCCTCTGCCCTTTTCTTTAGCCCATACCCTCTTGTATCTATTAGTATAGGCAACAGCATGTGCTTTCATGGGGCTCCAAGCAAATGTCAGGTCTTCTACACAGCGACCCTAGACTCGTTGGGCTGCTCTTGACTACTCTGGACTTATTCGTCCGGCTCCAAATAAGTTTCCCCAGGTATCCTAAAATTATCCTAAATTATTATTTGGTGACCCGCTTATTGGACGAGGGAAGGGCTAAGGTTGTTGTCTACCTCAACTTTAGCAAGGCCTTTGACAAGGTTTCCCACAGCATTCTCCTAGAGAAGCTGGCTGCTCATAAATTGGATGTGCATATGCTTTGCTGGATAAAAAACTCATTGGAAGGCCTGGTCCAAAGAATTGTGTTCAATTGAGTTAAATCCAGTTGGCAGCCTGTCATGAGTGGTGTTCCCCAGTCCTCAGTGCTGGGGCTGCTCCTGTTCAACATCTTTATTGATGATTTGGATGAGGGGATAGAGTGCACCCTCAGTAAGTTTGCAGACAACACTAAGTTGGGTGGGATTGTCAATCTGCTTGAGGGTAGGGAGGCTCTGCAGAGGGATCTGGACAGCCTTGATCCATGGGCCGAGGCCAATTGCATGAGTTTCAAGAAGGCCAAATGTTGGGTGCTGCACTTTGGCCGCAACAACCCCCAGCAGCACTACAGGATTGGGGAGGAGTGGCTGGAAAGCTGCCCAGCAGAGAGGGACCTGGGGGTGCTGATTGACAGCTGGTTGAACATGAGCCAGCAGTGTACCCGGGTGGCTGAGAAGGCCAACACCATCCTGGCCTGCATCAGGAGTAGTGTGACCAGCAGGGCCAGGGAGGTGAGCCTGTCCCTCTACTCAGCCTTGGTGAGACTGCACCTCGAGCACTGTGTGCAGTTTTGGGCACTGCAGTATAGGAAGGACATCGAGGTGCTGGAGAGGGTGCAGAGAAGGACAACTAAGCTGATTAGGGGTCTGGAGAACAGGTCTTGTGAGGAGAGGCTAAGGGAGCTGGGGCTGTTCAGCCTGGAGAAGAGGAGGCTAAGGGGAGACCTAATTGGTCTCTACAACTACCTGAAAGGAGGTTGTAGGGAGGCGGGTGGTGGCCTCTTCTCCCTAGTGACTAGCAATAAAACAAGAGGAAATGGGGTCAAGTTGCACCATGGGAGGTTCAGATTGGATATTATGAAAAATTTATTCACAGAAAGAGTGGTGAGGCATTGGAACAGGCTGTCCAGGGAGGTGGTGGAGGCACCGTCCCTGGAGGTGTTTAAAAAACAGGTAGATGTGATGCTTCAGGAGATGGTTTAGTAGTCATGGGGGTGTAGGGCTGATGGTTGGACTTGATGATCTTGAAGGTCTTTTCCAACCTTTATGATTCTATGATTCTATGATTCTCTCCTAGTTATCCTCAAAAAAACCTGTTTTTAACCCCAAAATCTCCAAATCTGAGAATAACTGCTCTTATTTCCTCTTTGGTTTGATTCTGCCTATGCATACAGGCAGCTAGCAAAACCAAAATGCCAAGCAGTGCTAAAGCAGAAGGGCAAAGCCAGGTAGTCATGAATGATATTACAGCGCCCTCAGCCCCCTGTCCCAGGGTGGCGGAAGCAAAGAGGGGGTGCCACAGCAATTTGGAGTGAACACGAGCAATGACCTGGGGGTTGCAAGGTGGGAGAGTTAGGGGGAAGAAGAACCTATTTGAGAGTTGCAGCTATGGTCAGTGTAATAAACAGCTGCCACCTCCCATCAGCAGCCCTGTCACTTTCAGGTCCTCAGGGATTCATTCAGATTATGTTACTGTCCCTGATCAAAGCAAGAAGCTGATGGAGTAAACATGCTGACCTTACAGTCTGCTTATAATAAACCCCAGCAATACTGCTCACTCTAACTCTGGGCAATCCAGACAGCTTTCTCAAGTTGCATTTGCTAAAAATCAATTCCTAATGAACAGTGTAGGTGGAAGATAAATGAAAACATCCTATCAATACTGGCAAAATGTCACAAAGGCTTATTTGAGCTTCATCATCAACTCATCTGGCTGGGTGTGAATCCCCACTTACTTTCTCTTTGCATCGTAATTGTAGCAAATAATCCTTATAATATTTCCCTGAGGACAGCATTCCCTCTGGTTGCTAGAGAAAAAATAACAAATATTTTGCAATGCAGCCGTTTTCATTACCTACCATTCAATCAGGAGACAGCAAGAAAGCAAATTTTTATTTTTTTTTTTCCCCAGGAAGCTGGATGGGTTTCTAACTAAAAACTCCAATGCTGCAGGTAAATGACTTCATGGCATGGGGTGAAAAAATTTATTCACCAAGCAGCAGTTGCTACCTTGGTTTGAAAAGGGAGCGAGATTTAAAAAAAAAAAAAAAAAAAAAAAAAAAAAGTTTTAGTGATTTATACTTCAAAGTTCCAATATTCTTCAATTACATGGGCAAGGTCCCCAGAATTTTGTTTAAATCTTTTAACAGAAGTTTTAAGACTCTCACAGATGGAAACCTTTATTACAGAAGTTGTATTTTCTAGATGACAATTGGAGAGTCTGATCAACTGTGGACACAGCAGCTGGGACAAGATTAATTAACAAAGCTGAGGAGGTTGGTGTGCCTGAACCTGCAAGACCAAGAGAAAAATACCCTCATTCTTAGATCAAACTTCAGGAGGAACATAAATAAGTTTTCAGGGTTTTTTTACGATGACTGAGGCTTCATTCACCTATTCAAAGCTGTTACGTATTTTAGATGTAGAGGAACAGCTGAACACAAGTGATGGTCAAACACATAAAAGTTAGAGATCAGCTATAATATTTTTTTCAGGACAGTTCTCGCATCTACTGACATAAACGTAGAGCTACTTATGTCAGAAAACAGCAATCCTTTTGTGGGTTATCTATGACTACTGTCAGCTTAACTTAGTTTGAGAGCTGACTTTTAACTCATATTTCTCCTAACAGGACAGAATTTCATCATTCACTAAGGGGAAGGTTAACGTAATAAAGGTGAAGAACAGAGTCTTTTTTAAAACAAGTGTGGATCTAGCTAGTTGGGATGCATGACTGTCAAATTAACTTTCTTGCTTAAATGGTTGTTTAGCATTTTTTTATATATAAATGTGGGTGTATTTGTATACCTTCAGAAGTGATATCTTGTAATCCTCATGTCCTTAGCTATAACAATTTTATTCTTGTGCAGATGTACCTGAATGCAAGGCATTTGGTTGCTGGCATAATCCCACTGTGAGCCCTGTTTTAGCCACTCCAAAGCCACAGCAACACTGAAGGAACATATGTGAGTCCTATTAGTGGTGGTGTAACTGCTGCTCAAAAGCCGTGGGAGAGGGAGGTTAAGGCAAGCTTGGTTGGCAAAAGCAGTGGTTGCATTGTGGACATGACAGCTGGGAAAAAATGGGAGAGATCCAGAAAAGGAGAGTGCCTGTGGCCTGGGATGAGATACTGTGGACAGGAGGAGAGATAAACCGAAGAGGTCTCGAAGAAAAGCTTCTGAGTAACAAAATGTCCTTTTGTGGGGTCACCCAGTTCAGCCACAAGTGTCCAGCTGCGTGACCAGCTGGAGGAGTAGCTAAGGTGTCTTTGTAACCTGTGACCTGTTAGTGGTGGTTATAGCTAAAGAGCAAATTGGGGAAGTTCCTAGGCTGTCCTGGTATGGGAAAGGTAGGAGGCTGCTTCACAGCTTGAGGAGATACAGCTTAGAATTGCATTGATAACCTAAGTTTCTTGTTTAGTTAGTTTGGGTTTTAGTTTGTTATTTCCTGCATGCCATACTGGAGAAGAGGATGGTTAGGGAGAGCTGCCTTTCAGCCATGTTCTTATGCTTTATATTGTTTTGCCCTTTCCAGCACTCTCAGACATGAGGGCATCTGGGCAAGGGTAACCCTGCAGACCTCCTTTTTCTCATGTCCCCATAAAGTTTCCTCTGTTATTTCCCTGAAAGAACTGATCAGGAAACAAACAGAACTGGAAAAAGCAAACCCTGCCTGGCCCTAATGAGGAACAAAGTCCCCCATTTAAAGTAGAAACTTTTTCTCAGAAGGTCTACTGCTCTGTTAGGCTGTGAAATAGCTTCCCAAGGGAAGGAACAGTAATCTTATTGTGTGAAACAATTTAAATTGAACTGAACAGAGCACTGGCATATATACTACAGGGAGTACTTTAGTATGTCCGAAGAGCTAAGGAAGAGTAACTTAAAGGTCTTTTCTGTATCTTCTGGCAGTGACCCTTTGGATGCAAATGCATACAAATACTGTGTATATGACAACCAATAGAAAATTAGGGGATTAACCTTTCTTCAACATAGGATTATGCAATGAAAATTGAGGAAAGAGGTATAGCCTTGATATTCAGAAGTCTTTCCTGCCATGTAAAGTGTTATAGTCCTAGGAAATAGACTGTCAAGGGAAGCAGTCAAAGTTAAGAGACTCAAGGGATTTAAAGCCCAAACTGATGAGTATCTAAGCTGGCTGTAGCAGAGCGCAGCTGAGAGAGGAGCCTGTTCAGAGCAAAGGTAGAGTCTGGAGTTACTGCCTTCATTCACAACACACTGTGTCCTGCTATCTTCCCAATCAAATGTAATCTCAGTATTTGATGGTTTCTAATTTTGAGATTTAAAAAAATCTATCTTCAGAGGTAGACCAAAGGCACAGCATTGCTTTTGTTAGCAGTGGGAGTCACGGGAGAGAAGCCGCAATATATCATGGTGGGGGGAGTTCCTAATGCCATTTGCAATCTGTGGGGGGGAATTTAACCTCCAGGATGACGAAGATAATATACTGATGTAAATACCCATGAAGCAATTGCTTTTTCCTTCGGGCCAGATTACTGGCTCCCATTTATATCACCTCCAAGGTTCCTTTCACTTTTTCCTGGGTGTGTACAATTATGTCACCTTCAGCTCACAATGACAAATTCAGCAGTGGTGTGAAAGAGGATAGAAATCAAGTCTCAGCAGGCTACCAGAGGCCTGGAGGAGTGAGAGTCAAAGAGGATTTGCCTGAAGATTCTTGGCCAGAAACCTTTACTGGCAGGTGGATCCAGCAGTAAATGTAATTTGCACAGAGTGTGATTCTTTTACAAGCTTTCCTCTCTGTATCAGTTACTAAAATAAACTCAAAAAATCAGAATATTTTGTTTCTGTTAGATGTCAATGACTGACTTTAGAGAAAAGGAGCAGGATCCCCCTCGTTCTGTCTACTCTCTGGATGGGTGAAGCTATAGGTCCTACTGCAGAACATGGAGAACCTGTAGGGCCCCTTTCTTACGGTACCTCAATTTGCAGGAGTCATTTTGTAAGGTGATTTTATAATATGTATTTTTCCTTACCTGGAACCCACTGAAGTTAATAATCTTTAGGAGCTTTTAAATCAAGACCTTGTCCTCTCTGTGAGAAATTCTACAGCTTCCCCATAAAACCAGGGCAATGCTAGTGTAAGGGGTGGTGGGTGAAAGATTTCTATGATATTAACACATCATTTTTTATGAAAGTGTCATGACAAAAAAAATAACCCACTCTAGTAAAAAATTAATGTACAAAACAATTTGCAGTGTAAATCTCACTTCTATAGTTTGCCTGCTGAAATATCTATTATAAAGTAGCTCATTTTAAAATTGATGAAGTCTGCAGAATGCTGCATTCCCTCTGGATTTAGGGCTCTACACATATTGTCTCATAGAGGATAAAAAAGTAATTACTGAAGATCACCCTTTCTCAGACAAGCGTTGTGGACTGTTCAGCCACTCATTTACAATTTAAGCCCAGAGTCCTCACTGAAATAGGTTTTAGATGCTAACTGCAGGCTAACAAAATGTTTATTTAAATTCATCACATTAGACAAAACCAAAAAACATACTTTCAATTGTATGGTGTAATTGAAGCTGTAACTTTTGTGGAGAATAGGGGAAACAATGAAATAAGATTGTAGGGTTTATTTTATTTTATTTTTTTCCTCTCTGTCTCACACATACTGACTGCTTCCTGATTCAATATAATGTCTGATTTTTTCTTAACATGTAGATTAAGTTGAGTGATAAATAATAATTTATTGTTTCACCAGCTATGTTTGAGACTTTCCAGACATAAAAATGATAAATTTTCTAATGTTTCTTTAAGAAGTTTTTTTTTTAAAGTTTAAGCATTTGATACACAAAACAATGGGATAAAGAATCATACTTCTTAAAAATGACAAGTCGTTAGTAGTCTCATCACATGTATTTGTTTTGGAAAAAGTTAATGTGTGCAACCAATACTGTAAGACTTGTTTTCTTACACTGAAGTACGTGCTACTCGAAAACAAAGTAATTTTTTTTTTTTCTGAACTTCCCTTGTGTGGGTTTTTTGCTATTACTCTGTGTAATAAAAGCAGTGAGTTCTGCTTGGTGTGGAAGACTCAATTTATGTTCAAAGGATTAGAGTTTCTTTTGGTGTAAGTGAATTGACAACAGTTTAACACTTCTCATTTAAACCACCTGAGATTCTGCTTTTTGTTGTGGCCTTTTCCACCCCTTTCCATCCATGTCAAACAGCATTGCTGAAAAGGTACTGAGGTCCAGATCTGCAAAGTTATAAAGTACTGATCTTTCTTTGAAGTCAATGTGATTTGCATTCCTAACTGCCTTTGAGCAGCCAAGACTGAAGGATACAGTAATGTGAAGACACAGGCAAAGTGAAGCAATCCCAATTTAAATTTTAATGTGGTTGCCTTCAGTTCTTTAGGAAAAAATAACACAAAACCAAACAAACCCAAAGAACCTCCACAACAACCCCCCCAAAAAAAAATCCAAACACACAGAACAAAACAAATTAATAATTTAAAGAAAAAAGAGAAAGGGAAAAAAAAAAAAAAAAAGGAAAGAAAAAGAAAGGGGAAAAAAAGGCATTTCAGAAGCCTTGGAAAAAAAACCAAAACATTTTATTTCTTGTTGATCCTTCCCCTCTGGTAATTTTAACATGAGTGAAATAGTATGACAAGAAACTCCCAGGTGATCCTCTGTCACTTCTGGCTCTCAACCTAGAATCATACATGTGTCAATATCACAAGCTGCTTTTCCTGGGCTGTAATGCCTGTTGTTTGAGTTTCACTGAAACGCTGTGTGGTACAGTCCTGACAAACACCATTCTGCCAAATCCATTGGGGAATCATCCCAGGTACAAGAAAGAGCTCAGAACAGTGTTCACTTAGCTCATATTTCAAATTAAAAAGTCAGGCTCATGATACACCGAAGCTGTTATTTTTCATAGATCTCCAATACCCCAAATTCTCAACTTTCAGGGAAAGTGATATATTAAGTAAGCATAAAATGTGGCAGTGATTTCAGACTTATATATTGCATTGAAGTGTGTGCTGCAAATCTGGAAAAAATTAGCACACACCTATGATTTATGTAAAAGGTCCCTTGCATCTTGGATGGACAGGTTGCCATACCAGACAATACCTGGCAAAACAAAGCAAAGATGTGCCAGTAGCTGTTGTGTTTCCCTACTCAGTCACTCCCATGTTGCAGCATTTAGCCCGTTGCTTGGAGTCCATCCAAACAATCTACACCAATATAACTGGCAGTGAAACAAAATCCTGTGTGGTCAAACTTGCACTTTGCATTAAAAAGGCAGCTTTTTTTGACGTCCTAATTAAGTCACCTATTGATTTCAGGAGTGATGCAGAACGGGTGAAGAAACTTCTGTGAAAGCTGTATGCAACACATTGCTGCAATACAACCAGAGGGGGCCTCCTGGAAGCTGCCAGCCAAAAACCCAGCAAAATCACTGGAAATCATCTGCTGGCCATAATGATCAGTTGCAAAGTTTGGATCATCTTGTGAACAACACATCGCATTTGCATGAAATGGATGAGGGATTGAAGATCTGTTGTGTGAAATTTTCCCACTGTTTTTAAAGGAATTCTGGTTGCTGCTAATGGTGTTTGACTCTTACTTTATAAATTCTTGAACTGTAACAGGCTAAAGATGATAAATGAGACATCAATATGAGCCACTCAGCAACAGATGGTGAAATATCACTCTTCCAGCGTTTGGGACACAATTTGAAACAGGTAAGTGCTGGGATGCTCTTACCACAGAATCTCTTTAGATTGTAGGCAATGTGAATGAATTATATCCATGTGGGGGGCTTTTCATTCTTAAACAAACAAACAAATAAAAAAACAGATTTCCACTCTTTAAAAGCAAAGGACCAAAGAGAACTAAACTTTCCCTCTTGTAATCATTAATTTTGCAGTTATATGAAAATGTGTAAGTAGGTGCTGTAAGCTGGATTCATTTCATGTTTAAAGTGACATCATGTAAACAGGAACAAAACAGTGCTTTTGTTCTGAAACAAGGTAATCAACTCAGAACATCAATTTCCTCATTCACTCTACTTCATACTATTAAGGATGGAGGACCATGATTGTCTTGTAGTGGAAGCTTAACTGGCAGAGAGATTATACAACTTCCTTTTATACAAGGAAGTCTTTTTCCCTTACACCAACAGATGATGCAGAAATACATGCTACTCCAGAGAACTGTTGTAACACTCCTCAGTTTCTTTTTACTGGTCACAATTTGCTGTTCCATGCTCTCCACAACAGGCTCTATTCTACTCAGGATTTTGTTCTTTCCCTTCAGTTGTGTATGTCCTTCACACTTCTACCCATAAGTTTTGTCAGCTGTAATATTGAGAACCATTTTTTCCCCTCCATAATCACCACAGCATCTTTTCCATAGGTACTACATATCACAGTGTGATAAATACAGGCAGGTGAAGACTTTCTTAGGTTTGGTGCATGCAAGAAAACTTGCAAAGTGTTATTTAGGGAATTAGACAGTTCTGTTATTTAAAGGAGCTTAATGGGAGAATATTATTTGTCTCTCTACTTTGATAAAGTAAGGCATTCAACAGTACCCTAGCAATTTAGCCTCAAATTAGAAGGGTTACTGTGTATCCTTACTTGTTCCCTTCTTTATTGAAATATTATAGCCATATATCTAAACTGATTTTGAATTGGTCTACTTAAGGCCACTGAAAGACACTTATAGTTGAACCAGCTTATCCCCTGCTTAATCAATTTAGTAAACTCCTGGTGCAAGCTTAGAAAGCTTTAATCAAAGCTTAAACTGGAGCAACTGACTATATAAAGAGAGGTTTGCATCAACTGAACTGGAACAATCTAAAATCAAATATCTTCCTGAATCCAGGGCTGGGGTGGAGAGTCTCTGAAGCTGTAACAGATAAGGAGTGACAGAGCTAGCTTAAAGAGAGCATCTGTGGAGACATGAAGTTTCTTCAAAAGCTGTAGAAGGAAAACATGCAGTAGGAACCCTGGGGAAGATGCAGTAGTAAATTAAATGAAGGAAGAGAGGCTTTAGGGCTAATAATAGTTTTCTGTATTCTAATAACGATCTTTTAGAGTGCTGGGAGAAATTCTTTGTGATTCTTTACAGCTGCTGCAGGAGATCTCTTGTCCTAAAACTTCAGTCAGAGTGTCCTGTTTGAAATGAGTCCTTAGTATCTGTCCTGGCATTATTTTCAGTCTTTGGTCTGTGAGTATAAAGGCCAAAGGCTTGCTTTAAAAAATATATATTAAACCTGATATTTTCCTAGTCAGAGGTTTCCTGCTGTCACTGCTTGTATCTGAAGATTACTTTGAGGCACACCAGTGCTAGGCCTCAGTCTCTACATCTAAATTTCTGTGAACTGGATTTAAAGAATCATAGAATCATAGAATCATAGGGGTTGGAAGGGACCTCGAAAGATCATCTAGTCCAACCCCCCCTGCCAGAGCAGGGTCACCTAGAGCACATCACACAGGAACGGTGGTAGTCTTTCTGGTTTCTCAATGCCCAGCATTGAGAAATGCTTTTTCTTCTCAAAAAGCCAAGCAGCTTCCCCAGATTGCACCCAAAGATTTATGCTGCTGAGGGGCCACTCCAGACCCCAGCTGAGAAATGGGAGAGGACTGGTGCTGGCTTCTGGTTTGTTTGGAAACAGACAAGAAAGAGGATTGTAAGCTTTTGGGAAAAGGAAAGGGGAAGGGGAAGGGGAAGGGGAAGGGGAAGGGGAAGGGGAAGGGGAAGGGGAAGGGGAAGGGGAAGGGGAAGGGGAAGGGGAAGGGGAAGGGAAGGATGTGGACTTTTTTAGGTCAGACTTCTGTCACAGGATCTGCCTCAGTTGTCGTGAATGCAAAGGTCTCTGAATGGGTTTGTTACCCCAGCATGTTCCCTGTTCCCGCAGTTAAGGGAATGAAAACAGTGCCAAAGCCAGTGGCCTGCACAGGTGCCAGGGGCAAGGGCAGACCTCGGAGGTGCAATAGCTCTCAACAGAGTCAAGGGCCAGGCTTTCTTGCTGAATCCTGTGTGCTGGTCCTGTGTGCCAAGCTGCTAAAGATTTGTGACTCCTAGCCTACAGCACAAGTCCTACAGTTAGGGATCCCATTGTCCACACTTCTTTCTAGGGGCTGGGAGTGCTTGAAAAAACAGCTGGCAAAGGGAAAACTTTGCATTCTGTGTTGTACCCCATCCCTGGAAAGTGCAATAAAATACTACAAAATTAGGCTGCATCTGCTGAGTCATTTAAGACTGAAGCTGAGAAGGGGAATAAAAAATATGGATTGACTTGAAACGAGCATGGAATCTTGTAACCCAGGTGAAGTCTCCCAAGTCTTCCAAAACTTTGCAGTCCACAATTTCACTTTTTCTTTGCACTATATTGTACCTCACTACATCTTAATCCAACAATCGCCTGAAATCACTGTCCCACAGGAGTGTGCTTTAGCCTCTTCATCTTAAATGACTATTTTGTAAAAGCTGCTTCTAAATCCAATAGCTCATCACGTTCAGTACAATAATATTTTTAATAGTGTTCCATCCACTTGGTTTATCAATATCAGTGCTCCAACAATGTAGTGATTGAATTATTTTTTCTTGAAGCTGTACGTATTGTTAAAATTTTGGCAGGTCACAGCAGATTAGAGATGGGAAGTGAAAGCATGCACGTAAAACAAGCTTTTTTTCCCCTTCAGTCAAGGTAAAAGGCCTCTAGTCTTCCTAGGTAAAACATAATCAGAACAAAAATTTTGCAGAAAGACCTCTTACTGGTATAGGATGATGAGGTCTTTTCCTCTCTTATTTTCTTGCTCACAGAAAATGTTGCTTTTCTGAATTTGTTCTCTGTGGGGTGAATACATTCAATTAAAAAAATAAAGTGAAGATATATTTTTCCCCCATAATTTGTTTTCCAATATTTGCAGTATTGTGCAAATCATCTCAGCACATATTTTTCATTTGCAGTAGGAACACCTTTACATCTTCTTGACATCTGATTTCCCTTGACTTGATCTAAATAGCATCATTCAGGCAGCAGTGAACATACATTGGTTCTGCTTCTTCAGCTCTCTTCAGCTCTCTGTGAGATCTTCCACCATTTCTCTTCCAGCCAATTTGCATTTCCTTTTTATCAGACCAATCTTTCCTTGAAACTTCAATATAGTCTCATACAATTACCTTTGAGGACTTACTCATCTTCAGCTCTCCAGATACAATGCAGTCTCTCTTTCTTCCGAAAGCCTGTCAGCCATTTAAAATATCATATAGACCAGAAGGATCTATTGATTTGTTTTGGCTTCACTCCCGTGCCATCTTTCAGCCTTTAACAGTCTGCATCCCTGACCCTTCCTCACTTCCCATGCCTAGCCTGAGGGTCCTCTTCAGCACTTTCTTCCCTTTCATTTGTACAGACTGTTCTGTTTCAGTTTCTATAACTGCTCTTCCTTCTAAGCTAAGAACTTGGTTACTGCAACTAATTAATTAATGGAACCTAAAAATTATGTCATAAATTATTTTCCTGTCCACACACATTCCCATTTGTCCAAATTCTTCCGTGCCGGATGTGCTGATAAATTTTCCTCCTTTTAAATCACTTTTGTGTTTCAGGTAAAATCCCAGGCTTTTCTTCTAACCTTCAAGACATTGTATATGTCCGGTTCTTGCCGCTCCGCTGCTGATGTTTTGTTGTGTGAACTTTCATTCTGACCCATTCTGCCAATCTGTCAAGCTTTGAATTTGGTACCTAACTTCTCTTACTGGCTTCACACTCCTCCATGCCAATACTTTATGCATATTTTCATGGCACTGGGTTAATCTGTAAGGCTGCAAAAACTGCCTCCTTCGAATCTTCCCTTGAACTCATTTTTTTTATGACACCAACACTATTAATTAATTTCCTAATGACAACTATATCAAGAATCCCAATCCCTGTATCTGCAAACTATCTTTGCAAGATTCAGGAAATGTATACATGCACATCCTAAGCCCTCTCAGTGGATGGCTGCTTTGCTGTTATCCTTCTCTTTCCTTCATTTTTATTGAAGTTTCTGGTTAAAAAACCCAAATCAAGTCAGGGGGCCCACATCCTCAGAAGTTATCTGGTTCATTCTGCAATACAACGGATTCCTCCTATTGTTTTCCTATATCTATTTTAAAGTAATATAAATTCTATATCATTTGGGAACACAAGCATATGTGAATGTATGTATTTCCCTGCCCCCAACTTAATTGTACATTAAGTAACTAACTTAACAATTATCCTTATCTATGTTATTAAATACCGTAAAATTCATACAGTTATTGGTGTTTTGTTGTTGTTTAAGTTGTTTGGGGTTTTTTTCCTTCACAGAAAAGAAATTAAAATCTCTGAAATCTGTCAAATAAGTTAGAAAATTAATTCCTAATTACAGTGTTGGCTGTAAGCACATTA
The DNA here is from genome assembly GCA_020745705.1 of Hemiprocne comata. NCBI lineage: Eukaryota > Metazoa > Chordata > Aves > Apodiformes > Apodidae > Hemiprocne > Hemiprocne comata. The sequence continues at coordinate 40,142,528 of CM036588.1, forward strand.
AAGTGTATCTTATTAAAACTTTGAAGCGTGTGAAAGGAGCATACCTATATCCTGAAGATATTTATTCTCTTGCTTCTCTACAACTTGAAAAATAATTTAAGGTAGAAGGCATGCATGGAAAAACAAGGCAAGTAGCCACTGGAATTGCAAGGAATTTCTTCTTGTGAAAATTTGCTTTTTAATTAATCTGGCACTGATACAGAAAACTTGGACACAATATTTAAATTATGAAAATACTTTATTGTTTCATGCACAACAAAATAACTTATGAAGAGCCTGTGAAAAGATCAGGTGGTTTCTACCCATAAAATATATTCAAGACAGTATATAAATGCTAAACAAAGATACATAACAGCAAGTATATAAATCAAGCAGAATTAATAAAGCAAACAAAATGTCTAAAAATGTAGCCTTGAGGTAAAACCTTTAGCCTTGCCTGAAAAATGAGGCAACTTTGTCAACATTTTTAATAGTGCCCTTGAGTGTTCACTGTAGCATCACAAGGCAACATCTCACCAAAATTTCTCTTTAAGGATGTGCAACAGGCATTTGTTAATTTGCTGCCTTTTGTCTTTCTGCCAAGGACATTTTTCTTGATCCAGGACCCCTGTAGAGTTCAGCAGGAATTTCAAGATCACCACAGCTGAGCAACTTGCCTTATGGTATGAAACATCTCTGGGGAGTCTGAGTGGCCACTCTAGGGCCATGAGCTGGATGCAGCTGTTAGCCCCAGGACTTGTGCTGCTCACATTGTGTTACCAGCAACATGATATCGTGTTAACATTGTTGTCCAACAGAGCTCGAGTGACCTGAGAGACCCTGGGAGAGAAACTGAGATAATGAAGTGTCTGGAGCGGAGCTTGCTGTCCACATGTCCTGCCTGCTTTTGTCCTACAGTGGAATAGTGGGGCCCATTGGAGCCATTTTCTTGCCTGCAGCATGCCTCCATAGCTCTTCCTCCCTGTCATTCTTCAGGGAAGCTGATACCTGCCCTTAATACAGGGAACCAAAATCCAATTTTGGGATAAGGTTCACAGTGAAGTTGGTTGGCCCAAACAAGTGGTCAGGGGCTAAAATAATGTCTGATGGAGGTTGCAAAACAGGAAAGCTTCTTGATGAACTATGCTGGTTTTCATTGTAGCACTTGTCCCCACTGAGCTTGTATCACAAATAAGTGTAGGTGTTAGTGTTTCTTTCTTGTGTTGATGAATCTCACTGTCTAACCACTCCTTTTCCACCAACAGGACCTACTTTGAAATGGACATCAAGATGTGGACATGGTATTATCTTCCAGCAACCCTGCAATAATTTTTTAAAGTATTAAGCTCACAACTGAATCAAATGATATTTGAGTGCCATTCAGGAGTGAGCAACTGTTTTCTGGAAGATGTGACTGATGTGCTCCTCATGGTCTTGAGCTCCTGATTCCATGCTTCATCCTGCACAATGATCTCAAAAAATCCTATTCTCACCCTGCATGAAGATACCTTAAGGCAGATATTTTATTGCCAAATGTACTTTAAGACTGGGCTCCACAAAGCACTTCAGGCATGTGTGAGCCACCATTGATATTGCTGGAGCCACAGACATTACAAAAGATAAATACATGTGTAAGTAAGCAATAGTTTTGTTGGATTAGGGCCTGCATCTCTTGCAATTAGAAAAACCCAAAACACCCCAAACCAAACCATGTTCAACAGTATGATGAAGAAAGCAAAAAATACTGTCATAATAACTGTTAGAAGTTTGTAAGGTAGAGAGAGGAACAGGGAAAGATATTTCAGAAAATAAAAGTTCTCTGGCACTAAGTATAGCAGATTTTTTTTCTAATACTCTTGTGTAGTAATATCAAATTAGTTACACACTTGTAAATATTTGTTTAGGGAAAGACATCCATATTATGAGAAAATTAATATTTCCCTAATAATAAATATCTAGAGTATCAGATATTTCCAACTTCAAAAATGAGTCTATCGATCAAACATGAAAGTGTTATAAACTGATGAGAAAAAAGCACATTCAGGTTAAATAAACCCTTAAAACATAATTTTATTTACTGCTGTAATGTCTGTGAAAAGGAAGACAGCTTTTTTCAGTTGTGAGTTTTCATGCTTTTCCATAGATACTATACATACACTTACTACATAAGAAATAAAATTGCATTTCAGACACTCATTTTGATTCCAATGAACATTGCATTAAATTCTAAAAGAACATTATTTTGAAGGTAAGCAGCAATTCTGAATTGGCACAATACCTGCTGCTTTTTAAATTGCCTATAGCATTCATGCTCTCTGCATTACTACAATAATTTCAGCAGCACATTATTACAACCTTTGTATAAAACCTGTGAATAAATTAAATGTATTTTGGTTTTTCCTTTTTTTTTTCTAAATAAAATAATGCTTGTCATCTAGCCAAACTGGCATTTTGCTGACAAGCTTGAAAAGAAAATTCTTTTTTTAATGCTTCTAGTATAGAAGAGAATTTTTCTTTTTCAAAATGAGATTCAGAAAACAAAGTTGTAGCAAATAATTAGCATGTTGATTCTGTTTCTGTTTGTTTGAAAAATCAGATGAAAAACCAGCAGCATGGTGAGTTACTAATATAATAACTTAACTAAATAAGCAGATAAAATTCCAAGAAACCGAAAGAAAAACTAATGAAGTACACTTGGGAAATTGTTACACCATGTTCTCTCTATAGGAAAACTTACCTGCATTAGGCAGGCAACTTATCTTTTGCATTTTAACTGCAAAATTTTCATTTCTGAAATGAAAAAAAAAATTTTGGACCACAGGTGCTCAAACTGGAAAATTAAGGTTTTCTGGGATTTTTTTTAGGGGGGTGATTTTTATTTATTTTTTTGCTTTCTCTTTCATTAATCCATCTCTACTCCATATGTTGATGGTAGTCTACTGGTTTGAAAAAGAAATCCAAAGGACTAGTATTGTTTGAACTACCTAACCGTGTATTCACATTCAAAGCTAGTAGTTGCTCGTGCAAAAATGCAGCCTGGTCTTCTCAAAAGTTGAATAAGTGCCATTTTCATAGGTTTTTATGCTGAATTTATGCTTTGAAACCTTCAGCAATTATTTTGGTCACTTGGTTCTCCTCTCTTGTTTTCAAGTGCAAAGTTTAGATTGCTATCTTGTGTTTCCTGTCATTTTGAATGACATTCATTGTAACTTGAATGACAGTCTCTTTGGAAGCATATACAATAGGACACATACATCCCAAACCATATGATGTCAGAAAACTCTGTCCAGTGTAGAGATGTGGCAACTGCATGATTAGACTCTTAATTTCTATTTAAAGTCCAAAATTCTTTTTTATTTAACTGATATTCAAAAGATGCAAGTCTCATTATTTTGGTAGAAATCGCCCTCATTCACCCTAGTTACTGTAAGTAAGCACGTAATTATAAAATGGACCAAATTACTGAAATCGGATTATCTTTTGAGAAGATGTATTCTGCTAGGACTAAGGATGCTGGTGAGGAAACCTTACTGTGACTATAGCCATATAGGTGGTTAGCACAGTATAACATATGTGGCAAAAAAATGGGGAGAGAATAAAAAAGAAATTAATATAATTTTGTTCCCTAATGGGGTGTGTTGATAAGATATTTGGACTTCCTTAATTTTTTTCAGAATTTGCTTTATCTTTTTTGTCTTTGGTATGCTCAGCTCTAAGAGCGATATTTACATCTTTCTCCCCCACATGATCTTACATGGTTGAAGAACCATATCCTTAGGACACTAATAAAGTGAGAGTCATTGCTTCTGCCTTCTGTGAATCTGACATTATTAGCTATGTTCATCAACAGTGATTCATGTTGCCATATTGAGAGAAATCTGTATTGCCAGGGAGTGCATGAAGGCAGTGCATGGAAGTAGGAGAGGATTTGATTTGAGTCTGTGGGAGATGGGAAAGTATGCTGCAGATCACCTTCTCATGAAAATTTCAGAGATTAAAATATTAACATGCAGAGAGAGTTGGCTGAAATAGAAACAACTAATTTTATCAGTGTAATCTCTGGCCCAGAAAGATCAACTAGATATACACTTTCCTTTTAACTAGGCTACGCGAGAAGGATGAAAAAAGAAAATAGCTAGTCAGTCTATATATGAGTAAATTTTCAGTTTGTCCTTGCTCTTCACCTGCATTTTTGGAGATGAATAAATGCTTCAGGGATGGCTTACATCTTACAGTAGAGCTGTGGGGACAGTGCAGGTCCCCTCTTGGCTTGAGGTAAGAACTCAGCTAGTGGTCATCACCCCCCAGGAGTGGACCTACCCATGGTATCCACTCGGGTGAAAACCATTGCCAGGAGGACAGTGGTGACCCAGACAGAGGTCCGTCTCAAAGATGTGGCTGTCCAAGCCTCTGGCTGCAGAGAATGCCTGAGCCTGTCACTCATATCAGAGGACAGCAGAGAGAACACCGGGGTACACTGTGACCAGGTGAATGATTTACTCAGCCTAGTGGCTGAGCTGAAAGAGGAGGTGGAATGATTAAGGAGTATCCAGGAATGTGAAAGAGAGATGGGTGGAGTAACACCCTACCATCCTTAAGACAAAGCCTCAAGGTGGAGGCCTCATGAGAAGCAGAGGATTCCCTGCCCTCTTGTCACCAGGCAGAAGTAGGGGACCTGAGAGAAGAGGGCAACTGGAAGCGGATCCCTGCTTGGGGCAGCAAAACCCCTCCCAGCCTCCCCAACCATCACAGGTGCCCTTACAGAACAGATATATGGCCCTGGAAATGGAAAACCAGGTAACTGAGGTTACTGAAAAAGGTCCAGGGAGTTGCAGAGGCAGTCAGGCCCATGCATTAGGACTGCCTCTGTTAAGAAGAAAAGGAAGGTCATTGTTGTGGGAGATTCTCTTTTGAAGGGAACAGAGAGCCCCATATGCTGTCCAGACCCATCCCACAGGGAGGTCTGCTGCCTCTCTGGGGCCTGGGTTACTCATGTCACCAAGAAATTCCCAGGCCTGGTGTGGCCCTCTGATTACTACCCACTAGTGGTCATGCAGGTGGGCACTGACGAGGTTGCCAAGTCAAGTCCTAGGGCGATGAAAAGGTATTTCAGCGAACTGGGTGGAATGCTTGCAGGATCAGGAGCACAGGTGGTCTTTTCCTGAGTTCCTTCAGTGTAAGGAAAAGCTGAAAGGATTAGGAAAACACAGCTGATTAATTAATGGCTTAGAGGCTGGTGCCGTTGGAGACAAGAGCAGACAGTGAGATGAATCGAGAACTGGCTAAACAATAGAGCCCAGAAGGTCATGATCAGCAGTGCAGAGTCCAATTGGAGATATGTGACTAGTGGTGTTCCCCAGGGGTCAATACTGGGCCCAGTCTTATTCAACATCTTCATCAATGACCTGGATGAGGGGATAGAGTGTACCCTCAGCAGGTTTGTTGATTATACAAAGATGGGAGGATTGGCTGATGCACCTGAAGGCTGTGCAGCCATTCAACAACATCTAGACAGACTGAAGAGCTGGCCAAAGATAAACCTAATGAGATTCAACAAGAATAAGTGTAGAGTCCTTCACCTGGGGAAAAAAACACCACGCACCACTATAGATTAGGGGCTGACCTGTTAGAAAGTAGCCCCATGGAAAAGGACCTTGGGGAAGTCGTGGCCAAAAAGTTATCCATGGGACAGCAATGTGTCCTTGTGGCCAAGAAGGCCAATAGTATCCTGGAGTGCATTAAGAACAGTGTGGCCAGCAGGTTCTCCTCCCCCTCCACTCTGCCCTAGTAAGACCACATCTGTGTCCAGTTGTGGGCTCCCTAGTTCAAGAGGGACAGGAATGTGTTGGAAAGAGTCCAGCGGAGGGCTAAAAGGATGATTAAAAGATTGGAACATCTGTCATATGAGGAAGGCAGAGAGACCTGGGGCTGTTTAGTCTTGAGAAAAGAAGACTGAGAGGGGACCTTATTAATGTCTATAAATATCTGAAGGGTGGATGTCAAGAATGGGCCAGTCTCTTTTCAGTGTTGCCCTGTAATAGGATAAGTGGAAACAGCACCAAGTTGCAACACAGGAAGTTCCACCTCAACATGAGGAAAACATCTTTACTGTGAGGGTGATTGAGCACTGGAACAGGCTGCCCAGAGAGGTTGTGGAGTCTCCTTCTCTGGACGAGTTTCAAGACCCATCTGGATGCGTTCCTGTGTGATCTGCCTTAGGTGTTCCTGCTGCAGCAGAGGGGTTGGACTCGATGATCTTCAGAGGTCCCTTCAAACCCCTATGATTCTATGGTTCTAGTATTCTATGATACTACAACCTACCCCTTCTCAACAATATTGATTTTTTTTTCTCTGAAATGTCCCAAATATTGAGATAAATATGTTTACCTTGAAACTTTTGTTGTACTTGGACTACTGCCTCTGACTTCAGTGAACCACAGAGGACTTTCTTTCTCATTTCATTGTGTAGGTGTTTCTATGGAAATTTGAATTTTCCACAAAAATGGTCTCTATACTTTTGTCACAATTTTATTCGTCTCTTCATTTCTGTTAAATAATTTTCAAGAATTACTCAATTGTTTAAAGCAATCAGACTACAGCTATGACTTTAACAACATCTTTACAACATTGTACCACTAGCAGACTGTGTATCTCAATCATGACAGCACATGCTGTTGGGCAAGGTAGTGTAGTTCCATTGAGTTACACAAAGCAGTTGACTTACTAGGTTTCCACACATCTTGAACGATATTTATCTGCTATAAGTTTAAATGGCTGAACATAAATGCCCACTGGAGACAATTTATGACAGGGTCAACTTGTTTTATTTAACTGTAATCTTCATAGTCTCTAGCTGAAACTACACTTTGTTTACTAATGCTATTGACTAAGGCACTTTCTGAGGCCATCCAAGACTGGAGTATGTACAGTGCAACCTTGCAAGGCTTATGCAACATGCAGTATAGAGTCAGCTCTTGGAAAGAAAGAGGAGAGATTATCCATCTCTGGAAAATCTGAGCACTATTTTAATGGTGATTTTTAGTAGTCCCAATATTAATGTGAATTATTGTGAGCAACGTACAGACCTGAAATTTAAGCTTTGAAACAAACCTTTTCCAGAGGACTGGGTAAAAACTTCCTTTAGCCATGCCTTAGCTCTTGGGGATCTCTTTGATAACATTTTTCTTGTAATTACCAGAGAAACAATGTTTGAATTTATTAAAGAAGTTAGCTGCCAGTCCAACCTCTTCCATGATGTTTAACTCTTCCTCTCCACCAGCCTCTCTCTTTTTATCTGTAATCCTCCAAACTCCTTGTCCCACTCCCAGAAAAACTGATTAGAAAACTGAGCAAGGACTTTTTGCAGTGAAAGTGGTTTCAGACTTGTTTAGTTTGTTTGTTTGTTTGTTTGTTTCTAAGAATGGAGAAAAATCTTATTTGGCTAGTGAACCCTTCTGTTTTTCCTGACTTTTCCAACATCTCTCTTGGTAACAGGACACCTTGCCCAGAGAGATAATTGTTCCAAACAATTAGCTATGGGACATAATTATGGATTTGGAAGCTGCAAGTCTCCTATTGACTTGTAAGCTTTAAGTGTATGAGGTGTCATTTGAAGCTTGTTTTGTTTCTAAGGAATTCTTTAATTAAATCTTCTTTTTTCATTCTTCCCCCTCCATGCTCTTAGTAAATTGCTGGCAACAATAGTGGCAAATTACTGAATACAAAAAAGTTTAGACAAAATGATAATTTAGTTCATTGTACCAAAATCTCCCACAGAGAACTTTCGTATACCTACTTCTGGTTCTGTAGTTGCACTTAAATTATTCCTGTTCTTAAGAACTGACTACTTATCTTTGATAATGAAGATGTAATTTTCACTTTGTAATAATTTTAAAGGGCTCATATTTTTTTCAAACTAATTGTCCTTCTTCTTGCATTAAAAAAATTGCCATTTCCCAATGCAGTTTCTTAATATTAAGGCATAAATCAGGAGATATTACTAAACACAAATTATTCAGATCTCTGTTGCTCTTTTCTGTTTCTGTCTGTGAAATTTTTTCTATCTGTAAAATGTTTCCAACTCTGAAATGTCAGCATTTGTACAGTCTTTGCACTTGAGCTTCAAGCTGATTTGGAGTAAATTACTACATAGGCTTTGGGCTCAGAGGCATAATACCCCTGGTTTAATTCCATTAATAACAACAAAAATAATTATAGTAATGAACTAACCCTCTAACCTCTGACCCAAAATTCATTGCAAGGAGTAAGGGTCCTTTTTTCAAGCTAGACCTTGCAATCAATCTTAGAAAGATCTTTGGAAGGCGCACTGCAATGTCACTCAACAAACTGCTTATACATGTGCTCACTCTTAGCAGATCTACTGTCTTAAGGAGGTCTCTTTCTGTGCATGAACTTGGAGATGGACTTTCACTGTCATTATCTATTGACAGGGAAACTTTCAATCAATATTCAGAAAAATCATACTGTACTTTGAACCTGTAAAAATTCAAGTTTTATTTTATTCATGTTCCGAAAGTTCTGCTTTTATTCCTTTGCTCTCTTTTCCTCCATCCATTACTTTTCTGCCTGAGAATTACTGTTTACACATCAGTGTAGTGTCTGCATTTTTAGCTTGGAGCATGCCTAGTTTTGGCATGTGCTGGCATTGATTTATGATCCAGACCTTCACGCTTCACAGATAGTGAATTTATTTCCTAGGTTTTCACAAATGGGTCAAAAATATCTTTAATGCTGCAGAAGGTAAATAGCAAATGAATCCTAGTCAAGATAATGCCTGCACTCCCTCTATGACAAGCATTCCAAAATTGTTCATGGTTTGCAACTGTGTTAAAGTATTCACCACTACTCAGGGAGCTGGGCTGTCTATTTAACTTCAGACTCCACATACTCACTGAATAAGAAACATCTTCATCCTAGGAAAAAAAGCCACAAAATATTGCATATGTATGCGTAATAAAATATTATGATGTAACACAGTTATGATGGATAAACAGTAATTTTACCAGCAATGGCCTCCTGTTGAAGGAAATGAATGATGGTACTTTAAAGTGAGATCAAAACATCCCAGCTGATGCAGAGTGCAGTCTTAATAAAAGGAGAATTTTAGAGCTAAAGAAATTGGAAAGTTTACTTAGGTGTAGGAGGAAGCATTACTCCATTGATTTAAACCCAATGTTTTTCATTATGGAGTATACAAGGCTGCATACAGTTATATCTTGGAGAGAAAGAATTAAAAATAATGAGAAGGAAATAGAAAACAGAATAAATTAATATTTAGAAAAGTTCTACAAATACAGCTTGAAAACTGTAGGCACAGGTTTTAATGGGAAAATCTCCCCATCAATATAGCCACTTAAGTCACCCGTTTATTATTAATTAGCTGTAGTTCCTCTCCAGGACTGCACACCTGGGTTTTCAATGGACAATCCTTAGCCCAGGTGATTCATTGTGGGAGCAGATATATCCCAGCTGGGAGCACCGGCTGCACTGCCGTGGGGCTGGGTGCTGTGGTAGCCAGCTGTCTTTGGGAGAATGTTTTGCTAATGGAATCAAATGTACACTAGTGCAGCACTGTCTCTTGGAGACAAGGTTCTGAATAGTGCTGCAGTGGCTCATACTCTGCATGTGGAAAAACACAGATCAGGTTCACGTTGCTTACCAAGTCCTGGAGCTAAACTGATTATACTATTGAATCCACTTCCACAGTTCTTAGACCCCCAGACACTGGGATCATATTAGAGATGTGTTTCCTATGGATGTAACCATTGGAATACTCCTGTCAGCTTCATCTATTTTACAGGGCTTTCTGCTGTTAAATTTGTATTCTGTGGTGAATTACATACATTATTCCACCATCTCCTAGGCTGCATAGGTAAAATTGTGCATTAAAGTAAGAATTTATTTGCAATATTTACCTAAGAAATCCAAACAGATGTAGTACATTCAATTCATAACTACATGCATCGTGATTTGATTATTTCTGTGCTAGAGGGCTCTTGGGCACATAGAAGTATCTGTAACAGTAGCATACCCATCTCTCTGAAGGATCACTACATTTCTTTTTTGATCTGAATCCAGCTCACAGCCAGAAGATGGAGGTACAGTAGGGCTTCAATCCACGCACCTGGGGCCTGTTGTAGCAAGGGTGTTGACAAGACTGCCAGTTTATGCCAATATCTGAAAACTGATCAGCCAACTACAGAATAACCATCTCATTTTTGTTGGAGGCCTAAAAAGAGAGGCTTGATTTTCCTTTTCCTCCTCTTTCCACTCCTGCAGACTTTTCTGACTTGCCTTCCTTTGTATTTTGGGCAAGGAATTTTCCTCAGGAAGCCTCATATGAGCGGTTAGTGGATTTTGTGAGGCAGCAACATTCAGAATTCAGGTAGAATTGCTTTACCAGTAACCACCATCAGATTTCTGTTTATACTCCTTTCCAATTCCCCTGTCCCCCTTGCTGGAGATTCGAGACTGTATTCACATGCATTCCTGAAAGTCCTGTCTGCCATTTACAAGACATGTGGAAGGTGGGGAGTGAAGCTGCTTCCTGGGACACAATAACTCTGCTTTTTGGCATGCCCCTTCACTGCTTTTATTGTAATGTTCCACCAAACAGTTAAGTTACAAGAGCTTTGTTCTCAGTGAGAAGTGAATTATTAATACACTAGCACTAGAGAAGAGAAGCAAGGTGGTTGGTGAATTGAGGTTACTGTGAAGTGTGCACAAAGACAATCATTCAATTCCAGCAGTTATATGAATCATAAAGGACCACCCCGACTTGAAAACAGCAATGTGGTCTTTTCTGTTGTTCAACACTAGTCATGGGTGATTGAAGAACAAGACAGTCTTACAGTCCTGCTACAGTCTTCTAATTGATCTGGACTTTGGTTAATCTAAAATTAATTACATTATTCTTTGCTCATTATACATTATTACTGAAGATCTGGAAAGGCAATTAGGAACAGAATAAACAGCAGTAAATGGTAGCCATGCAGGTAAGTCAACAAGGTAGCCCATGTGTTGAAAAAGACAAAAAGAACAGTGGCGTGAACAAAAAAAAGGACTAAAACATGCATTTCTATGTTAAATGAAAAGTGAACATTAATGTTTCAGTTGTTCAGTCTCACCCTCAGACAGGCAGATGTGCTTCATTGCCTCCGTTATTAATTCAGTGACTCCAAATACATGTAAGTACAGACTTTGGTTAGGTTAAATCACTGAGGATATGGGACTGGATGAAACCTTGAAAGCATCTTTAAACAGATGGGAGGAAAGTATAAGAAAATTGGGGGGGTGGGAAATGAAATAATTATTTTAAGCAGACTCTAAGCCAAATCAAATAATATTATAAAAATACTTGTTTAAGTAAAACTTGCAAGTGTAAGACACTAATCCCTTCAAAAACATGTTAGCAAGTGTTCTAAGTAAAAACCTCAATAAATTGATATATCACAGAGGAATTTGCTGATATGCAGGGGAAAAATTAGGCTTCTATTAGAAGGCACTAGTGTGAAGAAGGCTTACTGGGTTTTGAAACACTCATCCTCTATCAGCACTAATATTAGTCAGTGTTTTGTAAATACAGTTGAAAGACCTCCAAATGTTCTGCGTACCCTCTCTGTTAGATGGCAGTATTGGGCCAGTCATGGGTTACTCCCAGCATTAATGTGGTTTTAGCATTCACCTTACCCACAGAGATCATATTTGATTTTTTTTTTTAAACTAGTGATTATAAGTAAGGCATAGTGAACTAGCTTACATGCAGGCATATGACAGAAGGGCTGTCTTGTGGTAGGACTAGACCCAGAAGCTGTACTTTAATATATCAAGGATGCAAATCTGACAAATAGGTAGTACTGGCATCTCCATTAGGTTAAAGCATATAAGCCAGATCTTCAAAATTGCTAAGAACTGACTTAAAGTCATAAATAAGAAAGAACAGTTTAGAAATTTTTGTCACTGTCTCTTGGATCTTGAACTAAATGTGTTTGGCCCAAATTTCCCCCAGTAATTGTGAGAGTTTTGGTTTGTTTTGCTCTTTTTAATTAGGATGGACACTCACATGCATCCAGGAGTTTGTAGCTTTAAAAAAATAAAGAAATGTAAAAACCCAACCAAAACACTACCTTAATAAATGGGCCTAGGTTCATGACATGTCATAAGATTCAGCAACTTTTAAATGCAATAAAAAGGGAGGACTATGTCTGTGTTTATCTTCTATCACTCACTAAAATCTAGGTTTCTTAAAGATGCAGCACAAATATTTTGCTGCAGAAGGAACTCTGACATCTAAAATAATCCTCATTCTTTGTACTGGGTGAGATTCAGGGTATACTGTAAGGAGCAGAGCACTCCAGTAAAGATAGCTGTTCTTAGAAAAAAGTATTAGGTTTGCTTGCCTAGAGCTAGACATACTTAGAGAAATACATAATTAGGATGTGCACAGTTTTCCACGCCATTTAGGAGGGGTTTTAGTGAGGGGCAAAGGGAGAGAAGATTGAGGGTAGCTGAGTCCTAGTGTTACTATCTCTTGCCCATTCCTTGTGGTGCTCAGCAACTCTTAAATCACTGCCTTATGGATCTTCCAGCTGTTCATTCTGATATCCTGACCCACCACCACATCCCTCTGCAGTGAACCCTCTTCACTCACTCTGGCTCCATGTCTGCCTCTGACCTTCATTAACTTACAAAGGTACAACAGGGAAAGTGGGAAGTGAAACAACTGGGCAAGAGAAATAAATATTATCTCCATAGGCAAGGAGCTCCATAGAAAGTAAGGAAAAATTATACTTTTTACTGAACAGTAACATTGATTACCTTGAAAATTCTAGCTAGGTTGGGATCACAATGTGCCAAAGCCCTGTATGCCCAGCTGCACAAATTCATAGCAATCATTGCCCCAGAGAGCTTATAGTCTAAAACAAACGTGTGGTGACATACGGAGCTGTCTCAAAAGAGATGAAAACTGCAAGAGATGAGCAAGGCAGCGAAAGGGAAAAAGCTCATACAGGAGACTGACAGCAGGGCCTATTCCTTTGGTAGGTTCAGGGGCACACAGGGTGTTTGTAGTATTACAGGGAGTGGAGAATTGCCCTGTGTACAGCACAGAGCAAAAGACTATATAGTACAATATATATGTATTATTCTGAATCCTGCTTTTGAAACTGAGACCTTGATCAAGCTTCTTCCATACCTGCTGCTCTTCCCAATCCTTGTTGTTCCAATTTAGCTTTTCAAGGGAAAAAAAAGCTTTTCAAAGAAGCTCTCTTTAACATAGTAACCTAATTTCTCTTGGGCTTTTAACTGCACTGGATGAAAAATTAATTACTCTTTATATGCAAAATAACTAGATTTAAAAAAAAAAATCTTTGCAATGGAAATGGTGTTTCAATCATAAAACATCTGTTATACTTCAGAATCAACTTACAATATAAGCATCAAGTTTAATAAATATAATGTTAACTACATTCTGAAGATAAGTAATGTAGATTAAAGAGAAATACAGGAACAAAAAGATGTACCAGAGAAAAAAAACAGGAAGAAAATATGCAATTTTCCTCTTAAATTCCTTTCCCATATATACTTTTTTTCTGTTGTTCACATGTGCTGTCTTTTGAAAGATGTTGTGAGCTTTCAGCTTGTCCTCATTAGTACATGCTATTTTGCATATTAAGGATTAGTATAACAATTTTTTTAATAAAGTGTTGTTATATGGCATCAGTTACGAAAATCTGATGCTCACATTTGAGCTTTGTTTCAAACTCTTTGAAGCCATCCAAGAAACAAGGTACATGCGATTGCTCCTAGGTCATTCTTCTGCTACAGAAGCTGACCAGGTTTCCTGCCCCTAGATATGGTTTTCAACTGAGTGATTACTAGGGTGGTGTAAGTAAACAGTTGTCTTATATTAAAGAACTGAATATGAAGCAAGGGGATGAGTAGATTAAATGCTATTTTCCAGCACCTTCAGGAAGCACAAAGTTAAAGATCTCATCACATGCTGTGTAGATCAGAACTTTCCTCCAAGTTTCTGTAGAATATGTATTGAACAAATTTCAACCCACTGCATGAGGCTTAGCCATTTGATCTGCTCTGATTCATTCTTTTATGAATAGAGAAGGTGCCTTCTGTAATCTTACAGACAATGCATTGAATCCTTCAGGTGTGGCACCAATTACTGGTACAGATTTGTAGTAAAGAAAAGATCTGTGTATAAAAGTCATGGATATGTCAAATGGTAAAATTGTCTGCCAAGTCCAAACGGTCAGATGGCTTATAATTATCCATGTTTGCTATTGATCTCAAAATGTAGACACAATCTGTGAAAAAACTGTATTGAATTTTTTGCTTTACTTCTTTTCTTTCTCTGATTTCCTTCAAACTAAATGTCATCCATATAAACTTTCGCTCCCTCTAGGCCTGCCACAATTGTGCTCTTTTGTTGGTTTTTTTTTTTTTGGTCAGATGATTCCTAGGGTGGTTTGCAATGCTGAACACAAGATAATGAGAGCAATATTTTTATATTGCATTATAAATATCTCCAGCTTGGTACCATCGAGGCACAGCCAGACTCTGCTATCTGTACCAAGAGAAATGCAGTCTCTCATGCTGCCTTGGTTGCTCTGTTGTGACAGCACCAAGAAGGAAGAGCACTGTTTGAGGATTTCCCTGTAGCAAAGAAAGCATGTCTTCCATAGCCAATCCTTTACCATCCCTTCTCCCTAAGACATCTCTCAGATGTACATGTATTTGGTGAGTAGAGTGCATGGCCACATACTCAACTTGTGCCAAGTATCTGAATACCATCCTATTTAATTCATCACAGATCAGACCCCCAGAGGGGACACAGTGAGAAGCTAATGAAAACTCTCCTCCTGGGTTCCAATATCTTTTCTTCACAGAAAGCACTTCTGGCCCTGTTTGTCTTGCATCAAAGTGTTACACAGGCTTCTCGAACTAAGATTTAGGACCAGGTGTAAAAGAAATAAAACTACACTGCTAGAGGATTACAAGAATAAGATGTTTTCTGCCTTCACCCCACGCCTACGCTGTCTTTGCTTCCAATCTCAAAGTGTAGTAGCCATGTGAAGAATCTCCTGTTTCTTCTTTGAAGGGAGAAGAGTCACAAAGAAGCTGTTGTTCCTTGCTGTTTGAGATACCAATCAAAAATAGTACTTCCAAAAAGCCATGTGCACTCAGTCTTCAGAAAATGTCTGCATGTTGTCAGTAGTTACGAGTTTTTGTAATCAATCTCCAGGCTAGCACATGGAACCATGCACCTTGACCCATCTCAGGCTTCTTTGTCCAAAGCTGGGTGAAACCTGAGTACGAGTAGACCCCTGTCCTCACTTTCCAGGTGATCTTGCCCTTGTGGCAGCTTCTTGCTCAGGCTGAACAGCACAATACTGTCTGTAAGGCACAGAGACATGCATGTGTGGAACAGAATAATTTTCTATTTAATCTTGTTTTAATATTTACTGTATAAAATGAATCAATTGTAGTTTGACAACTGTATTAGATTGTGTTATACAAATGCCGGTGGAGTTAGAAGAGGAGATCAATAAATAAATTGATGATCCTGTTTTCCCTAGATGAAATGGATACTTTGAGGTAGTTTAAATTATGTATTAAATAAACAGTGTAACACAAAATATATTCAAGAAAAGGGTCATGGTAATAGGTTTTGAGGACTGAAAATTTAAAATAATTGCTAAAAAAGCAGTTAGTTTCTGAGGCTAAAGCACATTGTTGCCATACTGCGAATTCACTTTTTTTTAACTAGATCTGTTAAATTTTTAACTTCTGCTTGCTGCGTATGTCATACTTTAATTACAGGCCAAATAAACTCTATCCAAACTTCTGCCAGCTCCACCAACTTTTAATTTTAGAAAATGTTTGTTATTAAGCTAATTAGTGATCTTTTGTCTTAATTTTAGGGGGAGGGGGGCTGTAAATTAGCTGGTTTAATGTAATACTATGTTTCCACTGGTATTTTTGACTGACTTGTGTTTTGTTACTATTTGTTAGCATACCCACTTTCATTTTTTTTCTTATACACACTTTGTACTGAAAATGCTTCCTTCAGATACTGTGTTTAACTTTCCTCCATTGTAACCAAGGGATTGGAGCAGCTATTTCATTCCTTCTGCTTTGGAATAGTAATTTTACACACAGCTTGAAATAAGTACTTTTGGGAATTCTTAGCTAAAAAGGCATTAAATCTAAGACCATAAGTCTAAGACATTAAAACATTAAGTCTAACATTAAGTCTTCAGAAAAATGAAATGAGGCCTGATTTTGTTCCCACGAAAGAATTTTCCAGGGCCAAATGTGAAAGTGAAATGGCAACACTGTGACTGGATTTGGACTGTCCACTTAGGAGACTGGGTTTTTGAATACCTGCTGCATCAGCAGGGCTATCCTAAATAACAGGGAGGTCCTGGGAGCAGCAGATGAACTGCACAAGCTCAAAGGCTGAATATCACGTGTGCTGGAAGACTGGACTTGTAATTGAGGTAAAGTAAAGCTTGGTGATGAAAATGATGGCATCCTAGTGAGAGGCATAGCTCTATCACAAAGGTCAGACAAGGACCTGCAAGCAGGGAACCAGAAGTGGCAGGGCGTGCTCCTTAACTTGACAAATTGACATTGTTTTTAGAAAAGGAAAATATGTTACTGTTCTGGAGTTTGAAGTAACCTCTGATCATACAGACGACTGACTCTTTGCAGCAACTGAACCAAGAAACTGTATTCAGTTTGGTGTAGCACTTGGGCTCACACTTAACATTGTTGATAGCTGCAGGATTATGCATGTGATCTAACCTCAGCTTTACTTCAGGACTGTCTTGTAAAATAATGTATTGGCGCATTCTAGACCAATAGAAAGGTGGAGCATGGAGTAGGTTATGTATTCGTCATATCTTCCATGCAGGGCACAGAAAAGGTCTTTAGATCCCTGAGGGTCCTTATTTTGAAGATCTGAATCTAGCAGTTTTTCTTCATACCACTCATCTCAGAGGAGATCAGATAAACTTCTGCTGCGGTACCACAGATGATCTCCAGCCCACGCCTGTCCTCTGGGTAGGCTATGGGCACAGCGTCTGCAAGCAGGAGTGGGAGAGTGTATGACTAATCCTGCTTTCCCACTGTTGGAAATATTCTCTCTCAGCAGCATGTATGAAAACTAAAAATGAGCCCAATTAAAGTGGACTATACCAATAAAGAGAAAACACACAGCAACAGATGAGTGATTATGTAGGGCAAACCAGTGTGGCAGGCAGCTGAATGCAATATGCTCTACTAAATTTAGATCATATATCGTACACATGGGTAGGTGGTATGTACTGTGGTCAGCTACCTTCGACTTGTTTGCTGTCTTATTGGTTAGGTGTTCAGGTCTGAGCTGTTGTAAATTCTTCTACTTTTCAGTGCTTACAGTCAAATAGGCTGCCTGGGGAGCTCACAGCTACAGTCCCATCTAAAGACAGAATTTTAAATTGTTTCTTTTCTCAGTGTTCATTTATTCAGTTCTTTTCCATTGCCTACTGCTTTTGGACCCTAGTCATGAGCAGAGCAATATACATTTGAATTGTTATTGCTGCTGTGTTGCAAAAGCTGTGTCTATCAGCTGAAGTGAATCACTAAAGCTACCTTATGATTTTAGCTACAGCTATTTTTCATGCATTTAAAAAATGTGCATGGCATAAATATATGACTGACCAGATTTATGTTCTCTCATTCATGATGGGGAAAAAAACACCTATCAACATTTGTGTATGCATTCAACATTTTGCATGACAGGCTTTTCAAACCTTATGAATATAAAACAATAATCACTCCAGGGCAAGATTACGTTTTGTTGTGGGGTTTTTTTAGCATGCTTGTAACACAACAACAACAACAACAAAACCCACAATAATGATAGATAACTAAATGGTAGAGAGATTTTTAAACAGTTGTAAGAATGTTTTCCAACAAGATTTTTAAATTTTATTGTATTACTTTTCAACTACTGCTGCTAAATATTGAATATTATTGTTATCTCCCTATTCTATATACGGATACTTGGGGTGCATATACGTGATTATAAGAAAATATATTACAAGTTGCAGTGTTGATACATCTTGTTATAAATCTATTCCTTCTCCCACTCTTTGTTTTGATCTTGCTAGACTCTAAACCTTTGTGGCACTTCAAATTGGCATTTTTGTACTTTTTGATAAAAACTTCAGACAGAACTGTTCAGCTGTTTCTGAGAATAACACTGCAAGAACAACTTGTTATTTGGCCAATTTTAAGTAAAATCAAGTAAAATCAAATAATCATTGTGTTCCAGTACACAGTTCTGAAGGCTTTTCATCAAGGGCTTCCTATTTTGCAAAGAAACGTGTGGTTTTTTCCTGTTCCTTTCAGTGTTCACGGGAAATTATAAGCAAACTATAAGCACTGGAAAGATTTCTGTACTGAAGGAGGTAGATTTTCATATCTCTATACTCTTACAACGTATAGCATAAACTCTAATTTGACTAAAACATCGGCAGCTGATGAGTAAGGAAAAAGGCAGTTCTGACAACCATAGATTGAAATGGGTCAAGTACATAAGCCAACAGTCTATCAGTAATTCTGTAATGCAGGAAGGTGAAATAAAGCTGCCATGAAGGCAGGCAAAGAGGGAGGATAACTGGAGCTGCAGAGGATGAGAGAAAGAGTCAGTTTTGAGAAGAAGCAGAGAACAGACAGAAACAAGGAGTCTAGGAGGATGGAGACTGACACAGGATCTTGCATCCAATAGCACAGGTGCAACCACCTGTGCCACTGGCCAAGGCAGAGATACAGTGGGAAATACATCAGATATGCATGCAATTAGAGAGCCTATGAGAATGCATGCACCGAGGCCAGTCAGCCAGATTTAATTCTGCCCTTTCTTATCTTGCACATTCCTAAGTAACAGAAGACATTGTTTCACTAACATAACTTTAATTCCTAATTATAGAATAAATTTGATATGTATATATAGCAGCATCTTATTGTCAGTTGCACAGCAGTAGAAGAGCTTAGCCCTAAATACAAAATGGATTCTTTAAAAAGAGAATTACCATGCAAATGTTTAGAACTGTGTGTCGTCTTCTTAAAAAAAAAAAAAAAACAACAAACAAAACAAGACTTTTATTAGCTTTATAAATATAGTTTTGTGAGATACTGAGTTAGATTTAGCAGTAATATAGGGGTAGAAATGTTTTGACCGTGTAGTGGGAAGAACATTTTTTGTGAAATAAAACATCTGGAGCTAAACTTCATAGAGAGTGGCATATTGAAGGTGGCTATTAGCATTATGCACACACAGGGCCTGATTTTACAAAGGGACAAAACTTCTATTTGCCTCTGTTTTAGTAGGAGATCCTAGGGGCTCAGCAAAATAGCCTTTCATGCCTTACAGCTGTACGCTTTAATGCCATCTAATGTTCTTGTGTGCGCCTCTCTGAAATTCATGGCCTATCCACCTGGCAGAGGGAAGGTAAACATTGGTTTCCAGGAATCCTGAAATTTCTTTAAATTACAAGTGCAGCAAATGAGCACAAACATGGTTGTGTATCAAGCTGTACTGTATTCCACTGCAGCCAGGAACACCCTTCACTAACAAGAATTTTCCCACCATTCAAGGTAAATTAATCCTCCTTGTCTGGCCATGCAACAGACAATTAGTATAACCTGTCTTGGTCAGGGCTATTTTCTAACAATTCTGCATCACTATTTGCTTTGATTTAGGCTATTATATGCCTAGATAAATATGGTATGCAGTAAATATCTATGCAATAGATAAAAATAATCCAAAATATAGAACAGTTCTGAGAAACAGAGTTTGGAGAGAGAAGTGGTCTAAATCAGAGGAAAGTCTAAGAGGTGCAAAAGGCTAGACACCTGGCTCATATATAATCTCCTGACTTCCTCAGTGTTTCCACAGAAAAACAGCTAATATTCAGTTTCACAGCATTAGTGACGATTAATAAGCAAAAAGAATGATTTTTCACCTTACATCACACGTAAATGTCACAATGGAATTTCAACTGTAATGTATCAGCTACATTCTGGTATTTATTATATTATATCTCTTTCAAACATATGTTTTCAGAGACATATAGCAACTAGTGCTAATACCCAATGTTCCACTTCTCATCATTTTGTTCAGCTAGTCCTGACATTTCATAGTTCATGTATCCTTTACTTAGTCATTTTTTCTAAATGTAATGTCCCAAAAGAAATAAAATACTTTAGTTCAATTAAAATAAATAATGGATGGGGAGTAATATGCCAAGCATGGCATTTATCTCTGGTACAAAACATATATAATTGTTGGATTTCTAACTTGAAGCAATGAAATAAGTGGCATAGAATTAAGAACTCTTTTTCACTTCCCCAAACCTTAGCTAGTCTACAATTTATGGGGTCTCACTTCACTTGTATAGATCAGAAATAATTTGGTTGAGGGTGTTTTTTAAATAGTTATTGTCGTAATGCCTACAAGACCTATGCAGGATTGGAGCCCTCTTTTCTAAATTGCACTCAAATACAATCTTCAAATATTACAATCTTAGTGGGCAAAGTGAAGAGGTAAGAGCAATGAAAGGTTTGTAAAGTTGAAGTTCAGTGGTAAAACCAAGAAGGTACAGCACTAGGAGGCAGAATATTAGTATTAATAACTGAAGTATCCAATAAAACATCATTTGGAATGATCTAAATCCCTTAGGTGTCAATGAGAGGTGTTCCTCCAAATGGCACATCAGAGAGCTTCAGGCAGACCTTGTGAAGACCTCAATATGTCTTCCGGGCCCTTTGACTCTACCAGTAAATCCATTCTCAGCTTTTTCCCTCTGGCCCCTTTTGCTTACCTCTCTGTTTCTTTTCAACAAACAGTAATATACCCCTTATAATTATATTAGAGGTGTAGATATTACATATGCAACATTTTTTTCAGTAGAGTTTGTTTTCCCAAAACATTTTTAGAGAGAGTAAAGTTTGTTTACTCTGGTAGCTTGTCTGGCAACTGAGCTTTGTCTTGAAGGCAACATTTGTCTTCTCATTTAAATGTGAAAATTAGGTCTAAAATCACGTCTGCACTGGAAGCATTATTTAGTTACTGAGTAGTGAATGTTATTAATATGGCCTTCACAAACCCTGAAATATGCTGCTGCTCTTTTTCAGTTCTGAAAACATAGGTGGTATGTGGCTGCAGAGGTAGATTAAAAGTATGTACTGTGTAGCATCTAGCCCAGTTATAATGAGTTATCTTTTTTTTTTTCCCTTCTCTGTGGATGGCAGATTTAATATTTTAGTGATGTTTTGAAATAATTGCACACACTTCATATATTCTCCTATTGCCCTATTTCCTTCTTCTCCATTCTTACTATTTTCAGCATTTTTCTCCTTTCCTATCCAGATTATGTCATGAATCTGCAGTCTGCTTCCCACAGCTTCAATTTAATCACTGGTCAGACAGAAGATTATTCACTTTTCTGCTGTATCACAATTTGAGCTGTATACTCTAGTCAGCCTGGAAACCCTGTTTCAGATGATGGCTCCTGCCTCTGGTGATTTTATAGGATCTCTTCCTGCAGTCATCCCAATGTAGGGAAAAAGGTGTGCTATCTGGTCTCCTGGAGTCTGCTTGGAGAAGGTCTGTCAGCCAGCTTGTGTTTCACAGATCATATTCAGATGTCTTCTATATAAGAAAAATATGATCTATTATATAAATATGATCTAAAATATAATCTATTATAAACAAATTATGCTTTTAATGTAACTCTACTGAATTTAATCAAATAATCAAATTCTTTGGTATGGGTTATTTTTTCTGTTTTAGAGGTTTTTATACTGGCTTTAAAAACATCAAACTTGATAGTAAATTCTTGTTAAAATATCAGGAAAATAAGTATGGCAATCATAGCTTTAATGTCATACCAGACAGTTCTGTAATTTTCAGCTGTCTTCAGGATCCTGTAAAACTACACTTCCCAAGGTGTGAGGAGGAAGTTTCGATCAATCAACTGCTTCAGCAAGATATCACTTTGAGGCAAAACAGCTTTATTTGCCCCTGGTGTAATACAGATGATCAGAAATCACTTCTGATTGACCTTTACTTTAATCAGGCCAAATAAAAACTCACTTGTTTTATACTAATGGATGTCATTCAGAATAAAAAGGTGTTGCAGCCAATGTGCTGACTGCCAAAGCTAGAAAAGCAGAAACATGGTAAGATATATGTTTTCATGTGGTTTCTCCAGCTGGATCAACAAGTTTAGGTAAAACTTTCTGTAAGAATCCAGTGTTTGATGGTGTACCTTGTGATATGCTCCAGGTTCAAGCAAAAGGGTTGATTTACTACAGCTTTGATTTCATCTAGGAATGTGGATTGTGTTTAAGAAAATAATTTCAGAATCACCTTTAAGAGTCTGGTGTCACTGAGGTGAGTGAAAATATGTCAGTGCTAAAAGTATGAATGAAAATAGAAAGCTTCAAAGGTCACTCTTTATGGAATCCTCTGAGAGAAAAGATTTTTAATTAGATAATTACCAAAACATCCTGCTTCATTGTAGTTCCTTATACACCATTGACTGTATTTCTAAGATTCCTTCAAAAAAAAAATCAATGGAAATTGGACACTTCTTAACTATGTTATCTTACACATTTACCTCATGCAACCAGTTAACTACTGATCAGCTTGTGTAGTCTTTCAAATGGAAAATCTAACCTCAGTAAACTATTTTTAGATGAAACTTGAATTTCAATCTAAACATAAAATGAGCATAATCTCCCAATTTCAAGAAAAAATCAAAACCAAGGTGCATTTCCCTTATAAGAGCATCCCACTGTGGCCCTGAGGTGCAGTACAAAAGTGCTCGCATTTTATGAAGAAATACTTATCATAAAGTGTTCAACAAATACTTTGTTCTAACTGCCTGTTTTAGGGGGCAAATTGCTGCAAGGTTGTCCAGGCTAGAGAAATCACTAAAGCTTGCTAAAGTAATTATGAAAGCCTTTTTTTTTTTTTTTCACAGATGAAACACCACAAAACTCTGTGTCTAGATTTTACATAATCTGGTATAGCCCTAATGACCACACTGTAAACTCAGACTGAAAAACTACTAAAGTGAAGGAGGTAGGCAATCCTTGAATACTGATTAACTAGCAACTCCGAAAAAAACTGTTTCTCAATTCTTTGGTAGTAAAATGGAAAACCAAGGCATAATTAAATGTGAGATGAAACACTGAATTCAGCAAGGAGCTAGAGAAGCTCCTGCTTGTGTCTCCTGGGTAATTACCTGTGCTGCAGCAAAGCATCTGCGAGAGCTTCCTCTGCCAGAATGGGACATATTTCATGTTGCTGAACCACCAAGAGTGTGTTCAGCTGGGACAAGCCCACAGGAAAGCACACAGAGAGATGGAAATACTGAAGGAAGATCTGTTTATCTGCCATTGCATGGACACTGTGAACAAAGAACCCCTAAAGGATTTTGCCTTTTGTGAGAACATACAGGAAAATAACTCTTTCTAGACCAAATTCATACAGTCTATGTCAGCATAGTTCTTGCAAGTCTGCAGGCATTTATTAGGTTAGATAAATAAAGTATTGGCTTATTTAAAGAGACAGTGCTGTCTCTGTATCTTTCAATTGCTAAGATAGCACCATGACCTAGTTTTACCTAGACTGAAAATCAGCTCTCTGGCCTTCTGTATCACTGTAGAGCATTTAAAAAAAAATAAAAATCAACAGACTACTGGGTCAAGATATTACCTTTCTTACTATGGGAAGCTGATGTATCCCAGATGTGGATTTCCATAGAGTAAGTGGCAAGACAAAAGAACAGAGTTAGAAAGCACAGGAGAAGTACGTTACTTTGGAGATTAGGTTTATAAAGAGAGACTGAGAAAAGAAAACAACTTCAGAAGGAAAACTGGCAGAAAAGTAGGCAAAGCAGTAGACACTGTGAGAAGAGTGTTACACAATGCTGGTGGGAAGCCAACAAACAACGAGTAGGGTTAGCAAGCCTCATGGTGTATGTGATATCTAAGGGAGATGTTCAGAAGTGGGTTTTAATTTTTGGCCATTCTGTTGGAAGTGGAATACAATTTCTGAGAGAGCCTCAGCTGAGGTTTCTGAGGTGTGCAGGTGGCGGGACTGAGTCCACATTTATGGGATGTAAGTTCTGCCAATATTCCAGCATACGTTTTCAGTTGAAAATATTCAATATATTTTATGAATACTCTATTTTCTGGAGATCTGCTGTGGTACAGAAGTAAAACTGAAGATCTAAGTTAAATCAACTCTCTGTTATTTGGGGAATAAAGTGTTATTTTATGCTAATTGTTTCTGGAAAGCAAACCTTGATGTTTGTTGCTTGTTCCCAAAACAAAGTCAGTTGCTACAATGTATTATGTAGAGCTCCAAGACATCTCCACAACCCAAATTATTTATAACAATTTTTATTTTCTCTTTCAAATGTAAGGTTCTTGACTGGAAGACAATGATCTATTACATAAATATTTTGGTGGATAGCATGAAGAGTGGTAAATATGTGGAAGCCATTGTGACAAGTATAACATATAATAAATCCATTTTAAATTAATATAGATGAAAAGCACATATTGTCTTGTGCTGTGGAAAGTTTGTGCAGCCAGCTCAGAAACTGCTCGTAACTCAAAAAATATTTGTTTTTCTTTGTTTAAGAATTTATGGCCGCCTGCATGCCATCCATTCTCAAGGCCCTTGACCTTAGGAGACCAGATACAGTAACTCAAAATATCTAGCACAAGTATTATTTGAGAAGCAGAAAGAGAGGGAAAAGTAAGGCAAGTCAAGTGATGTGCTGTCATTAAGACTCATCAGTGACCTCATTGTTTCCTTCCATTGTCTTGTCTGCTAACAAAGAACTTCTTCACATTTCCCACAGCCTGTTGTGGCATTGGAGAGTAGCAGTGGCCATATGGTAAGCAATGCTATGACATTTATTCAGTATCACACACTGAGGAATGACCCACTGTGGCAACCAAACAACTAACCACCATTATTCTATTAGAGAATGGTTGGTTTTCTGGTGGAGGGAAGGACCATATGTTCTCAGAGTTGACATACGTCTATGGGACTGCCCCAGGCAGGGATCCAGTCTGAGGGCTGACGGTGGCCACAACACGGAGTATAGAAACTTATATGTATAAACTTTTATATTTCTATATAGAAAAAGCAAAGTGGTACCTCAGGTCCTATGTCAATCTAGAAAGCTCTGTAAACAGTTGAAGAATAGGCCTGGCCATAGGCACACCCATGACTCAGCCCCACCAAGGCTACCACATGAGGGGCAAGGGGTCCTGTGTGAGGGACCCCAATGACACTGGACAGGGTAGTCAGGACCCATATGTTCACACAGGGCCCAGCACATCTGCCCTGGGATGTCACTCACTTTGGGACAGAGGTGGTTTGTACAAAGAGGCTACTATAAACTGTTTTGGCCCTAAAACACTGACTTTAAAAAATGGTCTCCTCCAGATCACCAATACAACAGCCCGTCTTAAACCTGGACTTCAGATCTGAAGTATGAAGAAAATATGAACGGCAAGCAGCCATCCAAACACATCTGGCATCCAGCAGAGAGTTCAGTTCTATTCTTCAGGTACAAATAAATATATATGCTGGAACTAATAGTTTTTGAGAGTAGTGGAGCTCTGAATTTGTCCTCTGAATGAGTACATGAATAAATTTATGACACTTCAGACAGGTGGATATTATCCATCCTTCATTTATGTGAGGTTATTTTACTGCTTATGTTTAGTCCAGCCAATGTCCATCTGCAGGCTTTTATGATAATTTCCACACATTTAGTCTGAAATTGACAGTTCATCCTGCTATATATCATGCCAAACTCTTGATCATCTCTGCCCTTATTCTTTCCCAAAGTCATAACTTGTGTTCAGAAATGAGGAAGATTGCTTACACAGAGCTCTACTTTGTAATATCCTGAAGTTTCTAAGAGCTATTTTTCAGAACAAGCTGCAAGTAGTGTTGCAAATGCTGATATTGAAGAGCCAGCACTTCCTGCCTCCTATTACCCCTGTGCTTATCCCTGAGACTTTTACTTCCATTAACAACATAATGCCTTTGAGAATTGAGTGCATTCTCATCGAGTTCATTCCCAACTGAAGCCCTTGCAAGCTGCATTTAAGTACTGCTGACAAGACATTCTGTCACCCTCCAGTTTTAGGCTGCTCTCCATAATGATGATATATTCCTTTAAGATCACCATAATGGTGTAACCTGGAGTCCTCAGCTCTTCTGGTAATGGGGCTAGCTTTAAAAGCTGTTAGCAGCTTGTATGCTCTGGCCTCTGCTAATGAAAGGGTGTATGTGTCTCTCAGTTTAATATCAGTCCAACTGCACATATGGCAGTGATGGA
Source organism: Hemiprocne comata (assembly GCA_020745705.1). Lineage (NCBI taxonomy): Eukaryota > Metazoa > Chordata > Aves > Apodiformes > Apodidae > Hemiprocne > Hemiprocne comata. The sequence goes on from CM036588.1 coordinate 40,168,969, forward strand.
ATTAAAACAGCGCTAATAATAGCAAGACAAATGTATAAATAAAAAGGTACTTAATGTAGTCATATAAATAGGACACACAGAAAAAAAGAATTACAACTTCCATCTTGATCTAAATACAATTCAAAACAACGGACTGAATACCGCTTGATGAGCTCTGCACGGATGTGCATTAGCAATGTAAGACTGGAAAAATGGTTCACACTTGCCTTCTGAAAAGGGACAGGTGAGCTTCACAGGCCATTGTCATGTCTCACTTCTTGATCTACAGACACATGCACGTGGGGACATCCCTCCATACTCCAATACATGGCTATCGCACCCATGGTTTGCCATTACAAGTATTAAGTTGGGAAATGCGCACAAAAGGCAGCACACAACCAAATAAGCAGTTGTTCTGATTCAGCTCCTGTTACTTTTCTTCACAGTCTTGAACAATCTGTTCCTTAGTGGTCCTTCTGAAAGCAAGCAGATAGTTTTACAGAGAAAAAGTGATATGGGGAAAAGTTCCAGCCCTAAGAATTTGATTCATTTGCAAAAATACAACATCAGTAGCATTTTTCCTCCTAATTTTTAAGCCTGAAATTTTCTATTTCTGATAGCCAAGAATGCTATGTTTATTTTATTTCCTCATCCTCCACTACAAAGAGTTACACGTAATTTTGGTCGCAAATATAGATTTTAGGAAGAATTGTGTATTAACACCTACCAGCTAGGAAACTCGCAGTGAAAATTACTCCAAAAGAGGCAAAAAAAAAGAAAAAAAAAAAAAAAAAAAAAAAAAAAAGGTAATCAGTATATTGCCAAGTTACTTCTGATCACTTTAACTTCACACTTGATGACAACCTTCTCTTAATCTACCAATACTTCATGGCTGCGATATTGTTCTCCTTTAAAACAACTATAACCACTAAATGAAGAATTGATTTGTTGGAAGTTGTTCTCTGAGATTCAGAATTCAAAACCCTTGGTAATCAAAAATTATATTAATTTTTTTTTAGTATTTTGTGAACAAAAGGTAGCCTTATATTACTTTTGCAAATACAGCTGTAATTATTTCAGAGTATACAGGAAATTGCCTACAATATCCTTGAGAACCTGGCCCCTATCAAAGTTATGGTAAAACTAATGTACAATATTTTATCTTCCCATGAATTAAAAAGAAAATATAATTCACTTTTAGCAATGGAAGTTCTTAAGAACAAGTCCCAGAAAAGACTGAAACACCTCAAAGGTAACACATGCTTCACACTTCTCATAACATCTTTTGCCTTTAACTGCCATAAGTCCCTATTTTTAATAGTTTTAAAAACACCTTTCAAATCTCCTTATGGCTAGGCAAATGCTGCTGCCCCAGGTGCTAAACTGCAAATAGTTTTAAAGGCTTTTTTTTTTTCCAACATCATGTTTCTTTCTTTTGAGAGCTGCTCATCTCCAGCTGCAGCTACTTCAAAGAAAGACAGCCATTAGAGAAATAGGCTGCAGCTGAAATCAGGAATACTTCTTGTAGTTTACATGCTGAACAAGCCATGATTTGGGGTTACAAGCACTTCCAATATCTTTCTAGTGAGAAACAATTATTGCTTTAAAACAAACAAACAACCTACCTAGTCCTGATGAGTTCCTGGTTTATGCATTTTATTCTGCTGTCCAGTAAAATATATTACTATGTAACTATGACTAGTCAAGTACTCTGCTACCTCACTAACCAAGGGCTTTCCCTTTTATCTTCTGCAAGCACCATTCTGAATCTGTATTTGCTCTCATAGAGGTCATTAGTGTCTGTCATAAAGGTTCAGGCTCATGTCAGACTTCTTGCTGAAGAATGAAATCATTCTTCTATTCAATATATATTGTTTCCCTGTTTCTTACAGCATAGTTTCAATAAAGGGATGAAAGAAAGAGCTGGGTCTTGCCTTGTTTTTATTCTAGGCCTTAATTTATTTGTTCTCCCGTGAGATGGTCTACATTTCTACTCACAGGAGGGGTGGAGAAGTTGTGATATATGTTTACTTTTAAAATAGGTTTCAGTTGTTAAGGATAGTAGTTCAGTCCTGTTCAGCTTGAGGAAAACAAAATTCCAAATAAATTATTTGAATACAATAAAAAAGAGAGTAAAGTGATGCTGAAAAAATGGGAAAGCTTTTCTTTTTTTTCCTCTTCTCTGTAAAGGCTGTCACAGGTGGGACGGTGGTGAAATATGTTATGGGAGTAGGATTTTTTTTTTCAGGTAATTCTTAGCTTCAAACACAGGCTATTCTGAATGCATTTCACAATATAAATGAATGCAAATTTTCCAAGGAATAACTTTAAAATTTCAATTTTTATAATTAAGATATTTAAATCCATTACTATTGTTGGTTCTTACCATAGTATTATCGCCCATTAAAAATCCTTTCTGCTTTGACATGAGGTGTTGTGACATGACTTACTGTCATTTATGAGTAGGTAAAGTAGGTACATAAGCCATTTCACTAGTTGCTAAATATGCTGGAAGTGATACATTGCAGTGCCATTAAATTATCATTCCAACACATTTGGAAAGCCTAATTTGAATGTTACTACTGAGCAAGTGGAAAACAACTGAGTGTGACAAATGAATAAAATAATATTTTTAACTGGAACAATTATTATAATTGCTTTAATTCTATTATTTGGGGGTTTTTATGTTTCCTTGTAGTCTGGGCAATTATTGACCATTTGTTGAATTCAGAGGTTTTATACCCCTTCTGTGCTTTTTAAAGGGCAAGGAAAAAAAGAAAAACGAAGGTTCAAGGCAATGTTGCTACAGTCTCTGAACTAAATACAAATGAAGACAGTAAGAGGCTTTATGCTGAAATGACCAGCGTGTAAAAACTGTATGCTGGTTCTAACATGCATGGAGTGGGTCTGCAGGCAGAAAAGGACTGACACAGCAGCACTGTTGAAACTGGGACACTTGCTCATCGGAGTTATGCTGAAATAATAGCCAGATGCTTAGGCTCACTGCACAAACTATGAAAAAATTAAAAAGAGCTGCTGCAATTTCAAACCCCTAATGACAGAACTAGCTGCAGTTAATCAATAGGGCAATACTGAGAATAAAGTGTTTTAAATCCCACACTTATCCCAGGATTCAGTGATTTGTTTAGTTTTATCAGTTTCCTTCAGGATCCATAATCTGCAGGGTTTGACTGGAAGCTGGTATTTTTGTCTTTATTTAGTGTTATTTTCAGCCTAGTAGTGTTAAGGCTGGGACAAACAGCTCCTTTGTAGTTTACTGCTCCTTCTAAGCTTCATTTGCACTGTGGCTTGGGTTGCAGTTGTGCATGTCTGTGCTCTGCCCATCTGCCATCAGGTAACTGAGACTGCATTCCTTTTGGCTAGGATGGGACAGGGTTACCATTGTCTTAATCTAGGGCTGCAGTCCCAAACCTAACAATTCAGTCATCTCAAGCCTTTACTGTGTGTTATGGTTTGGGAGACCCCGGCACTGTGTTGGACACCTATCGGAGAGAGAGGGTCCTTAGCACCCTGAGAGACTGGCAGGGGTCGGTATTCCCACCCACTTCCTGTCACAATCTATAAAAGCCAGCAGAGCGGGAAGCAACTCTCTGCTTCCTCCTCCTCCTCTTCCCCTGCTGGGTGTGCTGCTGGTTTCCTTTGGCTTCCCACGTGCTCGCTCCAGAATCCAACTACATCAGGTGTTGTGAGGAGCCGTGGACCTCTCCTGGAGCGGCCCTGTGTTTCCATATCCCTGTGATCATCGAGATCGGTTTTGTATATTTATATATAAATATTTACTCACTTCCCCCCCTGCCCCATTTTACCCTTTTTTCTTGTGTTATAGTAAACTTGTTTCTAGTTTCAATTTCCAAAGCTGAAGTCTCTCTTTCGTATTCTCCTTTCTATCTTCCCTTGGGAGGGAGGAGGTGGGGGGTAACAGAGAGCAATTCTGTCCTCTGGTTGTTTGGGGTTCACCTTTAATATTTAAACGAGAACAGAATAATTGGTGCCCAACGTGGGGCACAAAATTTAGGTTTTATTTTAAATAATTGTGAGTTTGGAAATTGAAACTGAAAAAAGAATGACAATGGAGTGGAAATGGTACTAGTGGGTGTCTCTCAGAGGTTGTCCAAGCCAACTTCCAACTTCCTTGGCATTTCAGAATGGTATGCCATTATTTGTAATATTTGTCTAGTTTGCGTTTCCTTTGACCTAAAGGAGAGGAGAAAGAGATGCTTCCTTAAATAAGTCTGAACTTCTTGGAGTCCAAAATGTATTTTCTGAGTTAAATACGTTCTGTTCACCCATTCTAACACTTGAAACTCAGTTAGGCAATCATAAATATCTGAGCTCTGAAGTTTGAATAACTGCATTGGATTAATCTTTGCCCAGTTGGTCCAAATAAGTGTGGACAAGGTGTCAGAAGGGAGTGGAAGGTCTTAAGGTCACTTAAAGGATAATTGACAAAGGTATTAGAAAAACGTTATTTACTATAGATTGGTAAAAGCACAACTTAACAGAGTTCAGTGTCAAGGTTCACTCTATTATTATGTGGAAGGAACGCATAGGGGTTGGAACTGGATCAGAGGGAATTATTTATACAGTGATAAGGGAGATTGAGTCAGGATTGAGTTGGAGTGATTTGCACAGGGATTAGGGAAAACAATGAGGAAGTCTCTCCCATTGAGTCATGAGGTTCAGAATGGACACCATTGCTTTCTAAACCCCTTCTCAGAGGAGACAGGGTGTGGCTGAATCTAGACTTAGTCCCAGACTTGGTCAACAGTTTATGACAAAAGGTTTTAGATATAGAGATTTCAGTGTAGTGCTTTAACATGTAATTATGGGTCTGATGTGATTCCAAATAGCAACGATTTGAGGTTGATGGGCACTATAATAACAAATAACAGAATTAGGTTATATGATTTTCTAGAAATAATTAATAGCAACTCTTGATCAATAATCAACAATTTTTATATTAAACCACAGTGATTCAGTTACAAATTTAACAAAATTTCCAAACTAAATTGCTTGCATACCCATACACAGCTATAGAGGTTAACCTATCATAGAATCACAGGATCACTTAGGTTGGAAAAGACATGTAAGATCATCGAGTCCAACCATTAACCCTACTCTACCAAGTCCAGCATTAAGCCGTATTCCCAAGTGCCACATCTATACGACTTTTAAACGCATCCAGGGATGGTGACTCAACCACCTCCCTGGGTGGCATGTTCCAATGTATGACAACCCTTTCAGTGAAAAAGTTCTATGTTAAAATGTTAATAAATTTTGTTACCTAATGATCTTTAAACTGCACGAAAAGAACTAGTAGTGAAATGCTCTTCCGATTGATGTCCACAAGATTGAACGACAGTAAATTACCCGCTATAGTTCTATTTGTCTTTCTGCAAAAGAAAAGCAGTGAACTGCACACTGTTTTCCTTTGGATAGATAGAACTTCCTTTGTGAGGCACGGGGTAGCAGCCTTCTGTGATCCTGGGGAGCTCCAAAGGGCCTCATTTTAGGATTGATAGTTATAGGGTCACAAAATTATTGACTTTGGTCAGTATTTTTCTATTGTGGCCACAATTAATCTCAGATGATCTTTGGTAACTTTCAGAGTGGGCTTGTGATCCAAGCAGGAGGGGTCTCAGGTACTTTTTCCAGACAGCAGAGTACTGGGAATGGTTAGGGAGTGTCTAGTCTTCCCACATCACTGTATTTGCACTGGAACAAGAAGGTACCCAATTGTTTCAACTCACTGCCCCAGCAGGCAAGACTAGAAAGCACCAGATTGTCTCAGCCTACTGCACTTGCAATTGAAACAAGAACAATGTTGGGCCCACCACTTGTAAGCAAAGTAAGAACAATGCTGTCTGGTGTTGACATCACAATGTGGCCCCGTGAGCAGGGGGTCAGCACCACCACACAAGGGTCTGTGCCAGCTGAGTGGTGTTCCTCCTATTGATAAGGAAACTGATAGATCTGTTTAACTTGAGCTGTTTTGCAGTTTACATTCCCCTGGGATATTAGGGAAAAGATTGTCAAAGCCTATGATGTGTTCATCCATGACAAAATCCACATGGAGAAGGAGGAGGACTCAGGAAGCTTGAAGGGTTCATCCTAGAGCTCACAGGGACTTGGCCTTGCAACCTACCTAATCCTTGAGAGGCTTGCAATGAAAAGAAGCCAAAAGCTCTGAGTGTTGCCTCTCTACTATGCTGAGCAGCACAGATCCCTTGAAAATCTTATATTGATTCTCCTTGCTCCTATGATATATGCTTTTGTAAATGGCACAGAACACAGAATGGGTGTTCATGCTTTCTTGAGTAGGATTAACCACAAAATGTATAGTCCTTATTTACAGGCAGACTATTTTCTTATTTACATTTTATTCTTTGTCCATGGCAGTGGTATTTAGTGACTGAATTAGACACAGAAAAATATTCAGGCAGTTTACTGTCATTTCTGTCATGGAGGTGGAGAAAAAAGGGATGTCCCTAAAGATGATATTTTAAAAGAGTGAAAGTCCTTGCATACTTCCAAATGCAAGGTTTTGTCTCATCTTGCCACCTCTGATACTACATTAAATCTCAGAGATTAAAAACACATTAAAACATAAACTTTTTACTATTGATAAACTGATGTCAAAGCTCTTTCAGAAATCTATACGACCACTTAGCATATCATGGTATATGATGTTGATTGTTTTCAAGATCCTTTGTGTATTTAAAGAGGAATTATTTTAAAATATTTCTTCACCTTTTATAAACATAGCATATGATTTTCATGTAGATATTAAAAGATTCTCAGAGTTTTCCAAAAGACTAGCATTGCCAAAAGATACTTCTCCCAACTTTTCCTCCAGTATTGACACAGCTGTGTTAATGAAGCTACTGGAATTGCCATGTAATTGAACACTGGATATATATCTGGGATTTTTCCAGTTTCTTCAGTTGTGCTACTTAAGATGCTGTTCTGGCTGAATTTAGAAAACAGTAATTAGTAGAAGAGATGGTCTCTTTTCCTTCTTTTTCTTTCAACTGGATGTGACATTTTCGGGTACTTAACTTTTCTTTTTCTTCTGTAATTGTGCTAAACGTAACAAAACAATGGGGCCATTACTGTCACTGCTTCCAGCAGCGAACGAAAAACACCTTTGTACTATGGAGAGGTACTCTTTTTCCTGCTGTTAGGTATAAAGAGAGATGCCTCGTTCAGAATGATTTAAAGACAAAAGCTAAGAATATTTTTTCTTTATAACTACCATTAGATAAATAAGGACAGTATAAAAACTAAACTAAACAAAACAAACAACAAACCCAAACATCGTATCCTAGCATGATAATAAATCACACTTAACCTGAGCAGTGTGTGTTTCACTTTTTACACTATGCTAGATTGAGGTCTAAAATAATCATTTAAACTAGTCTTCAGAACAGACTCAATAGCACACTTACAGGCCGCTTTATGCATGCAAAGATCTCTTAGCTCAGATGAGAGCTTAAAAAACTTACTGTACCATGCCAAATCCAAAATAAACTGTCCCTGGCTAAGTGGCTGCAGCTCAAATGCAGATAGCTGGTTTAGATTCTGGTAATGCTGTTTCATTAATCAGTTTACTTCTGCCAGTAACTGTTCAGTTAAAGAACATTTATCTCCGGGATGAAGGAAAGGAAAAGCCATCAAGACTGCTACATCTTTGCCTAAAATAAAGACAGATATGTCAACCACAGAGTAAGCATGTTTTGTAAAAATAGAGGAACATGTCGTTCCATTAGCCCTGTCCTCAGCAGTAGGAGACATCAATGTCACTTTCAGTTGAGGGAAATGCCTGTGATTTTAAGGAATGGTGCAAGTACTCACTTTGGTTCTTCTGATCCCTCTGAAAAACAATGTTAGAGAGAGCCTGAGAGGAAAGCATTCTGTCACAAGGTGTTCTTTAGTATATGAAAATGTGTTTCACTGAATTACTGTTATTATGGGGATAGCAGTGGCCCTAAAGTTGACATTTTGTTTCTTTAGCAGCTCCTGAGTGCCTTAGGATATCCAGTACATTACAGTACCTACAAAGGGTCTTTGTGTTGTACAGTCAAGGTAAGCACGAGAGAGCCTCTGCTCACTTTTGAGCTCTGTGTCTCTGGAAGTTGGAGACTAGCTGTACATAAATCAAGGCAATTATGAATGGAAAGGCTGCTGGACTGTTTTCAGAGTTAGGGGAAGGGTGAGTTTGACTTCAGAGAACTCAAGTAGCACTATCTCTGAATAACATATTCCATAAAACTCATTAGTCGGAATTCTTCCCAGAGTATTCAATGTAATATTTATCTCATCAGTTTCATTATGTACTCAGGTTGAAGCTCTTTACTGCTTAAAAAAAATGTAAATCTTTCTATTTCTTCATACGTTTATCCTTCAACTACTGGTAAGCATTTCCTTCATACTAAAAAACATTTGTCAAAATGTTAAATCTTTTCAAAACACTCCAGATACAATTCTAAGTATCTTCTGGTTTATGAAGGAGAGTCCACTGTCATCCAATCATAAAAAGTCTGCAGAGGTCTAGATGGAGCCCTATTTACTACTGTCATTCCCATTCCTGATGAGAGGCTACATTCCCAGCCCAGGATGGGCAACTACAGCTACAGACACTGCAAAACCGTGGTTTTAAGAGTGATAGAATTACAGTATTATAAGTCAATGTTCAATATAACTAGTTCCCTCTTCTTACTGCAGGGATTTAGCTCATTGCTGGAGCAGAACTGAAAGAGCAGGATTTCCTCAGGACTCAACTGTATGATTTCTGTATATAAGATTTAAAAAATGCAGTGTTAATAATTGCCATTACCTTCTTGAAGAGAAGAAAATTAAAAAGTAATTTGATAAAATAAGTTTTGATGTGGATTTATACATAAACCCTCCTGTATTACGAATCACTGTTATGAGGTAGGAGATAGTAATCCTGCTTGTTACCTTCAAACACAGCATGCCTTACATGATCAAATAACCTCATCCTAGAGCCAGAGTCCCGGATTGTCCAAACAGCAGGTATGGTATAGTGACTTGTTTCTAAACTCTTAGATTGAAATTTTCCTCTGAGATGAAAGCTGGCTATGGATGAGGGGGCAGCTGACTGCAGGAACCACTCCTTCCAAAATAATACAGTCTGTGATGACCACAAAGAAGAGCTGGGTCAGGTGGTGTGCAGGAGCTCTGATAAAGGTGGGCTAATCCTGATGTGTGTGGATTTAACTAGATTGTGCTATCTTTCCTGGGGACCTGAAACTGCTCCAGTAAGAGATTGACTTCAGTAGCCACACTTTTTTAGTGTTACCTTAATTTTTAAAGAATGTTTACATACAATGCTTATACAAGTGTCCATAGCATCCTCTACTGTCTCTCATCCTCTACATCTTGCTTCAGAAATGATTCCTCATTCTTCACAGAGTAGATATCTATCACATGGTAGATGTATCTCTTGCCGGCATCTATGAGCTACTGAGCTATCATTTATATCTGTAAGCATTTCTATCTGATTGGCAGTGTTGTGCCTATAGCTGGAGATCTTTTCTCACTGTTTCAGAAGCAATGCCTGATTATGTGCAATCTGAGCCCCTGAGCCTTTGCATTTGAACTGCCTTATTTCTACAGAACATGGGTGAACATTTGAATTTAAATCTGTTTTTTCTTTCACACTACTTCTCTCCCTTTCTCGTGTTCAATTATTTTTTTTTCTTTTTAACTTCAAAAATACGTTAATTATAGCCACAGACTGTGAATAGGGGTGATGCTATACCAGATAGAACAGTATGAAGAGAATTGATGATGCATGAACCTCAGAGGTTTGGTATGGAAGGGAGCAGGCAATGAAGAAAAGGAGGCATCAGTCACCATTTCTCACACTTTCTGGAGGGGTAGTGACTTTCTCTTATTAATATGATTTCATGAGATCCCTGCAGCCCCTTCTCAGGGTCCTAAGCACATGCCATGCTCTTGGGGTCTGACTGCCAGGGTGCAGGGTCTACACAGGAGGAACACAGTGGTCATGCTGCAGCCAGACCTGACCCTCACCCCACCTGCAGCTGCACACCTCCGCCCAGCCTCACCCAGCCCTGTTCCCCTTGAGGTGCCAGATGCCTGGGTCTGTGGCCGCCCCTGGCTGCCCTGCTCCTTTCTGAGGTGTTGGGGTGGGCCCTGCCTGCCCAGCTCAGCCCTGCCAGACCCTCCACAGGGAGCCTCTGCTGCCCCTGGTTCCCAGCCCCCAGAGAAATGCCAACCCCTGTGGTGCCCAGACAGTTTGCACAGAGACGTACGCTTCCCAATACTTTGGGATTCCTTATCCCAGCCCTCAGGGCCCCCTGAAAGATCCAGGCAAGTTCCAGCTCCTGCACCTACAGTGGAGGGAGCCCCCTTGACCTGGGTGCTGCATCCCAAATTTGCTGTACATGCCTTTTATGAGAAGCACTCCCATGCTTTTGTTTCCTTTAGGAGAGGAGGATCCCACAGTTGCAGTTGCTGACAGGATGCTTTGCTTACCCACAGGAGTGTGCTGGGAGCCAGGACTGAAGACAGGCAGTTCTGCAGGGGGAGAAATTTGAGTAATCACTTCTCCTTTACAGCATATGCATTGGCCTTCTCTCAATGCAATATCAAGTGACTGAAAACCGGCAGAAATACTCTCATGGCTTTTGTCTGGAAAAGCCTTGAAATCCTGACTGCCAAAGCAGATGGAATTTGTAGGCACATTGGCCAGAGCAATCAAAAGGAGCAATGTGGATAGCTAAAGTTGAGCTTTAGGTATACCCTGGGTTTGAGATCTCAAGTTCAGGACTGTTGATCACAAATCATATTGGGTTCTAAAACTGTCCCCACCATCCAGGTTCTCTCATGTTCAACTGTGATGTCTTTCTCAAAACTTCATTTTACAAGGTAAAACAACCTCTGGTAGTCTGAATGCCTTCTACAGAAGAGGAAGGCAATGGACCAATAGCCGTTCTTGTACCTGATTTCTCTGCCTGGGGTCTACTGTGGAAGAAGGCCTGCCTGAGGCTAGGTGCTACATCCCGTGTGAGCTGCACACACTATTTGTACAATCATTTATGTGCCATCAGTATACTTTCTCCTTTCCAAGGCTTGGCTACACCCATGAAGAAGGAAGTGAGATTCATCCTGAATTGTTTTGCTTTCTCTAGTCCTGCTTCACTCATTGACCTATGGCTAGAGCACCTTGGATATCTTAAATTCTGAAAAGCATTCTACCTACAACTTCATCAGTGTGTGTCATATCTACAGGTCCATGGTGTAAGGGCTTTCTAAGTTGGAACTGTGAATATGACATCATCATGTCTCCTTGTGATCTGTGACTTTTAACCTGCTGCTGACTGGGGAAATCTTTCTGGCCACATTATTTTGTGAATGAGTCAGGGGATGAAGTGTAGACATTGGAAAATGTTAGTGTGCACTGCCACTCAGCATCTGTATTCAGGAAAATGTGATTCTGAGGCCTGCAATAAGACAGGAGAAACGATTTGTCATTTATGCCACCTACATGCAGTAAAAAGGTGAAATGTAGTTTGATGTGTAGAGGTGATGCTGAGTCACTCTATTGCACCATAATTGTGAGTCATGATGTCACAAATAAGATGTAATAAAAGAACAGCTTGACCCAAATGTTCATGTATTCTACATAGTGATTGGAAATGAAGGAAAGTCACTATGTCTTTGATCAATTAATGTTTTTTAATTTTCTCCTCCCTTTGGCACATCCTCCTTTTGCCCCACAGCAAGAGTTATGGTACTTGGTGTCCAGTTGCAGTATTTTTGCTTCTATTTCACAGGGTAATCAGCCAGAGTGTTCAAATAAGCAGTATTAGCAGTGAGGGGACTGTTTTGAAACACCATCTTCCAAAAGAGGGAGTAGAAAGAATAATAATTTAAGAAGAAATATGAAATTTGCATTAAGTGAACAGGGGAAACTTCCTCAGATGCTACAGGCTCTGAACATCACTGCTTCAGCCCACTTACCACCTACTAATTCACCCATGACAAGCAAGCTTGTGCTTCAGCTTTTTACTTTCCTATCACAAAGCATGCATGTAAAAATGATGTCTTGCAGATAGGACTCCCCCTGAGAGCAAGCAATCTGCACAGCTTCCTTGCTCAGCTGGTTTTAAAAAGAAAAAAGTGCTTGGTATTCTTAGTGCAGCAGCATTCTTCTAGCAGCAGAGGAAGACCAAGAAAATGGCATTTCTTTGAATAAGAGTACAAGAACAGATGTACTGGGTTAAACCAAACCTTAACCTAACTCAGCAGTCAACTGTGCCCAAAAGGGGAGATGAGGCAAGACTGTGATGCATGCAGTATTCAAAAACTGACTGAATATGGCCTTGAGAAACCTGACCTAACTTTGAAGTTGGCCTTGTTTTGAGTAAGAAGTTGACCTAGATAATTTCCAAAAGGCCCTATTTAACCTAAATTATTCCATCACTCCAGAGAAGTTTTTTCTACTACTAAACTGAATATGACCACAGCCTCTAATGATGTACAACTCCTGCCATAGCTGTGGGAAGTACCACCTCCTGTAGTTCATTGGAAGAGCAAATCCCCATTCTATTACACACTGTTATACAGGCCCATACTAGAGCTTTGTTTTAGTTTTGTGTACCAGGTACTGAAATGTGTCCCCACATAATTATTAATTAAAACTAAATATCACATTGGCCATCATTACAAAGATGTTTCATAGAAGAAAGAAACACGCTCCTTATATGAGGTCTTATTTTAAATAGTGAAATACATTCTTGGGATTTTTTCAGTCATGCTGCTCTACTGAAAGATTAATTTGGCCCAAGACAAAAAGCTTTGTCTTTTGCTGTTCATCTTTAATGTAAGATGCTGATTTTTTTTCTGTGTGAATCAATTTTGTTCTTCACTGCTTTGCCACAACTGCCTTTTTTAGCATGGGTTTGGTACACTTGAGTGGAATGAAGCTCAAAATTTAAGGACTTGAATCTTTTAAAATATATATTTATTGTCTTTATAATATAAATACACAATCACCTGCAACTGGTGACTGAAATTCATCATTTGAAAAGCCACAGGCTTTGCATTTCCCATTCAACAGCCATCTTCTGATGCATCTTGAAAGGAGTACAGTGAATGCCTTCAAGAAAAATAAAACTAAAATCCTTCCTTCTTGAAATGACCAGAGAGTAGTAAAATGATGGGGTGTATGGAGGAAAAGGAGATGCAGTTTCTGGAAGGTTTTCCCTGTGCAAAACAGCCTGCTAAAAAGCTGCTGAGCAAAAGGCTGTGTCTGGGCCCACTGAGAAGCAGGGCTCACTCTGCAAGGGGCTCCTTGGTGTTCTATCAGATGTTGTTGGCTTTGCAGAAGGAGCTCCTCAGAACTATGCAGCATTTAAATAACTGAGCAGGCTGTGCTTGTTAGAAGGGGAGGGGAGCAAATGTGCAAGAGGGTTTAAGACCAGAACTGATGGTTGTGTTGTCCACAGGGAACAGTTTTCCAACTGGCTGTGCAGGGGTAGTGCCTTGCTTCCTTTGCTTGCCTACACAGGATCAGTGCTGGTGCTCCCATTAACACTAGGAAGGGGCTGGCTGCAGACTTCATGCTTCTTTAATACTGGAAACATTACTTGAAGAGCCAGTGGGAAGAAATGCAGCATATCTCTTCTCCTCCCACTGCAGAAGATGCTGTAACTGAAAGTTTTAAGCCAGCTCTCCTTCAAGACCTTCACCTGCCGTTATGAAAAGAATTGACTCAGAAATAAATATTCATATCTTCTTTGAATTACCTAGTCAAGGCTCATCTTTGAACTTCTTACTCAAATTCAGGTAAATAAACTCACAAGGCATGTCCAGATGAACACTTATATACTACATAAAATTGTGTGAAAAACACTTCAGCAGTGAAAGCAAAATATTTGCAGGGGGAAAAAGGGGCTTGACCTAAATATTTATTATTCTTTGTCTGACTGAAATAAAAACCAAACAATGAAGCACAGTAAGTTGTTTTATTTTTTGAATAACTGTTTCCTTAACCTGAAAGAAAATGTTGCATTAACAGCTGTTTTTAACAAATTAAAAGAAAGTAAAAGCTGAAGTTTGTGAATAAAAAAGAGGGGACTGGGGGGGGGGTGTGTTTTTGTTTTGTTTTTTTTTAATCCAGTTGATGTATAATAGTGTGTTCACAGTTGCCTAGCCTGGGAAAGGAGATCTGAACTTGTGCCTATGAAGATTTGAGGAGGTTCAGCACATACTTGACCAAAATAGGTTCTTGACATGGTCTTTCTTCAAATTCTCCAGCTGAAATGAGAGCTCTCTGTCTTTCAATAATTACTTGCACATTTTATTAAAAATGTAGAAGATAAAAAAAGAACCATGTTAGAACCTATAGTTAGGAACTCCAATGTAACAGGCTTGAAGTCAGGTCTCCTTGCAATATAAATATGAGCCAAGGTCTCCCATCTTTCCTTGAGAGTCCCTTGATCACTTTTTCTCCATTCAGTTTTACTGGAATTACTTGTGTTTCTTATTTGAATACTTCCCCTTTTTTTTTTTCTTTTTTTTTTTTGTCTTCAGGAAAAATCTGAATTTGCAAATATTTGGAAGAACCTAAGCGTATTCTTTAATAAATTAAGTAATTGTTAAAAGTATTTACCTGGCCCTAGGAGTAGCATAACTTGATCAATTTTGTTTAAATAAAAGCTGTGAACTGGTCATAAACTCCAGGCAGCACTTGACTGTGAACTTCTACTCTATTTTGCCTTGTACAAATTGAACGCTGAAATACTAATGACTTCTGGGAAACCTTTGTGCAGCAACTGACAGTGCTACAGAAGGAAAAACCATGTAACAAATTTTGACCTCAGGACTGCCTTTGAATTGTGTTTTCATTAACTTTAGAGATACCAGGAGATTATGGCACTGCTGAGAGAAACCACTCTGTTAAAATTGTATCAAATCAGTGTCAAAAATTATACAAAAGCAGATGGTCTTTTCTTTGTCTAGCTCACTTTTGTCTTTGTGAGCACTTCCTTTGTACTCCTTGTTTTCTCCTTTGAGCTTGGAAGACAGCTTTTCTATTCCTTTGTTAAAGTAAGGTTAGGGAGCTGTTGTTTCATCTAAAATATCATTATTTGTGAGATTTCAGGAACTAGTAGAATGTTTGTGACTATTTTGTAAAAACAGAATCAAGAATTTCAGCCTGAAGTTTTTGCTCCAAATTGTGCCTCAGGCATTTACTTTTCACAACATTGTGCCTCAAGTGTAGAAGTCTCCCAATGGGGAAATTATGCTCATGAGCCATTGTTAGGTGTTTTTGCAAGTTATGAGTTTCATTCAAAGTGCAGGAAAATAAATGAAGAAACTTTCTGTTTATTTCCAACCAATGAACTGAAGATAAATGTCTGAAGCTTTGCTGCAGATGTGAAACCTGTTTCTCTTGAAGTCAGTTGCAGAACTCTCTTGAACATCTGTGGATCGAGGATCTCCTTCAGATCTTTGATACCCTATTTGAGGTCGTTCAACTTCATCCCCTTGCTTCGTGATTGTACCTGAGTGCCATGTTACTCACCTTTCTATCATCAGGATACTAGTATTTTTCTACATCAGAACATGAAGCTTCATCAAAACTAAAATATGTTTTGAGACCTGGAATTTTTTTCCCTTCAAATAGTTGTCCTGGTTTGAGAATGCCTCATCATCCTGGTCTTAGATGAAAAAAAAAAAAAAAGGATTTATTTCGAATTTAAGACTCAATTTTCATAAACACATTTTTAGTCTTTGTTTAAATATTTAGTCTTAATTTCAATTTTTAGCCTTATTTTATATATTATCTATATGAAAATTCTTTGCTGTTATCAGCAGCAAGCATGCTGATGCTTTCAAATCTCTTATTTTCTGCCCATGGAAATATTAAGGTCTCCAGCTCCCCACAGCCCTGCCCTGCCCAGGAATGGGGAGCCTCCATCACTGCTGTCCATGCAGCACTCTGACATAAAGCACAAAGCAAGGAAGCAGACAAAAAAAACAAATAGCTGACTGTTACCATTAGAAGAAAAGGAGGGAGCAAGAGAAAAATCATGAGGGACACTGCTGAATTCATGTCACTAACATCACTCAGTCTACATAATTTTGACTTTGATAAGTAAATAATCAGTATTACAATGTAGATGTTTACAGATAATAGTTTCCAAATATATATCACTCATTAACTGCATTGCCAGCAAAGTATGATTTCCAGGTGCTTCTTCAGATATCACATTCTCAGCAATTCTAATCAGAAAAACTTAGTTTAATATGCTTGGAGAAATCAAATACACAATCTAATCGGACTGACTATTGCCCATTTAATTTCAAAGTGATTCCAAACTCATACATTTTGCCTCTGGGTTTTAAATTCAATTTATGGCTCAATTTGTCATCTGAAACATGGAGGGCATAATTGCCTTAAGAGAAAAACACTGTTTTACTGTTTTTTAATTGGAGGGGAGGGGGTAAAAGTTGCCTCATGATGATTAAAACCTTAATGACTAATGTGGAAGAAATGGCATGAATTAAGGACAGACATCATTCATGGAGCAGTGGGAAAATACCAATTCAGAATTTATGGAACATATTCCAGACTGTGCTTTCTGATAAGGATAAAAAATTCTGTTTGATTTAAGATGCTCAGCCTCCCTAGCACAATTACATGAAGCTCAGGGTTCATTTGTTCACCAAGTCAATGAGGCACTTAAAAATGTGGCACAATCGAGAACAATGCCTCTAAACCTTTGGCAGAAGAGAGTTTAGTTCACTTTAAAGCCAAATTGTGGTCTCACTGAGTTATTTGCTGCAAAAGGTCAAAGAGCCACCACGCAGAAAACATGACAGCAAACACCAGAGAGCAAGCTTTACACATTGCCTGGGCAAGATGCACAGGCAAGAGAATATCAAACATAAAACATGTATATCTGAATGACAGCAACGTTTTGATAACTTGCATTGCATAGCAATTATTTGTAGGTTAAGAATGTATTTTGAACACAGAGCTATATTTCAAGTTGTGTATATCTTCCCACTTTAAACTTCCCAAATCTTTCAGCTGTTGAGGCACATTTCTCCCAGTAGGAGAAAAAAGTTACCATGCAAAGATGAGTGTTTCAACATGTCAATTTTTAACACTGCTGTTAGGGGAGAATCTGTTTCCCCCTTTATTTGAAAAACAAACAAAGAAACAATAGCAAGCTAACGTTGACCCCATTTGTGTACATCCTTAGCAGGCTTGAGTAGAAAGTTGAAATTTGGCAGGAAGATAGAATTTGGAGAATGAGAGATGTGTTACAGATTCTTAGGGAAAAATTGGTTTCAATTTAGCTGAGTGATGAGCATTTTAAAAATATAGTTTATGAATATTTTTTAATAACACCACTTTTAAATGGTCTGAGGATGTAAATAGAGCATTTTGTGTTGGACAGAGAAATTAAGCCTAGGATTTTGATTCAGGCTAAAAACTAATAAAGTCACTTTTCATGTAATGCAGTCTTTTAGGACAGAGATTTTCAATTGCATTATTTCATGTTCTGTTGATTTTAGGGGATACTACAGTACTGCATAACAATCTGACTTCATTGCTTGTGTTTTTTGATTCAGTCCAAATTCATAGTAAATTATCACTGTATAATGCAGAGAACAATTGCACATGACCCTTAGGAGTTTGGTATGGAAAAACAATGTAAACTCATTCTACTGACTTTCCTGTCAAGGGAAAATTTTTCCATAATGTATATTTGCAAGTTTTGTTACCACTTTTTCATTTATACCATCAAAGAAATACTTCAAAAAAAAAATAAATCCCCCAAACTAGCCCCTGAATCATTCATCTGAAAGTCTCTTCAGTTTGATTCACTGCCTTTTAAAGTGGTTTGCCAGGTTTTGGGTCCTTTAGACAGCAGCTGTACCTAAACCAAAATCACAGGTCTTTTTTCTTAGTTTTTGCCCTGTCATTTGGCATTTGGACACCCTGGTTCCCCTGACAGAAGTTATTGTCTTTGTCTATGTATTTTCTAAAGTTAATGCAGGAGTTTATTTCCAAATATTTCAGTAGAACTTCTTCCACTGCACAAGTTTACAGAAGTATTTATTCAGAGAACTGAGGTGTTTATCTCTGAAATTTTCAAGACAAACTTAGATGATTAAACTTACTAATTTCTTGGCCCTCAAAAATTAATACTCAAATCTTTCTGAAACAATCTGTACCAAACTTTCTAATTTTTTGGGAATGTATTATAGCCTGAAGATAATTTTCTTCATGTTGTTTAGGTTTACTTTTTTTTGTGAGTTAAGAAAATACGGTGAAGGTCATGTGGGAAGTCATCAGTATGTTTGTGACTAAGCTACATGTCACATGGAAAAAAGGCATGAGAAGGACAAAGTAATACTGAACTCAAGAAAGCCCATAAGGAGAGGCAGAAAGAAAGTGATTGATACAAGCTGTTGCTTCTTGAATTCTGAATTGGTCCATCTGTGTAGCCCGAAGCACTGGAATGAGGTAAAGGAATATTTGGAAAGTTCACATAACTTATTCAAAGCTAAAAATAACTGGTAATGTTAGAAATTAACTGTTTCTTTACACACGCATCATGCAAGTGACTTCTGTCTGGAATTAAATGAGCAGCTTTGAGGAGAAAATAAGAAATTGATGCAAATCTCTGATTCAGTAAAATCAGAGTTCAGATAAGCATAGAGTTAGTAACCGACAGAGTTTTTGAAATGCTGCAGTGGATGAATTTCAGAAGTATTTATTTTCAAATTGAGTTGTCAGTGCACTGACGATTCATAAAACCAACTCTGCGGTAATATCAGCTCATCACAAAATAAGCTGACAGACTGTACCATATTTTTGTAGTGAATCATTTAAACCATGAATCATTCATAGCTTCACACAGGTGCTGAAAATAGTGAAAAACTGCTGTCATGCTAGACAAGCCTGGCACATACCTGCCACAGGGTGCAGAACAGATCAGTTTTTAATCCTATAAGGAAGAAGGAAGGAAGGAAGGAAGGAAGGAAGGAAGGAAGGAAGGAAGGAAGGAAGGAAGGAAGGAAGGAAGGAAGGAAGGAAGGAAGGAAGGAAGGAAGGAAGGAAGGAAGGAAGGAAGGAAGGAAGGAAGGAAGGAAGGAAGGAAGGAAGGAAGGAAGGAAGGAAGGAAGGAAGGAAGGAAGGAAGGAAGGAAGGAAGGAAGGAAGGAAGGAAGGAAGGAAGGAAGGAAGGAAGGAAGGAAGGAAGGAAGGAAGGAAGGAAGGAAAACAGAAAACTGTTCTGTTCTCCATTCCTTCTTTTTCCATTTCCTCCCCTCAATTTTTTACTGATACTATCTTGCCCATTCAAAATGGAAAATGGAGGAAAAATTATTTTGATTCTCCATTTAATTTGTTCCTGCTTTTGTTCCATTGACAGGCAGATATAATCCATGTTGTTCTAAAAGGAGCAAGTCCTGAAAGAGTGAACACATCAGAGTCTTTGTTCTGATTCACCTCCAGAATATGTGTGCAGAAAGCCTGTCATGGGGCAGTCTGCAGATTGCCTTATTTGCTGCCTTGAGTAAGAGTAGAGAAACAGATTGCGAAGAAAAATTAAAATACCTACCTGAAAGGACCTGCAAAAGGCTGGAGGATGGGACTTGTTAGCATTAGGTGGCTGGTGATGTTCTGGGAATCACTGTTGCCATGTCAGCACATCTGTAAAAAGAGTTAATGAGCAGGGTGACAAGATTTAGTTATTTCACACATGATTAGGCAGGCTTTCCTTGTAGAGGAGCACTCACCCCATACCTGGGGACCTATTCTCCTTTCCAGTTTGCCTGCCAATCTGTGGCTGGCTCAGACAGCCATATAGGTCAAAAGAGGAAATGCTTCAGGCTCATCTTATGCTGTCATGGAGTACGAATTTGTGATAAGCATTGCAGTACTTAATTCTTGGGCATTTCACTCTCAAGTGCTATGGCATCTGGCAAAATGCTCCTCAGTACCTATGCATTGCAGATGAGTTACTTACCTAGAGCAGTCCCTTGAGTAAAGGCGTGAGCAGAGAGGGCCAATAGCAAATATGGAGGAGCAGACCACTCTACTACACTGGATTCCTCTTCAGGAATCACCCAATTTGGTATTCACAGACCTGAGCCTCTGTTGGAGAGCCAGGTGCCAAAACCCTGAAGTAAATTTCATTATTCCTCTCTCTCCTTCTGTCCAGTTTATCAGTGGCCCACACACTCACCCAGGTCTTGTGGGACACACAGGTTTATTTCCAGAAATCTCATCACAATGTGTAGGAAGTCTTAAGTCTCAAGATATAGGGAGTAAGTAGGGCTGCTCCCAGCCCCTCCTGTGAACGCTGTTCCAGTTTAATTGGTATAGTTAATTATTTATTCAGCCAGGAGAAAGGAAGTGGAAAGAAAGAGAGGGAGTGACAGCATGGATCCTACATGTTCTATTAATATTTTTAATCTTAAATTAATATGAGAAGGGGTGCAACTGAACCTTTAACATTTGAGAGAATAGTCTTCTGTGAATAGTGATGAAAAGGAAACTATCACTCACCAACAAAAGTTTTGCGTGGACTCGCTCCATAAGTCACTGTGAGGATCCTGTGCTGCCAAAACATTGTCCCAAGCCTTGTTGGGAGGGGCTGGCCAGAAGAGATGGAGATGTTTGGGGCATAAAACGCAAGGCAGGTCAAAAAAACCCTAAAATGTCAATCAAAACAGAGTAGATATATAAAGGAGGTACGAGCCACTCAGGACTAGTAAGAATAAGGAGTTTCAAGGATTCCCAGAACTAACTTTGCTGGAAAAACACCCAAACCAGGTGTCTGTGGTCTTTTGGTTTTGGCAGCTGTGTTCTGAGATGTGAATGTTGGACTTTAAAGTCTGAAAGTTTTAACCCTCTGAAAAGTTAATTAGTGCATCTGTGTATCTGAATGAAAATGGCCTCTTAATCCCCTAGGCTATTTCCAGATCTGATTCAGAATAATCATGGCCTTGGAAAGGGGCCTTCTCTTCCAGCTGAAAGAAGTGTGTCCACTCTGCTTGAATCCAGTTTCTCCCAAGGGAAATTTTGCATGCAGGACTGTCCTCTGATACAGAGCCTGCTTTGAGCTTCCAAAATACCTTACTGGTTGTATATATGCTAGAGACTCTTTTGGTCTTTGGCTCTTTTGTTTGTGTGTTCTGATTGCCCATGTTGGAAGTGACCTTCTGGGGCTTGGCACAGCAATTTACCGAAGAACATTTTTACATGTGGATTAACTTCTTATCTTTAGTTAATTTGCATTAACTTTCTTTGAATTTAAAGATAATTAGTTAAAATCGTTTACAGCTCTGTGCAGACACATTTTCATTCCAAATGCATGTTACGTAATTCAGATTAACATTCCTTAGAGTTCTCATGTAGACATACCATAAGAAAACTTTATTATTGGGAGAGAACTGGGTTAATCCCACCTTACATTGCCTGGAGGAGGAAAAAGTCAGAAATGGACCATTATTTTAAAAGGTACATTTATTTTTTTTTAGGCATTTTTCTCGCTTTTTAATAAGTATCATCTACTGCTAGTAGGTGACCCAGTGAAGGTAATTCTAGTTTAGTTCTAATACATAGGTATATAAATTATAGCATATGATTTTGTAGGAACCTAGGGCTTATCCTCCTACATCAGGTAACTGATAAACATGTTATTCAGTTGCCAGTGAGGAGCACTTCTTCACTGAAAGAAGGAACAAAGCCTGCTAGAGCCTGATAGATCCAAATTATTTAAATAATAGAATAAGACAAATACAATGACTCATGAAGATGCTGTGTCAGATTGTTATTGGCAGTAATAATCATTTTTCCAAATCAACATTTTAACAAAAAATTTTATATTAGCCAACTTGCAGAAAAAAAAAATAAAAATTACATGTCCCCCCAGGGATTCACTATTTTGATGGACAAGTGAAAATTTCAGATGCAGTACTGCAGACTGAGAGCCCTCTGATCTGGTCATGACCATACTGCACAGAGGATACTCACCTAATAATAGAGTATCTCTATTGTAAATAACCTGTGACTAAAACAGAGGAAGAATTAGGACTTTTCATTATACTAAAAGAGAAATTAGGTAGTTCACTCAATGTCACAAATGAAGCAGAGAAATGAACTAAAACCAAATATGAATTTCCTAAGCTCATGGCAGGAATCCTGTCCAAAAATCTGATTTTGGAAATGGCTTGTATTTGAAAATGGCTTATATCCTAATCATTATCACTGTAAAGAGGAGTTAAATAGGTTCCTGTGTATAATCAGCATTACATTTGCCAAGAACATCTTCTATCATTACTTATTTTGAAGGTCTTTGTTTAAATTCCAGCCATATGTCTTAACCTGGTAATGAATTCCACAGTGGAAAACATATTGATTTGGGATTGCTTTAACTTATACATCCTCTTCTACCTGCGTAATATGAGCTGCCTCATTCAGATACGTCTAGTTGTTTGCTTTGCTGCTTAATGCATTCTTAATCTACATAATCTGACTCCCAATACAGAATTAAACCTCATTCTTGAAATTCTCTGGAATTGCTCCCTAGTCGTCATAAGAAGATATCTGCAACAGTAAAAAAAAAGAGAAATTTTCCCCGAAGATAGGCACATCAGTGTTCTAACCATGTCACTGTATATTATATCTGGCCTTTTCCTAGCAAAGTAAGCAATCTAAGTGATCTCATTATCTAGCAGATTTGGGAGCTTGGTTGATGTCAGTGTAAACAGATCAGAGAGAATTAGGAAGGACAGGCTGGGAAGGAAAGGAGGCAGAGTTGCCCTTTGGAGGAGAGAGCAGCAGAAATGCCTGGAGCTCTGCCTAGAAATGGATGGTGAGTCGACCGAAGGCTTGTGGATTGAAATGAGAAAGAAGACAACGCAAGTGACATTATTTTGGGTTTCTCCTACAGACACCCTGATCAGGAAGAACTAGATGAAACCTTCTTTAGTCAGCTGGAAGAAGCTTCAGCATCACAGGTCTTGGTCTTCATGGGGAGACTTTAACCACTTCAGTATCTGTGATTAGGCTTCTGGAGTGCATCGATAACATCATCTTAACACAGATAATCAAGAAGCCAATGAGGGGAGGTGCTCTGCTGGACCTAATACCTACAGATAAGAAAGAATCAGTTGAGGATGTGAAAGCTGGGTGGAGTGACAATGCTATGGTGGAGATCAGTATCCTGAGAGAAGGGAACAAGGCAAATAGCAAAAAAACAATGGCAGAACATGCAGAGTCAGCCTGTTCAGGAACGTGACTGGAAGAATCCCATGTGATACAGTCCAGGAGGGAGGAGGGGTCCAGGTGAGTTGCTGCTTATCAAGAATCACTTCCTTTAAGCTCAAAAAATGGTCCATCCTGATTAGCAGAAATCAAAGGTAGAAGGAGGCCTGAATGAATGAGCGAGGAGCTCCTGACTAAACTCAGACATGAAAAACAAGCACATAAGAGGTGGAAGAAGGATCTAGGAGGAATATACAAACACTGTTTCAGTGTGCAGGGATGGATTTTGGAAGGCCTTAGTCCTTAGTGCTAAGATTTGCCTTGAGGAATTCCAGGTCCCTGAGACCAGTGGAGAAGTCTGGAGCAAGGAAGACTTACCCTTGGTGGAGGAGGATCAGATTAGGAAACACTTAAACAATTTGAACATACATAAGACCATGGGATCTGAGGTTATACACACATAGTTAGTGGATGTCAGGAAAGAACACACTTGATTATCTCTGAAAGATCCTGGTAGTCAGGAAAGGTTCCCTAGGACTGGAAGAAAGCAAATGTCACTTCTATCTTCAAAAAGTGAGAGAAGGAGAATCTGGGAAATTACACACCTGTCAGGCTCAATTGGGTTCATGGGAGGTAAGAGAACAAAAAATTCAGAACAACATTTCCACAGATATCAAGGACAAGGGTGTTTGGGAGTGGTCAGTATGGATTTACCAAGGGGAAAACATGCCGAATCACCTTGACAGCCTGATATGATGAGATGACTGTAGGAAGAGGGGATGGGTGAGTCCAGTAGCCAGTAGTCCAGATCCAGACCCTTGGATCTCCACCTATCTTATGTTAATACCAAAGAGCTGCATTTAAGTTGCCAAGAAATAGATTTCCCACGTCACAGTTTAACACTGGGCTGGCAATGAAATGAATGACAGATGCTGTCTATTAACCCCTCTCGCTTTCCCTGTAGAGAAAGGAGAGAGAATAAGGGAGAGAGACTTACAGGTTGGAAACTAAACTACACTGCTTCAATGAAATAGTAGGGATGAAAAGGAAAATAATGAAATATGTACAAATATACACAAATATATACAAAGCCACTATCATGCCCCCCTCTCCCACCTCTGCCAATAACACTCACATCAACATCAAGACTGCATGGCAGGCCCTGGAAAAGCCCCGGACTAAACTCCTGGAGTCAGCAGCAGATTGGAACTGGGTGCAGGAACACACAGATTCAGGAACACACAGATTGGGATCAAAGGCAGATGAACAGAGTCCTCTCAGGACACTGGCCATGGATGAAGGGAACTTGACCCTCATGATCCCTCGAATTTATACCGAGTATGACGCGTATGGGATGGAATACTTCATTTGGTCAATTTTGGTCACCTGTCTGGTCTACTTCTCCCCAAAGGAGGGTCACAGGTGTGACCCCTTTACCCCCTTTTCTTTCCAGAGCATAAGATGTTTTTCAGAACCAAGCAGTGGCCTTGGTTGTGCATTCCATTCTCCAGCAGTAACTATAAATGTTGTCAGCCCTAGAAGCAGACACTGCCTGAGAAACATCCTCTTAATTTCAGCAATGGCAGCTACTTAGAAGAAACTTAACTGAAAAGTAAAATTACTCGAAAGAAAATTGCTTCTACCCTGGCTCAAACCAAGACACATGTTTATGCATATGCTACTTACTAGCTCTTGCACAACTGCCGTATCTTTGGGTGTCTCAGTGCATGTAGGGTCAGCAATATTTTGTGTTCCCTGTCTCCTCAGACAAGGAGAAGGGGAAAACTCTTTGATGGCTGTCATTGAGATGGAATTACCTCAAATCTAATAGGTACCTCTCCCTTGGCTATACCCTATAGATAGCCAGTTTGCTTGCATTACCCCAGATTAGAAAGAAGGTAGAAGAAAATTGTGAGCATGTAAATGAAGAAACCAGGTACTAATGCTGGGTTTAAGAAACACTGTATATAAGATACTCTAGGAATTAGGGGGATCTTTCAAAAGCATTAGAAGCTTGGGTGTGTCAGAACAGCAAGCACTTACTTTTCTCTAACTGAGACTTAAATGGAATGCAGTCACCAAAGAAGGAACCCACTGAGAGTGGAAAGCGAAAAGGTGTGCTCTGTTGAAATAGACACCTGGAAAAGTCTTGACTTCTTCTAAGTGTCTGATTTAATTTCAAATGAAATTGAGGATGTCGAGGAGAGGAAATGTGTGCTGACATCTATTATCTTGAATAGACTTCCACAGTTCCTACCCTGGCACCAGCAGACTGAAGGTCTTTTTGGAATTCACACAAAAGCTATCTATTGGCTTCAAATATCAGTAGTCTCTGAGCAATAAATTACAAACCAAGATAGCACAGAAAGCTGAAGGAAACATACATTAATAAGAAATTTCTAGTTGTGGAAGGAAGGAGTATCTTCCTTAGACCAGCAGTAGTCTAAGGTGGAAGGAACCCATGGAGTCTGTGCCCTTGAGGTTTTTGAAAAACTAAAGAAAAGAACAGTACTTTTGTGTGAACAGACCAAAGCAAGCTGCAGAATTTCTACACTGTACAGAGTGTGTCTCTACCACAGGCTATGTGATGCATTTCTCCATTTATACCTGAAAAGCGATCGGCTGATTGAGTTCATTATGCCTGACCTCATACTCCAGAAGATTCTTTTTCTGGGAACTGAACAATTGTATTGTAATCTAGTTATCCTTTACTATATCCAAGAATATTTCTTGGCTGTGGTTTGAGTCTGTAATTTAATCTCCATCTCTTACTTGAGAAGCTTTTAAAGGATTCTTGACAATGTCCACATTTTTCACTTATTTTTCATGTTTTGATGGCAGTGCTTTCCTACATTATGTTGCATTTTTATTTCCATTGTTTTACACTAGGTTTCTGGCTTTTGCTTTTACTTTTTCTTTTTCTTTTCCTTGCCTGACTCTAAAGCATTTCACGGAGGGATGTTTGTTCCTTCAGTACCTTTAGCAGAGTTAATAGCTAAAAGTAGCAAATCTGTGTCTTGACAACTGTGTCAGTACAATTGTACAAATTTGGTCTTTAAGGTGTGGCCATAGGAACTACCCATCTGGGTATGCACCAAGACTGCCAACCCTGGATTTGATCAGTGGTTTGACTGGGTTGTCTGTTGCCTTGTCTATGGCGAATAGAATATGAAATAAGGTAAGGCAAAACCCAGCACTAGAAGAAAAAACTTCTCTCAGGAAATTGTCTCCTAATTGCCCCTTCAACAGTATATTAGAACAAAACAACAACTAAAAAAACACCCAAACCAGTGTATATGATAGATGTGTTGGTGTTTCCGTGTTGGAGTTTTCATGCTGTGCTATAAAACAATGTAAAATAAGCGTTTCCATCTAAACATCTAATTTAAAGATTAATTTGATTTTTTTTCTCATGAAAACAGGGTAGTTCGATGGTTTACCAGAGCTTTCACTTTTATTCCCAAAGCAATTTTTTCTCAAATATAGCCTAGTTCCATAAACATTTTAAAATTTTCAGAGCTGAATAAAACAATGAAATATGGGTCTGCAATCATTTTCTTCTGATCACCCCCAATAATTTTTTCAGTATCATTAATAAGTGGCTGTGAAAAAATGTGCAAAAAGACACAATTGTGACAATAATTTGCACACATAATATGCCTCATTCTTTAATTTATCCTTTCATTTGAAAACCCACCTTCATTTGCCAGAAGGCAGTCATAGCATGGTTTCACTATTTATTTCAGGTAGGGTGGGACACTAAACACAGTGAACTTTTAAATTACTTTTTTGCCTCTTCCCCAGTTTCTGCTGGATTATCTGATACCTATTTTATGAATAATGATACCTATAGCAGTTTCCTCACCATGCATAGTCAAAAATGTTCCTCATAGTTGAGGTTGTTGCAGTCTAGGGACTACTATTGGGATGCTCTACATCCAGGAAGGCATGGGGCGTGTTCTGATGGTGACAGAACATCTCTGTTGTAGGACAGGCTTTGTCCCAGCATGTGACCTGCAAGGGTGCTCACAGGACCCCTCACAGTGAATCTACCTTATCTAACTTACCTATACCTTCTGTCTCTGCCTTTGTAGAGCACCCTGATATACGTGAAGTTCAGAGAAAGTACTACTTTGGGGAAGCTTTCCTACGCTTTCTTGGGGGGAGGGGGAAAATCAGTACAAAGATGGCTATTATGTACCTGAAGACAGCTTCTGCCCTGACAATTGGCCATTGTGTCTCAATCTTTGTAAACATCTGACCTCAGAACTTGTTTAGAAAATTCCTGAAGGGAAAAATCCAGACATAGGGTCTAAAAAGTAGTAGATGTGCCTTGTTCTGCTTCCAGATGAGGAAGAACAGCAGCCGAGTGCAGGCTCCCGGGTGCCACAGCCTCGTGGTCCCCTGCAGCAAGCAGGGGACAAAGTCTTACACCCAGGTCCCAGGTCTTCATTAAGATGAGAAGAGTTTGTCCTTCTATCTTCACACAAATCTGCTGCAACAAATTTTGTTTACTCCTACTTCACAGAACTGGTGAGAATTCAGCCTGTGTCAATTAGTCCATTTGAACTGGAATCTGCAGGATTTTATTGTGACTTTGCTGAAATGACCCTTTGCAGTAAATGCTGCAGAACTGAGCCCTTTTAGAGCTGGAAAACCTTATTCTTCTTTGACGTTTAAAAATGTGCTTAAAAATTGTCTGGGAATGATTTATAGCAGTGACTGGACCAACTACATTTCAATACTAACACATAAATCTTCAAACAAATAAGTTATATATAGTCTTATAGGCAGAAAGGGTTTTCTTCCTTCTCTAAAATGAAAATACATTTGGAATATAGTTAAATCTTGCTCACAATTCAATCTCGTGTGAAGAAATTTTATAGTTTTTATTACCCTAGACTTTGAAAATTCCTGATATAGGCTTTAAAAAGACTAAAACCAAAACTTGCTTACATGATTCTGGAAATGGACACGTACTGTGGCTTAGGGCAATGATGAAGAGTCATTGTATTGTAATAGCATGAAACAAAGCTTATTATGGTAAAGAAAACAATATTATACTTGCAACCACTGACTGAATCTGACCTACTGTGAAGTTTCTGTTTATTGCTGCAGTTTCTCTCTGTTCCTTTCACTTTCTGCCTGCTTTATTTCTTGCTGCCATTTTAGAAAAAAACACTGCATATCCTCAGTGGCTGCTGCTACCTTTAAATTACTTTCATACAATTTATTTAATATTAATTTTGAAATATGTACAGAGAAATCTTAAATACATTCAAATATCTCAGCCTTAAGATGACTCATCACTTTTGTTGATATATACACAAAATGTCTATACTTAAATATATATTTCCTGAGTAATTTTCCATAATTTGATACCGAACCAGACATAATATAATGTACATTTGAATACTGAAGATTAAATATTTACACGTTCCAGAATGTGGCTTTCAATCCACTCAGTTATGTAAATCTAGTTATCTTCACAGTAGGACCTGTACATCTGAAATTATTTGTTATCATTCATAAGTTCCATCAACATTTCTACCTGTTTATCCAGTTTGTAATTTTCTGGAGAAATTAGTCTACCAAATACAATAATAATAAAAAATATGTATTAATTTATCATACGTAATCTTTGTGAGATAGTCTTCATAAAGATATATAGATAGTCTTCATAAAGATTAAATAGTTGGTAATTAACTCACCTATGAATCTGAATTATAATCCTACATATTAACATTACCTAAAAAAGTCACAGTACCAAAGGAACAAATACAGGGAGTTAGTCCTCTGTCAACAGAATTTATTTTTTCAACCTCTAACAAGAGATATGTAACACGTGCTCGTTAACTGACTAAATTAGGATGACATGTACTTCCTTAAACAATCATCATTATTCCCTGGGCTGATGTGATTCCTGTTTCACTCATATCCTCTCAACCTGAAACATGGAGTGCAGAGAAGTTCAGAAGAGCAGAAACAACATTTATGTAAATACAAGGAACAGAACCTGATTCTTATTTACCTTTAGATCCTGCAACACAGTATAAAGTATAGTTATAACTAGAAAGGTGTATAAAGAAAGTACAAAGCACTTGCAAATGGGCATTATCACAGTTTTAATACAGACTAAAATCCATTTATGCCATTATACACTACAGTGATGGCTTAGCATGCAGGTCTGGAGCATTACTGTTTTCCTAAGTCACTTGCATTTTTAGGTCTGGTATCTTTTTTGTCCCCTTTTCTTGGAGCTGTACTAACAGGAAAACTCTGAGAATGCTGACTTAGGATCTAGTTCAAAAGAACTGGGGAGACTGTTTTTAAGCTCTTGGAGAACACATTATTTCAGCTTTTACATCTTACTGATTCCCCTTCTCTTTCTCAAGCCTGTTTCTTATCCATACTAAACATTTTCATTTCTTTATTTCCTTTTTCCTTTATAAATCTCTTCTTTGATACGTACAACTGAATACTATATACAAATATATATACACACACATACATTTTAGTATAAATATTTAACAGTAATTTTAAACAATATAAATGTAATAAATATTATTTAGATAAGACATTTATATTTATACAAATATAAACTTTATAAATTATAAAATATAAATATATGCATTTCAGGAGTTATATAAATCTGAAGAATATGAGAATATCCTATTTGTAAGATAAATAACATATATAAATGCAATATGTGTAAGATCTTTATACGTTTATCTTTGCTGCTGGATCATCTTCTAGAGTTTGTTTGTTTTTTGCTCAGAATCTATTCACTCTTATTGCCGATTATTGAATTAATTTAGTTACTAAATATCTATGCATCTTTTGTAAACACCCCTCTGACATCACTCCTGGATTCTCTCCTGCTTCCTTTGAGAGACACTGTGCAGCCCTACCCCGTGGTGGAAAGTATCTGCCCCTGCAGCATGGTCAATCTCAGACAACATCAGCTTTTAAAAATACTGGTCTTCAGAAACACAGACATAAAACTCTATATTGATTAATCCAGAGTCTTCCCTATCTGACCATATTTTTTAGAAATCAGGAGGCAGCAGCAGGTGCATCTCCAGTTTTCTAATGTGAGTATAGTAGTCCCTTCCTACATGTTAATGTAGACAAGCAGAGGAGAAATGAGCCCAGTTCTGCCATTCTGTTGATAAACTGGCAAATTTTGAATAATCTACCTCTTGGTTTTTTAGGGCTGCCTTATTTTGGTTGTGAACTCACCAGGCCATAGTCTCCTTCTCCACTCTTTTGGTTTTGGTACCTGTGGAATACAGTTGTAGAACATTTAATACCATTCTTCTCCCCCCAGTATTTTATCTTGAATGCAGTGGATCTATGTATTAAATTAGGACTTCATCTTTTTTTCTTTTCTTTTTCTTTTAATTTTTTTTTATCTTGTTCTCTGGACACTCCAGGAAGGGAACACATTTAGATCTTTGAGTATTTGCCTTAGGGAAACAGAAACTTTAGCTGGGGCTACGGAGTGATGTGGCTTTTCCAACCTAGCTCTGTATTTCTCACCTCTGGAATATGGTTACAATGCAAGTGCATAGGTTCTTTGTCATAGAGTCCTAGAACCAGAAAGAGGTGGGTTGGAAGATCATGTAGTCCTAATCCCCTGCAATGGGCAGAGACATTTTTTTATTGTCCTAATGTTTGCAGTCTCCTTTTTGAGAACACAAGGCGGCATGCCTTAAAATAAAAGATACGCATTCATTCTGAGGTGCTGTTGTAATTAATGTGTCTTTCAAATTATTCTTTACATTTAGTACTGGGTCATCCTCAGCAGAAAAACATTCAGTGCTGTAAAACCAAGATTTACCTGTTTTTATTTTGCCTCTGGGTGTTTTTTTTTTTTGTTTTGTTTTGGGTTTGGTGGTTTGGTTGTTTTTTTGTAATGTTTTATTTTGTTTCTGTTTTGGTTTGGGTTTTGTTTTGTTTTTGTTTGTTTGCTTGCTTTTTGGGTTTTTTTTCAGAGCTAGTATCACTGTTCTGGGTACCACCTTGGCTTGAGCACCTGTGCCCAACTTAAAATTAAAACGTGTTCCATTTGTTTTCAGGTTGACAGTTCATTCATCTTCTGCTGCTACCTTGGTCATTACTGCAATGAAGAACAGCTCTGATCTAATGGCTCTGTAGTCATCCTCTTTGTCCTTGCTATCTATTCATATCCTGCTGGTACTTGCAGCCTCTGGCAACATGATAAAATCCACTGCACTTCTTGTATCTTCTTCCAAAAACTATTAATTACAGTGGTTTTGCTTGCTATAGGATATATTTGCTCATATGCTGTATTTTTGAGGCTGCCAGCTTCATGTTACAGGTCTCTTCACTGGAAATATTTTAGATTCTGTACTATCTCATTTTCAAGAGCAATGCCAGCACTTTATAAACATCACTCTGGATTCTGATTTGCCTTTTCTTCAGTATCTCTGAGCTGCTCTGTAAGAAATTAACAACTCTTAGTTTCCAGAAATCCCTTTTCTGGTTTGACCGAGGTCAGAGCTGCGATCTGACCTTTTTTTTCAGGGACTCAGCTGTGCTGGTTTGGTTTTGGCACAGTTTTGGTAGCAGGGGAGGGTTTGCAGGGGTGGCTCCTGTAAAAAGCTGCTGAAAAGCTTCCCCAGGCTCCAAAAAATGCGGCCAGACCTTTGGCCAAGGCTGAGCCAGCAGAGACAATGGATGCACCTCTGCAATTAAGATATGAAAGAAGGGGAAATGTACTGATAAAAGACCTGAGAGCAGAGGAAGTGGTGAAGAGATGTGAGAGCAATGCCGGAGCAGAGATTCCAAGGTTAGCTAGGAAGGAGAGGGAGGAGGTGCTCAAGCAGAGGTTCCTGTACAGCCCGTGGACCACAATGGAGCATATGTGGACCTGCAGCCATAGAGAATCCCATGCCAGGGGAAGTGACTGTTCCTAAAGCAGAGCATGACTCTGTGGGCAGCACACACTGGAGCAGTCTGTCCCTGAGGGGACTGCACCTCGTGGGAGGGACTCATGTGGAAGAGGTTCATGAAGGCCTCTCTCCCATGGGAGGGACCCTGTGGGAAGGCAGGGGAAGACTGAAGAATTCTCCCCCCTGAGGAGGAAGAAGCAGCAGAAAACAACTTGTGAGGCACTGACTTTAAATCTTACTCCCTGTTCCCCTTGTGCCACTGGGGGGAAGGAGGTAGAGAAATAGGAAACAAAGTAATTTGGGCCCGGGAGGAAGGGGGTGGGGTGAGGTATTTAGGCTCTGTTCTTTGTTTACATTTTTTTTCCCTGTTTGCATCTGATTATTGATAAATTAAATTGCCTTTTTTTTTCCCCAAATTGAGCCTGTTTTGCACCTGACCATAACTGGTGAGTAAGCCCTCCGTGTTTTTGTCTCGACCCCATGAGCTTCTAGTTGGATTTTGTTCTCCCCATCCGCAGTGGAGTGGGGGGGGGTGAGTGAGCAGCCACATGGTTCTTAGTTGTCAGTTAGGCCCAGGCCTCCACACTCAGCCTCTAGTAGTGTAAGAGACTGACTTTCCACCTTAGATCCATCAAAGCTTCTTCAGTTCTTTTTTGGCCTACTCTTTGAAAATGTGTCATTGTTGTTTCAGGTATTCATGAAGAACATTAGCATTCAGTATGACAACTGGCCTTAAGGCACTTAAAACATTAAGTTTGTCATAATGTAGGCCAATTCCTGGCTGTCACTTCTTTTTGACTAAAATAGGTTTCTTGCAGATAAAGGTGTGCTTCAACTGTATTTCACCTCTGGTAGCATTTCAAACCACTCCTTTCTCCGCATTATTTCTTATTTTGTTTTATTCATGGTGTCACAATTGGTCAACAATCAGCCCTAGCCAATAATTCTAGCAAAGGTCTGCTCCATTCTTGACATCTGAAAATTTGGTCCTGTGAAAGATTTCTGGTTTCAGACCCCCATAGAGGGACAGTTGGCTGTACACTCTTAATCATAGCACTGAACCAACATGTGTATTACAATCTGTGGTATCCATACAGTGGGTAATTTCTCAGTCAGTGCCCTGAACAGAGAATGATCCTGCCTAGGCATTCCTGATCTGCATCTCTTAATTTCCTAACTTTAGGAAGAAAGAGTGCTGAGAAATACCATCATCTTCATTTTGAAATATGTTTAGATTAAGTTTGAAGTAGCTTAAAATTAACATTAAAAAGTAAAAACATGAAATTGAAAGGAGGTGGTGTAAGGAAAATATTTTCTGACATTACTAGGAAAGGTATAGAAAACAAAACACAAATCAATATTCCATTGTATAACACTGCCATGTACTCATACCTTATGAGTGTAGTATGCAAGACAAAACTAGAAAGGTAGAACAAATGGTTGTGAGCATGATGCTGAGTGTGGAGCAGTCTCTTGACTAGAGAAAGAAATCAGTGACAAACATAGTAATAGCAAATTAGGCATGGTAGGGGAATAGGAAAGGAAACAGGAGTAATTTAGAATTCCTCCCAGCACTAAGTTTACAAAACAAATTTTTTAGGCAGTAGATATAAAACCAAGAAAAGAAAATGCATTTTCCAAGCAAAACAAAATTTCAGGGAACCACTGCTGGTGGATTTTTAAGGGCTGAAAGTGTGAGTGAGCTCACAAGAAGATTTGATATATTCACAAAAGACGAGTGCATTAACTGCTGTCCATTAATTATGACCATTTGATGCAAACATTGGTTATGAGTGCTCTCAAGGTAAATGTACTGTTAGGAAGGTGAATCAGAGGTACTGTGTCTGTACAATTAATTGCTTATTGCCACATTGTGGTTTTTTTCTAAAGATCAATGGTGCCCATGATGACAGAGAAACACTTAGTCTGAAGTTATATCAATGCAGACCAAGGAGCCTTGTCCTTCACTCATTTGCAGACCAGTGTTGCATCCTCATTGGTGAGAGATGTAGGGTACCATCACAGGTTTTACAAGAGAATTGTCCAGCCCCCAAAGAAATTACTGACTGAATGATAGAATCATGGAAACATAGAATGGCTTGGGTTAGAAGAGACCTTAAAGATCATCTAGTTCCAAACCCCATGCATGGGCAAGGACACCTCCCACTAGACAAGGTTGCTCAGAGCCCCATCCAACCTGGCCTTGAACAGCTGACCATGTTTACAGTTATATTAATCTTACTAAAGTACAGATACAGATGAGAAATGAAAAACAAAAGATATTTTATATGGAAAACCCCTATGCTAGTTCTGCCATGGATTAATACACATTATTTAATAAATTTGCAGTGGCAAAGTAGGCAACATTTTAATTTAGAAAATTATTTTACAATGTCTTATATCTGAAAGAAGTATTTTAATGTTATGTTTTGATAGAAATACTCTTTCAAATTCCAAAAGTAATGCATACGGAATATAGCACATAATAAACATTTAATTGGGATAAATATATTCAGGATTAATTATTATGAGAGTTTTGTTTTGATGCATATTTATAAGAAGTTATAAAGGAAATGGTTGTCTACTTTTCACGTTCTTATTATCTTTTTGCTTTTCCTAGTAATAGGCTCAGTGTAGCATAAACAGACATTTTCTTCTTCCAAATTTTGAAATAAATTTGGGAGCTTTTTCTTATGTACTCAGGTTAGGTGTTGCAGAAATGTCAGAGAAGTTACTGCTTTGTTAAGGAAGTAACATAAACTTAGCTTTGTAATTCTCTAGTCAATGCCAGTTACTGTTTTCATTTATTTTTATTATGAAATCGACAACTGACTATCTTCATAGTAAACTCCAGTCTACCAGAGTGCTAAGTCACTGGATAAACATATAAACATAGCCTATGCATACAAGAGACTTTTGGACTCCTGTATATATAGGAATAAGATCTTTGTGTAGGCTCCAAGCCATGGCTGAGCATATATCTTATTTGACCCTGACCAATATAGAAGGTAATTACAGCATTGAAGCCTTCATACAAACATGATAAAGAACCCCTTTTGTTGGTTTTGCTTCTTTTGAAGATGCCTTTTGGAGAAAATATGAAAATGACACAGATTTCTCTCAGGTCTACTGCATCAGGATAATTGCAGACTAAAGCAGACTCTGCTCCATAACTTCTTCAGCATTTATATTAGAAAGTAGTGATCTCAACACACCTCTGAACAAAGGACGGGGACACAAATCTCATTCAAACAGCAATAACCAACTGTTTTCCTATGTAATATGCTAGAAATGATATATTTCTAATTTAGGACAATATGCAGTTTGCTATGGTTGCTGTGAAAACATCCCAGATAATACTGCTAAGGATTTGTTAAACCTCACCTTGCTGTTAAACTGAAAGCACAGCAATCATTTCCAAGCATTCTGTTCTTCAAGAAAAAATTCTCATTGAACAGTAGGACTTACAGAAATTTCCATCTTGTTTTAATATTTTTATTACATCAACATCCCTTTTGGAACTGAGCGATACTGAAAATCTGTAGAAATTTAATTTCAAAATAGACTTCACCACGGAGACAGCTGGGTTTAGTTTATCACCGACTCCTAAATGTTTCAATTACACTTACTTCTTCTGAGCTCTGACTCTCAAGCATATGATGATGTCCAGCAGCACCTTATTTTCAAAGCCCCTAATTCAGCAATCACAGCTCCTACTGGCCTCCTTTTCATGTTTCCCTTTCTCTACAACATGCTCTCTTTGCATTTTCAGGCTCAGACAGCTGTCAGAAACAACACCCTGTCAGGTAGTGCTTTATAACCAGTGACATGGTCATTGTGACTCATGTAACTTATTTTTTTAACAGGAACAGGGCATGGGCATAAATTGGCAAGAATACGGTCTTTCAAAAGTGGCTTTGGAAGTTAATAGATGTTCCTTCAAAACTGCATTATTATTTTTTTGACCAGAAAGTGAACTACGTTGTGCAAAGCAATGGGTGTGGTTGTTTACAAATGGTAACTTTAGGTTCGTATACTTCCCTAAAGGATATCAGAAAACATAATGTTTGCTCTCTGAGCATATTGGATTAATTAAAGCTGCTTCGATTTTTAAGCCAGAAGTACGAAAACATCTACCGTTGAGTAGCTTCAGTCCGAAGGATTCTGAAAAGCAAAGAGAGCACTGGACTTCTGGAAAGAATGAAAGAAATGCTGGGAGTGGGTAAAAAGCATGCTAACATGTTCCAGCTCCAGCCCTCATGGAAAGCAAAGATCTCTATTTTTATTTTTTGCTCAGAGGTGGAGGAAAATTGGAAAATAGCTGAAAAAAAAAAATACTTCTAAAAGACAGGCTACTCCAGACCATTGAGATACTCAGGAAAAACATCCAGTTATCCTAGGATATGTTATAACTGAGCAAAGACAGCGGCCTTTGACCGTGCTGGGTGGTCAGTTTTCTGCCTGTCACTCCTGATGAATTATACTTACTGTAACCACATTCCTCTCTCCATTTTTCTTTCCAAGTTACTTGGAGAGCAAAGGTGCTTCCTTGGATAAACAGGAGTGGTAGAAGCTTGAGCAGAAACCTGGAAAGAAGGAGCAAGGGGGAGACAGTGCTGTGCTAGAATGCTGCTTCCTATCCTAGTAATGAGAAGCTCATTGCTACATTGTCCTGCTCCTCTTGGGGTACATAGAATACCTCATAGAAAATGGGGTACAGGAACAAGCTATCCCATGCTCAAAGCAAAGACACTGGGTGCTACTGTGAAAGGGCTCTGGCATTCTAGAAAATCCCACCCTAGCCTATGTCATGTTTGCGTTCTCATGTAAGACCTTTGTGTCAAGGATCCTGTACCAGGCTGAACAGTTGACAAAACAGTATCTAAACTCAGCATGGCATATATTTACTTCATTTGGTTAGTTAGGTAACTGCAAAATCACGTAAGGTCCTACAGAATCTATTTTGCTCTGTTTGTATCATGCTGCTTTTTAATCTACCTACAACTATCCCAAATGTTTTCCTGTATAGCATATCTTTTAAGAAGTGCTGCCGTTATTGATTTACCTACTTTGATTGCCTGAATAAAGAATATTCTCAGAGCACAGTAATATGCAGCACAACATGACACATATGTCAGCTATTACAGACACTTGCCCTTAACTTAATTAGCAGACTAGTATGGTTGCTCCTCTTCTATCTTTCCAAAGATAAAGGCTCAGTTCATGGAGGGGATGATTGGATATGCCATATGCAAAATGTCACCTGCAGAATCAGTGCTGAAAATATATGGCCTTTGCCAATGCAAAAACAGCAAAAAATGTTTAACTATTCCCATCCAAAATGAATACAAAAGAAGAAGAGAAAACACAGGTAAAAAGTAAATGTAGTTCCATGATCAGTCCCCATTCCTGCAGCAGTAAACTAGAGAGACAGCAGGAAATAATGTGTAGAAAAAACTTCTGAAGGCTTAAGAAGTACAAAAGGTTTGCCAAAACATACAGTCAGCAAAAGGAGAAAGTCCAGAAAAATACAGATGACCTAAGGAGAACAGAGCTAAGTGTTACTGTAAAATACCTTTAAAGTCAATGAGACACAACTCCTTGATAATAAGAGGTCAGCAGTAAGTGTCTGGTTAAGAAAACCAGTGACCGAAAGCACTGCAGGATGCCACACTGCAATCTGAATTTATAGTACTATGAGATCAAGATACAATTGCAGACAGATCATTATATATAAAGTGCACTATTTATCAAAGTATACTTGTGAGATGAAAGGAATGAATGTGTTTTCAAGTAACAGAAGGATCTGAAAACCATTTTCTTTAGGAATAAAATGTCACATGAGCCATGTAACATGAAGGGGGCCCTCTAGAAAGGATCTCTGACTGAAATGGCTAAATCACCCAGAACTTCGTTGGGAAGTTTCTGGATATCTCTCTAACCCCAAGATATGCTTCAGGGTCTGGGCACCCGCTAGGCATGTGTTTCCTGGCAAGGAAGCAGAGTCGGCTGCTGCTGCTGTCCTCACAAAACTTTAAAGCATCAACATCTTTCAGTGCAAAACCAAATGTTCTCATGCTCAGTTATGATAGAACAAGTCCCAAAGCCAACTGGAATAAAAACATCCTGATGGCAGTTAGGAAGCCAGGCAAGCTGTGATATGATCAGCCCTTGTTGGAAAATCAGTTTGAATATCCTAGTGCTTACAATGTCAAAGAAAAATATTTTCAAACCTAGCTAATGTCTATTCTATCTTGTGATCCCTTATGACAAATAAAATTGAGCAACAAAAATGGTTACATGACAGCGTCTGAACTGTCTTTGGTGGAGGGAGTAATGCTCAGCATGCATTTCAGAGAAGCAGTAGGGGTTTTTTTGTTTTAGGTGAGCATGAGTAGTAAAAGCATCAAGAGCTTGAAGGCCTTTCTAGAGCTCAGGTTACTGTATTCATTTGTTAACTTAATAATTTTTAATAAATATTGCTTTTTGGCCAAGAAACCCAGTCTATTTAATTTTTTAAGGTGCTATAGAAATGCATGAGGCGCAGAAGCATTACAGCCTGAAGGAACATTCATTAATATTCTGCCTTTCCTCCTTCATAATATAAGATACAAATGTTCACACAGATTTCTGTATCAAATCTAGGAATCAGTGAGACTATACAACATATTATCTATGTAGCACACATTTGTAGGAACAACCTGACCCAAAGTTATTGGGCCATTGAGAGCTGCTTTCCCTTGCTTGCAAGTCTGAGAGGCAGGGAAAGAACAAGGGCAAGGACAGAGAGAGGAAGAATATGGGAGTAAGTGATAAAATCTGGCTGTTAGAGAAGAAGAGTGTGGATAGTCTAAGAGGTCAGAAACTCAAAATTATTTTCCTTGGTAAATAAATATCAGCTGCAGCTCAAAATTTGGCAAATACATATGCTGAAACAAAGAAGTAGCCAGGGAAGCAAGATGATGCTGGATGCTACAGCAAGAATTAGCTAGGCATGACAGGATGAAATTAAACTGAATTAAATGAAAGAAAATTGTGAAGCTGCAGAAGCTGTTTAAATCTGTTGCTTTAGACACTTAAAATAGGACTGCATGTTGTCTAACAATCCCTGCTGGAAGGAATAACAACATGGACTAGGTGACCTAGTAAATATTTCATTTGTGGGGCTCTGCCATTGTTTTTAGGTGATTGTCCTGTCTCAGTTTGGCAGTATTCATCCATCATGTCACTTTAGGAGCTTGTGAAATACCATATACTCTTTGCCCAGAGCAGCTGACAACTAACAAACAAAGACTTTCTGTGCAAATGACAGCCAATATTAAAACAAAGCCAACTTTGCGAAGCACCATCCAGAAAACTGGTTACAGGAACCACTGCATTTCAGTACCATGCTAGGAAGAATTTTCTAAAGAAAATTTTCCATAAATCTTCTTTGTTCATTCAACATGTCTGCAGCATATGCAATGGAAATATCCTGTATGCAGACCGATAATTTTCATAGCAGAAAAAGCCAGTGAGACTGCAGGAGGGACAGCTAGAGGGGCTATTTCTCACCTGTTGCCTGTTCATGCACTAACAAAATACTCAAGAGATTGTGGTGAAAAGACACACTGTATAGGTTGTGTTCTCCTGCTTAAGCAAAACCTAACCATTATGCTGTCTTAACAGCAATTTGGTTTCAGTAAGGAACTTGAACAAAATAATGATGATGGATTTGCCTGGTTATCTTATGAATAGCTTGCCTTAAAAAAAATATCAATACAGATCCTTGGCCCACATTCCAAACATTTGATGAACAGACTCCTGTTGACTTCACTGGGCTTTGGATTATACCCATTGCCATCAAAATGAAAAATTGCAGGCACTTAAAGTAAAGGTTCTGGAGGGGTTGAAAGACTAGATTTATTATCCCTCTAAGGCCATATCTGGAGGAAATTAATATGCAATATATTGCTATACACAAGCAACCTCACATTCAAATTCAGGATCTGATATATTGACAAAAATATAACTTAAAATAAACCTTCATAGTTCTTATTAGGTCTGTTGAGTTCTGAAATCAACTACTTCCTGAAGTGAATTTGAACTTTATATTTACATAAACAACTGAACGAACTGTTGTTCCTAGTAAGCTTCCAGACAGAGACTCAAGACTCAGCTGCTTAGGAGTAGGGCTACATAAATATTGGATTTTTCTCTTTTCAAGGAATTGCATTGGATCGAGTTGAATTGCTCGGTATTCTTTAACTATTTTGCTGTCTTTTTTCCTAACCTGTTGAACCAGTACAAAATGAAAGTTTTGGTTTTCAATTTTTCCAGCTCCTCTCTCCCCTCTCCCTCTCTTTTTCTAGGCTTTTTGTTTGTTTGTTTGTTTGGCCGAAATTATGGCTTTATTTGTCACAGATCATTTTGGTATCCTTCATATTGCATTTTTGATGAACTGACTGTTCAAAAGCATTGCTTAATTCTACGCAGTGGGAATAATTAATCCCCAGGCTTCCCAGAAAGGATGCTGCTTTACACTCATAGCTTGGAGAATTCAGAAAATGACACCTTTCTTCCAATGCTGAGAGGCTCCTGGGTTTTCAAAACTACAACTGGGAAGATTTTATACTCTATGAAAACCCATAAAAGGAACAATTTCTTGAAAAGTTTGTTAAACAGTTACAAACTTCACATGCACATCAAATATTTATAGATCACTACACATATTGCTCAATGAGGTGTCAGAATAATGACCATTAAACACTTAAACAGATGACTTCTCCAGTTGTCAGACAGTCATACTACACAAATATGCAAAGTAAGCATATAATTTTGCATATTTTGAAAAAAATACTGAAATGCAAATTTTTGTTCTTTACTCTTTGTTTTTTCCTGTTCTGGTCTGAATCTAAGGCTATTCATTATTTCTGTGACTTATGCCTATTTGATAACATGGAAGAGTCTTTTGTCCAAAATGCAGAACTGTTCTTATTTCACCACCAAGCAAGGAAGTGCAATCAGATGTTCATTCACACACCACAGATCTGTATTTATTTATTTAATCCTGTCTACTTCATTTCTTCTATGACTGTATGTTTTTTATATTCCTTAAAATCAAACTTTCTGCCTCAAATATTATGGTCATCATATGTTGTGGCTTGATATTTTGAAGTCTTTATAACATCTTCCAGTAGATAACAAATGAAGATAAAAGCAGACAAAAGCCAAGCATTTACACCTGTGTTCCTTACTACAGGAAGCACTGCCCTTCATAAGAAGTGCTACACTACCATCACTGCTAAGCAAAGAAATGTAGAGTTTGCCAGATGGTTTTCAATTCCTATATTTGCAAAAACTAATATTTATATAAGAAGACATTACAGGGGAGTCTCGCTGAGAGAGCAGCTGTAAATTATTCAGGCACTCATCTGGAGGAGACATCTCCATTCTGAGCACATGTTTATAATTGAAACATGGTCCAGCTTTTCCAAACCTCCACTGAGTGACTCATAAGGACAGTTCCATGCGTGGTGCATGCCATGCTGTCCCGCGGCTAACGTTCTTTCACTTGGAGTCATTCACATCCACCCAGCACTGGGACACTCTAAAATCACCACTCCCTTTTCTGGTCAAGCCTTCAAAGCCCGCTTGCTCCACCATTGTGCTGTACACGTCTTACATTTGCATCTGGCATTTTGCATATTGCATGTTCTAGAAGGCTGACCTGAAGACAAAGAAATTTGGAAGGGTAGAGGCCACACTATGTGTATCTCATGTTTCATCCCGTCCCTCTACTGGCATTTTTGAGGCAGAATGTAAGAAACCCTGGTAAGCAGTTTTGTGGTGTCCAATGCAAAGAGGTTTTGGTGATGCACCAACTTCAGAGAAGAAAGGACATAATAGGTGGAAAACAAGAGAATGTTAAGGGAATCCA
The DNA here is from genome assembly GCA_020745705.1 of Hemiprocne comata. Taxonomy (NCBI): domain Eukaryota; kingdom Metazoa; phylum Chordata; class Aves; order Apodiformes; family Apodidae; genus Hemiprocne; species Hemiprocne comata. The sequence continues at coordinate 40,211,095 of CM036588.1, forward strand.
AGCTCTTACAGCAACTCTTTGCTGAGACTTACTCAAATTCTGTGAAATTAAGGAAGGGAGCTTGCAGATGGCTGGACTGATGAGCCAGTGAAGTTTAGTCTGAGATGTACATTTAATGGTAGGAATGAAATGAGGAATGTATACACTCCTCTAAAATTTGAAGGCCACTTGTGAGCAGTATGCACAACTTTCCATATGAGATTTAATTGTGATTAACATGTGCATTAAGGGGTAAGTACAATAACAAAAGTTATAAAACTTTTATCATACTTCATGTGGGGATTTTAGAGTACTGTATATGGGGATTTTAACACTCTGCACATTTGGAGATTAAAATAAAGCATCTGAAGGTTCAGTGAATGCAGACATTATAATGACTTTTTTAATGAATTAATGAAGTGAAGGTGGGCATGTTAATGAATTGCTCAAGACTGGAGCCCATGAATGCAAATATTATTTTCAATGAATTTTTAATAAATAACAATGAGGATGCCAAATTAAATGCTGGGAACAGTAGAAAAGAAAAGTAAAGGATTAAACACACAACTGTGACCAATAAAAAGTATTATTAAACCCGCACAATCATGTGCCAAGTTAAAACCTTAAACACAAATTAAACAAGAGAGGTTTATTGAGGCTGTTTTACAGTGACCCATTACGGTAACCACCATGACTTCCAGGGAATGTCTTTACCCTTTCATTATCTTCCCCAGCTGTGCCTGTGACAACTGTCTTTGTCTATCTCTTTTTTTGTTTGTTTATTTCTCTCTCCTTCATTCTGTTCTTCCACTTCCTTAGTGTCCATATAGATTTTTTTTTTTTTTTTCTGAAGGCAGTGTCACTGAAAGAGGCTAATAACTAAAGAGAGATTACAGGGAGACTTTGGAAAAAGACACCTTAGGTGCATCCTCCAACAATGTAAACATCTGTCAAAGGTCCAGCTGAGAAACTATGTAATGATCTCTTTTGCCAGAATGGTGTTTTCAGAGCTGGGAACGGAGTGAAAGAGAATCACAGGCACCATGGAAAGTACCAAGTGAACTGCATTGCCATGCAATCTGTGCATCAAATTAAAGCATATTCTTTGGCTTGTTTTTCTAAAAAGAAAACACTCATGGATCAACATAATGGGTGCTGCAAAACAGCTAGAATTTTGCAGTAACTAAAATATCTTTCTCTGCTGGAAACATTTGTGTTGTGTGACTTGGCTGATTTACCATATCCTACTTCGTGTTGGTTAAGGCTAAGAACAGTTTGTTTTGGTTTTTTTTCTTTTTTTCTCCCTACTGTGGTAGGGAAAAGGGTATTTCCTTTAAAATTAATATTTTTAATTGACACAGTGCCACCATTCTGGCTGAGGCTAATTTGGGGCTTTTGGAGGTAGGAAAATGAAAAAAGTAAAAGAACAAATGTCAAAGTATGGGGAACAATGAACAGTGGGTAGCAAGTGACATTGATGTGGAGTATGGATTTAGCAACGTAAAGAAAAGAGCTGGGAAGCCTGTACATCTCTAGTATAGCTCCTTCACATATGCCAAGCAAAATCAAGGGAATATGCAGATAGAAAGAGTTTCCTTCTTCACAGTTTGGGGCAATAGAAGGCAGATTAATTTCTCACGTACACTAAGTGATGAAGTTGACCCACATTTCTACCCAGCGCTTCCCTGCATGCAGTCTCTATTTTAAGAAACAAATGTCATGGAGAGAAAGACAAGAAGATAAAAAGGAACAAAGAGACATCCTACAATGGCAGAGACCTGATAGCACAGCACCAAGCTGCTAATGTCTACCTGCCTATATTAGCTGCTGCAGGTAACTCTCCTCCCGGGCATGGTTGCCCTCACAGCTCAGGCGAGACCTCCTGACTGTGATCCCCTGAACCTGCAGAGCTCCAGTCAGATCCTTGATTTCAGGGACAAACTTAGTCTGTCCCACATCATGGGTGGCAACCACAGAGGTATGCGTGGGGTCAGCCAAAAGCAATGTCTTGACAGTGGGATCTCACGCAAGTGTACAGTCCAGCTCCTTATAGTAGGTACTAATTTAGTCAAGTGTCCTGTAAACATGTTGCTGTCCTCAGCACATCTATATGCATCTATAGTGCCTATATTGTAGCATGGGCTTGATCTCAGTTTTGTTCAGGTGCTACCTAGAAAGCCGAGCACTGACATGATTGAATGTGAGAACTGAAATCCACAGCCACAGGCTTAAGCTCAGACATGAGATCAGATTCAGGTACCTGAACTCATGCAGAATAGGCCGTGGCTGTAAAGTAGCATTGAATAGCATAGTTTTATTGAGCCAGCATGACCTGGCAGTAGCAAGGGGTTGCAGTAGAGGACTTTGCACATGCTCAGCAACCCTATATAAATAAATTTCACTGTTTTGGAAAATGTCTTCTCTCACTGAAAGCTACTTCCACCATGGATTTATAAATGTACACAAAAACAGTGAATTGGCAACGTAAGTATTTTTTGAGAACACTACGTATTTTAACATAATAGTACAAGTTAACCAAAGGGAAAAAAAGTCAATCATAGACAAGCTGATACAAACTGATAACTAAGCAAATTAATTTAATCTGCCGTTATGGTTCCCACATGGCAAGTACGCCTCTGCTCTCTTTTTAGGAAAACTGTGACTGTGACTCTTCACCTTATCTTTTTATCATGGCTGCAAGGAGTCAGCATAAACTAGGCATTCAGAAGCAGATGCTACATTCATGTCCTCAAAGCATTTCTCTCAGGTCTCTTATTACAGGTATTTTTTAACACTCCATTTGGAAATCACAGTTTTTCTATTTTGCATTGACTTGTTACAGCTTTTGTCCCATTCTAAGAAAAGTCATGTTCTTATTAAAAAACTGGAATTAATATACTTTTTTTTCCTTGGTACTTCTTGAAACCTTAGAGCCAGAAGACCTATAAACAAAGCTCTACTTTTACATGCTTAATTACCATATACTCATATGCCCAATTTCACTGGAATTGAGAGGTTAAAAAGGGATTTTTCTCAACAGAATGACAACAGTCCCCTTGTTCTTCTTGGAGTTTGCGTAGGGATATCATCTTGCACATACAAAACAGATGCAAAACAAAAACTGTGAAAAAACCCAAACCCACTACCCTCCAAATTTGCTTAAAGTTGATGAAATAGAGGACAAAATATTTTATTTTTTAAATCAAATCAAAAGAGAGTGAGCATGATCTTTCTAGCAATGGTAAAAGGCACTGGGTCAAACTTTTAGTTACTTATCCTCTAATTACAGTTGCGTGGTAATGTTACACTCATCTGAAATTTTTATTCATGGTGCAAAGTCCCAGAGTTTGACACATATAATTGAAATACTTTCTACCAAACTGAAGAGCTATTGCCATGGCTCACATTGCTGCTTCTGTCTGAGCTGTTATCTTGTCTGGCCTCTGCGCCATAATTTATGCTTTCTTCACATAATTACTGTTTTGCTGTAATAACAATCCGAAGAGGGAGTGCAAGGTAAGCCCAAAAACTTTAATGGTTACCTCTCCTTCAATTTCTAAGCATTCACTTTGGAAGACAACAGGAAGAGCTATTACAATTTATTTGATTAGGAGACAAAAAGAAGCTAGTTCTCTCCATCTCTAAATCTGAGATTGGAAGCATCCCAGTCAAAGTCTACCATGTCCCCACAAAAACAGCACAGCATGTTATTCCCCACTAGCTGAATCCTCATTCCTCACCAGTAATGTATTTTATTTTAATGAAATACCTTTGTTCTCCAAAAATAGGTTAATTAGTAAGATAAATCAGAATCATAGAATATCATAGAATCATAGAATCACAGAATCATAGGGGTTGGAAGGGACCTCTGAAGATCATAAAGTCCAACCCCCCTGTTGCAGCAGGAACAGCTGGGGAAGATCACACAGGAACGTGTCCAGATGGGTCTTGAAAGTCTCCAGAGAAGGAGACTCCACAACCTCCCTGGGCAGCCTGTTCCAGTGCTCAGTCACCCTCACAGTAAACAAGTTTTTCCTCATGTTGAGGTGGAACTTCCTGTGTTGCAACTTGATGCCGTTTCCCCTCATCCTGTCACAGGCCACCACCCTATCTGGAAAAAGAAGAGACACGTCATGAAGATGAAGGAAAAATGTTGCATACTCCTAGAAAACCAAGTATTAATAGCAAAATAGCTAACAAGGACTATAGATCACTAACTGCACGGCAGTTGTTCTCACAGGTAAACACAGAATGTCTTCAGAGACAGCATGGAACAGGACACACTTGGTCTATCAGAGTCCCTCTGTGGTGTAAGACTTAATTGTGTTGGACTGTCCAAAGGAACTTTTATATTCACTCAGTTTCATCTCCTATTGGTTAAGTTTCCTCTTACATGTCTTTCCATTGTTTGTCTTATAAATGCCATCACAGGTCTAATAATGGATTTTTTACTGAAGCTTTTTCTGTTGTGGGATACTTTATTTGCTGAAAGGAATCTTTTTGTGAGGTTGTTCTAATTTTGACATAATTTTAACAGAAAATCATTGGGACAATTTTTTTTTCATCTCCAGGATGATGATGATGTTTCTAGTTGAAATGGGAGAAGAAACAAGCTAGTCCATAGACATGTTAACGGTTAAGGTACAGACTCTGGTTATAGGAGAACAAGATCCAAGTCTGTCCTCTCATTTAGACTAAAGATTTGATCTCAGAACTTCTATATCAAAAACATTAGTTTTTGATGTATGACATCTACATAGTAATACTAATACCTACTACAGCACTATTCAGACCATATATCTGAAGTTTTTTATTTTTCAAAAAAAAATCTGTAAAGAAAGAATAAAGAGTAAAAATTAAAGAGTAAAGGAATCCTAGGACTGCAGAATCAGCCTGGAGCCCAGTGTTTATAAATTTTTAAGGGTGCTGAAGACCCAGCGTGACATTTATCTCCCCTAATTCTAGACACAAAACATAAATACCTACATCTGAGTGAGTTAGCTAGAAAACTTTTATAGTCACATGAGAGGAACAGGTATTTCTAGTGTGCAATATATCACTGTAATTATAATATTACCATGATTACACAGACTGCAGAAACTGTCTTTCACCTGGAATACTTGCCCTTTTTTCTTTTTCTGTTGCATATTATGCTGCTTTTTGTCTTTTTATTTCCTCTCTTTTCCTCTATAGATTAAGTATTCCTTTAAATCTTTTTCCAATTAGCTTTTTTTATTACTGGGTAGCAGTCTTAAGGTATTTTTCCAAGTTCAGTGTGTTCATCTTTATTAGAGTCCAACTTGTAATGCAATTCACTTTCCAGCCTTTTCAAGAATGCCTCTGCTGCTTCTGGCTCTTCACATTTCCTTGTGATGTTTCCTGCTCTAACAATTATTGTGGCAGGCAATGCAGTGCCGTGGTGACTCATGGGACTTTTTTCTTCTCCTGTAGAAATGTGTCATATAAGGTAGTTTTTCTTCTCTGCCATTCCTCTGGTTACACATGTGAAATTTCTTACACATCATCCTCTCTGTGTTATTAATTGCTTGTTGATTTGACTACTCTACTACTATTCTACGAAATAAAATGTTTTTCTGAGATATTTAAAACTTTGCAGTTAAGGAGCTGGAATTGTGGGGTTTGGCACTGAGTATCCATGGGCTCTTCCAGTTTCCTAATTTCAATAATCCTCTAAATTTAACATGGTTTGTAGCTTTTTTATATATACAAATTTTAGTAGAGATTCCAAATATTCTTCCCTTCTTGCCCTGCCAGATATGCAAAAGTTAGTCCTTGAAAGTTCTATGGATTCCTAATTTTTTTCTTATTGTTATTTTCATGACGTGTTTTAGTTTATTATTGCTTTATCTTCTTCTTATGAAATTTTAAACTCATTTAATATGACTTTTGAGGCGAGGCCAGTCAGAGTGGTATTTCTGTCCATCACAGAGACATCCAGAGATATTAGAAATCACTTATAAATCTGTAAGGAAGTTAGCACTGCCCTCTCCCTCCTTCACCAGATTGTCTTTGATAGATGACATTTCATATAGATTTTTCTCTTTATTAGGTGACCAGCAGTTCAGCAGTTTCTGGGAGGTTTGCTTTAACAGCCCTTGGTGGATTGCATTTCCATGGGTTTCACCCACCACAAAAAAACCCTGTTGTGCTACGCAGTGTCTCAAATGATTTCTACAAAGACTTTACATGTATGAGACAGCATCGCTCCTCTAGTATGCTTTCACCCTGACAACTGATCTTTTGATTTGATGTAACCCCTGGTTTTGTATTGAGTCAGTGTAAATAATCTTTTCCTAATCATATTCGCTGAGCTGTTTATGCCTTCTTAGACTTTGAACACGTGCTAATAGTGTATGTGCTATTTCTCTTTTTCAGGCTGAAAAGTTAATTCAGTCCTCCTGAGGGACGTTTCTCCATTTCTTTGTCAGTATCTTTGTCCATAACCTTGCCACTTTTCCCACTTTTATTTTTTTTATGTGGAAAACCAGAATAGCGTATAATCCTCAAGGGGAAAGGGACACAAAGCCTTCTAGCCTTTTCAGGTTTTTTGTCAAAAAAAAAGAAAAGCAAGTAAACCCAAAAATAAAAATGTGAGGCAGAGGCCTGATTATCTCAGTGATTTGTACACTGGGCTAGGAGTTTTGCAATTATTTTCTGGAATATTAAGCTAAGAAGCAAAACATGGCAGAACAATCGCTACCAGCCAGCTTTTCAGCAGGACTCGGTACTGGCACAGAGACTATGTTCAAGGCAGGAATGGTCCAAGAAAGTTTAGAAAATGGAAATTTTGGTGTAATGTGGGCCCAAGATTCAAAATGGCCTTGCACAGAAGAAAGAAATAGCCCGTCAAAGGCAGTTTTCCCTACACACGGTACACCAGCTCTAGTCATTTGGGAAAGTGTTTATCTGAAACACACCTCTATGTGTTCTTTATATAAACACAACTATTATTTCAGAAGTCCAGGCAGCTAAGGCAGATTTTTCCTGCAATTTTCCCTTGCAGGCCATCAAAACAGCCACTCTTGTGCTTTTCTGCGTCTGTGATTTGCAGCTCCATTCTTACTGCTGTGGACTAGAGCACATGTCCCCTGCAGACACACACACATCCTGTCATGGGAAATCCTGAAGCAAGAGCATCCCAAGAGGAGCTGAGGAAGAGCAGGGCCACATTTGAAAAATTATTCTAATGTCCCTGACATAATTTTTAAAGGCAAATCTGCAGATACATTGCATTTGCTGTTCCACTCTGGTAAATATATAAATACTTTTGTTATTGAATGACTGCCATCCATTGTACAAGGTGTATGTTCTGGTTGAGTTCAAATAATTTTCAGGGGTTTACCCTTTTCCAATTCTATTACCTGACATTTTAAACTCACAGGACCCAACCTGGATTTCTCATAGGACTGCCTGACATTTCTGTGCTGAAATGGTATTAGCCATCCTGCAGGCAAAGGAGCATCAGGCCCCAAATTTAAGTATGCCTGTGAGCATATGGGTGAATTCTCAGGTGGCTTATGGAGGTAGAACCATTTTCTTCTGTTATGTTCATGCTTTCAATATTATAACAGACTTACTGTTCACTGGAAGCCTTAACTGATCCCAAATCAAAATTTTTAGGAGATGTTGGTCCACAGTTACATAGTTGCTTACCCAATTTGAGACTATGGGACAGAAGGTATTAAAAAAGGCTTTGCCTTTAAAAAAGAAATTGCATATAGTGTTAGAGGTGGGAATAAATATAGCTAAGTGGAATAGCAACTGAAAAAGATGGATGGGCAATTAATTCCATGCAAATGAAGATAGGATGTTTGTTTTTTGAGTATAATATAGCTGGTATGTTTCCACGTACATGTGCAAGTGTGTTACTCTTGTGTGAGCTGTTATATGCTCTTATATTATTATCCAAAAAGAACATATGGACATAAATTATATGCTGTATTTCAGCAACAGTTTTGGAGAACAAATAATACTGGGACAACAGTATGGGACAGCCCTGGGGAAACCTGTAACCTCAATGTCAGTGCAGTCAAAAGCAGTCAGTGCAGCTGGGCCAGTGTCATCAATCCCACCTGGCTCAAGGACAATGCAGCAGTTGTGCGAGATGTAGACCACAACACTGTCCCCTGTGAGGCTGGAAGGTGACAGGAATGTTAAGCCATCAAGGGACAGTCTTGATCCTGGCCCTCTGAATGTACAACTTTATCCACTGAAACCTTACCAGCTCTGAAGGCTGATGTAATGCTTCCCAGAGCCTGCGCCTGCATGGCTGCTTCTGTGCCTCTCATGGAGGGGGGCTGGTGGGGAATGTGTTGTCCTGTCTCTTCAGTGTCTGTGCACAGGGGATTTTTTCACATTGGATTAAAGGCATTTAGCCTTCGTTTTACACGACTGCCAGCCTTTCAACTAGCATAGAAGAATGGGAGGGGAAGTCAGTCTTTCAACAGCGAGGAAAAAGGAGTACCTGTGCGGCTTAAAAATGGGCACATACAGCAAGCCTGGAGAACAGGATCTGAAGTGGTATTATTTGTCTTTCCCATACAAGGTTTGATAGAAGGGACTTAATTTTGTAGGTTTTTTAATACTGTCATTTTAAGCCAAATCCTAATGTCCTCAAAGTTGAGCTGCCTTCTCAGCTATATCAGATTTATGCTGGCATAAAGCTCGCTTGGTTTCAGGGGAGCTAATCTCAGTTTACTTAAAGTGCTGTAAATCGAAGAGAATATGGAAAAATAACAGCTCAAAGTCAGGTTAATGGGAACGTGACCTGAGCAGGGGCCAAGTACAGTGGCCATTTAGTGTGCAGTGAAAAAAGGACCTTCATCTTCAGAATTAGTTGCCAAAAGCCTACGCCTTTTTCCTCCACAGTCTTCGACCTCACAAGAGTGCCTTAATTTATGTTTCTGTCCATTTCCACTCTGCTGCTAGTTTTAACCTGTCTTTCCCTGTCTCTCTGTATATGAAATTACTATAAGATCGCTCTCCTTTTCCTTCCCACTCTGCTCTGCCTATCCTAGAGATAGGTATCCTACAGGAGATCCCAGTTAAAGTATTTTTCCATGTGGTCCCATCCTGAAAGGTTCTTTGGAAGGACTGTTCTGGTGGTTATTCTTCTATGGAGGATGCTACAAGAGCATCATCTTGATGCTGGAGAAAGAGGGACATATCCTAACAAACAAGGGTGATCTTTATTGCAACTTGGAAAGAATTACAGATAGAAAATTATAGCCATAAAGTTTTAAAGATGAAGTTGCAGTTGGATAGCCTGACTGAATGAATAACTGAAAAGTTTTTATACCTGTTTAAATGTTGATAAAGAAGAATAGTTTCAAAGGACTTCATATTAGAGATTTTGAACTCACACAATAAAAGGCCACAAAATGCATTTCCTTGGAATTAAGTATCATTTTGCTGATATGTCACATTTTCCTCTCACAAGGATAGGACCATTTTCACAAATCAGAATTTTCAAAATAATTTTCTCAGCTATAATTGGAGATTAAGCAATAAAATATAGTTTAGGTAAGAAAACAGCAACTTTTTTTCTAGACGTTTAGTGAAAAACAGTTGTATCACTAATATTTTGTTACTGAAGAAGTGAGCTCTGGTTATGGCTCAACAGACCCTGGAAAATTTTCAGCACAGATTATGCCAGAAATATCACATGGAGGAAAATCCTTCATTCCCCCTATACTCCCCCTTCTATTGAGAGCTGTAATTACAAGCTTCTTATTGAGTAATATTATGGAGACACCTACTTGCCCTGCTGTACTTAGGGGTTTGTCAATGCTTCCATTATAAACCTCTCTTTTTAGGGGTTCACATGACTGCAAAATTTTGCTCTGCACTGCAATCTGGCATAAGATCATAGTAAAAAAGCATGTTTTTTTTTCCCATAATTAGTTTTTCTTCAAATTTAATCATAGGAAAAAAATATAGCCTACAAACATTAAAATAAATGCTATTTCAAAACATAGTCTTCATATGTTTGATTTGCTTTTATTCACATGACGGAAAAAAAAATAAAAAAAATAAAAAAAAAAAGAAAACTAAAAAATAGGTTAACATTCCAGATCCAGTTCAGCACTTAAAGAGCAAAGACATTCAACGTTAAAGCTTGAATTGCAGTGGTCTCTTAACAGTGGGTGATCTGTCATTCCATATGGTCTGGCTACAAAGGTGTGACTTAAGTATGGAGTTACAGTCTTAATTCTGAATTTCCTTACCTTGGTGAGTTTAAGACAGATGCTAAAAGCTCTTTGAATGTCATGGTTTATATACTTCTACTTTGAATGTATTTTTTGGACATCATATCCAGAACTGTTTTGAAAGTCTTTCCCCAGAGGTAGGAAAATGAAAGTATGTTGTCATTTCCCACAGCTCCCTTAAAGGAGGAGTTTTGTTTGCTGTTCTGGATTACTGTTCATTTTTTTTTGCCCTCAGTCCAATTCTGTGAAAAGCCCCATTAATGTACATATGAACTTTTTTTTTTTTTCTGCTAGTGAAGACATGAGGTATCTCTATTACTTTCTGTAATCCAATGAGAGATTAAAAAAGTATATGATACACTACATAATTTTTTCTTGTATGTTGCATGGACATTTTAAAAATTGGCTTAAAGATATCCTGGAAGCTACGGTAAAAAAAAAAGAAAGAATGACAAAAAGAAAAAGGTTTTTTTCCCTTGTTGGCACCCAGAGGATGATTTTAGAAGTGGTTTCAAAATAAACCACATTTTGCTGAACCAATAGCTTTCATGTGTATGGTAAACCCATCATTAAAGGCCATGCTTCAACCATGAGTATCATGTAGCTGGTTGGAAAATATTTTTGTAATCTTAATTAACTCTTCCTAATTGTTGAAAGGTATTTCTATTATCTGCAAGAGGTGGACCATACTATTTTCTTTTTCACTACTGATTTGTTTTTTACAGTAAATTGAAAGCTCACCTAACATATGGACACTAATAACAAATGTTTATGGTCATAGCTACTTTAGTAAATGAAAATATCTGCCTTCTTCACATAAGAACTGTCATAAGGACTATAAGTCAGAGTCTAATTCAAAATGTGTTAAAGCCAAGCAGGGCACTGATATAAAGTCTACAAGGACTATAGTAGAACATGCAGCCTCCAGCTGTCAGGAGTAGAAGTACATGCTAAAATCTAAGCATCCAAATAACAGAAATAAAGTCATCTTCTGACATCTTTGAAGCTAGCTGTCCGTAATCCTTCTGTACCCATCATCCAGATCTTTGCACAATCCAGCTCTGAGTAATTTTCAGTGTTTCTCTTTGAGTTGCACTGACATGGTCATATTTGCTTGTAGTGACTCTTTCTGAAAGAGCTAGCATCTACTTCTCCTGTTACTTCTGTTCAGTCATGATAGTCTTGGCTGCAGATAACTTTTTGTACTTTTTTTCAGATGCTCACCTTTTTGTTTGTTTATTTGTTTGTTGTGGGGTTTTTTTGTTTGCTTTTTTTTTTTTGTTTTTTAATCCTCTTTCTAGGCTGCAATTTTCTAGCCACTTTCATGTCCTGAAGGTAAACATGGGAACATTTGAGTAAAATCCTTTTAACCAATTTTATGTCATTGACAAAGCCTGCTGAAGCCAATGGAAAGATGCCCGCTGACTTCAGTATTCTTTGGATCACACACTTGCTGTGTGAAAAAAAGGTTCTTTTCCTTTTACTGTTTAAATTCAGATATTCTTCACCATCATGGGCTATAAATTATCCAGGAGGATTTTTTGCTAGCACAGAATTTATAATCATCACAGGCAGGAGCTTTCCTCAACAGCTACACTTCTGGGCTTACCTTCCTTTCTTACTCTTTAACACAAATGTAATTTATACATCTATATATGTCTTATACATTTTAAACATTGAAGAACTGAGATAAGGGATCTAAAGATGCATGATTCTGTCAGAAAAACACCATATTTGCTGTGATACAAAGAAAATTATCTTGCAATCTGTCATTCATATAAAATATGACTATAGAAATTTTGTCAACTGACAGGTCGTGCAGAATGACCTCATATCAATTGGTATCTCAGTTGCTGCAATAGTTGCAGGAATGGGAGAAGTTAGGGCTACAAAGGAAAGACAACTTGGGATGGTTGTGAATGATTCTTCAGCTGTGAGCACAGTAAAGACCTTGGAGGAAAAATATGTGTTAGTAGGGACTAAAATATACAGGTGAAGGCAAGGGATGTGAGGGACACCCTGGGGGCGTTCAAGCCCAGGTTGGATGGGGCTCTGAGAAACCTGGTCTAGTGGGAGGTGTCCCTGCTCATGCAGGGGAGTTGGAACTCGATGATCTTTAAGGTCCCTTCCAACTCTAACCATTCTATGATTCTCTGAATTCAGATAAGTAGCCTGCAATATGATGCACCACAGGTAAAGGCTGGTGAAAGCTTTACAGCAAGTATTTCATTCATTTGCAAAATGGTGCCTTGACACATAACAGTCTTGACTATGAATTGAATTCTCTGAGTACTGGTGATGCTTTAAAAAGTACGTATGTATTTGGAAGACTAGGTGAAATCAAAGAGAGGGAGAAGGAAGAAGCAGGAGATTTACTTTCTGATCCACACTTTGCCTTAGCAGAATGGGTAAATACTTGTATCACCAGATGGTAGATTTTTCTTCCACAGATTGACTTTCTTAGAAAAATTCAATAACTCTGGCAGGATACTGGTAAAGAGCAAATCAGAATGATTGCATAGCCTAGGGGTTAACACACCCCAAGGAGAGCTCTAGCCTGTTATCCAGGAAAAACATCTTATAATTTAATGTTAAATGGAAGTCTGCCACTGGAGAATGCTTTCTAGCACCACCAGAGAGTTTTTTCCAAGCTGCAAAGTCCATCAGACAAAAAGGTTGATCCCCTGGCTTTGGGACAGGGGGAGTACCCACTCAGGCTCTTAGAGGACCACACTGTCACCTTGCTTCTTTTTCTCACCCATGCCCAGGAAGCAATGGAAACAATTCCTTTCAGACTGACTTGAAAATGTAAGGTTAAAGCTTTCATGTTTTACATGCATAAAAACCCCCATACCAAAACAAAAATAACAGAAACTGTCATTTGAATCTTACACATCTTTTAAAATTATTTTTGGTCAGTCTAATTACTATTTGTCTCTGTTCTAAAGAGTGAGATTATGGTAGAGACTTTCCCACACATGTGGAGATTTAACAGGTCACCTGTTAAAATGCTAAACAGGTACATGTTCAAAATGCAGTGCTGGATTTAAAAAAAGTCAGGCACATTGTCCAAAATGCAAGGTTGAACCTCATAAAGTCATAAAGAACAGCGTAGGTCACCTTCTCCAATCTCCCCTCTCACAGCAGGCTAATTTGTTGAAGTACATTCCAGGCATTCACCTTGCAACACAGAAGTTTCATTAAGTCCAGAACTGCATTGGACTAAATGAAAAGAAAGCTGTAATTAAAAGACAGATTTGTTTAAATCAAGAGGAAGAATTACTGAATGCGCACGGCAAGTGGAAAACTGCAGAATCTTCATTCTGTAATTTCTTGCATTTCTTTCCTTAAACTACGCTAGATAAAACACATAGCTCTTGTGGAAGAAGAAAAGGGAAATATTTCCCATGTTGACTGATTCATGCTCAGATGCTTTCAGCTATCTGCCAATGTAGTCACGAGAGTGTTTGTGTCATACCAACTGGAGTTATCTTAGGCATCATAGTAAGGGTTCCTAATGACAATCTGCAAAATGTTTGTATGTTGTGAGCCAACCAACATCTAATTTGCTGGGAAATTTCTTGATTCACCTGCTGAGTAGGACAAAAGAAGAATAAAAAATATTTTTTAAAATGTGAAGAAGCCATTTGATAGAAAGCATTTTGATTTTTTTATTATGCTGCTTTTCAAAGCAGAGAGAAAAGATGAGATAATTTTTTTCGAAACACCTTCTCACAATGAGATTTCATTTCAAGAGTGAAGACCTCAGTAGGAAAATATTTGTCACAAAAAGACAAGATAACGAAGTGAAAGATGCTGAAAGCAAAGAATAAAAAGTGATAGTGCATAGTCTCTTAAGCAGGTGTTAGGCAGAGATAAGAGAAGACGGGAATAAATAGAAATAAGAGTTCCTGCTTCTGTGATTGCAAGTGATCAAGAGATTAGACAACATGTAAATAATTTTCAGTCTGTCATATCTGAAATACTACATGTGGAGAGAACTTTGGGGCCGGTGGGGCCATTAAAATCATAGAATCATAGAATTTTTGAGGTTGGAAAAGACCTTTAAGATCATCGAATCCAACCTTATCCTAACCCTATTACCCTATTTCTGATGACCCACTGCAAAACCATGTCCCCAGGCACCACATCCAGACGACTTTTAAACATATTCAGGGATGGTGACTCAACCACCAACCACCTACTAGCCTAGCAGGTTGTGGAGGCCTTGTTTTACTTCAGACATTCAAGTGCTTCTGCCAGATGCGAAGCCTGCATGACGTCTCTGTAGGACAGGAAGCCTTCAGCTTCCATAACTGCACTGCAGCCACAATAACCTCACTGGAGCTGTGGTGATTTAAAGCAGCTGAGGATCTGGCCTTCTGTTGTCATGAAAGGTTCATCGTAACTGAGAGCCTTTCCTAAAATATGAGTGGAGATCAAGACTGAAAAAAGGTGAGAGGAGAGGAAAGAAGTATCCCACTTTTTGAGGAAGGGAAAACCCATGGTCCCTAGACTGTATGTTTACCAGGAAAAGGTGCTAGGAGCATTTTGCATAGTTGGCAGCTTAAATGTTTGTTATCTCTGTCAATTGCCTGTGAGTTAACTACAACACCAAGGGCTCACTGTTCTCCTGTCGGCTCGAATGCGTTACAATAGTTAAAAGATGGAGAAACATCTGAGCTTGCACCTGCATTTAATTAGCTGGTCTGGAAACAGAGGTGTGAAAGAGAGCTGATCCAAAGCATGCAGAGAGAAGTGCCTGAAACTTAGGTAGGTGTCCAATTCTCGCTCTTATTTTTGAATTTTTTTTTCATGGCTGATTAAAATAAAATAGCTCATTTAGAAAATTCAAACCTTTATGTGGTTCTTTACTGTGGAGGACTGAATGCAGCTCTACAGTAGGTAGTTCATATTAGTTTTGTTTCTTCAGATCAGATTGAATTGACACTTATGATGATGAAAAATCATTTCTCTTGTGAGAAAACTTAGTTTACTTATTATGTCTTCTATAACAAAGTTATCTTTTATCTTCAGTCCAACAGAAGTTATGTAATTGGAAGGGGAATATAGCTTATTTGGAGCTATAAGCACATAGGTTACCGCTAAAATGAAATTAATTTCAAGTACCATGGCTCACCTCCACCTGACCCAAAACCCACTTCGTAGGACCCTTTTCCTAGACTACACTGGAAATGAGGGAATTCCCTAAAATTGAATATTCTTTCAACCTTTAGGAACAGTTGCTTTGGAGCACACTCGTTAGTAACTGAGCTGTTTTCTGCTTTTCTGGAGAAACTGAAAGATAAAATCTCTTTCCACCTTTTCAAGCTCAATGTTAAAAGCAGAAGGTTTTGTTTCCTGATGTGTTCAGGTTATTTACACTTCTCTGATGGTTTGAAATCATCTTTTCAGTTGCACCCTAGCTTATTGTTGGCCAGATTACTCATCAGCCCTCAAAATTGTTTGAACCATGTCAAAATAGAATGAAACACAAAAAAAATCCACTACCCCGAATGACAAAACCCTCCGCTTCTGTATCTGAGGCCTATCATATTATCATCATTCTGGTTGGAAAAGACCTTCAAGATCATCAATTCCAACCACTACCCTAGCTCTGCCACATCCATCACCAAACCCTGTCCCCTGGTATCACATCTGTCTTTTTAGATGTATCTAGGGATGGTGGCTCAAGCACCTCCTTGCACAGCCTGGATCCCCAGGTCCAACTCCCGCCCCAGAATAAGGCAACCCCAAGTTTCATACCATGTCCCTGAGGGCATTGTCCAAATGTTTATTGAATATTGTCAGGTTTGGTGCCATTACTGCTTCCCTGGAGAGCCTATTCCAGTGCTCCACCAACCTCTGGGTGAAGAATCCCTTCCTAATGTCCAACCTAAACCTCCCCCTGCACATCTTCCTACCATTCCCTCGGGTCCTATCGTTGGTCACCAGAGAGAAGAGGTCAGCGCCTGCTCCTCCACCTTCCCTAGTGAGGAAGCAGTAAGCTGCAATGAGGTCTCCCCTCAGTCTCCTCTTCTCCAGGCTGAACAGACCAAGTGCTTTCAGCCGCCCCTCATACAGCATCCCCTGAAAGCCCTTCACGAACCTTGTGGCCCTCCTCTGGACACTCTCCAGCAGCTTCATATCCTTTTTGTACTGTGGCACCCAGAACTGCACACAGTACTCAAGATGGGGCCACATCAGTCCAGAGTAAAATGGGACAATCACCTCCCTTGACGGCTATGCTGTGCTTAATGCACCCCAGGACTCGGTTGGCCCTCCTGGCTGCCTGAGCACATCTGAAACAGTAGCAGCTTTCCCACTGATTTCACTGAGCTGGAATGGTGTTATTTTAGAGGAAAAACACTCAGGTTTAGAACTGATGCCTTTAGTGCTCACCAAAAGCCCAGGTTTACTTGCTTATGAGACTTCAGACCTGTCTTAATAAAGTGATAATGCAAATAATGTGATATTCCCAGATTATTTTTTTTCTTTGCACAGCTGAAACTGTGTAGGTTAGGTAACAATTGATGAATTGAACTCTGTATTAAATAACTTATTTTTACATTTGCAAGCAGCCAAATACAGAATCTTTATTATTCTCTGTCAGAAATAATTTAAACAGTTTAAAACAGTTTTCACAAAGCCCTTACAATGGAACTTTTGTTTGATTCTATTCAACTTGCTTTAGTTGTAGCTTTAAGCATACATGAATCAGACAGAAAAGAGTTTTTTAAATAATCTATGTCTCTCTTCCTACTCAGTGTGTGTTAATCAGGTTGCCACCTACTTTTTTTCAGCAAAAGCTTTACAGCCCTAGTGCATATAATAACCTGCAAAATGTGAGTCATGGAGAATGTTTTTGAACCCTAAACCTCTGCAGGCATGCAAAGGAACTGGGTACCTTCTGCTCCTGGTGAAGTCTCAGCAGCCTCATAGTTTTGCACAGATTCATGATCTAATTACATCTCACAGCAGGTGTTTTCTAAATAATTCTTCTCAGGTGAAGAAAACTATTTCTACAGGAAAATATTAACCAGAAGGCATGCTCAAATTTTCAGGGAACATCCAGTCCTTCCCACATTGGATGTGTCCCTTACTAGCTTTAGCAAAGCATCAACTTTATTAAACTTATCCTTTACCAAAAAAAAAAAAAAAAAAAAAAAAAAAAAAAAAAAAAATTGATGTTAAATTGCAGATCTAGGATTGTATTTTATACTTCAGCTTACAGGTGTATTTTGCCACAATATTAGAATCAGTGACTTGTCCCTCCCACCTGCACTCCCCAGCTCCCAATTCTCTCAGCTGTCAGACATGAAGTTATTTGATTTTACAGTTTCCTAGTGGTGGGAGCACTTCTTCTTGGGACATGTTCAGAGAACAACAAAACCAGAGTACTTTCTGAAAGAATCAACCCAGTAGCCACCTTTATATTTTTTTTTAGCTTTTATTTTGTTTTAGTTTTTTTCCATTTCTTGCAGAAAATGGCTCCACACAGACAAAAATGCTAATATGACCCACCCAAAAATTAAAGATTTTAACAATGTGGGAGCTTTTAATGACAGAGAGATCTCATCCTGTTCAGTACAATGTCATAGTCACCATTGTAAAGTCCTTTAAATATTTTAGTTTCAATTTAAAGATATCCCTTCCTCTTTTCCCTTTAGCAAGAAAAAATTCTGCCTGATGTTCTTTTAAAATTATATTCAAGATCTTAATAGCAACTTTTATGAGAAAAGAAAGTTGTTAGCTGAGATGTGCTAGAGGGTTTGTGGCTGTAAAGGTCTGAAGCAGATTCTTTGCAGAAAATAGAGACAAAATACACAAAAGGCAAGTGAAATTTTGAAAATAAAGCTTCTTCCTCAGGTTTCAACCTGTTGCATCCCCAACAATCCCTTGATTTTCAAGGCATATGGTCTTATAGCTAACAGTGGTTTATAGCAAATGTGTATCATTGTGGGGTTGTTTTAACATTGCTCTGGCTTATGGCCATAATGCAGCAGAAGATGCTATATGGACCAGCTACACTGAAGGCTATTAATTTAGTTATTTTTAAAAGGTTTTATTAAAGGAGAGAAATAGGAAGGACAAGGAATGAGGTGGGAACAGGTGATGGTGCATTGGAAGTAGGGCTTAGCTGAAACCAGCAACATGCGGATCATTTTAGTCCTCTCTGGAGCTTTCCTGAGAAATCCTCAAAATCAGATGGCAAAGATCTGCATTGTCCAGGGCCTTCCAGAATCCTGCACCCCGCTCATTGGTCCTTTGGTGCGTAGTGTAAAAACCTCCATACAGGGTGAAAGGGTAAGCTATTTTTCAATTGTTTTTTTGCATCTCTATTCTTTATTTCTACCACCCACTATTTTTATCTACACCCCTGCTAAATATAAGACGTTTTCCTAAACCAGCCTTTTCTTTGGTTTTGCCAAAGCTTTTTGCCTATTCCCATTTGTCTAGCTGTAGTTTTGAGCAGTTGTATAGGTTTTGTAAGCTTCCATACAGTTGCAAAGAACTATCTACAATAACACTGAGTTCAGTTCATGTTATGGTGGACAGCCAAAGGGGGTAACCAGTGCAGAGAGTGTAGAGACAGAATACGAGTGCCTTTGTGCACTTCCAGTTTTAAAACAGCTCCAAACTGCTCCCTTCCAAGCAATCATGGCTCATGGAAACAGGAGTGCTCTGGCTATGAACCAGGCCCTCAGCTGGGATGGGACCAAGTAATGATGTCCTGACATGATCAACTTTTAGCATGACATGATTCCTTCAAGACATAGGAGGTTTTCAAATGGCCTCTTAAACAAGATTTAAATTGCTTCTAGGCTTTTGGGCAGGTATGGCCCAGGCACTGCTTCCCAATAGTACAAAGATGGTATTCAGCAGGGGCCATGACAAGTGTTAAGTGTTTTCTGCTAGATTAGACTTCCACAAGCCTCAGAGCTGAGAAGCTAATTCTGAGATTGGATGTGGTAAAAAACAACATGAGAATTTTTTAGTCAGTGAATTACACTTTTAATATGCTGTTCTCTGCCGGCAGCTCTGGGGATAAAATAATTTTCTACCATCTAGAACTGCTGCCTACCATCACACTCAGAAGCATCCATGAAGTTCATTAAAAAAGATGTTAAAAGACTGCTGTTAAGGATGCCAAATCAAGCAGTTAAAAAGTAAGAAATGCTAGTAATAAGATTGGCTTACCAACAGCTTCCCTGAGCATAATGATGTAGCCTTTAATTATATGATGATAATACCCATCCTCCCTTTTTTTTTTTTCTTTTTTCTTGATTGGTGCCTCATTCAATTTTGCTCATCCTGATCCAACTCTTGTTGAAGTATTTTAAACAGTCCCACTTCTTTAAATGTTCCAGGAGTCCTTAAATAGTATTTTTTATTTTAAATTGTTGTTTCTCTATAGAAAGTGAAAAACAAAAAAAAATTTGAAGTGCCATCCCACCGCAGGTTCCCAGCATTGGTAAATGAAGATTTCTTGATCATCTTTTTGATATCTTTTGTCATAATATCTGAATGCTCTGCCCATATTAGTGAGCTGAACAACATCTGACTAGCTCTTCCAGTCACATTAAAGACTGATCATAATTCATATCCACAAGCAGGAAGAATTAAAATGTCATTCATTTTAATTTCATAACTTCTGAATACTTGGCTTGGCAACCTTAATTTATTTTTAACATAATGGAATGTTCCTGGTTTAACCCCATTGTTGTCTTGCTACCATCTATTGGCTCCCAACTATTGCAACAGTTATTCTTTAAAAAGAGACATATTCCTAACAAATTAAATACTTTTAAAATCAGACTACAACAACAAAAAACCTAAACAATCAGAGGAAATATAGGTTAGTAGCCAACAGTCTACATTTACCACTTTAGCCCTTGCTGCAACTGTTGCTGTGGCATGGCAGCTAATATATAAACTCTGAACTGCAACACTATAATGTATTACCAGTTATCTGGTAAATATTAAAATTGTTTATGTTTTGTTTTCATTATTTCTTACATTACTCGTACCACTTAATTCCTGTGGCATGTATTTTACATGTAACTTACAAGTACCCTATCTGAATCTGGAAATATATATTCAATTTAAGGCTCTTCCTAATTTCCAAAAGAAATTAATTGACAAAGTTCTCTTTGCAATCCATCCCATAAAAAAAAAAAAAAAAAGCCTCGACATTTTTATAGGTATTGTATGAAAATGGGTATGTAGTAAATTTAGTAGCAGGATGTTTTACATCATATTCTTCTAGACAGTGTTATAAATTGAAAAATATGATAATGAGGAAAATTCAATAAGGATTAATAACAGTACTGATGAATGCATAATTCTCAGGGAAACAGCTTTCACCTACTTTCATAGAAAACGTCCTCATGGTGTCGTCACCCGCTTTCCAGCACTGAACAAATAGACTGTGCTGTAAACTTGAAACACGTAAATGCAAATGCCTCAAGCACAACCAGGGATTCAGTGATTTCCAAACTATTTATCACTGTTGAATTGTGTACAAGTGGAATGTGTTGCCTCCAGGCCTTACACTGACCAAACAGTTAATAAAATTAAAAAAAAGAAAATTTGCTGAATATGCATCTTTGCACAAGTTACTTCTTGTCCATTACCACTGTGAGTAAAGTGCTCTCTTTAAAAGCCTTGCAGTGGGACAACCATTTCTTGTAGCTACTTCTATTTTCATTAATTTTTTACATGTGTTAGCTGAATAGTTTATATAGGAAACAGTGACCGCTCTCCATCTTTTTTTAATATTCTAGGTGATAATTTTTTTACATAATTTTAAGTGCGGTTTCTTTACGGTCAGGCCCCTAACCTTTCTTATTTTTGATTAAACAATTCTCTTGCAGATGTCCTGTTTTCCTTCCCCTTAGCTTTGTTATTATTTCTGTCACAACAATGTCTGTAGCTCCTAGACAAGACCGGGAATCCATCATATTATTTTCTCTTTAAACACCTGATAAGAGGCAGGATCTTTTCAAAGTGCTATAATCTGTATTAACAAGATATGCAGAAGGTGGAAAATAAACCCATTATCATAATAATCTTTGTTTTGTAGAGGAAGAATGGAAGACACAAAAGAGGTCTGGGTATTTAGGTGCTAAGTTTCATTAAATACCTTTAAATATCAGCCTGTGGAGGAACTAGAAAATGAAAGGACAGCTGTTGAGAAGCACTCCATAGCTTTAGCCACGAAATATTTAAAACCTGAGAACAAGATCCACCCTCCTTTTTTCATGCTTGATAGGGCAGGAGGATCCTTTTTTTTTTTCTCCCACTGCCTGTAGATGATACCGGAGGCAGCCAGGTCCCCCATCCTTCCTTACTGCCTGCTGTGGCTGGCTGGAGGGCAGACCAGTTCCACTATTTGCCCCCCCTGACCCTGGCTCCCTGATGCCCAGCAAAGGGTGCCTGAGCATCCTCCTCCCAGATGGGCACAAAGCAGCAATATTTTTTACTGCAGCTTTTGTCACAATTGCACAGCTGACATGGTAAGCGTTGCTTTGTTGTCACCCACTGTACAGCATACATAGATCCTTATGCTGCCAGCTTCCTTCTTGTGCCCACTCATGTACGTAATTTCTTTCTTCATATGTTTCCAGGATATTTAGTTCCTTGGGAAAGAC
Source organism: Hemiprocne comata (assembly GCA_020745705.1). Taxonomy (NCBI): domain Eukaryota; kingdom Metazoa; phylum Chordata; class Aves; order Apodiformes; family Apodidae; genus Hemiprocne; species Hemiprocne comata. The sequence goes on from CM036588.1 coordinate 40,232,957, forward strand.
CTTTGGAACTTTATTATAATTAACTGCACTGTTTACGGGACAGTTGCATTGTCAGACCCACTCACTGGTAGTTGAAAAAACTCATAAGCATCAGTATCTATCATATTGTCTCCTCTCCAGTCTCTCAGCTGCTCCTGTTCATGTGTTGTTTTTCTTGGCTCTTTTTTAGTACTGCACTAGCTTTCAGTTACTAGCATATATTCTTCTTTGTGTGTATAGTAGTACAAATACTTACTGTGAAGCATCATTGATATGATTCAGAAAGTATTCTTTTCAAAGGCTCAGGGAGAAGGCTTTCAGTATTTAGCATAATCTGCATAGTTTTTAAATTCATCAACAATAAGAGAGTAACCCAGTGCATTTTATACGTATATAAAGGCTGAGTGAAGCTGATATATCCATTACCAAATCCACACAAGTGTGGTTTGAGTGCAGACTCAAAACATCCTTGAGTTTTGCAGTTGAAGAATACATCTGCAAGTGAATTGGTCTCCAGTTAGATCCATATGGTCATGGTTGTAGCTCCACATGCAACTCCAGGATCCCCAGTTAGTCGTACATCTTCAGATGACTCATGTTCTGACTAGTTTGGAGTGAACCAGCTGGTCTCCCAAGGAGAAAAACACAAAAGTAGTGTGGTAGCTTATGGTTGAACTTGATTCCTAAAGGCAATAAGGACACAGCTGGCTCTGTTTAATTTGGATTTCAGTCTAAATGGGTATGAAACTATCAAAAGCTTTGTGGGTATACCCTCTGTGGCTGTGCCCTTCTATAAAATAGATATAACAAATATTTTTTCCTCACAACATTTTTCATCTTGCTTTTGAAAAACTCTTCATTTTGCACTGTATCTGTAATTTAATTAGTGTAATAAGACCCTTATCTTGAGGGCATGGAAATAATTATGCTCACTGGAATCATCATGCAATGATGCTAAAACTGGGGAGAAAAAATGAAATAATAAATATATTTGACTATAGGTCTGCAGTGTACAGAAACTGGTATTATGAATGACAAGCATAGCCTATCAAAATAGTTAATTGCAAATGCAGAAAAAACTGCATTATGTATTAAAAAATGCTTGTATAATGCAAGGGTGAATTCCCAAGTATTCAACTGACATGATTTTGCTGCACAGAAGAGAAAGTAGAGATTTTGTGTATAAAATAAGAAAGACTAAGAGTCTGAACAAAGGAGATAAATACTCAGGACAGCTAGCTGTTCTCCTCAGGAAACAGGGCATCCTAAGTCTTCAGCTCTGTGGCTGTGCAGGAATGTGGGCTGCACGTACCCTACCTGGGAATGAACAGCTTTTGCTGCAGAAAGGTGCTGCTCTGGTTTCTCCTCACTACTGATTTCTCCTCCAAGAGCAGTTGTGCTGCTGGCCCTGAACTCCAGCTTCTGCCTGGCTTGGAACACTGTGACAAAAGCCATGGGAGGATAGTGATGTATGTTTCTCTCAAAGGGCTCTCCAGCAAAGTTAATTTTTATTCACTGAGTATTTCTCTACAATTGCACATTTTTCAAATTAATGTCATAGTAGATAGGAATATATGTGTGTAGCTAGTAACTCCCCAGCCTTCTCTGGCATGGCTTGAATTTCTGGCCCTTGGTGTAGTTTGGCTGGCCTTTGGTTTCTGTTGTTTGGTTTAAGCTATGCAGACAGATGGTTGTCTTTGGGGTCTCCAACATTAGCAAGTAGACGGTAGCCTGTGGACAACACCTTCACTTTTTTAATGTAAGAATTGTGAGTCATGTTTCTGACTCCATGTATCACTAATATTGAACCTAACTCCTCAGTGTAAAAAGTTTTCCATCCTTCTTTCCTTGCTATTTCCTGAATTTTCTTGCATGAATTCCCCATTGATTTATTCTGAGCTAATCCAGCTTCCAATGAAGTTAATGGTATAATCAGTCACTTAAAACAGACCATGTTTGTGACCCACAGAATAATTTACAACATGAAGCCAATCCTCATTTTGGTGGTGCAGAGAGACCCTGGCTACTGAGTAAGTGTAATCCCTCTTGCAACAGAGGAGACTTAGAATGGGTAAGTTATCACACTCAGCTATTTCTTCAGCTATGCAGGAACTGAACAGGAATAGCCTCCACAGAGCAGCCTCCCAGTTGAGGTGGGGAAAGGTTGTGGGTGTGAGTCTGCCAGAGCACCTGGGTTTCAGCAGGGCTCTGGTATTCTCCCCACAAGGAACTAGCCCATCTCTTGGGACAGACCCTTGTTGTGTAACCCTTCCGTGGTCGCATCTTTCCTAATGAAAGATCCATCTAACATGGCCCGTTCTTGCAAAGGGCTTCAATGAATCTGCATTTTTGCAATGAAAAATGGTTTGTCAGGAAATTCCTGTCTCCTTCTAATGAGGCTGAATATCAAAAAGTGATTCCAGAGCAATGATTGCATGCTCAGTGGACACAAACACATCTAGTGATGCTTTTCAGTGTGGGAAAAAATACAGTCTTGCAAAAATTGTAGTGCCATTGGTCTCTCTCACCCTCTCAACTGCCTTTCAAAACAGTGTAATTTGAGAGTTCCCTGCTATGCATGTACATACAGCACAGTCGAAAGGGCAGGGTACTGAATGGCACTTCGCTGTTTTAAAATGCACAGTTCAATCTATGGCAAACCTGTATTTTTTCGTGAATTGTATAGAGTAAGGAGACTGTTCATGACAGCTCTATGAATAATAATGGTGATTTTATCATGATGCTTTTGGTCCTGCTGGATATTATCATGCAAGGCTGTTCTGCAGTAGCTGTTACTCAGTCGCAACTTACAGAGAAGATCAAAGGTTGCAAGTTCAATAGAGAGAAACCATTTTCTCACTTGTCTTATTTATTTTGGTATTTACAACAACTCTCAGTTTAACATCTCATACAGACTTAATCCTTTACCTTCTTTCTGTGTGGAAGGTGAAGATTCAGGAAAAAACATAGGCAAGAGTATCAACAAGTCATCCTTCAGATGGTTTTTCCTTTCCTCTTCCCTCTTCTCCTTCACCAGTCTTCACTCCTTCCAGCCACTTGCTGTTAACTCAGCAATCTCTATCTATATATCCCTATTTAGCACTTTCTCTGGGGAACATGGCCTCCCTGTCTCCTTATCCTTGCTAGAAGCTGCTGTCAGCCTAGAGAGGCTAATAAAATGCACGGGAGGAGAACAGAGAGATGAAGAAACAACAAGCAGGGAGAGTTAGAGATTGAGATCACAAGTTCTGAATTTTCATCTTTGTAGATTCTTACCCAGGAGGTGCTGCTGTGTTGCATTACCACTTCCCAGAGTGGTGACAGACAAAATAAGAATTACTCAGTTCATACCCATCTCCTTCATTAGTTTGTAACTTCCACTGGCTATCATAGCAGCAGGGCTAAGGTCGAGATAATTCAGAATCAGCCTATACTTTGGGTGACCTGAAAGTGCCTCTGGGTACCCTGCATGCTTCAGGGCTCTGAAAGCAACTGTGGGAGCTTTCAATGTATGAAGGTATCCAAAGGCAGCCAGTGGAGACAGCAGAGAGGAAGATCAAACAGATATTAATGTCTTTAGCCAGGCAGACCTTTTCAATGCAGTGATTTTCTGCATGACTGTATTAGTTAAAAGTAATCAGTCTTGAAAGTTATGATGCTGTCATGAACAATTTTTGTTCATATGTAGTGAAAGAGCTGTAGTGTTTGTGTAAGCAAAACCTAGAGAAGTTCAAGAGAATAAATGAAGTATAGATTGGGTTACTGATTCAAAAAGAAATGCATTCAGTTGACTATACCATAAAGGATAGTAACTCTAGTATAGTTGTTTTCTTTTCACCAGTGTTAATGCCTTTTGAAGCAACTGCAACCTACTGCTATTTTGTCTCCTCTTACCTGGGAAGCCATTCTGCTTTTGTCCAGTGTGCAAAAGGCAGCAGACAGGATGCCAGCAAATGGCCCCTGCTGTTTTCAGCTGATGCTCTTTCTTACCCTTGCATAATTGTTCCCTCTGTGAATTGACTGTGGCTACTAAACCAGAGGGCAGGAAAATGCTCATCAGGCCTGGGCTTGCAGGCTGACAAGAAAGAGGGAAGCAATGTCCTAGCAACCCCAACAACTTCTGTTATGTTCTGCAGCCCTAAGAGTGCTCACACACAGCACTTACCTCCTGGAAGGGTGTGTTTGAGAGCAGTGATGTCAGTACTATATCATTCCAAATTTCCTAGGAGGCTGTATCTAATTTTCTATCTAAATATGCTAGAAAAGATAAAGGCAAGAAGTAAAATTTAGAATAATGACAAAGATTAAAACCTACTTCTTGCTTTTTCCTATTGTCATCTGGATATATACATGCATTTTCTTTTTTTTTTTGGGTACTAGATTTTATTTAGGAGAGACTGGGCTCTAGTCGTACAAATACTGATACGTATGTCCAACCTTAAATGTACACTATCAATACTTTGGAATTTTTTGAACAGGTGTTTCCTCTTTTTCACATAGCTTTAATATATAAGATTGTTATTGGTTTTCGTCTTATAAATTTAATTCTTTCTCTTCCCCTTGTTAATTGCTGATTTTTGCTAACTTAAGCACAAAACAATAAATCATTCCTGCTCTGAACAAAGCAGTGCTTAAGATATATTGGTTCTTTCAGTGTATGTCACTGAAGTCTTTAATACAAATACATCTCCAACTTGGCAAAATCTATGAAAATGCATCACAGGATCTGTGAGCAATTTCATCCATTGATTTCTTTTTCTTTTGCCTCTTGCATATTCATACATGTTTTTGGAAACTGTCAAATTTTACCAAACTTTAGAGGAAATTATTACCTAAATAAATAAATAGAGAGACCAACATGATTCATATAAAAGGGAGTTTACCTTAGAACAGGCCTGTATGGTATCTGTTAACCTAGGTGGTATATTTCACTACTCATGTCAGTGCTGGCTTTTGGTAAATTATGCTATGGTTGTCACATTTTTCCTGGCAACATCTCCCAGCTGCTGTACTTTAGGGAATTAGGTTGCAGCAATGAAAACACTATGTGTCTGGTGCTGTGGCATGCCAAGGGAAATGAGATCATAGTTCAGCCAATGAATTTCTCCATGGGAATTCAGTGGACACCTTTTGGAAACAAAAATCACTAAGGTAGGGTAACCACAGGCAAAATGTGGATGTAAGTCTACAAGAGGGAAAGTCACCATGGAGTGAATTGTTATGGAAAGGTACTAATTATATTTATCCTAAGGGCTGATCATTTAAATATCCAGTGATTTATTTGCACCCAATTGTTAGAAGGAAGACTTTTTACTTTGCCTTCCAGTGCTGTTAGTGTAAGCCAAAAGTCTCTGAGGAGCATTTGTCTTGGAAGTGTTTTTCAGGTTCTTCAAAGTTAAATTAGTGTACAGTCTTTAATTTGCTCAAAAAATAGACACAAAAATCCCAACTGGTCCAATTTTGAAAGATACACTTTTTAGCTCCGGCATGTGCTAAAATTTCCACATACAGTATTTATTTTAGTCAAAGGTATTGACTTGTGTATGGAAAGAATAACAAATACTTACACTGCTTTGGGACAGGAGTCACTATCTTAAATACATGACCATTCACTTCAGGGAGGTCAAGATCATTAAAACCGCCTTTGAATTCAAGGATTGTTCAGGTCTGCAACTAGATTAAAACCTGAAATGCAGACCTCAGGGAGATTTCTATTTTGTATTATTATTATTTGCTATACACTTGTCTGGCCCAAAAGTCTCATAGTGAAGTCCTTAGAGGAAGACTCTTTTGGAGACATGCTTCCTCCCTGATAACTGTTCTTCTAATGAAAGGGTTTAGAGAGTTTCTGTGTAAAAGGAGTACAGCTGGCATTATGTGACAGCAGGCCAAGCTGTGAAAGACAGTGACAGGATGTCCAGCCCACCACTCTGACAGGACAAAGGGCACAAAAAAAATGTAATCTCAGGTTTCAAAGGATGACAAGAACCAGAAATTTACCTTAACTGATTTGAACTGTCAAGTCCATGGCACTACATTGATTGAACAACTGGTCTTTCAGGTGGCAGGGCATAACCCTGAGCAACCTAAAGGAGAGGACTCATAAGGGAATATCAGAGAGATCTCTTGAGAAGTATTAAATACTTGAAAAGCATCATCTAGAGAAGAAAAAACTGTCATATAGATGGCCAAGGTATGGATCTTGGAGAGGAAATGCAATGTAGGGTATTTGAAAGATGAGGGAGGAAAAAAATATTATTGCCTAAACTTTTGTAACCATACCAGAAAGATTCCACTTATTTCTGCAGGCCTTGCAGCAAGCCTGCCATGGTTATCTAAGCACAGAGGAATGTGTAAGGGAATGTCAAAAATGACCCTGAATTTGAGAACTGAAGAGGAACAGTGAAGCTGTCAACAGAAATGAGCAGAGGAGGAAGAGTGGCAAGTTCAAATTAAAGAATTACCTGTGATCGTCTTAGCTTTGGGTGACAAGGAATCATCATGAATACACCAAATTGTCAATTCAGCTCATAGAATGGAACAGAAATAGATAGGACAGGGAGGTGAAAATATTCAGCCTCGGAATAATAGCAGAAAACAAAAGAAAAAGAAGTGTACAATGAGAGAACAGGAGTCTGTAGTGGCTTTGGGAGAGTCCCATGGAGAACAGAGAAGAAGCTGCTGTAAAAGATGCTGAAAGAGCGATAAAGAAGGTAGAGGGAAAGTCACAAGGGGGTACTGCCACAAAAGCCAAACATGAAAAGAGTGATCAAGGGTATCAGATTAGACAGGAAGGTCAAAGAGGACTCAGAGATTCCCCTGTTAGCCAGAAAGGTCATTTGAGACCTTGGTAAATTAGTTAGAATGGGGAGAACTGGAGCCAGATTGCAATGAGTCAGAGGAAAGGAAATCAATGCAGTGGTCGTAAACAGGCCTTTCAAGTCAGTGAGAAGTGAAAGGGAGAAGGGAGGGCTGCTGGAGAAAGAAAAGCTGACCTATTTGCACTGGAAATTCTCAAACAATGTACTGCTTATCCCTTTCCCTTCCTCAATGTATGAATTACCTTTTTTGTTGTTTGATTTCTGATGGATTTTGTTGTTGTTGTTTTGAAGATCAGAGAAGTTTCCAGACTCCCTGATTTTAACAATCACCCATTAATATATCTCAGGCATCTACCCAAGGAAACACATACGTATAGAGCAGCCCGTACAAATTTCTGTCTCTTGAATTTATTACTCAATCTCCATTTAACCATAGAGCTTCATTTGTTTTCGTGATCACTGCTTGTATGATGTCTGGTACTGGAGCTCCTTGGTGCCAAACTAAAATTAAATTTGGTTTTCAATCTCTGGAAGTCCTACAGAAACATGAAGTGAGTGAACATGCTATAGAACACACTGTAGAAAAGCCTGACTTAACATGCTGTTTCTCCAAAAATATGTTTATTCCTTTCAAGGCATACATTGGTCTCACCAATCACAGATTTTGCCAACCTGGCAACATCTAAAAGGTAAGAAAAATATTTTAATAGAAATGCAACGGTTCCAGATTTAGTAATACAGTTCTCACTGGAATGAAAAGGTAGCTCACAATGGGAAACATTTGAGAATGACATGAGAATATGGACCTGTGATTTCTGGCACTGCCTTTGGGGTCAGTAAGTACCTGTGCCTGGAAGAAAAACAGAGTAGTGGTGTTGAGAATTTCCACAACTGTCTTGAAGCAATTCTTGCTGTCTGATTTTAAGACCACAGTTTCCACATGCCACCTTTTGCTGGTGATGTCTTGATTTTCACAGAGTGAACACACAACAAATAAAATCACAGTTTGCTTCTAAAACATGACTGGGCAGGCTGCTCCCCAGCTCAGATACATTTTGCTTCACAGCCTAAGTTCTATTGTTCCACCTGTGGTTCTCCACAAACAAAACATGGAGGGTACCTAATGCCAGTTATAACGCATCTTTAAAAAGAAAATAACTTCAACAATATTCAGCTTCACCTTTCTCTCCTCCAGAGCAATAAAGCAGTTTATCTGACTTGATTACTTTTTCTTGATACTTAAATCAATAATTTCATCCACGTTAAATGAATAGTAGCTTCAGCAGATTTAACTTCAAGTTATGAATAAATAATCCTAGAGATTTAGCGCGTTTTTCAAAAAGTGAATTACTCTTACTTCAGATTTTGCAAATGTATTTTTGGTTTGCAGATGTGGGTGGAATATTCTGCACAAATACATCTCCATCTATGCTGTTCTGTGAAGCTGTCCCCAGAGATTTTTAACATGGTCGTTCACCTCTTTCTCATAGAAACTGCACCCAGGATTTAATGAAGTTTACAATTTAAAAAGCAATCAAATATTACCTTTAATAAGATGTGAATAATCTTGATTGCACACATATGCACACACATACATTTAGCTTATCTACATATGAATACAAGGTTTTGGACTGAAGTTATCTGGTAAATTTCTTGTGAGAGAAGTCTGCTAAAAGAGCCAGACCTTAAACCTCTGAAATGGAACAATAATTCTGTGCCACATTCCCACATGGTTTACACTGCTGTAATGTTACTGTGAGCAAGGTAAATATGGTAGTGTTTCAGTCCAAGAACAGAGCTCACAGTTTGCAAATGCCCAGCTGGGTGCCATTTCCTCACTATACAGACTGGCACACAACAACTAGCCTGCCTGGCAGTGTTTCCATCCTACCCTAGGAAAACAAATGCTTTGGAAAAGTCATTATTAACTCTCCCAAGTTTCCTCTGGTCAATACACAGAGCTGCACAGGGAGGGATTGGGTGCTATAGCCATGTATATTGCTCTTCAATGACTGATGTCTCCAGAGTCAGAGCTGTATGGCATCACACAGCTTTCTCAAGGTCCTTTATCACGCTTACACTCAGTCACAGCCATTTTCGTTTAATGGGATTTTTTTTCTAGTGTGTATTCACCATACAGAATATTCTGCCTTCTTTATTTGTGTTTAATACATCCTCAGGAATGAAACTTATTAATAGTGAGTATATTATAAGCAAATATGAGATACCAAGGATCATTTATGGTACACCTGACAGTGATATTTTATGTTCAGTCTTTCTCCCCGGTATATCCTATGTGCAAAATGCAGATTTGCTACCTCAGATAGGTTTGGTTTAGGTGTTTTTGCCCAAATTATGCAGTCTACTCTTAAGATTTTACAAAGTCACATATGGAATCATAGAATTATTGAGCTTGGAAAAGACTTTTAAGATCATTGAGTCCAACCAATACTAAGAGTATTGCCAAGAAGTTTAATTAACACTCTGACATCTGAAAAAAACATTCATAATTTTTCCAAGCAACAAAAACCATTCATACTTATGTAGTCCCTATGTGATAGGCACTGCGGACCAGAGAGTCAGCCCATAATTGTGTAAGATTTTCACATGACTACACATCAGAAAGCCACAAGAAATATTGCAAACTGTGCCTGTTCGTATTTTTGCCATGTTCCTTGGCTTTCTCACAGCACTATCTGATGCAATGTCTACTTCTGAATTGCATCAGGCAAAACTAAAGGATCCTGAATTTTGCCTTTCCCCTTTTGACTACTAAGAAGCTGCAAAGTAAGCAGCTTCTGGCTTTCAATGATGTTACCTTTTCTGGCAAAGTGAAGAAATACATTCAAGAAAAAACGGGTGCAATTAAAATGCCACAGTACTTTGATGAGGGGGAACCTCTGCAATTCTAATTATTTACATAACTGTAATAGCTAAGCTACAAAATTCCTGTCCTCACCTCACCCTCCCATTAAAAAATGAATTATTTGGTCCCATTTTGCTCACAATTTGTTGTCATACTTTAAAAAGTCTAATGGCATACGTTCTCTCAGCAATTAGAGCACTCTGTTAATAGCGTTTCAGGATGCTGTAGCTCTGTGGCATGACCTCAAACTCTTTGTATAAGCAGAAAGCAATACTTGATGAGCAAGTATTGAAGAACCCTTTTAATCAGCTCTAGGGGCAAGGAACCACAGGGCAATGTTGCTGAGTGGGAGGCTGTTTTGGTATTGTGGTCAGCAGCTGGAGCAGGTTGGATACGAGAGCGTGTCTGAATCAGCCCTCAGTACCACAGGTAGAATAGCACTCTAACTGCACTGTTGTGCTGCAGGAGAATGGAAATCCCAGTTAACCAAAGGCAGGGAGACAAATGAGATGTTTTTCCATAAATGCAGAATTTTATCCCTTTTTTGTAAGATAAACCCATTTAATCACCTATGCTGCTTATATTATTACTGATGAACACTGCAGTTATGCAGTCAAAACAATATTTTGCCCAAGAGGAACAAATGCAAAACAGTTTTAAGAAATGAAAATAAAGCATTGCTAAATGGTATGCAAACTATTTCAGATCAGTTCCTGTTTGTTTTTCCATGAGGAATTACGCATTGCATTATGTATATATGTTAATGCAATGTGTTTTCATTAAATACAAACCAGTAATGTGACAGAATAACAAGCAAATGGAGTTGGATGCTTAACCTGAGGAACTGGGCTAAAAAAGCTCCAATCAATTTTATTCATACATTTCCTACCTTGCTCAATTTTTTGCTACTCAGAGTCCTCCCTGCTTCTTTCTGATATTTTTGTAGAAAACTGTGCTAACAACTTACAGCTTTTGGGGACAAAGGTTGTTGAAATTGGGTTACCTGAAAAGGCAGAGTAGTCAAAGTCAGGTATTTTGATCAGTTCCATATTTTTTAAACTGAGAGCTTGATCTCTGCTAACAATCTCTGCTCAACAATCCTCATTTGTATCCTTCAAGAATGTCTCCATTAGTTTAGTATTAATTAATGGTCTTTAATGTTTCTATGACTTTCATAAGACCCATATCCCTAATTACTCTACTAATTAGAGGGGAGTCCCATGCTTGTCTTAGCTTTACCTGCTTCTAAAATTCCTACGGAGAGCAAATTTAAAAAGTATTTTGTTCTGGCAGTATATGGACTGGATACTTAGCTTTAACCAACATAATAACATATGCTTTCCTCCCAATAGTTGTATTTGTTCTGCAATAAATTCAAAAGTTTTCTCTGGATACGTCAGTAGAAAGTGGAAGCACACATGTAATGAATGTCAGTAACCAGTCTTTATTTTTAGGAGAGAGATATTAACTATACTTGAGCTTTTAATTTATAATGCTTTTGGTATTTCCCGAGTTCACATCAATGAGATGATCTGAGTATTATGCATAGTTTAAAAGACTAGATCTGAACCCTGGCTTAAGGAACGATCTGAAATCTCATGTCCAGAAGCACCACACTCCTCTCCCCCCACACCCTGGTCCTTAAGACAAGGGAGCCAAGGAAGGGGAAGCTCAGAAAGGCAGGTGGGACAAAGCTGCTACCTCCTTGCTCAGGGAAGCTGGGCACCAGAACTGCAGAGCCCACCATGTAATGTACCTGGCCTCTGCTTAGACACAACCAAGGACTGCAGCTCAAAAAGGAACAAATATTCATGTAAAAAGAGAAAAGGTCCTGAAAATTTTCACCTCCTGAAGGGATGTCTGACTTAGCTTCAAGCTGTGTGACATACCAGACTAGGTCTTCAGACATTTACTGTCTGGTATGAATAAAGCCCTGATGACACATGTAGTCCTCAAAGATTCTTTGCAATGACAAAGGAGCCAAGGTAGTTACTGAAATCAACAACCTGGCTCTAGACCTTATTTATGACTTTGCAATTTCTTCCTCGAACAAGGCACCCCTGGGTCCCAGATACTTTTGCTGTTTTATAAGAAAGGAATAATGGTGTCATGTGGAAGAAGAAAACCAGATTTAAAATGTCTTTACCTCATTAAAATTCTGCAGCAATAGCAAGCCATCTGAACAAGAAGATAGGGTTAAGATACATACGTTAGTCAACAAATAGGCTGTGTTTACATCCTAGAATAATTTTCTGTCTGTCAAAATAATGTTGAAACAAACAGCAGTTGTCATTCTCATATACTTCATGATATTGATTACGGGCTGAAAGTGGCAGAGGTTCCCTTTGAATCAAACATACAATCTTCTCCTGGTACTGCCTTCCAGCTGAACCTTAGCCAACACATGCCAGGCACAGATCTGAGGCAAGACAGATCTGACTTTTGAAGGTAATCTCCTCTAAAGTCCCCTGCCATGTTTGGATGTGCCCATAAAAAGGAATAGGCATGTTAGACTTGAAGTGAGCCAGACCTTCAGTGATAGTAGGGTATATGTAGAGTAAATATATACGGTACATTTCTCATGCCCTGTTAGGCTTCCGGTTTTCAGCATTTCTGAAATTTGTCTTAGAATTTCCTGCCTCTCCTTCAATAGCATTAAGCAGGTCAGAAATTTGGTAAACTGATCATCACCAATTTAACATCTCAGTTGTTGCTGTTATAAGACTTGCCCTCTCAAATAAAAGCAGATTGAAGTCTCCTCATGGGGTGGTAAGGAGCTCTTCAAAGAACGATATACCTGTTCTTCTCCTAAGATATCATTTAAAAGGTATAGCTGAAGAATCACTACAAAGCTCAAGTAAAGGTTTTTTCTGATGCAGATATGCCAGTACTACAAAATCAGGCAGATTATGAAGACAGGTAGAGGGTGAATTCTTACCCATAAAAGAATAATTTCTGACCTTTAGAATGCACTCTTTATGTAATATGAAAGAGGGGAAACACATTTCAGGCTTTTAGGGTGTCAGAAGATTGTTGATGGTTAGTGAGGGGGAAAAAAGATTTTTAAAGAACAAAGGATCATTTTAGCCTGGATCACTGCAAACAAGCACTTCTTCTACTGCCACTTTTAAAGACAAAGTTTCTGCGCTATTAGCTAGCTGAATATTTGCTTATTTTGCATTTTTTAACACTACACTTTATACAGTGACACTCGCTATGCAGAACTGAAATTTATTACAGTTTGCAGGAGTTTTATGACTTGGAACAGCAAAGTGATTTAAAAGGAGTGAACATTTTAGTAAAGGTGTTTTTTTCAACTGTGCTATCCAGTTATTAAATGGACAAAAACGTAGGTAAGAAGATTAGACTAAATCATGAATAAGTGCCAATTTCCTTCTCTTTTGAGAGTAACACAATGTATCAAAAGCTTAAACGATTTCAGACAAGTTGAAACTTCCTAGAAGTGTAGCATTAAAAGGAGGCATTATTCAGCATATAGTGTTTCTGGATTTGTTAGTGTTTAAAAGAACATAGTGATGCCTGCAGAAATTATACATGTACACAGAGTAACATTAATATGAAGAAAGTAAAGAGAAATAGGTCAAACTTTGAGGAAGTTTGAATCTAAAGATGACTCAGGCCCAAAATACAAGCATGAGAGACACTGCCAAGAACCAGGTTGTGATTATAAACCAAAACAGGGACTTGAGACTCCTGAAGGCCATCATGATCTGTGGCATCAGCCCAGAACTGCACACAGATGTGGGTAATGTACTAGAATTTTCAAAGACTATTCCATGGATGCAGAGCCCCTGGACATAAGGAGCCTAGCCAGACCACTGAAACCAACTTTCTGGGACCAGGCTACACGGCTGACTGGAGCTATGCCACAGCTGTCCTGAGGGACCAGGCTGCATGCAGGGCACTGCCACTGTGCTCTGCTCTGCTGAAAGGTGGCCAACCATGAGGGCAATGTGAGAGCCGATGGAGAGGCCTCCGGCCTCTCCCCGGCCTGAGAAACAGGAAATAATAAGGTGCTGAGGGTGGCACAGAGAGTCCCAGTGAGGAGCCAAAGGTCTTCATGGTGGCCATGACCCAGTTTCTCAGTTGGGGCAGGAATGACCCCAGCCATATCTGCATGCTGTGAGTTAGTTTGTCTAGTGAGCAAACATAGCTCACATCCACTTGAAAAGTACCATGTAGACATAAACCTCTGTAAGAAAGGAATTAGTAAACAACTCTGGATGATGGGATGCCTGCAGCTCCCAAGCCTTGCAGACAAAGACTTGCAGATTCAGATTTTTCAGACAGCTGCAAGCAGACAGGCTTGTGTAACTCTGCCCTGGACCAAGGAATGCTGCGAGGCAGCCATGCAAGCCAGGGCTTGTGCAGACACCTCAGTCACAGGCACTTCCTGTGCTGTGGGGTGGGAGTGGAAGGTAGGATCCCCTGAGGGACACACAAAAGATCTCAGCATGTTTTTTTCCCAGAAGCAGTGATATAATGGGAAGCAGCTATGGGGAGGGTGAGTTCTAGCACAACCTCCCAGCAGTGCAGCCACAGCCAGTGATCAAGTGTGTGAGGACGATAAGGCAATAGAGGGTCTGAAAAGAAGACAAAGCCCTGCTTAGGTGTCCAAGGCTGTGCTGGTCTCAGACAAAACTATATGAAGGGGATCCTTCCTGCCAGATGAGACACATGCTTTGTTGCATGCAAAGAGAAGCAAGATTTGTAGTTAGCTATATGAAGCGAACTGCAAGCAATCTCACTGCTGAGGCACCTTCACCTGCTTTCCATTGCCTTCCCCAATAAGACTCAGGTAACGTTGGCAAAAGATGCCAAAGCCTGGGCAGGTCCCGCCACTAGTATCCAAAGCGGGGAGAACACAGGAACAGTTCCCCAGGGTAGCTGGAGCCCCCATGGTTGCATGAGGCCAGCCCCTCTGTATGCCTCCTGTGGCTGGCAGAAGGGAGACATGGGGAGCTGAGGAGGCAGGGGCTGTGGTCTCTAACAGGGAAGAGCTTTGGGAGGAATATGGGCATTTTGTGATAAGGTGTGGAGTTACGGAGGCTGAGGGGCTGTGGAGCTTTGGAAATTGGGACAGAACTGAGAAAACTGCACCTAAAATGCAGAAAGAAAGACTTTAGAGAATAGAGAAATACATGGGGAGCCATAGCTGGTAGTTAGGTTGGCAGCTGTAGCAGAGAGATTAATACCTTCCTATCTTTTATAACTTCAAAAAAAAACATTGATGCATCCAGAATAATAGAAATGGACTAGTGTAAGGGGGCAAAATGTTTTAAAAAAAGTTTAATTGCTGATTACTTGCTTTTTGTCTTTTACCCTAAAGATCTCCTCCTTTGAAAATAACTTAGAATTTCTGTTGTAGTTTCTTAATGTGAGGCTCAGAGTTAAAATACTATTCTCAGGCTAGGAGTTCCAAACTGAGATAGGCACTTAGAGAGACAGTTATGGACAAGTACATACCTCTGTATGGTTTAATCTACTATTCTTCCATTACAGTCCAAGAACCTAAAATATCTGACAATTTCTTTGTCATGTCACACCTAATTAAGAACAAAATATGGTAATTACAGCTGAGTGAAAAATTGGTTTTCCACTAGGGGAAAAAAAAAAAAAAGAGCAAGAATGATTTAGAAAGTTATCTCCCTCCGACAGCAAGCTAAGCCCAAGCCTCAGAAAATCAGTTAGAGGCAAAAGTCTTTGTGGATTGGGTTTTGATTTCCATTGTTTGCTTAAGCTTTTTTTTTTTAATGACATGTCAGTTCAAGCTGGAAGTTTTAATGTTGCTTTCTAATTTAATAGGCAAAAAATGAAGTGAAATAATCACTTGCCATCAGCTAGTTTTGATATCAGTGAATCAACATTTTCAGTCAAAAATGCATGACCTGAAAATTCCTACCTCATATACTAGATGCCCCAAATCACAAATTTCTCAGACTAAGGCTATTTTTATTTTTATTTTTTTTTCTGAAGCAGGCAGTTAAACTATGCTTTTCTGTGACTCCTATTTATCTCAGCATGAACGTACACATTTGTAATGTCAAAAAGAGCAAACTTCAGTAGGATTAAAAAAAACAGCTCAGGCTTTCCTGTAGAAGGTATCTAAATAGCATGACAAATTGCAAGATCCCCTTTTAGCCTGCAGGTAAGCATTTATGTAGAGATCAGCAGATGGACTGATAAGCATGAAGAATACAACTGTATCTGGCAGGTATTATAACCTTCAAGAACACTTGGCACATCTGATAATATCCAATGCTGTGAGCTGATGCAGCTTAAAAGGTTAACAAATTTATGCATGCCTCACATTCTCATTTCTAGTTCAGATCTTTCCAAATGTGTCACAAGTACTCATCCTCATTGAAGATTAACAGCACAACAACTTTGAAGTGTTGTAACAAGCTGTGTTTGAGTTCTGGAAAAGGAAACCCAGGCCACAATACTTTCAACAAAGCAAAAATAACTTGGTGCTTCGTAGCTCAAGTGGCTGCCTGATTTTCTAGAAGCTTTCCCAGAAACGTTCACCTTTGGTCTGTGACCTGACATTAAAAGTGTTACATCAATGGAACTTTAATGGAAAAGGATTATGAGGTAAAAAAACTAAACTTAATTCTGCAGAGGCGACTTCATTTTAATTATGTATTCAAGACTGCAACAGCATAACTATTAGCTCCGTCTGCTGTTCCTCTTTATTTCAGTGTTTTGCATTGTATACATGCTTTCAGTAGAGAATAAAGATGACGCCTTCTAAAAGCTGTTTGCCACTTTCAGTAATTGCATATGAACACACCTTCAAATTCTGATGTTATGTCCATAAAGCCATCACATGCTGAAGAGTCCAGTTACTTTGCTAATAACTCTCATGAAACTCATCACCATAGTGGTATTTTTAATAGTTACCTGGCTAGAAATGATTGAAATATTTTTGTAGGTAACTGAATATTAGCTTTTCTCTGATGGCTGTGCTAACTATTTCCCTGTAATGTACTCCTGTTGTCTGTGTGCTCCTTAACAAAACATCATGTATTCCTCAAACAATAAAGGCAATCCTTCAGGTGCTTCTGATTCTGTTACTGCCTTTACAAGTGGGTAAGTAGTTGCTGGAGTTTGATTTGTTCCACTAAATTGCTTTTATGTCTTCTAACTGCAGCACACTTAAAGGTGTTTTTTGCTTTCCTTCTGGTGTTTAGTGGAAACTATACTTTTTATTAGGCTCATTTGCTAAACCTGTACTTTGCCTCACTTTGACTCACTTTGCTTTCCCTTTAAAACTTTTCTTTTCTCTCTGTCTCTCTTAGTGAAGTCCAGCTCGTGACTTGGAAAGTAGGACTGAAACCACGGAGAAGGGCAGGAGGAGAACATCTGCCAAGCACTGAACATGCTCCCATGCTGCTGATGCAGTGGGCAACATTGCCCAGCCCCAACTGCACACAGGCAGGCATCAGCCAGGCTGCTCACTCGTGCTACTCCATGGGGAATGAGGGTCCAAAGCCCTCTGCTGCTGGCACCCAGGGGTGGCTAGTGCTGAGGTAGTGGATGGCGAGGAGGATATCCTGGCTGACTTTGGGCACTGGTCAGCAGTGAATTACTGTTGCTCTTGGGAGGGGAAGAGAGCAGAGAGGGATTCTAAATTGCATGTGTGTCCTTCACAGGGCAGATTTCATACAGAGCCTGACATAGTAGTCTGCTGAGAATTAAAATTTGGTTCTAAAACTGTAGTTTTCTCCCTAAAAAAATAAAACTTTCCTTAAGGAAATATAAAGGAGAAGATGAAAGATATTTTCTTTTCTGGGAGATATTTCCAAAAGGGGAAAAAATGTCGTAACTTCTGAAGCTGGCTTTAAAGTCTGATTTTCAGCCTCTAATTGGTCCATTCATAAATTCTCCCACAAGCCAACTAAAAGTCTTATAAATTTGCTGAAATATAATTTACTTTTCATTTTACTTTTTTTTTTTTTTTTTTTTTTTTCCTGTCTTCATCTTCTACCTCATTTTAAGGAAATGACTAACCTTCCTCCCATCTGTCCCTTCAGTCTCCAGGCTGAATGTGATTTGGTTGACTTTAATATTACACATTTTAAAACATGGGAGAAACTTGCACTTCCAAGAAAAATGTATGTAGCAAGGTGTTACCAGGAAGAGTTGAAAAGAGAATGAGAAAAGTAAAACAACTATAATAAGAGACATCTCCTATAAAACAGAAAATAGGACATTTAATATAAAACCATGCAGAAATAAAATCAAAGTAAATAAAGTCATTTTGGTGTTTGCAGTACCTTAAAGCCCTTAACTTTTAAAATATTTTCTTCACTCCTGTGTTATGGTTTGAGGGGGTACAGGTTAATTTTATGGTGTCAATGCAAAGACCTAGAGAGAAGGTGGTGTTGGGGTCCCTCAAGGAGCCAGCAGGCAGAACAGAGAGGGGTCAGGATTTCCTCTCATTTCCTACCATACCCTTTAAGAGTCAGGAGGGTGGGAAGTCCACCTGTTCCTTCTCCCTTCTTCATTCCTGCCTCTCAGCACTCAGTCTTGGAGAGGGGTTGGTGCTCTTTGTCTTCTTCATGTCTTCGCCATGTGCTCTCCAGGATCCAACTCCATCAGTTGCTTGGAAGAGTCCTGGACCCTTTTCCTGAGTTGACTCTGCCACAATGGAGTTTTGAACACTTACATCAGCAACCATTGAAATTGGGTTTTGTATATAGTTTGTATATTTTTCATTATTATCCCACATGTTACTGTCCCTTTCCTGCTATAGTAAACCGGTTCCAGTTTAAACTTCCAACCTTGAAAACTCTTTTCCTCTCACCCTCTATGTTTTGGTTCACCTTGACCACTAAATGAAGACACTCCTGTTTCCCTCTTTTTCTGCTTGAGAACACAATGAAGCACCAGCATCACTCACCCTGAGTAGTGCCTTATTGCAGAAATAGCCTCATGACACCCAGTTTCTCTACTTAGGGAAGACTGTTGGTTGATAGTGCATGACCATTTACACTAATTGGTGCATCGTATTTCTGCACCTGTCTCAGCCATTCCCTGAACTTTCATAGGTTGCAGGAAAGCCTTTGATGGTTCTGTCCTGGAGAAGAAAGGAAACCCAGTTCATTCATGCACAGAGAGTATCCTGCAACTATAACTAAAATAGATCCATAGGCTCATTCAGCAGCGTGCCTATACTTGCTCCCATCTGTTAAGGGAGCAACAATACCCAGTAAAAAGGTGATAGGCCAGTTGCAACAGGGCATAAAAGCCAACTAAGATTAGCTTAGAGAGGATTCCTACCAAACACAGTAAGTGCCATATTTTCTGCTAGTAGGACCTTCTGTTTGTAAATAACGCCAGCTCAGAGCCAAATGTTTCATTACACAGGACTCTAGCACCTGTGGAACATAACTCAGTGAATCAGCACCTCTCCTTTGCCTCTAGTTCCCTTGTCAAGATGACTGGGTGGAGTTCTACCTTCAGTGGCATAATACTACTATTTATCCACACTTTTTAATTATGTTTGCAGTAGTGTTTCCTCATCAGTTTCAGTTACCACCACTTCCTGAGGGTCTCACCTGAAGAATCCCTGTGCGTTGATGGTAGAAAGTTCAGTTTTGAATCATTGCTCTTCAGAATTAATATTTTTTCCTCTACATGTTGCATATCTAGAGAGAGATTGAGAAAAAGAAAGAAAGAAAAAAAATATAAACCAAATTAAGCTTAGTTTTATGTAGCACCTTTCAGGCTAAGTGGACCCTCCAACACTTGATAATATTGTGACCTGTATGCTCCCATATGTCCTTAATCAACATTTTAAAAGGACAAGGCTTAGCATCAGGAGGAGGTTTGGTGCTCTGGGTCCTGGATGGAAATTTCCTGAAAGATCCTGAAAGAGAATTTCAACCTAAAATGGAGCTGAACTTCAGAGATATCTGGCCTGTTCTCCCGCATGCTCAGCATCTAATTGGTGCCCCCTTGATGAAAACCATTTCTGAAAGGTTTGTCCGTACCTCAGTGAGACAGGACAAGGGTGCTGCTCTTGCTTTTGGGGCTCCTTGGAAAGTTACAATAGAACATGTAAGGATGTTTTAGCTGCAATATCACCAAACGCCACAATTGGTGATCTTGGCCTCCTATCAGTAGGTGTTGTGCTCTCATACAAGGAGTGAATTCAAACATGTTATATAATAACTTTCAAAAAAGTAATTAGTACTATATAATAGCACTATATTTTGCTTTCCAGCCTTCTCCAGCTAGACTTTGCAAAAGGTCTTCGGCCATAAGAACCTGGCTGTACATTTGATTCAATCTAATAAATAAGTAAAAGAAATGCCTACCTTGATGAATTTTTTAGAGCTTTGAATTTAATATATTGCTTTGAGAACTTTTTGTTCAGTTTTCCAAACAGATTCTCTGAGAGAAAGGCTCATTTTCAGACAACTGATAAGTGGGTTTGCCCAGGTTCCTGCTCTCTATAGCCTTTATAGTGGTCAAAACCCTAGAAAAAATGGAGGGATAGAATCAACCATAACTTGAAATGATGAGAGTGAAAACAAGAGAGGGAGGTTCAGCATTTGCACAGCTCTTATTCTGCTGTGTGATTCGTGGTACACAGGGCAGTGGTAATGGAAAGGCTACCCTATTACCCTTCCCTCTGCCTCTCCCCTGAGGCAAATCTGCTCCTACATTTCATTGCTCTAATGACCATTTTTAATGTGTATAAAGCATTCTCTATTTATACCACTCCAGTTAGTATTTGCGGTGCAAGAAAGCTTAATTGGGACCTCCAATGCAATTAATTCATAGATATAATTCCAGTGAGAAAGGACTATAATGCAGGACTGACAAGGAGTCCTGTGCGGTTGTGAATGATGAAAGAAGAATGCTACTTCTAATATGCTGACACTGTACAGAATTAGGCTTTGTGTTCCCCCATCATAAAATGTCTTTTGGGATGAAAGGCAGACATTTTGGGTTAGTTAGCTCCTATTTAATTATGTGGCTTCCAATGTAAAGGGGTTTATTGAAAGGATTCAAAAAGGGAGAAGAATGGAAAGGACTCTCACACATATTTTCAATTTTCTCTGAAGTTTTTCATTATGCAAATACTCAGGGATCTCACCAGAGTAAATTCTGATTAAAAAGTAAAAGTGCTTTCATATTTTAAATAGTATTAGACAATGTCAGGGAGTCCACAACTTCCCTGGGAAATATCCATGGCTTGACTTTTTTTTCTTGCAGTAACTGTATGAAATAGAAAGAAACCATTATATGTTACTCAGGATTCAGCCGATATTTTTCTCCTTACTTTTAAACCTGAAGTTTTTCATGTTGCATTTAATCTTGTTATTTTTGTTCTGATTGTGATTTCCTTTGTGAGCCACTTTGCCAGTGTCCTTAATGAATCCAGTTTAATTGGTTTCAGACTATTTCTCCAATGTATGATGATTAAATTGTATTTTATTAGCATTCTCCCATGAATTTGCAATCCCTGCCTGTTTTGTGTCATCTGAAAATATGACTGGTGTTCCCTGTATTTCATCCTTCAGTTCATTCATGGAATCATTCAACACATCCGGCACGTGGGATTCCCTGAAGTGAAGAAAAATGGACAATGAGATGCAGACACTCTGGGACAGAATTTGTCAGCAAGATATAAAATGAGAAAGCCAGAAAACTGGTCTGATTTCTGAGGCATTTTCCTAAACCCTTAGGCAAGATTCAGTAGGGATATAACAAAAGAGTCATGTTGATTTCTTCTTGTTTATAATCCATTCAGATTTTTTTAGAAGAAGTGACATCCATGGGATAAATCCACATCAGAATCTGGATCCAAACTTCATATAGGGTTGATATCAGATGTTCACATATATTATGTTAATTGCTTCTCTAAGTAGAACAGATGAAAACAGTATTAAGGAAACAGTAAGCAAAATAATGCACATAGAGCTTCAGCTACCTGGGCATAAGTGAAGAACTATCTGAGACCAATTTAAAAACTAAAATCCATAGAAGTTTAATTAAATAATTAAATATGCTGATCCATTTTCTCTGTATAGCTATGGTTTGCAGATAAACCATTACATGCAGAAAATGTTAATATTTTTAAAATGTCATCATATTGTCCAGTGATTTCTATGGTTACAGAAAATTAATCTGTCAGAAATAATGATCAGTTAAAAAAAAAAAATAAAGGAAGTGTTTTGGTTTTTGGTTTTTGTTTGTTTGGTTTGGTCTTTTTACCTTACAATTAACATGATGGAATAAAAACCAAATTTTTTTCCATTAAATTCTTCTCTATCGAGTCACAGACTCCTAGGGATTAGTACTGTGGCATCTGGCAGTGGTTAGCTATGAGACTTAAGTTTCACTCAAAGTGGTGCAGTCTGCATCTAGCACAGTCACCACACATTTGTTAACCACAAGTTTACATGTGTGCTGTTAGATACAAACATGTATGCAGCAAGGGGACACAGTTAATCCAAAGCCAAGGAAACATATCTGTATTTGTTTTGTACTGGACTTACAATCAACAAAGTATTAAATTGTGTGCTTTAACTATTGGGCAAGGAAACGCAGACAACTGGGTGGTGTTTGTTCCCCAGGACTGCTGAAGAAGAGCTGCTATTTTTCCCCACCTCTAAGTTATTCAGCTATTCTTTTTCTAGTTATAACCAGAAGATAGAAACTACATCTAGAAAATACTTTGTCTCAGTGAGTTTCTCTAAAGCTTTGATAGTATTGTGGTTGACTGTCACTCTCACAGTTAGAGGATGTGTATATAATCTTTAAAGCAGCCTGTTTGTCCCTCCAGACTGAGTTAATGCCACAGCCCAAGATTTACCAGATCCAGCCACAGAGCCTTATTAGCTTAAGAACATATAGGGCTGGTGCAGGGATGTGACTATTTTACAGTCTGAGTTTGCCTTGCCTTTGATGCATTTCAAATACTCATGCACGATTTCTGAAAGTTTAAACAGAAAGGCAGAAAAGTTTCGACATAAAATTGCTGGATTCATCATTTACCATAAAGATGAATGAAGACTCATTCTGAGTGTTTTAAGGCAGAGGGAGAGAAAGCACTGAAGTCTGCCATGAAATCTATCATGATGGGCACTGTTGCAAGAAGAATTTATCTTGTACTGACAATAGCTCTGAATGACAATGAACATAACAAACAGGGCCAATCAGGCAGTGTTGTCAGGCCTGCAGTCCCAATGGCCCCTCAGAGATGGACTAATGATAGTCTGATGTTTATGGCTCACGCTTCATTGCTGTGTATATAACCCAGCTGCTTTCTGCATAAAAGCTTTGTAGCAGCAACAACAATTTGAGCCTCCAAGTGCTCCTGCCTGGATTGTGGATTTATTTGGGCAGCACTAGAAATGAGAACAAAAGTTGAGCTGGGTGAGACCAAAGGTCCCCTAGGCCCATGTCATGATTTGGGCCTAACATGACAACAAAGAACCAGGCACGTGGCTGCTCACTCAACTGCCACACTCCCACCCTCATACACACTGGAACGGGGAGGACAAAGACCAACTAGAAGCTCATGGGTTGAAACAAAGGGCAAGGAGAGTTTCACTCACCTTATACCATCACAGGCAAAACCGTCTCAACTTGGGGAAAATAATAATTTAATTTAACACTAATCAAATGCACACAGTACACAGACAAAACCAAAGAGCAGTGCTTGAATATCACACCCTCAACCCTCCCTTCTTCCTGGGCCCAAAGTACTTTGTTCCCGATTTCTCTACCTCCTTCCCCCCAGTAGCACAGGGGGACATGGGATGGAGTTTAGAGTTAGTTCATAGGCTGTTATTTCCTGCCACTCCTTCCTCCTCAGGAAGAGGGATTCCTTGCAATCCTCCCCTGCTTCCCCTTGGGGTCCCTCCCACGGGAGAGAGTCCTCCACAAACCTCTCTCCTTCATGAGTCCTTGCCAGAAGGTCAGGAGCAAACTGCTCCAGTGTGGGCTGCCCACAGAGTCACAGGCTGCTTTTGAAACAGTCACCTCCCCTGGCATGGGGTCCTCCACAGCTGCAGTTTCTAAGTCCACGGGCTGCAAGTCCACATTCGCCCCTCCTGGTGCATTCAGGGAATGTTTCACTGTGCTCCTCTATGAATGCAGGGGGGCAGCCTACCATCTCCCCATGGGCTGCAGGGAAACTTCTGTTTGGGCACCTTCTTTCCCCTACTTCCTCACCAACTTCGGGATCTCCACCCTGGCACTGCTTTCACCTCTTGGCACTGCTTTCACCTCTCCAGCACAGCTTTTTCTCTACTGCATACTCTCTGCTCAGGTCTTATATCAGTTCTTTCATATGTTAATTGCAGAGTCACATCCATTGTCTCTCTAATGTTTCCTTGGCTTCCTGGTTTTGGAGCTGGGAGAGTTTTTTAGCTTCTTACTGAAGCCACCTCTGTGGTCCCTCCCCTGCTATCAAAAAATACCCGCCAAACCAAACCAGCACAACCCATCAGCTCATCTCTAACAGAAAGCAGCAGTGGTGGCCTGGGGACAAGTACGAGCAGAGCAAGCACACAGTGTTACTTCCCTATGGTGACCATATAGCTCTTTGTCATACAACCATTGCAGGAGAACACTGCAGTTTCCCTGTGTTCTGTCTGGGAAGGGAAATTACCTCCATTCTTTTCAGGACCCATATAAATGATACTCCTTCACTTCGAATTATTTCTTATGAGAACTTCCCTTGATTCCTTCAGCTTTAATAATCTGTGGCAACTGATAGAACTTTTGTGGACCCAGATGTTTACACAAGAGCAGTCTTTCTCAGTGAAATTCTCCTAATATGGCAAACGATTTCATTCACACATATCTAACTTTTTAAGAACACACTTAGGAGTTTAACTACCATGCTACCATGTACTAAGGCAAGTCATACTGTATTTTCAAGGCTAGTGTGGACATACATTTCTGAGCTAGCAATGCAATGCTTGGCTGCCAAACTGGATTTTTCAATTTTTTTATATACTGAGCCAATGTAATTTACAAAGGGCAATATGCTGTTGCCATATATATTAATATCTGGCTGACATCATTATAGAAACACAAAACCCAATCCCTCAAGTGCTATTACAGAGCTGGTTCCCTCGGTAGGATTTCAATACAGACTGTATGGTAAACAGCTACCTACCCCAGAAGGTACCTTATCATAGACAAGCTTTTGTATAACTGACACCAAATCATTCTAGTTTTATGAATCTTGTTCAGATTGAACTATTTTTTTAAAGCTAACCAGAATAGTCTAAGTTTCTGAGCTTATCTGTGCATTTAAATGGAGCAGAGAGACTCGATCATGGCCTCAAATTTAACCAATTTTCAAAAGAAAAATTCTGATACCTTTCTGTTTCTCAGACTATCACAAGAGATACAGTGTGGTATTTTGCAGTGACTCAGTGAGTCAGTCTAGTGTGGTTCTATTATTTCTTTATTGCAAGCCTGGATTATGAATTCAAATGTTTTGAAAACTGTCTTTTAAGACACAACTCATAGATAAATAGAAGTCGTGACTCTGCTTTTATTCTGTAGGAATGCCCAGAGATCCTATATACCTTTGTAGAAAAGTAATTTGTTTGTTAAATATCTTTGTATGTTGGAAATACAGATAATTTTTAGTGCAATACTCAAAATCCAATTGTTTTTATGCATAATTTCATATTTTCTGCTGTGAGGTATATAAATATCACTTCTATAAGGAAAAGAAAAAGAAGATCAGGTCAGTGGTGTTCAGCAGCCAGTAAAGAAACAACAAAGAAAGATGTAGCAGGTAAAGAAGTGGCTAATACATTTTATATCCAAACAGTCTGCATACCCAAACTATCTTATACTATCTTCACCTGGTGAAGTGGAAGTGATGCAGAACAAACACTATAAGATTGGCAAGTAATTTAGAAGTCATATCTGAATAAATTATCAGGCAAGATTAACAAAAACATTAATAACATTAAAATTTGGAAATCCTATTGTGTTTGTCACTAAAGATCCTCTGTGTGCATGTATCTATATTATATATAGATATGTAAATAAATAAATATTATAAAAGTAAGTTACAGAAAATATAACCAGGGACATACTGAAATTTCTTTTTTATGAATTATCTTTCCATCTTATGTTTTAAAAAACAATGTGTTCCTCTAGGAGGTACAGTCAACATGTCTGATTTTAATTTTACAGAAAAAAATCTTGATAATATTTAATATTTCATTAATTTGTATTCCAGGATCTTTCCTGGAATGACTCTCTTTGAAAAAACATTTGAAATGTGGGATTCACATACGGAAGAATGCTATTATGAAGAATGCTAAAGACAACCATTAACCAGTACCAAACACAGGAAAAGCATTTTGAGTCCCAGAAGAAAGACTTACGTGATTAATTTTACTTTATTTATTTTTAGATTGTTCAGCCAGCTGAACTGTAAAATATGATGCTTAACTCTGCATAAACAGTTTTGGAGTTGATACACAATGCTACAGCATTCACAACCTCAGTGAAAGACACTTTCTATTGAAATCTCAGTGTGTGTTATAATTTGAAACTTTACATATTTTACTTTTATATATATGTAGTCTATATATATTCTATCATGTCAAATAGCAATCACACAAAATGTCTAATTTTGCTAAAAGTGTTGCGAATTTAAATCCCTATTGAAATAAAAGGCCTCTCAAGAAACTAATCTGTATTCCACACAAATTACTACAAATGCTAAAATTCCATTCTAGAGGCATCTGATATTATCAAGTGTTTACATACATGATAGTTATAATTTACATACCACAATGCAAAACAAGGGCTTTTGTTTTCTATTGGTACCTCATTCATTCAATGTGTTTGGACTACTGATATATAAAAAGCTGTTTGTGTGGGTGTGCATGTGTGTGTGCAGGCACACACATGGATAGGTAGCTTGCAGCCTAAACTTTTGCAGCAGAAAGGACAGAATTTTGTAAGAAGTAACAACATCACAAAAAAAGTGAGAAGGGTCATGAATCTCATTATGGACAAATAAGGGGCAAATTACTGAAACATATGCAGCAATATAGATAGTGACAGCTGTCTCTCAGGAATAACACTAAAAAGGCAGATTCCAGTTAAGGTGGTGTCTTGGTTTGAGCCAGGATGAAGCCAATTTTCCTTTTACTGATTTTTTTTTTTCCTTTAGAAAGCTCTCTTTTAACTAGCAGCAAGTTTTCCAGCTAGTGGACTGATAACACTGGAATGTTTATGTTGCTGCGGAGACTTCAAGGTCACTTCAATCTACTTGTTGAAACTGTGGCCTCAGATGCTAAGGGAGCAGAAAAGTCATATCTGCAACCCTCTCATAGGGAGGAGTGGACTAGATGGCCAGCAAATTGACCAAAGTATTCCATTCCATATATCTGCATAAGCTCGGTGTAAAGTCAGAGATCACGGAAGTCAAGTTCCTTCCTGCTTCTTCTTCCCTTCTCTTCCATCCATGGCTGGTGTCCAGGGAGGACTCCATCTATCCATCTCCTTTGATCCCTAGGCCTGTGCATTCCTGACCCTCACAGCTCTCCCCTCAGCTCCTGGCTGCTCTGCCGCTCTCTCCGGCAGCGCTCCAGGACATTTTGGGACTGCTCACAGCTCAGGAGAGTGCTGGGGGAGTTGCTGGGGTGGGGGGGGGAGGCAATAGGGTTTTGCACATTCCTGGAGACATTTGTATATAATTGTACATATTTTCTTTTATCATTAAAATTTAATTAAAGCTGTCTAGTTTAGTTTTCAATCTGGGAATTCTCTCTCTCCTTGTTATTTCTCTCCTTTACCTAGCTGGGGGAGAGGGAGGGGATCGAGAGCACTGTTGTCACTGGTTTAATTGCTGATCCTGAGTCAAACCATGACAGGTGGCTAGTATCTGTAATATTTCATCAAAAGCATAGTAAAACAACTGCTCATGGAAACTGATTCTAAAAGGTTGGTTTCCACCATCATTAATAGGAAAAGGATGTTGATCTACAGTTATAGATCAGTTTGATCCCCAGTGATCCATTCCCTCTATCTCTCTAGAGCACATGCTTCTGGAAAGAAAAACAAGGATGGCATCATATGAAAACACTTCTGCCCCATGCAGACATAAGACTTCTCTATGGTAGCTTCTCCTTCTTAAAAACCAGTAAGAATATAAATAAGTAACTGAGAAAAACTAGAAGGGAAGGAGAAATCCACAAACTATTCAACTGAGGTTCAAGGCTGATAATCTATTTCTTGATTTAAAAATCTGCTTCTATATGCATCTACACCAGCCTTACCATCCTTACAAAAGCATGGAGTAAACCAGAAATTTACAAGCAGGAGAAAAATAAAAAAATAAGGAAGCACAGCAAAGGAATTGATATTTATAGCAGATTTATATTCTCTTTGTGGTGTCACGTTCAGACAACACAGATGGCTCCATCCCTTTCATTTAGCAGTGTAGTTTTTTCATTGTAGTTTCCCCTAGACTTAGTAAGTTAAACCAAGATGCAATTACATTTTTTACTGGGGGCACAAATCATTCCCAGTTTAAACTGTCTTGAATGTGAAGAAATCATAACTGGTAGAGCTGGCTCAAAACTTAAGACCATGCTATCCTACCTTCCACAAAGCTGAGATATTTTACCAGTTAATGTTGAAACTTTGGCTACTAGGATGAAACTGTCCTTAGTTCACCTGTCTTGTTCATATAAAGGACCTGGACCCAGGTGATCAAAAGACAGTATAATGGTGCTTGGTGATAGCCACTCTGCTGGTTCTTTTCTCTAGTGAAAGAAAATTGTTTGAATATTAACAGTGTTATAGGAAAAATATGATAGAAGGCAAGGGCATAATAAAAAACATGTAAAGAAAGTTCCATTTTCCTAACATTTAATTTTTGTGAGTCTCCACCTTTACCTTCAAATGATCATATTCTCACTTCTAAATGTTTCAGTTCTCATTTGACGGGCACATATTTAAAAAAACCAAACAAACCAAAACTCATCATGATATAATTGCCTAGCAGCAGAACATGAAGAACCTCATCCAAGGCTAATGTGGCCTTGAAATGTGAATTTTCATGGAGGTGCTAGAACAGCTCACTTCAGTGATTTGAGGACTCTGTGAACTTGTACATGTCTCACAGGGAAAACTGCCTTTAATACCACTCTTTTCTTCTCTTTTCCTCTTTTTCAGGATCACACATTTCAGCATAGCCATATGTCACTTAACCACAGTAAATCCTTCATACTCAGAGGTTCATGTGTTCTGGTTACTTTGGACTCCTTGGTCACTCTGAAAGCCAAGGCACCCACACCTAAGATTGAGGAGGAGAGAGCTTTAAATTGCACTGTACAGCCCAGATATATCATAAAGATTTCACAGTCTCCAGGCCATTAATTTGGTGTGGACTAGTGGGATATTAATATACTACACTTGCTCATTTTAACTATAAAACCATTAGCTGAGTCTAAAACCATTAACTCAGTCCTAACAAGCTAATAAAAATAAAATGTTTGCAGTTTATCAGTAAAAGACAAGGTCAGTTGCATGTGTCTCCTTTCCAGCATTTTCCAGAAGATCATGATATCAAGTGAACTTGTAATCCTTCACACATATTCACACAAGTATCTTCTGAGAAGTTCAGCTATCCAATGTCAAAGGCATGTTGTATCTGTACTATATACTTTGTCTGCCATATTAGGGTAATTTCAAAGGAGAAGACATTTATATGATTGCTGCTGAATATTTGTGCATTGTTTCTCCCCAGTAGTGCTACCTTGCATCATTTGTGGAGACATTAACAGCTATTAAGATTGTAAAGAAAATTTAAATAATAAAGAACATTCTAAGGATATGAAATATTACTGAAAAAAGAAAAGGAAACATTTTGTTATAAAAAGAGGAGATTGCTTGATTACATTTAAAAGCAGTGACTTGAGGCAGAGTTCAGACTCAGGCAGGACACCTCCTCATGCCTTGATTCCCAAACCATTGCAGAACTGAGAAAGGTTCAGAGATAGGAGAACATCAGTGCTTACAGATATTAAGCTAAACAAGAGGATTATAAACTCCCAAGACTCACAACATCAGTCATTATAGGTTCTGAGTTAGTTTCCCCATAGGTAGACTCTCTTTTCATCATGGAGAACATAACACTCTCTGGGACATCTGATACTGACCAGTGTCAGAGATGAGACAGAACACCCAAGCCCCTCTGGCATGACCCTGTGTCCCAGTGCTGATGGTGGCTCCCTGACCAACATACTGTCATTGTTCAACAGCCGTTATGGCCCCACAATCATTTTGTGCTGACTGGATCCACAATGAGAATCCTCAACCATGAGCAAAGCAGTAATCCGGACCCTCTCTACCTCTACTGTGGCTGCTGCAGTGTGAAAAACCTCATATTACACACAAAAAAAGGGAAAAAAAAAAAAAAAAGAAAGAGGAAAAAAGGAGGAAAACAGAACAAGATATCAAAGTGCAGAAAGAGGAGCTGTTCATAAATCAATCAACATTGAATTATTTATTTTTTTCTTCCTTCCCTCAGGTTGCCAGACCTCATCACCATATTAGTTACTGTTTTGTGTTGTATTCTTTTATTGTTATTATTTTGATGTTGTGCCCAAGTATATTAGTTGTTTGCAAGCCTTCTACAGCTTTCATTTGTGCTTAACCTTATAGCGAATGAAAAGTCATAGTCCCTTCAGTGGTACAAGCCCAGGCAAAGTCCCCCACCGACCAGGGTGGACTGCAGTTCATATTTTTCATTGTGAAAACACTGTTGACATGAATTAAGCATTTTTTTCATTTACCAATCTTGCAAAATCAGTTTAGTTTTTTGGGGGTTTTTTTGTTGTTTGTTGTTGTTTTTTTTAAATACACTGTGAAGACAAATTTTAGGCTGTGATTTGTTCTTAAAGCTGTCACAGTGGCTATTTGTTATTCATAATTGAAGACTGATAATTAGTCACCTGAATGGCATGGCGTTATTTCTGCTTCCAGTGTGGAGGACTGAATCATAACAACTGCAGGTAAATTCTTTTTTTGGGTCCAAATAATTTCCATACAAGTGTGCTCACCAGCACAATGACTATTTTGTGTTAATAATAAAATGAGTGTTTTGTAGCTTAACCACGATTACACCTCATGATGTTATTCATGCCGATATGCACAGCCTGTTTGTTCACAGTAAGCTTTCCTGTGACTATAGTGCTGCAAAAAGAAGCTATAAACCCTGGAGAAGTGACTCTGTGCCTTACTAGCAAAATATTTGTTCTCTCTGGGCAAACAGTACTGCATCATTCACACAAGGGGAGCTGGGAACGAAGGGCAGATTTCCTTGGTTGTGCACAAGGGACTGGAAATGGGAGCAGTGGGTGACAGGGCCTTGGGAATGATCCACAACAAAGTTCCCCCCCTCCGCCCTGGCTAGGGACAGACTGTGGATTTGCCAGACCATCCCTCAGGACTCCTGGCAGAATTTCTAACACCAGAGCCATTTGGATGGAGTTGCAGGACCATAAACACAGTATTAATCCCAGTCAGTCTGTGCCAGCCCTTTATATTAACTGCATTTTTTCAATGGTGTCAGGGCACTTACAGGCCTGACTGGCCCTTGCAGTCTCTCCTCAGCTGCACACAGCCCAGGACCCCATCTCAGCCCTCTGGGGCCTCCAGTCACCACCTGCCCCACTGAAACTGCAGCATGGCTGATCTTGAGCTCCCCACGTCCCTGCCTTGCGTGGTCACTGGCCCTGCTGAGTCAGGCCCACCCATGGGCCCATGTCCTGGCCCATCCCAGTCCCAAGACTGTGGCCCAGTGCCTGGGGCTGGGGCTGCCCCTGGTGCTCCCCAGCTGCCCTGCTCCTTGGTGGGTGGTGGGATGGGGCCCATGCACCATCACTGTGGTCCCAGGGAGCCATCAGCCTCCACAGAGCCATGACAGGTGAGGATATTAATGATGTAAATTCAGTTGCTTATTGTAAGGCCACAGAAAAAGAGAAATCTGGAAATGGAGCTCAGCTTTGCTAGTATTCAGTACCATATTTCAACAAGAAGCCTAAAGACCAATCTTGACAGAAAAAAAAGAAAGAAGGTAATACAATCAAAGAAGCAGGAATTAACTACTATGTACACCAATTATATCATGAGGGCTAGGAAACACATGCTGGATTCCAGAATAAGGTAGTGTGATGCCACCCAAGTCGGTGACTGCCAGCAGCAAAGGCAGATCTAGCAGATCCCCTTTCCTTCCCTCGTTCTGCTGCCCTCTGAACTGTTTGGTGGGCTACCCACAGCCATCTACATCTGAATGGACAAGTGGTCTGAAACAGTTCAGAAGCAAAAGGGAAATTATGCTGCTTCAAGTGAACAGGTGTTTCTGTATGTCTGCCTTCCCCTTCCCTCTGTGGAAAGCAATTAAGTGGGAAAATAACCAAATCTTCCTTTCACAGTCTTCCCTCAGAACAGAAAATTGAAGTATTTCTAACTTCTGCCTGAGACTGCTGTGGAAAGAAGAAAAACTCCTCTAGAAATGGGAGATGAAGCAAATAGTCTGTACCCACACGCATGACAAACGACCACAAAACTCATCTGAGACTCAACCTGATTTTGAGATAGCTTGTCAGTGACCTGTGGGTGGATGGAGGAAGAACAATTGCATTATTTCTTTATAATTCATATTGAACCTGCAAAAAAGTACACTCTCATGCTATGCTTTTCTGCACAAGGCTCATCATAAAGGCAGTAGCTAAAAAATAATATGAGAACAAGAAAGACTCCTCACAAATCAATCCTGAAACTAGTTGCTCCCGTACTTGAAATGGCAGCTTCTGGCAATGACTAATACATATATATATTCTAAGGACACTTATAAAATATGACAGCTCTCCTGTCCTGACATTTAGAAGCAGATGCTTAAACAGCCCACAACAGGGAAACTTTCGGTGCTCTGTGAATCGTTAACTTCCTCAGGAAGCCCTGTGTGATAAAGACCATTCAGGATCACTTTATTTCTTTACCATAGAAACTTCTGCAGAAGTGTTATTAGGAACTCCATACCCCATTCTTAATACTTTACCTACATCAGACCACTGTCTTTCGTATGAAGCAACACACATAAGACCCCCTTTCATCTTCTTCCTTCTGCTATTTGCACTTACTAACCCTCAGACTATGGTATGTTGCATTTAGTCCACTGTGTAATTGTGAAGGGGATGATGTTTCATTGCAGATACACTCCTACTGTTTTCCTGAGCTTTTAAGAAAGAGCCTGGTAGAACCAAAAACTATGACCCAGGCCTCAGCACACTGAAAAAAATGCTGCTACAGTTTTATGAGAGAGATCTCTTTATGAACTGGCCTGTTCCAAAAGCAGGTGTGTAGTCATCCCAGTATGTGTACTTCATACTCCTCTTAATAGAAAAATATGGTTAAGTTTCAGTTTTGCTTGCCTTGATTTAATTTTTTAACAAAGATACTTGCAAAAAACATTAATAAAAATATACGGAATTAAGTAAGAAGTACCACAGCAGTTCAGGTCATGTCACAGAGACTGACCTGATCCTGATTTCGTGCAAGACACTATACTGGGAGAGGGAAGTGCCCAAAAGCAAGATGAATTCCATTAAAAATAGTTCATCTCGCCATCTGGACAAAGATCTGTTCCCAGAGTCACTGTTCTTCAGCACTGCAAACTCTTCTGCTCCCAAACACCCCCCCCCAGAACTTCCCAAATTACTTGAGTTTAAGAAGTTGCCAATCTACTTAGAGCTTGCCTAAACTCTTAAGTTTCAATTTCAGTTTCAACATCAAGGACTAGATTAGAGGAAGGAAAATAACTTCAAGGGCATGGACTGAAAGAGGAATCAAATCCAAATAAACAAGGGTGACATGACAGCAAGGCAGAAGCCACCAACAATACTGAGGGTTGTTACAGTTGCTGAGGTAAATATGTACATGAGTAGGGTTAGCTAGGAATAAGGAAGCATCACAGATTATTTAATTTCTCTTATTAGAAAACATGCCAAAGCTTTGAGAGCAGATACTTGTAAAGTATGAAATTATTGTTCTTTGACTAGTAACTTGTGCAACTATGACTAGTAATGTGCAATTTTGAACCTCCCTCACATCCTAAATGCATCCCAACTTGGGCAATCTTTCATGAGGTAAGTATGTTTGGGATACAGACATGCCAAGAGCTTAGCTGAGCAAAAATAAACTGAATATTAATTTAATCAAACACAGTAAGTGCAATCTCTTTTACCCTGCCAGATTTCTTTGCCTTACATTGCTGGGCAATGAAGAAACACAAGAAACGTGGAAAGCATAGTTTCAGACTTTTGTATGATCATCTAAAACTCCTATCTGAGGAAGAGAGACAAGCTAGGATCACTCTTGGACATGAAAACTCCCTGTCTGCTTTCACCTATTTACTCTCATGCTTTCAGAGGGTCCGTCAATAGAAATGGAGTTAATAAGAAAATGTGAGCTTTGGAAAGGCATATTCTGTTATGGAAACTTGTGTGCTTCTTTTCAGAGATATTCTCAAATCATTGTTACAATGCCTTAGTTGTTCACAGTATGGCATCTTGCTATATATTTTTTCATTAGCATGCCCAAGATTCCTGTGAAAGAGTCAGGTGAGGGTTCTAAATACTATTATCCTTGTTTTATAGAGGGGAAATGAAGACAAAAAGGTAAAATAATTTGTTTATGACTATATACTGAATTGGTTCTAAAGCCAGGATTTAGAATTTATTTAGTCTTATAACACCAAGATCCT
This sequence comes from Hemiprocne comata, assembly GCA_020745705.1. Lineage (NCBI taxonomy): Eukaryota > Metazoa > Chordata > Aves > Apodiformes > Apodidae > Hemiprocne > Hemiprocne comata. Next base: position 40,267,425 of record CM036588.1, read on the forward strand.
TTCTTCAGCCCCATTGCTTCCCAGTGCCTCTCCCAAAGGTATGAGAAGTGTAACAACAAAAGTGCATGTTAAGTATTTTCCTCCCCCAGGTCCTTGCAGATCAACTATCTTCTAACACGTAAAAATGGCATACACACTTTGAGAACAGTATACCTGCCAACTGTGAAAGGAATTTGAGTAGTCTGATCACAGAATTTGCAGTCATTGGATTATTTCTCTGAAACCAATGAAGCATGCTTTGATTAACCATGTTTGAGGATAGATCAAAAATGGCTAAAACATTTTTGACAGAATTATCCAATTCAATTATGTCATAGACAAGGATAAAACTGAACCGATGTCAGACCTAAAGAGAATTATTCTGATTTATGCTTAACTGAAAAATGAAGCTTAGAATGAAAATGTAGAGCTATTATGCTATAAGAGGGTGTTAAATGCTGCTTAATTACTGTCTCTTTAATGATACTATACAGCAACATAGCAGAAGACTCCATATATGTATTGTAATAATAATTTTATTACTTGGCAGCCATATAGATTAATTAACTTTTCAGTGTGCTATGTGCTTGCCTATCATAACAGGAAAAAAAAAGAAAAGAATCAGGAAGAAAAAGGATGGAACACAGTGAGATGGTAGGCAAGGGGATCTGCTGTGTGTTTCTGGTGAGAAAGCTGGAGCATGGGCTGCAGGAGGCCCCTCCAGGTTCAGGTCAGCTCCTCCATGGTCACCAACAAACACATAGTATAACTGAGACTGCAAAGAAACAGGCATGAGAATTATTTCATAATACCTTATTTTTGTCTTTACAGTGCAACATGCTAGTTCCCTAGCATTTAGTAGTGCAATCCCATTGATTGCATTGTACTTTTGCCTTGGCTTAAACGATCACTCCTCCTTTATTTAGCATTCTTTTTCCTTTTTTCTGTGTAGAAGGAGGTATATGAATGGGTATGCATCTTAGCATATAATCTATGCTGTTCAGGTGCTAGCACTGCTCTCATCAATAGACTACTTGAACTTCTTCCAGATGTGCCCCTTGCCCTTCTTCTGAGTCACTCAATAGTTATTAATTTTTAATAGCTAGAGGAATGGGTGAGAAATAAAAGACAGAGAAGCATGCACAGCAGATTTTGCTCTGCAGAGAAACCTGGTGACCCTCACTGTGTCTCTGGGTTTATTCACATTGCAACCAGGAAGCTCACTAAGTCCTGTGTAATGCAAGTGGTGATGACTTAGGATAAAGCAAAAAAACCCCTCAAAATTATACAGAATTCCCCAATGGTATTTACTCTGGAACATAACATCAATCCAGAACTAAAGTTTTCTCTAAATAAGGTTAAATTTATGAGTTCCTTTTCAACACAATGATGCTTTACAACAGTCAGAATTTCAGGCAAATATATTTTTTTAGGTTTCCCCCAGCATGGCCAGAATAGCATGCCTTCAGGACCTTCATACTGACTTTCAGATTGCCCTTGCCTGCTAGGGAAACCTTTAAAATATGAAGGAAAAAAAAAAGTCATTTGTACATTCTGCAAGCTGAGGAAAGAAATCCTACTTGGTGTGAGTTTCTATAATGATAAATTTATCAGAAGCTGTTCATTTTATCTGCTGCAGAACTGCTCTTTGATGGCATTAATCTGCAGTAATGATTACAGGAAAGTAATTCAAATCTATTCAAAGGAAAAGGTGACATGATGCTTTCTATCCCTTTTCTGAATGCTACCTCAGATTTTTCAATAAATTACAGGTGTAGAGAGAGAAAAGATGGGCCATGTGCAGCAGAATGTTTTGTGGAATCTGGAAACATGGAGCAATAAGAGCAATACTTAGACTACATTTGCAATAAAATGTGTTGCAGATTCCAGGTAGACCTTTTATGGTGGAAGGTATCACAGTCAAAAGTTTTGGGGATGTTCAATATTTTATGTTTTCCATTAACTGTCAGTTAAGTTGAACCAGAAAGTAACAGTAAATTAATGCTTCATTAATTGGGTGAAGTTGGTCCATGGTACCTTTTTGCATAGCCTTTTCAAAATAAGAAGAAATTTCTGACTGGTTGCAAGAAGACCTCTGGAGCCCATCTAGTCACATCTTTGAACAGGATTTCTAGGCTGTCAGGGGATCAAGTTGCATAGACTTTTCCTAGCTGTGTATGAAAACATCCATGCATGGAGAGTCTATGACCTTCCTGGTGACCTGGCTCAAAGCTGTAATTCGTATTTGCAAGAATGCTTTTCCTTCTATCCAGAATGAGTCTTCCAAGCTGCAACTTGTGGTCATTGACCTTTGTTTTACTATTTCTCCTTGGTTTAAAAAATTACTTCTCAAGTTATTAGAAATCAATGCAATATTGCTACCTGCCTGCCACCTCCACCTTGTTGAGGATGACTCCGAAGTTTTACAGAATCATACTATTACTTACAAGGTTATCAGACACTCAATAAACCACTGTTTTATGGCCTATTTCAGTTGCAGTATTCTAGAAGAAGATATGCTCTCACCACAGTGAAATTTAGGAGAAAATGCTACACCCATGTGAATTTATTTTTTTTCACAGCATTAGTAGAGTCAAAAAGGCAGTTATGTCTACACAGGTGTTTGAGAAGTATTGAAGTTCTAACCCAAGACTCTGCCATGGCCCGTCTGTTTCCACACCACCAGCCTTTCAAACAGGTCTAGGAGGACCAGCTCTTTCTAGTGCTGAGGGATGCCACTATCCCATAGGCCACCCAAGTCATGACCCAGTAAGGCTATGGAGAAACTCACACTCCACCAGCTCCTGTGCACTACACCTATCCACCCCACAGCAATGATCACACTTGCCTCACCATCTATTCCTGAGCAACCATGATTATCTCATGTCCTGAGTATATGCTGACCAGCTACAGGTAACCAGGCAGAGACTGCAGGAAGGAGACTCAGCTGAGATCTGCACTTATCCTGAAAGCCCCAAGCCCAGTATGAAGCCTGGTAGCAATATTTACACTGATACTGGCACTACCTGAGGCTGTTTCCTGCTATCACAACTCCAATGTCACTGTGTGCTGCCATCTGCCCAGCTCCAAAGTGAGGTCCAGCCATGCTCACTGACAACAGAAACCAGCCCTCCAGTTTACACCATTGCTGGTGCTTGGCTAAAAGCTTGTATTGCTTGTGTTGTCCTGCTTGGCAAAGCAGGCCTGTGGTTGCATGGAAGGCTGAAGTGTAGGAAATGGTTGCACTTCTCCACACCAAGTCCTCAATCTACTCTGCTTTTCTATGTGGCTTGAAGGGATGGGAAGTAGAAATTAAGGGTCTAGCCCCTGTTGACAAGACATATAATCAAGTGAATTAAATTTGATTTTCTTTTTAGTGTACTTCAGCCCAAAACTCCTCTGCCCTTGTCCTCAGTAAAAGCTACACGAAGGAGGGTCCTTTGCCACAACCACAGCAAGGACAGTACTCTCGTAGCCTCATGGCCACAGTTCTAGAAATATGCCAATGCCCCTTGCATAGAGGAATTTGTTTTCCGGGCCACTGTCACATGCACTGCTACATTTAACCCTTGGATGAAAAGCAGATCAAAACTGGCTGCTCACTGAGCCAAAAATGCTAATGAACCCCATTGCAGCTGGGTTTCTTAAAATGAAACCTCAGACAGGCATTCTTCTGTGGCATTTGTATTTGGCCCTATGAAAGCAGAGCTTCACAATGCTCGGCCAACTGTGATTTGGGTCAAGTAGGAAATCAGGATTTATCCTTCAGTTACTCATTAAACTGCCTCACCTCTAAATATCCAGAGAAAACCATGCTGTACAATTAGTGCTTGCATCCACATAAATTATAGAGACTGTAGGAGTGCTATCAGATTTTTTCTACCATCTTCCCTCTGAGTCCTGATCCTGTACCTGAAGACTAAATGCAGGCCTAGAATCCTGAGGTCCCATATAAGGATCTGTAGAAAATAAAAAATGCAGCAATGTCAACTACCTGCTATGCAAGCTTTCCTGTGTATTTGTTTGAAATTACTGTCTCCTCTATCCCTCTCCTGGCAAAGCCAGATTCTAGTCTTCTCCCTGTATGGGCAAAATAAAGTGAAATGCAATGGGAATGAGACAGCACTCCTTTTACAGAGGGTTGAAACAACTGTCCGGAGCATTCAGGCATCCCAGAGCCCCAAAGACTGCTAGGGAGTTTGTAAAACAAGTTCTTGAAAACTTTCTAACTTGTACCTTGATAAATAAAGGGAGAAAACAGTTTCTGGGGCAGAAGAAGGGTGGGGCTAGGAAGACTGCTGTGCAACTAGTTTCTTTTCCTTACTAGCTTTCTACCTTAGCCAACCCTGGAATGGTTCAGTTGACCAACTCTCTTAGATGCCTTAGTCAAGACATTGTCCAGCTCACTGCACGTGCACCAGTATGTTAATGGATTTGTGGTGAAGCTCCTGCCAGAGTGAAAAAGAGAGAGATGAGGCTGGGGACATCTGATCACGAATTCTCATGGAAAAATCAGAACAGAGGTGGGTATGTGAAGATGCATATTGCTTTACAGAAAGGTGCCACCAACTGCAGGTGAATACTGTATCTGGTCCATCTGACTGTTTTTCCACTTAAAGTTATCTCAGTAAGCAGGTTTCAGTGACACTCTCTGATGTACACGGAGTGCCTTATCATATTATATAATGGCATAGTGGTATGCTTTCAGAGGCATCAGGCTGCTACTGTGGCACATGGCAGCTTAGTAAAAATGATGCTGAGTATGTTGCCTTGGACATATCATTTGTGAAATATTCATTGGATATAGTAGCTTCTTGGTCTTGGGACATGGCAGGAGGGTTTATCTTCAATGTCCTTCAAAAATAAGTGCAGGTAAACATGGCATCTTCTGGTACAAATAAACATGGAAGGGTGATTCTCAAGTGAGCATCATCTATGTTTGGCTATGTGCAAGCAGCCTGGGTGTTGTAGTACAACTGTGACTGACATCTGCCTGTATGACACACCAGATGGAATAACGGCGTTCAATATTGTAATTAACCAGTGTGTTTGGCTTTGAGTAGGCTCAGAGTGTCATGATCCATATAGACACAGTGAAGGAGAGTTTGGGATTTGATTATCTCATTATTGTGTGTTTTCCTTTGCTTCAAGTTAACTAGTCTGAAAAAAAATAATGCAGTAATATCTGCAATAGTACTGAACAAGCATTGTTCAAAATGAATCCAGGGGGAGGAATTTTTACCAGTGTTCATCAATGGTGAAAATATCCTATGTTTTAAACCTCAGAGATGGTAGGCATAAGAAAAAGCAAAATGTTTTTGAAAATCATGTCCTAAAGATTTTCTTTCAGTGCGTAAGAAAATATATCCTTCCAATAACTACAACACTGAGGACAGGATTGGAAAGCAGCAAAGCACTGAGGAAAAAAATAATTTCCTAATTAAAACACAAAAAAACCAAGGTAAAATACCTACTTTTATACAACAGATGCATTAACTATTTCCAGTAATGACTAGATGGAAAGATGTGAGCCTATGTTCAGAAATCAGAATAATTTTGCCAGGAAAATGCTATTAACGACAATGGCAAAAGAAAACTTTCGTGGTTTTTTTGTTTCCTAATCCAGGTTGAGAATTTACAGTACTTGGAGAACAATATGTCTGTATTGCTACACAGCTACCTACTAGCATGCCAGAAAACTGCAGAAAGAAGGAAAGAGAGGCATTTGGAGGATGTGCATGTTGACTGGAGACAGTGTTTAAAATATAGAACAATTATAATCTCACCATCACAGTTTGACAGTGCACATTTCTTCACAGAGCTAGAACTAGTAATAATGTCTAGCTTTTCTGCAGTATTTCTCATCAAAAGGTCTCCAAGTATCATTGATAGCAGCTATTACAGCTCAGCCACAGGCATCCCTGACAGCACATCTCTGACTGTCCATACTATCCTAGCCTAGGAGAAGTGCTGAGGCACAACAGCTGCTACTACATCCACTACTACAACAGCAGCTGCTACTAACATCCCTGGCAAATCACAAAGTCACCCAAGGGAACTAAAGCATGTCTGGAAGAAAATGGTCAAAATGTAATCAGGCCAACATCACTGCAGGCTTTATCACATTGCAGGCACACCAGGACTGGAGGTCCCCTTTATTCGGGGCACAACCAATTATAATGTTATGCTGAATCTGAGGCACGTTATGATCCCATCCTATAAAACAGAGGCAGCTGCAATGCCTTGATAATCAGCAGTATATCCATGTAGGCCCAAAAGTTTGATATTACTGTAGTATATACCACAGGGACAAATGAGAAACTTAAAATGGAAGCCAGTAGAATAATTTTTTTTTAAGGAGTAAAGCCCACAGGATTGGGGTGAAAAGAAGGAGTAGTATTTTCTTTCTCTTATTTTTGATTTTGTCTTCTGTATGGCTGGACAGCTGGTGCTTTTACATCAAATTAACATGGACAATTTTTCATGGACTCGGAGGTGAACATGGCTGAAAGTCCAGGCTCAAGAAACTGTAGAGCAGAGATTCAACGAGCCCTTATATTTGTTTATTAGAGTTCTTAAGATACATGTTCATGCTGAGAGAACACATTTCTTTCCTGCTTTGAAGATATATGCTAGATCATAGCAGGTCTTTCTCTTCTCATAGTGACCACAGCCAGGAAAAGTCTTCTAGGCATATCTAAACTCAAAAGACACCAAGATTACAACTTTTACTGAAACATGACTATTCATATTGCATAATTGCTCACATGCTGCCTGCAAGCTGGCTCCTGCTGGTCTTCCAGGCAGCACTCAGGAAATGTTTCAGCAGTTGCATGTGGCAGGACCATTCCCAGTGGGCTACACAATGAAGTCTTTTTGAGTATTTTAGGAGATAAGATAGTTTACGTTCTGTAGATGGGAACTGTGCCAGGCCGTTTGCTCTATGACAGAGAATAGGCCTATTTGATTTGTAGCAGCAAACATAGCCTGAAAGCCTGGAATAACCATATGAAACAGGTTACTCACCTCTCAGAAGAGACCTGTTGCATATGGGTATCAATGGCAATAGAGAGAAAGAAGAGTGTCCATGCATGTAAATGTTATCCCTGGCTTTCTGTATTCACAATGGGAAAGAAATAAAGGGCTGGCTTGCAGGGTCTACCTCCCTACCGTTAGCTAATAAAACAGCTGAAAACAAAAAGCTATGCTTGAGTTACAGGCACAGAAGGGTATTATTGTACAGTGACTTGAAACTCTTTGAGTGGATGATGTTATGATTCCAAGCTGCCTTGGCCTGCAACAGAAATTAGTTTTAACAGCAAAAGACTCACAAAGCAGGCTTCCAGCATCAGCGCCCTACAAGTCTCATTCACAAATATGGTAGTGTTCACATTCCTCACTTGCACATTCGTAGACATACTTCTGATTTTTTTGTTCACATGATCAATGATAGGAAAGCATAAGAGAAAGTTTATGTCTAGACAATCATGGAAAAGGTGGAGAGCAGCCGGTACACAAGACCAATGAGACTTAAGGAATGCAGGAGGCTTGCATATCTGTTTTGCCAATAATACTAAATATACACTTGATTTTAGTAGAGAGTGCAAAAATAGAGTTATATCTGTCCTCTTCTATATTTACATCTTCTGACTGATCTTTATAACACAGGACAGAAAATTTCACAAAGTGGTTCTTCCACTAAGCTCAAACTGTTCAGATGAACAAAATAAGTGCTTTTTTTTGGATAAGACATCCTATCTTGTTTTAAAGGTACTGAGGGAATGAGATAAAATTTCTCACTTAACCTTCTCTGTATAAAGCTAAACATACAGGAACTTTATCTTAGAGACAAATCTTCCAGAAACAGAAAACTACTTGTAAACACTCTGTTGTGTTGTGTTTATACACCGTCCTATTTACTATCTTATTTTGCAAAACGTGTACCCTATAGGGATCACAATATGTCACAGCCTGCAATCGTCTCATTATTGCAATCATTGTAACATTTCCACTTCTGCTCACAGTCCCCTGTTTGAGCATCTACAGCACCTTTTCTGCTCTGATGCCATGAATCCATGTTCAGCTACAATGCCCTAAAACCAGGCTTTTCTCTAACTCATCCTTTCCAAAACACTGCATCACACCAAATCAATTATTTATTACAAACGGTAGGAAACTGTTAGAGCTTCCATGATTTATCACTAAAAGTGTCCAGCTTGCTGTGTAGAACTGACTTGTTATTCACAAACTTTGTGTTTAAAACAAGAGTTTTCAGACTCTCGCCCCAGGTACAAATCAGGAAAAGCTCTTTTTCTATCCATAGAGTTAGTTGATATGGAACCAGTATAAATGAAATAGGATTTAGTATCCTGGAGTCAGATATCTTGGACCAAGTTGCAATGCATATATACATAAATGTATTATGAGGATTAATTTTATCTCATTAATTACCACTCAGGTGTTGTTATTTATAATAGAATCACGCATTTTTTTGGTTTACCTTTATGTAATAATAGACTTTCTTAACTGCATTAATGGCTGTTCTGCTAAATGTCTTCACACTGCATCAGCTTTTCTGCAGTTTTCTTTCACACATAAAATCAGCACCAAATCAGACACTCATGGCCCAAGCCATCATTAGGTATTCTGAAATTGAGTGGGAAATAAAAGAAAATATATTCCTTGGGAGTTTCTATATTTTCTTGATTATTTAAGAGTGGACCTTTGGAAAGAACACAAAAAAGCTATAACAAAAGAATGACAGAACAAGATATTTAGAAATATGGATCTTTGCCAATAGGTTATCAATTAATTAGCAATATTAATGCTCTGTTAAAAAGTTATTGATTCTGTGGGAAAATATTGGTTTCTTGGAACTTCAGGTCCTCTCAGCTATCAGCCAGTTTTGTCAGCCTTGAAGATAATTAGGAAGTAAAAATCGAACCCATTTTTCCTCAAAGTGTGTGTAGCTGGGATACCCAGCAAAATTGTCATGACAATAAATTTAAGTTGTAAAGAAAAAAGGATATGGACCTAAAGTAAGAAGAGTTGGAATTTCAAAAGGCACTAAGCAGATTAACAGTCTCTCCGCATCGATGTCACATTTATATGCTCATTGAGTAACCAAACTGAAAATAAGCTCTATTCAGAACCATCTTGGACTGTTTTTATTCTGCTTTGCAATTTCAGAAAGCAGATAAAATTACAACTTTACCAGCATATAATCTTAAATAATAAAAAGTACATTGGTTTTGCAAGAAAAATACAGGTTTTATTTCAGATAAAATAAATCATAGTTGGAATAAGGAAAGGCAAAAAGGATGACCTGTAAAGCACATGCATCACTAGATCTGTAAAGTGGAAATACTATTGAGATTTCATTATTTAGTTTGGCACCAGAAAAAAAGAAATCGTATCTGATTAAAATCTCTAGGAATGAAATTTCAATAAAACTGCAGTAGGTTTCTCAAGATTTTAAAAGTTTGAAAGGGTTCTTGACTTCAGTTTTCTAAATACTGCATTGTACCAAAGAATGCAAAAAATAAAAGGAGTAATAATTTCACATGGAGAATGCCTTACGGTTTTGGTATGTTTTTTTATTTTTTAAGATGGTGATTTTATGTTAAATAAATCCAATTTCACAAAGAATTTTGTTTTCTTCAGAGTCTGCCAGACCCTTGGGTTTTCTAACTTTGCAAATTTTCTAGAACTTTTGAAAATGTTTAAAATGTGAGAAGATTATCAGCTTTATCTTTATTGTTCCTCTGGATAACTTCTAAAACTTGTAGGCATTTTACAAAACTTTACAGAGGTTGGTAAGAGAGGGAGAACTTGATCACTCCTATATTTACATTCAGTAACAAAGGAAAATTCAAAATAAAATGAAAAAAAATGAATGGAAAAATATCATTGCTTTCAATTTTCTATTTTATTGCAACAGGAGCAGCTGCTTATTTTGCATCACGCACGTTATTTCGACAAGTTTAAAATTATCTATTCATTGGCTATAATAATCAACTTTTGCTTTGTTTCTTTTTCAGTATATTATTACTAGGGATTAGTATACTTTTTTATTATTATTATTATCCTTTTTATCCTCAAGTACTTCTGCTTCATACAAATGCTATTCCAATCCTAGTTTAATAATTCAGCTGTATTGTACAGTTGCTGCTGTTGCCATTGCAAACCTGCTGACCTGTGGATTGGTGACAATTACGAATAGATTTTAAAATATTTAATATTTGTAAGTGTAATTTTTGTAATTGCATTCTTTTTATATATGGTGATGACAAATAATGGGATGATAAAAGGAGGAGAAGGACTGCTTTGAGTGGCAAAATGGTAGTCAAGGATGTGATGTGTTATGGGTAGACAAAGGGAGAAAATGAAAGGACAGTACATATGACAGCTAACATGAAAGAGAATAAGGGAAAGGAAGAACCAAGGAGAAGGGAGAAAGAGAGTGACATAAAGGAAAACTGTTACAAGGATGATGACAAGAGAGCAAATATACAAGGTAGTGAATTTCCATGATGGGACTCAAGCAGCCAAGAGCGTAGTTGAGCAGCTGACAAAAAAGGACTGCCATTAAATGAAATTATTAACTGAGGAAGACGAGTTGGCAACAATGTCTGTTTAAAAGGAAAGGAATCACTTAAGTTACCATCTAATCAGCTACCTAGAGGAACAAAAAAGCAAGTAGCAATGAATTGATTCAGCAGGTAAGTAAGTTAAAGAGTTAGCTAAGTTATTTTAAAAATCAGGTGTCAATGGGAAGAGAGATGAGTCAGCAAATGGACAAATAAATAGATCAAGCAGTAGATTAGCAGTAAGACATAATGTAATTGGTGAGAATTAGCTGTCAGAAGCCAGGCAGCTGGAAGTAGCTTCTGAGATATGCTGGGTAATGGCAGCAGGACAGCCAGAGACACCTGGAGGGATGCTGCTCCCCTAGCGAGTGCCTCGCCAGTGCTGCTTGTGTTCTGAGGGCAGAATGAGGGTGAGACAGTAGCAGTGGGTACTTACTTGCTCATACAGGTCTTCTAGTGTGAGAGGGGGGAGGAAGAGGCAGAAAAAGGGCTCAACAGGGGCATGGCCCTGCATTTTGCTACTCTTAGTTTGCATGTGCCCAGTTTGATGCCTAAGTTTATTTTAAAGATATTTAACAAATCAGAGCTCCCGCACTGTGGTGAAAAGGTGACAAATGGGAAACAGCTGAATCTTGCTAGCACAACCTTGTATCCTTGCTATACAAAGAAAGGGCCACTCATTTGTTAGCCTCATATCCTGTGATGTTTTATCAAGCAAAATGGAGAGCTATGTTTCAAGCTGCGCTTCCTTTTAACCATCCACTCTTTCCTCCCTTAGGCTTAACAGGGGGGCTGAGCTAATTTCTGAACTATTTACAGGTTCTGCACTAGTAGATAAATGCACAAATATCATTAATCAGGATGCCCCTTTGGTGCATGGGGAAGAGAGGAGAAACAAAACTGATGTTTACCAAGATAAAATAAATGAAGATTGTAAGTAATTCTACACATAGGTACTGTATATGTCACCTTTTACAAAAGGGAATTTTTAAATAATAAAAGGGAGATTATTATTTAGGGGCTTTTTAAAGAAAATAGTATGGTTTGATATACTGGACCACATGTTGTGCCCTTGCTTCTTCACTGTGGGCGAAGATGGAGCTTTAAAGGTCAAGAGAAAGTAACTTTTTGTTGATACATTGTTATTGAGAAAACAGAGAGATCTGATGAAGGGCAACTGGGATGTGAGGCTATTCCAAACAACGACAGGGAAACTAGAGAAGATGTCTTGATAGAATGAAAGAAGCTAGCAAGGCTAGTTTCTAAGAGATACAGTTTATGTATATATACAAACACATAAATCTACTCTCCTCTAATTATATTCCTTTATGTATAAATAAGACTACACCCCCTATTGGAATGAAATACCCAACAGATCCAACAGTCCAGTCTCTCTGACGTCTTAAATGCATTCATTTTAAAGCCTTGAAAGTCTTTTCATCATGTGCTGGAAAGGGATGAGGCAGAGAGAAGCTTTTGATATTCCTAGAAGTTAGTCACACTTATTACTTACTTGCCATTTGGACATACTGAATCTTCAAAGGCCTCCCAGACTGGACTTCTGAGCACTTCTTCATAGAAATGGCAAATGATGGATGCCAGTGCTTGGTTTGCACGCTGGTGTGCTAGATCCTCTAGCTTTGCACACACAAATCAGTGCATGCTCAAAAATTGCAGGTTGTAGAAAGAAAGCTTTTCCTTTTTGAATCTCATAAATTCTTTCAGTTGTAGCTTCAATATTCAAAAGGAAGTTAAATGAATGAATGGATAAATAAATGAAACTTTTATTGCTCCCACCTCTGATAATTCATTTTCCTTAGTTTAAAACTGCATAGGTGTAACACCTCTTTTCTTGGAATATTTTTCTACTCGCTTTTGTTTTTACCTATATCTTATAGTCAGTAGTTCCCCAAATTTTATGAGGGCACTTATAGAGTGAGACAGTAGTCTTGGAAGGCTGTTACAAATTAGTTCATTATTTTGCAAAAGATAAACACCAAGTCTACTTTATATTTGCTAATGTCACCTGTCCCTTTTTAAAAAACTGAAAGAGGCTGGTACCTATCCTCTTTGGAAATTTACTGTTTTTTCAAACAGCCTCCAGGACTGTCATTAGCAGTCTAGAGAAGCCATTTGCTCAAGATGATAAAGTGTAAGTTTACTAAGTTTATGAGGACATTAAAATTTAGCATACACTTACTTTAATTATTTTTTTTTTAATTTTGAGGGTTTTTAAAAGTTCTGAACTTTTAGAATTTCTCTATTCCATCTGCAACAGGTAGGTACTTTCTCTTCCTTCACAGAGTAAGAAAGACTTCATGAATAACCATGCACAGCAAGGAGGCTGACATCTCCCTGCCTGTCTGACCACTAACAACAGGGGTCCCTGATTAAATAAGAAGGGTAATTGAATGAAATGGTTTTGATGAGCTTCAACAGCATTTGAAAAATTAAGTACAATAAGATTTAATATAGAGTAACAATAAAATAAACACAACAATAAAAACTACCATTAAATATAAAAGCATATGCCTATAAAATTTGAGGTTGGCTACAATTTGCAGAACAGAACACAGTGAAGTAAGACAGTAATGAATTTTAGTAGTGCTATGAGGCGGTGGCAGTGTAATTCATAGGCATCTCAGGAGCATGACTCACACAGTATATATGAACTACATTTTCATGAATTTCTATAAATGACCAGATTTGTATTGTTTAAGGATGAAAAATAAAGCTTTCCAAAGTTATGTTGGAAAATGTAGATATATTTTACACATTACAAGCTGTATGCACAATATTCCCAAAGATTTAAAGAACCCCAAAGTCTAGGAAAGAAGTAAAGATGGAAAATCTGCTTCTATAATTTTTTGCAGAAAAACTACAATATGACCACAGTGTATTATTCTTCATCATGACTGCAATCATATGAAAATTGTGTTCACTTACTAATGCATTTCTTGGATGTAAATTCTTTGCTGTTGCAGCATGGTTACATTTTAAGCTTGCTTTCATTTAGCGTCAGAAAACAAAAGAAAACTGGAGCTTTAAATCTATATGCCTGACTTCTACAAAGAAAAGTTCTTATCAGGAGACAGGTATTTATATGCACTTCTATCATTTTTGAAAGATAAGTCTGTGCATATACACAGACATATTTTAAGTCTCTGAACTTTCTGAATGCCTTCTCTATCTCACTGTCTAAGTCCCAGACCCTAATGCTTCTTCTGTTGCAATAAGGAAGGATAATCCAAGAGTAACAGGGTCTGGATATCCAGGAAGAAGTCAGCTCTATTCCTTCTCTATCTCCAGCTCCCCCTGTGACTTTGGGCAAGTTCACTGGCCTTTCTGGCTTTGCCTGTGCTGCCTATCTAAGTGGTCCAAGCCTATTCCCAAGCCCAGACTCCTCTCCTACCCATGCTGCAGACACAGGCACCTTAGCAGGACATACTGTCCCTCACACGGTCTGGATGGAGAAGACCATATTGAAGCTGCCCCTGCCATCTCCACAACCTTTTGCCTTCCAAAGCAGAGTGTAAACAAATGAAGGACAAAGAAAAGCCAGACTCCCATGAAGAAGAATATAGGAAAAGTGTATAACACGTGTATAACTGCACTGTGGCCTCCTTCTGCTACAATGGAAGTGATATAATTTCTCCACTTGGCACTGCCCTCTGAGGAATTCTTTTTGCAGCAGTGTGAGGAGTTTTGGCACTTCAGCAGTAATGACTGTATGTGTACCTAAGTTAGTTAATAGCTATGTGCTAATCTTTCAAGCTCACTTGCATATAGAAAAAATGCTGCTCCTTACAGAATTTAGGCCTCACAGCTATTGTGCATGCACTTTGTTTCAACCACATGAAAAAAGCTGCTGAAAACACAAGGAAGGTTCCCAATCTGTACGGTGACTAAAGTTGAATTTGTTTCCAACGCATGAGCTCTTTTGGGGCTGTGGACAATAGGTTGAAGGTGGTCAGATGATTAACCATGGGTGCTGGTAAAACAACTATCTCACCTTGCTGGGAGGTTGCATTTTTATTTTTTTTTCCCCAGACCCTCTCTTTCATAGCCTTTATTTTCACTCCTCTTATCTGCCCCTTAATCTTTCCCTCAAGGTCTTGACTGTCCCATGGATTTTTTTTTTGGTTTTTTTTCTTCCCATATGTCATTGTTATTTTCACCTGTGGATTTCTGTAACTGCTACACAAATTGCTACATTTGCTTTTCAATGGTGATTTGTAATTTCTGAAGCAACAGAAGACCAAAAAGCCCAGTAATCTATGTTCATTTAAAATACAAAAAAAGCCCCTATCATTGTATACACTTACATGTGCGAAAAATGGAGTATCATATTGCACTGCAACAGACAATGCTAGAACTTGAATAACATCCTCCTCTCAAAAAGGGCCCATAAGTGAAATAAAAACCAAAGCCTTGAATGCACTGTGGGGCACTAGAAATTCCTAATGCTAATATGAAAAATATGAAGTGTTGTGAAAGTAAAGCAGTAGGAGGCCTACCAGGCAAAATGCAAGTGGCAAGATTAATACTGAAATAGGTGCTGGAATAACTGCAGGAAGAGCTTAAGGGATACAGATCTAAGTGGTAAATTAATATATACAAATTTCCCTACTTGAGGGAATGAGAATTCCCTTCCCAATGCTGGATAAAAATGGACCCTTTTGAGTCACAATGTTTTGTAAAGATACTTTTTACCTTTGGAGAAATGCAAATGGGGAAGTTTAAACCTAAAACATTGCTCAGCCTAAAAGGATTGAGTTCTGGCTGAATGGATGGATGGATATAGATAATGTATTATTCAGAATATTATAAACTGGATTTTTGGCTAAAGAGGAAATAAAGATGTTTTTTGTTGAGCTGGAACACTGATGTATTTGCTAAAACATTTTCTGCCTTAGAAATAAATCAAGTGAAATAATTTGGACATGGTAAATATGCTAATAACTCTCTGTACAAGTTTGATAAAACTCTTCCATGCTTCTAGTGTTTTAATTTATTAGCTAACATTGCTATGATGACTGGAAAATGAGTATGTAAAATAGTTAAACAAGTGGTTCAGAAAACATGTTCAAGGAGGTGGGTCTTCAGAGCACTTTCCTTCCAGATGCTGTGCTACCCAGCTTTGCAAGGCTGTGTAACAGTAAATAGCAGTTTTAGAAACAAAAATACTAACTGCAGTTCTTGATTTCTTTCTAAAAAATAATAGTGATAGTTTTGATGTGACTACCAGACAAGTCTAGCACAAAAAACAAGCTCAGTCTAGTCTCTAGCTGGTCTGACACTTTGACATGGGACTACTCCTGGGACAGAGCAATTCAGGGCATTTCTTCCTTGTTGCTTGAGCTCAGATCTAGCCCAAAGTGACTTTATGTGAACTGGTGCACACAAAAGGTATGCCTTATTTATCTGAAGTACCTTTACCCTGTCTAGCCTGACTGCCAAAGGCAAAGTAATAAAGCTCAGAAATCCTGTCTAGACCTCTCTGTGAACACTTGGGCTGTTGGCCTTTGCTGGCATTGGCTCCATGACAGTCACTTTGGAGCAATACCTGAGCTCGTTTCAGGTTAAATGGACTGCATTTAACTTTTCAGGCTAGAGAGTAGTCAAGATATAAATATACACTAGGAAAAAAACATGCAAGTGTACAAAAAAAAAGAGAGCAATTTGATTCATTGTAATTAACTCCTGTTTACAGATGCTACTTATAATTTGCATTGCCATTTTGTTTTTAGTGATACACAAAGCAGGAATCACTTAAATAAATAATTGTTGACATCTGCAAATAGTTTCAAATCAGGAATGATTTTTAGAATTCATATATTTGTGGCAATTCATGGGCAGCAGAAAAAAGACCAGCAAAATTCATTAAAGAAATTACTCATTGTGGATAATTTTACCCACTGCTTCCAATATGAATCAAGAAACACACACATTTTCATAGCAAGTTGAAATAGAACAGAGTACACAGATTAACTGTTTCTGCTTGCAAGCACATTTCTGTGGTAAAATATCACCTCATTTGGAATTAATCTGTAGTATAATTTAAACTTTGACAAGTCATTTCACTTGAAAGTCCATATCACATCAGACCATGAGGAGAGCAGCAGCAGCCATGACAGCAGTGAGTGCTGTGCTTTTAAAAGTTGAGCTGGATTGAGATGGTTGGGGAGATGTTCCTGGAGATGGAGAAGCCCAAGGGAGAGCAGAGAGACCCGAAAGGAGTCGGGAGTCTGCAGCTCTCCCGAGGGACCTGAGAGGCTGATGTGGCTGGGGGAATGCCGGGTGAGCCACGGGAAATTTAAAAGCGGCCATTGCAGAGGTGCGATGCGAGCTGGGTGTGCAGGCGAGCATGAGGGGAGGGACATCAGCTCTACCTGCTTGACAGGTGAGCCTCACTGGTGGTTGCCAGCCTCTTAGAAAGACATCTACTATGGTTTCCACCCATCAGGAGGCTATGTGCTCAGCACCAGTCAGGGTGGACATGGGAACCCAGACAAACAACCCGTGGAAACATGGAGCTGTGCAGGTCATAGGCTGCAGGGAGTGTCAGAGCCTTTTGCTGGCAACAACTGGCAGTTACGACAACTGCTGTGTGGGCTGTGAGCAGGTGGATGATCTCCTCTGCTGAGTGGCAGAGTTGAAAGAAGTTGTTTAAAGGCTAAAGAGCCTCAGGGAAGCTGAAAAGGAGATAGACTGGTGGAGCCAGGCTCTGCCCTCTGTGAAACAGAAATGTGAGCACCAATCAGCATGTATGCAGGATCTGGGAGCCCCTGTATCCTGCCCCTGCCAGACCAGAGGCAGTAACCTGGAAGAGGGAAGTGAATGGAAGCATGTTCGTGGTCATGGCAACAGAAAAACTCCTTCCTTTCCCACCTCACCACCCCAGGTGCCACTGGAAAACACATAGGAGGCTGTGGTCAAGAAAGACCAGCAAAAGGAAGATGTGGACATTGGGCAGCCTTCACCAGAGGTATGTCCACAGTTGGAAAGACCTACCACCCGCATTACGATGACATCCACGAGGAAGAACAGAAGGGTTACAGCTGTAGGTGAGTCCCTTCTGAAGGGAACAGAGGGTCCAATATGCCACGTAGACCATCCTAACAGAGAAGTCTGCTGTCTCCCTGGAGGTTAAGGGTGTCACTAGGAAACTTTCTAGCTTAGTCCAGTCCTCAGATTATTACCCATTTATTGATCTTCCATGTAGGTGGAGAGCAAGCTGACACTTGCAGTCTAAGATCAATTAAAAGAGACTCTAGAGCACTGGGATGGGTGGTGAGGGATTCTGTGGCACAGGTTATTTTTTTGTCTCTTCCAGTTGCAGGCAATGACACAGGAATGAACAGACAAATACAGTCTGTTAATAGGTGGCTTGGTAGCTGGTGTCACCGCAACAATTTTCACTTTTTTGACAGTGAGTACAGGTTGGGGGCTGACCTGCTGGAGAGCAGTGTAGGAGAAAGGGACCTGGGGGTCCTGGTGGACAGGAGGATGACCATGAGCCAGCAATGTGCCCTTGTGGCCAAGAAGGCCAATGGCATTCTGGGGTGCATTAGAAAGGGTGTGGTTAGTAGGTCAAGAGAGGTTCTCTTCCCACTCTATTCGGCCTTGGTGAGGCCGCATCTGGAGTATTGTGTCCAGTTCTGGGCCCCTCAGTTCAAGAAGGACAGGGAACTGCTTGAAAGAGTCCAGCGCAGAGCCACAAAGATGGTTCAGGGAGTGGAACATCTCCCTTATGAGGAAAGGCTGAGGGAGCTGGGCCTCTTTAGCTTGGAGGAGAGGAGACTGAGGGGCGAGCTCATCAAAGTTTACAAATATGTTAAGGGGGAGTGTCAGGATGATGGAGCCAGGCTTTTTTCTGTGACGTCCAGTGATAGGACTAGGGGCAGTGGGTGCAAACTGGAGCATAGGAGGTTCCATGTAAATATCAGAAAAAAACTTCTTTACTGTGAGAGTGACAGAGCACTGGAACAGGCTGCCCAGAGAGGTTGTGGAGTCTCCTTCACTGGAGACATTCAAAACCCGCCTGGACAAGTTCCTGTGTGATGTACTCTAGGTGACCCTGCCTGGCAGGGGGGTTGGACTAGATGATCTGTTGAGGTCCCTTCCAACCCCTAGGATTCTGTGATTCTGTGATTCTGTAATATCAGTAAAGCCTTAGTTGCACTTAAACTGCATGTACAGTTTTGTTCAATGACAAGCGATAGGGTAGAAGATCTGTCTTGGTTACAGATGGCAAAGCTTGCTTGCAGATTTAACTCCCATCTCCTCCTTTCCTTCTTTTATTTTTTTGTTTTTACTATATGTATTGCAAATCACTGACTGATAGAGGAGTTTCGGTGTTGGCCTTACCTTTTAGGGTTGGCAGGTTAGTCAAGCAAGCAACAAAAACTAGAAATGTCATTTTAGGGGGAGAGTTAGCTCTCCTTGTGAGAGAGTTTTCCATAGAGAAATAATGTTGTCTTTTTCCCACTCCGAAAATCATGCCTTTGGTCACACTTGTTTACTACTTTTGATGCATATTCCTGATGCCTTCAAAACCTATCTGTTACTCCACCAAGATATCATTAATGTGGTGTATTCTCTGCAATTCTTCTTTATTAATTTCCACCTTCTCTCCTTTCTGCCCATATATCTGTCATAGGTTGAGATCTCTGGAATTTGATTTAATAATTTCTTAATTGTGGAAGCCATTCACTTCTTGAATCACTCATGTGCATGTGTATTTCCTTGAATAACTAACTACAGTAATAATCAAAGGGATAATTAAAAAGATGGAGGATTAAGTTGGTGTATTATTAAAAGGGCTTAGATAGTTGGAATAACCCAGTAATACAACAATGTCAAAAAACAAAATCACTACATAGACTGGAAGATCTCTTCTAACTATAAGGGTAAAGAGTGTTAATTAAAGGGTGACTTGAGCTATTGCTAACAAAGAAAATGGCCATGCTCGTACAAGTTATTAACCTGTTACAGAGTTTGTTGTGCTGGCTGTCATGTTTTCTTTCATGTAGTCTGATGAGCATGCCATCAATTAGCAAATTAGCATCAATACTAGAAAACAGAGCTGAGATGGGCCAGAAGTGGCTGATGGAAGACTTAAAATATGGAGGTATATTGCTGATTTACTTGCTTTGGATATTCTGCCAAAGTAGACTTTGATGCCACTTTGCTGACACTTTTTATGATTAGCAGGTATAAGATGTAAAGATGATTATTCTGAATTCATGGAAGTCTGCCTGCATGACACATACTGCAATGTCCTGGAAGTTGTCACAGTGTAATTATGTATTGAAAAAACAGGCAGGTAAAATCCCTACTTGAAAATGCTCTTGAAAATAAATAATCTATCACCCCCTCAATAGTAACTGAGGAGTAGGCATCAAAGAAATGCACTTATATCCAGGAAATCTTACCTAAAACAAGATCAGAAACAACTAAATATATAACTGTGAAGTGCACATTCAATGCATAATATCACCTACATATTTCATGCCCAGTTTCTGAAATGAAAAGGTTTTAAAATCTAACTTAAACTTGGCTAAATCCAAGGACCTACCCAGGTCATAAGAAAAGTTCCAGAATGGAAGTAATTAAACTCCTGTGTGAATTTCAGCATTGAAATATAAACTAGAATATGAATTGAAACTTATTTTAATTTCTAATTAATGTATTTCTCCATATCTACTGCTTTATGATAGCTGAGGTATTTCTCTCTCTCTCTCTCTCTCTGACTCCTGTTTCCATAATTCTTGGTCTATTAAATAAATGTCTTTCAGCATTGTTCGTTCACTTGGAGCTGGGAACTTAAAGCTGCACAAAATTTTCATTAAGAAAATAGAATCAGACTTCAGTACTTCTGGCTCTTGCTTTACAAAGAGCAGGTTCCTTGGCCATGTTTAAAACCTTCCCTGAGGTCTTCAAAGAGCATTGCAGATGTTATTTTCAAAATGTTAAATGAAAAAAAGACATTTTGAATAGTTAACCTAAAAGGACATTTCCTCAACTGTGAGTACCACATCTCCTCAGCTGTGAGGATTCGTTTGCAGTTCTTGTGTTTTTCCTGTGTGTCTTCTTAGGACACTTCATTGCTATGAGGGCTTAGGTAACAAGGGAGCTACAACCATGCAACTTTATTTAAATCATGTGATATACAGTATGAAGATCTTGACTTAGCTTCTCATTTTGGAAAGGAAATTAATGTATTTTGTGCTTTCCTCTGCATCTTGTCAGTGTAGCACCACTGTTTAACTGATCACACAGTGGTAGTTCTGTCCTGGCTTGTCTACATACTCACAGCAAAAAGAGAAGGACCTTTCCCGTGCATCACGTGGATGAACAGACTCCCAGCCCAGGTGCTTTGGGGAACACAAGTGCTGCACCCTAATTGCTCAGCTGGGAAAGCAGGGTGGTCTGAGGAGGGAGGGTTCAGCCAGAGGTATGAAGCAGCAGCCATTGTAGCACCTTCCATGTCACTGTGCATGCCAAGTATCAGAGTACATCCAATTCATGCCAGGAAAACTCTTCCGAGTACAAGTCTGTGCCTCGAGGGCATGATCTAGCTCTGTATAATTATTTCTTTATAGCTATATTATCAGCATGCAAGTTTCCCTATCCTGATTGGTCACTGTAACAGCCTTGAAGAGCACTTGTGCTGAGTTCCCATGCGACCACGTAACAGGGAAATACAAACCTCACTTAGAGAAAGAGCCAATAGAAGACAAAATTATACTCTTTTCCTACAGCCTCCATCTCATCCATGAAGTGACTTGGATACAAAGAAGTTCAGCAACTTCTGCAAAAAGAGAACTAGGGCGTACCTGCTTAGTGCAGTGCAGTCCCATGTGGATTGCCCCCAGCTAGCCCCAGGCAAACAATGCATCTACGCAGCACTATGTGGCAGAGCTCAGAAATACTGACTGTGAACCTGAAATCAGCCTTTTGAGAGCTATGCTCAGGCTTATTAGCATAGCCAGTCTGCAAGACTAGTAAAGCTAAGACTGTTAAAGCTAGCCTGTTAAGAATGGATAAGGGATGCATTTGGCTTAATTTCACGTTATGGACTCCCCCAGTCATTCACACCTAGTTTTGATGAGGACTCAGATTCCCTGAACACTATTTATTCCAAGCACCACCAAGACCTCTTGGTGGTGACAAGAAGGCAGTTAATAATCAGGGTATCTTTATTCTGCAGGCTTCAGAGGAGTAGAGAAATTAGCAAGTGAGCTGTGAATGGTTTCATTGAAGTACAAGGAAGTCTTGTCAAGCACTGCAGATCTCAGCATGGGCTCACTTAGAGGTCAGGTGTTCTGCAGTCTGCACTGCAAAGGCAAATTCAGTTCAGGCACATGAGCTACTTGGCCTCCCTCTGTGCTGGTCTGTACACTCCAGCTGAGGTTATGCCTCAGAGATCAGACTCCTGAGAGCAGGAATCCACCCAACACTGCCTCTCCACTGAGCAAACTGCACACACAACTCGAAACATACCCTTAAAATCTCTGCCACAACTTGTATTTTGTTCCCACTAAGGATCTGGGAAGGCAACAGAAAATCTTGTGCTAGATTAAGGAGATGCTCAATACATGATCACTAACTCACACCAGCCTGTTTCATCCCACACTTAGTGAAGCAGTTATTGTTCCTGATATTTTTCTTACTGTCTAGAATATAATGAGTTTTCAGTACTAGCTTTAAATTATTTATTTAACTTATTCTCATCCTTATGTGATAGGATAGGAAACATCATTAGACAGCACCACCATTTAATGGCCTCTTTTTGATCTTGTTTTTCCCTTTGATTGTCTTGTCTCTTTTTCCTTTTGTATCAACTTGACCTGGAAAAACATATGAACTCTTCCATAGCACAAACGCTCAACACTGTCATTGACTTTTAAAAATTTCTGCCTTGTGAAATTCTGATTTCTTTGTAGAATAAGCACAGTTCATCCTCAACTTTTATTACAGAATACTTCATGGAGTCATAGAATCATAGAATGGTCAAGGTTGGAAGACACCTTAAAGACAATCAGGTTCCAACATTCCTGCTATGAGCAGGGACACCTCACACTAGACCAGGCTGCACAAAGCCTCATTCAACCTGGCCTTCAACACTTCCAGAAAGGGGGCATCCACAACCTCCCTGGGCAACCTATTCCAGTGCCTTAGTACCCTCATGGTGAAGAATTTCTTCCTAATATCTAACCTAAATCTACCCTCTTTCAGGTTAAAACCATTACCCCTTGTCCTATCACTACCCTCTGTGGTGAAAAGTCTCTCCCCATCTTTTCTGTAGGCCCCCTTCTGGTATTGGAAGGCTGCTATAAGGTCTCCCTGAAGCCTTCTCTTTCTATTTAGGCATTAGTTTAGGGCTAAATCTACAAGGGAGTCTACATTCCAGCTGACTGTCCATTCTGCATCTTATATTTAGTCCCTCTTTCCCCTTATGCACCATCTCAATGATTAGCAAATGCATTGAGGTTCAGGTCTTTGTGACCTCTGGTTGCAGTGTTAACCTGTGGGCTATAGCTCACTCTGAAGATGCAGTATGAAACTGTGTCTCACAGTACCTCCTGCTGAATTATTCTACTCATGGTATGATGAAATTGGGCCAAGGACAGTCTCTGAGCTCCGTTCTACCCAGGTGGAAAAGTCATACAGGAAAATGAAGGCCAGCTCCTACCCATTCCAGGGGCCACCAGACCTTCAGTGATTGTTTGTCACCCTTGGGAGCCTGACATCTATGGTGGAGCTGGGCCAGGTCTGGCAGGGAAAATGTTGTTATGGTTTGGGAGACCCCGGCACGGTGCTGGACACCTGTTGGAGAAAGAGGGTCCTTAGCACCCTGAGAGACTGGCAGGGCCCAGTATTCCCACCCACTTCCTGTCACAATCTATAAAAGCCAGCAGAGCCGGAAGCAACTCTCTGCTTCCTCCTCCTCCTCTTCCCCTGCTGGGTGTGCTGCTGGTTTCCTTTGGCTTCCCACGTGTTTGCTCCAGAATCCAACTACATTGGGTGCTGTGAGGAGCCGTGGACCTCTCCTGGAGCGGCCCTGCGTTCCCCATATCCTTGCCATCATTGAGATAGGTTTTGTATATTTGTATATAAATATTTACTCACTTCCCCCCCCCCGCTCCGTTTTACCCTTTTTTCCTTGTGTTATAGTAAACTTGTTTCTAGTTTCAATTTCCAAAGTTTAAGTCTCTCTTTCTTATTCCCCTTTCTATCTTCTCTTGGGAGGGTGGAGGGGGGGTAGTAGAGAGCAATTCTGTCCTCTGGTTCACCTTTAATATTTAAACCAGGAGAAATGTGCATAGTTGAATGGGGTTGTTCAGAGAAAAAGGGCCTAAAGATACTTCCCTCTACAGGGCTACCAAAAGCTCAGTATCAGTCTCATCCCTGCCTTCAGTCTGCCAGACTATTGCTACAGCAAAGTTGAGCGTGAGGAAAATCTATAGTGTGCTGCTGCCATCACAGCAGTGATGGT
Organism: Hemiprocne comata; assembly: GCA_020745705.1. Taxonomy (NCBI): domain Eukaryota; kingdom Metazoa; phylum Chordata; class Aves; order Apodiformes; family Apodidae; genus Hemiprocne; species Hemiprocne comata. The sequence goes on from CM036588.1 coordinate 40,291,497, forward strand.
CATGGTCAATGGCAGTTAATCTTAGCTTGACAAACAACTGAAGTTCTTACAACTTTCAGCTGTTTTTCTGCAAAATTGTACAGATTTTTCTTAAAGTAATTAAAACAATAATTATATTAGGAAAACACTTTACAAGATAATCTCTTCTTCAATTTCCTTTAATATTTTCTGGAGAATTACCATGGGTAACATAGAAAACAGGTAATTGAATTTCATTTCTATTACCATTTTGACTGCCTGAACTCTTTCCCAGGGTGACAGATTTAATTTATCACACATGGCTTATATTGTTTTTAAATGGAATATTAAGTGGCATAATATTGTTTCTTGCTGTGGCATCTAACCCATTATTTAGCAATATATCTGAGGTATTTCATCTGAATTGATAGCCATTAAAATCTGCAAAGCAGAACCTCAGCAGGAATAGATTGATCCAGCATCACTGGAAGCAGCTGTGCCGTGCTGACTCTCACAAGCTCAGGATTTAGCTTGTGGTATTGCTATCGCTTTTTCTTTCCTCTCACCAAATTTTAGCATATTTTTCTTATCAACAATCTGAACCAAGGCATGCAAAAAACTCTCTGGATACATTATAAGCCCAGCCCTGCAACACAGTGAGCTATGCAAGGGGTGACACGCCATTGCCAATTTGGGCTGAAGACAATGCAAGCAGAAGTTGTTCTGCCTTTCTCCAGCAGCACTCGGCAACTCAAACGATTCAGGCTGCAGGAGCAACCTTTGTTTGCACGGCTGCCAAGGACATATTCACAGCTAATTCCAGAGACTCCAATGTTAGCATAGATCAGGGCAGGGAAAGGGGAATAGCTCTCATGAATGCCTCTTTTCAACACAAATTTGAAGGCTAACAAGCATTAGATAATACTGCTGCTTTCAGTTCAAAATCAAGAAGTTTGATTCACCTCTGAAACAATAGACCTGTATTAAAATCCTCAACTGTGGATATAAATATTGGCCTTCTGTACAAATTAATAGCTTTTCTGCATGCAAGAGTAGAGGAAGTTTAAGAAGGTCATAATTTCCTACTAGCTATATTAAGAGAGGGTCAATTGGAGGTACTGCACATCCCAAAATGAGTTGCAAAAGTTCATAGAAATCCCTTGATAATGGCATTGCCCTTTGTACTTCCATGATGCTGAATTTAATTTTTTTTTCTAGAAGGGAAGTTTCTGGCCTATCTATTATAAAATGGATGTGAAAATACACGTTAACACAGACCAAAGTTTCTGATATTTAAGCTTGAAAGGAGCAAGCTGCTACAGCAGAAAAGGTAAAGCCTAAAATAAATGTATAGACTTAATGACTGCAAGCAAAAGTCAGTCCTTTGCACTTGTGTTGCATTCTTGAGAACCATTCTACCAAAATGTTTTTTGTTCAGTTACTGAAAATAATTTTTGGTGTCACACAATACAGACTTCAACTTTTTGTTCAGGGGACAGACAAGTTTATTTGCACACTATCCCAACACTGCTAAGGTGAAATTAAGGCACTATCATTTTTAACCCTTTAATTATTGCAGGCACAGCTTGCCTCATGCAAGAAACTGCCTGTTCCTTCTTCAGTTGAAGGAAAAAAATGCTTTAGTACTTCACCAAAATGACTACAGATTTTTTTGAAAATTTTATGTAGTTATTGCAGACAAGGTGAGAAACATTTTGTAGGTTATATTGGGGAATGCTGGCAGGATTTAAGAAAGAGGTTACTAAAGGATGTAGAGTGACTGCAGACATAATCCAGAACATACAATGGCAACGCAGGACCTCTGATATTTTAAAGACCCCCTAAAGATACCGACACACTTGCATGACGACTACAGAAAGAAAATAAAAATATGTACTTATTGATAGTTAGCTTCATTTTGGGAAACAAACTGATCTCCAGAAGCTTTGGTAAGTTAACCAATGCTTTTCCACTAAAACTGAACCAGTTCTTGCTAGCAACAGACCTTTTCTGCCTGCACAGTAGTCTACCTGGACTGGGGCAAATAGGACAGGGAGCTACTCAGGTTTTAGAGCTCACAGTCACATATTTCTTTGGCCTGAGGTTGTACAGATGTCAAGCAAAACAACTGTTTCCAAACCAAAATAAGTGCAACAGAATTTCATGGCTGCCTCAGCTTGTCTCAGACAGAAATTTTGCATAGCTGGCCTCAGTTTACTACTGCTGAATTCAGGGGGATTCGTAGATGTTTTTTCTCACAGCTGACAGAGCATATCACATTTATAATTGGCATCTAGTTCTGCAGTGGAGGAGTTGGTGCTGAATGGCAAAAATATTTTTTGAAAGAGAAAAATAGGGATGAATACATAAACAATGAAATAGAAATACAGTATCTTTGTACTTTCATATTTGTTTTCATGTGTGCTTTCATGTAAGAATGCATCCAGCTTAAACTGTAATGAAGCTTGCCTCTGAAACCATTATTAAGAAGTCCAGCATATAAACAAGTATGCTATTCATAAGCCAAATTTCATAAGGCATGTGTAAAATAGACAGATTTACAGAAGAGTCTGTAGTCAGGGACCTGAGTACTCATTAGAAATTCCTGGCTTCCCTTCTTCAGAACATTCAAACTCCAAGAACATGTCTACAAGAAAGCACTGGGAAAAACTCAAACATGCAGTGAATCAATAGGAAGGAAGTAAGAAATGGCTGTGAAGTAACTAGGAGATAAGTGGATTAATCTAGCACAAAAATTGGCAAGGTTTCTTTCTGCTCAATGTTTACTTGCTGAAATTTGAACTGAACATAGAGTCTCCTGTGGGGTGCTTAACCTCCTGGAATCCCATTTATCTCAGGTAATAAAATGCTCAGTTGCTTCTAAAGGAAGATCAGTAGTCCAGAAGATTAGGTACAGCTACTGTGATTCATTAATTGTAGAGGAAAATATGCCACTTTGATATTTAACTGATTTTACACTTTTAAAATAAAAAGTAAACCTCAAAACTACCTGAGAAATCAAAACCTAGGAAATCTCAAAATGAAACATGATTTTTTTCCATCTATTTTTGGTGTATATAATGATTTTGTTTTATTCCTGAAGGAAGAATTTGATTAAATCAAAACAAAATCAGAAACGGTTACATTAATGAATCTATGTTTTGAATGGAAACTTCAACCCCATGTTAGAAACCACAGTAGTTGTTAGTAATGCATAAAGTGTTATGTATATATAAAGTGTTATCTTAGTGTTATCACAACTAAGAGCAAGCCTGTCTGACCTGTGTGACTGAGAAGGCTCATGTACACCCTTGGTATATTAAAGCCTGCTACATATTATGCCCAGAATCCTTGCTACTGAGTGCATGCCCACCTCCCCTGGTTAACTGGTTGGAGCAGAGATGATGCTCTGAGATTTCTTTTTTTCTACATCCTTTGCAGATGGCCCAATGCACTAAGGAGACAACCATTATATTCTTTTGAGTTCGGGAGCAACAACTGCCTTTTGGTGAACAGAGGATCTTTTCTTCCTTGCAAGCTCATAGGACAATGGCACTACAAAGCACAATCCGGTCATCTTTGTGGAAGATATAGAGGAAATAATTGTCAATATTTTACACTCAGACCTTTTTAATTTCATTTTTTTTTCTTCCTAAACTTGATAAGAAGATCCTAGGAAATTACATGCTTATGTTATTGTAACATTAAGGTTGATAAATCCACATCTCAAATGTCATGAAATGCAGAAGTCAGGCTGTAGGCTCAAACTTTCCTCTGGTTCTTTGCCTCCTGCTTAAAATATAGTCTGTCATTATGCTCTTAAATTATTTCTCAGACTGCAGAGGAGTCAGCATAACACAAACTGGAATTCTCTACAAAGCTTTATAAATAGTAAAGGCATGACAGAAAATGCTGTGCAGCTGGGCTATGTAAGGAAAGGAGTAATTAACTCACAAACACTTCCGTATGTTCTTCTTTGCATTTCAGTTTGGCATCATCTTTCTGTCTTGAGCATCTCTCTGCCATTATTCATGTAGGGAGATTTTGGATACCATTGGTATTGTGGAGGTGCTGTCCCTGCCAGAGATACTGATATTCATGTGCAGATGAAAGTATTCATATATGAACACAAGTACTCATTTTTTCCTGCCAAAGCTGCTGGCTACTGACAATAAGCCTTCTGGCCTCAAAGGAAAGAGGAAAACCTTGGAGGTAACAGAAGTCTTTAAAGCCTTCTGCTTCCTTGATAGCCCTGGCTGAACAGCTATCAGCAGCAGCAGGGCAGAACTCTGTGCAAGGTTGGATTTGTCTAGAATCCACCTTAAAGGCAGAATAGACACTAATTGCTTGATCACAGCCATCTTCAAGTGTGGACAGGGGAGACGATACTGATAATTTGCCTTACTTCCCTTTCCTTAGGTACCAGTCACCCTATGTGATATCTTTCTTTTTCCTTCACTGAGTAAAGCCCTTGCAGATCAGCAGAGGAGGTATAAGCACCTGTACAGCAGTTTCATAAAATGATGGCATGTAGGGCTACATCTTCTGTCCGAATCCCATCCCAGCATCAGCTCCGTTTTTCCTCATAATGTGCCTCAAACTGGGAAAAGTACCATGATGGAGAGCAGACTGCATGGCTGCTCACAGGTGTGTGCATGGCTGATTCACATGTGTAACAAAAACTGTGTTGAAACATGAAGATTTGTTTTTCAAAGTAGGATATTATGTGATGGATAAATGGCAGAGAACCTGGAAGATGACATGCCCCATGGTAACACTCTTATGCAAACAGTACTCCCTAAGCCCCTCTGGAAAAGTATGTCACTTCTATGAGAGGGAGAGAGACTAAAACTTGTGGCTATGAGGATAGATAATAGGCTGTCTTATATGACTTTCTAAAGATTGCTTTTGCACTACCATTGCTATATGATTAATTTAAACAAAGTGTTTCAACAGGGCTATTTACTTTGTCATGCAGGCAACTATTGAGTAAAATTTCCAGGTATGATTATATTTTAGTCCTTTTCTTACCAAGTGAAAATGTTTCTGCCTTTAAATGGTGCGGCTCAGAACTTCTAGTATCTACTGGGGCAATGCAGAGTGCACAGAAGCAAAGTATTTTAGTTTCCACCAGTTAAAAAAATATAATTTGGAACACCTGAGACATGGTCATTCACCAAGATAACTGCATCATTAGATTGCCATGAAAACAGCTTTGTAATGCAGCATGTAATAGGATGTTATATGGACGACACCAAAGGACACATTTCCTCCTACACATAGATCCACTGACACAAAGCCCTGTTGGAGACAGGGTGGGCTGCAGTCCTTAACTTCTTTCTTTCTCCAAGCCAGGAGCTCCACGCTTGTGGCTTCATGCTGGGACCAAGGAGTCCCCTTCCCACCCTGCACCCAGGTCAGCCCACTCACAGCACTTGGTGGGAAACTGGCCTTAGGTCTGAACAGTCAGAAAGAAGAAAGACAGGAGAGGCTTAGATGCTTGTAGCAGTCAGATCTGTTTTGTGTACCACCAACCCTCCCCAGGTCTTTGTATATGAAGCTGTGAGAAGATAAATAGTATTTCAGCAAACTGTACTTTTATCTCTCAGTATGTGAAGGAATATAGTCCAAATTATATCCTGGATAGACCCCATATAAGTATGAATGCACCATGCTAGAAAGAAGTCAACTGGTCAAGGTTATTACCTCGGATAACATCTACCAATATTTGTTAGGCTTCTGACAGCAATTTTCATCACACAAGTAAGCTCAGTATTATTACACCTCTGACTGAGCACTCTTGAAATGTTGGTAGCTTTCAGTCAGATAGTTGTCTCTGGACACTAAGAGAAATTATACAATTGTACCGCTGCACAGTTGTCCCAGTTTTAAATAAATTATTTCAACTTTAGCCAAAGATGTGATGCATACTGTTTTACAGCAAGTAAATGCTGAATGCATATTTTTGAGTGGTCTCAGATTACTCCATGTGGATTTATTTTACATATTGTGCATAAGGATGTGCACTTGCTCTGACGATATACTCAAGGTGAAAACTTTCTCTAAGTGACATACTTTGTAATTTTTATCTGTATTGGAGATCAGGAAGGACAAAGACATCTCGAGGAGTTGGGGGGAGGCCGCAGAGCCTGTTCTGACATGGCAGCAGTGTTTCCTTCTAGACCAGCCAGGGTTAGAGAGAGTGAAGAATTGGTAGACCCTCCTTCACCACCTTCATGCGCTGGTGAAAGGAATGAGAGGCTGAGCGTTGTGAGAGGAAGGATGTTTCATCACAGAAATGAACTGTCACAACCTAGTTCCTGCTCCTACTGTGTGCAGTGAGGACAAGATCTTCTGTGAGACTCAGCATTCTGGGTACTCCCACCATAGTGTTCATTTTTGGGCACAATGTGAACAACTCCATGGTAAGCCAATTTTTTTGGCAAAAGTCCGTTGATATATCAAAATGTTATGTTTAAGTTTCCTTCCATTAAATGCAATTCTTTGCATCTTAAATTATTTTAGACGGTTTCCTTTAACATTAACTAGAATTAGCATTTACATTGTGATATATTACGAATGACAGCTGTTGGAGCAAATTTTTCCCTCAAGAACTATATTTCCTACCAGCCAGCTAACCTCAGAATTTGGGGGAATTATTATATAATGTTGTTTCCAATCAAAATAAATGTGTTCAGTTTTCCTATACGCAGTGGCATTAAATAACAGTTACACAGCTCGGTGCTGTTCCTGCTAAAATCAGTGGCAAAACTCCCACTGACTTCATGGGAGCAGGATTTAGATCATGGTTGATTTACTTAACATTCATAGAAATTAGGGGTTAACCTCTAAAAGCAGGGAAATTTCAGCCACATAAGCCTCCAAAGACCTAGATATTTTAAACATATCTGCTGATGCTACTTACACATCATTCCATATACTTTCAGTCTCCCATTCATATGTCTTCATTATTGCACAGAAATGTTTGTGAATATAGTTAAAAGAACTGGGATAATTAATGCTTATTTTTAGGGTCAATTGCAATCAGCAGGAAGGGGAAGTTTACTTACTCCCTTTTCTCCAGACAAGGAAGCCAATCTTTTGAAGGTTAGGTGCCAGTTAAAACCCAGAGAGAGGCTGTTGCACGTTTAACCACACCTATGCATAAACTTAAAACTCCCTTGCTGTCCCCCTAGATCCAGAGGTGTCTAAATTACCTAGCCTCTTGAAAAAACATCCTATCTTCTTGTGCCAGGAAAAATGTTTCCAGCTGTATGATATTTGGTGTGCTATTTTTTTTCAGAGATTGTTCATGGTTTCAGCTATGCACTGAGCTCTCCCCAGTCAGGTCTGGAATTGCTCACTCCAAGGAATGAGCACTTCAAGAAGTTGCTTTACACAGAGGAGCCCTGCACTAGGGAAATATCTAAGTCCTGACCCACATTGAGAGGGTGAGGAACTTCTCCATGTAATTCCTCCTAAACTTTTTTAAGAAAAAGAACTTTCCTCAGAAGAAAGCCTCCAGGTTAACCCTTAGAGGTCTCCACAGCAGCTTGTGGAGGTCAGTGTTACTGAACATTAGCAAAAGCTTCAGGAGACTCTAACCTTTAAGACTGCTTGAACTATCTAATTTCTGCAGAAATCCCAATAGAAAATATAACTCCACAGCATGAGTTCCTCTCTGGTTTTTCAGGCTTCAAGGAAAGGGATGGTTATTTGTTGCAGGCCCAAACCAACAGTAAATATCAATATTTCTTGCCTGATTCAGCTGGTCTACTTAGTATATTAATCTGCCCTTGTCTTCCCATTCCTGTTCCTGTTCACTGAGAGAGGACAAATAAGCAAGTTCACAGCATTTATTTATGTCAGCTCACCCCAACACCAGCCCCAGGGGCACAAGATTTCTTCCCTTTCCTTTGCAGGGGTGCAAAATGCAAGTCACAGTCCAGCCTGCTACACTCTGCACAATGTTTATGAATAAAATATGTGAATGTAGAAACCTGGAATTGTTATTGGAAAGGGCACATGGGGCATAAGTCACCTGAGTCCAGCATGTAACAGTGCCCTCCATCTGTACTGCCCACAACTTCTCTCCTTCATCACAGCTATATCCTGCTCCAGTTGGTAGCACAGTTACAAAAGAAGTGCAATCTCTTGTCCCACCATGCAGATCACTTACATGAACAACATTAAGAAAAGCATAAGAGCAAAAAAAATCAGTTGTTTGTTGTTTGTTTTTTTTAATTCAGATCAGTTAATATTACTTTACTGTCTTAGAACCTGAATTCATTACTACAGCTAAGCAAACTGTAATACATGTTTTTTAAATGTCAGAAATTCCTTCTTTATCCAAATTGATAAAGAATAATAATTCTTCTGCAACAGTAGAAGAAATATCTGAGGGAATAAAATACTACTAAAGAATATTTACTCACCAAAATTTATAAAATCTTGAAGATTTAGTGGATTCCAGGTTTTTTTTCAATATATGTATTTAGAGAAAATGAGGAAAAGAGACATTTTTGTTATTTTCAGGTGAAGCTTTTTCTTATAATGCTAAGAATCTTTCACAGTACATCAGACAGAGTTCTTGCCTCTAAAAAAATGTGGTGGCTTTTTAACTAAATAATGTTACCCTTCTGGTAAAAAAAAAAAAAAAAAATCACCACAGAAATTGTACTCAGTCCTGAAAATCAAAATTAGAGACAAAACTTATCTCTTTTGACAACATTTTGTACTAGTTCTGTTCCACAATTATTAGAACTCATGACATGGGACTGAGCAGAAAATAGACATGAAGTAATAACAAACCTCTGTGTATTATAATTACACATATCATAACTATTCAAAACTCAAACAAACAAACAAACAAAAAAGCCAAGTTCTCCTGCAGGGAAAAACAAACTAAACCAAAACAAAACCACAAAAAAAATGCCACACAACAAAGAACCCACAAAAACTGAAACAATCCAAAACATTTAAAAGAATTATTTTTTGTTTTCTTTTATTTTATACTCAAAAGCTATGTCATTTTTATTTACTGTTTCATAATATCCTAATATTAGTGCAAAATATACCATGATACTTATAGCAGGAATTGGTTGTACTACCATAGGATCATTCAGGTTTTGTGAAATACCAGTTCCTCATGATACCAATGTAACTATAATTCCTTTTAGACATGGATTTGGATTTACCTTTTTGATCTTCCTAATTTTAAATGGCAAAAGAGAAACAAATAATCTTTTAAAAATGCCAGCTATTGCTACAGGTTTAGAGACTTGCCATGAAGTGCAAATGCGATAACTAAGAGCGGGGCCAAAGTTAACTGTGGCGACACTGCAGACATTTCAAAATATATTGTTTTCCTTCAATTTAGGATGCATAAATTAATTTAGAAAGAAGAGGTGAGGAACCAAGATTTCCCACTCTTGTCAGGTATTGAAACATTTTGAATATTGTTTGAACCATGTACAATTAAATTGTTGAGTTTTTAACACTACTCTTTCTTCCTTTACCATAAAGACAACACTCATAGTTTAGCTGAGTGTAAAAAGATTCCGTACACTTTCTGAGTGAGAAAATAACCTGAAACAGAGTGCCAAAATAACTTTTTACTTACTCTCAACATGCAGTTCCTGTGCAATCCACATTTTAACAGTATTTATTCAGTCAATGTTTCTATGGGTAACAACCAGTTAGTGTGCTTACTCATCAATTGACATTATCTTCTACATTCATCATCAAACAAACAAATTAGAAATCAACCCTTCATATTTGCAGTGGGATATGGTAACTGACATGTCCCACTGTAAGAGCTCAGTATGTACTGGGTATTCTGAGAAATATTTTACCCAAAAGATAATTATTTCTATAAAAATTGTGTAATTGGTATGCCATATTCTACTATTTTAAAAAATAGGAATGCAGCATTGATCCTAGCTTCTCTACTTTCAGTAAACTCCTCCTGTAAATTTACTCAGAAATTGCAGCAGGATATTTCCCTGGAAGGCCACAGGTTTTGAGAGCTGCAAAGGACCTTTGCGAAGCTGGTTCACAGAGGATCTTACACAGGATAATTTCACTGTTCCTGCATTTAAAATGTTTCCTAGCCCTTCCATCCAGTCTGCTTTCATTCAGATGAAATTACCAGAATGAGGTTTGACCAAACACGTGGAGTCCCAAAGCCTGCATCAATCAGCTAAGCTCTATTGAAGTCAATGAGGCAGTTTATCCTGGCTGAGGTACTCGCTCCTAATCTCTAGAAAAGAATTCATCTGCACATTTGGTACCATAAAACCCAACAAAGCTGTGAAATTTCCATTTCCAAGTTGGATAGGTCTGGGGAGGCTGGTCATGGATCGAAGCAGCCCTGATCTCAGTGCCAGCAGGGAAAGGAAGGATCCCCTCAGGTGCTGTGGCTGGGCATTATCACATGAAAAGCAACATCTGATGCTCTGGGAAGTATTAATGTGGAGTGTGGTGTCTCTTTTGTACTCTGCTAGAGTCAGGCCTCTATGTGTGTAAACAAACATGTAGCCCAGTGCCAGGTATTTACTAAACCATCCACCAAATACAAGCTTTCATGTATTTATTTATGCAGTGTCTGCAGTGCATTTAAAGCTCAGACTTGCTATCACCTGGAAATTTCTGTTAACCATAAGTGCTTAATCTGCATGTCATTCCTCAAGCTAATGAAAAACATTAACTTCCATAAAGGTGCCTCTCACATAATTTTCCTGCACCCTCTGTTTGTAGGGATGTCTCGGGAGTTCTTGTATTTCACATTTCTAACATAACTTTTTAAAGTGTGAAATAACATCTGATGAAAGTGCTTTTCTTATCCTGACTCTAGAAGAAGACATCATCAATTGGAGGCCTTCTTGTGTCTGTTAATACTGGGGTTTGTTCACGCTTTATTTATTTTCAACATCTCCCTTATGAGGAAAGGCTGAGGGAGCTGGGTCTCTTTAGCTTGGAAAAAAGGAGGCTGAAGGGGTGACCTCATCAATGTTTACAAATATGTAAGGGGTGAGTGTCAGGGAGATGGAGTTAGGCTCTTCTCAGTGATGACCAGTGATAGGACAAGGGGTAATGGGTGCAAATTGGAGCATAGGAGGTTCAAGGTGAATATCAGAAAAAACTTCTTTACTGTGAGAGTGACAGAGCACTGGAACAGGCTGCCCAGAGAGGTTGTGGAGTCTCCTTCACTGGAGACATTCAAAACCCACCTGGATGCGTTCCTGTGTGATGTGCTCTAGGTGACCCTGCTCTGGCAGGGGGGGTTGGACTAGATGATCTTTCGAGGTCCCTTCCAACCCCTAGGATTCTATGATTCTATGATTCTATGATTTTGTCTTTGTCAGATGTCCCCCATTTCTTCTTTTCATTTCTTCTTTTCATTTCTTCAGTGTGGGTAGAAAGAGAGACTGCTAACAGCATCGCTTATTGTTGGTTTTGCTCACAGAGGTGACAAAGGAACAAAAAACTTGACAAAAACCCCCACATTAATTCTCCATTACTCTGTGCTCTCATTTACACCAGGCTGAATTTAAAACCGTATGTTTATTTCACATTGTGCCAGTGTAAATGACTACACAGGTGCTGAGCAATCCAAAATCTGCCCTAAAAACAGGGATGTTCAAATCCTTCATGAGCACAGTTTCTCAGGAGAGCAGTTTACACCATGAGGTTAGAGGAAATTACTGCAATGGAAGTCTCACCTTAAGTTAATGATCCAACACACAACAGATTATAAAAGTTAAAATTACAGAGGGATAGGTAACTATACATGTGACCAATTGTGCATACAACTGAACAGACAGAAATGCATGTAAATGGGCTCAGTATTTCAAACCTCAGGATAATACACATTGGATTAACCTCAGATAATCCACCTCTAGGACAGCCTGCTAAAGGGTTGTTTTTTTAAATTTATTTTCCAGTAAAGCCACCCTTGTATAGCTTGTTGCATCGGCACCGTCTCATTGAATTGATTACACTGTGACATACACAGCTGGACCACTGCAGGTACAAGGATTGAAAGCATGCTGGAAAGGGAAAGGAAGGAGTAATTAGTGATATAATCCATTAAGTGGTTTAAAATCCAAAGGGAAAAGGCCACTGTGAGTTAAAGCAGAAGGTGGCTGTATGTGGTTGTGCCTGGGAGACACTATGGAGGTGGTGAGCTGAGAAGAGAGGGTTCTTGGAAGAAGGTGGTCAGTAATGGCTGAGCCAGGCACCTCCACAGAGATAGAACTGGGTACAGGGGTGTTATCTGTGGATCCTCTGGATCACATTCAGCTGGTGCAGACAGGATCATCAGAGGGATGACAGGTGGTGGATGGTGGCCAGGCAGCAGTCTGGCTGCTTGGGGATGCCTGCTCTAGGCAAACCACAACATGTCCAGGACCATGCAGGCATGTGGCATCTCGCTCCTTCATCAGTCTGACCTGTTTTGCCCAGATAATTTACTACTTTACACCTCAACCCAAGTATGGACCAGTAAATAAATCCTTCCTCTTCATGTTCCAGGTCAGAGAGTCTGTGTTTTCTCATCTCTTTTATACTGATGATTTTATCATTTGAGGAATATCTCTATTCTCAGAGACCATCTAGAAATTCTCTGAAGAAAATCTCATCCTCTTTCTTGAATGCTTTCCTTTTGTCTTCTTTTGCTGTTCTTTACTTTTACCACTTGTGCCTCCTTTCTCTTCATTTACTCTGTATTTCAGCTCATGTTCTTGTATTTGATCTCTTGTGCTCATTCCCACAACAAATGTTGTTTTCAATGACCTAGATTTTGGGGTTCTGACTCTCCTATCTATTCCTTCAATGTCTAGAGTTGCAAGACTTTTCCTTTCTCTTCTTAGCTCTCTTTGCTTTTCATTTGATTTGACAGTTCCTTTTCTCTTATGCTTTCCTTTCCCTAACAATCCCTGCTTGTGTCTCTCCTCTGCTCCATATGTCACTTTATTTCTCCATTTATGCTGAATTGAAACAGGGGTTAAAGTCAACGTTGCCCTCCACCTCACCCTTCAAATCCTTCTTGACATGCTTTACTTTCAACCCTTTTCTCCCAATTATGCAGTCCTACCCTATGTCTCTTAGTGAACCTAGTACTTCTTGTTTTCACAAACTTTGCTTTTACTCTCTTTCACCTCCATTCTCTGTCCTTTCTTCAGAAGATTTTGCCTTCATGTATCAGTTACCCAAGCCATGAGTTCTAATGCCAGTTTTGAACATCTTTATTCTTGTATCACATCTGAAAATATTTTGCTCAACTACTTGTGATGTTGAAAATCTTTTTCACTGTTATATAAATATAATCAAAATAAAAGCACCTTATGAATTCTACCAGGTGCATTAGGCACATGGAGTTAAATATTAGATGAAATGGTATTTTGATAAATCCTTTAATTTTATTATGAAAAAGGGTGCCTCAGTCATTCAGGTTCACAGAATTATGAACTGATGATCGACACTGAGGAGATGGAGGTGTGTTCAACTTTGAGTGTTTTAAGAGAAGCACTAAAGATTCCTCTGGGATCGTCAGACTTGAGACTGAACAAAAAGTTAACATTTATTTTGCTCACCCCTAAGCCCCAGCAGGAGTCATAGACTTTTCGTATCTGTCCCTATTGCACTTGATTTAATACATATTCTCAGAGCAACCTGCTGCCTTGAGCCTGGCAGAAAAAGAAATCATTCCCCCTGCCGAGCCAGCAGTTCTGTGACCTGGTACTGGGAGCCCAAGGCTGGTGGTGACTCCTTCTGAAACACAGGCTCTTCTCACTCAGCCCAGGAAGCAGTTACATATTTTAATCACAGCAAACAACTTCAAATGGGCAAACCCACCTTCAAGTATCTTACAGCCTGTTGTGGTTTTTTTTTTCATAAAACCCAGGTAAATACATTATTCCAGGTACCTGTAATAAATTAGATGGAGATCTTCTGAACATTAGTCTAGCTTGCCACTCTCTGAGGTTTTTGCTAAGGCAGAAATGCCTGAATTTTACCTGGCTCCATCAATCCAGTCCTGTTCATTCTCCCTGGTGCCAGGTTAAATCCCACAGGCAAGCCAGGAGCATGGGCAGAGGGCAGTTTGGGAACCCCAGTCAGGATGAGCTAACGTACCACACCTCAGGGCCAGGACCTCCAGTTATCTAGGAGGGTTGCATAGGGATTGAAAAAGAGTCTAATGGTGCTTAAGGGTTTCCTTAGGAACATAGATTGTCTTGAAGGTACAGGCATGCTGTATGTGGAACATTTCATAAAAATGGCTGGTTTTCCAAGATACTAAAGGATACTTGACAAAGCATACCTTGAGTAACTTCAACTATGGGATGATAACCACAGCAAGACTGCCTAAGTAAAGTAAGAGTTTTGAACAATTAACATTTTGCAGTATTCCCAAAAGACAAAACATTTTCTTTCCATTTAATGGAAAGCTCCCATTCTCATCCACTAACGATGCTGACTTTTTTTTCCAAGCAGTTGTAAACACCCACCTAAAATCTGAGGACATCGTTGGCTTCAGAAAGCAATGTTTCTGATGGAAACGAGATTTATTTTTTTCCTCTGATCTACCTTGCTCAAATGAAAATAAGTGCTGTGTTTTTGTGCCGTAAGTAAAGCTCTGGAAAATTAACACTGATGCTGAATTTTTCTATCCCATGAAAATCTAGATTTTCAGCCATGAGGAATAAAAATTATTTTCAAGATAGCAATGCAGCCTGCGAATTTTTGCTGCAGATTCCCCCTGAGAATAATGTACACATTGGAAACAGGACAGATAGTTTAATTTTTTTTCTGAATATACCAGGTAATTGAGGGTTTTCTTGTTATTTTGAAAAGTCAAGTAGTTCTATGGTTGGATTTTGCTATTCATTGACTTTGGGATTAAGTGTTCTCTCATATACAGTATTTCTCAGGTTCTTTTGGCTTTTGTATAGACTATATTGATTTACTGTATATTTAATCAAAATTTCTTGTGCCACATGTTTTTTTTGATAGTTTCAGCAAGGAGTAGACTCATTGCAAACCTACATCTCCTTAGAATACAGCCCTCCCTTCCACTGGCAATAGTAATGTTTTAAAATAACAGTAATTAGTCTCTGTCACTGTAAAGCACTTAACCCATTTTTGCCAATCCAGCCTCGGTTTCCATGGGAACAGCAGACAGTAACACAGAAGACAGAACTTTCTTTTTTGCTTGTCTTGGATTTCAGGTGCCTTCCAACTTCATTCACAAAACCCCCCTTCCTACTCATTTTCTTCCTTAAACCTATAGATTTTAGGATTCGGGAAGATTCAGTCATCTGGGGTTTTTATTTTGCTGTGACCAGTTTTAAAGAAAATTTATGGCCAGCAAAATTTGACAGGATGATAGACGTGGCTATTGGAGTCCTGTCTTAATTCACCAAGTGGTCTGCACTCAGTTTTTCAAAGATAAAATGAAGCTTCATGGAGCCAGTTGGTGCTGTAATTAAGCAGGAGTAGGACAGATACACGCTGTTACTTAGATTATCACTTCCATAATATTAAGATACAAGTTTAAAGATGACTAGAAGTATATACAGTCATATTATATTTGGTTACTATGTCCTTAGAAAGATGTAAAGATGAAAGATGAAAGATTTCTCCAAAGAAAATGGAGACCCTTCTTTAAAATCATTAATACCTCACCCTACTGCATCAAGGCCTGTTGAAAGGGTATCTTACCATTAGATTGCCTTGACTTTGGGTGAGGTCCAGAAAGCATGTGTTAAAATTTTAGAAATTAAATAGAACAAATCAGATTAGTCATCTGTTCATATAGACAAGAACTTTTAAGAGTTGCAAAGGTGAACCAGTCACAGAGCATTATTTAGCTCACAGAAATGTTGAAAAGTACTGTATTCCAAGAACTAAGAAGTTGAGCTTCTTTTGCATGCGAAACTTGTCCAAGAATAAAAATGTGAATTTTTTATCAATTTTTTCCTTGCCAGTAATTTTGTGACAAAATCTGCTGGGGATAAATTAGATACCCAAAGTCACTGATTCACAATATTTTCAAAGGCTGATTGATCATATAAATCACTAACAGAACAGGCTGACATGTTACCCAGACAATGAGACAGGTCTCTCTAAAACAGAGAACACTCATTACTTCATGAGGTTTTGATTCTTTTGTAGTTTGTAAATATATAAGAGAAAGAACAGAATATCAACAGAGCTAGATAAGGAAACTCAGAAAACCCATTTTAAAATGTTCTTTTTCCTTCTCCCCATTTTAAAAAGCATTGTGGTCTGCTGAAGCCAAGGTTTGTAACTTGTATAATTAGCTCTCTTATTATCTGCATTACATACTCCATGGGAATGCTCACTGTGAACTGGGGTTTCCCAGTGACAGGTAGCAAAAATGCTATGGCTGTTCCTGCCTTGAGAAGCTAATGCTTTGATTTCAGTGAACGTCACCTCAGTGCTCAGGTGCTTTGTCTCATCTGTTATTGTTGTATAGTTGCTTGTTTTCATCCCTGAGGGGGGAAAATAAAGCAACATAGTCAATATACATACACTTTTTTTTTTACATCCCCAAAGAATAATTTATTTTCATATCCGTGCATGTTCCTCCATAAACAGCACTTTGTAACACTTAATCTTTGATTCACCATTCCTACATTAAAAAGTCATATTAAAAAAGTCTGCTCAGTCTCCCCATTCTCATTGGGGGTGGCTGCTCTAGGCACATCATCCTGGGCAGCCCAGTGCTGCAGGAGCACCTCAAAACACTGCTGATGCTTTGCCATCTGACTTCAGGCAATGAGGACCTACCATAAAGAGCAACATAACCTCTCCACAAGTGATACAGTTTTAAAATATCTCAACCTTTTAATTTAATATCCTAGGGGAGACTTACAGAAAGCACAGCTTAGGACTTGGCAGTCCCATTTCTTCCACCCCAATACCTACTTCTCCCTCCTTCTGAGTCCCCTCCAGCCACCCACTGATTTCTGCAGTTCAGCGTGGGTTGTGATGCTGCCCCAACTACCACCACTGGCAATAGAGCGGAAGTATCTCACTACCCCAGAAGCAACCCCTGGCTCAGAGCAGCCAGACCTCTTCAGCGTTGCCAGAGATGCCCCAAACACAACAGGTGTTACCAAGGTTTAAGTAGCTGTTGGCATGTATTTACATTGTTAGCAGCATCACTTTGTTAGCACAGTCCTATTCACTACTGACAGGATGCTGCTTCTCACACCTTTGTCCCTAACAGCTCTAGCTATCCTACAATCATGTGTCAGAAGTGAAATTATTGGATTTTCTCATTAAAAATTAAAATCCATCCCCCAAATGTATGTATACAGAGAGCAACTATCTGACAAAATAATCAATGCCCAATCTGGTTCTTTTTTTTTAAAATGATACTTGTCATCAGCACGGACTTTTTACTGGGACCACCAATTAACTTCACAGAGACAAATGAGCAAAAAAGGTACAATTTTTTGCTGCAGTCACCATGCAACCTTCCAGGTCTTTTTCCCAATCCTCTTAGCTGTCTAGACCCACAAATTTGATTTTAACCGAAGACCTCATCAAATATATTTGTTTTCTTCCACAACAGCTAATCATAACAGTTGGCTCAGCGGGAATGAGCCCAGAGCCCAGACCATCCCTGGTCCATTTCTTTCTTTTCACAATTCTTGTTTTACAAGAAGAAGGATCCTTTAGAAAGTAATACTATGGGATCTTTACAATAGGTGTTGTGCAATGGTATCAGAGTACAATTCTGGGAACAGATTATTTACATCTTTCCCCCCAGGTAACACAAAAGCAATTTCCAGAAATGTAAGTCTAAAGAGGACCTTGAGATATTACCTCAGCCATTTTTGCACCAAGGCAAAGTGGGACCACATGGAGCTATTCAGTGAAAGGTAGTAAATACAGTGCAATAATGTTCTTCAGAACAAAATGTGCTATAGGAAAGTGCATATGACATTGCAATGCATTTTTAAGAGTTTCAGTGAAAGTTATTATCTTAATAGTAGCAAAAACTTGATACATTAAAATTTGTACTGTTCAGTGTAGGTTATATTTTTATTTAGCTAAGTCTTAATGCCAGTGAAACAAAAGCAAAAGGGCATACTCAGCAACTAATAATATGCAGAATTTAAATTAAAAAGGAAGACTGCAATGACTGACTGAAAATATATTTTATTTCTATATTGTGAGATACAAGTATTCTTTTAGTTTATCTTTTGTTTGCTGCTACTTAGATTTTAAAGAGAGATGAGTAGAGTGACTTAAAATTCCAGTGAATGCTAAATTTTAAAATTTATTGCAACTAGAATTTTTAGATTACAATAAATCTATTTTTTCAAAACTTATTATGTTTTCTGTGGATTATTATTTTTTAAACCAAGATATTTTACCTTATGAGAATTGAGCACACTGATTATTTTTCTTCTATGTTCTTATTTAGAGTACTTACAGTGTGAATAAGAATAAATCTCTGATAGTCCAAAACTTACCCAACAAGGATTCTAACAGAGGGATTTCAGTACTGAGTGTTACAAGAACAGCCTGCTGAAATGTCATGCCAAGTTATAAACAATCCTTCCCAGAGGATATCAATTTTCCATCACAATTCCCCTGTGATTTTCAGAAGTCAGTATATGCTCTAAGTTTTGGCTTTCTGAATGACTTTTTGTCTTTCTTCTAGCTTGCTGGCTCCATTTTTCTTATTTCCTTAACCTTTCTGGGTAAACTGTGTGAAAGATGATTTAGGCTGTCAGCTCTCTATTACTCCACCCAATACATTTCTCCAGCACCTGTCCTTGCTTATATTCTACATGAAAATGTTAACAATTAGGCTTGCATCCATTATTTGAATTTAGAAAGGCGTCGATGGGCTTCCAGAAACTAGGACAACTACCTGCACAGAGAGGGCTGCAACACTAGTGCTCTCCAAGGATGCTTAATAGCTACAAGTAACCCTAATTAGTGAGAGGAATTAGGAAAAAAAAAAAAAAAAGCCATCAAGATGGACATCTGGTGCAGTTTCCTGACCCCTAACTTTTCAAAATGTAACTTGCAGGCAAAAACTGAGTAGTAGTTCTCCTGTGGCCTAATGGATCATGCAGTGTGAAGAACATGATATTTTTATGATTTCCCTCCATATATAAACAAAATCCAACTTCTGTTCCTGTATATGCTTAAAATAAAAAGGTATTTAGCAGTTCATAAGACAGAAAACTTGTCCACTAGTACGTTTACTGTTACAATAATGCTGTCTTGTGAACTATGAAATTATTTCAACAGGAGTTGAACTACGGTTACCGAAAAGCAGTGTACATATAGTGACAATGAGCAATTATCACAAGAGGAGGAGGAAAGTTGAAGAGTTTTTGCATTGGCCAGCTTGGAGGAAGCAAGTGTGTGAAGCATTGACAAATCACAGGGCATTAATTTCTATCTGAAGTAGGGCAGTTCTGATCTGAGTTGTTGCGTCTCCAAGTTCCCTCCACTGAAGGTTGTTATGCCTTTATTTCCTGGACTGCATGTCATATTATTTTATTTCTGTCTCCACGTGATATTTAGAGACCTGTGACCAAATCATCATCTTAGCCTACGCTAGTATTTTTATTAATTAATTAGGCAGACTTAAAAAAAAATTAAGCACACTTCATTATCCCCAACTTATTCTACTTCATATGATGGAGCAGCAGCAGAAGACCCACAACATCTTAACTGTCCCCTGTCTCATGGAAATTCTGATGAAGAATATGAAACAGCTTGTGAACAAGAATTAGTGTCATTCTTCAGATTGCTGCTCTTTGGCTTGTCATTTTTTTAATGCATCCCAGGGGGGCAGGGAAATAAAAAAGCATGGTAACACCTAAGGTGAAGTATTCCTCTTAGAAAAAACTCATAAACTCATTATGGTCTGAAAAAATACACAGGAAATTATTGGCAGCTTTTTAGAAGCTACATTTTTTTATGTTTTGGTAGTACTCTTGGAGTTTTCTCCAAGCATTCTTCTTTTCTTTTTTTAGACCTTCCACTCTGGAATTTATTAAAGGCCCACCATAAAGTCAGAGATGATCCAGCAAGGAAAAAAAAAAAAAAATGACAAAACCCAAGAAAAAACTCAATCCAAAACCAAACAAAAACCCCAAAACAACAAACAACAAATCCAACTATTAAAACTAAAGTAAATTTGCATCTCTAACTCATGCCAACTTCATTGTCTAATTTCAGGTTAAATTACATGTATACTATTAATAGTTTCCATTACTGAGCACTAAATAGCTCAACAAACCATCATCTACATTGACACATATTTTTACCTAATTAATCTAATTGTCATGCTTTATTAAAATTGAGCAAGTAATTAAATATATTTCAAAGGTGGAACTTTATGTCCTTCATGCTCTATCTACATTTTGTGAAGTCATGGCTACATTTACCTGTTGCCTCTATTTCCACATTTTTTTCTCTTTTTTTTTCCTTCCCTGGCTTTTTAATATATCGTAGTCCTGTACCTAAATGTATCATCCAGGAAAAAAGCTTTGGGCTTGACCTTATTTTGCTATAAATTCTTTTATTTCTGAGAGTGTTTTCATTCATCTTGAATGCCTTGACTTGTTCCCTTAAAGTAAATTATTTCAGAATTAGGACTTTTAAAAAAATCTAAGAATATTTGGATGGTTAATTAACCTCTTTACAGGGAATAAGGCAGAAGGATAAAAACCATAAAAATCTATCTTCAAGAAGGAACTTTTTTGGTTTTGCTTGAAGAACAGTAGATTTTTAGACAAAAAAAAATAGTACGGACACAGTATTTCTACTTCTTCCCAAGGCAAAGCTTGGTTCTGTTCATTGCCCTTTTTTTCAGAAAACACCTTTCTTGCCATGAGAGCATGTGTGCCACCAAGCATGCGCTTAAAATTCCCTGAACAGGAAGCCCATTAATGGAGTTAAAAATGTATTAATTTGTTCCCATAACTGTGCCATCTGTCACGAGGAGATTAAAAGCTATATGAAAAGAGGCACATTTGTGAATTGGGAAATACTTTTTATTCTTTTTAGTGGTTTAAGTCCTTACTATTTCCAAAGATAAGAATTTTTTTTCCTCAGGTGCCTGCCACTTCCACTCACAAGGAGACATGTTGCATGGAGGTGGATGTTGCTAGCGAAGTAGTACAGATTATTCTCATTCCATATTGTTTTTTTAAAAACAAATCCAGAATCTGAATCATAGAATTATTTAGTCTGGAAAAGACTTTTAAGATCACTACATCCAGCTGTAAATGGTCATAGGCAGCTAATTTCCAGAGACAAAGGTGACATTCAGGTGCCTAATACTAATTAAAGATACAGGCCATGAGTCTATCCTCCTCAACATGGAAAAGAAAGTAGACAAATATTTTGGTGTTTGTGGATTATATTTGAAGTGCAAAAAAAAAGATCCTGGGGTAAGTTTGTCTCTTGGCTGTTGGGTTTTAGATATTCACAGTATTAATATTGCTTTTGTTGGAAACAGCTCAGGGTTTGCTTATTCTACATCTGGAGATATCAGTGGGATGACAGATTTGCTGTCCTGGTCAAGACCTGCTTAGGTGGGAAAACAGGCCCTTACCCTGAAACATCCCATACTGTTTTAGCAGAGAGAAGTGTTTTGGAGCATACCTGGTGGCTGTGGCACATTGGTTTTAGGGAGATCATAGTAATGAGCAACATGTTCTTATGCTTGAGGAAGCTTTAATGTTCAGGGGTCAATAGGAAAAACCCTACTGAAAAAGGTTCTTCTGACATTTTCAGTCATCTCTGAAGTTGTTGCTGTTCCCAAATATCCCACTTCATTTTTTGTCCTGGATTGAAGCTTTCAAGTTTTCTGCCCAAGCTGAATTTACATCTTCCTGCAGCTTACACCTTGTAAAAATCATTGAGGATATAACTATCAACTTGGGGAAAATAAAACTCAGAGCATGGGAGCTAATCAGACAAGAATGAGAATATTACAAGCAACAATTCATGTAAGTTTATTCTTAAAAGAGATGAGTGAAAATCTTACATATTTACAGGTCCTGCTCAGCAGAATTTAACACTGGTGCTGCTTGCTGGGATTCCTCATACCTGGCCAGTAACAGCAGGTAACATTTCCCTAAAGACAGTGTAAAGCACCATACTCAGTCCACAAGAAGGATTTGAAGTTGGGGTTTTAAGTGTTAAGAGCACTAACCACCACAGCTTGAGTAAAAGAAATTAGTTTCTTCACTGGTAGCAATTGTTCAGAGCTGTCATATAGAGCTACCAGATGTAACCTGATGCATCTACAGTAATTTTGATTGGTTCCACAAAACTCAAGAATCATGCATTGGTACTTCTGCTCTTTATGCAGATCATCCACATAGGTCTGGTGGTACTTTCATTAGTTGGACAGTCGAAAAAAGCTTATACTTCGGAGTCAACACTGACAAGCTTCTTGGTAACAAGGCTCAAGTGACAGTTTTCATATTTGTCATAGTAAATGCAATAAACCTGAGCCAACTTATGTATAAGCAGTACATCCTCTGCAATGGGAAGTCTCCAGGAAAGTGCTTCTTGATAGTCATTTTCCAGCCAAACATTTTGCAATGAGATGCTCTCTGGAGCTGTCTGGAATTCCTGAAATATTGGAGTTTGAAATGTGGTAGCTGGTCCTGGAACAAGGTAAAAATGTGACTGTTTTTACAGTAAATAAATGTCCCTCTTTAAACAGCATTTTGGGAGGACTGAATTAGGGTTATGTACCTTCATTGTACATTGCAAAGTATTCCAAGCAGACCAGGAAGTTGGTTGGAACAGAAGATGGTGACTTGGCAAGCACTGTACAGGCTATCTGGAGTCAGGGATATTTATAATGATCACATAATTGGAGGTCTAAAAAGTATCCACATGCAAATAGAAAATGAATTTACAAATCAATCCCTAAAAAAGTAGTTGATTTTTTAGAATTACAAATATATTGTTGTCCCAGTTTTTTATCATCATTATTTTTAACAAATAAAATCTTCAGTTGAAAGCACAAAAAAAAAGATTATTTGAGTTTTACCTTTTGTTTGTGTTCATCTCAGATACCTACCATACCCATTTTCTGAAAGGGTATTCCTCATCTTAGGTATCCAAAAACTGAAGCACACATGAGAACCAGCCATATGTGAAAAACTTGGCTTACTATTGTGGTGGCCACTGTCCTGTGTGTTTGCAATACATAGAGTACCTTTCTGTAACTGACAGCTTAAGATCTAAAATGTACATTGAATGAACAAGACGTATTGAAGCAACAAGAAATGACATTACCCTAATCTCAGCTATCCCTGTCTCTTTTCCACAATATGTACTGTGGAGAAAAGGTTAGTTCAGCAACTGGCTGTTAAAGTATTGTCAGCTTCCTAGATTTTATTTAGATTTAAAACTAATAAAGTTTCCAGCTCTGCCATTACAAAGAAAAAACAGGAAACAGAATCCTGGATGCTTACACATACACACACACAAAGGCAAATGAAAAGTGCCAAAACATCTTTACAATGATACGCATTTCTTTTTAAGCCAACAGAATAACTTTTCAGGTACTGGTTAAGTTGTATTTTGGGCTTTCAAAAAGCTTGGAGTTTAAAACAAGAATGCTGCTCCTTCCCCAAAGAGGTCACTTTGGATGAGGCATCAGTAGTGGCAGGGCACCCTGTGAGTGTGCATAGGGTGTGTCTTGAAGCCTGGAATAGCAAGGAAGAGAAAGTACCATAGCTTGCGGTGAATCATGGAGGTACTGAATTAATCTGAAAGCAGGGAAGTTATGGAAGTTTGAAAGTTACAGATAAATGACAGAAAAATATTTTTTTTTTTCCAAAGCATGATAACTGCAAGTAAAGCCTGAAGTAATTGTTTTATTAATAAACCTGCTTCTGCTCCCTCTGCATTCCCACTTCTTATACTCTCACTCTGACACTGCCTCTGTTCAGAGTTTACGTCCTTTTTTTTCCCTCTTCTCCTAGACATAAAAGCCTAATGGCATTAATGAGATCATAAGGCGTTTATTATGCCATAAAACACTGAAACCAGCTTTGAACACTTGGAATTTCTTTTTATGTGCAGATATTTTATTAGAACATTAGCAATGGGCACAGCAGTTTTGGAGTCTAAATGATTTGCCACTGTTTTTGCTTGCAGTGGGTTTTGTGTCTGTTTGGTTTTGGGTAGGTTTCGGGTTTGTTTGGTTTGGGTTTTTTTTCAGATGACCTAGAGGAATAAGGGGAAGAGGCTCTTGATACAAGATTAATGGCTCTGAAGCTATGAAAGAATGAAATTTTGGAAAAAAAGAGAACCCATAACAAAGAACTTAACTCTACTTTAGCTACCCTAATATTTCCCAGTGATTCCTGAATTTGGTACTAAGGATAAATTACAGGGATTAATGTGAATTTTCCTATATTCTTTGCCTTGTGAATGTTCCACAAAAATCAATTTCTAAAGAAGAAGTTGATATATCCCTCTTCTAATAATGTATTCAGCAAGTCACCTAAGCACATGCTTATGTATCTTTAATCACATTGTTTTGATGGATTTGGCTATAATATTCCAGCAGGTTCTAAATATATTCAAGTACTTGAGTGCTCTGCTGAACGAGGTGATAGAAGCAGAAAACACAGCTTAGAAATGCATGTATACTACTTAAGCAGCAAAAATGCCAAGCAAGACTTAACTATCATCCTTATTTCTATATTTATCAACACTGTTGGGAGTACAAGACAACATCTTGGGATTTACCACAACCAGAAGCCAGTCCTGACTGCTGCAATGGAACTTCAGATTTCTATCAGCATACAGCTGCTGCTGTGTCCATCTCCACCCAACCAATAACACTACACCTTAAGCCTACTAATTGTTCAGGGTTATCTTACATGACCTGGGTCTCAGAATAATTGAAAGAATTTTAAAATTCTTTTTTAAAAATAATGCTTTACTTAAGTCCAGAACACATGATATTATAAAATAATCTAATGATTATATAGTTGTTCATATCGTTCAACTATTTCTTCCACTGCAGTGAGTCTTAACTATGCTGCCTCTCTGCAAAGTATCATGGATTTCCCAGTTGAAGGTCAGATAGAGAAAACATTTTATAGGATAGCATGGAACTACTTTATTTGGTTTTATTACACAATATATTTTTAAATCCTGAAAACGTAAATTTACACACAAGATTTCCCTTATGTCGGTTCATTTTAAGATGGTATCTGTCTTTATAAGTTCTGCTCATTTGTCTACCAATACAAATTCTTCTCCACAGAATGAACTAGAGGGTTTGTCTTTGCAGGTGCAGTTGCTCAAGAAAAGGAAAACATAATTTTGCAAACAGACAGTCTTGGTAATTCTTTTAAATTTTTTTTTTTTTGTATTCTTGGAATGACATTGCACTACCGAGTCTCCTAAGCTCCAGCGCCAGACATCAATAACATTCTAGAAACTGATGGGCAGAGACAGCCTGTCACTCATCCTGCCTCTTGCTGCTGTAACTTAAACAGATGCCTTACAGAAAGGCCCACTTCAAGAGGGAAATCACTGCACCCAGGACAACAGAAGTGCATTTGTAGGTCTGGTTCTGGGAACGTAACTCATCCAGCCTCAACATCTTGTGTGCAATAAATAACATCTCTGTAAAATCCACTGTGAGGTAACTATGCTTTCTAGACATCATGACAGGACTATCAAGGAGGTGCTAACCATTTCAAGGCTGTGAGTCTTGCTGTACTAGTAAACCACAGAAAAAAACAAATAAAAAAAAGGATGCTGGTTGCACGCCTAGAATATTCATTGATGTCTCCCAAGTTTTGCATAAAACTACATCATATTACAATGCTTTTTGCTTTTGCATTGTATTAGAGGACAATGTTGATTTTCGTAGTGACTGCTGCTAGAAACAGTGCACCCAGTAGATCAGCCATGTAAAAAGCAGGTGAGGTTTTGAGTCCATAAGGGCACATTTTATGAATCTAAATTATTGTTACAGACAAATAAAAACTGCCATATCATTCAGACTTACAAATGTAAATTTTCTTGTGTAGTTAAAACACAACTTTCTAATTAGAAGAGTAAAAAATCTGGCATGTGACCTTTTCTCAAATATGTGAACAATATAGTATCAACCATGATACAAACTGATGGGCAGAATTTGAATACGGGAATCAGCTCTTTTACTCAAAGCCTGCCTTCCCAAAACTTTATTTCAGGAACAGGAGCATCATTTCCCAAGTATTATAATTTTAGGGTGTGTCGCAAACCGAGATAGGAAAACTGCGACTCACTGCCCTACACAAAGGGGATCGAGGGCTGAGGACCACTCCCTGTCACACTCACAAACAGTGTTTAAAAATCAATAGGTTTATTAAAGGCACTACTGTCTAGGCGGGGTTATTGCTACAGAACTACAGAGCAACAGCAATCGTAGGGAAGAATAATGCAATACAATACAGCAACAGTACAATACAATACAAACAATCCTATCCCCCTCCCAACCCCCCCCCCAATCTCGGTCCCGGACAGAAAATGAGGGAGAGAACTTGGAGAGAGCCTTTGGGGAGATTAAAGGAAGCAACATACGAATCATAAATGTAAATGTTGCTTAAAACATTTACTTTTTTTAAACTTAATGCCTTTTAAAAAAAATCACAGTTAAAACAAAGGTCAGTAAATTTAGGTCCTGTATGGTTATATCACTGCTCTTCCCTCGTGAGCAATAATCAGGAGTAAGAAGCAAAATATAAAAGTGTACAGCGAGAATATTAAGGCTTAGCACTTATTTATTTCTACTGTCATTTAAGACCCACAAAATTTTCAAGTTTATAAGAAGTACTGTCTGTAGTAATTTAAAATAGATTCTACTAGTCCCTATAATTTGGGTCTTCAGTCAAACTGTGTCTTAATAGTGCCAATATTCTACTGACAGTGTCTATCACCACTCAGCAAATGATGCCTGCTTAAATGCCTTATTCTTTCTGGCCTCTAAGCCTCTGGATACACTTAGTTAAGTTACTTCTGACCCTGCAGATACTCCAAATCAGGATACACCCTCTGGTATTTGTTTTCAAACTTCTTAACTTAATGGAGCTTAAATTCTGGGTAAGTCTCTGGATGATATTTTAATATAAATGCTGAAACAGAACTTACTGTAAAACTTGAGAGGTTTAGGAACCTAGCCTTGTCTCCTGATTGTTTGAATTAAAAACTGCTTGGATATAGCTGAAGAGTTAATTTTCACTTCCACGTTTCCATTGGCTATCCTCTACCTCTGTTCAAGGACTTACAGACAGAGAAAGAGTATCAAAAATCGACATCACTGTTTCAAACAGTGCCTCAGAACTAGTCATGCATATCTAGGAATTAGAGATGTGACCAAGACACAGAAGCTGAACAGCTTTTGCTCATGACTCCCACACGTCGTTTGCGCAGCTTAAGCCTCATCAGTAAGTAAAACTTTGAGATGCATGATCCAGATACTTGTAACCTCATCAAGTGGCTCAGCCCTTGTATGACAAGAGCCTGTATGACAAGTGGAGGGCAGTGGTCACAAGCAGGAAGTGTGAGGATAGTTTCACTGACTTCCTCCACTGTGTCCCAGACTTGGTGCCTTGTCATCTCACCCTTCCTGGTGTCCCATGAACACATCAACTGTCCCTCTCCATCCTTCAGCACCTTATTCCACGGTTATTTTTTGTAGGTGATGGCAGCTCTTCCACCAAATACCCTTTCAAGATTTAAAAAGTGGCAGATTTCTGATACACCAATTCATATACATACTTTGTGCAGCGTTCACACAGTAAAGGTGACATCTTCAATGGTTCTCTGCTCAGACAAGGCAGAAAGCACCTGAACTTGTGCTGGAGGAGTGCCACAATCACTTTTTCTTCCTACAATGTCACAGGAGGAAAAAAAAAGAAAAGAAGCAATGTAGGTGGTGGCTGATGCCTCAGGTATCTGGAGTACACTACATAAACTTACACTGGTCTGGCCTCAGCTACACAGAAACATGTTAATTCTAGATTCTGCTAAAATTAATAGAAGCTTCCAATGGCAGGCACATAAGAGAATATGAAAGAACTATGTCCAAAAGTCTAAACAGTTTAGAAAGTAAAAATATTAAGTATAGGCAAATCGAATTATGTGTGGAGTTGCTAAATGCAAACACTATGGACATTCAAGGACAATGTACATGTAATTTATGCTAATCAGCAAGATGATTATACTGATTGACTGCCCTCAGGTACCTCCGTAACCTCCATACCTCCTACTTCCCGTCACTACTGAAATGTGATTGAAGATCAAGTTTTGCCTTTGCAGTTTCAGAGACATTCAAGGCCACTTTGTGACTTCAGGCTCTTTTACAATTACAGCCATCCAGCCCATAAATTCAGAGACAACATGAAAACTGCTGAAACAGACAAGATGTGACTGCCAGTTCTGCAGCAGAGGGATGGTCAAATCATAGTGATGCACTTCATGCAAATTCCAGTGCTCTGATGGCTACTCTGTAGAAAGCTCCCCAAAAGAGATTGAAAGATGAGAGAGAGGAGGTAAAGGTAAAATATTTAAGTCTTTCAAATGATTTCTAGCAAGTCTGTATTCCAGTTTAAACTGACAGTGTTCAGCTCCATGGGACTCAGATGCTGTGACCAAGCCTCACTCAGCCAACAAAAAAGGCTTAATCTTAGTCTTTGCTGTATATCCATTCAGACTTGCCCTTGTGGAGGCCAGAACTGTAACTGCAGGTCCAGATGTCTTCATTCTGCCATCAGCCAAGTTAGAAATCTCACCTCCAAATCTTCTTGGACTCCAGGCCCTGAGCTCACCATCCAAATCCAAATTCAATCAATCGCAGGGGTTTTAATTTGGTTTTTGGTTTCTTTTTTGTCATGGAAGAAGATTAAAGATGTAAAACACTTCTCAGAACAAGGTCTGGAGAAAGATTCTGACTCCATTTTAATTTTACAGACAGAAAAG
This sequence comes from Hemiprocne comata, assembly GCA_020745705.1. Classification (NCBI taxonomy): domain Eukaryota; kingdom Metazoa; phylum Chordata; class Aves; order Apodiformes; family Apodidae; genus Hemiprocne; species Hemiprocne comata. The sequence continues at coordinate 40,320,474 of CM036588.1, forward strand.
CTGACCCCTTTTTAAAACCAACAACATCTGGTGCAAAACGGAGTGGTATCACTTTTCGACTTTCACAAACCTCCCTGAAGGGGACAATTAGTGCTGTATATTATTGTATTGTTGTTGTTCCCTGTGCTACACAGCCACCCATGGAGAGGGACACCTCAGCCCTGCAGCTAAAGAGTCACCTAGTTTGAATTCTCATGACGCTTTAAATATTAGCTAATTATGGTACTACCAGGACCTTTGCACAGCCACCAGAAAAATGACTGCTCACAGATTTAGGCAGCTGCTGGAAGAAGTGGTTTGTGATTCTCTGTGGTACCTAAATATGGTGGTGAAAGTGGCGATTAGGTGCCCATTTGTGAACTGAGCTCTTATAGTACCGATTCAATTAAAGCTTTTTTTTTTTTTTTTTTTTTGGCAGTTTAAGTTTACACTAATTTAGAACTGTGCTCCCAAAGCTAACTAGACTTCTCACACACTCAAATTTGGATATATGTTGTCTAAGTTCTTTGCAGAATCAGGATCAAGAGAAATAGCTGTCACTGACAATTTTAAAAAATGTTTAAAATCAAGTAAAAAGACATTATGAACATTGAAAAGGAAAAATCTACATAAAGAATATGAAAGAAAAAAACCCCAACCTTAGTCCATGCTACAGAAAGTGACAGAACAATAAATACAGAAAGTTCACTTTATTTAGTGATAATTGATGAGGATTACTGTCCACTTGCTGGTTTTGATCAAACCTAATTTCTCAGCTCAATCACCATAATATCATGTTTTGAGAATCCCAGAGGAAGGCAATATTTTTCACGTTTAGCAACCTTTCTGCCTTTGCACACACAAGGAGTTGCAGTTTCTAGTAAATCTGATATTCTGATTTCTTTTTTGAAGTAATTATAGGATATTAGTTGACTAGATACACAGTACATTAATTTTTATAGTTTATCCTGCAAATGTTAGGGTTTTTTTCTGAAACATAAGCACCCAGAAGAAAAGCAAAAACCCAGGCAGTAAAGGCTCAAGAGTGGGAAAATGCATTTTTAGGAGATTTTGTGTAGGAAAAAGTAGACATGATCCAGAGCTGACTAATCACTATCCAAACCCCTCTTGTAGGCCTTTATCAGTGTTTTAAGCTTGCACCAAGCAGTGGGTGTTTGATAGCTGATTACAGACATTCTTATTTTTCCAGATTAGCTGTAAAATGGTTTTATTATATTCCTTCTGTTTGCTCATACAACCAGTTTTTATTATTGCCACTGTGGAAGGAAGCTAGTTTATCTGTGAGTACAGATGTAGTAATTTGCAGAGATGGCAAACCAGAAAATAATTGCTTACCAATGTGCTTTATTTTGTTTGTCGGCTTTCAGAGAATTCCTTCTGGGTTTATAGATGTGATCATGAGTTACTGTTAGGACTACATGACAAAAACCCAATATTGCATCTCCTACATAATCACAGTTACTCCCCACTGATCACCGGGTAGTTTATGTGTTGTTTTGTAATTTTTTTTAAGAACTAAGTTATTTCAAACCTACCCTTCCTTTTTGTGGTTTAACCCAGCCAGGAACTAAGCTGCACACAACCACTGACTCTTCCTCAGTGGGAGAGAACTGGCAGAGAAAAAATGAGAAAAATTGTGGGCTGAGTTAAAGACTATTTAATAGGTAAAGCAAAAGCTGGGCTTACAAGCAAAGCAAAATAAGGAATTCATTCACTGTTTCCCACCAGCAGGCAGGTGTTCAGCCATCTCCAGGAAGCAGAGCTCCATCATGTGCAACGGTTACTTGGGAAGACAAATGTCCTCACTCCGAATGTCCCCCCTTCGTTCTTCTTCCTCCAGCTTTACATGCTGAGCATGACGTCATATGGTATAGAATATCACAGAATCATAGAATCACAGAATCCTAGGGGTTGGAAGGGACCTCAACAGATCATCTAGTCCAACCCCCCTGCCAGGCAGGGTCACCTAGAGCACATCACACAGGAACTTGTCCAGGCGCGTTTTGAATGTCTTCAGCGAAGGAGACTCCACAACCTCTCTGGGCAGCCTGTTCCAGTGCTCTGTCACTCTCACAGTAAAGAAGTTTTTTCTGATATTTACATGGAACCTCCTATGCTCCAGTTTGCACCCATTGCCCCTTGTCCTATCACTGGATGTCAATGAAAAAATCCTGGCTCCATCATCCTGACACTCCCCCTTGACATATTTGTAAACATTGATGAGGTCACCCCTCAGTCTCCTCCAAGCTAAAGAGGCCCAGCTCCCTCAGCCTTTCCTCATAAGGAGATGTTCCACTCCCTTAACCGTCTTTGTGGCTCTGCGCTGGACTCTTTCAAGCAGTTCCCTGTCCTTCTTGAACTGAGGGGCCCAGAACCGGACACAATATTCCAGATGCGGCCTTACCAAGGCCAAATAGAGGGGGAAGAGAACCTCTCTTGACCTACTAACCACACCCTTTCTAATGCACCCCAGAATGCCACTGGCCTTCTTGGCCACAAGGGCACATTGCTGGCTCATGGTCATCCTCCTGTCCACCAGGACCCCCAGGTCCCTTTCTCCTACACTGCTCTCCAGCAGGTCAGCCCCCAGCCTGTACTGGCACATGGGGTTGTTCTTCCCCGGATGCAAGACTCTACACTTGCTCTTGTTGAATTTCATCAAGTTTCTCCCCACCCAACTCTCCAGCCTGTCCAGGTCTCACTGCATGCCAGCACAGCCTTCTGGTGTGTCAGCCACTCCTCCCAGTTTAGTGTCATCAGCAAAACTTGCTGAAGGTACACTCTGTTCCCTCATCCAGGTTGTTGATGAAAATATTGAACAGTACTGGTCCCAGTACCGACCCCTGAAGGACTCCACTAGTCACAGACCTCCAACTAGATTCTGTCCCATTGACCACAACTCTCTGACTTCTTCCTTTCAATCAGTTCATGATCCATCTCACTACCTGATCATCAAGACCACACTTTCTTTTGGTCAGTTTGGGTCAGCTGTCCCAGCAGTGTCCCATACCAATTTCTTGCTCACCCCCAGCCTACTTGCTGGTGGGCTAGCGTAAGAAGTAGAAAAGGCCTTGACTCTGTGTAGACGCTGCTCAGCAATAACAAAAACATCTCTGCATTATCAGCACTGTTTTCAGCACAAATCCAAAACATAGCCCCATACCACCTCCTATGAAGAAAATTAACTCTACTCCAGCCAAAACCAGCACAGTTTTACTTTTGCTTGCTCACGGAACCTGACCTTAGTGCTCTAGCAGACAACCCAGTGATGCATGTCACTGTTGGAAATGTGCAACTTTTCTTATCAGCTTTACAGCTTTCTTTGCTATTACCTTCTAGAATAAGGACAACTGTTGCAATACAATTAAGACTCCTACTAATGAGTTTGTTCACCCAAGCTATCTGCTGACATCACATACAGACAAGATAAACAGGCAATTATCATGGAGAACATTTGCTAAACAAAGCTATAATTAATAATAAATGAAACTGAGTTCCCAACTACTTAAATACAGTAATTAATTATCATGTACCCCGAAGCTATTTGTATAGAGCATATAATTTACTAGTCTGTGTGATCTCAGCTGTTTTCCCTGAAGCCTTTAGAGCTATCTTTTGCATAACTTTAAACTTCAGGATATTGCTTGTGCAAGTTTCTTCTGGCTTCTGCCCCAACTCTCTCCATTATAATGCCAAGAAATGTTATATTGCATTTCTGTTGAAGAAATTACACCTTTAAAGACCAGCATATAGCAAATACTAGAATTCATAGAATCATAGAATGGTTAAGGTTGGAAGGGACATTAAAGATCATCTAGTTCCAACCTCCCTGCTATGAGCAGGGACACCTCACACTAGAACAGGCTGCACAAAACCTCATTCAACCTGGCCTTCAACACCTCCAGAAAGGGGGCATCCACAACCTCCCTGGGCAACCTATTCCAGTGCCTAACTACCCTCATGGTGAAGAATTTCTTCCTGATGTCTAACCTAAATCTCCCCTCTTTCAGTTTAAAACCATTACCCTTTGTCCTATCACTACCCTCTCTGGTGAAAAACCCCTCCGAAGCTTTCCTCTAGGCCCCCTTCAGGTAAATATTGAAAGGCTGCTATAAGGTTTCCCTGGAGCCTTCTCTTCTCCAGGCTGATCAGCCCCAACTCCCTCATCCTGTCTTCACAGCAGAGGTGCTCCAGCCCTTTGATCATCTTTGTGAACCTCTTCTGGACCCTCTGCAACAGCTCCATGACTTTCCTGTGTTGAGGGCTCCAGAACTGTGCACAGTACTCCAGGTGGTGTCTCATCAGAGCAGAGTAGAGGGGCAGAATCACCTGCCTCACACTGCTGGCCATATTTCTTTTGATGCAGCCTCTCTGGGCTGCAAGGGCACACTGGCAGTTCATGTCGAGCTTCTCATCTACTACCACCCCCAAGTCATTCTCCTCAGGACTGCTCTCTAGCCATTCTCCCCACAACTTGTATTCGTGCCTGGGGTTGTGCCGACCCAGGTGCAGGACCTTGCACTTGTTGAACTTCATGAAGTTGGCACTGGCCCACCTCTCCAGCCTGTCAAGGTCCCTCTGGATGGCATCCCTTCCCTCTAGGGTATCAACTCCTCCACAAAGCTTGGTATTGTCAGCAAACTTGCTGAGGATACACTCAATTCCACTGGCCATGTCTCCAACAAAGATGTTGAACAGCACTGGTCCCAGTACCGACCCCTGAGGAACAACACCACTCGTCACTTGCCTTCACTTGGACACTGAACCATTGACCACAACTCTCTGGGTGCAGCCATCCAGTCAATTTGTTATCCACCAGGTGGTCCATCTGTCAAATCCATGTCTTGTCAGTTTGGAGACCAGGGTGCCGTGTGGGACAGCGTCAAATGCCTTGCACAAATCCAGGTAGATTATGTCAATTGCTCTGCCATTATCCACTATCTCTGTAGCCTTGTCATAGAAGGCCACCAAATTGGTCAGGCATGATTTGCCCTTAGAGAAGCCATGTTGGCTGTCAGCCATCACCTCCTTATTTTCCATGTGCCTTAGCAGATTTTCCAGGAGGAGCTGTTCCATGATCTTGCTGGGCACAGAGGTGAGACTGACTGGCCTGTAGTTTCCTGGTTCTTCCTTTTTCCTCTTTTTAAAAATAGGGGCTATGCTACCTTTTTCCAATCAACGGGAACCTCACCACACCATGACATCTCATATATCATGGACAGAGGTTTAGCAACTGCATCTGCCAGCTCCCTCAGGACCCATGGATGGACCCCATCAAGTCCCATAAACTTGTTCACCTTGATGTTCTCTTTAGATGAACCTGTTCTTCTCCTATCCGGGGGGGGTGCTTTGTTCTCCCAATCCCTGCTTTCGCCTGCTGTAGTCTCTGCAAGGAGACTGGAGCGCTTGCCTGAGAAGACTGATGCAAAGAAGTCTTTGAGAACCTCAGCCTTCTCAATATCCTACATAGCCAGATCTCCTGTCTCCTTCAGGAGAGGGCCTACATTTTCCTTGGTTGTCCTTTTATCCCCAACACATTGCATTCAAGTGAATTAGATCTGGCTGACAGACCTGTTTCTGTCACCCATCATACACAATCAGCACTCAGATGTACAATAAGCAATTTGGAGGTAGTCAGCACTTTCCTTCATATTGTTCACTTTAAAAATTATTAACAGGTTGGTTTTCATCACTAGGCATATTTACCAGCCAGTTTTGAAAGTATTATGTAATTTAAACTCTTATTACACACAGTACCACTTCTTCAGAAAATTAGATATTTTATTTTATGTAAAACCAGATCTTTCCTACAAGAGGTTCCAGCATCATCATAGATCCACAGGCCATGCAATGCCTTCAGCATTTAAGTGATCACCCTGAGAGAGGGATCATGTAGTACTAGGCTGCTGGTAATACTAGTCACACAATGTTTTTACAAAAGTACAGTCCACAGCTCCGAGATTATCACTTGTTTCCACACCTTCATTTCTCACCGGACTTCTTTCAAATGATGCTAAGAAGTCATAAGCCTTGTCCTGGAGGCTTTCCAAATTTGGAAGCCAGACTAACGACAGGGTTGCGTGTTTTCAGTGACAAAGACCAGACATTTTCAGAACAGGCCTGTTCATATTTGCCCAGTGACATAAGGCACTGTAAGGACCCTGGTATAGAAGGGAAAACCACAGCATCCACACAGGCCAGCCCCACTGGCATTATGCACCTCTTTCTGCCAACATACCAAGCATTCCTCGCCATCTCTTTCACTTCCCCAAGCTACAGAGTTCATGCTACAGTTCCCAGCACCTTAAGTCCTTTTTTAATCTGCATTTATTCTGGTTTTTATGTCTTCTGACTGCCTGGTCAGCCATTCCTTGAGAGAAAACACTAGATCTAGTCTATCTGCAGCTATGTTTCTCTGTCCTTCGCAAATCAGTCATATCTACACTACAAATGCCTAATTAAGTAATTTTAAAAGGCACTGTCTCCATGAAATGCAGCATCAGCGTGTTATCTGGTACCCCATAATATTTCCCATGTAATCTTATTTTAACATGATTAATTTCTGAAGATGAGTCAAGTTGGTAATAAGCATGATAATTGCCATAAAGCATATAATGACTTCTTTATGTGGCAGACTCCTGCTGTTGACCTTGCCAATTGTACATAAGAATTAAAGGAAACCTACAGCCCAAAGTAAATATATGTAAGTTCAAATTGTAGTCCTTGGAAATGCATGTATTTAACTAAAAGTCTTAACAGGATGGGGCACACCATCTATGGCAGACTTGAAATTATCTGGGTGTAATGATGGCAACAGTGGCCAGGTGCTTGTTGCAAGCATGACCTGAGCCTGAAACTGGATGCTGATAACTGTCAGGTGCTATACCGTGGCTTATTTTTGTATGGACTGTGTGGTTTTAAGTTATGTATTGTTAGGGACTTTTCTGAGTAAGGAAAATTAAAGTAATTAAATAAAATAAGACAAAAAAAGAAGAAATAATTAAACCAAAATATTTTTGCATATTTTAATAACTTTGACTTTTTTCCAAAAACTAGATCTAAATTCTATACAAAAGTGAACAGATGAAGGGATTGCAAATCCAAAAATGGCCAACAAGTGATTGCTAGATTTCAAACAGTGACCTCCCATCACATCTGTAAATCTCTGCTTGGCAAAACCTTCCTGCTTCAGGAGACTCATCCTCCAAACCACAGAAGTCTGGGATGGTAAAGACTAAACCTGGGGTGTCTTCTCTTCACATCTCTCACAGGTGTATGGTCCTTTGCCACTATCTTCTGCTCTGTGAGGGTTAGAGCCAGTACCAAGATGGGTGGTTTAAATCACCATCTCATGTTTCTGGGAAGCCACTACTTGCACCAGGGAATGCCATTAGACATGAACAGCAATTACAGCATCAACAGGAACCCTGGTGAGGAAAGGTGAGGTGAGGTGAGGTGAGGTGAGGTGAGGTGAGGTGAGGTGAGGTGAGGTGAGGTGAGGTGAGGTGAGGTGAGGTGAGGTGAGGTGAGGTGAGGCAGCAGGTGTTTATCCAAAAGGAGCTTCACACAGAAAATATTCTGGCAGGTGAAGTACAAAGACTTGAAAATAGCTCAGGCAGCCCAAAATCACAAGTAAGCGGAGAATGTGGGAAATCTGGAACTGTGCAGATAGAAGATTAACTTTGTTGTGATCAGGTACCTGACAGTATGTTTCACCTGTAGCTATGTGTGCAAATAATATAATACAAGAGATCTGTAGCATGGGATTACCTGTTTGGAGGTCCCCAGTAAGAAATTCCAGGAGAATTATTGCCAAAAGTGTTGGAAGTCAGCTGAAGAAGGTGGCTGCTGGGAGTCTGCTGTTGGTGGTATTCAAGTTAGCCAAAGATAGTACCCAGTAGCACACAGAGTTAGAGAGCCCTTTTCCTTGGTGATGGAGGAAAAAAAAATGGCTTGGACATTAAGTGTGTAGAATGTAATCAAACCACATTCTGAATTAGGTTCATGGTCCCTCTTGATGGATAGGCTTAATATCAAGTGTGCTGCAGCTTTACTATCCTGTGTTTGGAGTTAGTGCTTTTCCTTTTTCTGCAGAACACTGGACAGTAGTCCTGTTCAAAAAAGCTATTTCTACTTTTGTGTGCATATGTGAGAAAAATTGTAAAGACACAGCTTTTGTATATAATCTCTCTTATTTCTTTTGATTAGCCTCGAGGTCAGAAACTTTGATCTTCTGGTTGAAAAGGATGTGCAACTAACCCTGTCTGTAGCCAACTGTGTTTATCAGCAGCACATTTTTTCTGTAGCTATGTGAAAAATGAATACTGTATTGGTCTTCTAGAAGCAGCTTAGAAATTGAAAGCCTTTCTTACCTCCTGAAATATCTCTTAAATTCAAACTTAAAGACTTTTGCAAGTAAAAGTAAAAACAGGCTATTCTGTACAAAAATATTTCTGGTCTTATACTTTTTACATATTGTCCACGGAGCTGACAGTCTTTAAACAATCACCTCGATGTTCTTAGGGGCACAAGTGTTCAGCAGTTAGGTTTTTTTCAACTGGATCATATCATATATATGTTTCTAAAAATACCTCTGTGACATAACTGTTTTCACAATTTTACTTCCTCAAAATTTATATTAATAAAGTTCTGCTTGAACTTTTAAGTCTTCTTCCACTTAACTAGAAATATCAACAGTGTGGCAGGAAAAAATCTTTTCTGTCTCTGCAGGCTGAAAAAAATTCATTCCTAGACTTTGTCCAAAATTAGCCTTCAATTTATTTGGAAGATATCTAAGATGGAAAACGTGGTCCCACTAAAATCAATTGATGTGCACTATGTGACAGCAGTGGTAGTAACATTTTAGTCCGAGATCTTAACTACCACTGGATGAATGCTTTCTGAATATCAGTTCCCAAAATTACACAAGAAGTACAGATATTAATTGTCCTTAGTACTACTTCACACAAATTAGTTATTTTTTTGTACCTCTTGTCTTTTTCTTATGTTAAAAGTTTCATTGATAATTTCCCATAACATTTTTGAATCCCTGAGAAAAAAATGATATGCATTTTAAGTTAATCTTTGCTGTTAACTAAAGTCTTTTATAACAAAGTAAAAGCAGGAAGCATGTAAATTGGAGGCAGTTAAAATATTAGTCTGGAATGACCCCAAAGGAATGACGAGCATGTCACTATTTTGGAACGCCAGTTCTCTTAGTTTGTAACTCTTTTGTTAAGTTCTAAGCTTGAAATTTATAGTTTCTGACACTGATCCACAGGATCTCACCTTCTTTCAAGGTATATTTTGAGGATGAATGGGCAGTCACATTCTTTTATATCATCTTCCATATCACAAAAAAAAAAGTGCCTGTGCCAACAACACTTTGTTCTATTTCCAAGACATGTTGTCTCAGCAGGAGGGTAACTGTGGGATATAATCTCAAAATACCTTGATTATTCAATTTTTTAAAATATTATATACTTCATGTCAGTAACGCAGACAGGTGTTTCTCTGTCACAGACAATGGCAGCAGTCCTGGAAGCTTTGAAATACACAGACTGAGAACGGGCAAAAAGTTCAGTGCTGAAGGGATTTTTTTTATTCCATCAGTAAATCAAATGTTTATCCTTATTAATTACAAGTCACAAAATTTGCTAGGCTAGCAATCAGTCCTCAAGTGGGTCTAAAGATCTTGTTCCACATGAAAAATCATGAAAAGAAGTAGTTAAAAAAAAAAAAAAGTTTGCTAATTGCTTGGCACCTCATTCAGGGAGCAGGATGCTTATATTCACAACCCATTGCGCATTGACCTTACTCTCTCTTGGTAACTTGACAATATTCTTGGGGTCAATAATACAATAAATTAACAAAACTTCAGTGTTGTTAAACCTTTTAAGTATGTTCTTTTAGCACTCAGTTTTTTCTAATGAGGCCGCTGGGAAGTTCAAACATTTTTGCTTAAAAACAATTTTGGAAGACAGTCAGAGGATTTGTTTTGGTATAACTTTCTGTATTGATCACCAGATATTCCTTAGTTGGGGAGAGAAGTGTAAGGTGTTGCATCTGGGAACAAATAACCCAGGAGTGCAGTTCAGACTGGGATCTACCTGGCTGGAGAGCAGCCCTGTGGAAAGGGACCTGGGGGTCCTGGTGGATAACAGGCTCAACATGACTGAACAGTGGGCTGTAGTGGCAAAGAAAGCCAACAGGATGCTGGGCTGCATCAACAAGGTCATCACCTGCAGAGATAAAGAAGTCATCATCTCTACTTGGTGCTTGTCAGACCACACCTGGAGATATTGTGTTCAGTTTTGGTCCCTGCTCTACAAAAATGATGCAGACAGGCTGGAGAGGGTCCAGAGAAGGGCCGCAAGGATGATCAGAGGACTGGAGAACCTGCCATAGGAAGAGAGGCTGAGAAAACTGGGTTTGTTCAACCTTGAAAAAGAAGGCTTCGGGGAGACCTTATTACCATGTTCCACTACTTAAAGGGTGGCTACCAAGAAGATGGAGGCTCCCTGTTTAAAGGAGTCACATGGGAAGGACAAGGGGTAATGGGCACAAGTTGCTCCTGGAGAGATTCCGATTGGACACGAGGTAAATTTTTCACCATAAGGAGAGTCAAACTTTGGAATAGTCTCCCAAGGGAAGTGGTAGATTTGCCCACACTGGACAGTTTTAAGTCTCAGCCGGCCAGGGTGCTGAACCATGTCATAAAAACTACAGTAGTACCTAGAAAGGTTGGACAGGATGATTCTTGAGCTCCCTTCCAACCTGGCATTCTAAGATTCTATGATAGGATTGCGTGCCATGCTGTAGTCTTTTAGAAACAACCCTTTTTCCTACTGAATCTGCCCTACATTGGGTAAATAACCCAGCACAAGTGGACTGTGGAAACTGCTGCTGTGCATCCTGGTGGTGTACCTTCACCCTCTCCAAGCTAGGAGAGGGTCCAGCCTCTCCCTGGCCTCATGAATTATTGATCTATGCAGCTAGGCAGAGCTTCAAGAACAGGGATTTAGAGAAACTTGCACTGCAACAGTTAGAGGCTTGGTGAGCAGGTACGGTGTTGAGACATAGTTCAGCCCCCTCAGGTAATAGAGGACCCTGAACTGGTGTGTCCTGAAGTGCAGGAGCCAGTTGTGGCTTCTAATTCTAGTATTTGGGTTGGTCTGAGGCATGCCACACTTCCAGAAAAAAAGAGGAGACCTAGACAGTTTGCAAGGCACTCCCATGAACACACAGATCCTGTAAGAAGAACCAGTAGTTACACTTAAAATATTCTGGTGGTTTTGAAAGATTATGACTATACTTTATATTATGAACATGCAAAAAACTAATCTCCCACAAGCCGATAGAAAAAAATATAGGTGTAAAGCAAGTGAAAGTAAGAAGGCAGATAAATTCTGTAATGAGTATTTGTTTTTTAAACACATCACCAAACATCTTATTTATCTAGTCACAGACATTACACTAGGATCGGAAGTACTGCACACCCTTGGAAATGGCTCACAATGTCAAAACAAGCTCTAGTGCTTCCACAAAGATTTGGTTTAGACATTAGGAAGAAGTTATTTAGTGTGAGGGTGGTGAGACACTGGAACAGGTTGCCCAGGGAAGTTGTGGAAACCCCATCCCTGGAAGCGTTCAAGTCCAGGCTGGATGAGGCTTTGAGCAACCTGATCTAGTGAGACGTGTCCCTGCCCATGCAGAGGGGTTGGAACTAGGTTATCTTTAAGGTCCCTTCCATCTCAAGCCATTCTATGGCTCTATGATTCTATGAACAATGTCATTACAGATGGGTAGGTATTAAGTACTCCAAAAACTCCACTGAAGAGGTGGAACAGAAACTTTAAGAAGCTTTTATGTATGCATATAAAAATGTTAGTAATTTGGTGGGTTTGTCAGAATGTAGCTTTTACTGGCATACACGGTCATTACTGAACTACAGATAAATCAGATTTGCTGCATTATGTAGTTACTCATAACTGAGTAACACTGCAATTGCCATAAAGATCCAAGCACTATAGTCAACCAATTTACAAGATAGTCTTACAAAAAAGAAATTTAGTTTTGGCAATAAAAATTTATTTTCTCTAGAGTTAGCTGGAACCTGTATCTTCTTGACCGAAGTGCTTTGGCTACTAAACAGTTACATGACCCATGATGCACAGCAATGCATATGGTCATACTTTGGTAGCTGTTGTGCTTGGCTAGAAAACAAGGAAGAGAATCGTTGCATATTTTATCTATCTATATATATAAAGTTTATGATAGCATTTATATTAAGTGAATGAGACAAAAAAAATATCACCACATTAATACACTCTGGACTTCTGTTCCAAACACACAATAAAGACAACTGCAACTATGAATGCAGGTGCTTAAAGCAATGTTGTGTAGTTGTAGACCTGTAGAATGCTAGGCACATGATGAACCTTACTACAAGGTGCTCAATATTAGAAGTTAGTAACTTGTGTTATTAATATGATGTCAGGTGTAATAAATATAAATCATAATTAAGTGGGTTAAGAATTGTCTGGCAGATCTAGAGAATCAGAACTGTCTCGGGATGGCTCTAAAATTGTTACCCCCAAGGACCAATACCTTGTCCCACAGGTCTCAGCCTCCTTAGGCTAGGAGAAGTCTACCAAAGAGTCTGCTTTTCTACAGTGGCCTCTGTGTTCATGATCTCAACCTATTTTAACATGCCAAGTTAAGCACTGCAATGTTTCAGGTATTGCTCTGTCCCTGGCAGGCAACACTTTTCAAAAAATTGGGTGCCTAGATAAGACCAGCTTTGACCCTCCAATTTCACTCAAGTACCATCTGCCTGGTCTGTCATAACCCTTTCTTACCCCTTTCATGAGCAACATGCTTTAGCCCAGCATAGTTTCACTGCAATGAACAAAAAAGTAAAAGGGTGAAATTTTAGGATCTATGAAATACATACCAGCCAAGTTGATCCAGTGGCTCCTTCTCTCCTCAAATACTCATCTTTTGATGGGCACACACTTGGATTTCCCATCTACCAGTCTGTGTTGTTAACTTAACGAGCCATTCTTTTCCTGTTATGAATTCTCCTTGGAGAAAGCTTAGCAAGTGCTTACATTGGGTGGGTAGCTGAAAGGGCAACTAAGATTAAAATATGTTATCAACCATTGCTTAATAATCATGCTAACATGCTTGTTGGGTGCAGTAAAAATGCTTGTTTACAGTTAGGACCTTTACCTCTCTATAGCAAGTAGAAATTAAATTCTGCGCCATTCTTTCTGGATACTCCAAAGAATTATGACATGGGCAGTGAAAATTTCCATTTTCCAGTGAATTAAATAGAGGGACAAGTGGAATAATCAAAGTAGCAGAACTGGGTTTCTTCTCTGGGGGAAATCTGATAGGATTTTCCCTGTCACTATCTTTATAATTGTTTAGTTAATCTCTTTTTTGGCAAGGCCAAATAATTTACAGTATTGTAGAAGTTACCAGGTGAACCATGGATGGGGGATTACTACTGACATTTTAGTACATTAAGTACATGGAAACTGATTTGGAATCCAAGCTAGCTGGATTTTCCCAGGAAAAAAAATCACTAGTGATATAATTAATAATGATGACATTCAAATGTTCATCTTTATGTCTCAAACTTAACAGCCCAGTGAAATGGATGGGGCTGATTATGACTTTCAGAGTTACTGTTTCACATTGCCTGTAGACTCATTAAGACAATATTGCATTGCATGTGGTTAGCTGACACTTCCAAGGTCACCTGACACCAAAAGGACTGAAGAGCATATGCCTGAAACCTCATTGTATCTCTCCCTCTTCCAAACTGCCTCAGCTAAGATAACCTGTCATTGCATCTGCCACTCCTCGCTAAATTGCTGTTTTCACAAATATTTAATCCAATGGACATGCCTTAAATTAAATTTTCCTTTTCTTTTGCCTTATGCTAAAATACGTGTATTGAAAAAAAGTCCATGCTACAGCCAAGAATATGTAATTGCACAAAAAATCTTTTCATTTCTAATTCAGGCTTTCATTAATGCAAAAAAATTATGCAGTCCCACAGCATATGGGTTGGCAATATTCTATTATGTATTTGCTCTACAGATGTACAATGATCCTGGAAAGAGACGATGGGGGAAGAGACATTATACAATGCAGTAACACATACCACATAACACTCTGAAATTAGTGCTGTTGCCTTCCAGCACATTGGAGGAGTTGGTGCTAATGCTTATTTCTTGTCCTTTCAGCCAAAATGTCACCAGCCACAATTGCTCCTGACTAAATTAATCATATTGAGCCATATGTTTCCTAACGATCTGCAGCTCACAGTTTGACAGCAGCTGTTGTAGACCAAAGGTATGAAAAATAAACAAAGAATGCATCACCATTAAAAAGCTGAAAGGTTCCTGTAATTACAGATCTCTATCAGAGTACAAAGCCTGGAGTATATTGACAATGAGATCTTTTCAATGTAAGGGGAAAAATGATTTACTGTGACGTTTTAAGAAGGCATGCACATGAAGTAGCTTGCTTAGGAGAGGGAAAATCAATTAAATAAAGCCCTCCATCCCAGCAAGCCATAAGAAAATATCCTTATGTAGAGGCAGAAATGGTTGGTGAAACTGGAACATTCCTCAGCATAACATTTGCACCTTATCAGCTTGACTCTGAGCCCCCTACACAAAGTTTGCATTGTTGTAATATCTTTGATTTCAGAGGAGTTTTTTTGTGAATCATGCAAATTAAAAATTTTTAACTCAAGTTATCAATTTGCCATGAAACACTCATGAATTTTATTACTGATAATTATATTTTTAAGTGAAAATTTTGCCATGAAATACTTTTTCCTCAAACCTCATTTTCAACTGTGATACTCATAGTTTTTTTCTTAATGAAGATCATCTTATATTTTGAAATATATTCACGCACAAGATGAATTATAAAGGAAATACCTGCACCCATTTCAGAGAAGCAGAAAAAATACCATTTCTTTTTCTGTTAAAAAAAGTGAATAAATAAAATTATGTAAGATATGAAAAGGTATTCTAAGAAGAATTCTTATCTGTGGTAAACTGAAATTTCAGTGCATCCTCCAAATATGACATATAACGTAAGAGTACATGTTCAACAATGGCTGAACTTTGATAGTGAAAATTGAAGTTTTCCTAAGTTGGAAAGCCAGCTGAGGATAAGTAGAGAAAATATCATTATAAAAAATAATGCAAAGCTTCAAAGATTGTAATATCTTCTACTTACAGTTTCTGCACACTCTCCTGCTTTCCTTTTACTTTGAACACAACTCACAACTACACAACTATTCGGTACGATGGAGATTCACCACGAAAAAAAAAAGTCACATGCCTTCTTTTTTGTCATGCTAAACTTATTTTTTGAGTTTATGATACTTTGTCATAATGAAGAAACAATTTGTCAGTTTTGACAGCAGTGGACATTTTTTTTCCTCATTAGAGACACCTAACAGAAATGCAGGGCTAAACTTCCATCATGCCCTCAGTAAGGACTGCACATTGTGTCTGAAATTTTTCAAGTATGGCTGAAGTTACTTAAACATCTAACTATTTGATTTACAGATGCAATCAGGTACTTGCATATACAAGTGATTGCAACTGCAGGTGTTAGATTGGGGACTATCGTTTGAAATTCTAGCTCAAAATGTACAAAATAATTAGTGCTGAACTTATTTAGGGATTTTATGTGAGTTCATTAAACAAGTAAACTTTGCCACTTTGCATTCTCCCCATGTCAGAAACTGTTTAAACCCTTAAGCAGACTTCCTGTGGTTATGGGCTCTTACTGCCTTCCCTGCTACACTTTCTCTTGTACCAAGTATGAGCACAGCATTGCTTGGTCTGGCTCAAGTGCAACATTTATTCTGTGTAGGTCAAGCACCTCATTCAGTTGCAGACTCTTTTTTATATGCAGAACCTGTGGACAAAATTAGATGCTACTAAAAATAACGTGAGCCATGCACTCACTCCCTTCCTCTGATCCAGGCTTCAGCTACATCAATGAAAAAATCCTCACTGACATTGAGAGCTTTATGTAAGACTTTAACAACTGAGAATGAAGGCCACAATCTGGCTCCATGTGTTTTTACTCCATCTAACAAACAGCCTCAAAATCAAAGTTATTGTTTTCCCCTTCTGTCCTTTTATCTGTCCTTTGACTGCACTTGCAGGAAGATAATCAATACAAATGAAAAAAACGATAATGGAAGACCTTGGTCTTCAAATGTTTTGCATGAGGCAAAATGACATTACCAGGTCGCACTGCAATTCTGAGCTCAGAGATAGCTATCATAAGGACTAATGTCACCTCACCCATATGTATAAACTTATTTACTAATAATTTATAAATTCCTAAGAGACAACAGGGAGATTGTGTGTAACAATGTGTACTCTCTGCACTCTTATAGGAAGGACAGAAATCTTTACCTGCTGCCCCTGGCCCTCTCCCAACATTGCTGTGTTGTCATTGTCTGTGATCATAGAAGGACCATTACAGTGACACACTCTACAGGTAGGAAGCGTACTGATGGCCGTTGTAGTTACTGTTGCTGTACACCCCCAAAGTATTAACTGTGCCCCTGGAAAACTCTGTAGCCTGCAGAGAAAAAAAAACAGCACTGAAGATTGCCTTTTTATGGATTCCACCAAGTACTGTACATTTTAGTGATGTAAACTATTCCAAAAGTTGAAGTATAACAAAGAAAATGTAATATTTATTTTAATTATCTTTGGGAAGAATTTTGTTCTTTTCCTTTTACCTGAATTTTATCTCCCTTCATTAAGATAAAAGATAATATAACCCTCTTCTACAAAAATGGTGTATACTTCATTCATTTTAGTCTGGCAGTTTTCCAGATCGTTAAATATATTTTTCAGTCTTAAATATTGGCTATGACACAGTCTTCTCTTTACTGTGTCTAGATGAAAGTTAGGGGTATATGTCATATGTTTTCCTTTCATTACTCCCCTACAAGGATGCATGTTGGTAAAATTCATTAACGGGGGTTACAAATGCTGTTCTTAATTGCCTGGATTCCTGTGAGTGCAAAGAAAAGCATTCCCCAAGCAATATTGGAAACAACAGCAGAAAATAATAAAAACCCCACATTAGATATAACCCAGCAGAAACGCAAACTAATTAATCAGGTGAGCAGGAAGAGGGCAGCAAGAATTAAAATTAGCTCCTAATGAAGAGGAAGATCTCTGGGTGGCAATGATGCTGACAGAGCTTTAGAAGTGTGCAAGTGGAAAGCCAGGCAGTAAAGGTTTAATCTACTCAGGACTTCAGGGCATCTGCAACCTCCATTGAGGAAGGTCTCTCTTATCCTTCAAGGAGAAATGGCAGCCCTACACAGGGCAGAATTCTGGGCAAGTAAAGGTGTATGAGGTCATATTTAAGAGCTATGGGGCTTTAACATGTCCTGCTGGTAGTTTCTGAATCATACCACAGGTCATCAACAAGATAATTAGAAAGATTTCTACTGACATCAGCAGGCTTTGGGGCCAGGCTCTAAGCAAGGTATAAGTGTATGACTGGCGATGGCAAACAGACAAGGACTTTGTGTCAAGCTACGGATCTTATCTGGGAGGTAAATGCAGAGTCTGTTTATTATGATTCCACACAGAAATCTGCAAACATATCTGTGCTTCTCAATATCATAAGATAAGGATAATTAAAAAAGGAAATGAGAGTAGAATGACAAATGTGGCTTGGGGGCTAGTAGTCAATTAACATATAGAGATTGGCTAGGTTATTGCTGTGGGAAAGAATGATGTAAAATGAAACATTAAAAGGGTGCAAATGCCAAAAGTATCTAACACTATTTCTCTTAATAATACAAAGACAGATAAGATTTAAAAAAACAAACAAAAAAAAAAACCAAAAAAACCAACAAAACCAAACAAACAAAAAACCAAAACAACAAAAAAAACCCAAAAAAAACAAAACAAAAACCAAACACACAAAAAAAACCCCACCAATAGAAAAAAACCCACAAAAAAAAACAACAAAAAAACAAAAAAAAACAAACAAAAACAAAAATAAAAACCAAGCAAACAAACAAACAAACAAACAAACAAAAAAAAAGAGGATAAAATACAGGGTGGAAATGTAACATTTTGTATAAATTACGAATTCCTTACAGGAAACCTCCAGTTATCCTTTTCTTCATATATTAAAATTAACTTGGAGAAAATGTGATGTTCTCTGTGGCTATGAAAAATTTGAAATGCTAAAAAAAAGAAACAGGTGCAAACCCTCTAGAAATGAATAAATGCCTTTCATGCTTCTCCATAACATAGCATGCTATGTTGGAAAGAACCATGTACCCAGTGCCACCAACCACTCACTTGTTGACTGTAGTGTGATTTTCTGTGGATCCATTCTCCCTATTGTGTTCCGTCCTTGGTATTTCCCATTATGACATCCAGAATTTTGGGAGTCTCTAAAACTCTACGCAATTAACTTTTATAATTTAGTAAGAAAGAGAGCAGGTCTTTTCTGAACATCTCATTGTCAGTCATGATGAGTGTTGGAAATCTTATCCCTCACTAAGACTGAACTAAGCAGATCAAAGATAGATCAGTACTAAAGAATCTTCCTTCTTTTAGATTAACATGTAATGTTTTTTTTAATATTCCCAAACACCTTCGACAACCAACCCTTAAATAACTCAACATAACATCCTTCTCTCTGCAGGAGGGGTCCTCCTTTTCCCTTGGGAAGAAACAAAACTACTACCAGAGCTGCAAATACAGACAACATAATTCTCTCTGCATCTGCTGCAGCCTGATAGAGACAAGCCCTTGATTATTTCTGGCTTTTAGAAAGACGAGTACGCATCAGCCTATGAAATGTCTGCAATGTGCAGTAAAAAGAAGGGCAAAAACTCTTAAGAGCTGTCATGTTTTAACAGGCTGCGACACAGCCTTGGCATGTGCCAAGGGGGGAGGCAGAGGGAGCTGCCTGAGAAGTGTGTAATGTTTACCTTCCCCTCATGGAAACATTTTTCCTGGGCCTGTCATCACTTCTGTTAAATGCTTGCCTGGAGGAAACCGAGTGGTTTGCAGTGCTTCTGTATGAACCCACCAATGTGCCTGTCAGCATCACTGGGGCAAGAAAGTCCCACTGCAGCCACAGGACTGGGTCTCAACCCACTCACTAAGCTTTGGAACAAAACACCAAGGGGGTAGTGCTGTATAGCATGTGGGAGGAAGCAGCTGGAGTTAGAAAACGAACGAAGGAAGGTGTCTTCATAAAGAAGCCTAGAAAAGAAGCACTCTGTTGTGGATACCAGAAAGCATAGGAAGGATGCCACAACTGCCTGAGTCACCATGCTGAGCACGTACAGCTATGCTGCCCCTCACACAATCCTAATCAGGACAGACAAACAGCAAGATACTAACAAGTGTGCTACCACATTACACCATGTTTGACATTATTACTGGAACTCGTGTGCATATTTAATGACTGGCACAGTAGGATGTTGCAAGGGCTGACCACATTTTCCATTCCTGAGGAAAAGGTGTTGTGGATAAGATCCAGGGTTCTTTTGAAACCAAGCATCATACCTGTCCTCCTGCTAAAAGTACTGGTGAAAATATAACTTCCTTTTTTAAATCTGTCCTGGGGAGACTATTCAGTTTTATGATAGATGGAGTTATGTCTTTCTCCACCAGCATTTCAAATCACTTCTGAAGCAACACTGAAGTAAAATGAAGAAGAAAAAGTACCAGAATTCTCCATAAAGAGCCAGGTAGCTAGATGCTTTTTTTTATTTTTCATAGTGGTAGAGAGCCAAAGAAATGTTTTACAGACCATTCAGATGAAAATGGAAAGAAGGTATTATTTTCTTCTGAAAGACAAATGTATGTTTCTCAGCTTGGAGTGGCCACAGGGAGAATTCCTTTCTGCTTCTCAGTGAGTGACTGATTTGACTGTGACAGGACAGTAGATATAAGAGGCAAATATTTGTGACATAGTGTAAGAGCATTGTTTGGATTCCTTTTCTTTTACAAAATTTTCAACTAGGAATGCAACCTTTGCATTACAGGGCAAGAGAGGAATTGACCACCCTGAAGAGCCACCAACAAAATGACTCTTCAGGGTGAGGAAAAATGTGGGTTTCTTTTATTTCAAACTCAATTTAGAGAACTTTTTTTAGACCAAATACATGCTTGTCAAAGAAACCTACATACTAGTCTAGAGAAGATTTTTTTTTTTTCACTGCATTTTATGCCTGGATCTGAGGGTTTTGATGGTACTTTATCAAATGAAAAAGAACATTGGAGGAAATATAGAATAGGGAAAATGGTAAAAATAGTTCTGCATTTGGTAGAGGTACACAGATAATTGACCATTTGCTACCAAACGAAAAGGTTTCAGCAAGGTTAAAAGGCACTAGAGGCAAAGCTGATGGCAATGTAATTACTGAAAATGAAAATGGTTATGAGTTTTATTGGCCTGAAGAAGAATTACAGGGAAATATTACTGCAGCTGGTGAATCTCAAAGGCAGCTGAGGAACAAAAGCATGAGGCACTGCCAAATGACCTCCCTGGCAGTCACAGTATAGTTGGTTACAAGAGGGATATGCTTTCTAGGAGACTGCCCTACAGGATGCTTTTCTTGGCCCTTCGGCCCTTCAGCCCTTCAGGCTCCGAAAAAGCTGGCAGGGGCAAAGCCATTCAGTTTAGTTTTCAACTCTGGGAAAAAAAAAAATATCTTTTTCCTCCCTCTTTCTCTCTACCTCCCTTAGATGTCCACTGGCCCTGGCTGCAGTGGGGAAAATGCAAGCTGAGGGGGCAGTTGGGGGCTCCATTGGTCAGTGCTCTGTCACTTGCTAGATGTCAGCTCTGGTATAATCTGCTGGGAGCAAACCTCTTCATTCTTAAGTGCCTGCTGCCTTTACTGCCATTTGCCTGCTGGTGTATGTAGACAGACCACTTGAGGAGGCAGGGGCTGTCTTCCTCTCTGTCTCTTTGCACTCCAAGAAAGAGAAGGAGAACCTGATTTCCATCTAATCTGTCTTTACAGCGCTCCATCACTCAAAACAATGTATTCAAAGTGTCCTTTCTACCAGAACTGACATGCATCAGTAAAGTGTGGATTTCCATAGATGTTAGCCCAATTCACACCATTGCTATGTAAGCTTGGGCACAAAGGGATAGTGAGGGAGAGACAGCATTGAGTATTTCCATGTTCCATCTACAAGAAGGGTCGGAAAGAGGATCCGTGGAACTACAGACCTCTGAGCCTAACCAGGAAAGATGATGAAGAGGCTCATCTTGAGTGAGCTCAATGATGAAGAGGCTCATCTTGAGTGAGCTCACACGGCAAGTGCAGGGCAGCCAGGAGATCAGGCCCAGCCAACATGGGTTTATGAAAGGGAGATCTTGCTTGACCAACCTGATCTCTTTCTATGACCTACAGGACACCGGCCATCGCAACAGGTGGGGGAAGCCTAACCTGGAGGGGGAGAAGGGTCCTGGGGCACAAGTTAGCAAGGCTCATCAACAGGGCTTTAAACGAGGTTTGAAGGGGGATGGGGACAAAACCAGAGATGAGCCTAAGGACAGCTGCCAGTCTGCTGTCCCACTCAAGGCGGGAAATGGAGATAAATGTGGCAACAAGAACATAGGGCTCACTAATAGGTTGGTAACCACGCAAGTAGCCAGAATATCTGTACCTGAAGTGTATCTATGCCAATGCTCAAAGCATGGGAAATAAACAAGAGGAGTTAGAAGCTATTTTGCACCAGGGAGACCATGATATAATTGCCATCACAGAAACGTGGTGGGATGATTCGCATGGTTGGAGTGCTGCAATGGTTGGCTATAGGCTCTTTAGAAGGGACAGGCAAGGCAAGAGAGGTGGTGGGGTGGCGTTATATGTAAAGGAGTGCTTTGACTGCCTAGAATTCAATAATAGACAAACCAAGGCAGAACTTATATGGGTGAGGATAAAAGGGAAGGCCAATGAGGCTGATATCCTAGTGGGAGTCTGCTACAGACCACTTGACCAGGATAAAGACACTGAAAAGACATTCTTTCAACAACTTGGGGATGTCTCGCATTTGCTAGCCCTTGTTCTTGTGGGGGACTTCAACTTACCAGATGTCTGCAGGAAGTACAACACAGCAGAAAGGGCCCAATCCAGGAGGTTTCTGGAATGTATAGAAGATAACTTCCTGCTACAGCTGGTAGGTGAACCTACCAGGGGTAGTGCCATGCTGGACCTACTGTTCACAAACAGGGAAGGGCTGGTGGAAGATGTAGTGGTTGGAGGTCGTCTTGGGCACAGCAACCATGATATGACAGAATTTTCAATTTGTGGTGAAGTTAGGAGGGTTGTCAGCGAAACCTCTGCCTTGGACTTCCAGAGGGCTGACTTTGGCCTCCTCAGGACGCTGGTTGGGAGAGTCCCTTGGGAAGCAGCCCTCAAAAACAAAGGAGCCCAGGAAGGCTGGGCTTACTTTAAGAACGAATTTATGAAGGCGCAGGGGCAGGCTGTCCCTGTGTGCCAAAAAAGGAGCCGGCGGGGAAGAAGACCAGCCTGGTTGAGCAGGGAACTATTGCAAAAAACTCAGAAATAAAACAATAGTGTATCAACATTTGAAAAAAGGGCAGGTGAATCAGGAAGTATTTAGGGATATTGTAAGGTCACGTAGGAAGAGAATCAGAGATGCAAAAGCTCAACTCGAACTTAAACTAGCCATCTCTGTAAAGGATAATAAAAAATGCTTCTATAAATACATTAATAACAAAAGGAGGGTCAGGGAAAATCTTCAATCCTTATTGGATGAGGAGGGGAACTTAGTAACAGAGGACAAGGAAAAGGCTGAGGTGCTTAACACCTTCATTGCCTCAGTCTTTAACAAAAAGACTAGCTACCCTCAGGACAACTGGGCTCCTGAGTTGGTAGACAGGGATGGGGAGCAGAATGCCCCTCCTGTAATCCATGAGAAAGTAGTTAGGAACCTGCTGTGCCACTTAGATCCCAATAAGTCCATGGGTCCAGATGGGATTCATCCTAGGATGCTGAGGGAGCTGGCGGAAGAACTGGCTAAGCTGCTCTCAATCATTTATCACCAGTCCTGGCTCACTGGGGAGGTCCCAGATGATTGGAGGTTGGCCAATGTGACACCCATCCACAAGAAGGGCCGGAAGGAGGATCTGGGGAACTACAGGCCTGTCAGACTGGTCTCGGTGCCTAGCAAGACTATGGAACAGATCAACCTGAGTGCCATCCAGTGGCATGTAGAAGACAACCAGGAGATCAGGTTCAGCCAACATGGGTTTAGGAAAGGAAGGTCCTGCCTGACTAATCTCATCTCCTTCTATGACTGGGTGACCTGCCTAGTGGATATGCGGAAGGCTGCGGATGTGGTCTACCTCTACTTCAGCAAGGCCTTTGACACAGTCGCCCATAGCATCCTCCTGGAGAAGCTAGCAATCCACACCTTCGACAGGTGCACCCTTCGCTGCATCAAAAACTGGTTGGATGACCGGGCCCAGAGAGTGATGGTGAATGGAGCTGCATCCAGCTGGCGTCCGGTGACCAGTGGTGTCCCCCAGGGATCAGTACTGGGCCCAGTCCTATTCAACATCTTTATTGATGACCTGGATGTGAGGATTGAGTCCACCTTCAGTAAATTCACAGATGACACCAAGCTGGGGGAGAATGTTGATCTGCCAGAGGGTAGGAAGAGGCTGCAGGAGGACCTGGACAGGCTGGATCGATGGGCCGAGGCCAATGGCATGAAATTCAACAAGACCAAGTGCAGGGTCCTGCACTTTGGCCACAATAACCCCAGGCAGCGCTACAGGCTGGGGGAAGAGTGGCTGGAGAGCAGCACGGCAGATAGGGACCTGGGAGTACTGGTTGACAACTGGTTGAACATGAGCCAGCAGTGTGCCCAGGTGGCCCAGAAGGCCAATGGCATCCTAGCTTGCATCAGGAATGCTGTGGCCAGCAGGAGTAAGGATGTAATTCTCCTCATGTACACAGCACTGGGGAGGCCTCACCTCGAGTATTGTGTCCAGTTCTGGGCCCCTCACTTCAAGAAGGACATTGAGGTGCTGGAGCAGGTCCAGAGGAGAGCAACAAGGCTGGTGAAAGGACTAGAGGGAAAGTCTTATAGGGAGAGGCTGAGGATGCTGGGGTTGTTTAGCCTGGAGAAGAGGAGACTCAGGGGGGACCTCATCACTCTCTTCAACTACCTGAAGGGAGGTTGTAGTCGGGTGGGGGCTGGGCTCTTTTTCCAGGCAACTAGCAACAAGACAAGAGGGCATGCCTCAAGCTGCTCCAGAGAAGGTTTAGGTTGGATATTAGGAAGTACTTCCTCACAGAGAGGGTGATTAAACATTGGAATGGACTTCCCAGGGAAGTGGTGGAGGCACCATCCCTGGATGTGTTCAAGGAAAGGCTGGATGTGGCACTTAGTGCCATAGTCTAGATGGCGTGGTGGTGTTGGTCATAGGCTGAATTTGATGATCTTAAAGGTCTTTTCTAGCCTTGGTAATTCTGTGATTCTGTGACCATGTGACCCACCTGTTGGATGAGAGGAAGTCTGTGGACGTTGTCTACCTAGACTTTGGCAAGGCCTTTGGCACCATCTCCCACAGCATCCTCCTGGAGAAGCTGGTGAATCATGGCATCGACAAATGTACTCTTATCTTACACTGGGTAAAAAACTGTCTGGATGGACAAACCCAGAGAGTTGTGGTAAATGGAGTAAAATCTAGTTGGCAGCCAGTCACCAGTGGTGTCCCTCAGGGCTCAGTTTTGGGGCTAGTCTTGTTCAATATCTTTATCAGTGGTCTGGATGAGGGAATTGAGTGCACCCTCAGTAAGTTTGCTGACGACATCAAATTGGGTGTGAGTGTTGATCTGCCAAAGGGTAGGAAGGCTCTGCAGAGGGACCTGGACAGGCTGGGTTGATGGGCCAAGGCCAACTGTGTGAGGTTGAAGAAGGCCAAGTGCCAGGTCCTGCACTTTGGTCACAACAACCCCATGCAACGCAACAGGCTTGGGGAAGAGTGGCTGGAAAGCTGCCCAGCAGAAAAGGACCTGGGGATGCTGGTGGATAGCCAGCTTAACATGAGCCAGCAGTGTGCCCAGGTGGCCAATAAGACCAATAGCACCCTTGCCTGCATCAGGAATAGCATGGCCAGCAGGATTAGGGAAGGGATTGTGCCCCTGTACTTGGCCTTCGTGAGGCTACACCTCGAGTACTGTGTTCAGTTCTGGGCCTCTCACTGCAGGAAGAACACAGATGCTGGAGCATGTCCAGAGAAGATCCACCAAGCTGGTGAAGGGCCTAGAGAACAAGTCATATGAGGAGTGCCTGAGGGAATTAGGGATGTTTAGTTTGGAGCAGGCTGAGGGGAGACCTCATTGCCTTTCAAGAGGTTGTAATGAGGTGGGTATTGGACTATTCTCTCAAGTAAATAACAACAGGTCCAGAGGAAATGGCCTGAAGCTGTGGCAGGGGAGGTTCAGATTGGATATTAAGAAGAATTTCTGTATACTGAAAGAGTGGTCAGGCACTGGAACAGCCTGCCCAGGGATGTAGTTGAGTCATCCTTGGAGATATTGAAAAAAACATGTAGATGTGGTACTTCAGGGCATGCTTGAGTGGCTGAAGTTGTGGAGTTTTTGGAGTTTTTTGGGGTGTTTTTTTGTGGGGTGTGGGTTCATGTGTGGGTGTTTGTTTTTTGATTTTTTGGTTTGGTTTGGTTGGTTTGTGTGTGTGTGTGTTGACAGTTGGACGCAGTTCTCTAAGAGGTCCTTTCCAATCATCATGATTCTGTGATTCCGTGATTATATGTTTTAGTTCACTCTTTTTCCTTAATCAGAAATAGGATAGCTTTGCTTTTTAAAGCTGTTTGATCACTGTAAAAGACATGAAAAGGGCTGATGAAAACAATTTCTAGAGAAAGATTTTCTGTTGGGAAAATAGAGGCTATGTAAATCAATATATCTCCAGGGGAAGATCAATTTTTATGGAATTTTCTGATCATTATAATCTAAATTAAACATTTATTTTATGTTTACATTAATTTCTGCATCCAGTTAGGCCAGTATTGTGCCTGACAGGACTCACAGCCAGAAAATAATCTTACTTTTTCTCACCAATGAGCATAATTTTTTCTTTGATCTGCATCTTCCTGATGCACCAGAGTTTCCCATTGATGATGACTTGCTTGGTGAATCCCCAGAGTTTCAGCTGAACTCAGAAATGGGAACAAAAGAAAAGGGAAACCCAGAACCATGTTGCAAAGAGGCATTGAAGAAGCTCAGGCATACTGATACCAAAGTCAATCTGTGCTTTTTGTTTTAAGTGACTGAATTCTGAAAAAGCTCTTCATTTTTTTGACGTCTTGTTCTGAACTGGTTTTGAGTTTAGGTGTACTTGTATTTTGCTAGATATGTTTGCCTGCTAAGATAAGAGAGGCATGAGCAAAAGACTGATATGAAGAATATGATCCATACACTTATGGTGAAAAGGGCAGGGAGCCCAGTGTGGCAAAGCCCTGAGCAAGCACAGAAGGAGGAAGAATGAAAGGGAAAACATGAATGGATGTAACTTGCTTTGGTTTCAGTGGCAGTGTGATTGTAATTGTCTTCCACACTGTATCACGTACTGGAGGGATTTGTGTAAATTCACCCTACCTACATGGTGGTCCTGTCTGATGTTGCAGCCATAGAAGGAGGCTCTAAAGCGTAATGGTGCATGATAGAAGAGGAAGGGGACCTTGGGAAGAAAAGCAGCATCCCTTTCAGGAGCCGTGAAGTCACCCCTTTCTGGCAGAAGGGGTGTGATGAGCCGCGTCTGAGAACGTGCAGTCCGGATGGCGTATCATCACCACCTGGTTACCTACACAGGTCCACACCATCCAGAGGAGCTGGTACCTGCTCAGAGGCTACCAGGATGAAGTAAAGGCTCTCAGTGATACTCAGACAAGGAGACTGCTGCTACACTGGGAAAATTTGCAGGGGGTGATGGAGGGTGGAGTCTATTTTTTTTCCTGTGCTGTAATATAGTCATTTCACTACATATAATCTCTCTGTCATTAATCTCTCCGCCTCTCTGCCATAATTAGGAATAATTCCTAATTCATGCTCTCTGCTACCATATATTTTTCTAATATATTGGTTATCTAAGCTCTAGTTTTATGATGTGTTTTTTCTCTGTTGAAATCAGAAAACACCATAAAGCTGTGCAACAAAGTGGAGAACCCAGTCTTACTAAATGAAAACTAGCAAAAGCTGCTTTATGACAGAGGCAGTTTGAGAAGTGATAAAATAATAATGCAAGTTCCTTCTTTTTCGACAGGCCAGATTTACCAGTACACACTGGATATGTCACTCCTCACCAGCCACACAAAGCAGCTGTAAACCTGGTTTAACCAGGCTGTTAAATTGAGTTTACAGCTGCTTTGCATCACCAGAATGGCTCAAAGCAGGCAGCACATATCAGCGAATGTGGGCCTAATTGTACACTAATGAACAATGAAGTAGTTTAGCATGCAGTATTCACTTTGGCAGAATGAAAAAAGAAATCTTTATAGAGCAGATATGTTAAGATTTATCCTAGCTTTGCTTGAGGGGAAAAATTCATCCTCTTTTATTCTGGATGGATTATAATTAAGAAAAGCATCAGAGACAATTATTAAACGTTAGGAATTTAAAAGAGCTTTAAGATTACATCCACTCTTTGCAGACATATATGTACCTGCTCAGGCTGGAGTTACAAGTGGAACTCATAGTTCAATTATAAAATAATGTTTAAAAAAATCTGCTTAGGTAAGCATGTGTTTCCATTAGGGAAGAAAAATCATTACAGAAAGCAAGATAAAAAGTTAATGTTGCAAATCACATTGTCTGTGAATAACTTCGTTAATGCTGGATAACTTCTCTATACTTAGCAAGGTGTTCATTGTAGAAATCTGTTAAGTTGAAATCAAGTACAACCTAGATGTCTGCTTAGCTTATAGTTACCTCAAAAGAACCAAAGCTCAGAGTATTTTTCAATGCTTCAAAACATTGCTTTTCTTCTGTAAATAAAGCTTACGGCCTTAAGGCAATTGCCTCGCTGGGAATACAAGTCTCCAGTATAATTTGACAAATACACAAAGCAAAAAAATTCCAGATGACTGGCTCTCATTTGTTTATTCAATGAATCATTCTTAAATTGCGGCGAAAAATTGGGACAGGACAGTTCATTAACAGAGGAGCACATTTTCCTCCTTGCACTCCCAAGCATTGCACCAACGACAGTGCAGGACATGATGGAGGTTTGAGCACACCACAGTGAAGGCTCATGAATCACTCATCCCTCCAGGTGCCACCTGAGGCCAAGAGAGACCTGGCCTTTGAACTTGACTTGCCTTAGGGCTTCCACCTTCCAAAATCAGTTGCAAAACCATTGCTTTCATTTAAACAGAACTGAGACTATTACGCCTGGGCTAGCCACAGATTGACCATGGGTACATTCAGATAGCCACTGGAAGGCAGAGGTAAGAGAGGCTTTGCCCACTGAGCCTCAGCCCACAACCACGTAGCCACCTAAGGCTGTGTCTGCTGTGCACAAGTTCATATCCCATTTATCAGCAGGCTGGTGGTTATCTGGGGCTGAGGGCTGTGCTTGCCACAAACACACAGCTTCCCTCTGCCACTGGGGAGTATCCAGCTGGCCCAGAGCATGAGCACAGAGAGCTGATGTTCACCTGCAAAACTCCATGAAAAATACCAGAAAAATATTACATTGGTTTTGAAAACACATTATACCAAGAGGAATTTTGAAAATTCTAGTTAAAAGAAAAAGCCAGGAAAACCTAGTCTTCTAGCTGCAAAATCTTTAACCTTTTTCATTCTTGAGTACTGAGCATCCCACACATTTCCAGTGATAACAATAACAGCAGTAACAATAATAATAACAGGACAGAAAATCTCAAACAAAAGGAAGATCTAAACTAAAAATACTTAGGAGGTGTTAATGCACCTAAAAGGTACAGTTTAGGAAATTATACTTAACCAACAGTAGTAAGAAAAAAGGATGAAGTCTTCATGAAAAGTCTTTCATCACTGAAACTACAAAAGTGAATGATGAATCATAATGTGGCATGTCATTAGAAGGAAATGTCTGTTCCCTGTAAAAATGGCTTTTATCCAACTGAAAAATACAATTGTGTTACATTTCATGGGGATCTCGCATCTTAGGAAAAAAATACACACAAAAAAACATTTACTGAGCCAATATAATATTTTTTAACAATAGTAACTACTTCAAATAAGAAAAAGGCCTGTGGACACTTTCATAAAAAATAATATTCAGATAATATTAGAGCAATAATAAAAGATAGTGGTTTAAAAGATATACACTACTACTGTCTCCCTTTTTTTTCACAGCCCAAGGCATGCTTTATTATATTCAGTCCAGTCAAGTCCAGATGGAAAGATATTAACAAATGTCAACAAATATAAACAATTCTCTGACTACAATCCAGCACCTTGCATAGCAAAACATCTTTTGTTGGTCAGGAAGTCTGCAAAGCTGTATCCATATTGCTGTAAGACCTTAGAAACCAGACTCTCAGCTGGCATAAAAATATGTTACCACCTTGATCTCAATGGAAAAAAAAACAGTTTGTATCCAGGGAGGATCTGGACCCTTATTTATTATGATTATCTCTTTTCTTTAGTGCTTCATTATTGTCTGCATAGATGAGCAATTAACTGAGTATCTCTGTCCAGGAGGGTAAGTATACTTGTAGCTGGTATCCATGAGGAAGGGCTCCCAGATGACTGGATTAGTTTATGGAGGACTCTGCGGGTCCTCATTTAGGGGTCAGTTATTTTTAAGACAGCCTTAAGGTCTTTAGGGAACAGTTTGCCTCCTGGAAGTAGAACCTTGAGATGGGGTAGAGGGGACACAAGGAAAAAATGAAGAAATTGATTACACAAGGGGCTCATTCACTCCCAAATTAGGGCTAAGCATCTGCAGCTTCCAGGCAGGGGCACTCACAATTTTGAGTGACCCCAGAAGGGCCATGGCCAAGCTCTTCTTCACTGCTTAGGGTGTTAAAAGGGTGAGCCAAGCCCAATGTGCAGCAGACTCCATCCCCAGCCAACAAAAGGAACTGAGGAAAGCCAAGCACACAACATTCTGAGTTGATGCCTGCATATGCTTTCCATGGAAACATGGATCCTGTGGGATGGGGTATTGCTCTTGCTCATGCCCACCTATAAATATATTCTTGGTTGATGCAGGGCAAGGGGTGGACATCGTCTACCTGGACTTTTCCAAAACTTTTGCTACAGTCCCCCACAGTCTTCTCCTGGAGAAACTGACTCGTTACGGCCTTGACAAATGGTTTATGCGGTGGGTGGGGAACTGGCTGATGGACTGTACCCATAGGGTGATAGCAAATAGTTCCTCCTCGAACTGGCAACAGGTCACAAGTGGGGTCCCCAAGGAATCAATATTGGGCCAAATTCTGTTTAACATCTTCGCAAGTGACCTGGATATTGGGATCAAGAGCACCCTGATGAAGTTTGCTAACGACACCAAGATGAGTGGAGAGGTTGACACTCCAGAAGGGATGGCCATCTTCCAGGATGACCTGGACAGGCTGGAGGAGTGGGCTAGCAGGAATCCTGCAAAGTTCAGTGGGGAGAGAAATGTAAGGTGTTGCATCTGGGAACAAATAACCCAGGAGTGCAGTTCAGACTGGGATCTACCTGGCTGGAGATCCAGCCCTGTGGAAAGGGACCTGGGGGTCTTGGTGGATAACAGGCTCAACACAAGTGAACAGTGGGCTGTAGTGGCAAAGAAAGCCAACAGGATGCTGGGCTGCATCAACAAGGGCATCACCTGCAGAGATAAAGAAGTCATCATCTCTACTTGGTGCTTGTCAGACCACACCTGGAGATATTGTGTTCAGTTTTGGTCCCCGCTCTACAGAAATGATGCAGACAGGCTGGAGAGGGTCCAGAGAAGGGCCGCAAGGGTGATCAGAGGACTGGAGAACCTGCCATAGGAAGAGAGGCTGAGAAAACTGTGTTTGTTCAACCTTGAAAAAGAAGGCTTAGGGGAGACCTTATTACCATGTTCCACTACTTAAAGGGTGGCTACCAAGAAGATGGAGGCTCCCTGTTTAAAGGAGTCACATGGGAAGGACAAGGGGTAATGGGCACAAGTTGCTCCTGGAGAGATTCTGATTGGACACGAAGTAAATTTTTCACCATAAGGAGAGTCAAACATTGGAACAGTCTCCCAAGGGAAGTGGTAGATTTGCCCACACTGGACAGTTTTAAGTCTCAGCCGGCCAGGGTGCTGAACCATGTCATAAAAACTATAGTAGTACCTAGAAGTCTGGACAGGATGATTCTTGAGCTCCCTTCCAACCTGGCATTCTATGACTCTATGATATCCTTTCTCAAGCAGGAAAACAAAACAAAACAAAATAATAAACAAACAAACAAACCGCAAACACAAAAAAAAAACACCCAACCAAATCTAAACATCGATTTACCATGAGCAGAGACAAATAGACAGTTAGTGTGGGAGCCAAAGGTCAGACAAGGCAGCTTACTGATCTTTCCCCTTCTAAACTAGCTTGGTTTCTACATTCCTTTAAACATGAAGCTGCAAGGATTAAAATAAGGTGATTTTGCCAAGATGTGAGTCTAAAAAATATCTCTGTTAGACACAGCTGAATGTCTTTTTTTTTCACACCAATGATATGTCTGAATTTCAGCTGAATATTACTTCTTGAAATGGGTTGTAATGTGGAAAAAAATTATAAAGATGCTATTTTCTAACCTAAAGGAAGAAAAACATTTCTTCCCCTATTTTTCTGTACTCATTCTTCCTTAAAGGTCACCTTTTGTTAGAACATTATGTAGGAAGAAGCCAGGTGAAAGTCTGGGGTTTCGGGTTTTTTTGTTTGTTTGTTTCTTGTTTTTAATTTGGAATAAATTGCTTTCTTAAAAAAAAAAAAGATATTTCTGTGTTATAATTCAGCTTCATGGAAAATTTCAGTTGTCAATGTATTCTAGTTTCTGACAAAAGCAAGCAAGCTGGCTAACTATACTGAAGAGCTTCGTGCTCATAAATTAAGCTCTGTAAATGTTTCAGGTATGGCAATCCTCAAAAATCCCTGCCTTTGCATTATTATTCTTATGTTCTAAAAGTACATTTAGGAAGGACAGTCTTTGTGATTTGCTGTCTTAACGCTGCATTAATGAAACATAAAAGGTTTGGTTTTACTGTAGAGGTAATATTAACATTCTTAATTTACAGAAAAAAAAAGGAATAGTTCATTTATATTTATTGCTATTTAAAGCATGATTTATGAATGTATAGAATAATTCATTATATCACATTATAATTAAAAGCTATAGAGTCTGGAATATTGTATTTATCACAAGCAGCAAAGATTTAAAAGCATTACCGTTACATCCAAGTGAGTTCTGAAGAAGCAATACATCTATATTTTCTGTATATTCTGTATAAATATGCATCTGTGTTTGGACAGTAATATATGTATATGTGTCTACAGACATATCTATACACTGAAAAAAAGAAAGAAATAGTGAGAAATATTTCCGAAAAAGAAATACCCAGTACATGTGTTTCTCATTCAGACAACCTGGAGACCATGGGGGACACTGGGATTCTTGATCTTCTGGCACTAGGACTACTATATCTTTAGGTGTTTGCTCAGGAAATAAGCATGTGGCAGGTTAGTTTGCAAATACAGTGAAAAAGGCATCCATGCAAAACTGCTCAAAAGTTTGAGTATTGAATCAACTTACTGGAGAAGAGAGTAGCAGGCAGATAAAATAATTGAAACTGGTATATTTATTACATGTTTAATCACAAGGATCTCACCTACTTGACTTCTTAGTGACAGATGAAATCATGTAACATACATTAGAAATGTATAAAGAGATGTCTATAATTTAAAAAACAGTGGAAATTGTCCACCCTTTTGTCTTTCTGTGCAAGAGACAACAGGAAATGAGCCAATCGATCATAGCTTATACAGTCAGAGCCCTAAGGCTTGCAGGATGCTCTGTAATTTGTGATTTGACCTCTTGGTACCTTCCTCTTGCTGAGGTTCTCACAGAAAAAATGATGTGCCAATGAAGAGGGACACAAGATTCATCTTGTTTGACTGGCTAGGTCACGACAACAGTTTGGGTTAGTCTATAGCCACCTGTGATGGCTGGGAAAGATATAGTGACACTCTGTGGAATTACTTCCTAAAAGCATCACCAGGAAAGCCACAAAACACACATAGGTCTATCAGATAGAGTATTGGGTGATCCATAACACAGATAATTGTGTGATCTTCTCCTGGCTGCTGTAGCAGCAAGCACGACAGTAGAAATAGCTTGGATTAAGGTAAACAAAATCTGAATAGCAACTGGTAGCACCCTGCACTGCAATTTCATCCACTGCACTGCTCTGGTGAAGGCAAAGCTTTTGGTGTCATAGGACTCATGCCATAATTTCCACATTGCTGCCACTTGGCTGCCAGCAAATGAATGTAGTCAAATTCAGTGACCAGGACAGGCTCCCCTTGTGTCTGTCTGGTCCTTAGGTCCTGAGTGGGTTTGCAGAGCTCCCTGGCTGGTGCTGGTGTGGCCTGCAAAGTGCTACAATATCCTTTGGGACATGCACTGATGCACTCAGTGCTGACACAGGATCAAGAGAGTTGGGAGTACCTGTTCGTGCTCCTGCACATGCAGCAACCTCTGCAATCGCATAGCTCATTACTGCCACTTAAGCAAACACTTGCTATTCTCAGCCAACATGGACCTGTGGCCCCTTGGGTACCAGCCTCTTGTCAAGGCCCTTAGGGACACTCTAAAGCTATGACAGTTCACTGATAACAATGAACTTCATGGTGGTGCATAAACCTGAGACTGAGATTGCCAGAGAGGAGTGACCCATATTTGCTTACACATTAGGAAGGCAGCAGTGGGAGTCGCAGGGTGTTGTTACCTGCTGTTCCTGTCTGGCCACCTTTGCTCTCCCTGTGAGGTCATACATTGATACACAGAATGCAACTGTATATGCCAAGGAGTCATGCAGCATCCACTAGAGACAGACTGCCCCCCCCCCCCCCCCTACATACACACACAAACCTCACTCACCTCTCTGCTATTGACTTCTGATTTATGGTCCGCTGGTAATCCATGTGGACCAGGATTGAAAATCATGCACAGAGTGAATCAATTATAGTGTCCTAGATTGATAGGTCACCTACTGTATTTAAAAATAACTGAACTGTGAAATGATTAAGTAAACTGAGAATTTCTGTAAGTTTGAGTGCTAGGTCATTATAAATGCCAATTACGGAAGAACAAAAGTATATTAAGCATCAGTGACCAGAATAAATGTTAGATTTCTGGCATTTCAGTGGTCTGTTCTTAACTTCAGTATGTATGAGCTATCATCAAATCAACGAATGCAAACACGGATGAATCTCCAAGAAGGAAGAGTTAAAATGGTATCAAATGTGTGAGGAAAACATTCTAATTTCTGAGAAAGTAATACTGAAAATCAAGCTACTAATGAAAGTAAAACTAAGTAGAGAAATATTGGGGAATTAAGCATAAATGGAAAATTGCAAATACTGAGGAAAATATTTGTGTTAACTTAAATAAGTTATTTTACTATTTTTTTATAAATTTAGAGAAACACATCAAATGCAGCATTTTTACAAAGACTTTTTTAGTAATACAAGATAGAGCAAGAAAGATTATTCACTGGCCTTCACTGAAATCAGTGATTCTGGTCACAGTAAGAAGAAAAATTGCAATAGCATTTTAAGCAGAAAAGAATAATTAACAAAGCTCAGATGATCTTTAACTGTAACAAAGGACTGAGTATTGAAGTCACAAATAAAGTCAGCTGAAAAAGTGAGTATGCAGTCAATACCTCTACATACCCTAAATGCTTTGTTGTGTTTTGTATTTCACCAGATAAAATGAGTGACATTTCTGACTCTCAGACACACTAACTACTCAGTGAGGGCTATGGAAGAGGCTTTCTAAATGTCACCTCAAGAAAAAACTATGTAGTGACACTTCCCTGACAAGACAAAACCTTGGTCATCAGTGAGAGATACCCTAACATCTCAGGGGCATAGAAAAGGGAAAATACAGAAAAAGCTAAGCAGGGCATCAATTAACCAAAGTGTTTGTATTCAATAAGTTAAAAAACAGGCCTCTCACTTCCATCAGTAGAAAGAGAAAATGTATAAAATTAACCTTTGCCATTTCCCTACCTTGTCACTGTGGAGAGGCAGACTGCAATAGGATCCGTGTGGTTCACCGCCATTTGATCCAGCACCTTGTGCTACTGGTGGGAAGATCTCACAGATGTGGAAAAGGCCACAGTTGTCTTTCAGACCCAGGTATTCCACTCTCTGCCTCCCAAAGTGCATTAATCTGTTGGCCCAGTGCAAATGGCCCACAGCTCCCAATAAGCCCTCTCATCTTATTTTGGAATGAGGTATTTTAACAGCATCTCTACCCAAAGAGTCACCCTTTGATAGTATAAGAAAGGAAACCATTGGCCAACTTGCGAAATGAGCTGGAAAAATCTCATAGCTCTGGATTTATTTGAAACAGTAATATTTTGAACAAAAAGTACTGAAGTAAGTTAAAGAAGTAACACTGGTGTGGTCTAGATTTCCATTTCAAATGACCTGAAGTTCCATTCTGCAGTTTTCAAAAAATCATTCAGTTTCTTCACCTCTGCTATGAAGAAAGGCTGAGAGAGTTGGGGCTATTCAGCCTGGAGAAAAGAAGGCTCTGAGGAGACCTTATAGCAGCCTTCCAGTACCTGAAGGGGCCCTATAGGAAAGCTGGGAAGGGACTTTTCACCAGAGAGGGCAGTGATAGGACAAGGGGTAATGGTTTTAAACTGAAAGAGGGGAGATTTAGGTTAGACATCAGGAAGAAATTCTTCCCCATGAGGGTAGTAAGGCACTGGAATAGGTTGCCCAGGGAGGTTGTGGATGCCCCCTTTCTGGAGGTGTTGAAGGCCAGGTTGAATGAGGCTTTGTGCAGCCTGTTCTAGTGTGAGGTGTCCCTGCTCATAGCAGGGAGGTTGGAACCTGATGATCCTTGAAGTCCCTTCCAACCTTAACCATTCCATGATTCCATGATTCTCTTATTCTTTTATCATGTTTACATTGATTTTGTAGACTTTTGTGACATCATGAGCAGGAGCACACTGTATCTCATACGAGACCCTATTATGTTTATTGTTAAATTATCAAGAGGCTTTATTAATAACGATTCACCATCTTCTTTTCAGGTACAAAATGCTGAGTTGTATTGACAGCTTGTGCAATAATCAAAGCTTTTTCCCCAAGAAAAACCTTTTTAAGGATAACTTCCTAACAGCCTGTGAAAACTTCATTTATCGTGGTAATTAATTATGCGCAGAAGTTGTATCATGAAGCTAATGTGGCTATCAGCATGATCACGGGGATCAGTGATCATCACAAGTGGGTCACATCTCCCTACTAATTTGAAAGAGCATGATATTTAGTATGTGGAGCCCCTTCATCTGCTACTGAGTTCAGCAGCAGCCAAACGGCTTCAGCAACATAGGAGGCACTCAGTGTCTCCCAGAATCAGCCCTCTAGGCTTCAGAAAGAGTCCTTTATCTCTCGATGCACCTGAAAGAGGTTCCTTAACACTTCCTTACAACAAAATCCTAAGGGTGTAGTAGATTGTGAAAAAATCTATGATCATCAGTTAGCCATGTGAAATAATGTAAATTGACTAGTCATTAAAAAGAAAAAAAAGCAAACAAGACAACACAATCCAAAAAGACAATCATGTCCTGGGCTGCAGCAAAAGAAGTGTGGCCAGCAGGTCAAGGGCGGTGATTCTCCCCTTTTTCTTGGCTCTCATGAGACCCCACCTGGAGTACTGTGTCCAGTTCTGGAGCCCACAACATAAGAAAGATATGGAGCTCCTGGAGACAGTCCAGAGGTGAGCCATGAAGACAATGACAGAGCTGAAGCACCTGACCTATGAAGACAGGCTGAGGGAATGGAGGTTGTTCAACCTGGAGAAGAGAAGGCTCTGGGGATACCTTATAGCAGTCTTCCAGTACCTGAAGGGGGCCTACAGGAAAGCTGGGGAGGGACACTTTACAAGGGCTTGTAGCAATAGGACAAGGGGTCATGGATTAAAACTGTAAGAGGGGAGATTTAAGTTAGATGTTAGAAGGAAATTCTTTAGTGTGAGGGTGGTGAGACACTGGAAGAGGTTGCCCAGGGAAGTTGTGGAAGCCCCATCCCTAGAAGTATTCAAGGCCAGGTTGGATGGGGCTCTGAGCCTCTAGTGGGAGGTGTCCCTGCACATGGCAGGGGGGTTGGAACTAGGTGATCTTTAAGATCACTTCCAACCTAAACCATTGTATGATTCTATGAACACCCAGGAGAATGGATTGTTACACTAACTTCAGAAACACACTGTGCAGCCTGTGAATTGCAATAAATGACATAGTCTGCATGGTTCCTTGGCATATTGTTATTTTAGAAAACAGGATTAAGTCCCTCTGGAGTGGAAATCTCACTATGAAATCACATGACATTAGTCTCTGATTTTTTTATCCTTCTCAGCTGCCTTACATTTTTTAACATATGTTATGTTTGCTTTCCCCAACAATGCATGACAATGGCTGACCTGCCCAGTACAATCAACTGCCCATGAGAAATTTCATAGAATCATGAAATCATTTTGGTTGGAAAAGACCTTTAAGACCACCAAGTCCAACCATTGATGTAGCACACTACCAAGGCCACCACTAAACCCTTTCCCTAAGCACCACACCTACACATCCTTTAAATACCTCCAGGGATGGTGACTCAACCACTTCCCTGGGCAGCCTGTTCCAATGCCTGACAACTCTTTCAGTGAAGACATTTTTTCATAATAGCCAATCTAAACCTCCCCTGGTGCAACTTCAGGCCATTTCCTCTTGTTCTATTGCTTCTTACTAGGAAGAAAAGACCAACCCCTACCTTGCTACATCTTCCTTTTAGGTAGTTGTAGAGAGCAATAAAGTCTCCCCTCAGTCTCCTTTTTTCCAGAATAAACGACCTCAGTTCTCTCAGCCACTCCTCTTATGACTTGTTCTCTAGACCCTTCACCAGGTTCATTGCCCTTTTGTAGCCTTGCTCCAGCACCTTTATATCCTTCTTGTAGCGAAGGGCCCAGAACTGCACACAGTACTCGAGGTGCAGCCTCACCAGTGCCAAGTACAGGGGCACAATCACTTCCCTAGTCCTGCTGGCCACAGTCTTTCTGATACAAACTAGGATGCCCTTGGCCTTCTTGGCCACCTGGGCACACTGCTGGCTCATGTTAAGCTGGCTGTCAAGCAGCACCCCAGGTCCTTTTCTGCTGGGCAGCTTTCCAGACACTCTTGCCCAAGCCTGTATCTTTGCCTGGGGTTGTTGTGACCCAAGAGCAGGACCTGGCACTTGACCTTATTGAATGTCATACAATTGGCCTCAGCCCATCAATCCAGGTCTTTCTGCAGAGCCTTCCTACCTTCAGGCAGACCAACACTCCCTCCTAACTTGGTGTCATCTGCAAACTTACTGAGGGTGCACTCAACCCCCTCGTCCAGACCATTGACAGATATTAAACAGAACTGGCCCAAAAACTGAGCCCTGGGGAATACCCCTTGTGACCAGCCGACAGCTGGATTTATCTCCATTCACCACAACTCCATGGGCCCAGCCAGCCAGCCAGCATTTTTGCCCAGCAAAGCTTAAACCTGTGCAAGGCACGAACAGCCAGTTTCTCCAACAGAATGCTGAGAAAATAAGCAGTTTTTGGTGTGTGTTGGAGGAAGAATGGAGGCATCACAGATGATGGAATATGATGTCTTGTCTTCGTTTTGCCTCTTAACAAAATGCAAATACCCTTGTTGTCTAATATGATAATTTATTTAGTGTAATGTGCATTTGGTAATGACAAGGGAGAAACCTTAACCTAAGGTACTTTACTTTGCACTCAAATAAATTACCTCTTTAAACTGTGCTTGGCTAAACTATTAATTTAAACTCTCAGTCTCTCTAAACAGCTTCTCTGATACTGTGTTGGTATTAGAGGAAAACTTTTAGGATATCCCTAGAAAACTAATCTCCAGGAGGGATGAAATTCAGGAGAGGCTAAGAAGTCTCACCTTTGATACACTTTCCACACTGCAAAGCCAGACAGGATTATTCCAACGCCTTTAAGTAAAATACTTGGGGAATTTTAAACCCAGAAGTATCTGCAGTCTTTACAATCCAGGATACTTTTTATTAGGTCTTCTTTTTTAATGTTTGTGATTTATATGGCTTTCATATGCAAGTCAGCTTGCAGGGATGACAGAAGAAAATTTCACTGGAAGTCTATGTGTAGTCTTCATGCTCTGCCACATAGCAGATATTGCCTAACTACATCAATGTAGGGGTTAATTTAAGGAAAAGAAGCACTTTTCCACTTCTTTACCTTTGCCTGTTTCCCTAGAAATTGTTGTATTATTGCAAATTTAAAAGGTTATAACTAGTGATATGTGTATCTTCTGCTTACAATCATTTTTCAAGGCAAAGGAATTTATCTAATCAGAAAATGCCCTGAAAAATCTGTCAGAATTACATTAATTCCCAAAAGTTTGGTTCACTGTCATAGTTGCACCCTGAAATGTGTAATTTGCTATTTATTGACAGCCACTTCTGTGTCTGAACAACAGTACCAAAATCATTCCTACTCAAGACCAGATTAGTGTGGAGGAGAAACTCACCTCTGGTAACATTTTGAAACACACTGCTAATTACCAGAACTCTGTTTTCACTAGTAGCAACTCAGGAAGCTTTTGCAAAAACCTGACTCTCTCGCAAGAGAGACCTCTATGTCATTTCATTGCACTTGAAGTGGATTTAAATGACAGTTTTGGTTCTGAGAAGGTGATGACAGTACCGCAGAATTTCACAAAATGACTCTGATAAATGCAGCAGCAAGAGCAAAAACTGCTTAATAGGCAATGAACCTCAGCACCTATTATTACTGGTCTTCCAAGATGTACGATTGCCTTAAATCAATTTCATATTTCAAAGGGCTTTAGTCAGCATTCAAAAAAATTGCATTTAGAATGTAACAGATCAAAATCTACAGAGACTGCCCAGATGATTCTGGTTCATGTAATTGAAATTGGCTGTGAATGTCCAAAGAAAAGCATTTGAAGAACTAGCTCTCACTATACAAATGAAAAGTCAAGCCTACTTAGCAGTTCAGCTTTGTGTCATAGTTGTTTTTTTTCTCATCTAGCTTTTAAGTACCTATGAACTGGGTTTCCTAGAGGGATCAGAAGAAGAAGTTTTTAAACAGTCATCCATTGAGATGGGTATTTCAAGTTCTCAGAAAAGCCCTCCATACCTGCAAGGAACCATGTCACTCAGGCAGTAGTGGCCAAGGGAGCTGACCTGAGATGTCCATTTCATATTCTACTAGTGGAGTCCTGCTGTAGGATCAGTCTTATTTGGGGTCAGCCATAAGCACTTTTGCTTTCCTGTGCAAGTCAATGGATACCTGAATGCCTGTGAAATGGTACCGTGGCAGCAAGGTAATACTCCTATAATTCCTTTAATGACAGTTTATGTTTTTCACCACCACTTTACACCATTAATCCCGCTTTGGGAGCTGAAAAAAAGAGGTTCCATATATTCACATAATGGGTTGCATGCATTTTCAAGGGCTCTTCCACATCCAAGTCTCCCTAACTCTTTAAGAAACATTATTAAAGTCCCTGAATTCTTTCTCATTCTACACCATGTTATAAAGCACTTTATATTTCAATTAATTCCTGATAAGGTTCTCTCTCCACCTTTCACATGTCAGCCCCAAGGCCTGGTGCTCTGAATAACAAGATACAACTCAACTTGCTCTGTGCTTGTGAGCCATAACAGGAAAACATATGCTTGTTAGATCTTACTCTGGCTGGAGAACATATAGAATGGAAGTAGATTTTCTTCTACTGACATTATAGAGATTGTAGGCAAATCTGTGTTTCTTCTCAGAAGAAAAAAAAAAGCCTGTTCTCAGCATGTAGTTCAGAGGCTGTGTCTCACTGCCCATGCACTTCAAGACTGAGCCCAGACTTTGGCTCAGTGCAGGCCATGCTGGATGCCTTGGAGTTGTTCTGCTCAAGCTCACTGCAGTCTCTGCAGCAAGGCCTTATTTTTAATGGGATTGCTACCCAGCTGCAGCCAGCACCCTGCTTCAGAACTCCCCTCCATTCCTGGGGAGCAGCTTGAATGAGCCACAAGTCACTGCTGCTAGCAAGCTCTGCCATTCCATCAGCAGCTGACCCTTCACTCCATAAATGTCTGCAAAGCAATCTCAGGGTATGGTGGAAAAGGAGTTTGAAGCTGGACACAAAGGTGGCATCCAGTGTGATGTGGAATTTCTCAGGCACCTTTCTCTTAAATAAAACACCAGCATCGTTTCCCTCTGTGCAGGCTGGCTCCGTGTGTGCTATTACAATTGGTTCTGAAGTTATAGAAGGTTTTTACTTTCCCCCCCTCCTTTAATTTTATATGACTGGGGGATTTTTGGTAGCAAGTCTTTCACCCTTGTTTCTGTGAGCATGCCATTGGTGTTTACCTCAGAGACTCACTCCTGGGCTCATTTAGAGGAGTAAGTAACAAATCAGATAACGTCTGTGTGACAGATCAAAAGAGAATACATCTCTTTACGAGCATAAATCAGTCTCCCGGAGCTTGTCCTTGTAGAGGTTAAAGATAAAGTGACAACCAAAGGCAGGAGAGATCAAGGACTGGAGTAGCTAAACTGTCTTCCAAGGAGTTGATAAGTCTTTTGGCAATTAATCACCATAGTGGGGCCTGATCCGAAAACACCTATGAAAGCTATTATCCCTCAACCTTTTGTCCAAACTGAACAAAATGCAAACGTTTCTCAGGTCTGTGAAAACAAGCAGGGGTCTTGAAATATCCCAGCATATCAGTTAGGATAATTCAGATGAAAGTTTTTACACAGATGGGTTTTAAGCTGTGGTGAGTAGATAATGGGAAACGTAGAGCTTCTTTTGCCTTTTTAGGTTTTTTTCTTCTTTTTTTGAATTTTTCTTATATAAAAATTCTTATTATTCTGTAACAGATTGCTTACTGTCCGTAAATGTACTTTTCTAGCATAGAAATTTGCAGAAGGAAAGTAATTCATGCTGGATAAAGAAACACTATTTTTACACACTCAGGTACGGCAACTTACCTAGGCACCTCCCAGCCAGGAATGAAACATTGCCCTTGATCCTGGCCCACAGCATGGTCACATTACACTTCTCCATCAACCTAAAGCACAATTCAAACTTGATTTATCCAGCCTCAAAGAATCACTGCAGGCTTTGCAGTGTTCCCATTTAAGCTTCCATGGTGCAAGACCCCCAGCTAATGGCAGCATGTGGGACCCCAGCAGGAGTCTGCAGCACGCACCAGCTGCTCCTGGAACAGGCTGTGCCAGCTTTCTCCAACATAGCCCTAAGAAGGCTGGCAATCAGACTGCCACTAAATGTGCCCTTTTTGGTCACTGCTGAGGACTTGGCCCTGTCATCCTCACACAGAGAAAGTTACTGGCCAGA
The DNA here is from genome assembly GCA_020745705.1 of Hemiprocne comata. NCBI lineage: Eukaryota > Metazoa > Chordata > Aves > Apodiformes > Apodidae > Hemiprocne > Hemiprocne comata. The sequence goes on from CM036588.1 coordinate 40,363,205, forward strand.
AGGGACTGTTCTGCTCAGGACTGCTCCTGAAGCTATAGACAGGCCTGCACACCCAGCATGTGATAGCCATCACATGCTGACATACTCAGCCCTTTGTGAAAATTAAATCATCCCTTCCTTTAATTTATTTAAGTTAGTTCTCTATGCAAACGGTAGTTTATTCTAACATTCATCAGCTTTTCAGGACTTCTAGACATGAACACTGTGAAAACACACCAAAGCCACCACTCCCCCTGGAAACATGAGTCCTGTTGGAAGCACCAGCAAAGCTTTGTCTGTGGCATGTGAAGGTAGCTACTGCACAGAAATAATGGCAGCATGGAGAGGGAAAGGGAGAGGAGGGAGGAAGCTTGGGCCTCCCATAAACATGAGATTGTACTCCAGGCTTTCCCTGGAAAAGTCCTAAGGGAGTCCAAGCTGCAGGGCTTTGCCAGTCATACTTGACTTCATCTTTTGCACTTGGGTACTCAGCTTTTCTGACCAACATAGAAAAGTTCTGATTCTCATTCAAAACTCACGCACTGCTTTTTTAGGATCAGATCATACCTGGTGCACTTTATCTGAGCAACTTTGGTCCTGTTCCAGCAGAGCCAGACTGTTCTTTGTTAAATGCAGATCTATGAGCCCTTGTTTTCTCAATGTTCTGCTTTTCCTGTGAGTACCAAAATTGAGTGGTCACCTTGCCTACTGTAGCAGAGTAGACACACATACACTCATGCTACATTCCACTGAATAAAAGGGAAGTACTCTTTCCAAGCAGTAAGATTGTGCTATGACAGGATCATGGTGGAAAGGTTTCATGTGACCTAAGGACACCCTGTCACTTAACGTGCAAAACAGTCCCTGTTGATAGTCCACTAAATATAGTTAAAGGGCAAATTTGCAATAAGCTGATTAATGATGAACATTAATTCCATCTTATTAATTCTAAGGAGGAGCTATGGCTGGGGAAATCTAGGAGACTTTGAGTTTCTCATTTTGCAGCTAGGAATTTATTTTTAAAAAGTAATAATGTGAGAATGCTTGAGAAACATTGTAGGTAAAATCAAAGCATGGGTTTTAAAAAACAGCCGATCAGAAAAGATAGATTTGACACCATGAAGGCAAATTATCTACTAAGCAAAATTAAGTTGAAATATTATGACCAAGAAAGCAAATCCAACCTGGCAGGCAGCAAGTAGTCTGCTTTAAAAAGGAGATTGTTCTCAAAACTCAAGTTAAGCAGAGTTATTATCTAAGTATGGCCTGGAAATACAAACCTGGACAACTCTGAAGCTAAGGCAGAAGTTCTGGAATTTCATGTGGAGGTGAACCATATAAGAAGGAAAATGTGAACCTGTGCTGCTTTATAGTCAGCAAAAGTAGTATTTAACTGTCGCGGACCGAGATAGGCAAAGCCGCGACCCACACGCCCACCTCGGGGAAACCGAGGGCTGAAGACCACTCCCCGTCACACTCACAAATAACGCTTAAGAATCAATCGATTTATTAAGTATCACCTAACACACACAAGGTCTACCTCTATATCTATATTCACACCTATATATCCATATATATATATATACACCAACAGCTATACAACACTACATCTACATGCCAATAACAACACACACAGAAAACAAGAGAGAACCCCTCCCCTTCCCCCCCTACTCCCGTTCCCGGACAGGGATAAGAGGGAAAGCCTGGAGAGAGCCTTTGGGAAATAGAAGAATATTGGAAAAGAGAAGTGAGTGTCTGGTATGTGTGAATATTATGTAGGAATGTTTGTAGGAATGTTAGTAAGATGTTCGCAATTCTCACCACCGGGGGGTACGGCTGAAACCAATCCCTGGTCGGGATCCACGTCCTGTCCCCTGAGACTCCAGGCAGACGGTCCGTTCGGTACGTCCACACGCCAACAACCACAGGGAGCAGCGCCGCAACGGCACGGCAGCCTCCGCAGCGGTACGCTCACCGCGGCGGCTGGATCCGTGTGTGTTCACAGAGCGCGCGCCTTCTTGCTCCTCCCTTTCTTTCCCGGTTCCGGCCCCGCCGTGCCTCCTGGGAGCTGTAGTCTGCAGTCCTGTGCGCATGCGCCTGGTACCTCTGTCCTCTCCCCACGAGTGCCGGGGGGGCACATCGCCAGGACTGGTCAGTGAACGTCGCTGGATTAAAGGCCGTTATAGAGTCCGTCTCTCACATTAACCCTTTAACAAAAGCAAAAAATGCTTTTTCACTGGTTCTTCCTCTTCAAAATTCCTTCTCAGTCTGTCCTGAAAGTCTTGGTTTCTACCTGCAAATAAGTCGTGAAGGTGGCATGACAGCAGAATTGAGGAAGTGAAGCTTGATTGAGACAGGAAATGCACGTTTTAGAGTGCTTTGGACTTTTTTAATATTAGGCAAACCATCTAAGTTTTAATATACACTGTTCTTTCAATACAGTTCAAAAACCCCTCAGTGCTGCACTTGTAACGGCTAAGTCATCCCCCTCCCCAACAAACAGTGAAGATGAGTGTGCTGGTTTGGTTTGGCGGGATTTTTGGTAATGGGGAAAGGTCCCTAGGCGTGGCTCCTGTAAGAAGCTGAGAGGCTCCCCCTGCTCCAAAACCAGGCAAGGAGGCATTAGAGAAACAATGGATGTGCCTCTGTGATTAAGATACAAAAGAACGGATACAAGAGCTGAGCAGAGCGAGCAGTTAAGAAAGAAGAGTTGTGCTGGAGAGGTGAAAGGCAGTGCTGGGGTGAAGATCCCAGGTTGTTGGTGAGGAAGAAGATGCCCAAGCAGAAGTTTCCATGCAACCTATGGCAAGATGGCAGGCTGTACCCCTGCACGCGTGGAGAAACATACTGAAACATTCTCTGAAGGCACCAGGAGGGGTGAACTTGGCCAGTGGACTTGGATTTTGTGGCCAGTGGACTTGGATTTTGTGGCCAGTGGACTCGGATTATGCAGCTGTGGAAGACCCCATGGCAGGGAAGGTGACTGTTCCCAAAGCAGCCCTTGACTCTGTGGGAAACCCACACTGGAGCAGCTTGCTCCTGACCTCGTGGGAAGGACTCATGAAGGAGAGGTCCTCTCCCATGGGAGGGACCACGTGAGGAAGCAGGGGAGGACTGTAAGGAACCCTTTTCCCTGAGGAGGAAGAAGCAGGAGGAAAAAAGAGACTGTAAACTGACTCTAAAACCTGTTCCCTGTCCCTTGTGCTGCTGGGGAGAAGGAAGTAGAGAAATCGGGAACAAAGTAATTTGGACCCCGGAAGAAGGCAGGGATGGGGGGGTAACGTGTGTAAGCACTGCTCTGTGTGTTGTCTGTGTCCTGTGTGCATCTGATTTGTGTGAAATTGAATTATTATTTTTCCTCACGTTGAGTCTGTTTTGCCTGTGACCTTAATTGGTGAAGAACCCTCCTTGCCCTTTGTCTCAGCCCATGAGCTTCTAGTTGGCCTTTGTCCTCTCCATCCCACAGTGTGTGGGGGGGTGGGCAGAGCTGAGAGAGAGGCCATGGGGCTGGTTCTTTGTTGTCGTGTTAGGCCCAAACCACGACAATCAGGCTTGATGTTTCTAGCATTTCTAAAGTAAAAGGTAAAATACAAATATGTTTTGAAGAAATATTTTCCTCCATCCAACATAAATGAGTAAAAAAAAGGCACTATCACCCTCTCCCCAAAGACTGCATGGAAAGCCTAACAAAGTTATACCATATGACTCTGCACAGACTTTCAGGGAGATTAAATCCACCACTGAAACTCAAATACAAACCATGGTGGACATCTGGGTGCTAGCCTGGATTGCCAGCCAACACCAACACCAAATGCCCGGGGACCCTGTGAATGCTTCAGATCTCAGGCTATGAGAAGAGCTGGCTCTTCTCACTGCCACTGGCAAGCAGGAGAGGGTCCTGGTTTCTGAAACATCACTGAAATCCTGTCTGTCTCCCTGGCCATTTATATGGTGCTCGCTGGCATAACCTCTGAGCCCTCAGTCATTTACTTGTCCCAGAGCCTCGGAGTAATTCAGCTCTAACATTGAGCTTCTGAGTAATTAAATAACACTTGTGTTTTTTTTCTGGTTCTCCTGTATGTCTTCAAACTCCACTGCATCTTCCATAACACATTAAGGTAGAAAACTCTGGCTTCCCTGTTCTTTGTGTCACACAGAAACACACATACTTCTTAAGAGAAAAACACAGGTGTGCATTACACTACCTACTCTCTGCCCCGTGCTCCCTCCTCCACCTCCTCATCCTCTTCTTCCTTCTTCTTCTCCCCCCACATCAGTCATTCAGAGGTCCCTGTGAGGCTTACACTGATCACTCCCCACCATCATGAGAAATACTTTCCCTCTCACAATATGTTTCCTCCATCTAAACTACACATCATTTCCCAGGATATTCTCAGTACTAACTGGAACCACGCTAACCAGCATTTGTATGTTACAGATAAATTTTTCTTTCTTTTTCTCTAGCAACCAGGAACTCCTCTTCTGATATATTGTTAAAATTGCTGTTTGCTTCCTTGGTCTTTTTTCTTTTTTTCTAAAATCCTGAATGTCTGCAGTGCTCAAAGTTGTTCAGTCTAAACAATGGTCAGGCTTGGATTTCCCAATTTTATCTCCATCCCTTCTCCAGGCTCAAGCATTAGGGTTTAAGCAGTGACTGGATATAAATCCTAATGACTTCTGCTTTTTTTTTTTTTTCTCTTCCACAGTAATAATCTATCTGTGAATAGCTAAAATAAAATTCATTTTATTTTCCTGAAAAACATAATGGAAGTGGAAACAACAAGTTAGAGAAAATGAAAAGCAGAGTGTGCAGATTTCAATAAAAAGACTATTCTTTGTAACACATGGAGAAAAAATAATTATGTGCAGCAGGAATCTGAGCAAATAGATTATAAAATAATATTTATATAGCCTGAAAATGTGAAATAAACAGGGTTTTCCAAATGAAAAGAGAAAGCAGAATCATATTAGGAATGACTGAGAACTCATTACCCTTGATTTTTTTTTTTTTTAACAGCAATTTGGGATGTGTGGATGAACATGGCCTGATGGAGAATTTTTTGTCCTGCATTGGTCTGATTTAAAATCTCTAAGGACTCAGAAATATCAGAACTTGATAAGACCAACAGTGCTTGGGATGGAGCACTGACATTGTCATTCACTGCTCTGGTTATTACATAGTCTTCATGTTCCTTTTCATAAACTAAGGACTATTAAAGTTTTCTTCAGGAAGGATCTGATTTAATTCCTGAGCTGCATAACAAAAACATCACCTGCACCAGCTTATGTGTTAAATAAGAGTTTAGAAATTTTGATGCACGAGAACTTTCTCTTGCTGTCTTCCTAAGTTCATACCTGAGATGGCCAAGTTCATGCTATGACTTCAGTGCTGCTAAACTGCCAGATACGTTGATGTCAGAGAATAAAAGAGAGAGGGGTAAGATCTTGTTTTTTCCCAAAAAACAAATATGTGGACAAAGAAAACCGATGCCAGGGCACATTAGAGAGCAGCAGAAAGCTCTGCCTCACCCAAAAGGGTGATGCTAAAACACTGCCATGCCCTTATTTTAGTGTGTGCTTTAGAAATGCAGCACAGCCTTGAAGAGCAAGAAAACTATGGAGAAAAATACTACTCATTCACCAGATTAGTGACTGCCATGTACCACGCAGGTGGGAGGCTGCAGAAAGGATACACTTGTGTTGCCCAGCCTGGGACACTGCCACCCAACACACGCATTTTTAAAAAACACTTTCCACTAGTAAACTCATTACCTGACAAACTACATGTACTTCCCTAGTGTGTATATATATGCAGAGGCTGTCAAATATTCTGTATAAAATTATACTGCATAAGGAGTTTCAGCACTCTTACTAGGAAAAAGTCTGAAATACTCTAGGGGAGGCTGGGAAACTTGTTTCTTTTAAAAAATTATAGTTTTCCTACAGAAAATACAAAAATGTCATGACAGCATGTCTTTCATCCCATCATTTTTCCAGACCTTCTCCTTCTTCTTTTTTTTTCTTTTTTTCTTTTTTCTTTTTCTTTTTTTCTTTTTTCTTTTTCTTTTTTTCTTTTTTCTTTTTTCATTTTTCTTTTTTCTTTTTGGCTACAACACTGTCTTTGTAATGCCAGGATTAATATAATTACTTCGTTTAATGAACTTTTCCCAACAGTAATCTCATATAGTGCCAAAACATTTTCTACTCCTTACCATTTAGCACGTATCAATATTTCTTTCTGTTATGCATGCCAAAAAATATTACTTTTTGGTAAACATGAGTGCACATGCAACTGCAGTAATAGATGGATTCATATATTACCTGGACAGGCCATAGCTGATCACATTATTATATAATATTCTACTAATTTATAAGATAATGCTGCACTAATTTTTTAGCCACTGTTTAGACAAAAATAAAGATAGAGCATATGGGAATACATTCTGACATTATTTTTGTTCTTCTGCATAACCAGTGGAAGGAAAAATGATAGCTATTAATATGGACATGTATTGGCATTCTTAAGAAACAATCTTATGTCAACTGAAATAAGAAAATTAGAAAAACCTGAGGCTAAACTTCAACATTGAAAATGGTCTGGCAGTCAAGTATCTAAAATTAAACAAAGTTTCATCACCAGTTCATCAGCTCTGTAGTTTCAGCTGTTGAGTCCTCAAACCCCCATCTCTGACTATATTGTCTCAGTCAGTTCTTTGCAGAAACACATATTTTACACAACAGAGACTGAGTTTCCTAGAAAGATATGAGTTCAACAGCAAGCAGTTTGTGACATCATCTGAAAATACAAAATACACTTTAATACAGTGCTCACAAGATATGTTTTTTACTTTATATGTCATCCCTTTAATGTCAAGAAGCTTTAAATAACTCTTAGGAGAAGAATGTAGAAGCGGGCATAGTGAAAAAAAAAATTAAGCAAGGACAGTATTGTGATCCTGCCAAAATTACAGAAGAATGATGAGTAGATTTTAGAGCCTGTTTCAACCTCATCTTGATTCCAGCTTTAAATCCAGTGGGAATCTGCATTGACTTTAATGCCTGTTGCATTAGTATTTAATTCTCTGACCAACCCCCTTTTAAATATATATATATAAACACACATTAATATGCCTTTATATATATATGTGTGTATATATATATATACATATATGCATATGCTGTACACCTACTAAGAACTGTAAAGGGATAGAAAGACAGATGTGCAAGTGCACTTTATAAAAAAAAAAATGCATTATAGACTACAGGAAGATAATAAACCTACTTTTTCCCTACCTGAATTCTACCAGAAAAGTTTTTGTTTAATTTTTATTTGTACTTAATTATTTTTTTCTTTTTAATTTATTTATTTTTTTAATATGTTCAGCACTTACAGGATACTGTTTTCATTATAGACTGGCAGTGTGCTGAGAATTAAGCCTGTGTTACACAGAGACAGATGTTATTTTATAGAGTGTCATTCTATGTAATGGTACCAGATTTCAGCACTTAGCCTCCATCCCAATTACCCATTAGCGGTTTGTGTAGTCGAGGAGCAGGAAAGTATCTGCTCTGCATTGTAGCAATTATTTCAGGATATCTGCCTCCCAAACTTTATGTGATGGCAGGCTTTTCCATGAGCAGAGTAACTGCTATTTTAAACAAAAGTTTTTGACCAAGAAAAAAGTAAATGGAAAAGCATCTGTGTTTTTCTGCTGGGCAAAGCTCCCCTTCTTACCTTTTTTTTCCAGTCTGAGGTGAAGCCAAAGTCTTGCATAAAGTCCCATGCAAATGTACCTGATTCAAGGAGACAACTGAGGACAAGCTTCAGAATATTCTGATAGCACGTTTTGCTGGTGGTTTGCATTCATTCCTGTTTTTTCATGTGTTTTGTTTTGTTGTTTGGGTTTTTTTTAGGAGACATGGTGTATGTAGACAACTGCTACCTTTGTTCTATCTTACTGTCCACACACATCTGGAAAGCCCTTGCATTCAACACATCCGCTGTCAAGCATCTGCTATGTGCCTTTTCAATAGTACTCAAAAGATTATGGAATATCAGAAAAATATATGCAGTTATTGTTCTCTTGGTGCATTTTTTCGATCCCACTTTGTGATGGTGCATATGAAAATGGATAGTTGTTTCCAAGAAGTTTTAACAGAGCCCTAAGCAAGTTTACAAGAGAAAACTGTAAGTGTGGGGCTGAAATGGCCCATCCAATATGAGGGGAGTGAATCTAACGATGCCAAGCTTGACAGCTCAGCTTCTGGGGCAGAAAATGCTAAACTCTCCAAACATGCCCTCAAAAACAGGTCCATATTTTAGGACCATGTTCAGAGTGTTGAAATAGTGATTATCTTCTAGAGGAGTGTTCTTCCAGCAGGCCTCAATTGGGACAGCATCTACCCTTTCCTTCCTGCTTGTTGCAATGCCCACGCAGTGAGTGTAGGAAACCCTGGTGCTGCAGGGTCATCTTCAGCCTGGCAGCAACCACCGAAGGAGCTCTTTGCAGGTCTCAGCCATCAGCACTGGCCTCTGAACTTTCACTAATGGCTTTTGAGCAACAACTTCATTGGAAACTGTCTCCTTCCACAGGTGGAATACTTGTGTGCGCGTGTGTGAATGTATGTGTGTGCGTGCATGTGCATGTGCTTGTAATCAAATCTGAAACCCTTGTGAAGAAAGACATTAGCAGGGAAAGATGTTATAGCTTTTTCTAACTTGTTTGTGTTTTTCCCTTTTGGAGCACTGGGAAAACAGAATTATCCAAGTATTATCACAAACAAAGCCTATCAAGTGTTGTGCTCACTGCACTGCATTAGTAGCGAGTAACATCGACTGCATACGAAGTGTAGTAGCAATGCTGAAGAGGCTCATCCTACTAGGTATCTACTTATGTTCAACAATGTGCTTCATGATTGAGAATGTCCTCTGGGGAATTAAGCCCCCAGAAGAAAAAGCTGGAAAGCTGGAGGAAGGGCTGGATGACCAGGGTGAATATCTTGAGCCACAAAGCCATAGGCAACACAAGAAATGGACAGAGTCATTAGTGCAGCCCTTGCCATGGGCAATACCATGGTCAAAGCTGGGTGTACTTATGGAATGATCAGCTTTAAGGAACACTGTTTTTTTACATCACTTGTCCTAATGTATTCCCAGAATAAAATAATGTTCTGACTTGCTTCAGTTAATGAAAATCAAACACTTCTAAGCATCCAGGAGCCTGGCAATGATGGATCATCGTCCCTACCTCTGGCTCATTGCCACATTCAGTGTTCTTCTTTGAACATTAAATTTGTTCATGGGCACAGAAAGGCAACATTCTACACTGTCCCCTCGGCAGGACCTTATGCCATTCACACTGCTTGATCCCAGATTTGATTGGGTTATACCTCTGTAGAGCAGAACTAAGTGTGCATCTGATGTCCTCTGCTTCAGACACAAGACATGCCTTAATGATGGGTGATACTTTATAAATAAAAGTACTGAATAAAACATGCAGAAATACGTTTTCAGCTTCCTACCCTGTTTTGCTTACTTTGTCCTTCCTAGGTAAGATGTCAGAAGGGCCAAAGTTTTCTTGAATCTTTTCATTCCCTTGCAGTTACATTTTGAGGACCTAGGTACAGGGTCCATGTTAGAGCAGACCTATGATGGTTCTAGCCCCTGTGAGGCAGCCTATTCATTCCCCTTTCAGCCTCAGCTAAACAAGTGGGACAAAAGGTGAAAATGGAACTATACAGATCAGCTGTAGAAATCAACTAGACAAGGAACACAATTTATATAACAAACCAGACAGTTTATGTTACAGATTCACTTATCTCAGTTGCTTTTTTAAGATATTACTCAAAAAAAACAACTTTGTTGCAATGATGTGCAGATCCATGATGTAACGTGTCAACTTTCAATATGCTCAAATAATAAATCTCTAATCTTTACCACTCAATTGTGGTCAAAATCTCCTGAGTCAGCCAGTGAGACATGTTGACATTTCTAGTGGTAACCTGGCACTATATTATGAGTTCTTTGTCTTGTGATAAACAACATATTGTTTGGGTTTGTTTTTATGTTGTTGGTTCTTATATATTTTTTTAATTCTGTACTTCAGTCCACTGCCAGTCTATCACCTTTTTCAATAACTTTTACCTATTTTGAGTCTCAGTGAAGTTTGTGGATAAGTGTACCAAATGATTTAACCTTACAAGATTATGCTGCAAGTTTACACATAGGTCTGGACATATTAAACACAACTTTCTCTAGCTTCTTTCAGGTATAACAATCCTTCTTTTGGAATGGGTATTACTCTTATTTGTTTCAAGCCATTTTGAACAACCTCTCCTAAATCATGAGTCTCTGCAGTCAATCACCAAATCAACACGGCATGTCAAATTCCAGTCCCAAGTACACTGGTGTTAATTTGGGTACTACACACAATAGAGCTGCTCCTGATTTGTGCCTGTGAAAAGGCAGAGAAGTCTCTGTACTACTCTGCAGAGGAACGACAGGAAAATACTGCTGAATCAGTGGGGAAAAACTGTTCTACTATGAAAGAACGATTGTTTTACCCTAACAAAAGGTCCGTCTGCAGGACTTATCAGATAAAATGAACATTAAAAGCATTTTAAAACTTAATAAAACTAACAAACAGAGGAGAAAAGCAAGCATTACTCTCCCTTTTATCTTATGTTCACAGTCCTGGTTCATCACTGTATTTCTTTCTCTGATTTTGGTGACCAGCAAGGAGGTCAGAATGCAGCAGGCAAACACTAGTGTGCTCTCCTGACATAGTCTATCTCAGTACGAGTGAAAGTCACAGCTCTTAAAAGGACATGGGAAATGTGCACATCTTTGCATTCACTGTGTCCAACTGATTTTGCCAAAACACAGAACTATCCAATTTGCTAAAATGCCATGTACTTCTGCCGTATCTCATGTCTTGAAGGTAACAAATAATGTTCCCTTGCAAATCTGTTAGTTTCGTTCTTTGGGATCCCAGCCAAGGCAAAGTAACCATCTTTTCCTTCTTTCTTTTCCTCTCTTATTTAGACTCTCAAAAAATTGATTCACACATTAGGCCATTCTATTTTTCTGGATCATTTCCATTTTTACCAGTCTATTTCCACTTACTTTTCTGGCAATGGGCACTCTTGGCTGTCAATTAAGATCTGGGTAATCTTATTCATTAAACACCTCAGGTGCTTAAAGGGTTTATCAAATTATGGCATCTAAATCTCCCTTATTCACCTTCTTTTTGGTAGCATATTATGAGTTGATAAGCACCTGCAGTAAACATTTGTCAAGTGGAAATACTGGTTAGTCACTGTTTGGCAACACATTTCTACCCTTGTATTTGTGCAGAATACGCATCATTTCAAGCTTAAGTTTATCACAAAAGCCCTTTTTTGACATTGGAACTCCATAATCCCTGGGCAATGGCAGAAGAGATTTAATAAAGAAGGTAATTGTGACCAACATATAATTCTCCCCAGCCATATATTTCAAAGATCTTTGCCTCATGCGAGCAACTGCCTATTGAGTTCTCCATGGATTGACCCCAAAATAACGTTCATATGGCACCTTTATTTCCAGCTCCATCCTGTCCAAGGATTCAGTTTCAGCTTATGTTAATACTCCAGGTCATGAAGGAGTGTGCCCAGGGAAGAGATACATTCCTTTTTCAACTCTTTTAGCTTCAAGGGAAGAGCACATCAGAACCTCAGCAGAAGAACAGGCAAGAAGCTGAGAGCAGTTTACATTATCCAGGGTTAAAAACACAGTGATTAATCATGTCCTCAGATGGTGTCATGATCCGATATACAGATACGTGGCAATTTTTTATGATCTCGCCAGGACAAAACAAAGGTGCACAGACACTGGTGCTGGTGTGCAGTCTCAAGAGAGATCAGACAGAACCCCCTTGCTTTCTAACACTCCTCACCTCAGTGGGAGGCTGGTGTGGCTGGATACTGCCTTCATTCTCCTGGTATAAGCTGCACGGCAGCTGCACCCTTTTTGTCCAGCAGGACCTGCGAAAAATTTTAAAGGTAATCCCAAATGGTGAAATTAAGACACAAATGAGGTCAGATGTCACGTGCATACTGAACTTTATTGGAGTTACACAACAAAGTCCCTAGAGTGGATAGGACAGAGAAGAAAACAGAGACAGAAAAGAAAGCAGAAATACTGAGATTAGCAAGTTAATAGTTACCATCGTGGTCCAGCAACATTGTCGGTGGGGAAGTGCTTCGGTAGGGAAGTGCTTCACTGCACCCATAGTGTCCCAGATTTTTATACAGTTCTTGCCCACTCCCCTCCTTTCTCCCTGTCCTCTGTCTTCTTGTGCCTCAGAGATACTCAGAGATAGGAGGGGAGGGGTATGGTGCCAGGACTAGGTGCTACAGATAGTCTTTGGCTAATTAACAAGATAAACCGCTGATCTGGCCAGCAACGGTAAACAGGAGCTTGAGACAACTCGGCATCACAGGATTAGTTTATTGCAGTAGAGGTTCGGTCCTAGGATGCGACTTGAGACTGGCACCCTCTATCTTTTCTCAGGTGCCTGCAGCATTTGTTCACATCCTGCTAAGTTGGTGGTTTTCATGAAATCTCAAGGCCTGGTTATCGCTGAATATTTCACTCCCAGTGCTAGCTGTAGAGCTCCTTTTGTCTTCAATCTCAGCATGCCCCACACCAAACTCCCCAGTTCTCAGAGGAGTAACAGTTTGGTGGGTTGCTGAGACATCTCTTCAGTCCAGCAACAAGTCCTGTTTACGTCTTAGATGTCTCAGGACAAACACCAGACATCCTGAGTGCCAAAGAACACTGCATATCTCTTGGATTGTTCGAGAAAAGCACTATATATCCTGAATGTCACAGATGGGAAAAGCAAAAGATAATTAAGATAAGAAGAATTTTGATAAAAGGCATTTTTTTCCACAGAGATTAAGAAATCAGTATCCTGAGCACATAGTAATTAGCAATCTACTGTTTACGTGCCCTAAAATCAGTAGCTGAAACACCAGTTTCTCCTAAGACAATAAAATAGCATGTGAAGTATGTTATACATGAAAAAAAGCATGGCACAGGAGGCTGGACTTTGTGGCAAAGTTCAGTATAACTCAACAGTGGGGTGATTTTTCTTTCTCAAACCTATATTTCAAATCAGTTATGATTCATTCATAGCAGTTCTGAATAAGATAAAGGACTATCTATATTTCCTCAACTGGGGAGTTCATTTCATCCCATATAACTCCATAAAGGAGGTATAATTGTTCAGTTTATCCTGATACTTCAAATAACCTGCAGAGAAGCTGCAATTTTATATGTTATTTAATAGGTGTTTACGGTGCAAAAGGTATTAACAAAGGAAAAATTAAGAGAGAATATCAGGAAAAAGCTTCCAGATGGTAAGATGTATTATTTGGTGGAATAGCTTCCCAAGGGATGAGGTTGAAGTTACATTGTCTGGAACTTTTAAAAATAGACTCTGCAAAATATAAGCAAACCTACAATAGGAAATGATCTTGCAACAACAAGAGGAACTATTCAGCCTTCTCCTCCTAACATTTGTTCTTATTTACAGTTCTTGTTACTGTGTGTCCTCTCTGTGTGTACTGAAGCAGCTGCAAAGCTCAGGAACAGTGGCTCTCAGCTTCAGCACCAGATTAGGGACTTCCAGTCTCAACTCCACAACTAGCAAGAGCTTAAGTGGCAAAATCCTATAGCTGGAACTGAAACCATCATATCCACTACACTTGAGCAAAGAAAGGTATCTAGAATATTCCCTGTCCATTAGCATTAATTATGTTGAAAAAACACAAGAGCCTTGTACAAACTTTTTCAGAGAAGCGAATGAACCCTTGAAAATAGCTGTCAATGAGGGTGAGATGAGCAAATTAAGGGTAGCAAGAACACAGATGTAGTGTGGGCTCTATAATGAATAAGGTGGTTCAAAACCATGGAACAGTATGTTTGCTTGTTTTCCACCAGTATAAAAATATTTTGATTCTTAAATAGAGAAAAATTTACACGCAAAATAGAAAAGTAAGATTATAAAACATACAGGAGACCCTGGAAAAAAACCTAAAACACGATATGTTAGACAATGATACTGCTTTATTCGGTGTTTTGCAGAATGTAAACAATACAAAAATTAACTTCACTTTTAAAATGTATACCCTATTGTAAGGAAAAAAGTAAGATGAGTAGGATCACTTATGGACAGAAGACAAAAGATTTTTCTATAGTTTGATGCTGTGGGACCTCATAATGAATGTAGTTTCAAGATATTTTAATGTTGCCTAAATTAATTTTCAAAGAGAATACAGAAATCTAGTAGCTTGACTTTCAAATACTCTTGTAACTAATCCAAACAAAGAGCTTGTGCTACAGATGCTTTCATACAGGGATGCCATCACTTGGATCCCTTGAATGGATTTTGCTGTCAGGCTGAACAAAATTATGGAATAACTACTTTGTAATGAGCTGGCTATTCATCCATTTAGTGAATTGTAATTCTTCCTGTATGAACTGGCAATGGAAAACTGAGCTCGATGTTCACTCTACTGCAATGGGAAAAAATTGGCCATCACACAACCTGTTTGGCTTCCAAACTAGACTGCTTAAGCAGTCCCAGAGCACCTAGGCAGTATACTTGAATAAAATGAGGCCGTTGCTAAACATACAGCGTTTAAAAACAATCAGAACAGAAATATTTCACTATGAACTATATAAAATTTAAAAATGGAAAACAGGCATATGTACACCGCTTTTTAATGCCAGTTTCCAGAAGTCCTATATACTGTATGATGTCAGTTGAGGTAATTGAGTTTGGTCCTCTTCTGGACCTGAGAGAGAGAGGAGGTGCTCACAACTGGCTTTTGTTTTCTGAATTTTTGAGCCAGACGTACCACACCCAGAGATAGAGCCATGTCCAGGCAGTTTCAACTTCTTGTGTTATCTTGAAGCCTTTAATAGACCTTGGACAAATGCAGGGGTGTTTGGACACCTCTTTGAAGTAGAATCATCAAGACAAGGACTTGGAACCAGTGAGTTTTCCCTCATGCAGAAACAGCTCTAGAAAGGAGGCCTCTCTCCTGGCCAGCTGTGACCTCTCTGTACCTGCGAGTGGATCTCTCAGCCTATTCTACCCTAAGTGCTGTACTGCTGCATGCTCTGCATTGCATTAATCAGGCTGCATTTGAGCTCAGGTGAAAACTTTCATTTTGTTCTGCCTTTGCACTCCACCCACCAGATGTCTCCTAGGGAAGGAGCATCTGTAGCAGCACACATTGGTTACCAGATCAAATTTATTACATTTAAGTCACGGAATCATTTATGGGACAAGCTGAGGGTACTTCAGGAACTTCCTCCCTCCTTGTGGAGGAAGGAACAAATGGGATGGATTACAGTCTTGGAAAGAGAGGTACCACAGCTAAGACAGTGGGTGACTTGGTGAAAGCAAGTCCTTGTTCAAAGACCATTCATCAAAGGAAGCCAACCTGCCTCTTGCTCCAGCAGAAACCAAATGTGCTGGCCTGCGAGGCATGCAATAAAGTTTATCACCCTGCTCAGGGTGTTCCCACAGAATTGCTTGAATGCAATTAGGGGGCTGAGGAGGAAATTTCTTATTCTAGGAAACATGTACATTTTGTGTATGGGTATTAGTCTGGTAGAACTGAAAATTATTTTTCTTTCAAAGTGTTCATGCTTGGACAATATTGAGTAACAGATTGTTGTTTACATCTGCCAAGGTGCTATGAAGAGAGCCTATTTTGCAGGACCACATTTTGTTTGCACCCCACACAGCATTGAGCAGCTAAAGCTGAACATTAAATGTCATAACCTCTGTGGAAATCTCAATGAAGCTAAAAATCAATAAGCCTCGGTTCCTACCAGAAAAATTATCATGCAAAGGAAGCACCTTGTACCTTTGCTTGAATGACACTGAACAGTTACAGAATGCTGCCAGGGTGAGGAAGAGCGATCTATTAGAAATCTTTGTACACAGAAGAAAGTGAATTATACCCTAGTTCCTAGTCTCTCTGACCTCTCTTCACTGCTTTATGCAGCAAAGAAAAACTGCTGCCCCTACGAATTGTCTGTCAATTTGCAAGCTCACGTTGCACCAGTTAAAGCACAGAGGAGAGAGTTTCACAAGGATTCAAGCTGTTAATGGCTAAAATGCTGGCAAACACTAAAGCTGCCTTAGGACTAAGCCTTGTTCTTGCTGAAGTTAACACAGCCAGTTCTCACCCTTACTGCCAGGGCCTACAGGAAAGGCAGCTGGGATACATATCATATGAAAGTCTGCTTGGGAGCTGGGACACCTGCGGAGCCTGTTTGGCTCCAGTTCCTGTGTGTGTAAGGAAAGGCAGGCAGGAATGGGCTGTGTTTTACGGATCCTGCCATTCACTCCTTTCACGGTCACAAGGAGAACAGCATTTGCAGGTTTCTGGCACTAAAACTGGAGCTTTTTCAAGATCCTCTTCTTCCAGAAAAAAAATCTATAACTTCCTCTTAAAGAGAGTCTGAGTCTGTGGCTCTTCTGCTTTTCCACCCATAATTAAGCATGAGTGTACCAGTCATTGTCAATAGGTTTCCATTTGGGAGACTAGTTTTGATTTAAGTGCCCCCAAGAAACTTCTTCCATATAAAGAAATGCAGTATTTATTAACTGAAGAACACACAGCCATTAGAATAAGAATTAAAACTTTACATGAGCATTTAAAACTCTTCACATGCACGGTACCTTCCCTATATTTAGTCTTTCACTTCCAGATTAAGCTGGTTTATTTTATCCATCCCCTAACAAAAGCCAGACTAGGCAAGACTAATTACATTCCTACAAATAATGTCTCTCCTAGCTGACATCTTTTATTTTCCCCTTTAAAACTCATTCTTTCTTCCCCATACCAAGGCTTTGTTTGTTTTGTGTTCCCACTCCAAATCCCTGGAGGCTGTGAGCTTCCAGGGGAAATTTACCGAACAGGTTTGCTCCTCTCTCTGGGACGGAGGTGGAGAATGCCTTCAAACAGGTTTTCTAGGATTTACCTCAGAGCTAATTTCTGCTCTGGAAAGCAATAACTTCAAGCTTGCTGAGCTCTCTGGATAGTTAGACACACAGCATTCATGGAAATGTATGTGGATGTAGCTGGGCATGGGCAAGACAGGCAGTACCCAAAGGCCGAAGACTACCAGGAGTAGAAAAGAGATGCATTGCTTACATCAGGTGCCTGTGGCTTGATTGCTTCAGCCAGAGTGCAGAAAACCAGAATGGCTACGGTAGCTTCCAAGGAAGAAGCTGAATGTTTGGGACAGCAACCTCTCCTGGGACAATGGGATATGTCCCCTGCAGAAGCAGCAGTTGCTGCCTTCACCCCACTCACAACTCTGGGAAGGGAGATTCACTAGCTCTTTCTCCAGACCCTTTCCTATCCCACACCAGGAGCAGTCTAGCCATGGCCATTCTCCATCATGTCATTCTTAGGGTAGGAAAAGTCAGATCTGTGTCTCTTGAATAATGGACACACACTGCACAGTGACCCACAAAGACCATCATTGGTCAGGGCTGCAGGAGTAGCAAGCTTCTAAGTGACTCTCCCATGTACGCAAGGAGGATTATCCCTACATTGTTTAGTCCTCAAGACATACGATTTACTTCCAGATAACCTTAGGCTTGAACATATGAGTTATTTTTCTCTGAAAACTACTTTGAATCCAGGCATGCACTAATCTCCTAAGAGGAATCCTTAGCAAACAGAGCAACTCCTTTGTTTGCTTTTTAAGTAATAAATGCTGAACTCACTATTGCCAGACCTGTAGCCTAGATAAGAGCATGTATTTAAAAATTAAAAAAAAAAAAAACACAACCAAAAAACCCCCCACACTAACCCTAAAGGGAATCAGTGCTTATGTTTGCTTGAATTTGCATATTTGAAGAGAATCTATAAACTCATTTTACTTACAAATTTTTGAGAAAAGCCTTGTCAAGGGCATGTGAAATAGAAACACTGGTCTTACAGTGCCCAAGAATGACTGGCATTAGGCCTAACTCATTATTTTATCAAGGATCTGGCAGTCAATCAATAGGAAATTATCTGTGCTGTATTGACATAAATCATAATTGGTTTCCCTTGAATGCTATGCCAAATCCTTAACAGAATGAGTTACTGTATGCTCTATGCCATTTTTCTTTCTTTATCAGTTCAGCCCAAATCCTTCTTAGAATGCAAACCAACAGTGGTATCCCCAGCATAGCAATCCCCTGGGAACACAAAAATTGTCATCCTGCATCTAACAGCAGATAATGCCTGATGTCTCAGAAGTCAGGGGAGTGAGGAAGAAAATGCATCTGTTCAATGATGCATTGTGAGTACGGCAAACAGGATTTTAAGAGACTTTTGTGTTTCTTCTCTAAATAGGAAATGTGACTGCGTGTCTTATTCCCTTTCTGCAAATTATATGCATACTTGTGCCTATCAATACAGCACCACATTCTTACCCACAAAATTTTGCTCAGACATGTATTTAGTACTGAGTAAGAACCTGAAGGAAGAGCACTGCAAACCAGCGCTTTTATTTGTCCTTCATTTCTCAACTGAGCATTTCTTCCACAGGTACAAGAGTTACTGGAGGTCACTATATCAGCCTGGCCTCTCAGATGCAGCTAGTCACACACTGCTCAGCTGATCAAGTATCTGAAGAGACCATGCACATAATTAAGTCAACTTTGCCTTGAAGGCCTGCCACCTTGCTCACAAACAGCTGAGAGGTGGAGCTTCCTCCAAAGCCCTGCTAGTGCAAGGACTGCCAGCAGTATCTTTCTTTGAAGCCTATTGCTTCTCTGATGATCAGTGCTGAATGGGGCTGCCACCAACTGTTCTTTTCCTGCACCTTTGTTTTTTCAATTTAAAAAAGACTAGAGAAGCAGCTCTCCTAAGACGTTACTCTCCTAAGCCCTTCTGACTCCCTGTTCTGAGACAGAAAGAAGAAAAGGAGAGGCAAAGAAAGAAAAAGCTATAAAAGGAAACGGATGACTGTGGGAGACTTTCACATTCACAGCTTATTCATGAACAGGAAAGGTTTCCATCATGGTAGAGTGAATGAACCAACTCAATCATGGCAACTGGCTTCTGTCTTTCTGAAGCAAGTTGGAGGACCTGGAGCTGAGCTTGCCTTGCAGAGCAGTTGCTGAAAGGGTAAACTGAGCTGCTGATGGCAGATTAAAAAAAGAGCAGCTCCAGGGAGTTCACGGCAATTAAGAGCATACACAGACTAATGCAACACTTACACTGCAGTAAGCCTCTCTTCCTGTTTTATCTTTTTACTGGCCTTTGTGTCTGTAGGTATTATACATATTTTCTCATCATACATCACGTACCATTCTACTTTGAAATTCTTGGTGGATTAACAACTCCTAAACTAGAGGAACTGACATTTAGAAACTTCTTGTCTTTTTTTTTTCACAACAAACTCTTCTAAGTGGAATAACACATTCCAGGATGTACTTCCATCAGCCAAAATAAGCATACTTTGTATCTGTTTGGGTATGAGGCATACATCTCAGATGTGCTTGTATTAACTCACTAACCAACCCAGACCCAGGACTTAAAATGTCCCGTAATTTCTTGGCACTTGAACTGTGTACTTACAGCAATATCACAGGCTGACAGTTTGTTGATTAAAAACAAGCCAAGTAAAGCACATGCAGATGTCACTGCTTGATTTAAATGATTATTCACACACTCTCCTAGGTTAGATGAAAAAAAACAAAACCAAAACAACACTTTTCTTTCTGCAGAATAACATTTTAATATTTAATTTAAAACTTAAGCAATTTTAGTCTTTAGGTCTGTGTAACACACCTACAGCAAACTGTTAAGTGATCTTTTAAATATCTTTCCCCAAAACTGTATTTCCTGGAGCTATTCTCAGCTTTAGAAAAGAGTTTCTTGGTTGAAAGAAAACAAACAAATGAAAAAGCACAATCCTTTTTAGATTGCAATAATTAAAAATTAAATAGATTTTTTTGTAGAACACAAAAAAGATTGAGGCCTTAGCAACGCATGCTAATGTAATAGTAAAACACAGTAGTCTCAAAGAAGTTAGCAAGGTTCTGATCCAAGAACCCCTCATACAACCAGAGATTTGAGAATACATTGCCCATGTCAAAGAATTATAAGATTCACTTATGCTAGAATCAGATAACAAGACCACAAAAGAGAATAAAAAAGGTAAGTAAAACAGAAAAAAAATCCAATTAATACTACAAAATGCAGGGAACACTTCCTCGTGACTCTACATGAGCCCAAACTGCAGAAGAGAAAGCATTTAATTGCCCTAAGTAGGTATGAAATGGTGTCAGCTTAACATGTATCAAAGTTGTCATGGAAAATACTCCAGGGACAAAGTGGGAGTTAGAAATACTGTGAAGATAAAATGGATAAAGAGAATAAAATCATTATACCTTATAGCAAAACAAGCCTCGGGAAAACAGCTCTGTGTGCAGATGAATGAGTGATCTGTTGTGATAACATATGCTCCAAAGAACAGTTATTAGTAGTTATCTCCCTCTTACTGATACACAATCAGACCACATCTTCATTGCAAGATAGTAAAATATTCCCAGGAAATATCTGAAATAATGACAATACAAGAGGAACTGTAAGCAGCAGTGGGCAGTGATGCAATACAAAGACACGCTTTCAGCATCATTGCCAAAACCTGAAAGGTTTATACTGAAAGCTTATTAATATTTTCTTTCTTTTTTTAATAGCTACATAGACAGACACATCCTCACAATAATTTAATGCACAGCTAACTTTGTCAAAGGGGTCTCAGAAGAGTTTCTGAGAAGAAAAGGGATCTATCTCACAAAAAAAACCAAAACACAAACAAACAAAAATAAACGCATCTTGAAAAAAAGCTTGATAGCTGGGAACAAGTGAAAAAAGTAAGTGTAAGCAATGCTGACTTGGATGAGGGACAAGAGTAACAGAACAGAGGAGAACAACATCGCAATAAGAACAATAAAAGGAGAGAACAGACCACATTTCTGAACATCTCAGTTGTCTGGGTACTAATGCAAAAAGCATGAGGAGCTATCTGACAGCGCTGGAAGTCCTTAAAGATCAAAATTATGAGTCAACTATAATAGAGACCTGGTGGGAATATTCACATGGCTGGAATATTTAACAGCTTATTCAGCCAGGGAAAAGAAGGAAAGAGGTGCTGCTGAGTGGCAAAATGCAAAAAGATATAGATCTATATAAAAGCATCTTGATAATAATGAGGAAAAGACCAAAGGTGTTGTCCTCGCAAATGTCAGCTATCAAACCAGGAGAATCAAGAAGAAGACACTTTTGTGAGAAATTAGCAGGAAGTCCCCAAGGTAGAGGCCTTCGCAGTAATGAGGAGCTTGAAAGCTCCAAGTGTCTCTTGGGGAAGCAACAGAACAGAGCAAACTCTCCAGAAACTTCCCAAAAATAAAGCTTGATGATTTCTTTATGCAGAAAATTGTGAAAACATCCAGAAGGGAAGTAGGTCTGAATCTGAGCCTAGTCTGTGGGGAAGAACTATTTGAAAATGTCAGAGTGGAAGGTAAAAATAGGAGGGAGATGAGGAAATTAAAGATTCTCCACAAGTGGGAAAAAGCAAAGACAAGACATTGGAATGCAAAAAAAGAGTTCGAAGAACTGATAAATAAGATCGGCTTCCCCAGGGAACAGGGAAAAGGAGTTCAGAAAGGTTGACCCCTGAGGAGATACAATAAGAAACAAAATTGTTGAATATTCCAATCTGTAGGATACGTAGGAAAGGTACCAAGAAACGAATTTGGTAAATAACAAAGACCTCAGAGGGAGGAAGGAGATGTACCTGAAGTTGAAATAAAGTCTGACTACTTAGAATTACTAAAATCAGAAAGGTCAGTGTATGAAATGGGGTATGACTTAAAAAAACACAAAAGTGAGGAAAAAATACATTCCAAAACTCTATTAGCAGAAAAAAAAAAAAAAAATAAAAAAGGGAAATTAAAAAGAAAGAAAAGGGGAAAAAAGACAGAGGAAGTGAAAAGTTTGAGATGTTTATCATCTTTCCTTGCTTCAGTCTTCAGTAAAATGCCAGAAGATGGGGCTCTGAGTAACCTGGTCTAGTGGGAGGTATCCCTGCTCATTCAGGGGTGTTGGAATTCGATGATCTTTAAGGTCCCTTCCAACTCTAACCATTCTATGATTCTATAAGAGATCAAAAGCCATCAGACATAAGGACTAAGAATCTAGATTATTTAAAGGAAAGACAAAGGACTCAGCACTTTAGTTTGGGGTTGTTTGGGTTTGGGTGTTTTTTTTTCCAAATTGCTTGACCTAATCAAATACACCTTTGGTACTTAAATATGATGAATTAGTAGCAGAAACATTAGTAATTACCATGAGAAAACATTCATGAATAATGGGTCTGGAAAACTGAAAAAGATCAAACAAGCTGCCTATTTCAAAAGCTGTAGGAAAGAGGAGAGTAAGAGTTCAGTTAACATCAGTTCCCAGCAGATACTGGAAAATCAGACAAACTATCTGTAAAAATCAAGACTACAAAGAAGCAAGTAAGAAGTCAGCTGGATTTGTCAAGCACAAATCAAACTGAGCACCTCCGTTTTTCCTCTTTGATGGGAAACAGGCTTCGTGGATGGAGGAAGATACGCCAAATGTCTTCACTTTTGTAAGGATCTTGACATTGTCTCACATGACATAACAAAGGAGTTTGAGAAATTTGGTGCAGGTGAAACTACTAAGACATAGGAAGGAAAACTGGTCAGATATGAAGAGGAAGGTTCATGGTCAAAAAGGAAGACAGCATCAAGCAGGATGTCACCACAGATGTATCTTGAACTCATACTACTGACTATATTTATTAACAGCCTGGAAGATAGTGCAGGACATGTTGCATTTTCTTGTGACATGGCAAATTAGAAAATGGAATTAGAATTCAAAAATACCTTAGCAAACAGAAAAAATGTTCTGTAGAAATACTGATGTAGTAGCAAATCTGCAGAAAAGGACCTCTGAGCTTGATAGATGATCACAAGCTGAACATCACTCAACAATCTCATATTGTTGCAAAAAAAAGATAAACATTGTACTGGGATGTGTAACCAAAATATTTTCTGTGAGACATACAGAATATTTCTTCCATTTCATTTCTTAAAATTCTTTGTTCTAAGAGTATATTATTTAACTAATATTAGCTCAGTGCAATATAAACATATACAAATCCTCTTCCTAAAGAATAATGATACATCAATTGAATTATTCCTATACCAATTACCAGTCTGAATTCATATTGGCAAAAATACAGAGACGCTTCTAAAATCTGTGACATGAATATAGTGTACCTCTGTCATGCACAGATTTGGCATTTGGAAGGATACACAAACCTCAAGCATCAATTGATCCCAGGAAGAAGTCAGAAAGATTAAAATCAACTAACAGTAAAGGAAAAGCAAGTCTTCCCTGATATCTTATTCCATCCTCTCATGTTGTTACCATTGCCTTTTACCAATGACAACAAATTAATTGCAACATGCATCTATATTTATAGTTGCATTTTTATCATCTTGCACTGCTACATTTTAAACCACAGGGGAACACAAATTCTTGGCTTCCTTTTTTGAAGGTGAAAGCAAGAAGTATTTTGCAGAAGTGTAGAGAAAATTTCTTACTACTGTATTATTAACTGGAAGCCACTATTTTTTGGCTCCAGCCAGCCTGAGATGGCCTCTGGGCACTCAGATGCCAACCTGTAACAATGACAAATAAATCACTCAGCTGCTTAGGTTTGTTTTTCCTGGCAATGTTAGAATCTGCTCTGCTGGGTTTCAAATTCAGAAACAAATATTAATGTCCACCCAAAATCCACAAGTTTGAATGTTTTTTCTGAAGGCTCCACACTCTCTGTTGCTGTAATGGTCCTTGTTCCAACCTCCAGCTCTGTCAAATACCTTATAGCCCTATGGGTCACAGAAAGATGATTGGAGCATCTTATCCAGTGCCTGTACTAAATTTTTTTATATCACTCAGGGCTCAGCTCCTCATACAAAGGCTAAAATAGTGAAACACAATAAAACAAGTACTCGAAAAAGCCATTCTTGGGTTCTTTTTTTAAAATATTCTGATCCCAAGGAAGAGAGAATGGAAGTCCCTATGACTCAATGTCTGCATACAGATACCAAAATTTAAGCAAGATCATGGGGATAAGAAGGGTTGATAGTAGCCTGCCATTACTAATCACATGGAGTTGGCATGGTAACACTTTCCTACCTTCTTTCCTCTAGATCTGCATAATTCCCAATATTATGTAGCATGGCAATTCTGGGTTACTCATGAGAACATAGGAATTACTATATAATCTCTAAAAGCATTTGCTGACTTGTGTTAAATAAATTGACCTGCAGTTCTGCATAAAAATACTATAAGAAAAATGCTTCACTTTTAAGGTTACCCATTGCATATTATTATATACAATATAGAGCTCCCTGAAGTTTTTAAACATTTAAGAAAAACAAAACTTGGCAGGGAATATGTTGTAAACAAAGTCTACCCATACACTCAATGCATAATTCATAAGAAATATGTCATAGAAAGGTAATTTTAAAAGGCCTTTTTAAGCATCAAAACATTCTGATGTGAGTAATGTATTATTTCCTTGCAATACTTGAAATAAATATGTGACTGTCAAGTTGAAACAAAATCACTGAAATCACCTTCCTCCAAATTAATTTTTATGTTGAAATAAAGTATTTTCTGAAGCAGATAAATCCACCTTGTAACCTCAGTATTTTACTCACTCGAGTTGTTCTCGTTTTTAATGCTGTTTGTATGCTCAACCAAAGGTCTTTTTTAATATGCCATCTATTTTGTGGCAGATGGAAGCCTTCATTTTCATTCAACGCAGTGAAGAAGGGAAGGCCACTACTGGACCTGAGACAATTAGAATGAAATAAATAACATGCTAGTCACCTCAGAAACTGAAGTAAGCTTGTACCCAAAATGTCTCAGCTTATAAAGATCTGCTAAACAAAATTCAGGACTTTAGATATCCAACTAAATTGGAATGGTTTTTACTTCTCCCTCCTTCCCTTCCTATTTGTTCAGCTCCTCCCCATTTCTCACTTTTACTGTCATTTTCATGACAATCCTATGGTTGCTCCATGCTGTCAGGCTGAGTTAAGGTAAACATGCTCTGCTGTGCTGCAGAACAATTTAACACCTTTTTAAGGTAATTTGAAATCTAGATTTTATAATTTTGATCATGCTTCTATTTGGAATAAGAAAAACATACATTTTAAACTTAAAAAAAAAATACTGCTATGTTCCTAGCTCCAAAATCTAGTTTAATGAATACTTTCATGTCTACCATATAGAACCCATGGAGTTTTAGGCAGCTTCAAATGCAGATCAGCGAGGACCACTGCCTTAGAAATTTTGTATTATATAAGTCATGATTAAAAGGTTTAAGGAAGTGAAGCCATGGATTATAAGGTATCACTAAAGTAATACAATTGTTTAGCTATGGTTTGGGTTTGAAGGGACCTTAAAGATCACCCAGTTCCAATGCCCCTGCATGGGCAGGGACACCTCCCATTAGACAAGGTTGCTCAAAACCCCATCCAACCTGACCTTGAAGATCTCCAGGGATGGAGCACCCACAACTTCCCTGGGCAACCTGTTCCAGTGTCTCACCACCCTTGTAGTGAAGAATTTCTTCCTAATATCTAATCTAAATCTACCCTCTTTCAGTTTAAAGCCATTACCTCTTGTCCTATTGCTACATGCCCTTGCAAAAAGTCCCTCTCCAGCTGAAAGCTAACAATATTCCAGAGACCAGAGGCTTCCTGCTGTATAAAGTCTGTTACTTGTATAAAGTTTAATAAATGCCATTAGTAACTTCATTATGGGTCATGGGTGTGACAGCTCATACTAGTCACAGAGTAGGAAATATAAGAGCTACAGAAATAATCTTTAATGCCCCAGAAACCCATCCAGGAAGAACTCTCATAGCATCTCCTAGCCAGGGTTAGGAGGAAAATGCCACTATTAAGCAGCCAATTTCCAATTCCAGGTAGAGCCATCAGTCCTAAAGATATGCCCATAAACCTCAGGTGAGACTGTCCAAAAATGCAAACTCCAACTGTCTGAGGGTGTTGCCTGATACAGGGAGTGCTGGTGCAGCCAGTGGAGCCCAGGGCTGATGTCTGGCAGCTAGAATATGCTTTGACTGGAAAAACTACACAGCCTAAAAAGGTACCTGTTGGCTGAGCTTAAATCAACTGCATTTTTCTTCTTTTGTATTTGATTCCAGTCTTTCTTATCCTTAAAAGTCTGATCTTAAAACTGATTTAAACTTGGCTGTCACTCCTGAAAAAGGATGAACTGGAATAAAAACTGTCCTGCTGCAAGTGCTGGGAGCAACAAAGCAATTAAAGCAGTGTGTGCAGGCAGCCCTGAAGGACCGGGAGCTTAGAACATGCCAAAGAAATGATGGGACATAGTGATGAGGAAACGCAGTATCTGGGGACAGTTTCATGCTCAGCTGCAAAGCAACTCTGTGCAGGCTGCGGCCAGATGCCTGCCTTTAGCCAAGTACCAACCTGTGCTCCTCCTGCTGGGAGCAGGTGGCTGAGAGCATCACCACTGTTGAGACTGAAGTGCTGGGAGGATGTTTGTAAAAGAGTATGTTTCACGCAGATGGATGTCCTTTGAATCCAATATTTGAGGGATGGTTTGCTCCCAGCAGCAAGGCAAAGGCAGGATAAGTTTCAGCTGACTTCTGGCAGGAGGGAGGGGAGATCCTGGCACAGAAACTGAAGCTGGCCCCACTGAAGACCAGCAGAGGGAATAAGGTGGGAAGAGGTGAGACACTACATGTTCACTTGAGGGAGGAAAGCACAAACAAGAATTTTGGGTTAAATAGCAGTAGCTCAGTTTCTCCTGTAAGCCCTGAAGCTGCGTTTGCTTAAGTGATACCGTGAGACAAAAATATAGTTTACTTAGAATCTCTCCCACAGCCGTTAAGATTATGGACTAAAACTCTGCAAAACTAATGAAAGCTTGAATTTTAACTTGATCTGGAAAACTCAGTCCAAGGCAGCCTGAGTTTTCATTAGCAGACAAATAGCCCATGCTGAGCACCACAAGCTGTTTGTGCCAATAATTCTGGCAAGTGTATAAGTAGAGTATTAACAAATCTATGCTTTTGCACCTAACAGATATAGACACATAGTTTCAATAGTTCATATGGACATTCAACTATGAATTATGAATACATGGATTTATGTGAACTAGTGTTCAGTTTATATCTTCTTACAGTGCATATAACTCTGCCTACATCTCAATTTCAATTGATAAGAAATTGAACATCAGTGATCTTGGTTGGTTTTCTCTTTCTGTAATGGAGGTAAAGTATTTCCAATATTATCATTTTGTCTCTCTTCTGCCTCATCTAATGTGCAGTTGGCACCTGGTCCAGGATTTATTATGCAAAAGCCCAAACATTCATGTTAGGAGCCACCGCTGCTAGTCTGGGAGGAGCTTACAGTATTAATCAAAGGTTGCTTCATAGTCATGTAAGGTGGCAAGTGGGAACCTGCCCCTTGAAGCAAGCAAACAACATCTAAATGAACCAGAGTCAACAGCACCACTATACGGCCTCTCACTAAAAAGAGTTTTCCTGTCTCCCATGCTAGAGAGAGGACCAAATGAAAAAATAAAACTGAATAAAAACATTTACTTTAAAAAGCCATCCCCTCCCCCCTGGACAGACTTAATATACAGCCTTGAGCCCATCAGAGCACAACCTGCATTGTCTGCAAGCAAACACAGAAAGTGATGCTGCTTTATGCAAAAGCCAAATCTTGTAAACATTCCCCACTATCCAGCTAATTTGTCTATGTTTTCCGGCATTTTTCTATGGGCAGGGACCTCTAAACTATTATAGAGCTACCATAGTTGTATGAAACATGTCTTATCTACACATTTTTAAAAGATCATTAAGTACCTACACATTTTGCCTGGCTTCCCAGGTGGAAGAAACTTATTTTGCAGAGTTGCTTGTTCTGCCACTGGCAAAAGAAAATGTCTCACTGCATCTTGCTCGCTCCTGCCTTGCTACTAGCAAATAAAAGCTTTTGAAACAACGTACTTTTTTTAAGCACAGTAGCTTCAATAAAATCACCTCTCATTCATGGAAAGGGCCTGCCAGGAAACCTGTCCAGCCCATTAGTGCAGGCAGTGGGTGACTGCTTCAGACCCCTGCTTCATTTCAGAGCTCTGAGGCAGACTGGGATGATGGGAGCCAGGAGCTGGTCATACTGGTTGTGTCCATCTGGTCAAGGTGTCAGCAACTGCCCACTGCCCCCAACTCCACACTCCTGAATACAGGCATGGTCAGCAATAATGTATCTCCCTGGCCTTTTTTTGGCCTCATACTCTGTGGCCCTGCTGTTTCTGTTCTCCACCAGCACCAGACCTTCCCCATGTCCATATTCTCCACCTCTGGTCTGTCCTTCAGTTTGAACTGGAGTACTGGGACCATTTTCTGTAGTACCTGTGCACCCCAGCAAGCACTGCAGAGTACTGGCCCTGCTTGGAGTTACAAACCCAAATAACACTGCTGATTTTGGAGTTTTTCTTTTAGTTTTTCTTTTCTCATGTAATGTATTTCTTTTCTTTGCCATTATGCCATGTTTCCTTCCCTTATCTGACATCTCTTGCGTTTGGAAAGATGTTAAGAGCCTGGAGTAGAGATAGGAGTGTAAGAGCTAACTTTTAGACATTTGAGCCAGGGAGAATCTCCATCCCTTACTGGATGCAGGGTGGAACATTGCAAGCAAGGATGAGGAAAAGGCTGAGACACTTAATGCCTTCTTTGCCTCCATGTTTAATAGTCAGACCAGGTCCCCCCAGCGTGTTCAGCCTCCTGAGCTGGAAGATAAGGACGGAGAGCAGGACAACCCCCCCATAAACCAGGAGGAAGTAGTCAACACTCTGCTTCTGCACCTAGATACACACAAGTCTATGGAGCCTGATGGGATCTACCCCAGAGTACTGAAGGAGCTGGCAGAGGAGCCCGCTAAGCCTCTCTCCATCATTCATCAACAATCCTGGTCAACAGGTCCCAGATGACTGGAGGGTGGCTGATGTGATGCCCATCTACGAGAAGGGCCAGAAGGAGGATCCAGGGAACTACAGGCCTGTCAGCCTGACTTCGGTACCAGGAAAGATCATGGAGAAGCCCATCTTGAATGAGCTCACATGGCAAGTGCAGGGCAGCCAGGGGATCAGGCCCAGCCAGCATGGGTTTATGAAAGGGAGGTCTTGCTTGACCAACCTGATCTCTTTCTATGACCATGTGGCCTGCCCGTTGGATGAGGGAAAAGCTGTGGATGTTGTCTACCTAGACTTTTATAAGGCCTCTGACACCATCTCCCACAGCATTCTCCTAGAGAAGTTGGTGAATCATGGTATAGACAAATGTACCTTTCACTGCATAAAAAACTGGCTGGACAGCCATGCCCAGAGAGTTGTAGTAAATGGAGTCAAAGCTAGTTGGTGGCCAGTCACCAGGGGTGTCCCTCAGGGCTCGGTTTTGGGACTGGTCTTATTCAACATCTTTATCAATGATCTGGATGAGGGGATTGAGTGCACCCTCAGTAAGTTTGCAGATAACACCAAATTGGGTGAGAGTGTTGATCTGCTTGAGGGTAGGAAGGCTCTACAGAAGGACCTGGACAGGCTGGATTGATTGGCCAAGGCAAATTGCATGAGGTTCAATAAGGCTAAGTGTCAGGTCCTGCATTTCAGTCACAACAGTCCCATGCAACAGAGGTTGGGGAATGCTACAGGCTTGGGAAGAGTGGCTGGAAATCTGCCCAGCAGAAAAGGACCTGGGGGTGTTGGTCAACAGCCGGCTGAATATGAGCCAGCTGTGTGCCCAGGTGGCCAAGAAGACCAATAGCATCCTGGCCTGCATCAGAAATAGCGTGGCCAGCAGGATTAGGGAAGTGATCATGCCCCTGTACTCAGCCCTGGTGAGGCTGCAGCTCAAGTACTGTGTGCAGTTCTAGACCCCCACTAAAGAAAAGACACTGAGGTGCTGGAGCATGTCCAGATGATGTTTTGTTGTTGTTGTTGATGATGGTTGGAACCAGTGATCTCAGAGGTGCTTTCCAACCATGACGATTCTGTGAGGTTAAACGAGGAGCTGACACCACATTCAGAGGCCAGGTGATTAACTTCTGTTTGGTTTCTCAGGGCACTGGTCCCTGCTAGAAGCTCTTCTAGGAGCCATAAAGGATGGGGGGAAAAAAAAGAGAAACCACTTGATTGTGCTCATCGACCACTGATACATCAGGGCACTCCTCCTAAAATTTCTGCAGCTAAACCCATTAATTGCTGCTGTAGCTAGAGTTAGTAGAAAATGGCTTGAGTTAAGGCAACAGCTCAGGCTTGGCACAAATGCAAACCAAGGTTCCAGAAGATTCAAATTTGAGTGTGAATTTCTGCGGTTCCTGTATTTCAGCAGAGCTGTCTTTGGTCTCGAGAGACCCGGCTACAAAGCCTAAGAATGAAAGGCTGTCTCCACACCACAGCCTCTCTGTCATTTTTCTATGTTTAAGCACAGAGCAGGCTGTGCCTCAACAAGGTCTCTAATCCATGCTGAAAAGGAACCAGCAAGGCGACTGATACTATGTTTCAGCACCACATTTTTCTATCTGTCTGGTTGTTTTGAACTTTTTCAGAGTAACAAACAAGTCTAATGCTGAGATTATTACTGGTAATAATCTATAAATATTGGTGAAGTGATAACATTTTCCACTTGGTGGCAGATACTCCTTTAAAAAATAAGCACAAAGCTCAAAAGACACATTTAATGCAGTTTTTTCTGAGAAAAAGTTCAGCAGTGTCTAATGGGCACAGATCCCTGCTGAATGCTGGGCTGAGCTGCAGAGCTTCAAGGCAAGGACATGCGCCGGGAGCCATGTGTGTGGCAGGCAGCAATACACAGCCACATTTTCTTACACCCTTCTGGGCCCACTCAGCCCCATGAGTGTCCCCTAGGGATGACAGGAAGATTTTGGCTTCACCATTCAGGGACACCCTGGCACTTCATGCAACCTTTGGCCCTTGGAGAAGGTAAGAGCCCAGAAGACCAATGAAATCCTGGGGTGCATAAAGAAGAGTGTGGCCAGTAGGTCAAGAGAGGTCATTCTCCCAAACTACTCTGCCCTGGTGAGACCACATCTGGAATACTGCATCCAGCTCTGGGCTCCCCAGTTCAAGAGAGACGAGGAATTACTAGAGAGAGTCCAGCGGAGGTCAACAAATATGATAGAGGGATTGGAGGATCTCTCTTATGAGGAAAGGCTGAGAGAGCTGGGACTCTCTAGCTTTAAGAGAAGGCTGAGGGGAGACCTTATTAATATCTACAAGTACCTAAAGGGTGGGTGCAAGGAGGATGGAGCCAGACTCTTTTCAGTAGTTCCCTGTGACAGGACAAAGAACAAAGGGCACAAGCTGGAACATAGGAAGTTCCCCTTAAATATGAGAAGGAACTTCTTTACTATGAGGGTGACAGAGCACTGGAACAGGCTGCCTGGGGAGGTTGTGGAGTCTCTTTCTCTGGAGATATTCAAAATCTGCCTGGATGCAGTCCTGAGTGATGTGGTCTAGGGGATCCTGCTTTAGTGGTGGAATTGGACTAGATGATCTCTAGGGGTCCCTTCCAACTCTAACAATTCTGTGATTCTATGAGACCATGCAGGTTTTCAGCATGGGTTTGTCAAAAAATGTTTAACAAATGTTTAACTGCTGTAGGCTGTGTAATTGAGTGAAGATGCTCTGTTCCTGCCTTCTCCCTTTTACCTCACCTGTAGGCAGTTTGGTGCTGAAAAGAGGCATTTTTTTTTACCGATTACCTCATGTGGTGCTGTGCTATGGCAGAGCACTCATTGAGGGACTCAAATGCAAGGACAATTTCCCTGCTTCAGGGCACCTGGGATGCAAGCTGCTGGAACATGGAGAGGTGGGGAACTATTACCGGACCCTTGGTCCCGGCTCTCCCCAAAGCACACACAGTCAGTCCTTCTCAGACAAAGAGCACTGGACTAGTTCCCCCAGCACAACCAAACTTTCATTCTTTTTCTTCTAAGATCCCACCACAGTGGGAAGCCAGAGAACAGATTTTATTCCAATAGCTAACAATGACCACCCTAAAATCAAATTGATCCCATCAACTCGGCCCATGCAGGGGGGTGGAACTAGATGGTCTTTAAGGTCCCTTCCAACCCAAACCATTATATGATCTACTGTGGTTCTATGACCTG
Organism: Hemiprocne comata; assembly: GCA_020745705.1. Lineage (NCBI taxonomy): Eukaryota > Metazoa > Chordata > Aves > Apodiformes > Apodidae > Hemiprocne > Hemiprocne comata. The sequence goes on from CM036588.1 coordinate 40,395,559, forward strand.
CAGGTAGGACTGCTGCACTTTCAGTCAGGATGCTGACTAGAAACAAAGTCATTGTACTAGCTGCCAGGCAGTTAGTCAATTATGTTCATGAATGTCAATATATTTTTGTATGAAAAATTTTCTTAATAAAAATGGAAAATATTGAGGTTTCCTTCAATATTCAGCACAATCCTTAAAATGAAGTAATTTTTTTCTGGTGAAAGTTTATGTTTGTCCTCAAAACATGGCTATTGTAATCTCATTTGCTGTTCTAAGAATATTTCTTGAAGTAATACTGTGTCAACCAGGGGGCAAAAAAGCATTTCAATGGTACCTCCCTCCTGAGCAGAAGGATATTGTGGAAAACAGCTATGTCACATACTCCTGTGGACTTCCATGTCCTATATGCAGCAGGATCTCTCAATTTCTAGGTAATGCCTTCAACTCCAACACAGCCGCATGCCCTTTCAACAAAGAAAATATGAGGCCATGACACATACTTCTATAGCTGAGATTTATTTTGAACTGTACTGAATAAGAACACATAGTGATACATCCTCTCTTAGCACAAAGCCACACTCTTATGTTCCTTTCTCTCACCACTGAATGGGAAGCCGAATGCTTCTGCCTAATTATTCTGACCTTTCCACTATCAGGAATTGACCCAGACTATGCAAGGAGCAGAGAAAGAGGCTCTGGTTTTGTTTTGTTAATGTGTTGCTTTGGGGCAGCATAGCCCTCTGACACTGTAGTGTCTCCCTTCAGCACTCACTTCCTCTTAGGTCCCCAGTTGAATTAAAAAACAAACAAAACAAACAAACAAACAAAAACAATAGGAGAATATATTAAGTATTTCTATCCAGCTATGCCTCTCTTCTAAGTGTGACTCTTTGCCATTGAAGTTTAATGCCAATGAATCACACCCCAGAAAGTGTAAGGGCCATTGCTTACTGATGATAATGAAACCTCCCTCCCTCTCTGTTAGAGCCACCTCTGTTTCAACCACTGACTGTTGAAGGAAGATGGCTTCTCTTCGCTGGACAATAATACGTGACATAGACTAGTGATGGGTCCTACATGTGGTCTGTTGGGAGAAAATGTCAGAAATTTCCTAGCTCTGCCTCAAAACCAAAATTAAATTTCTTTCCAATTTCCAGATAGTCGGCATGATGCTGCCTTAGTGCCAAGTCAACTGCACCATGTCCCCACACAGGGAGTTTTGGGAGAGTTTGCAGTTAGGGAGTCACATTTTCTATTTTGTGACTTTGTCTCTTGCTCATCCTGACCTTCTCAAAGGGCTTAATTTCTTCTTCATGTTCTTTTTTCTGTGTGTCCCCCCCCCCCGCCACTACTGCCAGTGACAAAGTACAAGAGTGGTTATCCAAATTTCCTTTCCTTCTAATTACTTTCCCACTCCCACAGGAAAAATTTCAAAGGTAATTACAATATTAACTGGACATGAAATTTCACTCAGAATTTTTCCCCCTGTGTTTTTGATATGTTGTACTGGCTATGACTAGCCTGGTAACCACCATGTTACAGAAAAACAAACTGTTAAAAGTGAAAAATGACCAAGATTAGAAATATGGAAAATCACAAGTAAATAATTAGGACAGTTTAACCCACTTACTTTTTTTTAATTTTTTTTAAATTTTTATTTCCTCGTTGACATTTTTGTACAGCACTGGCAAATTCCCTCTTCAAGCCAGGTGGACTAGTGAATACCCATGCCATCTGCTTAAATATCTAATCTGCAGTATGTTGTCTATATGACCTTCAGTTTTCAAATCCTTTTATAACCCATCAATCTGTGCACCTGGCACAATATCCTCTCTGTGTACCTGGTAACTGGTTAGCGCATTTCACCTTCTCTTGTGGCAAACAAATAATACTTTCTATGCTCATCACAGCTCTGTTCCCAGTTCCTTCCCATGCATTTGCTATTACAGGAGGGCAACGTAATTAACTTGCCAGAATCAGAGTCATTGTCATTTGACATTTTGCAAGAATACATTTGCTCTCAGCACCCAGTTCTTTTATTACATTTTAGCTGGTTTTAGCCGTCATGCAGACTCTGTTAGAAAATACCAATTTTAGATTTTTTTTAAAGGCAAAAGCTGTCCAACTCAGCCCAGAAACTGAGACTACAAAGAGCATGTAAGACAAAATGCTGTGGACTGCAAGCATTAATCACGGAGGTGCTCACCACGTGGTATTCATAAAAATAGCATCCGGTGCTGTCGTCACTAGAATTGTCCAAAAGAATGAACAAAGTCAAATGTCTTGCTACGTGCTCCAGATGGGGTTAAGTGAATATCTGCCCCTTAAAGCATTTTCTGAAAAGTTTATATGTCATGTCCTTGAGCTGCCTGGCTGTCAGTGATTTTTCAAATGCATTCAGCGCTTCCTTCCTTGCTCCCATCCAGGCTGATGGTGCTGATGCAGCAGTACCAGGAATTTGACTTATGTTAGAATGGAAAATGCTCATCCAGCACATGTTCAACATGTGTCACAGGGAAGAGACCATCCCAAAAAGATAGCACTGATACAGAGTGAAGGTCTTAAGTTCTCAGATGAAACTTTGTGGTGAAGGAACAGTCCCTCAGCACAGTGCGGGGCAGTCTGGGGGGAAAGGGTTTGCATTCAGCAGCACAGTGGAACATAAATGGAGATAAATTAAACTTAACAGCTTCTGTGGGGGCACTAAGGAATTGTTTATGTCTTATTGCCCAACCTAGGACACTGAGAAAAGGAGTTAACCCTTTCTTCAGTTAAACACAGAAGCAAGGCTCACATTTACAGTGCTGGGTTTTGACGTGAAACAGGACAAGACAGTCAGTGTGAAGTCTGGTGCTGCAGAAATAAATGTCAGTAGGTCAAACATAGATGTGCTTCCTTCATCAAAAGAAACAAGGATGCAGCTGAAGTCCATTTCCCTGCAAACCGAGATGACAGCTGGTAATTGGCATCAGAGAATTTCCTCTGTCACCTCAGTCTTCTCAGTTAAGTCTTGCTTAATCTTCTAAGACTAAAGTAAACATATTCTAGTTTCAGTTAAATGCTGACAAACAGGGCTTGACATTGTGAATGGAACTGGCCAGGAATCTTATGGTGAGTTTCTTGACTGAAAAATGCAGATTTATAAAAACCAACACTTAGGTCCAAAGAACATTTCCAGGTTGAGGCAGGGGGAGATTTCTCCTCTGTTTGCCCCCACAGTGACATCAGGACAGTCACTCAAGCCTTGCTCTCTCTTACTCAGATCACAGATTTTGGTCTGGATCTACTTGATGAGAGCCTGAGCTATGCCTGCTGATGCAAGCTCCAGTTTGCCATCAGCATCTCACATGCTTCTGCTTGAAGCTTGTGCAAATGTTGATGGCAACTGTTGATTAAAGGAGAGAGGTAGATTTTCCCTAAGTTAGGACACATACTCTGGGTGAAAGAAAACAGCAGATGAAATATTTGAAATTGGTTGCCATTCACACCATGCTGGTGTGGCACCTCTCTCTAAATAATGGTCTAAATGTGTCTTTTTAGACAGACAGCATTCAGTGTTATCCAGTTGTAAGAAAGGAGGGACTCTGAAATCTGAGCAGCTTTTCAAGGACAGTCCTCATCTTGCATGACTTGCCTTGCTGGTCAGTGTCAGCCAGCTGAGACCCACCAGTCACCACCTTACTCGTCCCTTCTTCATTTTACCTTGTGTGACCCCCACCTGGTGTAAAAAGTCCTCTCTGTTCTCTCATGCCCCGAAGCTTTTGGCAACCTGCTGTCATCTATGACACCAAGATCAAAGACAACAAAATGTCTGTCTAATCTTGAATGTAATTCTCCTTACACAGGCTCGTTCCTGAGCTGTGGGTACCAGTAATACTTCCACCTTCGTCTTTGAACTCCGGGCTTAAGACATTGGGGTCTCTCTCACATTGTTGCCACCACAAATCTGACTGTTTTCCAGCTTTCCAGTTTCTGCTACTATTCTTGGTGTGTAGAATGCAAAGAAGTGAGCAGAGTCTAATCGGTGAATATTCCCACAGCATATGACAAAGCTATCAGAAACTGGCCTGGCATCACATCTGTCATATTGCTTTTCAAAATGTGAGTTCCTGTCATTAAACAGCCACTGACCCCACTGGCAGCAGGACCAGACAGGTGAGACACTACAAACAATCTCCTTTATAAATTCCAGCATACTGTCCTTATCTGAGGCTGTACAGCTCCAGCCGATAAAATCAATTTGACAAAAGTGGAAGCTGGGAGGCCTGCATAACCAGACCTTTAGGAAGCTAGAAAAACAAATAAATGTGCAGCTTTATTTTTCCTTAAATGTTTTTCACCAGATGGATCTTCTCTTAACTGTCATTCATACTGTATTTATCACATCTGCATGCGTTTATTAGCGACAAGACAGCACATCCAGCTCCAGCCACGGATCTTCCCTTGTGAGCATCCTCTCAAAGCCTGGCTAGGCTCTTGATTCCTTGACAAGGAATTTAACTTCACCCCTTTAATCTTTCCAAGCTTTTCTTGTGCTTGAGTGTTCCAAATATTATGTAGTTCTAATTATTCCAGTTAGACACTGCAAAATCTCAAGTGCTTTTATTCCCCTAAAAGCTGGCAAAGGATGTGTAGGTTGTCTGTGCTTTTGTTTCACTTTGTTTTCCCTTTCTCTCCCACTTGCCAGCACAAAACCAAAATCTTGAAGTTTCTCTCTGAGCCACCCTTTGCCAAATTTTCCAGGAAGTAATCTGTAATGTTGAGTCCCACAAGGAGCTGTTGTTCCCACAGCAAACATCTGCACTGAGAACAACAGCACAAGGAGAGATGATTAAAAGCTATGTAGCTCTTATGTTCTTTACATCTGTGTGGCTATAACATATTTAGTAAGCAGATTTCCAAGTTTCTGGTGTGATTTTTAATTTAATCTACAATCGCAATTGCTGCATTTAGGACTTATTTTCTCTACTGAACTTGAAGAAATGATTTACCATTTTTATCTAAGATGACATAGAATTAAACACGTTGATGATACTTAGCTATAGAGCATCTAGGGTAATAGCTCTGGCTTTAAATAACAATATTTTCTTGAGCTTTTAAAGACAGTTTATGAACTTAAAAGCATGTATCTCACAGGTAAGTAATGTTAGCCATTGTTCAATGTGAAAACATAGCCACATAGTTACCTTGGTACATATTTCTGTTGGTTAATTATGTAAAACAATGTCAGTTTTTCCACCCTGGAGTTAATGGAAAGACTTCTATTTAAAAGAAGGACTCCTGAGAAAACAATTTTTTTTTCAAAGGTTATTAGTAAAAAGAAGCCTTTGTTTTAGTCTTAATGGAATAATTCTCCTAGGATGACACAAATATCCATAAAGCACCATGATTTCATTTGGGTTTTAAAAAAACAAAAACAACTTTATTTTCCCTTGACACAAAACAAGATTAGCTGGGGTTTGGGTTGGGTTTTTTTTTTGCTGTATTGGGTAATACAATAATGGCTAGATTGTTTGTCTCTGGCCATTGCACGAGTATGCAGGGAGAAGGGAAGAAGACATAAAAGATATCCCCTGCAGGGCCACGGAGGTGCAAGCAGGAGGTGGTGTGCCTGCAGCACAGCCCCCTCCTCCCACCTGTGGCTGCCCCAGCTCCCAGGACACAGCTGGACCCCGTGCTTGCAGCATCCTAGGTGCCTACTGGGCAAAGCTGCTCCCCAGGCATTGCAAATTTGCTCTCCTTGTCCCACTGCCATGCAGGCATGGTGAGGGAAGGAGGGAGGGAGTGAAGAGGAAGATGGGCTGGGGTCTCATATTCTCTAAACCAGCAAACAAACCTCATCTGGTACAGGCAGAAGATGAAGCTGCCCCTTCCTACAGAGTGCAGGGTGAGTATTGTCCTGCAGCCGGCAGCTGTGGGAGAAGCTGTCCTTTCTCCAGCCAAAACCATAAAGGACTTCGTTTACATCAGTGCAGCTGTGAGGTCCCCCAAATGCAGGCCAGCTGTTAAGAGCCAAAATGAGCTCCTAAACAGTGTGAACCAAACTGTCCTCCTGCATCTGCCTGTTCAATACCATCCAATAAACTGCCCAGCAGTAACAAAATAGGATGAGGCTGCAAGACACAGAGCACATGCTAATGTGTCTGTAATGGTTGGTCAATGTGTCCTAACATGCCACAATAGAAAAGGGGCTCTCCCAGCCCCTGTTGAGGCCCTGGAGAGTATCCCTCATCCTCGCAGAGGGTGAAGTGGCCAAATTTCCAAATAGTTGCCTGTTTTTTACCAACTGTCATATGGGAATAATCTAAAAGCATAAGGCCAAGATGAGTAACTGGGTTTACTTCATTTGTTTACAAACTGTTCCTGTAAAAAAAAAAAAAAAAAAAAAGAAGTAATAAGGATTTCTTCAAACAGATACTCTGGGGTCTTCAGACTTGAAAATGAGTGATTAATTTCGGACAAGTCTTTGGAAAATAGCGAAAAAGGAAAAGGGCCAAGTGGTGAAAAAATATCTGTATAAAGTACCATGTTGGTAAATGACATATAAATGCAAGGCAGCTAACTAAAAAATGTCCTTAAGCTGAAAACAACCAAAGTTTGTTCATATCCTGTAGCATGAATCTGAGCATCTGGCTGGGTGTAACAAAAATTGCCTCCTTAGTACCTATTGCCCTGTGAGTGTTTGTGACTCCTAAGTTCAGGGGGATTTTTATTTTTTTGAAAGCATCTACAGAGAAAAAAAGGCACATAAAAATTTTTTTACAGCACAGTAAAAGAGATTATGGTGTTTGTAGCAGATATCTGCAGGAAATTCTGCTGTTTATCATAACATGAATTATTTCTCAAATTAAACTACTTAGAAAGTTCAACAAGTAGAGTTAGGTTTGTTTTCTTCATGGTTCCTTGTGAGCTTAGATACCTTACACTTCCCCAGGGCAGAGCAATATCATGCTTGAGAAACATGTCATGCTCCAGAGTTATTTGCATATACAAGAAGAGTATTTTGCAGCACAGTTCGATAACCAGTTTTTAAATAGCAAATGTTACTGATAAGACAGGTAGGGGGTATGTTGTGTTTCTCAAGATGAAATTTTTCTTTGGGGACAACTGAAAGAAGGATGTGTAGAAAGTCTTGTACTTCCTGGAGCCCTCCTGGAATTATCACTCTAAACGAAGGCAATATCAAGTCCTGTGCATCTCCATTAATTAGCCCCGGTACCTTAACTACATTCATATTTAAACCTATGTTAACATGGGCATCAGATCTATGCTAAATTGCCATGATTGTGGGACTCTAACACAGACTTGTCACAACTGTTTACTTTATATGATTTGGAAAATACTGCTCAATACAGTAAATCTATTTTAACAGTGTAGGAGATAGGAAGGCTCCATTTCTAAATAAGGAAAGAAATTTCAGGAAATTCAGAAGTTCTTTCAGGGTGTTAGAAAATAATTTTGATAAAGCATTTGCAAAATATTATAAAATGTAAATAATAAATGATACTTTCATAACAATTATAAATGTCTGGTTTTTGTAGGGACTTTCCCCTTATAAAATGGCATTTTTTTTACCACTGAGCAGCTGATGTTAATAATAAGAAGGAAAAAAAAAAAGTTGTAAGTAAATGTTTTTAAATGTACAACTAGCTAAATATGTAAATAAACTATGCAACATGCATTTCCTATTATTTTTTCCTGAGGAAAAAAATCAGGAACTGTTCAACCAGATTCTTCAAAAGCCCTGAAGGGTTTTTGAAAAATGACCAGTCCATTCCTAAATCTGCTTAATAAATGCAAGTGAATGTGTAAAAAATCCTTCCTGGTAATGGATTAAGAAACTATTTACAAGCAGCTTTGGAAAGCTGCAGGCAAACAGAATTTCTCAGTATCAATATGCAGAACATACTGCCCTACATCAAGGCATATCTGAAAAGTTGAGGTAAAGTGAATGGGTTATACAAATATGTACAGCTTTAAATTTTCTTATAGCAGACAACAGCAGTATTACCAAAATAGCTACATCTATCATGTCTTCTGTCACATAATTCCTGGCTCTCCTGCTCTGGCTTTGCCAATATTGAATGCATATTTGTCTCTCTTTTGCCAGTATATCTGTAAGGTTTTGGGGGAGTTTCCCTCACTGATCCCTCTGCACAAGCTCCCTGAATTGAGCCAGAAAGATGCTTCTTCAAATTCCTCCTCACAGCATATATATTCTGTGATGCCTACAAGGAGTGAAATCCCTCATAACAGCTGAGGTGGGTTGCAAGAGCAGAGATCACAATGTATCACTTCAAAAAATGTCTTTTTGAACAATTTGATACATATAATTAACCAGTACTTTTATGATGGTATAGCCCATGCCCAGACCGTTTCCTCCATTTACTTGTACCCGGGCCTCTTCTGATGAAGAAAAACAAACCATGTAATTCTTATACATAAGATGGGTAGAAGGTGAAGGAAACATAGCAGATGGTCTTTGAAATGAAGAATAGCAGCAAATTTTATTCACCTAGAGTAAATAAAACACTATGATCCAGGGAGTCACTTCTTCGCAGTTACAGACATATTACATAGAACACCTTTCAGCAAAACATTTAGCCACCACACATGCAGTTTTAAGGCAGCTAAAGCCATTTGAAAACTAAAGTTTTGTTGCTCTGGGGAGAAAATGAAATTAAAAAGTGGACTTAATGAAGTAATTAATTTCAGCATTTTCCATATGAGAAGTTTCCATTGTGGGTGCTAATCTCACAAAAGGGTTGAGAAGACCAACGCATCTGGTTCTGTTATACTGTCACATCTTGGGAACGCAATGAGATAGTGTCTGATGCCCAGACTCCTCTGATGCCCAGACTTTGAGCTGGTCTTACATGGAAAGCAGCTGAGACATGCAAGATACCCAGTCCTGGAGGGATGGGTCAGCAGCTGAAGACCACAGCTCTTTATCAAGTATTACTCTGAGATGCTTTGTTGCCCTTCAAGAGCACTGTGGCAGCATTCTTTCCCCCAGCACACCACAGGGCCTTGCCATAGAGGATCATCTCAAGACATTCAGGCATTTCTAACAAATTTGTAGATGTGTAGAGCCTTCAGTGTGGGCTTTCCTCTTGTTTACAAGAATAGAGGACAGGCTTCAAGAACCGGTCACAGCTTTGACCTGCAGGTGAGGGCCGACTCAAGTCCTTGCCTTACTGCCCTTCTCTCTCTCCCTTCTGTCTGTTTGATCACCTGTCCTTCTCTCTAATCTGAGCAATTTTAGATTTAAAAGATGGAAAGGATGAGCTTTGCCCACTGCTGCCAGAAAGTCTTCAAATGCGAATTGGAAAGCAGGATGCTCCCTGCCAGCAGACTGCCACCAGATAGACAATGAGGCAGTCCTCAGAAGTGACTGGGCCCCAGCTTGTTTCTCTGCTTTTTTCTCCGTTGGGTAAATGTTGGGTTTGGCATAGGTTTTTTTCAAGAGGTGTTGAAACAGAGGAGCAGATCCTGATTAGGATAATTGCTTCTCCCAGCCATTAAGGACTGGATACATCTCTGCCTTTGGGACTTTGACTAGAAGAATCCTGCAGTTTTCCAAGGTGAAAAACTTGCTTTAGAAGTAGTCTAATTTAGAATGTCAGGAGAGAGCACCACAGCACACTACAAATGGGATGAGAAAGTTCTTCCTGGATGGGAAAAGACCACTTTCTCCTTCATTCCCATGGGCTGCCTCACCCACCCCTGCGCCGTAACAGAGTGCCAACAGGAGGGAATGGAATAGCCTTTGCCTGGGAATGAAAAGTTGTCAAATGGGGCATCAGAAAACTAGAGAAGTGCCGTGTCCAGCAAGAAATCCTTACAGCTGACTGGGAAGAAGAGAGAAAATGCAGCACTCCCTACAAGATCCACAGGTTTTCCATCAGGTAAACTACCTGAAAGAGTATTGTTCCCTCTTTTTTTGTTTCAAATAAGACGGTTCAGGTGCATAAGCTTTGTGAAAAGATTTATGTCATAAAGCCCAGTTATAGATTTTCTAAAATGAGGCAAGAAAGAGGATTTCGAACACATCTCTTGAATCTTCTACTGATTCATTTTTTGTGATCACCTTATGAACATCATGGTGTCTATGAAGTTTCTTCTTAGCTGTACAACTGTGTATACATGGTATAAGTGTCCATAGTGACACTACACTGTACAATCAGTCACTGAACAGAAGGGTACATGCCTGACACCCTAAAGTTAATGCCATTCCAAGCCCTATATTTAGGCATCATGTTATCTGTGCATATTTTGGATCGCACTCCATGATCTTGTACAAGTCCTGCTGCACAATGACATTTCTCTTGCTGTGCAGTCATCCAGTCCTCAGCACTGGCAATGCCTCCCAGCTATGTGTTGTCAACAACTTCCACTAGCATAGGCTTATTCTTTGCATCAGGATCATGAATAAAAATACTAAATCCAACTAGTCCTGAGACTGAACCTTGAGGAACACCATCTATCCTTCATGCAGCTGTTTCCTTTCAGCAGAACCCAAGCCTTCAGTCAAATCACAGTATTTGCCCTAATCCCCATCTTCTCTAGATGAGGTAATAATTTCCAAGTGGCATATACCAATATTTTACTGATAGATAAAGGGATTCAATTTAATGTACTGCTTTTCACTTCTCTAGAAAATCAGTAGCCTTATCAATATTAAATATTGGGTTACTCTTGTGTTAACAGCTTTTTGAAGGGCTTTGTGTTATTCTGTCCTCTGTGCCTTTCACCTCTGTTTTTCATTATTATTTCTTTCAAAATCATCTCCTCCGCTGAGTGTTCCTTAAGCTTTGTTTATGGAAGGCTACTTAGTGAGTCACTAGCCTGAAAAGCTAGCCATTCATCTGCAGTGCCCTAATTTTATGCTCAAAAGACTTGATAGGCTAAACCTTAAATGAACATAGTTAAATCAACACTGCTAGTTTCTTAATTTCTACTGAGTGAGACTAACAAACTGCCTTTTACAGGCAAATTTCAATTCCTGTCTTTGTTTTCTGGTGCTGCGCTTCCACAAAGAAACCACAGGATATGCTGAGAGAGCAGAGCAAACACCAGGACCATCCTCTAAGTCTCTCCCGTGCCAAAATTTTTGTTCTTGCCTGTGGCTCGTGATCAGTCTCTGTATCGCATCCTCTCCCTCAGCCTTGGCTCCACCATCCATCACTCAGCCCTTGGCCTCTGCCTATGTGCAGAAACCAGTGTCCTCCTGTGACAGACCTCAAGCTCATGTACAGATGGGGAGTGTATCAACTCCATCTTCCCCTCTCACTCCACCTGGTTTCAGGACCAGCAGTCTCTGCTACTGCTGCAAGCAGAAGTACAGAGCAGCCCCACAGGTTCCTTGTCCTTGATAGGGTCTGGAAAGGGGGCTGAGATTGGAAAGGTCCAAGGCTGAGGTTCCCGTTGCTGAACCAGGGCATCCCAGAGAGCTCACAGGGATGTGTTCTGCTCCCTCCACACATCAGCAAGGTCTCAGCAGTCAGCAACTTCAGACAAGTGTGGCCAAAACAAAGAATCTTCTTTTGATCTGCACTTTGCAGACTGCTTTCTGGAAGTCCAGCATGTACCCACACAAGTTGTTTGGAACCTGAATCCCTTTTTCTCCTTCCTTTAAACATATGTACTGTATTTGCTATTTCCCACATATGACAGGCAATGATTTACTATTTCAGAGTTATTTCAGGAGTGTGGAAAAAATTCCTCCTCCCAGCTGGTTTCCACATCTCTTGTCATGTCTTCTGCTACCACTCTTGACTCCCAGGAGCCATTTTACTTTTCTTTCTTTATTAAAAAAATACTACTTTTTTTATTTGAGCTACAGTCAGTCAACTTGAACGTCTATCCCACACTGAGTATATTTCACCCCTACTTTTCTCAAGCTCTTTACCTAAAGGCTAAATATTTTTTTTAAACGTTTTAACACTTGCTTTAGAAGCCTATTGCATCTTGATATCTGAAGCTTTTTTATTTGTCCTGTGCTTTCTGATTTGTATGAACTTACTTCTTTGCTGATCTGTCCTTATAATACTTTTTCATTTGCTATGCACTTACTCCTACCAACATTTGGAGGTGGTTGTTGACTCAAATACCTTTGGGAACCTTTCCTTACAATTTTCTCCCTCTGCTTGTTTGGCAAATTACTGCTAGGTTTTGTAATTTTGATTAAGGGAGATTTCAAGCCTCCTCCACATCCAAACCCCTGAGCACTTCAGTCCAGCTGACTTTACTAACAACTTCCTTTAATTTCTCAAACTTCACCCTTCTGAAATGACTTATTTATTTTAAACCTAATCAACTCATGCTCATACAATGAAAAGTAATTTTCTATAATTATTCCCTCTAGAAGGTCCCTACGCCTTCACAAAACCTTGTCTGAAATAGGTAAGTGCAAATTCTCTTTGCCCTTTCATGATTGTGATAGAGAAAGAATGAAGTGTTTAAGGCTTCTGAGCTTTTATGATCATAATGAAGCAATAAGACCTGTTTTTCTTCACAATATGCCCTAAAAATGTACCTGCTTCATCTGATGAATTTCTGTCTTGCACGTGTAGAGAAATAATATATTTTGAAGGTAAAATCTTGGCTTTATGGGAATAAAGAAGGAACTGAGTTGGGTAATGTTAGGACTTTGCCCAAGAGTTTTGCAAGTAACATCAAGTGTGGGAGCTCTCAGCCTACCCTTAGAGAAACTGGCTGTGTATCACATTTGATATGTCAGGAAAAACAAGCTGATAAAAGGCACCTGGGAGCAGACTTATTTTTGTACTTTTGCATGTACTCTGTGTATTTTTGCAAAAGTTCTAGGTAACAGTTGGGAGTCCAATGTGGTGAGAAAATGTTGACCTAAAAATGAAATGTTTCATCTGTCAGTAACATCATGAAATGTATTATCTGGCAATATCATCGTGTCTTTAAGTGAAACATAAAATACAGGCCCAAATTAAAGCAGAGGTGTTATAGTCATGGGCACTGAGACTCAGATGTCATGCTCACATGAGGAGATACAGTTTTTGCTTTCAGATGAGTCTGTTTCTGATCCACCACTCCTGTAACTAAAGAGGGATGAAAATTTGAATAAGAACTTATTTGATTTTTTTTCTTCATATAAAAATCACAGGCTTCAACTACCGTAATTTGTAGCTTCATGATACTCAATATTCAAGAAGCATTCAGGTGTCTAGCCTGCACTCTGAGTGTCCTTGCAAATCTTAACATTTCAGTGCAACAGTTTACACCATAAAATATTCCTACCAAGCATCCTTCACCTTGTTTTATTCAATAGCTTCCATCATTTACCCTGAAGAAAGAAGTGTTATAGCATACCACAAGCATAAGACAAAAAAAATCCCAATAACAGATAAGCACAAGGCCACCTTCTCAGTAAGACATCTGTGCGGGATGTGAGGCAGGAATGCAGAGGGCTACAGTACAAGCTAGCACAGGTGATTTCAGATAGCTTAAATATCCTTAAAATATGCTTCAGTTCAACCCCGGGGAGTGGGATGTCCCAGAGAAGCCCCTGGGAGGTGTCAGACCCCATCTCTGCAGTAGCACAGAGCAAGGCAAAGTGTCCCACCGCAGTGCAATGGTCAGTCGCCCCACCAGGAACCCCAGAGCAGCCCCTCAATGGTGTCTGCTCCGTGTTAACCCTGTCTTTGCACTGAACATCAGAAAATAAAAAGCATTAATACCACTAAAAGTCAATGGGTACTAAGTTCCCATGTTCCAATAACATGCTTTTTGCAATGCAAAATTACTTTTAATAATGTTACCCTTAGGCATTTTGGATTCTGTGTACAATTACAAGTCAAACTGAGAAACTGGACTTGTACTCACGGTTTGCTTAGGTTCTTGTGAAATCTTCCCCAGAAGAAACTAGCCACAGAGTGAGAATTATATGACAAATACACATGAAGGTCCTAATTTGTCAGCCCAAGGAGCAAGTTCTTAATATATTCACCAGTTTTATGTGAAGCACTCACACAATGTTTTTTATTTTATTTCCCCACTTCCTACAGAGAGTTGAGCATAGGGTCTGAGTCACCTGAAGTAGCAGACCTGCACTCAACTCAGCTGGTTTTCACAGGCATCCTGCTTCACCCATCTGCTCTATACCATGAAGCCTGCTCTTCTTTGCCATCTATCTTATATCTGAGAATAATAAATACACACAAGGTGGGAAACAAGATCAAGAGGAACAAATCAGAGTTAACTACATATTGTGATAAAGTATACAGCTTTTCTTCTTCTCTAGTATTTACTAGAGAACAGGTATCAGGTTTCTGACTGACCAAACCAACGGCAGCAGGCTTTGTAGATGAATGAGGCTTTAAAAGGCCATTTAAATCCAGATTTCTCATGATCCCTCCTGGCAAAGAATTAATCAGTTCAACATGTGAGGGAGTGGGTTGGTCACTGTTGAGTTGATGTCTGAATCTCATACAGACAAATAGTCTGCTTGTTTTCCTTTTGAAGAACAAAACTTTGTTGTTTCCTGAAGGACCACAATTCATAATTCTTCCCAAAAGGAAAAAAAAAATAAAAATCTATATTTATATTTTTGCTCTAAGCATTTATTTCTTGTACTTGGTGGTAAGCTATTAACACAGTACTTAACAAATTGTGATCTTTTTGAAACCTGCCCTCAAAAATGTAGATGCTTAAGCCAGCTATCAATGTTGTCAACAATTATGTTTTACAATTTCATGGTTGTCTTGTAAGAATTCCAAGTAAGTCAAACAAGAATGACTAATTGCTATGGCAAAATGTTACGGACATTAACAAATAAATTGTCATTGTAATGAATTACACCCTCTTATTACAGCTAATTATTAATGCTTGCTTAACTTTGGGGGAGAGGGGATGATAGCTATTTGATTACTGATTATAATTTTCTAATTATTGCTGGTAGTCAAATAAATTTCTTCTGTTTCCCAAATAACAGCTATTAGGCTAAAATGTGTCTGGGCAAATGTCCTATATGCTTGCATAGTTCTGCAAATGGAGATCAGCACAGGGCAAAAGCCAGGGCTGGGGCTGGGACACTCTGTTCCTTCTCATCATGCAAATGGACATTTTTCTGAATGCATTTCTCTGTTTCTCTTATACTGTCTGCAGCATTCAGTCACAAGTCATAAGGAGATTTCTCCTGGGAAGGAAATTCAGGGAGAAAGTGTGAGTTTCTTTTAGCAGTGGCAGTCAAGTTTGACAAGACAACTGTGCAAGTTTATGTGCTGTTTATGGCCACTGCCTGTAACATGGACCACACAGATACTGGCAACACCTCCATCAAGGGCTGCTGTTCAGAAACCAGCACAGAGCTGGACCAAAGCAGAGATTTATTCTCCACAGGAAGAGGAGCTGATGCTAGATTTAGGAGAATTTTGGAGAGGCAGGCCTTTTACATACTCTTTTATTTTGCATCAAAAGTGATTTCAAGAGAGACTGCAATTCTCTTGCCATCTCGCACGTCGGTTAACAGGCTAACCTGCTAACAAACCTCCAGGTAAATGCAGCATGGCACCACTCTTTCAATTTTAATTTATAACAAACAACTTTCTCTACTATTGGAATCCTCAACTATTTTTCAGTCTTAATGTATTGTCCAAGCATCTCCAGTGGCATTTTGTTTGTATGTATTCACCACATTGCTTTGCCACATCAGTTTGCCATCCATACATTTCATTCTTGCCCTCAGATACCAGCTTCAGTATCTTCTGACAGACCACTGTTTCACCTCTTTCACAGACCCCTTACTCCCTGGCAGACTCTCAAGCTTCCCTCGTTTTTAACAACGTTTCCTCAGGCCAGGGAAAGCCAGAAGAGGCTGTCATGTGCTACCTGTAAGAAAGATAGGAAAGAACTGGACAGAAATGGGCAAAATAAATGGATGCCATAAATATAATCCCAAATTTTGCAAGTTTTGCTTTAGAGATGTTGTCTTTAATAAATTCCCGTATTTATAATGTTATTCTTTATTTAGTAAAGCAATCCCTGTTTGAAGACTTTTGCAGGAATCACCCCTGCCACTTCCACTAACACAGTGGTGAAGTTCATACTTTCTTTTTACTCCTCAGAGGTATCAATTCTTATAAAACTTTTTGCTTTCTGAGTGTGGAGATCCTTCATGAGCTTATTCTTTGGCACATTGGTCCTTCATTTGGGTAGCTAAATGATCTCAAAGACAACAGCTGTTGAGGAGTCAAAAAAATCAATGCTTATTCAAGTCAAAAAAATCAGGGCTTTGTTCTGACTTCTTGTATAAAATTTTCACTCTTCCATTTAAAAAAATAATAATTTAAACTACTGTTCACAGATGTCAATGGACTTCGTGAAGGTCAATGTAAACTTAAATGATGGTCTGTCTGACTTGAAGCAGTGAACAACTATCACAGCAGAAGAGCCATTCCATAGGATGCTCTTTGGCCACAGCACTGGGTCAGTACATCTGGCAAAGGAATGGAGCAGGCAACCAAGGGTGACCTTTTATGTCTCCTCCATGAGAGATGTTGGAGCCTGTACTTCTGAGTGCTTGGTGACAGCTTCTCCGCCCACTTCAGAGATGACAGCCACAAACTTAGTTTTGAAGCTGAATTATTTGCTGAATTTTGGAATGTGATTTAATTACAACTAGAACTAATGCCAGCTATGTAAATTTCTGAGTAATCGAATTCCTCCAGTAGATGAGCAGACTCCCTTGCTTAGCTCCTGGACACTATTTTGGTGGGTTTTATGTCTGTATTAAGTTACACGGCCTTTGCACATCTTAGAGATATTCAGATGTGAGCTTAAGGATAACTTATTGGGTTGAAAATAAAAAGGTAATTTAATGATGGCATTATTAATCAAAGGATTAGCTGCCATCTCTAGCTTTACTTTGAGTATCAGAGTCCTAGAAACTAAATTTGTAATAAAAATAAATTAAAAAACCCAAGAACAATCTGACTGCTAAAGAAATGTGGCAAACTTTTAACAGAGCCAGGAGGAAGGGAAGATAAAAAGTGTGAATTAATCTTAGACAGAAACTTAGAAACTCTAAAAATACAGCCTGCTGTCTCTTCCTATATACCTTTAGCAGTAGCCAGCTACCAGCAAGTCAGCATGTATCTGTGAATACACATAAAGATAGCTGATATCCCAAGGCATCTGAAATAGCTGTCTCTAAACTCAGAAGTAGTCCAGAGGATCCAGTAGAGACCCTGGCAGAAACAGATAACAGTGATGGGGAGGAAAAAGGCTGTAATTCAGCTATATTTTCACGTAGCTCCTACAATTTTTCCCAAGAAAATTACCATCATCCACCAGCTACCCACACTTCAGCTACTCAGAAACACACCAAGAATGTACTACAGCAGCTGCAATTAACCTTTGCTCCTCAGCAAGCACTTGTAGAACAAAAGGCAGCTTTTAACAGGCTGATACTGAAGTCTGCACGGCATTTGAAAACACATAAGTATTTATGGGTGTGGGAAACTGCAATGGCACCAGGTGGGCTTCCTGAGTTCCCTTCTACAGAACTGTGCTCAAGAACTGTCAGCCAGTTTACTAAGAGTCATCTTCTGATGAGCAACATACCTGAGTGAAATAAACTCTCAAAACTCACCATTTGTAACACCTATAGAACCCAGAAAGCACTAGTAAAATATGCTGAAAATGTACACATCACCTAATTTGCCTCAACTAAGTCTTCATCTACAGCTGAGCAATGGGAGCGTAAAGCACTCCCCTTCTCATCCTAATCCACCTCACATCCTAACACAGGTCCCATGCAAAAGCTTTGGCACCCTGCGTTTTGGTGGATTGCAGGGTTTCATTAGGACATCCATCCATGAAACTGTTCCCTTCGATTGGGAGGAGAAGACCAACCAGGCAAAAGGTTAGCAGTTTTGCAGCACTCTGGGCCTAAGGAGAGCCCCCAGTCAGGGCTTGGCTCCAGTCTAGTGGGAGTGTGAACCTGCTTGAGTGTGCTGGTTCGGTTCTGTCATGTTTTCAGTAGCAGGACCCTTTAAGAAGCTACTAAAAGCTCCCCTAGCTCAAGTGGCCTAGGCCGGGCCATTAGAGAGATAATAGATGTGCCTCTGTGATTAACATATGAAAGAACTGATATAAGACCTGAGCAGGGAGCAAGCAGAAGAGGTTCGCTGGAAAGGTGAAAGCAGTGTGGGGGAGAAGATCTCGAGGTTGGTGAGGAGTAAGGGGGAAGGAGGTGCCCAAGCAGAAGTTCCCCTGCAGCCCATGGCGAGATGGCAGGCTGTCCCCTTGCGGTCATTGAGAAAAACGGCAGAACATCTCCTGAAGGTGCCAGGAGGGGTGAATGTGGACTTGCAGCCCGTGGACTTGGATCATGCAGCCGTGGCGGACCGCACACCAGGGGAGGTGACTGTTCCCAAAGCAGCCCGTGACTCTGTGGGAAGCCCACACTGGAGCAGCTTCCTTCTGAGGGACTGTACCTCGTGGGAAGGATTCATGTCGGAGAGGTTTGTGGAGGACTCTCCTATGGGAGGGACCCCATGGGGAAGCAGGGGAGCATCATAAGGAACCCTTCTCGCTGAGGAGGAAGGAGCAGCAGGAAATAACAGACTTTAAACTGACTCTAAACCCCATCCCCTGTCCCCTTGTGCCGCTGGGGGGAAGGAGGTAGAGAAATCGGGAACAAAGTAATTTGGACGCTGGAAGAAGGGAGGGGTGGGGTAACGTGTGTTGTCTGTGTGTTGTCTGTGTCCTGTACGCATCTGATTTGTGTGAAATTGATTTATTATTTTTCCCCAAGTTGAGTCTGTTTTGTCTGTGACAGTAAAAGACGAGTGAATCCTCATTGTCCTTTGTCTCAACCCATGAGCTTCTAGTTGGTCTTTGTCCTCCCCACAGTGGGGGAGGGGGAGGTGAGTGAGCAGCCATGTGGCTGGTTCTTTGTTGTCATGTTAGGCCCAAACCAGGACATTGAGGCAGGTCCGCGTTGAAAGGATGGGGTTTTTCTTCCAGTCTGGCATTTGACCCACAGCTTATGTAGCTTGCTACAGCCTGGGCATCTCTGAAGCATCAGAGCACAGTTGTCTGTGGGTCTGCTCATCTGACAGAAAGGTGTGAAAGTGGATTTTGCAAGAAACGTCTGTTATTTATGGTTCTTTTTCTGTTAAAAGTCATGGGGTTTTGTAAGTATTTAGTGATATTTTTTTTTTTCCTACGCTCTTATCCCTTCACATTTAATCTTTTCAATGGAAATGCTGAGAGGGAGGGGATGGCCTGCGGGGAAAGTGGGTAAAAGCAGAAACAAATTCAACATAAAAGAGTTTGTGAGAAATCATAAGGATTTTTTTTTTCCCTGGTTGAAACTATTTCTTTAGAATTATCCTGACTTTTAAAGGGAAAGGGGGCTTGCTTAGGTCAGGTTGGCCCGGAAATTTACTTTTATCAAAGCTTACATTGAACTAAGCTGTTTCATGTTTCTCTCTTCCCTGGTCATTTCCCTAAAGGGGACCAGATTGCTACTTTGTTTTAACTCTGCCAAGTAGGTTTTCATACAATTTTCACTATTTTTTTTCCTCATTTCCTACAAGTTCAGTTACTGCCATGTTACAAGTTTTTCTTTACAAGAAAAAATGCAAAATCCCACAGAAGACATTTTTGTGCCAGCTTCACTGTCAAATTTGGTCTTCTATGACCAAGATCTCAAAACTTCAAGTAGAGAATAAAAATCAACATATTCAGCTTCTGTTAAATAATTACAATAAGAATAACAACCATACATAACATTTTTAATTAACTCCATAGCATATAAGAATGAAACAGACTTGCCTCATCAAGTGTTAAACACTTAAGAATGTACTATTCTTTGGAAATCCAAGAAGCCAAAGAAATAATATTTTCAAAATGTAAGATAGCTTAACCACTGTCTAATACTACTAGTAATATGTCACAAAATAACTGCTTGGCAGGAGTTGATAAAAGTATCTTTATTATCAATGGATCTTTTTTCTAAAAGAGAACTATTCACCATTTTAATTCAAAAAAATTACGTCAACCACTTTTCCATGAAGCACAAAATATTGAAAAACTCCACTACAACCCAGCAAATTATAGTGGCTGCATGTATGTTGTGAAGGATGGCACATGGACTGTGAATTTTGCAATATTCCTGTCCCCTTAAATTTTGTCAAGTTACAGGTCAAGCCTCTCTTCAACTTCAGCCTCCCCTTTGTAGCATAACAGGAGAACCCTTTTCAACCAATATGGGCAAGTTTCTAAATCCACTCTGCTGAACTGGAGCCATGCTGCCTGTGACCTGGAGAAAAGGACAGAGTAAGAGTGGAAGGATGTGGCCCTCAGAACCACAAAAACCCTGAAGGTGGGGAATTATTCAGAAAAAGCCTCCTATTCTGAGGTTCTTGCTTTGGTGCTCTTCACTAGGCTTGACCTTTTGCCTCTCACTCTTAACAAGAAAATGAGATGGAAGAGCTGCTCATGTGATGGTTTTGATTAAAGCTGTTTAAAACAGTGTAAACTATTAACTTATTGAAAGTTATTAAAGCAGTTAAAAATTGAAGAGGAAGAGGAAAAGGAAAATACACAACAAAAGGAGACTTTACATTAAGTCCATGATAAAGGCAGCTGGCAATACAACCTAAAGCCTCTGCATAGTTGGGATATCCTTTAGGAAATTACATCTTTTCTCCACAACCAAGAGAAATATCAGCATTTGGTCTTCTCTAATGCCCCTTACTTTGGGTTATTTGCAATTTTTCCCCACTCTCTTGAGTTCCTCTGAGGAAAAGAAAGTGTTGTAGCAATTGATGCTCAGCATAACCTCTAGGCTTTGGTGAATTTGCCTGAAGAGCACACACACACTTCTTTTAATGTTATTGTTGCCTTAACAGGAGCTGTCTCAAAGAAGGCGGCCTTATTTTCCTGGGTGTCTAAAGGCAAATATACATTTACGACTTATTTGTATTACAGTAACATGAAGAGGCCCCAGTTGATGTTACAACAGTGTTTTTTTCCCAGGTGCTCTTGATAAAAAAAATGGAAGTCTTTGCCTCTGAAAGTTCACAATCTAACTATGGGAGACAAAGCAAGAACTGATGCCCCTTTTCATGCAGAGGTGGCATTAAGACACTAAGAAATAAAATAATGGCTCCAGAAATCAGAAAAGGAGTCCATAATCTAAATCTACCATGCTTTATTGCTTGGATAGAATGACACAAGTTTTCCTTGCTTCTTATTGTGGTCTATTGGTTCTGTTCTGATGCTGCAGCAAATGGGACCCTGCAGTTGGCTCAGAGAGCAGGCACAAAAGCCAGGAGCACACCAGTGTCCAGTCATGGACACCTCAGGTCACCCCACAACCATCCTACCCCAATGGCTACTCCTCAAAGTGAGACAGGATTGTTTGCTTTAGAAAAAAGTCCAAGAAGCCCCTTAAAATTATCCATTTCTGCTAAGAGGAAGTTTTCTTCCTTGCTCCCAAGTCTCTGAGATTTCCTTGTCTTTCAAAACTTGAAGTTTTAGGCCTTGTGAGAACCTTTTATTACCTCTGTTAGCTTTACTTTGGATGATCTCATCATTCATGTAAAATTCAGTTCCTACATTAGGAAAACATACTAATGAAAGGGTCGAATAAACTCAATGGGATCAACCCTTTTTGGTCTCCTTTGGGAAACTGAAAGCATTTTTTTTTTTTTTTTAATTCTTGGCCTGTTTTCCAGACCAATAATTTTCTGCATTTATTGAGTCTTCTGAGAATTTTCTTCCAGCTTAGAGGAAGTTAGCTGAGTCCTTCGTTCCTCTATGGATATCCTGTCTTTCATTTCAGTCACCTGCACAGTACATTTTTGTAAACTGTTATCGATTGCCACGAAAGTTCTCAACATTTTTTAAAGCACTATTAAAATTTCATCTTGTAGAGTTCTTAGTTGTTGGGAAGAGAAGGGACAGTTGTGTCCCTTCATGCATCTTGCTCTCAGGAGAGCATGGAGAAAGACCTTGGAGTCCTAGTGACAGAAAGTTATCCATGGGACAGCAATGTGCCCTTGTGGCCAAGAAGGCCAATGCTATCATGGGGTGCATAAAGAGAAGTGTGTCCAGCAGGTCTAGGGAGGTTCTCCTCCCCATCTACTCTGTCCTAGTGAGACCACACCTGGAATACTGTATCCAGTTTTGGGCTCCCCAGTTCAAGAGAGACAGGAATCTACTGGAGACACTCCAACAGAGAGTTATGAGGATGATTAAGGGACTTGAAATCTCTCTGATGAAGAAAGGCTGAGAGACCTGGGGCTGCTTAGTCTCGAGAAGAGGATGAAAGGGCATCTTATTAATGTCTATAAGTATCTGAGGGGTGGTGTCAAGAGGAAGGGGCCAGTCTCTTTTCGGTGGTGCCCAGTAATAGGACAAGGAACAATGGGTATAAGCTAGAACATAGGAAGTTCCACCTCAACATGAGGAGACACTTCTTTACTGTTAGGGTGACAGAGCACTGGAACAGGCTGCCCAGAGAGGTTGTGGCATCTCCTTCTCGGGAGACATTCAAAACCTGCCTGGATGTGTTCATGTGTGTCCTGCCCTAGGTGGTCCTGCTTTGGCAGGGGGGTTTGACTAGATGATCTCTAGAGGTCCCTTCTAACCCCTAACGTTCTATGATTCTATGAGCCTATGAACTTCACTCACTGCTTACCTAAATCAAGTCTAATGAAATACTGCCTCTTGTTGTTCAGTGATTATTTAGTGAAAAGCTGTTGCTTATTATACCTTTGAATATCTGAGCCACTATTAGTAGCATTTTTTCCTCCATTCTATTAACTTGCATGTTAAAGTCACGTAAAATTACATTTTCCATCCTCAGCTTTAACTCTGGGGTGTACAACTATTTTACAGTACCCTCCCAGTAGAACTTCTCTTGCAAGCCATCTCAAAATGGACGGTGACCCAAATAATTTCTTTTTTAGACACTCTTATCTCCTTTTCCCAGACAACATACAGCAAAATGTCTGGATGACATCAATGTCAAGTTTCCTGTTGCAAAGTAGTTTCCTAAGGATTTTGTATAAAAATTACGTGGTGGTTTGTGGAGCTTGTTTCTTTGCTGAGAGGCGGACAATAATATATTTGATTTTCTCCATAGTCAGATTAAAAACAGATAAAAAGATTTCTTCTCATTACCTGAAAAAGATACATTTGGGTGGAAGCCAAGAAAAGAAAGTATGATCTTCATAGATTAATCTGTCTTAATAATTTATTAGTCTAAGAAAAGGGGGTTTATAGCTGAAACCTTTGTGCATTTTTAATATTTAGTGCTAAGACTCTGTATCAGGTGACTATAAACTATACATAAGTTTGCCAAAGCAATTAATAATTGTAGAAGTACATTATATATATATATGTACATAAATTTAATTTATACCAGTGGTAATCTAATGGAAGTTCACACTTTGGGTGACAAATATTTTCCAAATAGAACTGAAACACTTTGTTTTTCAGATACAATTTTACACTAAATCTTCGTGCATGAATGTTGTGTTCCAATAGAAATTGTGTTCAGGGGAAAATGGTAGAACGTTTACATTTGAATTTTTGTTAAAAATGTGGCTGTCACTGATCAGGGAGCAAATGCATAAATCTTTATTTTAATTACCAAAGTAAAATGAAGCAATCCTTATTTCAATTGTGACTGTGCTTCTTTGATGGCCACAGTTGACTGATATCTTACTACTTTCCTCTATTGGAAGCTGAATATTTCCACAATAGCACACAATTGAGCTTACTTTCCTTGAAAATCATAAGCAGTGCAAGTGTATAATCTAGGTCTCAGTATAACAGTTGTGCTGTTTATTTTAACTCCCAGAGAGCTCTGTTCAATTCCATCTCTCAGGTGCCTTTCTTTCAATCCCTGAAAAGAAAAATAAGTATGTTTTCCTGTGGTCCACAGGCACTTAGGTTACAACATGTGTCTTTCTAATTAGCTTTTTTTTATAAAGACACTTTTTTGTTCCAAAGGCCTGTTTTCTCTTGATGTTTAAGAGGGTGGCACCCAACTGGGCAGTTGCTGTTAATGGTAATAGGGCCTTTCAGCACTCCTATTAAGATCTGCCTTTTTGAGTGTTTTATAATGTGGCCATTTTTATTCACACCAGGCTAAATTTGGGCAAGTCGGTCCCCATCTTAGGAATAAATTGTTTGTACAGAACTGAATTTATCTAGTTGTTTCCCAGTGAGAAAGAAAAATCACAACTCCCAAGGTCAATTTCCACTTCAAAAAGGGGGGCAGAGCATAGTTAGGCATTACTTAAACCTTGGTTTGGGACACCTATGCCTTCGACCCCTCACATTTCTTTCCTGTCTTCCTGGTCATCTCCACCCTCCTTCTTTCTGCAGGAGCTTAAGTGAGAGCCATTTCTTTCCTTATCAGACTGTTGGGAGAACACCCATGTTATTTTAAACCAATGTATCACCACTTTATCAGGGACAAGAGTTGATTCCAAAGATTATCTACAAGGTTCATCCTGAAGTTAGATTCAAGACTAGATTGACAAGGGATGCAGTTGAAGATGTGGGGCATCCAGGCATGGCCCTGGTTAGACAGAGTTCAACTCCAGGAAGGCTCACGTCTGCCACCAGCCCACCACTTGGGCATGAGTCAGGGGAGCACCCCAGGCTCACAACCCCTCCAGAAGCCTCCTGCAACAGACTGCACACTGCCAGTAAAGCAGCTGGTGATCAGACATGACATAAATCCTGCTTCATGGGTTTGCCTGGATCACATTTACTCATGTACTATCAACTTGCTGTTTCCAGATAGCCTAGATTACATCTTTAAGATGCATTTCGGTTTCAACAGTTCTTTTAAATAATGATTTGAAGCATCTTAAAACTGAATTGCATTGTCTTCTCTCCAAAACATATTGATTGTATTTAAAGACATTAAATAATAAATTAAGAAAGTAAATAAATAAACAAAGTATTAAATAAAGAAAGCAATAGCCTACTATGGCAGTACTATTTCTACTCTTGTTTTAGTGACATAAACAACATATACTTTTGGGGTCTGGGGGGTTTTGGTGTCAGTTTTTTCCTTCTTCATTATGAGGTTCACTTCCATTTCAACTGAAACAGATTATGTTCTGAGTACTAACCAAAACCTAAGGTATTGCTTAACCCTATCAGTGGAGTAATCTTTTTATTATCTGTGGTTTATAAGAAAAATTTCAGAGGCTGTCTAGTGACTCATCAGCCACGGCCACAAATGGAAGCAGTCCCAGTAGCACATATCAAACAATTGTCTTAAGCAGCTAAGCTGGTATGTTGCTCTATATTTGATTATCATGTTCTTTTGCCACCTTAACTGAAAGATACTTTAGCAGTTTCATTATCCTAGTTCAATGGCATTAGCAGACAAAGTTCTGTCATATATATCACTATGTGAAGTTTAATGCCTTCTGTGAACTGGTATATAAAATAATTTTTTTTTAAATGCAATCAATGGATTACAATTACTTCCTCTACTTTAATGTTTTTAACCTTCCCCCTTTGGAAATTTTATTTTACATGGCACTGTATCCTCAACTAAATAAGTGGAATTCTGTATCATTTTATGCCACTTCTGTCTGTACAAATATTGTTCCTTATGCAAAGAAGTTGCATAATAAAAACAATAGGCTTTTTTCCTATTTTCCTTTTTGATGCAAACTTTAAAAATTATTTTGATCAATAGTGCAATTCACTGATGAACTAATTCTTCCATGTTTACTTACTACAGGTGAGTACCAAATAGAGGTAAGCATGGTAGACTTTAGTTTCAAATATTACAGTATAAACTGTTACTACCTACAACATCCCAAAGAATGCAACATCCACATAGGGTAAATACCAGCTAGTTCATCTTGTTCATAGCTGTGACAGCTTAAAATTAATCCCAACAGTGTGCCCACAATTTTTTGTTAAATTTAGTTTTTAATGGCCAAAGCATTTAAGCTTTTGCAGCTTGCTATGGGAAGTGCTCCGCAGAAAAGTAGATCTCAATTTTGGAATGTGCCTTCTGGAGGCTTTAATCTTTCTCCGCTTCATTTCACCTTATCCTAGCCAATAACTATTTCAGGGCTGCCCTCAGTCAGGGCCCTACCTTTTTCCTGACCTATTTGCATGCTAGACACAAAAAAGATGAGATAGGCTGGGATGCAGACACACACCCAGTATCTGCTGCCAAGGCAACAGGAACAGGATGCATTTTCTAATGTTTCAGATAAAGAAGGGTTGACGTTTCAGTATTGCCAACACCCACCATTTCCCTGAGGAGAGGCCAATGCTGCCAGTAGATCTAGGAGTCATCTAGGATAAACTCTTCACACTTGGCTTACCTTGAGTTTGTCTGACTGAGGTAAATACAAAGCGTGACTTTCAAAAATGCTCTTTAGAAACTGGCATCAGGGCACTTTCTTCCTCCCATATATATGTATGTATCTCAACATCAAGACAGCCCCTGTGCCACCCTCTCATACCATGACCTGAGAAAACATAATCTCATCCTTATGGTATGCAGCTTCTACTTAACACTAGCACGTGTCTGGTCTTTTGTGATATTATTTAATTTCAATTCTTTGATGAGGTTTGTACATATTTGCAGACGTTACGTTGAAAGACAATAGTCTAAACAGCAGGTGGCTGCTCACAACCTGTGCACAAAACTATTTGCATGCAAACCTAGAAAAGAACAAATAAATCTGTAGCTGTGGATAGATATACACACATACACACACAAAAGAGCAAATGCTGTTAAATAGTGATTTTATCTGTGCTTGAAAGTTCTCTGAATTGAGTAGGCTGAAAAGTTTCACTCCGTAGCAAACAACACTGTTGTGTGATGCTAGGCATGGAAAACTCCTGCCTTTACTTTCTTGCAGGACTGCTCGTCCCAGCAGAGGAATAACTGGGAATGTTCTCAGGAACACAACAGCACAGGAAATAATCTGTTAATTGTCTTTTGGAAGCCCTTTTCGTACACAGGAAGGGAGTGCCGTGTCCAGTTAGAAAGAAATGTATGTGCTTGGAGCACAACACTTTCTGTGAGAAGCCATAGGAGTCTGGCATTGAGGGAAGCTGTGTGTAGCCGGTTCATATGGCATCAGATACACAGCTTTTGTCAGCCTTTCAGATATCCTCACAGTTCCTCAGCAAACAAGTAGGAAATCCACCCAGTGTACCTCGCTAAATGTACATTAAGGGTACAGGTGCTGCTGAGGCATGCTGAAGGTGCTCAAAGCCCTCTGAGCTGAGGCTGCTGCAGCATGCAAGGAGAGGGCTCGGACACTGGCACTCTCACCCCCGACAGGAGACCAAAGTGCAATAAGATGCTCTGTCTCACAGCCTTCTGCCATCTCCCACCTGCCTAAAGAAGTAACAGTGATGAAGATGAAAGCTGTCATGCTAGGCTACAGTCAAACTCAAAGCGACATTAGAAACTGAAATGGTTGAATATGCACATGGTGCATTAGGGGATGGGCTGCACAGAATGTCATCACAGGTGATAAAATCTCTAATGATGACCCAGAATTAGATTGTCTCACCCTCCCTAAAACCAGTGCTATAAATCAAGTATAACATTCACCATAAATATTATTTGCACATTTACAGACATCAGGCAAGAATGTTTTTTATTATTAGGAACACTGTAATTTTTATCAAGACAATTAGAATTTTCTCATTTTCCCTAAATCTAAATTAGCTGATTAAGTAACTGTAGTTGATGCATCATGGAAGTAACATTTGATTATTTTTTTAAGTAAATCAAGTCATATGGAAAATTTTAGTGGTTTTGGAAAGACTGAGGCAATGCTATAGGAAATATTTCTAAAAGTAAAGTAGGTTTGAAAAGTTGTTTCCAAAACATAAGTAATACTTACTTGTGATAAAAAGTTTTTAGTGATCCTCTGCCCCTGAACAGTTTGTAAGAAGAATATACAGTCTTACCTAACTGTAGAAAGTTTGTTCGTTTAAATGAAATTACAGTTCCAGGCAATTTTTAAGAGGCTGTGAAACAGAAATTCCTGGCACTTCATGCTTACCCTGTTACATTTTAAATCTACAGAACTGCCCAAATAGTCCACAAAAACATATTAAATTTGGGAAGATAATTGGATTTGCTGGAACTACAATTATATATCTGCATATTCAGGCATTTTATGTCCTCTGACTTTTATTATTCAGCCACAGTGTTTTCATTTTACTTAACCACTTATGTGGGAGTTTCATTTAGGATGGCAAATAATAAAGGTGAGTGTTAATATTCTCGGCTTTTATGCAAAGGAAATCCTTCCGAAATATATCTCACCATACCTTGAATCTCTAGACCTTCAGAATTTATATGTGCCCTTGTCCAAGTTTTTATCTTCTAAAGAAGCACGTGGCTATTCCACTCCACCCATTCAAGAACTTGCCAAAAGCTTTCACTAAGTGAGGGGTTTTTCCAATATCTTTCCTTTCTCCTTGTGTCCGACAAAAGCATTTTAATATTACAGCAGACAAAGTTTCTCTTGTGAACTGGTCCCACTTCTGAAAACATTAAGCACAAGATTAACTTTCAATGCATTTTTTAAACTTAAGATTGAAATATATCCCCATATGACAGACATAACTGATACATCACATATGTGAAAGTAAATGCACGTAGAAATGCTTTGCCAAATATGAATGGCTGTCCTGTGTGCTGAAAGATAAGTATATGCTTAACTGTTTGGACATTTTTTTAATATCAGTAGAGTTTTATTCCACATGTTTTTTTACTTTTTTAACAAATCCCATTAACAAACTGTAAAGGGGTTTTAAAAAGGAGAGCTCTGATAGTTTTATGAAGGGGTTCCATTCATTAAATGCTTAGGATCATGTTTTTACAAATGAAAGTCAGTGTTCATTTTGTATTTTTACATTACTTTAATTAATTACTTTTATGAAGTGCATTACTTTATAAATAAATGTCTTTGATTTAACTCAGCTAAATTATGACCTTTCCTTTTCTTGATTAATTTCCTCCTCTTTTGTTGTTTCTTTAATTCACTGAAGCTATTATAGTTGCGCTTATCCTTGTGTATGCATAAAATTTATCCTTAAAATGAGGCAAATAATGAAAATTCCCGCAGATCATCATGCTTTTTTAGTTAATTAAAGCTAATAGTTCCACAGGGAGTAGATGCTAAAAGTTACTCTTTTCTGCAAGTTCAGATAACAATTCAGTATGTTCCAGATGATGTGTCCAAGCTCTATAATTATAGTTTACACTTTCTTTTCCAAATGCAAGACAATAGTTTCTGATCAGAAGATTGTGCACCCCAGAAAAAATCTAGATGCATTTTTATACTGAGGCGAACATGGAAACACTAGAGAAGTAATATATAAAGAAGCTGGGAGGTAAAATCTATGTCTGTAAAAAGAACTACAACACAAAATTATAAGCAAGGCTCTTTTATGCCATATTCTTTGCAGATAATAATGTGCTGTGCCTCTTTTTTATAGCCACTCACCTTTTGCTCACTGAGCTGAGTAGTATACAATTAGTCTGCTATTTTGTACAAGAAGTATAATTAGGGCAGGACTTCAGCTAGGACTTTTGGGTTGCAATGTTATTACTATTACTAGTTTTACTCTTCCTGTTACCATTACAGTACTATGCTATATACTTTCTCTCTAGCCCTTGTCAAAGTGTCCCTTGGTAAGCCAGTAAAGAGCTGATGAGACATTCAAGCTGTTCCTTTTCCTCCTTCCTAAAATCCCACTTCATCACAGAAAAGATTACAACTTGAATGGCAGCCAAATAATGAAATAACTGTGCCTAGTGTTTACATAAAATTCATAAAGAGATTGCTTAGGGCATTTTTTTATTTGTTTATGACAGTATTCAAAACATCTGAATACAGGTAGAAGAGCAGGCAAAACCAAGTGATAATAATTTACTCCAAGTAGTTATGAAAAACCTCCTGAAATCTTTCACTTTTTTGAGTTTCATTTTTTATGTTGTTGATAAATAAAAACCAAGTTATAGTATTAGCAACTGTATAGTTTACACAGGTGTGTTGTCAGCAAGTATAGATCATATCCAAGCCAGGTATCAAAGCTTAGATTCTCCTTACTAGTTAATGGTGAGCTTTGCCTGCTGCAAGAAATGCAGCCAGTCTCACATCACCTAAAATATTTGCTCAGCTCAAGAAGAATTTCCAACAAAACAGTTATTTTCAGCAGAGCACATTGAGTTATACAATAGAGATTATCTTGCATGAAGAATTTGTGTTTATTGCTACAATAATAAAAATTATGGGTACATTTTCTCTATTTTCTGAATTCCTTCAGGTTAGAGTTTTTTTGTGGTGCCACTATACCATCAACAGAGACAGAAAAGTCATTGCAAAGCTATAGTTTTATACTTTAATTTCTCGAACACACACAGAGACACACAGACACACAGACACAGTTCTATACATACGATGCCTTTCAAAAGCGTAATTTGGTTTTTCTGGCTTCCAGGCTTGCCCTAAATGTTCCACCAGTTACATTGTTAAGTCCATGCCTTGAAGTAAGACACACAGGAGAGTTGCTGGCCCCCTTTCACCCCATTGAACATTCTTACTGTTAGCAGCTAAAATCATCCTCACTACCTCCCAGATCCTTGCCTCCTCACTAAAATACCATGCTTTCTTTGCTGTCTGCACAGCAGTCTTAATGTGAAGCTCCTTCCTGAATGCTGGGTCCAAGTTTCTAAATAGAAGGAACCTTCTGACCTTTCCAGAAGCTCACAGACACCAGGAGAGCCATAAGTCACCCAAATCTGGCAGTAAACCTGCCTGCATGTCTACTCTTTGCGCTCTGTCTTGCGCTTTCATATTTCATTGTGTCTCTCTGTGGTCATGGTTGTATATACTTACCTAATAGCACAGTCTTTTGTGTGCTCTTGGTAAAGAGCCCGGCGTCCCACCCTGAAGATTTCATTGGCATGTGTACAGAGATGTTAAATAACTACAGACAAGCTATAGGTAAGGGCTTCCAGAGCTCATGGGGTTGCATGATCCCAGATGTGATTACTTTTAACATGGCAGCGAGCCATACAAAATAGATACTGCTGTAGTCTGGCCTACAGTTTGCAATAGCCCAGTGATAAACTGGGCAGGTATGAAATCTCCTGACAGCTTCAGTCCTGGCCACAAATATCCCCCAGAGACTGCAGAGAGTGAATGATGATGGAAGCCAAAAGAAGGTGATGAGTCCCTGGTGCTATTAAGAGCTAGTTGCGACGTTTGGGTTTCTAGTAGTGATTGATGAGGCTAAGGAAAGGGTCAACATAAGGGTTATTGTTTTACTTCATTCTCTGAAGAGGCACAAGATAAATTGCAAACAGGCTGAATTTTAACAATACATTTAATAAAATTATTCGGTGCAACAGTTTGCACCTGTTAATTTACAGGATTTGCAAAAGCAAGGCCAAGTGCTGGCTGCTAGAAAAATGTGAGAACCAGCCACACCTCTCCACTCTCACCTGGCAGCAGGTAGAGAGACACATGCAGCTGAGCATTTTCAAGGGGTCTGCAAACATTTTATTTCTGAGTAAAACCTACCTTCCACATTTATCTGAATCATTCTCAGTTTTGTCTGTTGAACTGGTCATAAAGAAATCTCTTAGCATTGTATTTTAAATGCATTTCCAACACCTCCCCTAGCAAACCAACACTGCCCAAAACCTTGCTGGCTCACCCACAGCCCATTGCTTCTATTACAATGAAATAAATGGAAAAGACACAGCAGGGTCTGGACAGACTCTTTATAAAGTTCACAATAAAGTGAAAGGCTTAGATAAGGACATGATATAAAATAGTCACCTGCCACATATATGGCAGATATGTTTGTTTGTACGGGGGATATGCAGCAGCTTTCTATTACCAGTGGCCAGAGTCCTGGCATATTAGCATGGAACAAGTTTAATAAATGTCAGAGCAGAAAATCCACCAATATAACCATAATAAATTATTGTTATTTACTCTCATAGTGATAAAATAGAACACAATCTAAACTCAGGTAGGTAGGCACTAAGACTGCCTGTGGACTTTCTCAAGAAGAGTGCAGGTATTTTTAAGAGGATAGACTAAAATGCTCATCAAATACATAAATGGCTCAGGAGTTTAACAGCTGTTTCTCACTCACACACACGCACACAGATACCAAAAAAGGATTTTCTATACAAACCATCCTAAAGGTCAAAGGCAGCCAGCGTGGTTCATGTGGGTGATGCTTCTCACCCTGCACAGGACTTCACATACAGATCTGCTTTGTCTCCTTGGGAACAGCAGAGAGGGGCAGCTCAGGCCCCCTGCAGCATGTCCATGCATGGCTTGGGGACTTTTCCCTTGATGCTTACTGGCAGGGACAGGAACCTACCATGGTGTTCTCCAGGCCTGCCTGTTGCTGCTGCGCCAGCTCCATGCACCTGCCTGAGAGGGATAGGTGGGACACAACCCAGTCCAGTCCATGGGATTTCCAACTGGAGAGCAACTGTTGGGGTCAATGAGGAGGGCACAAGCATCAAGCTTGAGCACTTGCAATCATAACCTGTAAGTATTATGAAAAATATTTCCACATGCAATGAAAGGGTTATATTTCTCAGGTTCCCTAGGCAAGCTGTTTCTTTTACTGAATATCTCAAGCTATTTTCACTCTGCTTAAATAACCCGCAATTATTTGCTTAATCACCTGCACTGTTCATTGAATCTGGTCACCTGATTAGGAAAAGGAACTGCCACGCTACAGTTTAGATCACAAATCACATTAAAAGAAAATACTGAATTTCATACACGCTGCATGCAATTTTTTGAATTTCCACAAACCAGAGAATCTTGTTTAAAATAGTTTGGCTAAGAAATATAAAAAGAATTAACAGTTCTGGGAAAATCACTGGTACTTCATGAGAGGTCAAAAACAGGAGAAGGAACCAATCATTATATTGTCCGAACACAGAGGTCCTCAGCTCTATTTGGGTGATTACAGAGCTTTGAATGGAAGTATACATTTCAGATGGAATCTTCTAAGAGAAACTCCCACAAGGCACACAGTGCATCTCACAGTCTGGCAACAGCCAATTGCCTTTCTACCTTTTAAAAAACTTTTTTTGGCTGATACTGCAGTTCTAAAAAGGAACAATGTGACTCCCTCAAACACATAATTAGAGTCTATGTCCGACTTGCTACGTAATCCTTCAAATACATCTGTCTTTTTAACTCCCACCCTACAGAAAGAAAAGACGGATGCAGTAGACTATGTAGGTAAGGTTTAAGTTGGATTGGATTAAAGGAAGCTCTTAAGTAATCAAGTTCCTTTCCCATCCAATGCAAATATTAACTGTGTCCTCTTATACAATAGTGCTCCCAATGGGGACTTCCTGTGGCTGTTTTGTTAGCCTTTTCTTGTGTCCATGTGCCTGCCTGCAACAGTGCAGACTGCAGGAAAATGGTGGGATTCCTTCACTATACACAGCCCTGTGGCTACGTGTTTGGCTTTGCTATACGTAGCTACACTGCCCAGCACAGCACAGGGATGAGACTCCTGAGAGAGCAGAGCAGGTATGGCCTGTTGGTCTGTCACCATGGTTAAGCAGATTCATAGATTTCTAAGCCCAGAAGGGAGTGTTACGATCACCCCCTAGTTTCACATTTCTCTATTTGCAGGTAAAGGAACATTTGATGCAAGTCTGGAACAGGACAGAATTAGAGGAAACAGATATCCCCATTCCTCATAAAGACAGTATTGAACAGAAATGTCAGGTTAGGACCTTGTTTTTCCGACAAAACAAGAGATTATTATCAGCACTTCTGTCTCAGTCTATAACTTCCACACAGGTTCTATCCATTTTTCTATGCTGAGGTAATAAGCTCTCTGTTTATAACTGAACTGCTCAATTTCAGGAACAGGCTCTGTTCCTCTGTGTTCTGGAACACAGAGTCTGTATCTGAAGTCTATGAAGGCCATAGAGAAAAGTACCTACTTCTTCCTTCCTCTTGAATATTTGAGAGATAATCACAGAAAAAAAAAAGCCTTTTAATTGTTTGTGGAGCATTAACTTACTGAGATTCTCCAAAAAAACAACCAAATTCCTAGCAACCAGAGCTACATAAAGGCTACTGGCTGGTCATTAGACTCCCTAGGAGCCTCAATATGTAAAATTATACTAACTAATTTATAACACAGGCATTATTTGTGGGAAGACACGACCGTAATATGAGCAAGCAGTCTGTGCTAACACAAGCATGGCAAATGGCTGGAGGCATGCACTGCCAAAGGGCTGATGGGCAAGCTGCAGCCCTTTTTGACTTCTCTTTTCTCCTCACCCAGTCCATGAGGCCTTATTTCCTCAGCTGCAACAAATGCTACAAAACAGCTTTGCTTCAGGTAGCTTACAGCTGCAGAACATTTTTCCTTCCCTCTTTCTTTGGGACAGAGTGGCATAACAGAAAAGAGCATGGGAACTGCGTCAGTGGGTTGTACAGCTTCCAAAAAATACATCTTCAAAGGAGACTCTGTAAAAGAATTTTATATATATGTCCTAGCCAATCCAGTCTTTGAGAGAACATTTTTCTATTCCCTCAGAAACATTGTATGTACATATATATATGGATAGACACTCACACAGCTGCAATATCCCAATCACATTTAGAGCTTAAATATACTCCCAGACTGGCAGTGGAATTTAGTCCATCATCAACAAACTCTGCTATTCTATCAGCACTATATTTAAAATAAATCATGCTGGAAGTCTGGTATATCATGCTACCACACAACAGAGGGCCCAGGCCTGCCTCACCCACCAAGAGCTCACTGCTTGAGCTTGCAAAGGAGGAGGCTGATTAAAAAATATTTGGACGTAAGCAAGCAGGGCTAAATTCAGGGAAACACCTAAATCAATAGACATCGGCTTTCAGTCTGTCTTGGGGAAGGCCAGAAATTACTCTCACCTGTAAGAAAGTAAAGTCTAATGAACACTTGCAACATAATGATAAAACTTCAATCCACTTAAAGGAAAGTACCTGACTATAAAAAGTAATTTATTACATACTATAAAAGAGAAAAGGCAATTACAGACACAGAATATAAGAAAGTGCTATTATATACAGGATGAAAATTGCTATACTATAACTAAGACAAACTCTCATTTATGTCTTTATCTAGGGAAGTTCCAATCTGTGAAGGCTACCTCAGAAAACCATTGTGCTCTGTGCAGTTGTTGAGTAAGTAAAATGGAATTTACATCCCAGTGAATGAGTGAATCAAATGTTATCAGTAGAAATGCTTTATTTTTTCCTTGGGAATAGTATTATTTTTCCAACTTAAAAACCTGATCCTGCAAACATTTTCTCTCCTGCCCATGAGCAAATTTACTGATGTTTAAACATTTCTAATTTGTGCTTGCTCTCAAATAGTCCAAGAGCTAAGTAACAGGACTTTGATCTGAACATGAGGATTTACCAAATGATCTCAGTAAAACACTTTTTTAATCTTTGGGTAGTTCTCAAAAATTTTTATGTGGACTCTGTATTATTCATAGAGGTCATTGGACATCAGAAATGATACTATGTCTGATTCTTCTCTCCCTGAAACCTTTTAACCTGCAGACTGTGAAGTATAAAACAGTGAATTAGATTCTGTCCTTCTGGCCTTTAGGTTAAGCCAAGTCTGCTCTGCAGTTTCATCAGTGAAGCAGTCATTCTTGTGTTACCCTCCTTCCAAAAGGCTGCTAACTGCTGAAGCTACACAGTGGTATTAAAAGAGCAAATCTGAACAAATGATGCTGGTTGCAAATGCATATTTGTGCTGCGTGTAGCAGACCTGATCCAATGCTCACTGAAGTCACTTGGGATGGCATTCACATCTTTTAACCTTAAACAGTTAAAGCAGAGATACCTACGCTTCAACCAAATCTTTGTCTTTATAATAGGTCCTTTAAGGTGTGTCTCATCTGACTAGTTTTTGACTTCTACATGAGGATGGAATAAATTGCACTCCTAGAGCTCCTCTTTCTTTCTATTGATTTTAAAGTGATCACAGCCTGACTCAGATGGCTGCTTTATGGACAACTGAAGTTAAGTAAGAGGAACTGGAACCTCTGGTTCCTAAAGGGATTTGTTTTTTTTTCACTCTCTACAAGGTAGCACCATGGTGTGAGTGTCAATCATGACAAGGAATTTTCAGTCTCTGCAGTTGTACTTGAGATGAGGAAAACTACCAGAATAACCTGGACAAGGAAAGGAACCACCAGTTCCTTCCTCAGAAACTCTGAGGGCCTCAATGTGCATCTTATGGGTTACAGAGATCTCTGGAGATGGAAAGAGAAGTGAGTGTTTATTTAAATTAAATAAAAGGCATTAAATGTAATCTCCAAGTTGCCAAACACTAAGTCGGAAAAGACAGTGTTCTCATTTTACACAGAAGAAGACAACCGATGCTGTCTCACGCTAGCCCCACACATAAGCTCCTCAGCCAGGACATATTACAGCAGCTGGGGAAATATTGAGTGATTGCAGAGTTGTGCCCTAATCCTGTGCCAAAGGGACGTCCCACTTGTCCCTAACTGTGGGCAGACAATGACACTTCTGGATTTTCAGTGTTACCCCACAATATTGTCTGGTAGATAAGGACTGATGGGCAACAAACAGGATGACCATAACCAGCACAGGGCAAAGAAGGGTGGGTGTAGCCGCAGTCACTCAAGGGCATGACTATTTCATGGCCTTGCTCCAAGGACTGTGAGTGTATAAAATTCACTCAGGTGTGAATTTACGGAGAAGTATCTGTTCTGTATAAACAGCTTTAACCAATCCTGCATTTTCTGCTTGAAGCATTTTAGATGCAGTTCTAAATTGTCAGCAATGTACCTTGTGTAATTCAGTGACTGGGCACTGAGAGAGAAGGGTAAAAACCTTTCCCTTTTGTTCTAACTCTACTTCTGCTGAAGGTAACTGAAAAATCATATTAAATTTAACATTGTAATATGAGGCACTGTTTCTCACACTTCGTATTTTAAAAAAGTTAATTTGGTTTTATACCAATAATTTGTTTTCTTATGTTAATTATTTAAATTTACTCTTTATGAAACCTGAGAGGGAAAGATTCGAAGTCAGGACTTATGCCTGAGTAAAAACGACAAGATTTGGCTGTGTGTATAGCTGCTATAAATGAAAAGATGGCATGTTTTTTTAGAGACGAATGTAACAATCTGTATGTAACAAAATCAGTTTTTAAAAAAGGAAATAAGATGAGAGGGAAAAGAAAGAGCTTGAATTTCTAGAGGTGTATTTTCAAGCGTTTGCATGAATACTTACTGCTTCCAGCTCTGCACCCTCAAGAATCCATAAACAAGGTAACTGTTTTCTTTATGGAAGAATAACATGGATCCATAAGACTATATAACGAGATGAAGCTTCCTTTGCAAAAATTGCTAATAGTCTACTTGCTAACATAGTATCTGCCCTTAAGGAAGGCACATATTTAAATGCATTAATTATAATGTGTTGACTGTATAATCTAAGAAACTGATTTAATTTTTTTTCCTTCAGAAGATGCTAATCAGGTCCTGTGGCAGATTTGTTTGAGAGTGCAACTCCCAAACTTTTATGCTTTAATTTAAAATAAATTAGGAGAAGCAAATTTCATTATCTTATGTGTTTTTTTTTCTTGTTATTGCATTTCCCACTGTGTTCCCCTATCCACTCCAGAGATGAACTTCCCATTTTTCTAAGTCCTCTCTGGAGGATTTATACACAAAATCCCCTCAAAGGAAACAAACTGACAAACTTTACATTATTTATTTTTTTGATGGTAAGATTCTCACCTAATTACTCAAGTACAATGGTGAACAGGGTTGAATTTTTATGCTGTTAGTATGAATGCATTGCCTTCTTCTGCTTGGGAAAACTATCCCTAAATCTTCATACAGCTCTGCACAGCATCAGGTGGTCAACTCTGAGCCACAAGGACAGATTTGTATGAACATAAAGGTTTCATTGCTGCAGGTAAACAATAGTTCCAGCAAAACATGTTTGTAATTTGCCCCTTTTTAATTGCAAAAAATATGAATGGGATAGAACTTAATCTCAGTTTCTATAGTCATTGTGTTTGGATTGGCCTATCTAAGACTTCTTATCCTTTTTCTGACCCAGTGCTTGGGAAGAGTACTCCAGTCATGCCTGGCATATGGAGACAGATCAGAGAGAAAGCCAGATACCTGAGTCACTAATGCATTACTTGCAAATGTAAGACACAGAACAAATGAATTAATTTCCCCTGTTATATTTATCAGAACTGTATTCTGCTTTGGCTTCATTTCACATCACTATTCCCTGACTTCTGCCTCAGACTGCTCTGAATTCTGCACCAAACTTCAGTGTCCAAGAGCAAGCAAGCAGGCATAACACAGAAATCTACTGAATAGTAATGTTAATTTTTATTGATTGTGTTAATTATGTTGAAGTTATGCTTTAAGTTTGTTCAGTATGTTTCACAGCTTTCCATTCCCCTTAAAACTTGGCCCCGAGAAGTTAAATGTAGCCTGGATCGCATGGAGAAGACAGAGGAAGAAGAGAACAGATGGACTACAGGATTAGGCACTTGTCTCACCTGGAGACAACTGTACAAAAGAGGCAGCCTGGGACTCCTAACTCCGTGGCTGAAGGCTGGGGACCCTGCTAACTGGAAGGGACACTGGGGGATTAGCCACAGAAAGGGAAGTTTGTCTCTGTCTTTTCTACAGTTCACATTGATTTGTTTCGCTCCTTTTTCTTCCTTCCCAAGGGGGAGCAGGTCAGTTCATTAATCTGCCTGAATTCAGCACATGGGACAAGTGGGTAATTATAATTTTGCACCCTTGCTATGCATACAGACCAGATCAATGTTTTAGCATGCTGGCTTCCATCTCTTCTTGAATAGAAGCCTCACTCTCTGGTCTTCACTGATGGTCCTGATAAAAAAGATGGATGTAGTTTCTGATAAAATCCTATTGCAGGTGTTTGAAATTACATAGAACTAAGTGGGATCTCTTTTTCTCTCTTTTTTTTTTCTGCCTTTTTTTAACCTGTTAAGCAAAACATGACCTTTTGTCAAGACAAACTATCCACTCCTTGCAGAAGTTGGCTTGGTTAAAGCACCAGGATGTGAGGCAGCACCTTGGGCTCAGCTCTGCGCAGGGTTAATTCAGTCAAGTATTCGCAGAGAAGACCAAATGCACTGAGCAGTTAAGTACACCAAATAGAACCTTCGATAAACAGGCTTGCTTCCATCCCTCTGCCCTTCTGCAGTCCGTGTCACCCTGCACCTTCCACCCCTTTCTGCAGAGCAGTATCACCAAAATGAGATTCAAGTCAACCGAGTTGCTTTCAGGTTCCGACTACCGTGTCTGAGCTGGCAATAATCCAGCTGTCCTCTGCATTTAATGCAGCCCTTGCCAAGACCACCCTGAGAGGCAGCATGCAGCCAGGGGTTCCTGTGGAAGCTCTCCACCAGCAGTGCCTGCTCCCCCTCCCACCACAGCAGCACTCATCCAACACCTCTGATTCAGGGATAGACTTTCAGTGTTGTTTGGGGGGGCAGGAGGGAAGAAGAGGGTAAAAAAAAAGGTTGAAACTTTTCTCTTACAGTCACACCGAGCACGTAGAGCTGGTGGAAAGGATGGGAGATTGCTGATGAATGTCTATTAAATTCAAGAGGCTGTGTACTCAACAAAAACACCACAGAAATCCAGAAGGTGACAACGTGGTATTTTGGGGTTGTTCTGCTGCTGTTGTTGTCATTACTCTCAGTTTGTTTTTCTCAAATCCTGAACTGGGATTTTTCATCTCGAAATTAAGAAGAATTCCTGAGCTAATGTGACATTGAGTCACTGCAAAACAATACATTCCCTTTACTTCCAGGGCACATTTTGTGTTCGGAATAAAACAGTAACTAAAATAAAAACACTTTTATGCTATTCAGAAGAGGTCTTTGTTAGGCAGCCAAGAATTCTCCCTCATTATTTCAGGCTGTCATTGAGCCTGACTTTTGTAATAATAATATTTTTATTATTTTGCACTAATAGGAAACATGAGCCAACACTAGCCAGATATCTCTGAGTGATCACAGCTCCCAATACTGCACACAGTTCCCAGCTGCAGGGACGCCCTTGTCTTCCTCAGCACAGAGCCCACTGCTAGCTCTCACACAGACAACCCACCACTAGCCCATGGCATGGCTTGGCAAGGGAGCCCTCAGGAAGCATTCAGGAACTCCCATCCCAGAAACAAACAAATGGGCTCTACGAAGGAAGCCCTGGGGAAAAGGAGCAGGTTTAGGAATATGGGGTAGCCAGGAGATATCACAGGTACCAACATCCCTTGAGAGGCTTTGGTCATTAGTGTAGTGATTTTCTCAATTCTCAGTGCTGAACCTCTCATGTTTTTGGGGTATCATGTTCATTCAGATGCCCATGTCTTCAGCATGCACCAGTCTTATGCCTTTCTGACTCCTCGCACCTGATAGGAAGGCCCCATCTCTAGCTGGGTGTGTACGCATGCTCTGAAGGCTATCACCCTTTCACTTGAATCCCATCCTGTTTTGGTTTTGCCATTAGTTCACGACCTGCTTACAGAAATATAATTTATGGCATTGGTTCTTGTAACAATTTGAAGGTTCTGGCAGAAGTTTCCTATTTGTTCTCCCCTTGCTCTATCTGATAATAAGTTCATGACACTTTCCTCTCCCAGTTATCTCTTTTCTACATACTTCAGAACAAAGCATTCCCAAGTTGTTTTACAAGGTCTGTTAGAGCCAAGAGTAGAATTCAGATTTTCTGCATTTTATTTTTCATTATATCTAAACGAGGGATATACACACTCTGTGGCTGTGTTTTCTTCTTTTAAGAACAAACGGGTTTTTTGTCTCTGATCTGTCAACACCATGCTGCATGCGTCATGATTCGCTTCCTTCCACCTACACCACTATGTCTTTTGCCATCCCCCCCCCCAGCCAAGTCTATCAGATTTTATAGAAAGCAGTTCTTTATTTCTCTTAATAAGACAGATTCCTAAAATACCTTGTCCAGCTTTTAAACCATTTATAAACATAATTTATAAGCAGCAATTACCACCATATCCATTAAATGATCATTTCAGTAGGATAAAATGAAATAGCCTATCAGTCCACAATCCCTTTTCCAAAGCATCCCTATATGGAAGAGGCTCACAGCACCATTAGGAAAGGAAACTACTGCCTAACCATACTCTCCCTGCCTTCTTCAAGAGAAAGTTTAGAGCTGTTTGAAATCAGTTTTGATTGCATGTGTGTGAGCTCTCACCACGTCTAATCTACAGTATGGGGACAGCAATTGATAATCTTCATCGCCTCGTAACATTCTTGTGCCATCTGAATACTCAGATTGAAGGTGCCATTCCTGGAGTACCTCACAGGCTGAAATGAATTAAACTGAGTCAATTATGTTCCTTAAAAAATATTATTTAAAAATGTCCATTGCCCCACTAAAAGTGGGAAATCCCACCTCAACTACTTGAAATAGTTATTAACTTTTGGTATGGTTAATATCTTGTGGTTGCTTGACTTAATAGATCATATAGCAAGAGCCAACAAATCCTTGGAATATTTTTACAGTATGAGATCCTGAGCTGACTTAGATGTCATGCTACCTAGCCAGAAAATGTGACTGCCCTGCTTACTGCAGTGCTATACCAGTGAAGGAATCTGCCTCTTCCTCTGGTGTTTTGAGGATATTTTGGTGCCAAAATCTATCTCCAGCTAAAAGAACAGACTGTGTTCAACCCAGAAGTGGCAAAGAGTAATTGCTTCAGTTCAGGTTATCCATAGGAAATAAGGACTTTGCCTTCTGGCTGAATGCCCTATGCTCAATACTCTGTTATCTGCCCAAATGGCATTACCAAAATAGACCTTCCAGTACCATCTGATTAATTTTCTAGGCCATGTCCAAAGGTGTAGCTTTATCTGCAATCCAGTTCATATGTACAAGAACTTTATTGTTAAGGATTCTATCAAATAACAGCAAGAAAAAAGAG
The DNA here is from genome assembly GCA_020745705.1 of Hemiprocne comata. NCBI lineage: Eukaryota > Metazoa > Chordata > Aves > Apodiformes > Apodidae > Hemiprocne > Hemiprocne comata. The sequence goes on from CM036588.1 coordinate 40,437,621, forward strand.
AGAACTTTGTCACAAGCAAGCACCTCAACCTCCTACAAAGGGTATGGACCAAATCAATGGACCTGAAATCTATTACTATCTTCCTTGAACTTTGCCTTCCCATGCCCATTCCCACACAAAGACAAGAACTCAAATTCTTATACCCTCCTTTTACCAAAACAATTATACATAAAGGATACATTATCCTTTTTTTTTTTTTCTTTAACCTGTGAATGTGCTAAGATGACCATGGTTACCACTTGCTTCAGATGGGTACTTTGATAGGAACTTGAAGATAACTTCAGAATTAACAGATTACACACAGATTACTAATTATAGTTTCCCTAACTCATAATGCCCAAGCTTCTTAGGCTGTTCTGATACTTTTGCCCATTAACGGACTGAAAAAGCAATGCAATTATGAAAAATGCACCTCCCTGTATCAGGTGCTTCCATAACAGCTAGACCATTCTGTAACTCTCACCACAGGAACATAAAGCTCTTAACTGCATTGGTATAATGTATTTTCTCAGATAAATACACTGACTAAACATTTAACATATACAATCTTGATTTTTTCCTGTAGACAGTTTGACAGTCAAAGACAGCACAAGTCCTAGTTTGTTGGGGTTTTTTTTGTTTGAGAACTGTAGTCTTCAGCAAGGTATTTATATTCTTTTCAAAGTTACATGGAGATAACATCTTGCATTTAGTTAATAAGAAAATCCCACTACATCTTCATCTTATCTTCACACTCTTGTCAGGCTTTGTGGCTGGAGTATGCCTCCTTGCCGGAGACAGCTTTGCCATGAGCACGGTGTGCATGTGGTCTGGTTTCTGCTCCCCCTTCATGCACCACTCTGCATGAAGGAAGCAGTGGCTGGAGGGACATCCAGTTATCAGTCATTGTCAGGAGCTGGCAGTGGTGATGAGAGGGAAGCTAACAGCTCTTAAACACCAAAGAGAGGAAAGGAATCAAAATATAATAAGCTTGCAGGCAGTGGAAGTCCAAAGACTGCTTTTAAAGGTATATGGATACTTCCTTTCTATTGGCATGAAAATTGATGGTGCAGAAATGCCACGTTTGTAGACATAGACATAATTGATAAATCAGCACTATTCAGTGTTCAAAATCAGCATTCCAGTTTCGCAAACTAAAGAATCAAAAATTTTTTATTGAAAAAGACTGCCTTCATTTATTTCTTCTTCTTTCTTAAACCAGGACAATGTCACTGTCCAGTAGGATTTTATCAGGCATATGTACTGGCTCACAAATTATTCAAAATTATATTAAAAGTTCATTTTCAGCTGTGCTTTAAAAGAATATGCAATATACCTGTCTTCACTGTTCTGAATTGTGAGGGACTGGTCATCTACTCTGACATTTGGTTAAAGTAAACTGAAAAATGCCTTCTAAAAATAATTAAATTAAATTTTCTGCTGAAAATTCAGGTGTTTGATATTGGCAGAGCTGGATGTAGAGCTCTTTAAAACAGTGCAAGAATGAAGACTACTCCCATAATATTTCAGTGTTATTGTTTTTAAAAAAAAAAAAAAAGAAAAAATCAAAATCCCTTGCACAGTTTTAAGCACATTAGGGTTCCTTAAAGTTAAGTCACCACAAAACCACTTATAATCATATACTGAATCTCCACTCCTAGCTCCAGGGTTCTTACTAAATTATTTGTCTTGTGATAGCAGAATGTGCAGGCTACCGGGAAGAGCTGTGCCATCCTCTCCAGTAGAGAATTTAAAGAGCAAGTCAGACTGTAGCCATAAGCAATGAGAGTCTACACATGGTGTTTCCCTGCAGGGAAGGGCAAAACATTGCCGGGGGACTTTGCAGCTCCAGATTATTTCCATTACCCTGGTCTGTCAGGGATGGGAAGCAGCATACCATCCCCCCTACCCCTGGAGCATATAATCATATTTATAATATACACACCCATCTCAATTCCTAATTTTGTTCCTCTGGCCTACTGTCTAACTTTCCCTGCTAAAACAACATGAAAGACTATCCCACAACTGCCTCTCCTTTTTTCTTTTAAACAAGTTTAAGCCTACATTCAACCCAAGCCATAGGGCATTCCCTGCTTGGGGTGAACTTTGGGCAACCCGGAGCTGAGTAGACAAACCCTAGGGGATCATCCCATGCAAAATGGGGCCTTGAAAGTAGCAGATGGAGTTGTCACCACCACCACCTCTTCTTGGCCTTATCAGCCAAATCTGCAGCTGGATATATACAATGCTTTGCAGTACCATCCGGCCAACTTTAGCCAGAGGTTCCAGCCTGTTCTGCTTAGCCAAGGAGCACCAAGGTACTACAGTAGAAGAAGGCAAGAGAGGTGGAGGCAGCTCTTCATCTGGCTCTGCTCAGGCAAAGGAAATCCCATGAGCTTGGGATGGAAACTCAGCTGCTCTCAGGACTTCTCCACATCATCCTTCTCCTCCCAGCTAGCTGGGACACGCTGGCCATTCACAGAAGTCCACCCTCAGGAGCTGAGGAACTACAGGGCAAGATTTTTCCCTTCATGATCAGGGATAAAGCAACACATCTTCCAGCTTTTTCATTTATTTTGTCCGTTAAGGATTTGTATTAAATCCCTATGCAGTGCCAGCAATGTAAAACTTCACAGTAGCATCTGCTATTAAATGTTCATTGATATGTAGAGAGGGACAACAAAACTCCAAATGAATTTTAAAGCATTTCACTTAGCTGAGGGTGGTTTAGTGCAGTTCTGATGTATTCATCTCATATGCTGAGCTAAATGTCTGAATGACAAGCTAAACTGTTTCAGAAAACCATTTTTCGGTAATTCTCACAAACAAGAAAACCTCAACAATTGTCCAGCTGAGAAATCTTTTTTCACCTGCCAAAGTGTAATGCCTCTAAAATATGTGGTGACCATCAGTACAATCTGTAGAGAAACAAAAAGTCTGAGTATTTCATTGTTTGCACTTGTCTATACTTGGTATTACATCATGTTGAATGAATGAGAAGAGACAATTTGTTTTATATATAAACACTATTGGAAAATATAGCTGCATTACCAACAATGCTCAGCTTATTATTATAAATGTATTTTGTAAATTAGTCTCCTTAATATACTTCCACAATTTTTATAAATTTCTCTACTAGGACAATTTATGGAAATCTTGTCATGCTGATTGTTAGTAAATTGAGTCTGTTTTTTCTCTTTTATTCCCATTCTGCTCTGCCAGTGCACAATCCAGTGGAAATTCAAGGATCAGATTCTTCTCACAGCTACACCAGATAGTTTTTTCATTACTTCACTGGACTCATTTTTAGGAAAGAGAATCTAGATCCTGATTTTCCCTGTCATAAATCCCATGAAATGAAAAAAGATTCTTCTTTTTTTTTCTGCAGCTGAGCTGAAATTAGTTTACTCATTACTAACATGATGCTCAAATATTTCTTTTTTTTCTCTTATCACAATAATAGGCTAGACAGCAAACTCTAAGTTTCATTTAAACTAATGTGATTAAATTGCCCATGCAATTACTGTCATTTGGCCAAGTTTTGAGCAAATTACCAATGTTATGGGGAAAAAAAAAAAAAAAAAAAAAAAAGCACGCCTAAGACATTAGCAAAGTGTGTAGAAAAGGCAAAAGCAATTAACAAAAATGTGGAAATTATCTTCATTCCAGGCTAATTTCTAAAGGATCTGGTAGCAATCCCCAATCGCACACAAACCTGACTGAAGCTCATTTCATTTTACTTTTTCATCTATTATAAACAATATGGGCCACATTTTTGAAGATGTGCATTCCAGAGGATACAGCACAGTATTGCAAACAACTTAATCCCAAAAATTTGGAAAATGTGAGGGTAGATCTTGAGTGTTTTCAAAGAATGAAAGGAATCCCCTGGGCTCTTCAATAAGTATAGCTCAAAACCTTTAGTATTTCTAGCATTAGGACAATATCCTGGAATCTCTCAAGAAAAATTTCAAATCGCTTTAATGTCCGCAGGATCTGAGGAATAAGGATCATGTATAAACTGAAAAAACATAAAAGGGAGCTGGTAGCCCTGAAGGTGGTGGTGGCAGGGATGATTCTGCCTCTCCAGCCTCTGAAGGCTGACAGTCGTAGTGATAGACTTGTCAGCAAGAGGAAATAAATTTCCATGTCCCTTCCTTCATTAAGAAGCATTTCATGGAGGAAAGGCAAAGAAAGCCAATCTTGTCAGGAAAAGTGCTGGAGATTGGAGGTATCGGGGAGCGGGAGGTTACGTGAGGAAATTGCACAGAAATGCTACCAAAAGCATGCTGTCCCACCAGTGGGGGGGCAGAGGAAAGTAAAAAGCAGCTGAGAGGTAAGAAGGGAGACTACAGAGACAGGCACAAAAAGTAGATTAATGTATTAGACCAGGTGATGTATGGAGGAAACACAATTTCTGGACAGGAGTGAGAAAGAAGATAACGCTGGAGATACATTTAAGGGAGAGTGACAGTTTTAGGGCAGGACCAGGTAAGGAAGAAAAGTATGATTACTGCAAGGTGTGATTTTGCCATCAAGCCCAGAAATATTGGCAGGGTTCTGCTATCCTGATAGGCTAAATGGCCTAGTAGTGAGCCACAAAGCTTTGGGGTAGGAGCATCAGTTGCAGTGCAGGCTTGCTGCCATTTCACCCAACCATGCTGCCTGCCTTTTGTCCCTTCTGCCTCTCTAGGGAAAAGTACTTCTTAAAATGTGTTTTTGTATTGCTTAATATTGAACTCAAACTTAGCATTAGTCATACTTTAATGAATATAACGATATAAAGTGTGTTCTTTCATCTGATAGAGAGTACTGGTAAGACAACTGGGACCCTGCCTCAGATGGAGCAATTTACTCTTATTATTACAACAGCAATTTGTAGATTCATTTTTTTTCTCTAACATTAATAAAAGCTAAGACAAAACAAGAAAATACACCATGATCAGAATCCAAATATAGTTTAAAAAGGAAAAAAAGAATGTGCAAAGTAAAAAAAACTCAAGAATTTAAATCCAAATTGATGACTTAGTTTTGTTTTTTTCCTGTTCTGTACTAACTTTCTATTTAAAGATATATATTTTATTATATTTATAGCATGATTAAATATTTCTGGAAGAATATATAAACTTGAAAATTTTATGAAGCCATGTGACAAGGGTCCTCAAAGAAACAGGAGATTATTAGTGTTTCATGTCATTGTAATACAGGGATGAACTGAAATCACACAGTAGATTACTTACTATTTTTTTGTCATTGTTTTAACTGTGATTCATGGGGTTTTTCCCTCAAACTTATAATGATGTAAAAATGTTGCAAGACAGTATCTTAAGAACGTGGGGTTTGCACCACTTTGCATTTTCATTAATAATGCTTTCCAACCACTTCTTAACTAACATTTTGTGCTTGGGGCTGGGTTTGCTTCCATTTTGCGGCAACCTCCTGGTATATAGCCCCTAACAAATGAAACAACAGCTTCATAATCTTTCTTTCATCTTCTTATTTTAGCTAAGAGCAGCAACCACATCACCAGTGGGTCATGAGGTAGCACTCTCCCTTTTCACTTTTCTCCCCTCTAGCTTTTTTTCATCATTATTTTAGACAGCCTTATTATTGCAGTAAAAAATGACATTAATAGCACCATCCTATCTGTATAAATGACTGCATAACTGAATGTAGGTCTCCACAAACCATCCACACTTTACTTAAATACACATACATTAACATACATGCAGGCATCTACATAACAAGCAAGTAATGAGGTGTTTGAAGGAGCAGGCCAGGGTGCATTTAAAAGAAGCATTTGCCTCAACTCAAATCACTGCTAAGTTTTCATAGAATCATAGAATCGTAGAATGTCTTGGGTTGGAAGGGACCTCTAAAGGTCACCTAGTCCAACCCCCCTACAATAAGCAGGGACATCTCACACTAGAACAGATTGCTCAGAGACCCATCAAGCCTGACCTTGAAGGTCTCCAGGGATGGGGCTTCCACCATGTCTCTAGGCAATCTGTTCCAGTGATCCACCACCCTCATATTAAAGAATGTTTTCCTAATGTCCAACCTAAATCTACCCTTTTCTAGTTTAAAACCATTACCCCTTGTCCTATTGTTACATGCCCTAGTGAACAGGTCTTCCCCAGCCTTAGGAGCTACTTCCCCAGCCTTATAGGCTCCTTTCAGGTATTGGAAGGTTGCTATAAGGTCCCCCCAGAGTCTTCCCTTCTTCAGGCTGAACAACCTCCACTTTCTCAGCCAGTCTTCATAGGAGAGGTGCTCCAGCCCTCTGATCATCTTCGTGGTCCTCCTCTGGACTGTTTCCTGGAGCTCCATGTCCTTCTTATGCTGGGGGCTCCAGAATCGGGCACAGAACTCCAGGTGGGGTCTCATGAGAACGAAGTAGAGAGGGAGAAGCACCTCTCTTGACCTCCTGACCACGTTTCTTTTTATGCAGCTCAGGACACAGTTGGCTTTCTCGGCTGCAAGGGCACATTGCCAACCCATGTTGAGCTTCTCGTCTGCCATGACCCCCAAGTCCCTATCCTCAGGGGTGTTATCAATACATTCTTCACCCAGACTGTATTTTTCCTTGGGATTGCCCCAACACAGGTGTAGAACCTTGCCCTTGGCCTTGTTGAACTTCATGCAGTTAGCACGAGCCCACTTCTCAAGTGTGTCAAGGTCCCTCTGGATGGCATCCCTTCCCTCCAGCTTGTTGACCTCACCACACAGTTTGGTGTCACTGGCAAACTTGCTGAGGGTGCACTCAATCCCACTGTCCGTGTCACCAACAAAGATGTTAAACAGCACTTGCTGAGAAGGTGAAAAAACAAGTTCAGTAAATATTCCAGAACAACAGACAAAACAATCAAGGGACAGAGTGAGGCAAGTACAATCTTTTTTCCTTCTGTTGTTTATACACATTCAATTTTTGCTCATTTCAAAGTGGTCTTTGTAACCTTATAACCTTATAATAGAGTCTTCTTATTCATAGACTCATAGAATCATAGACTCATAGACTCATAGAATCATAGACTCATAGAATCATAGAATGGGTAGTGTTGGAAGGGACCTTAAAGATCATCTAGTTCCAACCGCCCTGCATGGGCAGGGACACCTCCCGCTAGACCAGGTTGCTTAAGGCCTCATCCAGTCTGGCCTTGAACACCTCCTGGGAAGGGGTATCCGCAACCTCCCTGGACAACCTGTTCCAGCATCTCACCACCCTCACAGGAAAGAACTTCTTCCTAATGTCTAGCCTTATTTGGTCTGTACTTTTTATACTCATCCATAGTAATTCCACCTAGTTTTCAATTTCTGTGCAAATACTTCTTGGGCTTGAGTCAGCAAGGAGGCCATGATTCAGCCAGTGGATCTCTCACTACCCTACCTCAGCTGCCTTGCACAGAGACAGTTTGCAGCTGTGCTCTTTGTACTGTTTCTGCAAGCAACAGCCAACTTGCCTCAATTCCTTTTCCCCAGATATTCTTCCTGCGGGACTTCAGCAAGCCAGCCTCCAACGCAACTGAATCCAGCTTTCTACCCACTCACAGTCTCTGTTCTGCTGCTTTTTCTCCTTCTCACCCCAAGAGGAAGGACCTTAATCCTTTCTGCCCTCCCCTGTATTCACAGCCCACTGTACCCTGCTGGTCAGGGCTTAATCCAAGACCAGGATCCCCTCTTAGGCTTTCTGCATCTGCTAAAAAAAGGTCACCAACTCTCCTCACTTATTTCCACCTAATCAGTTGCCTTGTTTTATTCCTGGATGGCTGCATAGTTAAAATCTTGATTCTCCACTACTGTTGGCCTAAAGTTATGCCAGAGGAGTTTTAGATATTAGACTAGATATTAGGAAGAATTTCTTTACTGAAAGCTGTCAAGCACTGGAACAGTCTGCCCAGGGAGGTGGTGGGGTCAACCATCCCTGGAGATATTTAAAAACTGTGTAGATTAGGTACTTTGGCACATGTTCTAGTGGTGGGCTTTTTTCTTTCTCTTTTGTTTTTTTTGGGGGTGGTGGGGTGTGGTGTGGGGGTTGACAGTTGGACACAGTGATCTTAAAGTTCTTTTCCAACTGTGACAATTCTGTGATTCCTGCATTTGGAGTGATCCTGCAGAAACTAATCATCCTGGATTGTGGATCACTGGGGTACCCCTGACATGGTATTGCGCTTGTTGATTTCTCATTTCATTGATCCACTCTTCAACATGACTCCACTAATATTTGCACTGGCAGAATCAAGGGAATGTTAAACAGTATGATTAATATGAGAGGAAAGAAAATGGCTCTGCCCCACAGAAAAAGGCATTAAAAAAATTACAGTTTTGACAATTGCAAGACTTTCAACTTTTGGTTATATAACAGGAGGTTTTTTAGAACAGAAATAGAAAAAAACAGAAGTAAACCAATATAAACTATTTGCATAAGGGGCTTGGTACTCTGAAAATCCTAATGAAAGAGGTTCCCCTTAGCTAAGTCAGAGGGCAAAGGAAATCTTCCATGTTTCAATATCAGCCCTTCCTGTTCATTAATCAATCTGCTACTGCCTGATCGCTCTACCTCATGCATCCCAAGTTTTCTTATTTTTTGATGACCAGAAAATTTTGATCAGACTTCATTATTAAAGAAAATTATCCTAAAAATACTTTTCTGGACATGCAAACACAGAAAAGAGGCTAATATTAATTTGCATTCCCATTTCCCCATCTTCAGAAAATTGACCATGTAAAGCAAGCAAACCTCCACTGTGGTGCTGCAGACATACAAAAGCATCTGCCATCTCATGGGAACACCCATCCCATTTAGGTACCTAAACTTGAATTGATTAATTACAGAAAAGAGCCTATATCTGCACATGATGTCAGAAGATTGAATGGAAGACAATTGAGACAGCGGGCTAAGAGCATGTTTGAGAAATTCGGCTTGTTAACATTTACACAAGCCTTCCAGATTTTGTAATAGTCACATGGGGCTATACTACCTTAACGAGGTACCCTAAATGGTGAATGGGTGGCATAGCATGCCATTTGTTAGAAAATGGGAAGACAGGAAAAGGGAAAAGTAGGAATAGTTTTGTCAATATATGAACTCCACATTCATTTCAAATGAAGTACCACCAGAGTTACTGCCAAGGCAAGAAAACTCCCTGTCTATTCTACAAAGCCTTCTGAAGCCCCTCTTCTGGTTTTCCAGGTCTTTTGAAGCTTGGTTAGACAGCCCTTCACATTTCTCTGTCATCTGCTGTTTTCAGGTTGCCATGTCCCTGCTCTCACACTGAGCAGCCCTGAAAGAAAGAAAGCCATGGCCCATAAAAACTGGTTTTCTCCATGAAAAGCTGGCAAAACCATTTCTGGACTGGAGAGCACCTTGTCCTCTTCATACCTGCAAGCAGAAGTTAATTTAGTGCAATTTTAAAAGCATTGCTCTTCATCTATGAATCATTATGGTTTTATATGTTTTCTATGTCTGTACAGGGGCTCAGACCAAAAGCAAAGTTGTCATGGTCAAGTGCAGCCTGAGTCAAGACTCCTGGCTGCCCAATGGATTTTCTGTATCATGCAATTACTCTTTGTCTCCAACTGTAAACTATACATAATAATGACAATCTATGTTGATTGTGGAGCCTGTCTACAACTCAAAAGTGTTCAGAACATGGATAAAGGTAGCCCCTGTGAGTGAGGCCAAGATTAGGGACATCAATCCGGCCTTCAAGGCACACACCTGTGGTACAGATTAAATCTGCAAAAAAAAAGAAGCTTCACTGGTGGTAGAAGAGATAAAGCACTGTAAAGTCCTTGATAAGAAAAATCCTTCCTGATTCCCATCTCCTGAAATAGATTTAATTAGTTGTGGAGTATCATAAAATGCCTAAGAAGTAGCCACTTGACTAGGTATTCACCTGGGACCAATTTGAGGAGCAGTTCTTCAGTCCTGCAGACACGCAACATGAAAGAATAGACAGATCATTAGACAACAATGAAATTAAAAATGAGACTACAGTGAGTGGAAAAAGTAATTATCACCTCCATTAAATTTTATCCAATTCGCTATCAAGTGTGGCTGGACAAAAGGACAAGAAGTGGTGTCCAAGCACTTCCCCAGTGAGCTGCTGCATTCAGAACAGGAGGACATGAAAGGCAGCCCTCTGCACTGAGGGCTAGGTAGGACTTTGGCATGTGAGATCACTCACTTCCAGGATCACAAGACCTTCACAGAGAGCTGGAGAAATAAAGCTAGTATTGATTAATAATTCAGACAGGGCCTCAGTTTGGAGTCTCTACTCAGACCTGAAATGAATAGCTGTTTTGCCCACAGAAGAGCTGTGGGGTTTCTAAATAAAGCCATATTTTTCACAATGCGTATGAAGCCGCTGACAACAGTCCCTTCATTCTCTCCCCAAATACCATAAGAATAGTTTTCTTGATGTATTTTGCTATTTCGGATCCTTGTTCTGATCAGAAATGCAAAATTCAAAGGATGAGCAAATGTGAAAGGTTAGCCAAACATATTTGCACCTCAAAAATGTTACATTTGTGTTTGGAGAAATCTAAATGTCATTTCATGCAAACAGATTTTCCCACAGCTCTCCTTAATTCTTAGAGAATGTGGTAACAAGAATTCAGCCAAGAGATAAAACCAGGATTAATGAGACATAAGTAAGGCACTTAATAGTTGGATCTGTGGGATGATATGCACAGGAAAATGATGAAATGGTCATGATGTATCATTCAAAAGGGAACTTCACAAAAAAAAGAAAAAGATATCACAGGAAATATATTTGAATTATAAGAGAACAGAACTGAATAAGTCATCAGGGCATTTCCGTTTCTAATTTTTTGCTACTGTGATTCAGTGACTGGATCCCAGTTCTTGTGAAAATGTTCCTGTACACTGCACAAAACAGATCAAAATTTATCCATTTTTATGGTAATGTAAAGGAGCACAATCTCAACACAAGATCTGCCTGCAAGAGATCCTTATAAAATACATCACCCAATTTAAAGCAGTCCAATATCTTTACTGACATAAAGCTCTGCAGCAGCATGCACATTTCCTGCAACCTAGACCACCTTAATAAATTATTTTTAGTTAATTCATTGCTCAGGTGAAAAATATCTTCGTTTTGTTTGCTGATAAACACAATTGGTATTTCCACATCACTTCTCAAACAGGATCCTAGACCAGGAGTGCAGAGCTAGAAACTAGCACACACCAAAGAATACATTGGAGAAGAATAAATTATTTTGAACTATTATTATCAACAAATGCAGTTTAAAATACTGAAAGCCTCAAATGTCCCTTTTGCAAAATAAGGGCTATTTGTCTCATTTGTCCTAATAATTTCCTTGGAGAATAATTTCCTGTTTAAATGCTGCAATTTTTTTTTATTTTATTACAATGCTGGAGCTTGTCTTTTCCCATTTTTGTCACACTGAAACACCAATCACAGTTTTGAAAACGTTCCTCTTGAAGGAAAGACATTTTATTCACACTATTAACACTGATACGATAGTATTAGCTGATGGTAAGCATAACAGGGTATTATCAAGATGCCATTATTTTTTCAAGGATATTTCTGAACAAATGAGTGTATGTTTTAGACTAGCATTAACGTTGCTTTAATATAACATATTTCAGAATTCCTGTTTAAAAAATCATTTATGAGTAACGCAGTCTCTTTCTGTATTACAAGGTACTACGGTTCTACGGCAGTTCTGAAAGATGACTTTTCATTACTTTCTGAGCATGAAGTTCTTACTCTATGAACAGTTTGGGTTTTCTTTATTCTGAAAGATTCATTTGTTGAAGGTTAATTTATTTTTCTCCTGACAGAAAAAAAAGCAACTTCAAGCAGCACTTTGAGAGTCTACTTTTGCCCTACTCCTCTGTCAGGCTAAGTACGCTGCCCTATCTGATGGCATGATTCATCAGCTGATGGTGGGGCAGATCATTGCACCTTGTAAATGAAAGAAGTATACAGCTTCTAGCAAGCTAGTTTCCCTCCTCAAAGCCAGCACATTCTGGGACAGAAGGACTGGAGCATGACCCAAACCAGTCAGCTTTGAAATACAGGACAGGTAGTAGTGAAACAGTAGAGACAAAAGAAAGTCAGGTTTTTCCTTCCTTCAGGCTCTACTGACATAGAAAAGTTTTATTAGAAGTAGGATCCAACACATTGATAAAAGGGTTTGAAACCTGGGTGGACTTCCTCTGCTTTGCTTTGACAACCAAGTGCAACACCAGGAGAAGGGAAGGAGGACAGCAGCATGTAGAAACCACTGCCTTAAGCTGTTCAAGTTTTTGAGCAGAGAGGACTGCGGCTGTATCTGTACCTGATTTACACTACTACTTTAAAACTAGGATTTGATATATGAATAAATACAGAACTGGATTTAGGAAAGGCAAAAAAATTGTATTATTAGAGCAAAACAGTCCCCCAGAGAGGTAGCTGCCATCCTAAGCCCCATGTTGCTGTGCTGTGGGGCATAAGAGTCCATCTCCACCACTGCCTGTGGGACATCCAGGCTTGCAGCTCTGGTAGTCACAGAGTGGCAGTCAACCCTACCCATTCTCTCCATCCTCCCTCTGGGAGGAGGCACAGCCAGGAGACAGACCCGGGTCCCTCATGGAGACTATCCAACAGGAAGCTGGTAGATGTGATTTGCTCATGCCCTTCCCACGACTGCAGTTGCTGCAGATGTCAACATCACCTGGGAAGAGCGACTGAGAAATGTTTAATAACGCTGGGTACATTAATCCCTCATGACTGAGGCAGGGCCAAGCACTGACCAGCTTTGGAGAACATATATTTGTTCTTTCCAAACATGAAGCGAGGAGCCTTGCTAAGGATATAAATACAGTGCAAGACAAACAGAGCCTCTCAGACATCCTGTATGAAGCACGTTTGGGCCTGAAAAGTATACTCAGAGCAGTGTCACAGCTTTTAAGTGGCCCTAGGCTGTGTATTCATCAGAATATTACTGTTTTATGTTACTGATGAGATACCAAGGTCACTTTATTCTGCAGCCTCAGATGCTAAGCGAGCAGAAGAGTCGTATCTGCAGCCCTCCTGTATGGAGGAGTGGACTAGATGGACAGCAAAATAGGCCAAAGTATTCCATTCAATATATCTACATAAGCTCAGTGTAAGGTCAGATCACAGAAGTCAACTTCCTTCCTGCTTCTTCTTCCCTTCTCTTCCATCCATGGCTGGTGTCCAGGGAGGACTCCATCTATCCATCTCCTTTGATCCCTAGGCCTGTGCATTCCTGACCCTCACAGCTCTCCCCTCAGCTCCTGGCTGCTCTGCCGCTCTCTCCGGCAGCGCTCCGGGACATTTTGGAACTGCTCACAGCTCAGGAGAGTGCCATGGGAGTTGCTGGGGGTGGGAGGAGGCAGTAAGGGTTTTGCACATTCCTGAAGACATTTGTATATAATTGTACATATTTTATTTTATCATTAGTATTTTATTAAAGCTGTCCAGTTTAGTTTTCAATCTGGGAAGTCTCTCTCTCTTCATTCTCTCTCCCCTTCCCTACCTGTGTGGGAGGGGGAGAGGATCAAGAGCATTGTTGTCGCTGGTTTAATTGCTGATCCTGAGTCAAACTGTGACAGACACCATGGACCTCAGCCAATTCCTGGATGAAGGACATCTTCTGAGCACTCCTGGTGCCACTAAAGGCCCCATGGTATTTCTGAGCCCATCAGGGTGCACTCTCTGTCCTGACTCACTTCCAAATTGGTTTGTTAAACTATGACCTAAAACATCAGCTGGATTATATATTTATCCCTTCCCTCAATAGACTGGTATAGCATGTGCCAATGTGCTATTAAACAGCTGTTGGCTTTCGAGCAAAGCTGGCCATCGTTCAGCCATGGGTAAAATAATTATGTATAGCACTTCATTGTGTCTAGCCATCCCGAGACAGCTGCTCAAGCAGTAAAGAAACAGATTTCAGGGAATTTGCCCCCGGCCCCATTTTTGAGGTGTTGCATGACCACAACTCTCCGGCACAAAGGGCTGCATAATAAGAACTCTTTTAAACTCACAGACGGATATGTGCAATAAGGCCCATGATGAATTTCTGGCTGAGCTGGGGAATTTGGTGCAGTTTTATAATACTGTTTTTTTAATAAGGTATCCAACCCTTTAGAATCGCTCCTAATAGCTACTTAATGATTGTCTTCATTTTGTTGTTTAGGTGTGAAGTATAAGAATGCTACCGTGCAACACGTGTTCCACAAATAAATCTTTTTCTATTTACTGTTGTCTGGTTACCTCTTGGATATTATGTATTTTGTTCTTCAAACTTGATCTCATTTGGAAACTGGTTGAGAACAATTTATGAAACATCATTTGAATGAAGAAGCATTTTTAATGAGTATATTTTGCAAAGGGCAACAGCACCACAAATAACACTGATTAATAGCTTTATTTGATCTGGGGAGGAGGAAAAAGCAAATAGAAACTCAGACATAGATTTTTTCCGATAGGCTGCCTATGTGTTTTCCACAGTGTTCTATTTTCATTTCTTACTTTGTGTAGTATATGCAAATACAACATCTCAGCAGAAATAAGAATGGGAAAATTCTGACAGTTTACAGTAAGTAACATGTTTCTCTTTACACTTGATCAGAAGTAACCTTTGCTTTAGTACCACTGAAAATGCAGATTGTAGAGGCACATTTTCATTACTTACCTATGTGTTCAATATCTACAAACTGCTAAAGGGAAAAAAATTAGACTGGCTGGTTTAATAAATCTTGAAGAATAAAACAAGCAAATACTGTTTAATTCTTTAAAGCTCTCCCTGCTTTATGTCTTTCTTTCCTGCATTTGTTAAAAGGTTAAAATTTTCTTTCTCTCCCTGCCCCTTCAACACCCTTACCTAATGACTTACGGAGTAGGCAGGATCTTCATGAGTAAATGATCATGTGGAGAGAAAACATGTGCAGGCTTCACAGTCAAGTGCAAACAAACCCTGCCCAAATGTCTGTACTTCTCACACTGCCACTCAGAGCTCATCATTTTGCAGCTAACTACCAGTTTGCTCTGCAACAGCTCAGGCTTCTCCAATATTGATACTGAGTGCACTGATGTACTAGCTCCTGAGCAACCCTTCTAGCACAACTCACCACATTGCTCTAAATAACACCCACTAGGGCAGTAGGATTGGCATAAACCAATAAAAATCTGTTTTCAGTCCCTATGTTCAGATCAATGCAGCCTCCTCCATGGGCACCAGGATCAGGTACCCATCAGGACTGGATGAGTTCACTCTAGCAGAAGTGGGGACATTGCTGGTTTTGTGGAACACATCTCAATGATGGACTCTCTACATTTGCTGCTCTAATGAAGAGTTATTAGGGTTTTTGTCATGATACCCAAGTTTCCTCTCAGAGTCTTCTGAGAGTATCTTACTCCTCCATCACTCCATTCTTGCACTTCATGCGTAACAACAACAGTCACTCCTGGAGCATGATTTTCTCAATGTGACAGAATGTTACAAAAATTCCTATAGACTTCTCCAATAACACTATAAGCTCTTAATACAATTTAATATAGAACACAAAGATTATAGAGATGATTTTAAATACATCAAATGAAAAAAAAAACAACAATCCAAGGGCTTTGACTGCACCCATATTTATTTGGTATAAAAACCCCAGATGTGGAGAAACAGTTGTACCCATTAGGATATATCCAGGAGTGTTGTGACTCCATTTGCAACTGCCCCAGGGGGCTACTGTTACACTGAGAGGCAATGGGAATACAGCAAACTTCCCTATCCTTGATTTCCTCTATGCTACATCTTCCATGCATGCACCTGCTAAGGAGGAATAACAGGGAAATTCACTTGAGCCTTGGGGGAGGCAGCAATCTGTCAGTGCCAGAGGATACCCTGCACTCTGGTAGATGTGTCCTCCTCCCCAGCTCCTTGCAGGCAGCTCCAAGGCTCTTCAGCCATCAGGAGTGGCTCAGGATTTAAGGAAAGCAATTAAGGCATTTTAGATGGCAGGGGCAGAGCAGTTGCAGTGAGGAAGACAGTGAAGTGAGGATTTGGTTTGCCAAGGGACCACAAACAGTTTCAGAGAGGTAGCCTTGCTCCAGGATTTTTCCATAAGGACACTTGCTAATCAATAAAGGAGAATACCTAACCACTTACTGGCATGCTCTGCTTTGCAAACAAAAATAATAACATTTCTTAGGTATGCACATTTTAATACCAGTACATGTTTGGATTTATTCCAGGTTTGACATTTACTGTTAATTTCCTAGATTTATGTCTCTGGAATTTCCTTTGTAAAGCAATTTTAGATTTACAGATAGACAAATACCCCTCTCGTAAAGCCAGACACTGTTGTTGTCGTTACAACATGGTGCTCAAACTCATGCACATCTTACAGCAAGTCAATTAACTTTAACTATGGTGGACATGAACGTCTGACAGGAATCATAATGTCCATCGGTTGTTGGCTCCAACAAGGGCCAAAACTCACTTAACATACTGTCAGCAAACATCTGGTGAAGACTAATATAATTTCTTCTTGTGGTGAAATCCCAAAAAAACATCACAAAAGGGTCCCATGGGGATCTCTCTGATGACCTCACCAGGCAGGGAGAGGAGGCAGCAGCATCCCCAGGGCCAGTCACAAGCTCAGTAAGGCAAGAACATCACCTGCGCTTCTGCTCAGAGAGAGTGTTTCAGTGACAGATAGACAATATATTCTTTGCTTTCCAGATTATTAGTTTTCAAGGCTATTAGAGTTGCTTCAATGTATGTTAACCTCCAGTTATTAAAGCCAGTGATGCTGCCCTGCTCTATAGCTGCTGTGCATGCCACTGCCACTGTAAGGATGACCCCATGTTTTAGGGACCCTGCCTGTCCAACCCTGTTGCCCTGCAGAGCATGCCGTCCCTGCAACAATTCTGAGCAAAGGGCAGGGTCGCTGGCCGGCTCTTCCTCCTCCTTCTTGTCACTCAGACATTTCAATGTGTATTGAAAGAGCAAAATTGGGCAACTGGCCTCCTGCTGGCTCTGCATTATTATAAGCAGGTATTGCTGAGGCAGAGGGAGAAACACATTTAGCTGAGGTTGCATAGAAATGTAGTATTTCCTTTTAAATATTCATAGCCAATTTAGAAAGGGAAATACTACAATTGCTTCAGGACTGCCTTTGGCTCTGATTAGAAACAGCTGAGCAAAGCCAAATGCTCAGCTGTTTCTGCAAAGAGATTAACACCTGTTGAAGATGGAATAAAAAAATGTGACAGAGTTTAAGAGTAAATATCAAAAGATCGTTACTGTAAAGCTAACAGTAACACCAGTGACTGATCACATCCCCACCCTGTCATTCTACATTGTTCCTGGGAGGAAAGCACATTAACACATCCATAGAGCATAAGCAATATGCACACGTATTTTCAGCTCTTTCTTCATCCACAGCTGGGAGAATGGCTTTTCAACTCCTGTTATCCAAAGAAAATTTACAGATGGTATCAGGTCAGCAAGAAATAACCTCTCCCCAGGCATGCTGCATACACTTGGGGTAGACAGCTGTATTATGGCACTCATAGCGTTTGCTAGTGTTCTGTTTGGGGTAGGAGGAGTGTCCTTTGTGTGTGATTTCCCAATTTTTTCAGTGTGCTGGGGACAGTAGGAGTGTGTTGTATCTCCCTATCCATTGGCTAAAGGCAGCTGCCTGCCTCAGGCACCAGGATTTCTCCTCTATCCCATGACAACAGCCTTGCCCCAAAGGGTATGGGGAAAGGCCTGGCAATGCCAGCCCTCGCCCTCCACACTTACATGCTCTCCCAAGGATGGCAACAAAGCAGCAAGCCCTGCAGGCCTCTTTGCAGCCATTCCACATCTTGGCTGGCTGCATGCTCGCTGCATTTCTCTCAGGCTGAAGCTGAAACTGAGTGACCTCCCATTTTTTACCCCAAAACAGAGTCTCTTCACTGCTGAAGGCCAGCTGCAGGTGCACACCTGTGCACAGCATGCTCCCCCATTCACGGACCCTGTACCTGTGGGTCAGTCTTGCAGGCAGCTCAGGGGCACAGCATGAAACTGCACCGATCAGGGGCTACCAGGCACTCCCCAGGGCACAGGGTCACCCATGCATCCAGGGAGGGCTGCACTTCAGCCAGCCTTCAAGAGTCACATTGACTCTCTGGAAAGCTGCCTCAAAAGTGCCCGTTAAATGCAGAAATATACAAATATGCACCCAACCACCGCTGTATGCAGTGCCCACCTGCTCCCCGAGGCAAGGAGCCCACAGCAGGGACAGTCCCTGGGCTGGCAGTGGTGGGGACACAGCCTGGCCCTGCACTTTCTCAGGCACGGATTAGACTTCCACAGGCTCAGGCATGTGAATTGTCACCTCAACAGCGCCATGTTTCAGTATGGGCCTGTGGCGGTAAAGAAGGAGAGCCCACACCAGCCAGGCTTCCCACTTTGTACTGGCATCTTTCCACCAGACAATTGACACCTGAAATCAAGTAAAATTTGGCCAAGGTGAAGGCCAGCCCTGGCTTTCCTCTTGCTGCAAACTGAGGAAATGTGGCTTGTTTCTCTCCAGCAGATGTGTCATCCTCTAGCCTGTGAAAAGACTATTGAAGTGGCTGCTTCCAACGCACATCACTGCACAGGTCCCCCGGTCCCAATGGAGGCAATGACACAAAGATTTGCACTGGCTGAAAATTTTGATGCATGTCTCCTCAAAGACAATTTATTTTTATTCCAGAAGGTATAAATAATTGACAAGCCTGGTTTTTGTTGGCTGATCCCTTATTTATTTTCTCTGGTCATATATTGTAAGTCCATTTATTTCTCCCTCTGATTTCAATTTCTGCTCTGGATTCATTTTGGTTCTGGTTTCCTCAAATATTATGCACATAAATTAAGTAGCAGTCTTCAGAACAGAGCTATCTGGGAGTCATCTGCGTAACCCAGAAGCTATGAAAGGATGCAAAATGCAGAGAACACAGAGAATGAGGAAAAATATCGACATTTTTATTCTATTTCATTCCATTGCTGTATATGGGATGCAGTATTTCTCATGTTATTTAAAAAGAAAAAAAGATAAAGTACATACAGGAAGGGTTCTGAAAATATACTTTGAAAGGATAAAGAAACTGGAAGACTATCCATAAGAAGAGACTGTAAAGATTTACAGAGAAAAATTAGTAAGAGATGATATGCAATAGATATATCTAATAATGGGCTTTGAAAGAAAGTAATCCAATACATCCTTTTGCATAATATAAGAGAAGATACTACCAGTGTAGACTAGAATTTCTTTCTAAATTTTGTTAAAGTTTATTTCTTAACAGAGATTGTAAAATTTTCACAAAGTCAGTGGATAGGTTTAAAAGTAATTCAGAATGAAAATTCACACATACTTAAAGCATTTTTTCCCAACAATTGGTTGTTTTATACATTTGTACACGTGTAATTGGTTGTTTCATCTTGAAATATCTTGCTTGTAACTCTGAAGTATCCAATATTAGCAGCTTCACTGTTAAGTAACTAGCTGGACTGGTCTGAATAGGGATGGAAATGTTGGATTTTCTCTAACTGTACAGCCTTTTCCATGTCAAAGTGAGCAGATAAAAAGTCATGTATCTAATCTTAAATGCAGTAATTTATTACATAGAGCACTTCTTTTAAAAAAAAAAAAAAATTAACACTTTGTGTATCAAATACTGCAAACTAAAAAGTAGGGGAAAAAAAGGCTACTGAAAGCAAGACAAGGTTCATAAATCTTTTTAATGCTTGAACAGTTAACAAGGAAGGGCATGCAAGGACAGACTTGGTGATATAATCATTACCAAAAAAGGATTTTGTGTCACCTACTAGAAGAGCGTAGAATTTAAAACATTTGAAATTGTTGCCTGAACACGAATTTCCTTGGGCCAAAATACCATATTTCTGGTAATTGCTTCATGCATTATCTGCAATCACAAATTATTTCATTCTGCCATTCACGTGAAAATAATCCAAGGACTGTCCATGCAAGTTTGAACCTATTTCTCCCTGGGCCATTGCTTTCAGGTGAATGTTGCAGAGCAGCGTTTTTCACTGCCAGGTCCCCAGAATAAAATGGGTTTGTCTGACTACAGCATATATAATTAGAAAAGAAGTGGCAGAACCCTCTGTTTACAGCTTTTAATGATTCCTTTATTTCTACAATTAGCACTGTTTACAGCTGAAGGTGATCATTAAGTTCTCACATTCACATTCTAATTTTAAGGGTCATCAGATCGCACTGCTGGAAGAGACAGTCTTGATGTTGTCATCACTGAAACCAAAAATGTTACTATATGAGAGAAATTGCCATCTCCATTAATACAATAGCGTTCCCCCTAAAACGAGCCTTCAGAGCATTGTTTCTGTACCAAACCTGCACAAAAGTAATCAAAGTGAAACTTCTCTTAATTGCCTAAGCTACCTGAGATCCCCTAGTAATTTGACTAGCTAGAATTAGCTACATGTTTTCCAGAGGGACACTTTGGGAAGGAAGGAAGACAAGTGTGGGACTATGTGTCCTGTGGAATTGGGAGATTTCAATGAGTTGCATTTTCTTGTATTAATGGATATAACTTTACATATGTACAGTAACTGCTGTGACAAAAGCTTATGCATACCCATAAAGGAAGTAGTCTTTAGGCACCTATTTCAACCACTGCCAGGCAGGCAGACAGCAAGATCAGAAAGCAAAAGTTATTGAGTCCACATGTGAAATGGAAGAAGTGGATATGGCTTGGTCCCATTTCTTTGCTCACTGGTTTGGTTATGACAAAAGGAGGAGGCCAGGTAGAGCACACTACAGACAGGGGTGTACACATGTGGCAACCTGTCAGCCCATCTCTATGATACAGAGAAGGGCTCTGGTTGGGTGACCTTTGCACACGAGGGCTGTGGGTGTTCATTGCCAAGCTAGCAATGGATCCACATGCCAGTGCGTGCTCCATCGGGAACAGCCCAAGGAAAATCCAGGATTTGTTCCCAGTGCTCTGAGGCAACAAGGTGTTTTGTCAAATGAAAGAGCATACGGTCTCAAAAATAGCTATGATCTGAGTACCAAGGGTTGGGGTTTTTTCTTTGCTTTTTTTCTTCTTTTCCAATTGTTCAAAGCAGAAATCAAACTGACAAGTCTTGATAGTTCTAGGCAGTGTGGTTTGGCAAGTACAGTATCTCCTTCCAAGTAGTGGCAGCTGAATACAGTAGGCAATTCCCAACCTCCTACCCCAGAGTGGGTAATCTCCATCTTCCCTTGCTGTATGTTACCTCAACTGCCAAGTACTAAACAAATATAATAGAAAGAATGCTGTCAGGTCACATCACCTGAAAGTTTAGAATTTCTGTAAAACAATGTGAACAAGACTCTGCAGACAATGAAAACCCTTCCTTTAACATTTATATCAAAAAAGAGTTAACACATAAGGTAGCAACCTCCACAATTCAGTACTGTGCAGGTTTACCAGGTGAAATTCAGTAGATACAAAAGAGAATGTGGGTCTCTTGCTGTTAGTTAAGGTGAGGGAATTGGAAAAAATAAGAATACAGAAATGGAAAATAAATAACATTTTAAAAAACGCCTCCATGTTTCAACCTGTGGAGTTTGATTTAATGTTGTAGGTGTTCATGAAAGTGAGCATTCCAGATTTCATGTGCTTTTTTAGCTTTAATTAAATAATCTGCAAAAGAATACCATATGTGCATTCGCTTCTCAAGGGATAAGCATGTAAATTTCTACCTTGATATTTCCAGACTGCTGAACCCATTCCAGCATGGAAGAAGGCTCAGGGTTTTTCCATTTCTTCCAAATAACTGCCTGAGCAACTCCCAGCAAAACCAAGTTGTCATCTAATAATCTTTGTCACATTCTTCAACGTTCAAGTTCCCCAACATACAAGCTACTGCATTACTGAGAAATTTTCCCAGAACGAAAACACACTCTTATGAGCACTTTTGTTCTTTCATAGTAATAATAAAAAAAACCACATTAAAGCATACATAATGCAGCAGTCAGTACCGATTCTAGCTGTGCAGTGGTACAAAGTAAAAGGAGCCCAGAAGAATAAAGGGAAGGTGTGAATAAGTGCTAACACAGGCACCAGGTGGAGCAGCACAGCCATTGGTACCCCAACTGTCTGACTCGACTGTCTGACTCAACTGCCTTGTTTTTATATACATCAAACCATGAGACAAACTCCACTTTTATGTGCAGCTTTGATAATACATAATTAGTTGGTGGTTTGACAACCGTCAGAAAAAATAGGACAGTAGTCATGGCAGGAGAAAAAACGAAATGCCACAAAGAGGAGCTGAATTAACCCCTGCAGCCAGCCATTTTTTGAACTCTCTGGGTAGTTTGTCAGACTGTAATAATAGGAGTGATTTCAGAAATAAGAGCAGTTCAGAAACTGGCAATGCTACTGATTGACATCCCTCATACAGTCTACAGAAATGTTCATGAATCTGCAGTATAGAACTTGAAGGAAATATCTGAAAGCCTGAATAACTACTACAAGCATTGTTTCTCTGATCACAGGGATTATGTGAGTGACAGCTACACAGGTGGGGATACAGGGAGGTAGGAGATCATCAGACTTGAAGTTTAATTCTCACAGCTCTCTGATAAAAAAGAAAGCTCATCTCTATAATTACTTACACTGAAAAGGATTTAAAAAAAAAAAAATAAATCTTAGAAGTAACAAAAATCAGTCCTGGTCCTCACTGGAGCCAATGGGGGAAATGCCATTAGCTTCAACTGTTGTAAATATCTGCTGAATTCTGCTGAAAATATTCTCTGATTGAAAGAAATCACTGTGAGCATTTGTATTTATTAGAGGCAGTTATTACAGTGATTTTGCATTTATTAAAATCTGCAACATGCTTGCTGTTATAGGGAAGGCTCTGATGCCTTACAAATATGATCATGTTTTTTTAGTTTATGATTGCTGGGATCAGAGACTGGGAGAAGCGCTTTTACTAGTTGCTTTATCATTCATCTCAGCTGCCTCTCTCTGCCACAGAGGAGAATCAGTCCAAAAAGGCTAACCTGAAAGCTTCAATTTAACTTGCTCTGCTGCATTTATGCTTAGGTATGTTCCCTTATGGAAAACTAATTTTGAGCTAGTATTTTCTACACTACTGTAATTTCCTATGCAAAACTTTGTGTAGGAGAAATAACAACATCATGTTTGTAACCTGCAGACTCAGTCTGGGCAGTTTGGTGTGGGTTTTTTTCGGCTGATATCTATAACGCAAGAGATCAACTCTGTAGTTTTCAAATTATATTAAAATATAAAACCAGTGTTCTGGAGTTGAAGGCAGGCTGAGACTTCCAATAATCACAGATTTTTGTCCTTTCCCCCTCAAAATGATTCCAGATTGTGGGATTTCTGAGTTGGAGATTATTTTATATTTAAGATTTCTTAATATTCTTAAATTCAAGTGAAAGTGTTGATAATTTTTATCTTAATTAAAAGATTATTCAAGTCAGGCTTCTCTTTTACTGGCTGACTTTAATCCTGAGATTTCACGTAAAAGGTTAGAGCCAATAAAGAAAACCTCAAAGTGTCCTAACCTTAAAGGAACTTTTACCAGAATGAAGATTACTGACCCAAAGGTTACTGTCCTTCAGCTGCTCTTGTTTGGGTGCAGATTCTTGGTATAGTTCTCCAGTCATCCTCCCTGGTGTTCTGCACCGTAATTTTATTCTTAATAAACTAATGTATACAGAATGCCTTGAATTTCAAATATTAAAGCAATAGATCTTATGATGCAAATGTGTATTGTTTCTCCTGTTACAAAGACAGGAGCCATGGGTCTATGGTGTAAGAGCTTTTCCAAAGGGAGTAGCAGCTCTGTGGTGTGTAAACATACTATCTGTAAGAATGGTGCAAGTTGGAGTTGTGCATTTTCTTCCACACAGTTGACATCAAATCACTGCCTTTCAGGCAAGTACCACATTGTCCTTTAAGTTATGCCTTGGTCCCTCTGGCATTTTAAGATCTAGCAGTGGCTCCAGCAACGCAAATCAAGAGGACTGACAATGAAAAAAACAGTCAATAAAGTTACTAAGAAAATAAGGGAATAAAATACATTTTAAAAAAAAAACAAACAAACCACCTTGTATGTAGACTGCAGAGAAAACTTAAGTTTTTTACAATATATTTCCTATTGATAAATATTATTGCATAAAATACAGGAAGATGAAGATTCATGCTAAGAAGCTGTCCGACTTATAGTTCATTTCAAAAACAGAAAACAAGTACTTCTGAAAAGTAGCTGAGATGATGAGACACACAGTACATTTTTATTTCTTAATTTTGCTGACAGACAGCGTCAATACTGCTTGTTGCCATCTTTTTCCTGTCTTACTTTTCCCAAGTAGCTACTTTAAAAAAAGCCAACTTTTCAATGTTGAACATTCCATAAAATAATAACACAATGTGATCTTGGGACCATGCCTCAATGAAGATAATGGCAGCTCCCTCAAAAGCAGACAGATGTCCTCCCATTATCTCATCTTGTGTACCTATCTGCATGATGCATTTGAGCCCATTAAGGTATCGATTTCTGTGGCATTCAAAACACGATATGCTTATGATTTAAACAGCTATTTTTATAATGATACTTGCTGTGTAAGGGTGAATTTGAGCCTGTTGGACCAAACTACAAGACCAGCACAGACTCACGGCTCATCCTTGGAGGAAAGCGCTATAATTCTGAGTGAGGGACATCTGAAAATTCAACAGGTTTTGACTCCAGGACAGCAGCCTATATTGCTGGAAAAGGACTGAACTTTCAGATCCTCTAAAATCTCTAGCTAACAGGAATTATGGCACCAGCCAGCAGCATCAGGATTTCATGCGTCTTTCCCTAACCCAGGAAAGCTCTGGTCTCAATGAGGGGCTGTGATCACTGCCATTTCACTCCTCAGCTGTAGTCACAGAATCATAGAATCATAGAATATGCTGAGTTGGAAGGGAACCATCAGGATCGTTGAGTCCAACTCCTGTCCCTGTGTAGGGCACCCCAAGAATCACACCATGTGCCTGCAAGCATCATCAAACACTTCTTGAACTCAGGCAGGCTTGGTGCTCTGACCACTTCCCTGAGGAGATGGTTCCAGTGCTCAACCACCCTCTGGGTGAAAAACCTTTTCCTGATATCCAACCTAAACCTCCCCTGATTCTGCTTGCTGCCATTTCCCTGAGTCCTGTCATTGGTCACAGGAGTGAAGAGATCAGTACCTGCCCCATCTCTTCCCCTGGTGAGGAAGCCATAGACTGCAATGAGGTCACCCCTCAGCTTCCTCTTCTCCAAGCCGAATAATCCAAGTGACCTTAGTTGCCCCTCATAAGTCATCCCATCCAGTCCCTTCACCATCCTAGTGGCTCTGCTTTGGACACTCTCCAATAGCTTGACGTCCTTTTTATATTGTGGTGCCCAAAACTGCAAGCAGTACTCAAGGTGAAGCCAGACCAGTGCAGAGTAGAGTGGGACAATCACCTCCTAGTCCTTACCTCTATTTTATAAGCATAAAGGAGCAAGAGAGTTCAAGAGGATACACCACATGTATTTTAGTAACCTGTTTTTCCCTTTCCTGTTTGTTAGGTAGAAGGCTCCCAGTTTTTTTCATACTATTCAGCTTCCTAGTGTTAAAATGTAGCTTTATATTTCCAGATTTGCACAAACATCTCTAAAAAAGAGAAGATGTGGGAAGGAAAGTTCCCGAGGCTTCTAAGTTATATATAACATTATATAAAATTGTTCTTTAATGTATCTTCTGGGGCCTCTATTTAATCCTTAAAAACTTGAAATTGTCATCTTCGATTCCTGGTAAATAACTTCTGTCAAATTTCTCTTTATCAGGAGCGTCCTCTACCAAGCCTGTGCTACCTATGATGGCACTCATGTGGGTGGGGGTAGGAATTACTCATTGCTGAGGAACAGGATCCGAAGATGGAAGCTAGATAATTGGCTCTGAAATGTTTTCATCATTGCATAAGCAAGTTTAGTGCTGCATTCGTGTCCAGCTCTGAGAAAATGTGCCTTTTGAAATTCTTAGCTAAACAGACATTTGCTTTCATAGATCGTCAGAGTTCATAAACACTGCGGGTTTTCATCGAGTTGGCAATTTGGTTTCATTTTGATCCAGTGCCACAGAAAATTTGTTGACTTGATTTTGATTTGATGTCTGTAATGCTCCACTTTTACTTTCGTAGAATATTAATGTTAGATTGGCTTTGATTTCATGGTCCTATTTTAGTTCAAGTTTCTTAACAAAAGGTATTGAACTGATACTTCTAATGTGATTTTCAAGAGTGCCTAATCTGCACAATGTATTCAGTATGCAGCACAACTGTAGAGTCTTTGAATACATGGGTAAATATCAGCCAGTCAACCCAAAACCCCATATAGCTCTCAGTGCAGTGCCAAGTCTGTTCAATACAGCAGTAAGCAAAATAAAAACATCCAATGGAGTAGGTATTTGTGTGGGAAAAAAAAACTTTGCTTTGCTTCCTTTTTACTTTTTAAAATATTTTTTTAAGAGCAATTTATTTTTAGCTACATCTAAGACAGAACAAAATCTCCATCCTTCAATATCGTGAGAGTCATCCAGGCATGCTTCTGGACAGAGTAAGAGGGGTATTTGCACATCCAGACACAGCTGTCCAAAGTAGGCAGCTAGTCCCCGTGTGCCACCTGCAATGCAAGAGGGAACAGATGCCAGTGCACACGTTTGACATCTGCAATAATTTATTTCCTCTGTCTGTCAGAGCCCACTGAGTATGAGATGAGTATATTCATCCCTCCATCAGTGGCTGAGCTGGCAACCGGACTGCATTTTCCTAAATCGTCACCTTATGCTTGAACTGCGAGGCAGACTTGTCTCCACTTCTGCATTGCATTCAGAGGTATCCCACAGCTGAAATGAGGCTAATTCAGAGTCAGGGCCTGTCACAGCTCTCAGCATCCTAATCCACTCCTGGCTTGACTTGATAATTTAAAAGATGGAAACCGCAAAATGTAAATATTCACGGCCTTAAGACTATTTCATCGCTTCAGTCCAGCTGCTTTGTGGCTTTCTCCAGGCTATAAAGATATTTATTCTATTACTACACTGAACAGCTAAATTAGGGCTGCCACAGGTCACCTTCTTATCAGTTAGTTTTAATCTGGACATGCGCTCATCATTCTCAGCTCACTCTGCTCAGGCCAAGCACCCACTTCTCCAAGTAACAATTCTTACACTGCAATATTCTCTCTGTAAAACAACCACGATCTCAGTCTCTGCAGAAGAGCAAATTCAACTGGTAAACAGTTTGTTTTGTTGCACCAAGGACTTGCAGAGTTTAACTCATGGAGGTTATTGTAGGAAATATTTTCCCATCTCCTTTGGAAGTTGGACCTAGCATGTGCAAGCAGGCAAAGGCCACGATGAGAGGCTTGATGTCCCTACCAGTGCTGTATCAACCTTGAATTTTACCATAATGGCTTGGCTTTTCTTGAGAGCCCATCCTCTCTCCCTGACTGCCTCTTAACACTCCTCCCCAATGACTTCCCAGGCCTCTACGCTGCACCCCATTCCGAGGCTGCCTTCCCTCCCTCTCAGAGAGGCCTTTTCCAAGCACTTGCCATATGCCTGGCCCCACCAGCAAGTGCTGCACCTCTCATAATTTTGTATTTTTCAGCTCCCACAGTCAAATGATTATGTGAGAATTTTGGCTTATGGTTTTAAGTAAATTTCCTAGACCTCGTGGTAGCAAAAGGAAACTTAAAAACATGACTCAAGTGCACCCTAAAGGCTAAGAAACCTGAAGGCAATAAACCACACCCTAACTTTATTTTCTTTTTTAAAATCTCAGTTTTAAGTTTTTAACCAATCTCAGGCCTTTTTCAGACTTTCCTCGTGATTTGTGAACATCTGGGATTGGCACTGCTGCAATGTGGCCAAGCAGGTTGGAAAATATCATCCTACAATCCAGTTGCTCCCTGGGGTTCACTTCCTTCCAGCCCCATCAGACTGGATCTCCTGAAATGTCCCTCTT
The DNA here is from genome assembly GCA_020745705.1 of Hemiprocne comata. Classification (NCBI taxonomy): domain Eukaryota; kingdom Metazoa; phylum Chordata; class Aves; order Apodiformes; family Apodidae; genus Hemiprocne; species Hemiprocne comata. The sequence goes on from CM036588.1 coordinate 40,465,670, forward strand.
CCTTCTATCTTTCCTTGAGATGCACCAGTGACTTGCGCTCAATCCAGTGGGTCACTGTGTTCCTTGAGCCACTGCTTCCCTGTTGCTATCTTTGGAAAAGTTAATGACCACGTTGCGTCTGTTAACTATCCCAGGGAGAGTGGCGTTCTTTAGGCAAGTACAGATATCTGGAAGCAGGAAAAAGAGGTGTGATCAAATCCATGTGTTTTCTGTTCCCCAAGGAGTACGTATTCAGCTCTCACCAGAAAAATCCTTCTCACTTGTTTTTCCTCTGCAAGTGAACAGTTCCAGGCACTCCTTCAGCTTAGTAAACATGCGTAATCTGAGATTTTTCCAACTAGCAAGCTTTTGTTTCTTTTGTAGTAATTTCCAAACATAGCAAGCTCAGAATAAAGGTTTGTAAAAAGATTTGCCCAGCAAAGATTATTGATGTCCTGCTTGACAAACATAGCATTTCACTCCAGCTGCTCACCCTGTTTTTAGTCTGTATCTTATTCTTCTTGCAGATCCCACTGTCATGCTAGCCAGAAGAGCCTCCCTCCATTATTTCCTCTCAAGTCTCAGTAAGTGCTTATATTTTAAAGTGATTTTCCCTCTGTTCTGTGAACACTGTCACTTTTTCTTCTGATCCCACCAGTCCTCTCACAAAAGCCAACAAAATTTACAAAATACAAAGTATGTTTTGTAAGCAGCTAAAGAATGCTCGCTTTCTAATGAAACAAGGCCAACGTAACAAAAAACACTGAAATTAAGTGCTGATGTTAAGAAGATCATCATTGTTAGACTTAGCCCTGCTACAATGAGAACTGCGGGGATTATTAAATGTGTCTTCCCTCTTAATAGCTCAATTGATGGTTTCAGTAGTGATGCACAACTTGCTGCCAGGTGTTAAATAAAATAACTAAACTCAGTACAGTCACAACTGTGCTGATCCATCTGGGTCATGACAAAGAGTCTTTTAAAGGAAAAAAATATTCCCCATCTTTTGTCTGCTAAGAGTTAGCTGATTCATAAACCTTACTTGAAATAGCAAGTAACATTTTTTTAATCTGCACAGTCTTGGTAGTCATGATACATTACTGGAGGGAAATATCAATTAATTTATTTATTATTAATAATAAATAGAAATATATTGGAAAAAAACAAAGCCTTTTTATTTCAACATAGAGGTTAGAGCACAAAATCTTTGAAGCTTGTAGCTTTTGTTGTTCTTATATTGTTCTTTATTCTGCTGTGAATAAAAAAAATTGTGAAAAACCTGAGGGAGCTCCAATGACATAAGCCTGCTGCTCATGGGCTGAAGTCTCGGCTGATGGGAGATGATTTGGGGCATCTAATTTCTTGGTGCCCAGGCTGAAATGCTGCATCAAACAAAATTAGACACAAGCACAAATCAGAAAATCTACAGATCCTCTGCAAATGGCTAAAATGTACCTTACACAAACACATCAAATAATTAATGAAACCTACAGTGACCTCCTTACATCTATGCTTCGCTGGGTTTAAGTGGAGACATAAGGAAGTCATCCTGTTGCTGTAGGTTGACAGCTACTGAGAAGAACTTCAGTGGGACCTATGCAGAGATGGTAAAAGCTCCACTGAATGGAGGCAGCCAGCTGAAGGAGGAATGGGCTAGGAAGGAAAGTATAGAGAGAAATGAGACTGCAGTGTGTTCCAGTTGCTGCTTGATGTGTGAAGATAGCAGAGCCTTCTCTTAATATATGCTTTTAGGCTAGGATTGAAACACTCAATAAAAATATACCTGGAGCTAACAGACAATTAGCTTTTATTGCTACTGCTTTTTGTCTGTCAGTACTCCTTAGATTAACTGCTTTACTTTTATGCCAGTATTTGAACAAATGGTGCTATTACAAGGCTCTCCTCAGAACCAGTGAAGTGGTTTGTTTTGGTAGCTAAGAGTACGTTATACCCCACAGACTATCCTGTAAGTCCTGAAAAGAATAAAAACCTTTGTACAGTGCTAGATATTATATTAAGTGGAAACTGAAAATTTTATAGGCAAAAAACCTCTTGCAAAACATGACTTCTGCAAGTGGCATTGTCCAACTTCCCCAGGAGCTGGGTTTCCCACGCAGTGAGCTTCCTGCTAATTGAAGTCAGTTCAAAAAATGCACACTGGGAGCTTTTACAAACTTTACAGAAACATAAACCAAGGGATGCCATTATACTGGTGAACTCACAGCCTGAAATGCCATTTAAGATAAACAAGCTCCTCTTTTGCTGTTTCGCCCCCTCCCCCAGAAAATTGCTTTCACCTGGTGAAGAAGCAGAGCAGCATCTTATTTCTGCTTGTAGGTACCAAAGGCTGCTCTCTTATGGGGACCAATGGGAACAAGGGAAATTGGCTTTCTAGAAAGCACTGCCAGCTTCCTCAAGATGTCTCAGCATCCATGTATGCTTACATTTTTTCTTTTTTACTGTGTATCTCTTATTCTTGCAGCACCAAGAGAAAGAGGAAGGTGTGGTCTCTCTCTTGTTTAAGCTAAAAGGCAATAGACACTTTTGCTTTCTGAAAGTGACTGGCAGCTATGATCCTTTTCCTGCTCAGACTGCCATCTTAGAAGAAAGCCAGGTGGTGCCTGTGTTTAACTCTATGTGCAGGAGCAGTGACATTGGTAAGATCCAGGCAAAAAATGTACCCACTTTCTCTTCTGTTAAAAGTTAAGAGAGTTATTAAGAAATCTGTTATGAGCTGTGTCCATTGTGCAACATAGCAAGAAGCAACAGCCTGCCTAGGGATCAGTTTTGAACAGAGAGAGGATACAGATAACTGGGGAAATGAAATTACTCACTGGCTTTGCATTTAGCTCCACACCAACAGTCTCGTTGTTATTACTTTAAAGATAAATTGAAGTACTTTACATTATCTGCTTTAACACTGAGGTAACATTAGTGACAGATACCAAGGTGCTGGGTTTCTGTAAAACTGACACTTCACAAATATTAAGCTATACAATTATTTATAAACATGCCAGTTTCATAAAACAATAGAAACATGGTAAATGCAACTAAAATCATGCATTTAAGTTCAAAAATAGATAAACAACAAATAGAGATGTCATCCTGTCATGAAGACTGATTGACAGATTAATAAAATTTTCCACACATTTCAATATATTTATCATACACCTTCACTGAGCATTTCTAACTGTGACACGTTTGCATAAGATTCCTTTTTTAAACTGAGTTTTAGCAAATGCTTACTTTCCCAGAAGAATAATAATGCTGGACGGGACCAGTGGTCCACCGGGTGAAATTCATAACAACCACAGTGTTAATGCAGCTGCATGCTGAACTTGGCCTTCATCTTTAATATTCTTGTGATTAAAGCATGACTATAAATGAAAACAAGTGAATTCCTGACACCACAGTTGTCAGCAGGCTATTTTCCTCCACTTACTTCCGCAGCACTAAAATTTCACCCATAACTGAGACTGAGAGTTGTTCTTAATTTGTTGAATTTGTTCATCTCAGGTTTTTTCCGCCTGTTCTTTTTATTCTGACCTCCACTTAAAATGGCAATAACACCTTGTTTTTCCTCTTTCAGGAGTAGCTGAGGTTATTTTTTCCCTATTACTCTTTCCATGTGCCTTGCCTTGCATTATTCAGTAGTGTTTTTCAGCTTCCACTGTACGATGCTTTATCTTGCTTTTGTCATTTTGAGTTTCTCAGCCATCCCTCCTCCAAGCTAACCTGAATCACTTTGTCTACTGTGTATTTTTCATCTCAGTGTTCACCCACCTTCAAGAAAAGTATGCATGTAAACACGTGTGTATTCAGAAAGGGAGTCTGAGGCACTTGAGTATTAACCTTTGCCCATACTAAAAATCAACCATTTAATCCCACTTCAGTGAGGTTTTCTGTCTTTCAGCCTGGACGATGCAGCACTTCAGCTCTCATTCAATGAACACCTATTCTCCTCATCCATCCCCCTCATGACGGATGAAGCATTTTCTGCAAAGAAAATTCAATTAAAATGTCATCCCATTCTTCAATAGTTTTTTGTTAACTTGTTCAAATAATTTTTAAGGGAAGATATGATATATCAAATGAAACACAATGTGGCTTAAACATATCTGAATATTATTTCAGTGTCTCCAGGTGTCAGCACTCTGACCTTGTAGCATCCTTTATTTTTGTTTCATGGAAATAATAGGTTTCAGAAAAATATATTCCCTAATAATCCATGTGATGAAGATTGAGACAGATCTTTCACCATACTGCAATACTCGCCCTCTTTAACTATAGTTCAGCAAAACTGCAGGTTTTCAAGCAGGTTTTCTGATTTTACTTCATTGAAGACAGATTCATTGGTCTTTTGTATCTCTGGTTAACTGTTTCACATGTTTCCCACATCTCTGAATTCTCATATTTTTGTCCTCTTTATTTCATGCAGTTGTGCAGTATTACCATTTTCTGAAGAATTCCTGTTTGCCTACAAAAAACCACTTGAGCCTTGCCACTGACTCTGGGGTGTTTTCTCTTCCTGTCCTGCTTTTTCTTGTATCTATCTCTGTTAAGAAATGCTTCCAGGTGGCCTTCACATTGGTTTCTAATCATTTTCACATTTTAAAGTACCTTTATCTCTGGGATATTTTTCACCAGATTTCTCGTTACACAAAATATGTCTTTCTAAAGCAAAATGTTAGGGTGATAATTAATTTCTATTAACTTTTTCCTTTGGAACATTCATCAGGGTTTTTTAATGGAAGTGTCTAAATTTAGGTTGAAAAATAAGTCATTTTATTTTTCTAAAGCACTGAGCTCTCTGGCACGAAATGGAACTGCTCAGCATCTTTAAAGCATTACATTTGAAAGTTAAACTTTGCATACCTGTTATTTTTAAAGTCCTGAACCATGTCATTTCAGAGGAAGAAAGCAAACTTTATGTGGCATTCCAAATGTCCAAAACAAGCAAATAACATCCGAGAAACTAGGCCTGCAACAACATTTTAGAAATATCATAGAAAGCAGGTCTGGTCTGTACATGATTTAGGGCCTACTCATAAGCAAAATCTTTATGAGCAGAAGTCTGAAGACACTAATGAATTGCTAAAGATAACAGAGCAATTTAAATCTGTTCCTCTGGAAATAATATTAATTACCAACATTTTTACAGCACTGCCATCAGTACAACATACACTGTCCCCAGAAAAGAATTAGTGACCTCAGCCTTTCTTTCCTATAGCTATATATAGATTAATATATTTTCCTGAGAAGCATTTAACTTCAGATACTGAAGCTATCACTGGAAAAAGGAGAAATGCTTGAACAAAGCTTCTGGTCTTCATCAGGTAAGTGTAGTGCAGTTATGAACCACAGGCTCCAACTGACACCCAGCAGTGACAAATTTTAAAGATACAGAAATTCAGTTAAGGTTTAATGTGCAAAATTTATCTGTATCCTTGTTTTGCTATTTTGCTATTTTTTCCAAATCTCCCATAAACTGGGTGGGTGCAAGATGGAGCATTTTCAAAACGATAAGGGCATTATCTGCCACATCAAATTAGTTAATCTGGAGCCCTCTCTGTCTTTATGTCAGTAGCTATGCCAAAGACTCAGAAGAAATAACTTTTAAAAATAGGATCAAAGCAAAACAGATCTGTATTTTGTTTTTTTATTATCAAAATAACCAAAATAAAAGCAAACCATTTTTAAAAATTAGATTAAACCAACAGGAATCTCTGAACTCAGTTCTGAGTCACTTCATCCTAGCTGCCACTTTTCCACAAATTTCACAAGCTAATGGACTTCTTGATACTTAAATAAACTTTAAATTCTTCAAGAAATTCTAGAGCAAGTCAAAGGAAAATATCTTAAGGAGCTGCTTCATTGTTTCATTAATGTAATCCATGTAATTCATCTTAAGTCCTTTCCCCAAATAAATCACTTAGTTAATTAGGTCTCTACCATAAGTCAACACAAAGATAAGTGCTGTTATGCTTTAATACTAAAACTGTAGTTTTCCTCTGCTATTCCAAGTAACAGATTAGATAGTAATCTAATGTGACTTTTAGTTATTTCAAAGACAGAAAAAATTAATATGCCCTTTAATTCAACAATAATGTTAACCTTCATCATTATTATTATTTTTACCAGTTTTGATGCCTGCCTTCTCCAAGAGGCTCTTACCTTCTTGAGACAATTAACTTCTGCTGCTAAAACAATTACATATGCAGTGAGATGTCATGTGTGAAAACATTTACTATATCAAAAACATTTTCTTTACTTTTTTACAATATTAGTTCAAATGCCAGAAGGTGCTTCCTAACAAGTACATTAAAACCTTTCAGGTAGATTTTGGTACTGATTACACAGACAGGAGCAAGTTCTCAGTGAGGGTAAATACCATGTTATCTTCCTCTACTCTTAAATTATTTTTTCCCTCTGATGATATGCTCTGCTAGGTAACCATTTCTTGGTTCCTTGGCCACTAACTGCTGTAGCAAGTGATAGCTCCCACAGCAGCAGTCCTCACAACAGTGAGGAAACTGACAAACGGAATGAAGTGGATGTATTAACTCTGAAGATAACACCAAACAGAAATTCCTACCACAGAAGTGCTTGAAGATGTTATCAGTAACTTCCTCAATCATTAACAGATCAGTGCATTCAGTGCTGGCAAATCTTTTGAGAAGAGATATAAAGGTCTTCTCCAAAGAGTTCATCCAGGCTCTTCTCATGAGCCTATCAAGGTTCTTCCACAATGGACAGACAGAAAGACAGGCATGTCACTTTCTTCCTTGAGCCACTTGAGCCTATCTGTAACCCCATCTTCCTAATGTGTCAAACCACAACAGGATCTGCACCTACACCCCAAGTCTATCTCCATAATGTTAATAACTGGCAATAGCATCTTCTTTGAAAAGAAAACCCAAATACACAGTGGGCAACCTCCTAACACAAAAAGTGGTGGGTTCCACAGCTGGCATGTCAGATGGATTTCTTTGCCCTGCTGTCCCTGCTATGCTTGCTGGTTTGTCAATTTTTCTTCCAGCTGAGAGTAGTAGATTTAAATTTAACACTAAGTAGAAAATCTCATCTCAGTTCAGCTAAGAATTTAGGAGATTTAGAAATTGGAAAGATGAGATTTGGCATCAGAAGCCACTTGGCAATGACCAGTTTTGTAAGGTTTTCTCACGTGTCATTTTAAAAGTAAAATCCCCACCAGCTGTGAAGTTAAATGACAACAGAAAGGACATGAATGTAGAGAAAAAATAAAAATCTTGTCCATGTTCCTTTTTTAGCCTGTTTGCATTCTACATAGCCAAATAATTGTCTTTTAGGTCAAACAGTCCCAGGTATACAAGTTGCTGAGCAACAGTGACACCACTGTGAAGAGCAAGCTGCCCTGTCCAAATTTAGTGAATATGCTCAACTGATTCTAATGTGTTTATATAAAATTCTATTCATAAATTAAAAGTGTTTGATTTTTTCTTCACAAATATTGCAAGTGTGGGTTGTCCATCACTTTGCATCTTCTGTATTCAACCGTTTTACGGAAAATTAAGGTAAAACAGGAACACCTAACAGCAAAAGAAAAGTAGGAGCACTTATGGCCAGTCCAGGCTTATTTTGCACAGGGGTGGGTACCAGATGAGCCACATTGCAAGGGAGTTGTGGAGCCGTTGGTGCTATTTTGCTTTCCTTGCCACTCCATGACCAAGCCTTGCTCATGCCATGCCAAGAGGCTGCCATGTTGGCGACCTGCTCCCCTCAGCCGGGGGGAGCCGCTCCGTGCTGCCAGCACTAGAGGGCACTCCGGGATTAGCAGACTGGAGTGCTGCTCAGTGTTTCCTCATGGGATGGTGGCACTGGCGCCGCAGGTCCGGCCCAGCGCTCCTGCACCCCTCACCAATGAGACCCTTGGCATGATGAGAGGAATGCCCCCTCTACACTCAGCCCATTAAAGGAGGGATTTATGCTGCTACAGAGGACCTGACCGAGTGGTATTACAACTTTGTCAGCAGAGATAAATAATAGTCGTCTTAGATGTGAAGTAGCAAGCTCAGGAAGAAGTGATGTGGCTCTTCCCAAAGGAATGGTCTGTGTAAAACTTCTCAGTCACCATGCTGGGTTTCTTTCCTCACGGGGTAATAAGTATGACTCTGGCTTCACCTGCAAAAGCCCACTCTTAAAGAAGTTCAGTTTGTGACTACTCACACATCTTGCAGAAAACGTCATGCTTTTGTGAACAAACATCTCCATCTCCTCCCCAGCAACGCAGGGAGAATGGCAGATTTCCATTCTGCTTTTCCTTGCGTGCTAATAAGAAAACAGTTTAAGAAGTGTACAGGTAATAGGCTAAAACATGAAGGAGGGGAGAGGGCTACTCTACTACTCTGTCATTTTCCAGAAGGCAGAATAAAACCCTCACTGAGGGTCAAAGGCTGTCTGTGGCTGGAACATGAGAGGAACCCATTCCTAGTAAGCTTCACTGCCCTTTTTGTGCTGGGAGACTTAAACTGACTTAAACCACCTCCAGCTGTGCTCTAGGAAGTCTAGCCTTAAATAGGCTCAATTATGTTGATTCTAAAATGCTCCCTTCATGACTAATTCATATTTTTCCTTGATATTTAATCTAATTAGCTGCAGGCTAAGCCCATTAGTTTTTGGCCTGGTGACAAATGAAAATGACTAGTCCCTGTACTCCTCTCCATTCTCTCTGTGGATCTACGGGTACTTATCATCTCTTCCTGGTCTTTTTTCTGTTTCTTCAGTAACTCCTAGAGCATAAACACATCTGCTACTCTACTTTCTAGTTAAGGGAGAAGCCATTTCCAGGTGTTCAGAGATGGCTGAAGCAGATGCTATCGGCAAGTCTTAGGTAAATGCTGCATTCCCCACACATCTATCTGGACCAAATCCTTTTGTGCCTAAATGCCTTTAATTACCACCTATAGGCTCTGCCTGAAATACTTATCCCTGGAGTGCTTTCCTCCCTGTTCTTCTGGGTAATATAGCAGGGTATCTTCTACACCATTCCTGTTGGCTTTAGTTTAACAGCTATTACACGCTTCATTAATATTTAAGTAATACATACTATACACCTTATGCTTAATATGATCCTTTCAAATGGTATCAGGTTTCAGTTTGATCCTGAACTATCACATTCCACAGATCCTATACAGAGAGGAATACATATCTATATATGGAAATCTGCTCAACAAAAACTGGCATGCTATGGCCATTGAGTTTCTGGTGCATAAGAAGCCAATGCCTCTTTGTCACCCTGGAGGAAGGCTTGTATTCTTTCCTTTTGCTCAGAAAATACTCTGAGAAAACAGACTGCAAAAAAAGATAGCTTAATGGCTTGTGCAGCAACTGGGATGGCAGATCCTCCCATGTTTTCATAGGCAGCCTTGGGCAGATATTTTACCTACCCTGCATCTCCCAATTTCACCTCTATAAACTGGAGATAATATTCCTTTCCTACCTGGGAAATGCATTGTTACTAGAGAGATATTTGGATGCTATAAAAAGAGAGCTAGGCAAAACTCTTGTGCAGTCCAATCACAAAACTCCTAACAGACAAACAAAATAAAAGTGTATCAGATTTTATATTCTTCAGATTTTGTTTACCTGCCTCTAACACTAGAAATTTCCTGGGCTCACTGCTATTCCCTTGTCCTGTCCTCATTGATCTGGCCAGATCACTTGAACTCGAGCAGTTGTTTTTCCATGAGCTGCCTCCTTGTGGCGACTGGCTTAGGAACGGCAAATGAGTTCCTTGGGACTCGGGATTTCTTTGTGTTTTGGAGTATCATGCATTAAGTGACATATAATCAATGCAACAAAACCTTCAACCTGTTTTGGCTACATTTTTAAAAGAAATAATTTGAGGCTACAATGGAGAATGAGAAATTTAATCTCAAAACGCTGCTTTCTGTAAAATAAACATTCTTCCTTACAGGAGGAGAAAAGGATAAGCACTCCCACCTACACCCTGTGATTGTTGTCCATGTCCTCTAAAGCAATGATCCATCCCACAGACCAAACTCTTCCAATCTTGGTCACATAGGCATCACCTATGAAAAAGTGCCCAGTACTGGAACATACCTTTTTAAAATGAAAAATTGTTAATGAAGGAATGTTACAGAGATATATGTGAAGCCACGAGGGAAAAAGCAAATCATACAAGCTGAGATTACTTTCTAAGCCCTTGTCCCACAGAATTACTTAAACATGTGAATCCAAGATTTTTCAGATAACTGCAGAGCATTTGGAAAATATAATGCAAGTTGAGAAAGTCTGTCCCTTTAAAAAAGTACTGGACACACTGCTCATGGTCCACACAGTCTGGGTGAGTGTATACAGTGAACATGAGGGCCTCCCTGTGAGTATGTGTACACAGTGAATATACAGGACTGTCAGATAGAATAACTAGCACTTGCAAAATTGTGCTCATGTACACCAAAGGGTATCACAGGGCTGGAAATCCCAGATAAAATAAGCAGCCCCTCAGAATTTCCCAAATTTCCTACAGGAGAGAAGAAATACTACTCAGGAAAAAAAGCACAGATACCAACCCTGTTATCAAGTATTTTGTTTTCTTTTTGTTTCATCAGCCCCCTGGGCAGCAACCACTGATGACTGTAAGTTACCACACTGAAATGGATGGAATTAATCACATATTGGCAGGTAAATAGGTGTTTGCAGGATTCTATGCCTGCTTTCCGATTAAACATTAATGCCAATGGCACAAGATGTAATTAGCATTATTTTAATAATGGCATAATCTTTTGTCTTTTTTTTTTTTTTTCCCAGTCAGGAATTAGAAATAGAAAATATGTCAGTCTGCATGAGAAGAGTGCTGGACCTGCATAGATTTACAGAACACTGCAAGCATCTTGCTAGTGCAAACTACAAGAGCAACACACCGTAAAATTAAGGGAACAAACACTATCTGCTCAACAGTATAGAACAGAATGTTGTTCTTTATTAAATTATTTAAAAGGGGCAGATTTACTCTGTTATAAATTAATAATTCAGAAGGTGTAAGAAGGCACAGCCAATTAGCTGCAGTAATTTGCATTTTATGCTCCTTCATTAGTTTTCTAAGGTTCTTCTCTTCTATTATACCAATGCAAATGCCATCTTCCAAAAGGTGAATAGCCAACCTGTTTTTTGTTTGCATGGTAATGAAGCCTCTTCAATTATTGAAAAACCAAATAATTTAATAATTTTTAAGAGAAAGGTTTGTTGCTACAGTATCAGTCCTTTATGTTCATCCTCATGAAACATGATTTTTAAATGTAATTTATTTTAACCTGAAAAAGAGAGTTTATCAGGTGGTTGATTTTCTGAAGTTCCTAAAACCATGCCTAACTTTAATCATGTGAGTGATCCCTTGAAGTGAGGTATTAAAATCCTTTTTTAACTTAGAGGCTGACAGATAACTGCATGTATGTAAATAATTGCTTTGTTTGCAGTGTAGGATCTCTTTACCCTTGGGCAGGAATAAAGTGAGAAGTGTTTTAATATATTAATTTGATTATTAGCAGAACTTGCCTTTCTTATCAAGGCAGGCAGGGACACTCTCCCATGCCCCAGATATCTGCTGGCACCTGCACCTTCAAAAGTGTCCTGCCGTCTGCCCTAGGGATCTCCCTTTTGGTCATTACTATCTATGGGCATGGTCTTGCTAAAGTTGACATCTTTAGCTTCTGAGAAATACTCATGAGGCCAGCAAGGTTAAAGCTAAAAGCCTTCTGCAGGCATGACTAAAAGCTTGGTCACCAGGGTGCTGCGGGCCAGCTGTACTTGTTTCGTCTCTGCCTTCCCATGAAGGGCACCAGCAAATCCCACTGGCTTCTCAGAGAGCTGCTCCTAACCTGCAGCTGGCCTGACACATCCTTATTTTTCCATTTTTACTCTGGAATTTTCCTTTCCAAATGCTTTCCATGTGAGGCCATTTAATTTTATTTTTATAATTATTTTATTTTTAATACAGCCCCTCATTCCAGATGTAGATAGTACATACACACACTCAAGCATACGTATAAGCAAAGAAATGCTGAGGCTGCACCTTTATATAAATGCCTCTGAGGCAGACTGCAAACTAAAAGAACTCTACAGATATTTCAGAGGGCCGGTGGAGATTAATCTCAAAAAAGGGGAAAAAAAAGTAAAACTGAGATAGTTAAGCAAAGATATTATATATCTTCTGAGGCAACCTCTCAAGGGACCTGGCTTCATGTTGTGAATACTAGCAGGTGGCTGAAGAAGTCATAGGAAACCTTCCCTTTGTTCACCTCTGCAGGACACTGATCTTTTGGGATGTTTGGTCTTTCTAGGGGCAACCTGGAGCAGTGCCCGCTCTCAAGGGCTTGGCACTACTCTCCAGTCTACCAAAATCCACTCCCTGATGCTCCTCAGTTGCTTCGGCTTTTTTTTTTCTTTTAGCCATTCACAAACTAGTACAGATCATCCTGGAATATTTGTCAACAAACGATGTACAAGAAAGCACAGTCTCTGTCATTTCACTGATAGTACAATTAGCTTGCTGATAACACAGACCAAATGACTGTCCCTAAGACCAGCAGTGTGTGTACAGGTTCCTTTTTTGTTAACTTCTTGGTGGAGACTGTGTGCGAAGTTCGGGCTCTGAATCACTCCAAGCAGGAAGGAGAGAGTGGCAGAGGAATGGACAGCTGGATAAGCTGTAAGAGCTGTGACTCAACAGCAAGCCTCATTATGCCAGCAGGTGCAGCAAAAAAGGAGAAACAAAATGGCTTGAGTTAGTGTGTACTTTTCAGTAGAATTGACCCAAAATAAAAAGCTCAGCAAAAAAGGAATCTGAAAGCATAAAGGACAATGTTTTCCAAAAACATAGTAGTTTTGGAGGTTTTTTTATGTCTTTACTCAAGCCACTCCATTACCTCTTCCCTTGTCCCCCCTTACACGTAGAATCATAGCATCATAGAATGGTTTGGGTTGGAACGGACCCGAAAGATCATCTAGTTCCAGTCCCCTGCATGGGCAGGTACACCTTCCATTAGATCAGGTTGCTCAAAGCCCCATCCAAGCTGGTCTTCAACACATGCAGGGTTGGGGCATCCACAGCTTCATTGGGCAACCTGGGCCAGTGCCTTACTACCCTCATAGAGAAGTATTTCTTCCTGATGTCTAATCTAAATCTACCCTCCTCCAGCTTATAACCATTACCCTTTGCTCTATCACTGCATGCCCTTGTAAAAAGCCCCTCCCCAGCTTTCCTGTAGGCCCCTTCACATACTGGAAGGCCACTACAAGGTCTCACCAGAGCCTCCTCTTCTCAGGCTGAACAATCCCAACTCTCACCGGCTGTCTTCATAGCAGAGGTGCTCCAGCCCCCTCATCATCTTCATGGCCCTTCTCTGGACTGACTCCAAGAGCTCCACGTCCTTCTCTTGTTGAGGGGTCCAGAACTGGACACAGTACTCCAGGTTGGGCATCATGAGAGTGGAGTAGAGGAGGAAAATCACCTCCTTCAACCTGCAGCCCATGCAGTCTCCTGGGACAATGGTGGCCCGCAAGCAGGTTGGGTCTGTCATTTGCATTCCCACAGCAGGACAGATCCTCCCAACTTCCAGAGTTAATCTCTAGAGCTCTAGTGCATTACTCCTTCCCTTTCCTACATGAAGAAATTAGGACCTCAGAATATGCTTATTTGGAGATCAAATACCAACTTTTGTAATCTAGGTGAATTTCTGTCCTTTATGTCATTCAGAAAAATTAGTGTATTATTATGTAGTGAAGAATTAGAAAATTTCACACCTTATATGCCTGATATTTAGCTTATAAATTAAAATTCTTTGCAAAGCACATTTTTAAGACTGCCATTAAGTCCCTGTCCCAGATCATCTCAGCAGAATAACATACCCATTTCAAATTTTGGACTGAAAGATATCATATTAGGAGGGATCTGCTGATTATCTAATATGACTCCTTTCATCACAGAGCTACAGGACTCCCCCAAACTTATTTCTGTATCAAGACCAATAGTGCAGCTAAACCAGACTGAAAACGGATCTTTTAAATTTTCCATTCAGAAAAAGTCCACTGCAGTTCCCTTCTCTGTGATACGTTCTTTCAAGCGTACATTTCTTTAATTCTAGGCAAAGGATTTTTCTGATCTTTGCCAGGGAAACTAAAGATGCCTTTATACCAGTTTTATGTTCTTCAGCAAATTAAGGAGTTTGACCTTCAGTCCTTCATTTTCAGCATAATTTCCAAGCCTTTAAGCTAGTCCAGAGTTCCTGTTAAACCTAAAAAAAAAAAAAAAAAAAAAAGAAAAAAAAGAAAAAAAAATACTAAAATCCTTTAGAACAGGGTACCAGTAGCAGACATGAAAGACATCAATGGCAGGCTGCTGGATGCTGGATCCCAGCACAGGCATGGGTGGGGAGCTGTGTAGTGCCCCACTTTCTCCTCTACAAATCCTGCACAAATCCCAAGCCAGACCTCACCAAGGAGTTACATTTTCTGTAGCACCTACTCTTTTCCCTCACAGTAAATCTCCTGAGTCATTCAAGATCCTTGCTTTTATTCATATTCTCCTGATTATAGTTCAATGATCACTTTAGCACTTTGTCCATAGCGCACCATGGGAGCTTCATGTGTATCTGATTATCCATCATAAAATCAAATCCTTTTCAGTCCCTGTTTCCCAGCATGGAGTCTCTTCCATCCTGCAAGTGTGGCTCTTGCTGTTCCTCACTGCACGAGCTTCCAAAAAAACATCTTGTTCCACTTTGTAAAGAAATTCAGATTGCTCTCTGTTACTCACCAGCCTTATTTCTCATTTACTTCTCCACCAGTTATGGTGGTATAAGAAAACTTCATCAATAAAATGTCACGGCTTTTTAGTTAAATTCATAGATGTCAAGTGGATTTTCTATTGCTTTATTCTCTTAACAAAATGTCTTCTCATGTGAATGCATGTCCATTCAAAAAGTTTATTCCATCAACCATATTAATCTTGATTGAAAAGAACTAGTAATCTCATCAAAGGATGGTATCAAATTAGTCTGCCAAATTTATTTTTGTGAAGCTCATGTTGATGGACATTAATTGTGTTTGAGCAATCTCAGTTTGACAGGCCCCTAATTTCCTGACTCTAGTCCTATTGCCATTTTTAAATATTGGCACAACATTAGATTTTTCACAACTTGAAGCTTCCCCCGTATCAAGACAGTAATCATCAACATTAAATGCCCATGGGGGTCCTTTGCTAGCTCTTGTAAAACTATCAGATGCAAGTTAATTAGACATGCAAATTTTACAATGTCTATAATAAACTGCTGTGTAACTGGTTAAAAATTAAAAGTACTACAACATCATGTCATATGACTACCATCTGGCTTTCCCCAAACGCAGACACAAAGTGACTGAGATTCTGCTTTTCATGAATTCTTTTTGGCTTTGCTATCATCATGCAGTCACAGCAGAACAATAATATTATCAGGATTCCCAGCACAACTGAACTCCTTCCACTACCTTTTCATTCTTAAATCTTCCAGCCATAGATTTTTGTCTTTAACATTTTGCTTCCACTCTCTACTTTCTTTCCAAGACAGTTGTTGTTATGACTGCTCCATCTTTTTTTTTTTTTTTTACACTTTTCACTACGATTTATAGATGCTTTTCATTTTACTTTGATCCGTACTGTTATTTCCTTAAGTCATGCAACAACATCATTCTAAAATATGCAATCTGGGCATCTAGTAAAATGTTATTCAACAATGAACATTGATGTTTCTCATTTTTCTGTTTACATTTTCTCCAGTTGATTGTCTCAAAATTATTTTCAACTTTCTTAAATTGTGCTTTTCAAACCCCTGAGAATATGTATTTTAGGCAGAACTCAAAAAGCTGTAATCAAGATAAAATCAGTTTTATCTCTTTTTTCAGTTCTGTAATTAACTCGTCACTTCATAAGGCCCCATCTAGAATTCTGTCCCATTAGACACAATTTTTGTATATATAGGAAGTTGTTATGTATAATTTTAAAAACTCAAAGGGTGCCTTAAAATCAGCAGCCTGTGTCACATGTCCTTCAAACTGCTGACAATCCTTTTTTTTTTTTTTTTTTGCTATATACTGTAGCTCAATGGTTGCGAAGCCATTTGCCTTATTCTCTAGTGTGTTTGGACATTTCTAGCAGACCAAAGCTAGCAATCTCTCTTGTCCAGTAAATTGGACTTGAGCAAGTGTATTTTAAAGCAATGTCTCTCCTACTGCTGCATTTTTAGTTCAACCTTTTCACCATGGACTGTTACAGCTATTAATTTCAATACCATGAGAATGGGAATCTTCCTATTTGTTTTCAGAAGACCTAGCTTTCTGCTTATAAATGAGAAATTTCCACTATGGCTATAGCACATAACAAATGAAATGCTGTGCATATTGGAATAAATTAAGTTGTAATTAAGCTATGTTACTAAACACTTTTAATTTTAACTGTTATGGTTATATCAGCCATAGAAAAGATCAGATAATTTAACTGAAGTCAGCATGAAATGCCAGAAAAAGCAGATATTCCATATTTATTCCTCTACACTTCATTTTCTCACGATCATTCTACTTGTTATAATGAGTATGAAGTATGACTGAGTCTAGACAAATGTGTTAAGGGCTTTATTAGCAAATTTCTTGGTACAGCTGTCATTATTTTTTTAAGTTGCTATGGAGAAATACTAGTTTGAGGCATCACAGTTTTGATGATTTTCCATAGCAATACTTCTTTGGCTCCAGTGCACACCCCAAAACAACTATGAATGTCCTCCTGGATAATTTATCTCCAGTTGAACATAACAAAATATCTACACAACTGCCTACATTATGGTGGTGAGCAATAAGACTTGCTAAAGGACTGAACTGATGACCTACTAGCTGAAACTACTGTTAGGCAGAATGAGTTTCATAATTAAGATTTCAATAAAAAAGAATAATTGAAAATAAATAGCTGGGATAAAATAGGAAAGGCAGAGTATTTTGTCCAAATACATTTTGTATGCCTTCTCACTCATTTTTATTTTAAACCTCAAGACCAGAACACCCCTAGTAAATCTCAGACTTCTTGGAAGTTAAAATATTCAGTTCTGTCAGGTTGCTTCTTTTCCTCTTGATGCTCAAAAAGAAATAACTATTTGCTTTTTTCTTTTAACATAATTCTTGCTTTGCGGAATTGTGGAAGGAATACATTTTGAGAATTGCATGGACCAGTGCCAATAGTGTCAAATGACAAAAATCATACACCACCTTTCTATGGACAAAACATATAGCTATTATATGGATGAATTAAAGTCTCACAATGCAGCTGAGTAAAATATTCTGTTCTGAATTTAAAACACTGACGACTCAATATGCCTTTCACCCGTTGTGCAGACATATCAACAGACAGGAGTAATTGGTTTTATGCCCACAGAACCAGAGTGCAGGATCTCACTCCAGACTGGGAGTGAGGTGGACCTCACCTCCCAAAAGTCTGGGGTTGGAAGCTGGGATATGCACTGAAACCTATTTCCCGTTATTTATTTTCACTGATGCTCCTCAGCTTTTTGTTGCAGAATTCATCCTTGTCGCTTTCTCTTTTTACACAATAGCATCAGTGACATTTTATTAAAAAAATCCAATACTGGCTGAAATTTTCAGGATGGACAGCCACCCAATAGAGCCTTCTGGAGATAAAAAAACGGAGAGCAGTTCAAATAAAGACCAAAAAGGAAAGTCAATCAAAGACATTTTAGCCAGTCCAGTGATACTTCAGACTGCTCAGATTAGTGATTCAAAGATCTGATTTATTTTACAAAAAGGCCACAGAATAATTACTTCTGTGGAGAAACAGAGGACGAGGTTCACCTTTGAGCACTCAGCCCCATAACTTCCACTCTCTTGGTGAGCAGGAGCAGAGCAGAGCCCGCACACCTGCCTGCAGCCCTCGAGTGGGGCTCTGAAGTAACAACAACCAGCCCATTCCTTCTTCTCTCTCATTGGTGCTAACGTCCACATGCCTGGCTGGCTTTCCTGCAGCTCTCAGGTACCTCAGGGCTACAGCTGGATATTTTTTATTAGTGTAGCTTTTCTTTGCTTGTTTACTCAAGTCTTTTGGTAAACAATAATAAGAAAAACCAAATCAACCAACCAAACAAACAAAAAAACCCAAAAAAACAAACCTAACCAAACAAACAAACAAAAAAACAGCTTTCTGTTTTTCTCTTAATCATTTTATTTTGCTAGTTGGCAGTAGCACCAAGTGGCATCTTCCATTTTTTAGATGTGCCCTGCTTTTTATTTTGCTAATGTTTCACATTGCAAGTTGATTTTGTTTGCAGGCGTTTTGCTTGCATTGTGAATCTATTTTCCATTAACATACGTCTTGATAAACACACACAGAACAGATGATGCTCATCTAAGAACATTTTTGCTATAAAATCCATGTTCAGTGTGTATAGCTTTGAGTTTTCAGCTCAACAGCAGCCCTTTTTGCTGAAAAAAGAGAGTATTTGTCTTCAAACAACTGGGACTCTCTGTATGCTGGAGATACTGGCCTACATTGGGCTGGAAGCCTCTGAGTGGGTTTTGAACTAGTGACTAACAAACTGAGTGGCCAGACTGGTGCTATGGACGTAGATGTTTAAGTTAATTAAATTCTGTGACAAGGAAGCAGAATAACACTTCCATTTATAACCATGTGGGAAAGCCTTATCAGTGTGTGACATATGGCTTAATTTTTTTAAAAAGTAGGCTTACATAGAATATCTCAATTGCAATTCAAGAAGATAAAGATATAAGATTGTGGCACCTGGTGTAAATAGGCACTGTACAGAATATGTGGACTAGCACACACTGTATCTTCCCTAACAGAGAGTATGTCTACAACAAACAGCAGAACATGTAACCAAATGAATCAGTGCAGTTTGATAGCACAGATCTGCTACATTTTGGTCTGGGGTAGGAAAATAGTCTCTATTTTAATGTTAGGAGTGGACCTGTGCCCCAAGTCAAATTAGTTGTTTATATATTGACATAACAATGACTGAACTGTCACACCAAGGGTTATTCTACTTTAATAGCCTGAAACAGTCCCTCTAAATTCATAAGATCTCCCTCTAAACCTGTGATAATGGGAGCGAATTCTGCTTACAAAAGTAACGTTTTACTTTGAATAAAGATAGTCTTTGACATATTATAATAACGGCACTGCTGAATTCTGAAGTATCTCTCCATTCATATACTATTACGAAGTGAATAGTGAGCTTTTTGATTAAATTTTAACCTCTGAAAAGAAAAGCAAAATCAACATAGTTACAGTGTGTAAAATGGTAATAACTAAGAACTGAAAAAAACTCTAGCTTTCTGATGAATTTTTTTCTAACCCAGTCTAACAAAAGCATTGTACTTACAAAATGATTGCATTCACAACTGACAGAAAGTGTACCTGCAATCTCTCAAACCTTTCAGTAGAAATACCCCAGAAATCAAGATATGAAAATTTGTTCCTATCCAGCAGTTTAAAGCCATATTTTGCAAGGGGATTTTTAATAACTCATGTTACTGTGAATTCATACCAGCAAGTCAGAGGCAGTTGTATAAAGCACTCTGGTACAGAACTGATCTGAGGCTACAAATTATTATTGACTAATTGCACCCAAACAATTAATCCCTATAGGTGCAGATGGACTCTCCACTCTCCAAGACTGGTGTGTGTCACAAAATGAAATAGACATTAATTGAATGAGATTAGCAGCATGGAACAAAAAGCTCAATGAGGCTTCCAAGCAAAGGGAAATATGCCCTTAAGGCTCTAATCAATCAGAGCTGAGTATGATTAAGAACCATGAAGAAATGACTAAAACTCAGGGGTAATGGTATTTGAGCAAGGGTATAGCTCTGCTTGCACATCCTGACTTTTGACTACTTAACCGTGTCATTCTTTGTTTGCATAGTACGTTGCAGGAGCACATATATTGACACTGTGGCTGTCAGCAAGGAATAAAATTAGGACCAATGAACAAAAATAAAGAAGTAGCTGCTACGGTTCATTTTAAAGAACTCCATCTGCTAAATATGTGAGACCAGATTTCATTACAGTCACTCCAGAATACATCCAAGTGCCTGTGAGCTTTGAAATGTTGGATGTGCTCTGCCTCACCGGTGCCTGGGACAAGGACACATTCATGGTCATTCTGCCTTTTCGCAGCTGACCTGCACTGGGAACAAAAGCCCTTTGCTGACTGACAGCCAAAATGAGATATCAATCACAATAAGTTGTGCAGATCTTCAATCCTCCCCTTCCTTACAGGGAAAAAATGAACAAAATTAACATGAAATTACTAAAACCCCACTGAGACGAACTGAATAGTTCCAATCTCATTAAAACTGTTCAAAGAGTGGCTTGGGGGGTTTTTGCCATGTGACACATTCATATTAAATGACTGACATCTTCACTTATGTCAATCTTGTTTTTCATTTTGATTTTTCATAGAGTGCCTTAAGAAAATCCTTCACACAAAAATCAGTGTAAATGAAAAAAAATGGTTTGCCAAAACACAAATAGGTTTCTTTTTTGAAAACAGGTGTTTGATTTTTTTTTAACAGGAGACATCATCCTTTAAAATAGCTGTCATGAGAAAGTTTTAACCAGATTCTCCTCTATTTTAGGATCTGTACAAAAGTACCAAATTCCTTCAGTAGTGGTTACAATTGGTTTACCTTTATTTTGAGGTTCTCTTCATAATAGAAAATGAACTCCAGTTTTCTTTAAAGTAAAAGGTGTCGGAAAATGCAGGTAGGCATCTAATGATACTTCAAACTGCACTGAGCTACATACTTTCTATGTATACAGGAAAGATCTTTTTACTCCATAGTTCAGGTCCAGGTACCATTTGATACCAGACCTGATGCAGGGGAACCTGAGGAGTCATTTGAGGTATTCTATCTTGTTTTGATCCCACATACTCTGCAGTGTTCATTACTGGGGAGCAATGGGGAGCTGGAGATCGATGCTTTCACAGAATGGAGGTGAAACCAATGTGCACATTTGTCCCTTCAACCGAGCAGCTACGCAGCCTTGGGAAAAGCTCTGCCAAATGTAACCATGAAGCAGTTCCTAGGTTTGCCACTCACTGTTTCGAGCTGTTGGTTCTTTTTCTGAAGTAGATAATCCTCAGACTACAAAAACCTACCGTTTCTGCCAGCAAACGTAGAAAATCCTTTCGTTCAAGTCACAGGTGTCCACACAGTAAAACTGAAAGTCTGGATCCAAACACAGCTAGTGACTCACTTGGAAAGCTGCTACAGCCACACATAACAGCACTTATAATACTAGACTTCTTTTTTAAAAAAACAAACAAACAAACAACAAAACAACAAAACACCACCACATATTATATGTGCAAAATGGAAGCAAATTCTCCTTGATTTGAGTTACTGAGCTCTATATTCTCTGTCGTGTTTTTCCTGCATAGTGAATTTTATGGCTTTAAACTCTGAATTTGAAAGAGCGAGAAGTCATTCCCTCACTCTTTCTATGAATATATGTTAATTAAGTGCAAATATAATTCTTACCGTAGATGTACATTTGGTCTGTATTATGTTAATTATACGTCTGTATATCTGCCACCCAGTTAGCTCCCAATATAGCTACACAGCTTCAGTGGCTTTACACAACTGAAAGGAGAAAATAAATCATAGTTCTAATGAGAGTTCAAAACTCCATAACAGAATTTGCTGGAAGAAATATGAAAACAAAAAATTCAAACTGGAACAACTCTGGAGTAAAAGAGAATATTTCAGTATGTATTGAAACATGACCTAAAAATGCCAGTAGAGCACTCTGCTTTTTCTATTATTTGAACTGTATTCTCTAAAGTATAAGTAAGTTTTCATTCCTGCTAAAATTGCAGCATATGGATTTTTCAGTGTGGTATATTTTATGTTACTGAACCTCAGTCTTTTTATATTGACCAATGTGTTAATAAAACAGCAGAACTGATTCAAGAAATGTTCAAAATGTCAACTTCTTTCCTTCAAAGATGAGGCCTCCAGAGAACTAATTAATCAATATTCAGACTTTCCCACCACGATCTTATCACTTTGAGAGAGAGAGAGAGAGAGAGTGTGTCTGTGTGTGTGTGGGGGGGGGGGGGGGTGTCTGTGTGTGTGTCTGTGTGTCTGTGTGTCTGTGTGTCTGTGTGTCTGTGTGTCTGTGTGTCTGTGTGTGTGTGTTAAAAATAAGCACACAACTGCAGAAGCTCCAGTTCTCCAATTCCTATTGTAAGGAGGACAATTGTTCTACATATGTAGAGTAAACCTGGAAGTAAGAGCTATATTAGCATCCTTACTCATGACTTTCTGAACACTACATGATGAATGGCTATTTGGGGAATCACTCCCAGCAGTTTGTTTGTTTCCTCTTGGAGATAGAAGGCATGTTTGATACTGTTATGTTATCTTCACTGCATAGCTGCAAAGCAATTCCAAGAAGCACGATAAATTAATTTTTAAAAGATAGCACATTCCTCTATGTGATACACAGAAGTCAAGTCACATTTCAGCTTTCAGTTAGCTTATGAAAGCTATGTTTTAGTTATAATAAGTAATATTTTAACTGTAGAAACACAACAAATAAGCAGAGGAGGCCACAATGACTTCTTAAGAGATTATAAAATTGCAAGCATGAGCATCAAAGTATATTCTTGAGTTTTGGTTGGTTTGTGACATGTGACACATGTGACAGGTCATTTATGCTCGTGCAAAGCAGGTATGATACAGTACAATCTAACCCTGACCTCAAGGAAAGAAACAGTTAAAGAAAGTTTATGTGCCTGGTAATGCCCCTACAGTAAACCAAACAATCATATAAAAAATTACCACAGAATGACACAGTCCTTATTCTTCCTAAAATAAGTACTATTGGTTCACCAGGAATTTCAAATTACTGATATGACGTAAACTTGTTAACAATAAAAAACCCTATAGTGTTCTGTTCAAGGTATCCAAATAATTTTATGTTTTCTGTCACTCATTTAAATAGAGTGGTTTACTTTTGTACAGATAAGCAGCCAGTTTCAGGTGCACAAACAGCTTCTGAAAGAAGCCTTATTCCCAAAGGGCTAGCAGCCAATGTGCTTTGGGCTAGGTCAATATATCCCTTCCAAGGTATTTTTTTTTCCAAATGAGTTTTGGTTTTGTCTTGAGATTATCACAAAAGAAAGAGGGACAGATTCCAACTGCTTTCAGAAACTGTGAGTTTAAGAAACATAATCAACACATACATTGTTTGATGTTCATATAATAAAAACTTGGAGTGCACAGCAGAAACTCTCACTCCAAAAATCAACAAGAGGTCTTCAAATACAACGCCAAGAATGTGAAATCTATCCTTTGCTTAGGTGTAGTTACAGCAAGTGAGTGTTTAAGAGAACAAAAGCGAGTACCCAGAAGCCAGCTGTGTACATGTTTTTATCTCCAAAACAGCTGCTGCATTTGACTATGCCACTGAGGGAGAAGAGTCTCCTCCTCTCTCACTGGCCACTATATTAAGTAGCTTGCCATAATTGCAGCATAGCACTTGGCAGTTGCATGCATGGTAACAGTTAGCATTAATAAAAGTAGAAACTGTTCTCACAGTTGCATGTCTCACAGCCGCATATGTGAAACATATCACATTTAGTGTAGACAAACTGGACATCCACAGTGCATATTATAGCAGATTATGACAGAATAAAGATATCCATGTGACCACATACGGTATCAGAAATTAAGTAATTATGTGGAAATAAAATATAAAAGTATAATAATTACTGAAATCACTATCTATTTCTTTTGTGTTCTTTCAGAACTCAGTGTTGTATTCATAAAAATAAAAAACTTTGAAGGAGTGTTTTAATTTAAACGTTAATGTCTTACTGCATGAAAAATAATGTGGCTGTATGCATGTTTATATACATTTTTCCTTATACCTTCATCTGTAGGGAGGGAATGAGTCAGAGAAGCCAGCATATAGCTCTATCTGTACCTGTCTGTTCCCAAAATACCACAAAAAATATTTAAGGATCTTTTCAAGTGACAGAAGTAAAGGTCAGGGTCATAGTAAAGGGCAGTTTGTGGAGGAGGGGATTAGCATTTCTCTAAGTGATTTCTTCTTCCATCTATTTTTTATATCTTCCATAAACAGACCTCTCTAATTTCAAACACATTTTTTGAATTCTGCAGAGAAGTCAGTTCTAAAAAGGTATCGTCCAAAATAAATGTTTTTCTTGGCTCACACATCAGCTATTCTATCTTTTCTTTTCCAGTATAGATATGGATGGGAGAAGGCATATGTGTGTGTATATTCTGTATATACACAAATGTCAGTGTAGCCTCTATTTAGCATTCTGTACTCACTCATTACTTATGCAAAGGTATTGACTGGAGAGCTAAGTTGTTTGGGCTTTTTAGTGTCTATCTCATAGAAATATAATTATTTAATAGATTTATTAGATTAGCATTTATCTCTTTTATCTGGCTAGCAGATAATGCCAGAAGAAAGTTCAAGGTCCTCAGCTCCTTTACAAAACAGCTCTTTATTTTGCATATCCAAATAGAGGGCAAGTTTCCAGTATCCCCCACACACACTGAATACTCCTCTTTTAAGCAGCTGTTAGCTGTGTGCTAGCTCATCTCTGAATTCATACAGACAGCATTCACTTTTCATTTATTTTTAAAGATTGCTTTTAGATTATAAATTGGTAAATGGCTTTGTGGAAGGGTAACCCCTGCACTGCCACCCTATTCCTTGTCGCCACCCAGCAATAAACAGCTGCTTCTAAAAGCAAACTAAACACAATGTTTCCTAAAGATTGTAATATAAATCGCTCATCTCGGCTTTTCGTCTCACTTGTGTTTTGGCAAGCAGTTTTCCAGGTTTCAGATGAAATTCCTCAGTAAATAGTTTTCTCCCTCTCTAAATGTGTGGCCAAAAAGCATAAAGAATGTGATTCTCAATAGCTTTTCAGTTCAGGTCCTCACCTACCATTTTGCAAAATGAAGATAGGCAAGGAAAAGAGAACCACTGTTCTGACAGCAACTCACAGCCATCTAATACAGGTATCATTTATTCCCATTCAAGCTGCTGCAGATGGCACCAAATTCTTCTCTCCCTACGTATGATACATACCTCAGTGATGGAACTTGACCTCTCTCCAGCCCACAGAAAGAGAAAAAGGAAGATGCCAACCCCAAGCGTGTGAGAGGAGAAAGACTACAGGTTTTTCACGTTTTTAAGCTAGCCAGTTAAACTAGAAGAGGAAGAAAGGGAGAACACTACTTAGGGATAAAGACAAAGGAAAGAAAGTGGTTTTATATACTTTATTGAGTGTGGGTTTTGTGCAACATATCAGAAGACATGCATGAATTTTACTGTTGATCTGGCTGCTTCTGTACTTCAGGTAGCCATTTGCCTAATACGAAACTTCCCCTGCTCTGGTCTTCTTAGCTTGGGACTCACTGTAATACATGGTGTTTTTACAAGTACATTAATATTAAACAACTCTGATTAAATTAGAAGGTAAAATAGAAAACTGATGATAGAATGTCAAGGAAATGAAAGAATAAAAATGTTTTGAGTTTTTGGGAGAGGCAGAGAGAGAGAGCAAGCATGTGTGTATTCATGTATGGGGAAGTGGTCAGGCTTAGTGAACAACTGATTGAGGGGAAACCAATGCATCCTGACTTTAGACCTTGAAGGGGGACCTGTGGGGTTACCACAATCATTAGTTTAGTATTGCTGTTCACCTAATGCTACCTTTCAGTAAGATAATAAAGTGGATGGGCCTATGATTCTCACATTTTTTCCCCTAGTAGACCATTCTCACTTCTGCTACAGATTATCAGATTTTATAGGTTTCACTGTCAATGGAATGACTTGAAAGCAGCTCCATTAAAAGAAGATTATTCACTGGGAAATGGACCAGGTGATTAAAAAACCAGGTCACCAGAGTTCACTTGGAGTTTGGTTCAGAACATCCCTGAATCTTGGGAGGCTGCGTGAGGTGGTGGGGAGGCAAAAGTACACTAGGTGAGAACAGTTGACACGGCCTGAGGCAGCTGCATGCCACAGCACCGACCACAACTGCCCCGAGTGCCATCCCTTATGTGGCAACAGCTGCAATGCCGAGGATGAATGCAGACCCCATCCCTGCCTGGCGCTCCTCAGATGGCTCCAGACATGCTGGCACTGCCACTGATGTCCACTGCATAAGAGACCTGGCAGTGTCAGGCCATGCCTGGAGCAGAACTCAAGAGATGCATGAGAGGAGGCTCCAGAAGCACCAGCCCTGGCCCAGCACTGTCTGTCAGCACCCTTGGGGCAGCAATAACCCATCCACACAATCAGCACACCTAATGTCAGGGTTGCTCCTCAAACCTGTCACAGGCAAGTAGTATGCCTCTCCCTTGCTGCAGGAACACAGGATGTATCCTGACTGCTCATGTTATCGAGTGTCATTAGGGGGATATTTCCCCCAGGCCTTCCCCAGGTTTTCCCTCCTGTGGTGTCTTCCTCTATGTTCTGCCCACCCAGAGCAAAGTTTTGCAACAATGTGCCAATCAGTGCTGAGCCCAAGGAGAGCTGAGAACAGGACAGTGGAGGCACATCCCAAGAGTGCAAGACTGTTTTCTTCCACACTTTGGCTTGTGCCTGTAACAAAGTGTGTAATTGTGAATAAACAACGCCTAGAGTAGAGAAAAAACACACAGACTACATCAGCTTACAATCAAGACATGCACAGCAATCTGGGAATTTTCTCCTGAATTCATGCAAAAAGGTAAGGATCCAGGACTTTCTCTCACCATTTAGCAAATAGGTGCAAGAGTCTTTGGAGAGGACTAGGAGGATAACTATAAAGAGCTAGAAGTCAGTTCTGGAAATTAGTTTCTGTGTTGTTTGGCTGGTATTCAAAGGAGGTATTAAACTGTCCTGTTAATGATGTGTTAAGGCACTCACAGATTTACTACAGGTTCCAGGCAGATCAAGGCTGCATCTTCCCCACCGGCACACAAAGTCTTGGATAGATACCATTTAGTTATGATTTAAATCAAGGAAAACATTGTAGCTGATTTCTAGAGCTGGATGAATTAGTAATATAAATCGTCCTTTTCTTGAACATTATTTTTTCCAGAAGGATGTCTGCAGGAATGTTTCATTGCAAATTCTACACAGCTTTTCATCTTTGGTTACATTGGTCCATGGGTCTATATTGATTCAAGTTATACTATTCTCTACGGCCAGGAGAGATAGTCAAAGACACTTCGACTCCCTTCAGAAGGAGTAGCCTTTGGGGATGTGGTTTTAGCCAACTGGAATAATAAAGCCTAAAGCCTATTTGTTAATGACAAATTTTGCTGTTCCACTGAAAGACAAGACTTTGGGCTTTTGAGACTGCAGCAACACCAGCAATAATTTATTGAAGGCAACAATCCTGTATTGCTCTTCAAGCACTTTAAGAAAAAACAAAACAGTAAATTATCTGCAAAGGTGAGATGACAGACAGCAGACTATCAGTGATCCTATACAGATATTGTTGGAGATCATATGTGGAAATCACAAAGAATGAAAATGCAAGATGGATTTATCTTTATTGTTCAAGTTCTTAATAACTGTGAATGGACGGTTGGTTTAATTGTATGCTCAAACATGAAATCTGCCTGTGCTACTTCTTAGGTTAGCAGGATTTTTTTATTATTTACCTTGCCATATTAAGAGACAGATTCTTAGTAACAGCAAATCTGCACTCCTTTTTAATGAACTGGTCACCAGTATATACAGAAAGGCAGGGTTTCTCCTGTGCATAGTTGCAGACTGGCATTTGGGAAACCTGTGTTCTCGTACCAGGTCTATCACTGCTTTGCTGGGTAGCCATGAAGAAGTCATTACCTTGTCTTCTACCACAGCTTCCCCCTCAGAAAAATATAAATAGTAATGTCAGTCTTCTTTGGGAAAAACTTTGAAGTCTATGGGTGGAGAGCACTGTGTAAAAACAGGGTATTACTGCTAATTTATTTATTTATTGTTGAGTTGTGTGGATACTAGTCTACTTTTATCCACTGCTGCACCACAGCAGTGATCACAATAAACATTACACTCTTGGCATTTATCTTGCGTTCACTGCCCAAACTCTTGTTCTAAGACCCCCGTCTCCTGCAGCTGACAGGTGGAAGATCCATCACAGATTCCTGCCAATTCTAGAGCTGGACCTGCCTGCATAAGTCCTGCTGACCCGTCACTCAACCCTTCTGGCCTGGGTGCTTCCTTTCCCTGTCCCAGACTCCATCATGTAACACAAGCATCTCACAAGAAGATCCACTCTCCTGTAGTGCCACCTGATAAGGAGGGCAGCAATCCCCAGTGCACCACCTCTACCTGACTGAGGTAACAACCTCTTCCTTCCTCACTCTCTATATTGAGGGTGGCCACAGCCTGGCACAAAAACCCAACCCCCCAGAAAAAAAAAACAAAAACAAACAATGAAAATACTCCACAATAGCAAAGCATCAATGCATTTTCTTGTCTGGTAGCACAGCATCTGATAAGGGTGTGCATGACATGAAGCCTCTGACAGCAGATTGGATGAATGCTGGTTTGCAGAGATGTCCAAGCAAGCAGTCACTGTATCAGGCTTGGTTCCTCACCCCATGAGGAAAGAGTTTTGAAAGAAGGAACACTCTCCAATCCAGTAAAATTCACAACCATCACTGAATTAAAGAGTATGGTTTATCTGTCTGGCTAAAGTTGTATGTGTGTAACTGTGCATGGGGCAGCTATCCCAAAGACAACTGTTTCAATAACTTTGTGAGAAAACTTGTAATTTTTTTATTAAGCCAATCTGGTTTAGTTGCAAATCAGATTTATATAATACACAGAATAAGACCTTGAAATTGCCATAGAAAATAATACATTATGGGCTCAAAACCTGTGTAGGTTTTTCGCCACAGTTTGGTCATGATTTTACCACTACCATTCATATGATACAGTTCAGTCACTACCAATGAAAGATTAATTGAAGTTCTGATCTAAAAATGAAAACTTCCATTATGTCTTTATTAATTCCCAAGACACTTCCTTTCACTTCTTTTTATCTTAATAGTTTCTCCCCCCCCTACATTACCACTGCCTTCAGATCTGCCAGCTTACTACCTCAGTATTTACAATTTTTTTATTAATAGTACATCATCATAACAGAGTTATTCTTGGTGGTAGGTCTGTGCTACACTCCTCCCTATATATTTTTTTTTTTTAAATCAAAACACTTCTTTACCATAGCAACTATTCTTGGCTACCTATCCATTCCAATAACTTGCAAGAAGTGAATACTTGACAACACTGATCAGACCCCACTGTCCTCATGCCAAATGGAAAGGCAACTCCTCCCTAGAACAGTAAAAGCACTCCCAAAGTTATAGAATGAAGCTGCTGTAGATCTCTCAGAAAGCTCGTATTCTTTTGAAAGTTATTGAATGCTAAGAAGTTGGCTGTGCCAAAATTTTCGGAACTTTAGAAGTAACTCAAGGGAGCAACTCCTCCCTAAGCCTTTTAATTTATGATAGGAAGGGAAGAGCTATAAAATCTAACAAACTTTTAATAAAACTGGTAGGGGAAAAGAAGTGTTCAACTCCAATAAGTATCAGACATGGAACAAAAGGTGCCAAAAGTCATGCTGAACTAGTTTCTTCTAAGAATATTTAAGTCACTGCCAGTTTGACATTAGATTTTAAGGAACATGTGAAAGTAAGACACAACTTTTTAAAGAAGGGTTGTTATTTTACCTGTCTAATCATAACTTCCCAATCACACTCTATGTAAAAATATCATCATGCTCTATTTCCTTCAAAAGTTTTCTACATAAATTTCCTCCATGATTTAAATCTGTATGTTCTCCAACAGTTTGGGGAAGGAAATAATTTTAATATTCACACTTATTTTTTCATACTGTAAAACTTTATCAAAGTTGAACTACAAGAAAAGGGACTTGCCTGTTATTGAATTACTTGAAAATGATTGAGAATTATTAATTATATTTATCCCATCACACTAAGAAATAGCATTGAGTGTCCAAATCAGCTAGTTCATACTTTCAAATAAGCATGTAAAAACTCGTTTTCAACTAGTTTTCAACTAGTTTTATACTATAAACCTAATATTTTCAACTTTATTTTTTGGTCAAAAATGCCATCATTCCATCAGTTCCTGATTACAAACCAACCACTTCAAGAAAAAGGTTCTAACTGCAGTTGGTAGAGATGGGTGAAGCTAAAAAACATCCAAGTTTGTAATATTTCAATATAGCCAAGAATCTGTGGAAGTTATTAAAAGTGGGAGATTTTGAAGTGGGAGTAGCTACAATCTAAGCATAATAAACAATATCGCCACATAACTATTAGAGTATCCCATAAATTATCTGGCTGTAAAAAGTTACAGGGTGTTTTTAATTGGTTCATTCTCAGTGATACCATTCATTTCCCAATTTTCCTAAAAATTACCATGCTGTTCTAATTCTTTCAAGGTTCAGTTCCTCATCTTGTTACCAGAGATTTGCATGTAGAGATGAAGATGAATGATGCAGCAGTGGCACAAACAGAGTCAAAGGATGTGGAGCAGACACATTACTCCTTTTTGGAGCGATCTAGCTCTCGCTGCTTAGGCCTGCACCCGGGATACTTGTTGTCTCCAAATCCATTTGAAACAACAGTAGGTTCACCTCTACTCCTCATGAGCCTTTCCATCTCTGCTCTTTCCTATCATGTACCAGGGCAACTTTCCTGAGTCCCTTCCTTTACTGAGTCCCAGGGTTTGCTCCTTCTAACTAGTCACCACCTCATCAGACAACTTTAGTTGCTCTGTTAAACTTGTCAGGTTTTTTTTTCATGACATATCGCTAATGCTTTCAAATACAGCTCTCTAATACCAACTTTCCATCTGTCCAGGAAAATTTCTGGTTTCATCTTTACTTCCTTTTCTCAGACACCCACCAAGATGTGTGAGAAAGTGCTTCTTTGGGGCTTGTCCTAAAATTCTCCAGGTCTCACCCCTCAACTTCATTTTCCCAGCAGGGAGTATTACCATAAACATGACCTCTATAGGTTGAATATTTTCTTCTATACAGCCTGTGAATCCACCTTTGCCACTCCATTTGTATTACTAATGTGGGGCTGCCTATCCACTCCTCTGGCAACCTACATCCTCTCCTATTCCTGTAATAGAAAAAAATTCTCCTCTTTCCTCCTGTCACAGTGAAAAGCTGCTCAGTGCATGTAACTTAACCAAACTGGAAACAAAGTGTTTTATTGATTTACTAATGACACAATTAACGGGCAATCAGTAAATCCATACATTCATGACCAACACCAATCATAAAATAGATAAACCATAATACTTGTGAAATGCTAATAAACAGCCACAAGCTGCTAGTCTCTTCCACGAGTAATCCCAATTCCCCTCTACACGCAGTTAGTTACACACTTACGTGTGCGCACACACACATACAGCAGGGGTGTGGGTTACAAATTCTCCTCTCCTGGTAGTCCAGAGGGAGGTGTGGGTGCTGTCACTTCATGTGCACCCACTCTGCTCCCTACAATCCACTAATGCACGCATGGGTAAGAAAGCCCCCCAGAAAGGCACACATGCACCCCCTGAATGTGAGCCCCCAGATGTTGTGCCCCATGCTATCAGAGTCCCGGCTGGGTGCAGGTTACCCACACCTCTGAGGAGGAAGCTGTGCTGCCTGGCCTGGACAGAGGTTGTGGTGCCATCCAGGTGACTTCTTGCAGTGTCAAATCAAGTTGTGTCAGTTGCTGCTTCCTCTTGAAGGTCTCTCAAACAGGAGATAACAGAAGTTCTATGTCTTTTCAGGCTGACTATGTTTCAAAATTCTCTTTGCAAATTCTCAGTTGCTGTTTAATCCAGATTATAAGAATGGGGCAGATGCTCTACCAGTTTTGGGTTCTCCATACACATGCACACCGTCTACCATCACTTCCTTATCTTAGAGGTGTTTTTCTCCAGGCCACTTGCCAAAGGTGGGCCATATGACCATCCTCACATCTTCCAAGCATTTTTTTTTATTATTATTATTATTAAAAGCTCTATTGAATTTTCACACACCTATGCATCTCATTTTCACTATTCTTTTACTGAGTACTTTTAATGCCTGAATTATTACACCAGACTCCAGCAATCAGGCTATAGATGCCTCCTTTGCAGCCTAGAGAGGTTAGCTTGTCTGTTTTTTCCGCAATTCACAGGCTTGTATTTTGTAGCCTTCTCTCTGTAAATGTGAGAGCTGCAGGGACAATGGCAACAGCCAATTTGGATGGCTGCAAAAAGAGAAACAGACTTGAACCTATAACCCTGAACCCTATATAAAGCCCCAAATCCATCAAGTTAGAATTCTTCAAGAAGAATTCACTGCTTGTCAATATTTTTGTGAACTATTTCAAAACGTGAATGCCATCTGATTCATTTAAAACTGGTTTAGACAGTCTAAGGTTGGTTGGAGTTGTTTTTCTCAGAATGATGACAGTATTTTGGAAGGAATATTACCAGAAGACTGATTTTTTATTTTTTTTTCATAATAGCGAGAAATAAAAAACCTAGAGTATTTCAAGGAGACCTTGCTTTGGTTTTGATAAATCTTGTTTGCACTTTCTGTCCCTTTCTTAGCTTGCCTTTATGACTTGTTTCAAACAACCACTGATATAAAGCCATTTCAACCCTATGTCATGGATGTGATTACATTTTATCAATGTCCTCCAACCAATCCAGAATTTCACGTCTGTTCCAGGCTCTTCTCTGACTCGAGATAGTCTGCATCCTCACAGACCAGTACCTCTCATAAAAATCAAAGACTTAGGCTTCAACCAAAAAAGCATCTATATTTTACTTTTCCTTGTCTGACATGTTTGTCTGGGAAAAAAGCCACCACCTTACATCCTAATCAAGCCAGAAGTTTATAAATAAATAAGGTACACCTTTCAGAAATCAAAACTTGCTTGATAAACAGCAATTGATTCCTAACTTTAATAAAAGAAGATGCTTTGAACTGCTAATACTACTACCAGAAGATTATTTGTGAATCTATTAAAAAAAGGCCTAAAATTAGATTCATTCAGAAACCATAAAGGTAATTACCTATATAATATTCACAGGGATTTTGTTGCAGCACCTCCTGTATGAAATATCTGCACTATATTTCTGTACTTTGCTGATTTGCAATTTCATGTCAAGTTACAGAAGATAAGCTTTCTTCTGTCCTGTATCTTATTTCCTTTATGCAATGCCCTGAATTGTACTTGAAGACTCGCTTAAGAATTTTTCTGAAGGAAGTTACTTCATTTGTTTTGGCACTTTCTCTTTGCAGTTTTTCCAGTTGTATTCATGCTTTCTCTAATACTTTTAAAACATGGCTAAAGAGGATTCCATCATGCACTGTAGATGGCAACCCCAGAGAGATGATAGCCTATCAGATAAACATTCCTGCTGCTGGAGAGAAAGTATGAATGATCCTGATTTTTTTCAAAATTTGGCTTCACCAGACCTAAAAAAGTCAAAATTCATTAGCTACCCCCATATAAAATGAATGTGGAGGATGGTGCTATTGGATTTGCTATGTTTCTTTCTCTGGCCTATTCTGTGCTATATTTTCCTGCACATCTACTGAGACCTCAGTAGTTCAGATTTAACCCCCAGCCAATTTCCTTTGTTGCATTGCACAAAATCTCCTGCGTGGAAAGAACAAGATTCCCCCCCCCATATTCTCATGTTTACAATTAAAACTTCCTTTATATTGAAATTAGCATTTCTCCAGATGCTTTTCATCTTGTCTACAGTGAGGATACCTCACTGCAGTTGAGCAGACCAGCAATTTACGACCCCAGCAAGAGTTCACAGACCTGCAGTCCTCATGCATACACAGAAGGCCCCTCCACTGCCAGATTCTAGCTGCTGAAAACAGATATGCTGGGAACTCTCAACTTTCTGAGAAGCAGCATTGTTTACCTGAATGTGATCGCTAGGAGTCAAAGACAGGGTGAAAAATAACAAGCTGCAAAGCTGATCAGAATGTGTGAACCTAAGATTCAAGAGAAGTCCTTGCTTCAGAGTTTTAGTCTTTCTTTTCTCACAGTAGGTTTCCTAGGGCTTTTCTCCCTCCTGTTTCAGTCCATACAAGAGACAAGCAAACACTACATTTCTCAGCAGTAGACCTTGGCTCATTCATCTACTGACTCAGGAATGCCCACCACCATCTCTTATATATTCACTGGAAACCCACTGTTTTCCTCTGTTTATGCTCTCCATTGTCTCAGTGAGCCATGGCAATTACACTTAGACTCAGAAAGGCCTCTAAGATAATCATACATCTCCCAGACATGGTATCTGATGTAGTATCTGATCCCCTAGTCTCTTTGAATGGGAAGATTTTACTCAACACCTATTCAGCAACATGTTCTCCATTCCAACTGGTGCAAACATTTGGATGGCAAAAAATCTGGCAGTGTTCTTTCCAAATTCCACTCATAAAATGATCTCTACTCACTCGATAGATTGAAATGAGTTGC
This sequence comes from Hemiprocne comata, assembly GCA_020745705.1. Taxonomy (NCBI): domain Eukaryota; kingdom Metazoa; phylum Chordata; class Aves; order Apodiformes; family Apodidae; genus Hemiprocne; species Hemiprocne comata. The sequence goes on from CM036588.1 coordinate 40,500,275, forward strand.
TTTACACAGTAAATATTATTATAAGCATGTTTGTGGGCTCTGTTTATGGTCTTCTTGTTTCAGTGCAAAGAAAAAACAGCTGAGAACAATAATGGAATAGTGAGCTGCAAACCCCGACAGATTAATATAAAATGATAAGAACTAAACAATTCAGCTTCTGTAATAGTAAACATGTCTCTCTATCCTATTAAAAGAGTTTGAAAGAATTAATACAATTATAGGTAAAAGCAAACTGATGGATATAATTGATTTGTTCTTTCCAAAGACTTAAAAAATCTCCTAGAAGTGGCTCTTAAGAATAGTTGAAAATCATAGATGCATGAGGCTGCATCCATATTGGAGTTTTAATTCAAATTGCCCACACTTTCTGTGCTTTGGGTTGCAATGTGGAGCTGCCTCAGAAGGCACAAACAGGTTCCTTCCAGACAGATCTAAAGCAGAAGATGCAGGCCTAAAGCAGACCTGTCACAGTTCAAACGCTACCCAGTATTTAACCTCCAGACTGCATCAGAAGAGACCTAGCTGAGTACAACGCTCCAAAATACATGAAGCATGTACATAAAGGACTCCAACTGTTTTGTCTATAGACTTGATCCCTCTGAGCTGTCCTGCTGGCTGATGCACACGAAGCCTGGGCTCACATTCATCAGGTGAAGGTTACTATACCAACTTATCTGTCATCAACGAGGATCTTCCTTTCATCCTCATGTGACTAATCATCTGCCTCTCAGGTGGTAAAATAAAATCCCTCAAAGCAACTCAGTATGCAGGGAGAACTGAAATGTGTTGGGGAGGTTGCTGTGAAGAAGCTGGTGGTGGGAAAAGACTAAGGTGACTCGGCACATCAGCAGAGTGAAAGGATTAAAGGCAGTTAATGGGCAGTGGGGCAGATGGTGGGGCTTGAGAGGACTTGAAGAAAGCCTGGGGGATGAGGGTCAAACTGAGATGGAGCAGTGGAGCTTTCTTCAGGTGTGTATGAAACAGGGATTAGCGCTGCTTGTCATTTGGCAAACTCTTATCCCTTTCTCAGCCACAGAGCAGACGAGGAGGCAGGAATTTGCTTTTTACACAGCACGCACTCCTCTTACAAGGCAAAGCTGTTGGCTCTGCTACTGCTGGCTACTGCCTCCTCTGGCTGCACAGCAAGCTGGACCTGTCTGTCTTGAATGAGATCGCCCAAAGAACGAGGGTCTTCACTGGCGCCCCAGTTTGCAAGATGCACTGCTAGCTTCACCAAGATGGTGCCTGTTAAGATTCCCCTGCGCCTGCAGGCATACCCTTTGCAGCCTATATGTCTAAAATTGTGGGCAGGATAATTGCAAAAAATTTTTAGTGTCCTGAGATACTTCGCTGAGGTCAGATCACTCCTAGCAGCTAGTCTAAATGTCAAAGGTGGAGAAAAATGTATGTAAGAGGCACTGAGTGCCTCTGAGACTAGCCTCTTCTTTTCATTCTCACATTGAGATCCTCCATATGTTGTTTAATTGTTACCTTTGCATTTCTTTGGCATTTAAACCTATACACTTAAAATACATTTCTCTTCAGCTATTCTCAGCGAATAAACATGTTTTCAAGACTGCAGTCTTCTTGTAAACGTTTCCCAGGTATTTACTGCTCTGTGGGTGTCCCCTACCTGGCAACACCTCCTGGATTGCAATCTAAAATCTAGTTTGTATTGGCACTTTTCTGCAGCCCTCTCCTCCCTCTCTGATACAGTTTCTCTGTGTGCAGCATCAAATTACAATGCCCTTTTTCTACTGCCATATTGTATTGCAGTCATATGAGTTTTTATCTATGTTTAGCCCTGTTTCAATATTCCCTCAGAGGTTAGTATTAATAATAATCATCATTCTTTTCAATATTAATTCTCTGTAACAGACCTCACCAGCTGCCTACATGTATAATGGTTCTTTGGATCCCAGCCTCATGACTCTGTGATTATTCATAGAAAATATTTTCCATAAAGTCAGCATACGCTCTTACTGCTTAGGGAGAGACACAGCAGTTGCAACATATCTGTAAAAAAAAGTGAATTAACCTTGGTGAACAACCAAGAAGCTTGGCTGAATGGCCCATGTCAGCATCTTTTGGGCATTTCTTCTACTTTGAGGTGCTGTGCCATCAATTTCTTTTTGTTTATTGAATATCTTGAAAAATCCAGGCCCATGTCAGCATCTTTTGGGCATTTCTTCTACTTTGAGGTGCTGTGCCATCAATTTCTTTTTTTTATTGAATATCTTGAAAAATCCAGGCTTAATTACAGCAGTAGTGATTTTAGCAGGGTTGCCTCAGTGAAAAGAAAGGCAGAACTTGCATTCCTTGTGCTGTGGTAGATCACCACAAGGTCCTTCTCTCTCACCTTCTCTCTGTTGTTAATGTCTCCTCTTGCCACCTTTTCACTGAAGAAGCATAGCCAACTGCAAGACACTTTGCTTTCATTTGAAAAAGAAAACCTGGTCGCTCTCCAAGATTTCTCATTTTACATTACCTGGAACATGGTTTTAAACAGGAGCCACATATATTTACTAGTAGGCAACCCAATAATTTCACTCTCCATAGGAATCTTTGGATACATGCACTAACGGTATAAGCATGGAAGAAAAGTTATTCTGAATGAGAAGACCAGTGTTTACAAAAGCAGTGTTTGGTACTTCAGCTAAAATGGTCCTTTACAGGGAAAAAGAAATGCTGAAGCACTAAAAGCATTAAATACATATTCCAATCAGTCTCTCTCTATATATATATATTTAAACAAAAAAATAAATATTGCTATCACTGTCACAAAATGCCATGGGAGGATGGAATTTTGTTCATTCCCCAGCATGTTAAATCATAACTAGGCATGTGTGATTTAATATAGCAGAGTGATTTCCTGATTTGTTTTTAATTGCCAGTATACACAGACTGCATTTTCAGCATGAGTTATTTTTATTTTAGATGAAAGAAAATGGGAACAATAACAAAGTCTTCATGAGAAAATACTTTTCTGTAACGTATCATATTGACTCTGTGTTGCAAAATAGGAGCTGCCTTTACAGAAAGCCAGTTTCAAGAAATGTCAAGATGCCCAGAAAAGGAAAGTAACTGCCTAAGGTCCCAGAACAAGAAAGGATTCAAGCACAGGTCTAACTTCAGTGGGACTCAAATACATGCTGCATTAAAGCACATACATAAGTCTTCATAAATGAGGAGTTGGTTTTATATATACATACATGTATGTTAGATTTATTTATAAATCACTGTTCTTCCTTGTAATGGATCCATGAATGAGAGAACCACACATAACTTACCCATAAAATGGTCCCCACTACACGTTTACATGTAAGTTTTATTCTCTGTTGTCCTTGTGGCTGAAGATGGTGTGTTAAGAGGGGAACTGGCATTTGTTCATTCTCAGCTCTTCATGTGTATTAAAAGATTCACACTCTACAGTAACATTTTCATTTACATCCCCTTCAGGCCAATAAAAAGCATAATAATTTTCCTCCCCAGTAACTCCATGGCCATCAGATTTAATTTCAGCACACTTTTCTCTTCCTAAACCTTTTTGTCTGGAAACAGCTGGTCAATATATTTCTTCATTATGCTCCTTTTTTCCAAAACCAGCTATGCCATACTTCCAGTAATATACCTTCTTGACAAAACCTTTGTCCTAATTGTTTCATCCCTTCTAATTTTATGCATATCCTACTGATTGATGCAGAATGTCTAGAAGGCATATATTAGAGATTTTATTTCCTCTGCCATGTTCATCCGGTTCCTGTGCAAAATAAATCATATCTATAATAAATCAAAAGACTTCAGTTAAAGTTACTGGGATGGTGGACTCTGATACAGCATTTGTACTTCCAAATAAAGTTCTATTTCACTTTTTCCAGTGCCCTTTGAAATGTATATACAAAAGCCTTGTTTATTCATTTGATCCTGGGAGATAAGCAGCAGTTCTAACATGCTTTAGTAAATGTATTTGAAATTGTTTCAAAACAATTGTGGACTGTTATCAAACAACTTCTTCAGATAATCCAGAAATAACCATTAAACTCTATGAGCTTTTAATATTCTGGCCAGTCAACAAAGCTATGTGCTGCTTTGAACACCTGGGACAAGCACCAGCTATAACTAACTACATGATTGATTAATTATCTCTGCAAAATCCAGGTGTAATCTCTGTCTCAGTTATGTGTCCTGTGACAACGTGAAGGATTTGAGACCTATTCATTTTCTGTCACTTCACCATCCAGAGGAATTACTGAAGTTACATACTGCATTCTCAGGAAGCAGCATATTTTCTGAGGCTGGTCTTTCATAATCCTACTTATTCAAAGTAATGCTGCACATTAACACAAAACTCTCTTTCAGTGCCTTCTTTTCCACTACTTAAGAATATATTTGTTCAAGTTCTGGACACAAGTCTTTTGGCCTATCTAGTTAAAGAAATACTAGGCTGCTGGCAGGTTCTTAAACCACAGCCATGTATTCAATGGACATCTTAACACTTGGTAGAATATACTAAATACTGTCATCTTTGTCAGTGGAATAGACTTTTTTTTTTTTTTTCTCACAACAAATTAGTGATGATGCTTAAATTAAGGAAAACAAGAGAAACATAATTTTCATGCAAGTGCTAAAATACTGTCCCAAAGCCTAATCTGATGGGTCAAACACCCTCACCACTATAATCATTGGCAGAGAAAGAAGCCATCTTTTACAATTAAGAAAAAGGTAACTAAATCATATAGGCAAAAATTATACTCAAGCAGCACTAGTAATTTTGGTTCCAGTTCAGCAAAGGTCTTTAGGACATACTTAATTTATTGGCTGTTCTGGAGTCATAATTAAGATGTTCTTAACCACCTCTTTTATTTAGTGAAGGAAAATATTTTTAAGACCAAATCAAATGGAGATTGTACCAAGAGCCCTAATACAAATTAAGAAATTAAGTAAGGAATTGGTGAAGAAATGGGAATGTAAAGTTTAAACCATTTTAGAAATACATGTTGATATATAATTATAATTTAAATACTAAAACAGCTTAAAAAAAACAACAACTCTTCCTACCTGCCCCTCAGGTTAACCATCATTAGTGTAATTGGCTGATTTTCTAAAGGCATCTGACTTAGAAGGAGAAATCTTAAGGTAGGATATTGAAGGTGCATGAGTGGCTCTCCAAATAATTTCAAGGAAAGCTCATAGCAAACACAGAGCAGCACAGAACAAAGCTGAGGGACCAGATCTGACAAACACAAAAGGTTGGTGGAGAAAAGGTGGCTGCCACAGGGACAGAAAAAAGAACTAAGAACTCTCAAGGAGCTGAGGATAAAAAGCATAGAGATCCAGAGGAAGTATTTAGTTCAGGCAGGAAGCTGAGGTGTTCCTTGCCACCTGGTTGCCACTGAACTGAGAGATTTCAGGCTGAAGACCCTGTGAGCCCTTTGCAGGCATGAGAGGATCACGTTTTATTCCTCTTCTGTGCCAGTGACAACATCTCTTCTCCTCTTTGCTGTGTTGGAAGAAAATGTCAAGGAACGGAGTAAATATCTCAGGGCAGTTATTTTGTTTCTCATGTCCAGGAAAGATGGATGACGGCTGAGGTCTGTCAGGGCCCTGAATGCACCCAGTTCTGCAATCTCTTTCCTGCCCCATTCCTGGGACTTGGCTGCCTGTACTCAAGGACAGTTACAACATGGTGTAGCAGTGTCACTTTAGGTCAGACTGCTGAGAAAGAGCTTTGAGAGGCCTCCATGGGGGCCTCCACCCCTGGCCTTGGGAGCTCCATGCAGGCTTAGGCTCTTGCTCTTGGTTGTTGCTTGAGAGGTGTCTCTGTTTTAGGTGTCTTTGTGTCTAGATCTCAAAATCCTCTTCTCACAACAGAATACAACTAAGACTGTCCAACAGATCCTTCTACCTGCTTTTAAGACAAATCTCCAGTTGCAATAGCTAGGTTAAGGAGAATCCCCAGACTGAGGGCTCATCTCCACATGAATGCAGAATTTTTTAACCTCCACCTTGTGGTAAACGTGAATCCCTCCAAATGAACCTCAAGCAGTTCTGTCAGTGGAGGAAGGTGTGGCAAGACATAAGGCTAGACACCAAACTTCTTGAAGTCTAGAGGAGAAAGCAGACCATAAAAACAAGAACTGCTAAGGTTTGGTTTCTGGATTTGTTTTTATTAATCTTACCCAAAATATAAGTCAATAAATATTTTTGTTCATTGGTAGGGTATTAGTTGCATGGTAGACACGAGCATAGACACAATACCTGCTTGGATAACAGCCGACTCAGAGCTGAGGAGCTACCTCTTAACCACCCCCTTTTCCACTTCTTTAATCCTCGAAAATATTTACCTTACACTGAAAGCCAAAACCTCCTTCAAGCCAACTAAACTATCAGCTGCAAAAACTTTTTAAAAACAGCTCCAAAGTTTTTCTACCAAAAAAAAAAAAAAAAAAAAAAAAAAGCCTGATTTCTTTGGTAAGATGTATTCTCTATAAACTTCCTTTGATTCTCTGTTTATGGACCTGTTCCCTTCAGGAAATATAGGATACATCTGCTTACTTGGTTGTAAAGAGCTTCTGTGTGATGAATCATTCATATATATGTCTGTCCTGCATATGAACTGCCTTGCAGAGCTATATCAAAAATCAGCTTAGTGCTTTAGATCAGTAGCTGCAAGCTTGGGTCTGACTGGGAGCTTCCCCACACTTTATACTTTGGCCAGTGTGATTTTTGTTGTTTGAAAGTAACTTTCTGAACTATTATCCCTGACTTCTTTTGGGCATTTTTTTTCTTTTTGCATTTCAAAATACACTATTAAGCCAGGATAGTTTTTCTCCCATTTGCTTAATTTCAAGTACAACTCTGAATTTTGTTCTCTGGTAAAATCATGTATTTGTCAATTCTAACCAAAACCCCACTACATTTGTACAAATCTCTACATTTACTTCAGGAGGTCCTGAAATAAGTTTAAAGCAGCATGTCTAGCAAGTTCTTCTGTCCCCACAAATCTAACACTGCCCCTTCACAGAGCTTTTGCTCTGCATAGTTTTTGTTAACTTTAGTACTTAGTCAGTATCATTCTTCTTTTCCAGCTCTAAGAATGGTTTACAGCTTCCCAATTAATTTTAAAGCTATCTTTTAATTTCAAAATGAATGCAGACAAACCGTAACAGGCAGGTGTGAAGCTCCTGTTCCATTAGTACTTTCAGAGCTCTGAGGCACTTTCTTAGGTAGTGTCTGACAGAGTTGCCCAACTGCTTTCCAAAGCAGTTACTTTTTGTGGAATAGTTGGCTTTGGCTGATAAAATCTTTCTTTACAGAGAAAAAGAACAGAAAAAGGAAATGAGAAAAATAATCACTGAAGTATGTAAAATGGCATATTTAAGTCAGCAAACTGGCTCAAAATAACTAAGACATTAGACAATTATTTCTCCAAGAAGTAGAATGAGGGTAATCACTGCATTCTGAGCAAAAATGCCCATGTCTATTGAACCATCTTAGGTCCAGATGCCTAAAACCAAGACTGCGTTAGCTAGATTAGCAAAAAAAAATAAAATCCCTAAAGTGGCTGAGAGAGTAACTATAAGCTTCTATGTTTTGCAGTGGAGTTAAAGGGAAAGAAAACTAAGATGGATGAGGGAACATGAAGGAAAACTGGCACAAGGTGTGGTTGTTTGTGGTGCCATTCATAGGGGTTTAGTTCTTGGGTGCTTTGGTGAACCATATGCACCGCTGGCAGTTTACCCAGCTTTGCTGTAGGCTGTGCTCAGAACACCTTCAAGGATCAAGATTAAACAACACTAAGAGTAAAGCAGAATATTTTCATTGGCAGGTAACACATAGCACTAGTTTTTTTAAAGGCAAGTAAACTGGAAGTTAGTTAATTTCCTGGATTTTAGAAGTAAAGGGGTAAAGGAAAGACTTCTGCTGAGTTTCAGCTACTTATAGCCAACGGCACTCTAAAAATTCAGTCTTGCCTAGAACAGAATTACCACTACCAATTTACACTTCAAATTTATGAATATAAATATAAAGCATTCATGCAGTTCATCTGCCATGTATGCCATGTAGCTGTGCTGTCAATTTTGTCGACAGCAGGGATTAGAGTGGGACGTGTCCACAAGCAGCACTGATCTCTCACTCACACAAAGCTGTACGCAGCTTACTATTTATACCCAAGCAAACCATGTTTTACCCCTATTTATCACAGCATGGTTCAGCCAGGAATTGCAGGTTTCAATAAAAATGAGTAATTTAACCAGTAAGGAGCACAAAGTTGAGGTGCCCTTCACTGGTCTCAAAATATCTTGTTTTCCTGGATCACGTCCATAGCCTGTTATGTCAATGGTAGCTGTAGCCTAGCTGAAGTGACTCAGTCAGATTCAAGGCATTCAAGGCACATACATTCATGCTGAATCTAAGACTACTTCATTTTAATATAAAATTGTGGCATTCTGGGTGTAGTTAGGAGCCAGCTCTGATCACTTTTCCAGCACTGCGCTCCCTAAGGGACTGCTGAGGACATAAATTTTAAAACCAGGGCCTACCCTGTGCATCGACATACGTAGCTACAAAGGGACTAGAAATAAACTAGCATAGCTGGTGGAAAAATCCTGAACTTGGCAGAGGCCTCGGCCCACGGCTCTCAGCCTCCCAACCCAGCAAAACAAACCGCTGATAACATTGAGGCGGGCTGTGAGAGCCGCTGTTCAAAGCGGAGCTGCGTCTCTCCCAAGGTCAGCTATTTGAGGTACGATAAACAGGAAAACATGGCGGGGTTGTCCCCGCCCCAGAAACCCTGCGCGGTTGCCATGGGGACACCGCCCGCGCGCCCCCAGTCGCCGCGTGCCCCGGCTCTTGGCTGTGATGGTTGGCCGGCGGCGCGCGCGGGCGGGCGCCACCTGGCGGCGCCCCGGGGCGGAGCAGCCGACTCCTGACTGACCCCGGGCGCTGGGCCGGCCTGCTCTGGGGTTCTGGCACCTCAAGGAAATGGCGGCGGAGGGGGAAGAGCTGCTGAAACCCCACCGAGACCGCGGCGGAGGGAGAAGAGCTCCCAGTCAGCAGGAAGTGGAAGCGATGTACAAACTTGAGCTAATCCTACTTACGGCTTGCCAGCAGTCTGAGGCAGAGCTGGATCCTCGAGGGCCTTGCTGCCTGCAGAGTCCCATGAGTCCTGAGTTTCCACAGGACTCCTGAGCATCCCGTGTCTTCTTTCCTGTATAGAAATAGTGGGTTTCCATTAATTTTCACAAGCATAGTAGTTGTCAGGCTTCAAAGAAGTTGAACAATCCAGTTAAATAACTTGATGGTGTGTTCTTCTTATCGCAGTAGGTCTTTTCTTTGAACTAAAAGTTGTGTGTTTTTCACCCTCCTATGGGCCATATGCTGTGTGCCTCACTCCCATGCAGGGTGTGCTTAGAAATCTTGCTAGTCCAGTGTGTCCCATGATTTACATTGGCTTGCCTGGCCTGTGACGGCAAATCAAAATGGCTTTCTAAATTACACCAATTATTTGTGTTTGTGACTGGGAAAGCCCCTCTGTGATACTATTTGAACATATGCTCAAACCCAAATGTGAGTAATTCTTTATAGTAAGAACAATATTGCATTTCCAGGCAAGCAGGATAAGCAGAGTGTTTAAATATCCTTTTTTCAAAGAACTGTGCTTTATCTTCTGAAAAAATTATTTCAGCGAATAACAGCCATAACAACCTATTCATTCTAGTATCAAAATAGCAAGAATGTATTTTAAAACAACCATTTTTTTCTATCCCAGGAAATGGCCTGTCTACCTCCTTTTTTTAAATACTATTTTTATAACTCCCGGTGGCCTGGATTCAGGATAGAGTTAATATTTTTCTCCATGACGCAGTAGGCAGAACATGCTGAAACTTTATGAACCCAGAAGCATATTCTCTATGATAAACAAAAACAAACTAAAAAAAAAAAATCTCTAAGGACTCCGCAACTCATATGGCATTTACCATCTGGCACACAGTCCTGGCACACTGTAAATCTTTGCAAGTGGTATCTCCTTTACAGACCCTAATACATAAAACCCATATGCCAGAGGCTTTTAGAGGCCACCCCCCTAAGTTGCAGACATCACATTGTAGCAGCATGAGATCTTCTATGAAGTCAAAATGGTAAAAAAAAATCCATTGCCTCCAGCCATAACAGTCTGGATGTCACTAGTGAGGGGACTTTTAGTGATGGTGCATTGCTTTAGAGAGGTCACCAACCACACTCAACACAAAGAGCTGGGAGTTGAGCAAAGGCAAAACAGGAGAGGAGGGTTGGATTGGATGTTGAGTGCTTTAAAGTGAATTCCAGAGTTATCCCTGGAAAAAATTAAAACTACTTGCATCAAGACAGTTGGTAATACAAGATAGCAAGGTTACATGTGATGAATACCAACTCCAATGACAAATATACTCTGTAAATCCGAGCTCCATGACTTTTGGCAAGCATATTAGCCAGCAGCTCAAAAGTCCTGGCACAGATTATCAACATGCCCATAAGCTTCTGCAGGCACAAATACATCAAATGCATGCCCCCTCCCTGGAGGTGTTCAAGGCCAGGTTGGACAGGGCTTTGTGCAACCTGGTCAAGTGGAAGGTGTCCCTGCCCTTGCAGGGGGTTTGGAACTAGATGATCTTCTAGGTCCCTTTCAACTCAAACCATGCTATGATTCTGTGATCTGTTAGATCATTACTCCATGCTTCCCTTCATTATATAAAGTCATAAGTGTTGACTGATTCATCACCAAGCACGGTGTCATAGGCCACACCTGGCTGCCCGGCATGAAGGGACTGGAGCCCTGAGAGAGCACTGAGCAGGTCCCCTGAAGCAGTATGTCTCTTCCCTGAGTCTCTCAGGACACTGAAAAAGCAGGCGGCCCTAAAAAAGGCAGATTGCCCTCAATGAGGGCCATCCTCATTGATTACAAGATTTTGATGCCAGAAGGCACAATCAGGTCTAACCCTATGACTAATAAATGTGTGGTAATGGATCCAGCTCATCTGCTCTCTAGACCCAACATCTTTTTGATCTGCTAAAATTAGGTTAGTGAAGACATGGGATGTCTGCATATTCTCCAGTCCTCGTTTTTGCTTTCTCTTAGGAGTCATCAGCATTTCTTATCTGAACTAGGAAAGCAGAGCTGCAGAAGGATAAACACAAATTATTTCGTAGTTTATTCATGGGGGCAAGACTTGCCCAAATGTTGAGGTCACACAGCAGCTCTTTCAGATGGTATCCCGTTAGACTGCTGCTGCTGCGTTTTGCTTCTCCTAGAAAGCAGTGGTTGAGCAAGAGGGCTTCTACACAAAGAATCAGCCCAATGGATGTACACACACAGAGGGTTACACAACTTGGTGAACATGAAGCGTGTTCAGGGTGGGGTGTAGTAAGGAAAAATCAACCCAGTCTGAAAAAATAGTGTTTCCTCTCCACTCACACATCCATTTAAACATTCCAATTAATTGCATTTTTGTTCTTAGATAATGTTAAAACTGAATCTCTCCTTTATATAAATCTAAAAAGTTATTAGAATTCCTACCATAATAATACCAGCAGCAACTTCCATAGCCATTCATGGCAATCTTCTGCGACTAAGGGCTGTACCAAGAGAAGTGGAGGAAAACATCTTTTCTTCATGTGCCATCCAGTGATTTTTATCCCCAAGTGCCTTCTCCAGTGTCCACAACATTCAAGTACAGAATCTCTACCAACATTTTAGTATTGTTGCAGTATTTTTTATTAAAAGGATAAAGAGTTTTAAATAGATAAAGAGATTTTTAATTAGAAAAAGCACTAAAATTTGTCTGGTCCCAAATTTAACACTAAAGCAATAACAAAAGAATTTTAGTTTGGTTGTGGTATATTATTTTTATACTCTTAAATTACTAATTATTATTCTATTACAATAATTTATTCCTCTTACCAGAGTACCCACAAACTCTGTCATAGGCTAAGATTTCACTGTCGTAAGTACTGTACCATGTAAAAACAGAAAAGGAAAAAAATAGCCCATTCCTGAAAGCCTTTAAATGTAAGGGTACATGAAGCAAGTCCTTTGTGGTACAGGGGTTACAAACAGGGGATCGTCAAGAAATAGTAAAGCTGGATTGATCAATGTCATGGACTAACAGCAGTTGAGACAGCCTTGCTGTTCTCAAGGGATTTGCAGGAAACTTCACACAGGAGAATTTTAAGGAAGTGTTCGCAGGCAGATGACATGGTCACTTTGCATAGGTTCACAGGGAAAACCTGCAAAACCTAACACTGTGTGAGAAGCAGACTGTGCAAAAAGGCGTATTCGAAAATGTTAACGGGTGGATGATAGATGCTAAGATCTTAATGTGACAGGAAACGGAGGCAAGATCTTAAACCTGATCTGAAGAGATGAGTGGGAGAAACAATGTGGGAGGAAGTCTGAGTGTGAAGAGCAGAACACTGCGCTCTAAGGGCTGAAGAACAGGGAGCCCATGTGTTAATGCACAGGAGGGAATAAGTCTGTCCAAGACAGGAATGAGGAAATCAGTCTTTGCAGCAGAATTTTGAATGGAGCTGACTCCTTTTGTCAAGCTCGGAGTGGAAAAAAGAACTAGTTTTGAGAGATAGCAGGTATCTCACAAGGTAGAAATAAATTACATATTATAGAGACACTATAACGCAAAAATATGCAGGATTTGAGCACAGCTACTGAACATCTCCAGAGATGACTGAGTGGCATTACAGGCCTGTGTGATCCTGAAGTAAATGATGTTGCTTGTTGTCTAGGAAAAACATTGTGGGTCAGGATGGAGGGTTACATATGAGCATGAATATGAGAAGGTTTCAAGTTTTGTTGGGAGCATAAGTAGAATCTTTTTTTTCTATTAAGAGTTGAACTATGATTTCTGATATAATTAGGAAAAAAATATATATACCAATATAACTCCTAACAGTAATATCTATCAATTATTTAAAGTGCAGCAAAGCAGTAAAGTGAGTGATTGAAAACAGGGACTATAGCAAAGGAAGTAAGAGGTAAATATGACTCTGCAACTTATGTTCAACAGATGTAGCAGAAACTACAATTCAAAAACATGCTATATACTTCTTGACATTAAACACTGTTAGGCAAGAAAAGTGAGTAAAAGCCCAAGTCAGAGCTGGCTGAGAAATTTCATGTTGTCAGCATTTTCTATTAAAGTGAGGAAACCAAAGGCTGTCTATTCCTACCACCTTTTTTAAGCATCTTGTTGAAGTTCAGCTTCATGATGAATTTAAGCTGATCTAAAAACAGTCTGATGCTGAGATGCATGGTCCAGCTTTCACCACATTTCTGCTACTTCTTTTCTGTTACCAAGGCAATTCAATTTAAAGTTAACCCTGAAAAAACTATACTAGTTTTAAGTATCAGTGGCTTGACCTATCTCCCCATGACTGCACAAGTCACTATAATTCATGCAAGGGAGAGGGCAGGATAAGCAGTTGTGGATGGTATGGGGAGGGGAAAGGCAGGACTGCTCCTTTCCAGGGCAGCAGCTTTAGATCAACTTAAGCCAGCCATGAAACAGGTATTGGAGAGCCAAAGCTGGTGTCAAATTTAGGTGCCCTGAATGATGCTTAGGAGAACCTTCTAGATCACGCTTTGTGCATTTCTCTCCACTCTTCAACAGTTTTACAGTAAAAGAAAAATACATTGTCAATATAGAAGTACAATGATAAAATATATAAGTTCTATAAACTACAGTTTTTCATGGGGAAAAAAACACAAAACAAAACCCTTTTGCCACATATTTTCTTCCAACTTTCCATTCATTTCACTCCTTACATTCCACAGAAATGCATACATATTTTACATAATTACATAGTTCAGATTGTTGGTGATTCAATGGCTATAGAAACTTTTTGCTTTTGCGGATTTATTATATCCTTAATTTATTACCAGATTTAGAAACATATAGTATCAATCTGAACAATTTCTTTTGCTTTCTGTATTGTACAAGATCCATCAAGTTGTTCTTATTTTCTGTGTGTGTTGTGTTTTCTTTTTGGTTTCATCATTGTTGTTTTTCTTCATAAATGACTTTGAGCTTATGCTAATACAGTGTTGCAAAAAGATGCATTATGTGCTAACTGAAAGCTTGGCAGGATATTGTTGCAAAAACTCTACTAATATTCCCTCACACATGTTTAAAAAAAAAAAAAAAGTTTTTTAAAAAAAAGCCCCAGCACATATTTTCTGCTAATATTTCACAACTGAAATTTACTGGCATTAAAAATCCAGGCTTCAGCTCAGAGAAGTATGTTTTTTAGACCATTCATTTTTTTATTAAAAACTGCTTGCATGCTCATCCAATCAGGTGACATGAATAATGTGTGATTTATCATGCTTACTCAACTAGGCAAACTAGCTCATACTTTAAATATCTAATAAAGCTACTTGTCCAAATTATTTGTGACTCATAAGTGAATTTAAAAATGCATTTAATACATTCCCTTTGTGGGTAATTTGGGGAGGGCACTGTTATCTGTTGATGATAAACCTCAAGAAAAAAAAAAATCACTGGCAAAGTGATTGCTGAGCTTATTTTAGGTTAGATCCATAGATACCAATGAGAAAAAGCATCGTCCTTTTAAACCTATTTTATCAGCTTTGATTTGCTCTCTAATCTTAACTCCTTTTCCTCCTCTTTTTCCTCCCATTCACTACTACCTTTCTAACTATTGGGATCTGAAATATGTTGCACATAGTTTACATTGTATCAGCATGTCACATTTTATATCACCATTTTTTAAATATATTTCATGTTAACATATCTTAAATCTATGAAGGTTTCATGAGAATAATGAAAAAAGGCTGTCTAAATTTAGAAGTAGGAAATTGAGTGGGGGAAAAAAAAACCACAACAAACCAACCTAAAAAAAAAGTCGACAAGGGCTTCTATGGAAGTAATAACCCTGAAACTTGTGCAACAGATCCGTTCTGTTGGGAACGGCCTCAAGTTGCACCAGGAGAGGTTTAGATTAGATATTGGAAGAAACTTCTTCACTGAAAGGGTAGTTAAACACTGGAATAGGCTGCCCAGGGAGGTGGTTGAACCAGCATCCCTGGGGGTGTTTAAAAGACATACAGATGTGGTGCTTCAGAACATGGTTTAAGCACTGGACTTGGTAGAGTTAGGTTAATGGTCGGTGGAGGTAGGTTATGGTTGAACTCCATGATCTTAAAGGTCTTTTCCAACCAGAACTATTCTGTGACTCTTAAGGAAACAATATGCTGAACACACCTGTTCTAATTATATAAGTGCACACAGTATCTTTCCTATTTTGGAAATCCCTGCAACACCTAAAAAAGATATTCAGAAATCAAATTAATAGAGTGTGTAACTCCAAAGTATGCAATTATAAAGATACAATAAAATAGAAGTGCTGAAACAATTCAAACTTACATAAAAATTGATTACAACTATTAATATATCCAGATAGTACATGCAACACTATTCTCAATTGTGTGCAGATTCAGAAGTGTTAAAGAGCAAAAACAAAAAGGCAAGATCGTTCTTGTCATGAGCTGAAGCCAGGTGTAGCTGCAGCTCTTGCTTTGCCTTTGTTGTTGTGACTCTTTTCGTGGTTCTGGCAAATCAAACAAGACTGTTAGAGACCAGTTCATAGCTTCTGCCCTATTTTACCTGGGAGACTAGCATCCTTCAGAATATCCTGCAGCCTATATCTAGACACCTATGTTAATCCTTAAAGGCCTCCTGTTCAGGAAAGTTAACTTTAAGCATAGGCTTAATGACCTTTCTGACTCAAAACCTAGAAAATCACCTTTGTTAGTGCAATTTATAAAAGATTTTGTGGGCCCAGAAATTTTTATCATATTAGAAGAAAAAATCCACCTTGATGCTTTATCCTTTTTAATAATTGATATCCTCATCTGGCATTATAACAGTCCTACTATAACTGTGAAGATTTCCTATTGAAGGTATAAAATAGACCTTCTGAAAGATGAGAAAGAAAATAGCCCAACAGTATGTTCACTGAAACTGCACTGATTCCACTCTGACACTCCCCAAAGATAACAAGAGCTGATTACCTCCCTATTTCTTGCAGCTTTTATTATTACTGAGGTTGAAGAAATTTTTCTTTTATAAACCTTCTTGTGCATAGTTACATTAAATCAATAACTTTAAAAAAAATACTTTCTTTTTCAAAGGTCATTTGTTTTAATGTAATACTTCACCCATACTATTAGACTAGGATAATCTATCTATCCCATAGAATCAGTTTAATTACCTAGAAATTATGATATATGATAGGATATAGAATATCTACTCCATAATATGGGATGTTGTTTAAGCAGTTTATGTATTGCTTGAAAAGAATAAAAGCTCACCTAAATATAAAGCAATGTACCAAAATTGTCTCGTTGGTCTCTGAGATTCTGATCACTTTATTATTCTTGATCCTTTAAAACCTAAGAAAAATCAAGTCCTTTCAACAATACACAAGGGATATACTTACATTTTTAAAGAGATTCTCATCTATCAAACCTCATAAAAAGCAACAAAGCATCATAACCCATCCACAGGATCTGTTGCTGAATTTGCCTCTTTTCCACTTACTCAAATGAAAGGAATAGTTCTAGAGGCCTCCATTTTAAAGAGTTGAGATAGAACTCAACTAGTTTGGGTTGGAAGGGACCTTAAAGATCACCAAATTTGTACCCTCCTGCATGGGCAGGGATACATCCCACTAGATCAGGTAACCCAAAGCCCCATCCAGCTTGGCCTTGAACACTTCCAGAGATGAGGCATCCACAGCCTCCCTGGGCAACCACCCTCACAGTAAAGAATTTCTTCCTAATATCTAATCTAAATCTACACTTGTTCAGCTTAAAAACATTCCCTCTCATCCTATCACTACATGCCCTTGTAAAAAGTCCCTCCCCAGCTTTTCAGTAGGCCCCCTTCAGGTACTGGAGTAGTGATAAGTAGTGATATCACTGAAGTATAGTGATAAGGTCTCCCCAGAGCCCTGTCTTCTTGACACTCAACAACCCCAAATCTCTCAGCCTGTCTTCCCCCAAATCTCTCAGCCTGTCTTCATAGGAGAGGTGGTCCAGCCCTCTGATTATCTTCGTGGCCCTCCTCTGGACTCTTTCTACGTGTTCCGGGTCCTTCTTGTTTTGGGGCCTCCAGGACTGGACACAGTACTCCAGGTGGGGTCTCACAAGAGCCAAGTAGAGGGGGAGAGTCACCTCCTTCAACCTGCTGGCCATGCTTCTTTTGATGTGGCCCAGGACACAGTTGGCTTTCTGGGCTGTGAGCACACATTGCCAGTCCATGTTGAGCTTCTCATCAACCAACACCCCCCAGTCCTTCTCCTCAGGGCTGCTTTCAATCCATTCTCCACTCAGCTTGTATTTGTGCCTGGGATTGCCCCAACCCAGGTGCCAGACCTTGCACATGGTATTATTGAACTTCATGAGGTTGGCAAGCCTGTCAAGGTCCCTCTGGATGGCATCCCTTCCCTCCAGCATGTCAGCTGCACCACACAGCTTGGTGTCGTCAGCAAACTTGCTGAGGGTGCACTCAAACACGCCAAAAGTTCACTGACCACACTGTCATCTTCATAATAGCTTTGTTTGCTAGTTAGTTGTTTCTGAGTGCACTTGTTCAAAAGGATTTTGAAGCTGCTGATGTGTGTATTTAGTTCTTTTGAAATGCTGAAAACAGTGTCTTATTATGTTTAGCTTTTAGCTTACCTTCGTAACCAGCTCTAATTGTTTAATTTACCCATGCGCTTTTAAGGTGGACAGCAGAAAAATCCTCTCTTCTCAAATTACCTGAAGATTATCTCTCAGTCAGCTGTCTTTACATCAAATTAGTAATTAAATAACTTTTTCAGTGAAATTCAAATTACAACTGTGAGGTTAAAGTACTCAGATGGAACTTAAGATTTCAGGGCTTGGCCAAGGGTTCCCTGCCTAGGCTTGGACAGGACTCTCCATCTTCTTGCACCTAAGTTTACCCTTTGTGAAATGGAAAAAATAGCCCATCTCTTCTTCCTTACCTTTGCACATTACTGGGATTTTATGCAATGAGGACCGTAAGTTGTTAAGAAATTTAACAGATTCACTATTTTAAGAATAAGATTAGTCCCACTCAGATGCTCTATATGTGGCCCATCTTTTCAGGGTCGTTAGGACTATTCACAAAGTACGAAGACTATTGTGGCATTTTTGCCATTAGGATTCTATTGAACTGCTTTTTTGCTCCCATTTTTAAGAAAGACTTAGAGCCAGCTCCTGTCTTAGCCAGCGTGATAATGGCCAAGATAGAGATAAACAAAACTTTATTTCCCTTTGTACCATGACATTCTGAATCCAGGCTGAAGGTTAGATCTAGCCTACCTTCTTAGGGCACTGAAAATGATACATGTTTATCTCTAAATATCAGGTGCACTTTTCTTCAGCTGTCAGTTAGACTTAATTCTGTTGTTAAACGATTTGGCAGTTTGCGACTATTAAAAACAGTTTGGAAGGGATACTGCTGCCCTTGGCCAGGTTTTGCATTTTAGCTGTATCACTATTTAAAACCTCTGTATTTTCCATGTCACATGATTTCGCAAGTGTCATCTTTCAGAAGAACGGACAGCAGCCTACAATACAATCATACAGAGTATACCCATCTTCCCAATATCCTGTTTATGTATTTGATATATTTGCTTAATATTTACTTAAGTGCACATAAAAGAGAACAATATCTGCATGTTGTACCCATAAAAAATAAACTATAAAATTATCACAAAAATGAAAGTCAGAATGACAGAATGTTCTTTGTATATTCACACCGGCAACACAATCTATCAATTACCTAAATTAAATCTTCCCAGATATAAAATTCCTAAATAATTAACAACTTATGCCCTTCAGCATTTCTCATTTTAAAGTAACATGCCCTGAAGGAGAGCAAATTAATTTAAGCTATTTCAGATTGGACAGAAGATGAATTCTGATTTGCAGACACCTTCCCAGAGAAACCTCGAACAGTAATTTCTATTCTTAGCAACAGAGGAAATTCTAAGTTGAGTTCCTCTGTGACTTATGTTATGTGATACCTAATGTTCCGAGTAGTTTTTACGGGGGGAGTGAATTCCCACAGGAGACCACGGGCATGCAAGTATTTGCTCCATCCATGATACAGTAACTTTACTTTAGAAGAGAAGTGTCTGAACTGATAGAGCGTCTTCCTTTTTTATTGAGATGAACTAAGCTCTATCAATTGATCTGAAAGCATGCACTTCTGCTTGGAAAATATGTACTGTCTGCATTTGTATCATATTTAAATAAGACCTGATCTTTCTCCTACTCATATTGGTTGTAAAGCCCTTACAATGGAAAAGAATTGTGCCCTATTCTGATAAAACGTGTCTTTTTCTGTGTTTATATGTGAATATAATATATACCTACATTTCCAAGCAATTTATGACTATGAAATCTGCTCAAGAGATTTCTCCAAGGATCTTACTTTCTAATATATTATACCCTTGCTAAAGGGAGACTTGTCAGTCTTTCACATATACATATATATACATACATGCATATATATATACACAGTAATAGTATCTGTCAGCATCAAGTATGAAGTAAACACCAGTTATGAATAAAATGTTCCCGCTGGGCAGTCATTAAAAAGTTGTTCTTTCTGATTCCTGTATATATATCTCAGATTCTTAATAAAAATTCTGTGAAACAAAAATAAAATAAGTATTGGAGGTTTGTTACAATCACTTCCATATCCAGTTGACCTTGTCCCAATTTTAGCTTTGTTTCCCATTTCTGTCTGGCTTCTGGGAAGCTGCTTTGAAAACAAGATCTACTCAGAGGGCAAAATCCTGAATTTCCTACTCTGTTAAAACTTCTATCTAGCTTTGCCTTGCAAAGACTTGAAAACAGTTGGATTTGCACTCCTCATTTTTTTTTCTGAATCAGAGCTGAAGTTCAACTGCTATGGCAATGAGAACCTAGTACAAATTAGGATATATTGAATAGAGCGAATTTGTGCCAAATTTGTGCCAAAATACTAGTGGAAAAATTAACTACCAGTTCAAGCATACAGAAATTTTAATTGTAAATAATGGTTTCACATTCAACATTAAAAATTTGGGGTTTTTTTCAGATGTGAAAGGAAAAAAAAAAAAGAAAAAAAGAAAAAAACAAGTAAACTAACTTTACCTGATAAGATAGTATTAGCTTCAGCAAATTATTTCCAATTCAGACCTTTTGTGAAGGACTAGACTATGCCTTTAACATGCAAGTACAGAACTCTTTTTCCCGGTTTGTAACCTGAGATGGGAGGGGAAGGAAGAGGTAGTTCACATGCTGCTTCTTCCTTCATAGGTAAAGGACACAGAATCACAGAATCACAGAGTGGTTTGGGTTGGAAGAGGCTTTTAAAGATCGTCTAGTTGAACCTCTAAAGCTGGACACATTGTCTAGCTTTTAACTTTGCACTGGGTTGTAAAGCCCAGGTTCCTGCCTCCTCTTTGTCCCTTCTTGCCCCACAGTAGGTAGATAGACTACCTGTGTTACCTACTTGGTAACACTGAGAAAATCATTTGGTTTTTAACTCTTCCTCAGTTTCTTGCCTTCCTCAGTTCCTTGATTAATCAAGATAACATTATCCTGACCTCTTTTGTAAAAAGTGCTTTAAATTTAATAAAAATAATTTAAATAAGATATTAATAAATAATATTTAATAAAAATAAAAATTCTACATTTGAAGGAACAATTAGATGATCACTGGTAATTGTTAGAGCGGTTTTGCTTTTAAACAGCAATGACTGCCAGTCTGTTCAATGGTGATCCAACAGGTACCAGCAAAGCTTAAATTTCCCTTTTCCTCATTTACACTAAAAAATTATATTCTGCTCTGATAAGATTCCAACAGAAATCTCAAAACTTAAACTTCAAAGATCTCACAAATCAGGATTTACCTAGGGACATAATATACAATTATTATTAAATACTGTAATAAAATCCCAGAAGTCTTCAATTGGAACTGTCACTGCATTACAAGCATTTCATACGGAGAAGGTAGATGACCAACTGATAATTTCAAAACACACTCTTCTGATCACATAAGTGGTCACAATGGCTGAGCACAAATATTCATGTGTGCAGGCCTGTGTCCTGATAAGATTCGCAGTTCTCCATTAATACAGTTTATTGCTAAGCGTCAAATGCTGCAGCTCAGTGTACTGTCAGTGGCTAAGAATAGATCTCTCACAACCTGACCAAGCAATAGCAAATGAAGCACTCCACAGTGCAGGCCAGAGCTGCAGGAACCTCCACAGTGGCAGAGGTAGACTGTGTACAATTTTCCTGCCCATCCCTTGCCTTTTCCCAAGTCACTGCATGCTTTGGTACAAAAAAATAAATTGCTGAGGATTGCATAATGCATCGAGGCAAGCCATACTCTGCAAACCCTTTCTCAAGAGCCTCAAATGAAGAATTTTGTTTTTGTTACCAAAACCACAGAGGGAAGTATAAGTATTGTATCCTCCTTACTTTACCCAGAGCAGTAGTCTTTTAAGTCTAATAGAAATGTCCACAGCATCGAGACAGGAAAGATCTATGGGCCAGTATGTCCTGCTCCTCTGTTCTGATGAAGGAAGTAAACACTGTTTGTTTCTTCTAGTAGGTGTAGCTGTTGATGTTGTGTGGGACTATCAACAAATACAGGACCGGAGGTTATTCCTACTGAAGCAAATGTTAATACTCTCATAAGGAGAGCAGGTGCTGAGAACTTGTGAAACAGGTGCTACAGAACATATCGCTAAATTGGGAAGAGGTTTTTGGATACCACCTACATGACAGAGCATGCAGTATTGATTTCAAACTGTTTAGACATTCATCTTGTGGAAACAACACATAAAATAATTTGAGAGGAATTCTGCAGCAGGATGAGTACACAGTCACAAAAATACACCACTATTTTCATAACATGTTACATTAGTAGATGAACAGTAAACCACCATATTTAGCATATAAAATTATATGTGTTTTATTTTATGTGCAGCAAAATATTTGCGAGAAAAATGCTGAAGTACTTAGGGTTTTGAAAAATTATCTTCTTGAGCAGCCAACAGGATACAGGAAGATTCTTCCCAAGAGCAACATGAGTTCTAACATCCTTTAGAGAACAACTAATTTATCAAACAATGTATTAGTCACAGGTAAACTATGTTCTGTTAGCTGAAGTAGTAGATGATAAAGCCATCAGATGCACTTGAATTCAAATAAAAATGGTCTTAAAAGAATACTAAAGTAGGAAAATGATAAAATGTCATTATTAAAATAACTTGGATTTGACTTACTTGAACATACGTATTATAACAGTCTTGTTCTACAGTGCACAAAAGGTCCTGGCAAAGTAAAGCTTTTGCAGGTCTGTCCTTAGTAAAGAGAAGTAAAACAGAACATTTATTTCTTTCTGGCTCTTTTGCTTCCTCCACCATCTATCTCAAGCCCTAAATGCTGGAGAGCAACATGGCATAAATTAGGCCCACAACTAGCCAAACGCTGGTTATACAATGTGTCATGTGCACAAAATTCACACCAGTCACTTGAAGAGCTTAGTCAGAAAGTACAAATGAGAAGCTTTAGACTTTTATCAGTAAGACTTCAACAAACTCTATGGAGGATATACAAATGAAAACCTTAAAGGTTTACAATTTGTCCAGTTCTGCCTGGATGTTCCTCAGATGGGTACATTTGACTGTCTTATTTTAGGACTCTTCTTTCTGTCTTTCAAAATAATCTCGATAGAGAAGGTAGAGCTTTACAAAACACTGATATTTGAGAAGAAAAGATGATTGAATATTTGCACAGATACTTCTTTATCTTCCACTTGCATTTCTTTTGAATTTCAGGTAAAATATAAAATCTGCTTGTAACAGAGGTTGAGTGTAGAAATTTTTGTTTCCTATTGTTGACATTAGCAAAGCTATAGGCAATTGCAATGAAAAGAACTATGCAATGTTAACTTTGAATACTAGTACTGATTCCAGCTAAAATACATTTATTTCAATATTATTTACTCTGCTTCATGATGGGGAAATATGCAGGAATTAAGGCTTTTACATATCTTAATTATTAATTGTTTATTCCGTTCATTAAAAAAAAAACCGTAAGGATCGAAGGTCCTCCCAGAATAACTGGAACAAAATCAATTCCAGTGGTCAATTTGACCCAGAATGCTTACTATTACTTCTGCAGCAATCTTTTTGGAAATGCAGACTTGGAGGATGGAAAGAATGAAGAAGAAGTAAAAAAGGTCTGACACTGTGAATTCTTCCTTTCACTCCTCTGGCTCATTTAAGAACGTTTCTCTTTTCTTAGGAGTACATTCCCCAGGAATGAAATCAGATAATTCCCTATTTTGCTTACCAAAGTGCAGAGAGAAGAAACAAGCCAAGGTCTGTTCCCCTTCTGCCCTGGCTTACAAAGCAAGTCTTAATTCTTGGGGGAGTCACCTGCTCCCAAAGGCATGTAGCAGTACCATAAATTTTTCAAATACCACTTATATGCTGGGGAGCTGCCGGAGGCATCAGGGTCTCACTGGAACAAGATGTGTCTCCTGGGAAGCCATGAGGGTATGTACTGCCTAACCGTGCTTACAGGGGATAACCGAGCTTGCTGTGTTGCTTATTAAAATGCCGATTCCTTCTTGCTCCTTCTGAATCTACATTTGTGGTTTCTTATTAACTGTTCCTGGAGCATATTATCAATGTCTGATGATACAAAGTCCAGTGTGTGCATTCCTTTACTTTTAGTTCAGTTTCCCCAGGAATGTGGCTTGCATCTACAACATTTTTTAGCTTTTGTGTCACCCATCTGCCAGCCCCTAGTAAACCTGTTGGCTAACTTTATCCAAATTCAACAGAGAGCTAGATGACTAATTTGCATTAATTTTACAAACCTCATGAAAATAAGTGGCCAGGGAGGTAAGTGGGACACAGACATTGCTCTCCTGGCGGGAAAGGCTGCAGTGTGAGTGCAATCACGGCCAGGCACAAGAGAATCCACATGGAAATTCACCCTCAGTTACAAAATCATAGGCTTAATGAATTCCACTGCTCATGGAACTACTTGTTTTAGGTAAAGTATCTGCACTGGAAATAAATTCTGATGGTAATAATGTATTTGCTAATTTATAGAGCATTAACACTTTTGTACACTATAAACAGCACGACATATCGATCACCTGATCCAGCTCCAATCAACATCAAAGGAATCTTTCCACAGAGTTTAGTAGGAGTTGGACTAGGCCCATACATAGTATTATCCACCATAAACATTTATAACAGCAACATTAAAATGTGATTTATTCTATAAAAGAGTCACAAGCCAAAACAAAAGACACATTTTAATCCAGTTTTGAATGCCATGGTATATTTCATTTATACAAACATCAGCATAAAAGGAAAATATAAATTCATATCATAAAAGCATAAATGAGTGTGCCGTAAGTACAAGGAATGTTCACTTCCTTCACCACTCCTGCAACTTTATTATATTTTGGAAATGAAACTTTCCATTATGCTTGTTCTTGTTCAGTAACCCTCTGCTTACAGAGGTGGTTTTCACTGAAATGCAAGATGGCCAGACTTATTCTGTTGGATGGAAAATTAATGTATATGAGGAATGGAATTCCATTACTCCTTTTTTAAAAATATCTATATAAATTTGAATGAAAATTTTCAGAAGACTTGGCCTTCATGGATTCAGGGTAGCCCTACAGAGGCCTTGGTAAATGCCTCCATTGAGGAAATGTTTCATATCCTCCAGTAGCCTGCTATTCCACCCATGAGAGCATTCATATGCTTTTGAATCTACATTAAAGCTCAGCTAAGAGACCATTAACTGTCCAGATTAGTCCTGTGCAGGAAAAACCTGCACGGGGAAATGGAATTTCCATGGCAAGCTCCTAGCAGAATTTCCACTGTATTTTCTTGTAGGGAGAAAAGAGGGGCTGTGTTCCCACAGAAAAAGCAGTGGGCTCAGTCCAAGGGGCTCTCCCAGCATTCATCAGGGTCTAGGAACAATCACATATAAACCAGCTGTCTTCAGATTGCATTTTGGATCCTCAACTCCCCAAAAATGGTACTATTGAGTTCTCTCTCTCTAGTTGCTACTGTCCTAGATGCAAAATTCAGAAGGTCATTGAAATTTATACAGTTTAAATGTGCTCAGGGCAAAGGTAATGTCAATTAGAATGTCTGCCGATAGGTCTAGGTCTTTGGTTTTGCCTCTCTTCATGGCAAATCCTCAGTCCTATAAAAGAGCATCCAAAATAGGAGCAAAGTACCTGAAAAGGAAACACTGTTTCCATCTATAGAATCTGTCTTGGGAATATGTTTGCTACTGAAAGTGTTTGGACTGCTTAAGCCTATATTAAGCTACTGATCATTGTATCAATATGTTTGTCTGCTCACCAGATACTTTTGCAAAGGAAAAAAAGAAAGAGGTTTAAATATAACCTATAGTTACAGGAATAGTTTCCAGTCCAGGAATGTGCCCTGACTGGATCTTCAATGAATGGCAGGGCAAGCGTGTAAGTTAGCCCAGTGAATTTCAGAAGACAAAAATCTTAAAATCCAAATGTCTTTCCATTAACGACAATATGAATTCTGGTGTTAACTTGAACTTGCAAGAGCAAGGTGTATTGTCAATGATACAGTGACTTTACAGTAAAAAAGCAAACAAGAGACAGTTGCAATTCTGTTTCTTCTGCAACAACGAATCATTGATAAGAGTTCTTTTGTTTCTAAGACCTAGAGATTCTATTGTTGATTTTAAAAGAACATTTCATCTGTTCCAGTTTAGTTGATTATAAATTAGTACTTATATTCCATAACAATTTTTTCTTCATAAACTTAAATTATAAACCAAGGATTTGTAAACTGTCAGGCACTGCCTAACACTGCTTTGTTACTACATTTCCTTTTTTGGCGAACTTTATACTAAAATTAGTAGACTGGCTCCCTGTTTCTTACCTGTTTTTCTCTGTTTTTTCTCTTATATAGAGCAATTGGTTGTATAAAGTATTTTTGGATTATGATTTCTCCAGTAAAATATGTCTTTGAAATCCTTCCAGGTTCATAACCTACAGTATTTAACTTCATTAACTTTAAAATTAAACATTAGGATGTTTTCCATACACTGCTCTAGATTATTGTAGTAAGCATGTTTGGAGGAAGGAAGGAAAGCATACTGCTACTTCCATTTATTTCTTGAAATAAAATGAAACCTGATTTTATTTATTTTTTTTTTCCACATTACCAAGAAGCTCAGCTTGCTGAATAGCATGTATAAAATCATATAAAAAAAAAAAAAAAAAAAAAAAAAAAAAAAAAAAAGAAAGTGAGGTATTTTGCTTAAAATGCAGGTATTTGAGATATCTAGTCTAAGAGAAACACAATTTATTTGTAATCTTGCTTGAAATCAAATTCATTGGGAGGAAAAGACCTGTTTATTGTTTGTAGATCCCCCCTTCTACCCCTACCTTTCTGATATATTTTGTAAAAGAAATCTTGTTTACTATCATTCAGAGTGTATTTAGATCCTGTAGTGGCTTCAGTGCAAAGGAACTGACATTGCTAATTAATAAGATTTTGGGAGGATGTCACCTGTTTGGTTTGAATTTGCCAAGTAATTTTATCAGAAATGCTTTTAAAATATCAAAAAGAAATAATTGATATATATACAAAATGAGCTGTTTCAATATATCGGTGTTTGTGTAAGTCAAAGAAAAGAAGGGCTAGACCATCCAGATGAGAAATGAGAGAATGCATGCTGTGCTCCAGCTTCTTGAGAAGTTTTGAACTGGTGTTCCTGCAGAGTTGGACTATCCCCTCACTATTCCCTAATACTCTAGGAACGGGGCTTTCTTAATGTCTTTATTGATACTGTTCAATGTGAGTGGCCAATTTAGAAAATGAGAGGTATAGAGAGACTATAGTGCTTGGTGGCTGGCAAAGGCATGAAACATCTGGGCTCAAACACCGCGCTCTGATACAAGGTGGAGTATCTCCATCCAGAGAGACTGAGGATCTGCCCAGAGTCATCTATGCCACACTGTGGAAGCACTGCTCAGGAAGGAGAATAATACAGGTTCAAGTCCTCTGAGGTAGAGAAAGATCTTCTCACCATTTCCCCCCCTTCTTGGGCTGTTTGACATGAGGAGAAGCCCTGTCAGTAATATCACTAGGAATGTAATTCTCCCTCTCCCTGACTTTTATCAGAGTGCATCTGAAAACTGAAATGCTTTAGAAATGATGAACTTAACTACTAAATTCTACCAAGACATTTCAGCTTTGGATGATCAAAAATAATATTTCCCCAGTCTGGAATAATTTAGTTGCATTCAGTTTTCTGGATTTTAATCGTGGTGAAATGAAATAAAAATACTCACATAGCCATATTTTCTTTGTAATTGGTTTGCCAGCTGAACCAAAAAAAAAAACCAAACCCAGACTTGAAAATAAACAAACAGAAAAAAATCCACAAAACTCCCTCAGAGTCTTTGCCCCCCCAAGCAAGGTTCTTTGTGTAAAGCAGCAGAAATTAGTGTCACTCTTCAAAGAAAAACTCTTTCAGATTGTGTTGAATAATTAATTTTATGTTTTCTCACTGAATTTCGTAACAGTTGGTTGACTTGTCAAGAATCCATGTGATCATGTAGTGCACTTTTGGCTACATGTAAGGAAGTTCAGCTTTCTCATCTGCCTTTCTGAGAGTATGAAAATTGCCTCATTTTCCTTTAGATTTCCAGTTGACATTTTCTGATGTAGGTGAATGGTCACTGAGGCACAATATTATCATTGCAGCCATACCTCCCGTATCTTAGAAGAATGTTGTTATTGCTTTTGCTGGTGTTTGCTATTGTACAAAATGAAGAGACTTTAATTAAAAATGTCATCTCTTCAGCACATATGCTTTTCTTTCAAGAATATGAATAATTTAATTATATTATCAATTACAAAATGTGCTTCATACAAAAAGTTGTATTTGAATAGATCATTTTAATTAATACTAAATTTTAATGCATGTAATAAAACATCTATTTTTCCAAGACAGAACATGCTGTTGTTCACTGATAAATACGAATACTGATATGGATAAATTAATGTAAAATGAGGATTTAATCTATTAATTACCACTTTCACCAACTGTGGCAGGATTCATTCTTCACCTTTTTGTGGTCTGTTACCTCCTTTTGTCTACTAAGGTTACACGTTATTAATGAAAGCATAGTAAATATCCTTGTACTTTGCAAAGATTGCATTTAGAGCCAAGGCTAGTTTTCCATCTCTGGATGGAAAAAGCAGCAACAAAAATTCACTTAAATAAATGCTTTTTTTCATTGCCTTCTAAGTCTAAAAAAACTTCTCATCTGTCAAAACTGAAAAATAAATTAATTTCAAATATATGAAGATGTAGGAGGAGCTCTGCTACCCTACTGAATTTAGCCTGTGTCTGTCATCTAAAGTGCCTGGGACAGTCTTAGCTTGTGTGGTAATGCACAAAGACAGTGCTTCAAATAATTCCCAAAATCTTCAGGGGAACTTACATATAACAGAGTTAACTCAAGCAAGAAGTGAGCTCTCTTAAATATCCAAAATACAGAAATATTTTGTATGGTTATTTGTTTTGGTTTTTATTCCCAGGTTCAATATAAATTTAATTTTTATTTCATAGGATTGTGTGAACTGAGATAGCTACAACTCTACAAAACCTGTAGAAATTGTGTGGTTTAAACTTGCCTATCACAAACCTCATCATAACAGTCCACATTTTTGGGAGGGGGGGGGTGAAGAGAGAGAGAAATTCAAGCTAACATGCTAAAGAAGGTTGAGGAAGTTGCAGGGAGAATATTCACGCAGGTGGGAAGTGGCCGAGGGGTGCAAAGGCAGCTTACAGACAGCCCCCCTAAATGCCCATGTTTCCATTGCTTTAGACTGCGTACTTCCCTGGGCCTTAGAGAGATTTTGTTTGTATTTAGTAAGGCTTCTCTTAGTCAACAGAGGAGTTCCAGATAATTAAAGACTGATTTGTAGGTGTTTTTCCCAAAAGATCCCAGTACCTGACGGATGAGACTATGGACCATTGGTACCTTGAACTGTGGAGGTAGCTGTACTATCCAAACAGTACAAAGTCACCAGGTACCATCTTCCCTGTCACATCTTGTCCATATGATGCAACAATGGCCAGCCCATCTCTTGCCTTGCTGCCACCCCCTTCCTTCTACAGCACTGGCTCTAATTGTATTTAAAGTACCACAGAGTTAAAACCAACATGAATTTGTGACAAGAATAGTTCACCATTTGCTAGTGGCCCATATAAACAATCTTCTTTTGTATTTTAGGTCAAGATTATTTTTCTTTGTATTCACTGAGTTTTTTAGGCTTTGATATTTGGGATATTTTAACAGTACAGTTCTGATCCTGATATATCCTGAAGGAAGAACTGCAAATATATGTAGATTTAGAAACAATGTTTTGACTAACATTGACATTGGCCATTTTAATGTGATTTTTAAAGATACTGCTGATTTTGTTGCTATTGTTCTAACAACAGTAATAAAGAGAAAGGAAGTGTTCTGTACACAGTGTAGCTGTGAAAGAAGCAGAAAAATACATTGAAATAGGACTATGCCAAAAAAACTTTCTCTGCCACCTTCACACAACGTTATATTGACAACTTCTGATTTCCTTTAGGTTTTACCCAGCAATAAAGGTCATCAATAATCTGTCCCACCTGACAGAAATGGCCAGTGCATGGTAGAACTTGAGCTCTCATCTGACTCATCTGAAATACATTCCACAACAAGTGGCAGCAGTCATCTGCACTGTCCCCAAATTGTTGACAAAGCCCATTTATAGCCCTGTTGCACCTTTGTGTTGACTGAAATGAGTGAATGCTCTGCACTATAAAACACAGGAGAAGAAAGTGAAGGAGTGGAAAGTGGTTCAGAAAACAGGCACAAATATAATAGTGTTTTGGAATTAAGGGGAAGTTTTGCAAAAGACTGGACAGTTGTTTGTTCTGATTCAACTCCAAACAATAATTTCAGATAATATGGTTGCAATTTAAGCAAATATTTCCATATCAGATATGAAGTGCTTTGCAGTGAGGTCCCAGGAAGTGAAAAATCAGCCCTGACTGCTTTGAATGAGCTTAAATGCAAAGCCTAAGAAGAATCTGAGAAAAAGGCAACACAATTCCCCAATAAATATTTTCCCCACCAGAAGGCTTAAATAAAGAGACACACTTTGGCATTTAAAAGAATATAATTTAATGGACAACTGTCAGGTTTAACCCTTTATACATGTCATGACTATTAAATGTATTAAACTATTGATAGGCAAATGAAAAGAACACATAGAAATTACTCTTTAATAGCTTTTATATAAGAAATAATATTAATATCTAATTTCTAGTTCATATCTGAGAATTCCAAACATCCTAATAATATAGTAAATGTTGACTCTTCCTGGGTAAGCAGTTGTGTGTCCTATTTATTCTACATAAGCTATCAATATTGTAATGGTTACAGTCCAGCTAAATTATTAATATACATGTACAAAAATTCTAGGACCAGTTAGATTTAGAAAGAAATTAAGCAGTATAGCTTTGCACATTGTTTCTCTGCCTACAAAAAGCCAAGTTCAGAAGAAAGGAGAAATCAGAATCATAGTTGATTAAAGATACATATATTTCACATAAGTAATTATTAGCTAGAACTTGATTAAGTTAATTAGAGCATTTCTATCAGCTTCAGTGGGTGTTCAGGCCTCTAGTTATGTGCATAAAGTTCTTGTAATGAAAAGTTAGCTTCAGTGGGCTTTAGGAGCAAGCCAAATGAAGATTTTTCTATTAAAAATATGTTCAGCAGATAGCCATAGTTACACCAATACTCTTTTTTACATTCTTAAGCTTTAAATCTCACTTATTAAAAGCTGCATTTAAATAGCAAAAAGACAAAGCATGGAATATAAACTAAGATGTTTATTTGAATTATTCATGGTGATCTGGAAAAATGAATTGATACAGAGAGAATAATAAATGTCCAAAGTGCTGTCATTTTTATTCTTTTCTCTTTTCTAAAAAG
Source organism: Hemiprocne comata (assembly GCA_020745705.1). NCBI lineage: Eukaryota > Metazoa > Chordata > Aves > Apodiformes > Apodidae > Hemiprocne > Hemiprocne comata. The sequence goes on from CM036588.1 coordinate 40,531,447, forward strand.
AAAAAAAAAAAATCTACAGGACTTTGAGTCCTCTTCTGCACCAACCCACTTTCTCTTTGTTGTATATTTCTCTACTCAGCCAAACCGAATGCAGAGATATCAGTGACAAATCGGCCCTGGCTTATCCATTAATACAAAGAAAAACAGAACAACAAAAAAAGACTTTCCTAATACCCTAGAAATTCAGAGAGATTATTTTCTACACTAAAAGGAAAATAATAGCTTTCACTACTTCTAGCTGCTACCTAAAATTCTCACTTATACCTCATTCCCTTTTCTGACAAAACCAAGATCTCCAACCCAGAAGAGCTGCTGAATGCTACCTGCTGCCATTTACATGGAGGTAGAAAAGGTCTACTGTTACGTTTGCTAATGATAACTATTAACTAGATGTAGAAATCATTGGGGAATTTTCTATCCTATCAAAGAGTTTTATCATAACTCTTCTACAAAGAGCAAGATAGTACCCCAACTCTCTCTCTCATATTAGGTGAGAGCATTTAAAATTAATATCTGAAAGACAAGAGCCTAAAGACACTGCAGATTTTGTAACAATTTTTACTCTACATGTTAAGAATGTACTTTAAAGCTGATCACCTATCAGCCAGGGGTGATCACTCATCATTTTTGAGCCATGGTGACAGCCACCAGATGAACTTGTCATTTATTTGTCCCTGATTTTCCTTTCCCATTGAACACTCCGTGAATCCATCTACCACTGCATTCATCCCACCAACATTTGGAGTGTGTGGCAGCCCTGGCCTGATGAGGCTGGCTCTTCAGCAGAAATTACACAGATTCAGGCAGAACTAAGGGAAATGTTACTGCCAATTTATGGAAGGCAGATGAGTTGATCAGTTGATACCATACCAGACCATTATCAAAGTTTCATAAATCACAGTGGAAACTTAAAGTTGGGGTTTATGCTCCCTTTTTGTTTCTGTGGTGAATGGAAATAGAAGTACTACAGCTCATTTTTAATAGCACTGTAGATAGTATGACAGTGGCAAGGAATGCATAAACCTTTTTTTCTCTTAATTTCTGATTTTATTTCTCTAAATGTTCTGGATGAGGTGCTTCCTGATTGAACCTCAACCGTGAGTAAATACAGCTTTAACTGTAGCTTTCAGAGTAGGGCTATGAAGACCTTCCCTTCTTACAACAAACATAAAAGATCAAAGATATTATGGAATAATTTGCAACAGAAATAACCAGGTGGACTTGAAATACAGCATACTGTATAATTATAATTTTAAGGTGCAGCTACAGAATTTAAAATACTTTATCTTTTTTATATTTTTAAAGTTTAATTGTGCCTTAAAATTGTTATATTGAGAGTGAATAACTACAGAACTTTAAGAATTAAAAGAGTACATTTCATAGAATCATAGGGCTTGGAAGGGACCTCTGAAGATCCAACCCCCCTGCTGCAGCAGGAACACCTAGGGCAGATCACACAGGAACATGTCCAGAAAGTCTCCAGAGAAGGAGACTCTACAACCTCCCTGGGCAGCCTGTTCCAGTGCTCCGTCACCCTCACAGTAAAGAACATTTTCTTCATGTTGAGGTGGAACTTCCTGTGTTGCAACTTGGTTCTGTTTCCCCTCATTCTATCACAGGGCACCACTGGAAAGAGATGGGCCTGTTCTTGACATCCACCCTTCACTTATTTATAGATAGTAATAAGGTCCCCTTTTAGTCTTCTTTTCTCAAGACTAAACAGCCTCAGGTCTCTCAGCCTTTCCTCATATGACAGATGTTCCATTCCCTTAATCATCCTCGTAGCCGTCCATTGGACTCCTTCCAGCATATCCCTGTCCCTCTGAAACTGGGGAGCCCAGAACTGGACACAATACTCCAGATGCGGTCTTTCTAGGGCAGAGTAGAGGGGGAGGAGAACCTCCTTTGACCTGCTGGCCACGCTGTTCTTAATGCATCCCAAGATACTATTGGCTCTCTTGGCCACGAGGACTCATTGCTGTCCCATGGATAACTTGTCCACCAGGACCCCAAGGTCCTTCTCCATGGGGCTGCTTTCTAGCAGGTCAACCCCTAATCTATACTGGTGCATGGTGTTTGTACTCCCCAGGTGAAGGACTCTACACTTACTCTTGTTGAACCTCATTAGATTCATCTTTGCCCAGCTCTCTGGTCTGTCTAGATCTCGCTGAATGGCTGCACAGCCTTCAGGTTATCAGCCAATCCTTCTGGCTTTGTATCATCACGAAACTTGCTGAGGATACGCTCTGTCCCCCATCCAGGTCACTGATGAAGATGTTGAATAAGACTGGGCCCAGTATTGACCCCTGGGGAACACCACTAGTCACAGGTCTCCAACTGGACTCTGCGCTGTTGATCACAACGCTCTGGGCTCTATTGTTTAGTTAGTTCTCGATCCATCTATATGTAAAGCTTCTACCAATGGTAGGATGCTATTCCCTACAATCACATCTACCCCATCTTTCCCCTGGCTTCAGAAAACTCTTGTCTGCCTCCTCTCTACCAGTCCATATTAATCAAACCACCCTACTTACCATCTTTCTTATTGCTGAGGCTTCTCTGTTGTTCAGGGCTTGTTCCCTCTCACCATCCTTTTCCCACTTCAGGTGAAATGTTAACTTTGGGAGGCAGAAATGTTTTGAGAAGCAAGATGTGTGTTCTCTTCCTAACTGTATCACTGCCCTTGTTATAAGCAAGCCGTCTTACCTTCCTGCCTGTTCCCTTAACCCCCAGCCAAGTCCCTAAGCTTGAGATTCCAAGTTCCCACTTGAAAAGAGAAATGCTATTCAAAACACTGGGTATACAGCAACATCTATTAGCTTCTTTTGACCAAGCTGGACCGGGAAATCTACTGAGCATGTCTTCCTGCAGACTGAAAGAAAAGATAAATGATCTTGCATGATGTTGAGTATCTTCTGATACAGGGTGAGTGCAGTAACATTTGTTGAAGCCAACAATGAAATCCAGACTTGCAAATCTCTGAGTTTACTTAGCAATTTACAAGATGAGTCACCATATTTCTAATTGTGTAAAGAAAAGAAAAAAGCAAACAACCCAGAAGTTAGCAAATAGTTATTGCTAATATACTTAAATCAGCCATGGGAAGCCAACTAATACCACAAAATGAATAAGAAAATAGTAATGAAAAAAGCCAACAATTAATAAGGCCTACATACCCTTGAAAAAATATAGTAACCTGGGTTTTTTTTGCCCTAAGATGTTACAAAAACTAACATAGACTAAACAACTGATATGAATGCTGATTTATACTAGCCTTTTTTTCGCACTATAACCACACCACAATAACTTTAGAGCTACAGACTTTGCAAATGGTATCCAAGCTGTGCATAGCTCTAACCAAGCAGATATAAAACTAAACAGTTAGAATGGCTATTTACTATCGAACAATAGATACAGAGAAGCTGAAACAATTTATAGAAATACTGCTTACTTTGGGAAAATGCCTCTGCTTTACTCCTAGGCTGGATGGATGAAGTATCAAAGTCTGATTTCCTCAACATACTTGGTAGATAGCAGAAGGCAAACTTCTTAATTTGGCATATGTGAAGTTGTAGCAATCAGAAAAGTCTTTGACTTTGTCCTAAACATTTTTGCTAACCCACATCATCTGTGGAAATTAAGAAGGTGGTTATAGACATGAATGGAAGTAAGTCAGTAGGGATACATGGCATTTATGGCCAGTTACATTTATCAGCATTAAAATCTAGAAAGAGCCAGAAAAAAAGCTGGAAATATGCTGTGATTTCTTGGAATGAAAGCTTCTATCCAGCTTTAATAAAGACATAAAAAATAATGTTAATTTGCTAAATAAGTAAAGGACCAGGTTGAGGTTGTCTTAATAATCCCTGGCATCTGTGAGTTCCAGGAGTCAGAATACAGCCAGGATATGCAACGCTGCCTGAAAAAGTTACAGAAAACCTTGTCAGAAAGCTCACAGGGATTTATATAGCCCCTTGCTGTAAAGCAGGATCAGCTACAGCTGCCTCTCGATCAACTGCTAATGGCTTCTCTGGGTTATGGATTAACTGTGTTGCAAGGCCGGGGACACCTGAAAGGCCCAGTGTGAGCCAGCTCACGTCTGTGAGCAGAAGAGCTGTGGTTGCAGGTCGCTGCCACCCCAGCATGACCCACACCCACCTGGGTCCCCACCCCCCACCATCACTGGTGTCACCAGCCTACTTGCTTCACCATTGCATTCTCGTTGCGTGATCCCAAAGACTACCTTACATGCACTGCCTGTTGGTTTTGGTTGGGTTTTGGGGGTGCCTTTTCTTCCCCCTTTTTGGGTTACTCTTGATGATCAAAAGCCAACTAGGCCCATACATATATGAATGTACCTGATGAAGTGAAATTTCTCTAACAAGAAGATACATTTTGGAGATGTTTTATAGATATAATCCTGCTAGAAGAAGAGTTATGGGAGATGTTAATAATCATTAATGTTGTTATTAAAAAACCTTTTTTCAATGGTCTCCAAATAAGGTTGCCATCCACTCGTATTATGCAACCTTCCTCTTAGCATTTGACTCAGCTGCAAACCAGAGGATAAGCCATTTTGCCCCTATTTGATTCAGTTACTCAAAGAGTTTGAAGGTCAAGTTTTGATGAGTTTGAGCTGAAATAAAAAGTATTACAGCTAGGGTCTGACTTACCTTGGAAATCAGCTACCCACCAGCTTAGTCTTTACCCACCAACTTCAGCCTCTCATGCTTTTCCTTCAAGAGTTCAAAACCATGTTCAGATTAGAAAGTACCTTGCCTAGAATTTTATGAACTTCTCTTGGACATACTAAGCTGGGGAATTAGCTATGATAAATTTTAGATTACATCAAGCCTCTCTCTCATCCTATCTGATTTCATCTATTTTTTACTACAGATTGCAGTGAAATAAACACAGTATTTTCAGTTTTATATTTTAATATTTAAAATCTTATCATTATGCAGTGCTATGAAAAGCATTGTAGATGCTGATCTAATCCATCTACTTTTCTGGTGGCCAGATTTTCTGTAATAAAAATGCAAAAAATCCATAGAATGACATACCAGTTTAAAAGACTTCTACTTTTCTTTTGTAAAGTGAGAGCAAATTGTATTTCCTCGCTAACTGTGCTTATTTGTTAAAAATACTTTATTTCTGCCAGAAGCTAAAACCAACGTGACTTTCAGTATGATCAATTTAAATATAAAATTGTATTTCTAGATATAGCAGTTATTTATCCTAATATGGTCCTGGTAGATAGTCTTAAATCGATATTTACTCCCTAGTTCTTTAACTTTCCGATTTTTAAGATATATATTATAAAATATTCAGCTCTGAAAAAAATCCTTAGGTTGAATGCACAACAATTTCAGTGATTTAAGTGAAATGTGAAGAACTGCACCTGCAAATGGCCCGTCCTTTTAATTTATAACTTATTTATAATTTTTATTCATACATAGTTTCTAAATACATGAAAAAGCATGCACAATTAAAGTAATCCTGCAATTGTATTTTAAAATCACTTATGCAGTTGCTCTGAGGCCATTAAAAAAGCAAGTCCTTTTACTTTTATGTTCCCTATAAGCAATCACAGATGTATTAGGAAAAAGCTACAAACAAGTTTTCCTGTCAGTTATTCTGGACTTAAATTTTTAACTACTGAGCTGTCCCAAGCTAGTGATTCAATGAGAGGGAAAGCTTATAGGGCTGATAAAAAACCCAGCAGAGACTACCTGATGGGTTTATTTATTATGAACTGGCTCAAAACAATTCTTAAAAAAGATTGTTTCTATTAAAATGAATTCTCATACTCACTTTGCCAATTTCCCACTATTTTCCATTTAAGGGTTTTGAAACACCTTGCAGCTACTAATGTAATAGTCCATGGTATCTCTGTGAAGAGAGAAATTATTCTCATGTGTTTTAGACTGATTCAGCACCACTTGTATTAGTGGCAGGTTTCATCTTGATCCTTTTTTTCTGGGAGTAGAGATTGCTCATGTGTGTAACCTGTTTTCGAAAGAGTTTATGTCAAGAGACTGCTACAAAGGAGAGACAAACGATCTCAACAGACTGAAGAATAAAAAAGGAATTTAATGTGCAACAAAGACACAATGAGCCACAGAAAAGAAAAAGAAAAAAAAAAGTGTAGAAAAAAAGTATCACTTTAGTATTAAAGAAGCACCAATGTTGCCAAAATTCAGACATACATAAAGACTTCCCACTATATATCAGCACAGTAGAAACAATCTTTTGAAATGAAAACATTTTGATACTTTATTTAGTGTTGGTGGGGGTGGAGGGAAGATGTTTTTTATTTTTGGTAGTATACATGTTATCTTCACCTATGTCATAAAATGAAATCTGTGTTTCAGTTGTCATTATTGTGAATATCGGACTTATCAGGAGATTTATGCTGAACACCTATTTCTCTCATGGGGAGATTTATCAGTAGGAAGGGGAGTGAGTACATCAGAACAGGACTGAGGAATTAGTGAAGGGGGTAGTAGTTTTCTTATAGCACTGTGAGCAAAAGCTTCACATTATGCAATGACCAAGAAAGCTACACAGCTCCACTCAGTTACTGCTGCAATTTCATCCAGCCTCAATGTGGCTTTGATACAACACTAACATCACAGGAAAACAAGCCCAGGAAATTTCAGATGCTACAGCCATTTCAGATGCTATCAGAATGCTTTTCTTCCTCCTATAGTTGTACTCAGCAGTATTTACTAATCTGTTTCTAGGGAAAATTAAGAGATGGATTTCACTTCAGTAGCTGAATCTACTTACTCCTAAGCTATTTGGATCAGTAGACCCCTTAATAAATCAAGAGGCAGCAAGAAGCAGCAGCTAGTGAATTTCCCTGTAAGGAATATCCCTGGGGAAAGCAGGGATATTCACTTTCCCTGTGAAGTCTCAGATATCAGATTTGCTGATTTCCAAGGAGTACCTCATTGTCCCTTTGGGCTCTTCTCAGGTTTGGGGCAGGAGCATTCTCTACCTTTCCTGTTGAATCTGTGCCACTGTGCAATGAAAGTATTTAGATTCCTGGGGCCAGAAAAGGGAAACACAAGCACACGCACAAGGAGTTTGTGACTTGTACCTAAAGGGCAAGGCATAAGTAGACAAAAATTTTAAATTTTGGTCCTTGTTCCATAAGTATTTCCAACTTTCCTCCCTTACATGCAGCTATCACTGGGGAGACAGTCTATGAAGCAGGGTGCTAATCCTGTTCACAGCTGAAGCCTCTCTCATTTGGCAGTCAGCTAAAAAGTTTACTCTCTTTTTCTCAGGGCCCTAGAACATTCTTATCTAAGCTGTCCATAGCTGTCCTCTTCATCTGTTTTTTGTACTGCTTCTAGCGCTTCTTTGTTCATTCCCACACAGGCAAACAGGCACAGTAGGTCCAATGAATTCTTTGTGCATTGAGTATACTGCACATCAGTACAGTACATGACTGGTAGGTCTGGCATGTCTGGGAAATATTGAACCGCCTGTGCATGCAATCCAACATGTCTGGGATTTCCATGCTGGCTATGTTCACAAGTCCTGGAAAAATACCTACATATTTTTCATAGACCAGTTCATTTTTCCACATGAAGGGATTAGTACACTGTAATCAGTTCACTTTTCATCTTTTGATAAACTAAGCTTATTGAACTCAAGCCTCTGATCATGTATTGTATTGTGCAGCATCCTCGCTAGCACTGAAATCACTTTTGTGTTTCCTTTCTGCCCAATCTTGGGTTTGTGAGCAGTGTTTTAAAAAATACAGCTACAGGAACTGTGTGCCTCATGCAAAAAGCAATTTCAGCGACTCTATACATAGAAGGTAAAACCCCTTCACGCGCCTCGTCAGTAAAAGACATGACCAAAAGGCAGTGTTTCCAGTTCGTAGGAAACAATGTTTTTACAAACTGCTCTCATCCAAAACACAGTGGGTTTTTTTGGTGGAAACTTCTGGTGAATCAAAAATACTCTGACCCCTGCAGGTGCTTCAGCAAACTGACACGAGAGGGCTGAGGCTGAAGGAAGAACCTGCATTTTTGAGGAACCAGTACAAAATTCTTGCTTAGTGTGCTGCTCTACCCAGGAGTATCGTCCATTTGCTGTAACATTCAGAGTTTAAATGGTTGTCGAATATGACCTTCAGGGTTCTCTCCTGACTTAAAGCTTTCCAGAGCACAGGAACACACAGTGGTTTTGGTTGTTCTCAGAGGTATGCACCAGGTTTGTTTACACCAAAACACGGTGCCTTTAATGAGATCAGCTTGTTATTTACTCTCAAAAATCTATTAAAAAATGTAGCACAGTATCAGATCAAACACTGATGCCCAGCAGATGGCTGCTTCTCATTGTCCATTTGTTGTTGAGATATGTTAGCTGAATGGCCCTCATCTATGAAACGTATGCTGTATTGATAGTATTTTATCACAACAATGACGTTTCACCGAAAACCAGAAAATTACCTTGCAAACTACTGCAGCCAACTAAAAAATTGGTAGCTCTTGATTCTACAATTTAGTTTAAGTTCAGGATGGATCAGAATACAGTCAGCTATTCTGATATGATAAAAACATTATTATTTTAAATAATGCTTTCCTTTAGACAAATAGGGAAATTATTTATTTTTCAGCATCTTATTACACAGCTGGTACTGTTTCCATTAGTAATGGGCCTGTGCTAGTAACTGGGAACCTTTGCTTACTGGTAGGCACTTAGGCTGGATTGAACGACAGGGAATTACAGTGCTTTTCAAAACACAACAAAAAGGTACGTTACTGTTGACAAAGCTTTATGCTATAGTTTCTTCTGTTACTGGTGGCAACTTGTCCTTTGCCTTGCTAATGAGGAGTTTTGCCCTCACACAGCAGCTCCTCCATTGACACAAGAACGGCTTCTTTCTGTTAAAGCAGATGAGCGTGTGGGACTGGAGAAACTGTAGAGGCCATACTTTGGCACTCTCTGTAATAACCCACAGTAAGTTTCCAGAACCTGTCTCCTAACATTTCCCACATCCCTGGCACCACTAGACGCAACCGAAAACTTCCCAAAGGCCGGGGACCGTGCAGCGGCCACAGCCCCACCTGCCGAGTAAACGCCTTCCTTTTCTCCATCGCCACAGCTTCAGGCGTTTGGTCCCGGAGCTTCCTTTGGACCCTAGGCAGGGAGTGACACGGCCGCGCCGGATCCTGCTTTTCGGGTATACCGAGGGGTTTGCCCCTATGAAGCCAACGGCATCCCGGTTCCCTGCGGTTACCGAGCGGAGACAAGTCTGCGGTTTGCCTTTCGGCAACGCCGTTTATCTTGTTTTCCCTCCGATCGCTCCTTCGTCCCGGCTCGGGGCAGGCGGCTCCCTCCCGCCACATTCCATCGGAGCGAGCGGGGTGCCGAGCGCTGGCGCTGGCCGGCCCTCCGGGGGCGCCGCCGGGCCTCCCGCGCTGCCGAACAGCGACTGGCTCCTGCCCCCGCCGCTGGGCCCAGCGCGGCAGCGCCGCCGCAACTGCACCTCCCGCTCCCGGCCTTCCCCGTGCCGCGCTCCACCAGTGCTACCCAGCACCGGCACCGGGCGCCAGCAGGGCCGCGGCTGCCCGCCCTGCGTCGCTGCCCCAGCACGCCGGCCGGCTCTGGGCAGCGACGGCAGCCGCTCGGCAAAGACAAGGGCCGGTAGCCGCGGCCGGCCAGCGAAGACCACTAGCCGGCCCGGGGGCGATTTTGGGTGCCGAGGTCCAAGGGCGAGCTGAGGCACCTCCACTTGTTTACAAGCGGGCGGCGGGGCGGTCTGGGACAGTGCTCCGCCGCCCCTGTTGTTACAGCGGGCCAGCAGCAGTTAGGGGTGGCAGCACAGACCCTCCCGCTCCTGCCGAGCGGGTCACTCTCGGCTCCGCAGCCGCGGGGCACCTGGCGGGGATCGGGGGCCCGGCTGCGGTGACGGGACGAGACGGGGAGCGGAGCTGACGGCTCTCCCGCTCCGTGGCGCAGGGAATGAAAGTGCGGTGAGACGCTCCCTGTCCCGGATCCCCGCGCCCCTCGAGGGGGCAGGCGGAGGAAAAAGAGGAGGACACTCTCGCCTCCGCTGCCGGGGACAAGGCCCCTTTGGAGACACCCTCCTCAGTTGCTCTGCTGTGGCTGCGCCCTTCGCGGGGCCCTCTTCCTCCCCACCCTCGGTGTCCCCCGCTGGCAGAGGTGTCTCCCAGGCCGACGTTGGGCCGTCCCCGGGATCTGGCGCCGCCGCTTCGTTCGGCGCTCTAAACCCCGGGCTTGGGGGAGGGGAGGGCGGGGGGGAGGCGGCGGCAGCCGCCGTGGGGCCCAAGCTACTCCTCGCCTCCGCTGCGTCGCTCCCCAACCCCAGGATCTGGGGTTGCGGGGGGAGTTGAGGGGGGGCGGAGGAGCGGGAGAAGGAGTGGGCGGGGCCATCCTGGGCGGCATCCAATGAGGAGGCGCGACTAGGCAGCCGGGGCAAGGCGAAGGCGATCACCGCCCAATGGGGGAAGGGCAGAGGGCGTACTGGGAGCGGGGCGAGTAGCAGGCAGGAGGCGAGTCGCGGGTCGGGCAGCGAGCGGAGCAGAGCCAGTTGCAGCCGTCTCGCCCAGGAGTTCACTCGCAGCTGCTCAGGCGCGAGGCACCGCGCAGTCGGCGTGGACGGTGCGGCAGGACCAGGATCCGAGGGACGAACGGACTGACGGACGCCGTTTCCCACAGGGGGCAGCGGGCGGAGCCACCGCCGCCGCCCGGAGGAGAAGTTTGGCTGAAGGGGCCGCCGCCGCCGCCGCGAGAGGAAACTTTCCTCGGGGGTCCAGAGGCAGGGGCGGCGGGAAGGAGCCGCGGCACGCTTGGGTCCGCCGCCCGGCGAGGGGGCTTCGGAGAGGCTCCCCCCGGCCCAGGCCGGGCTGCGGCGGCCGGGATGTACCTGGCAGCGGTCTCGGCGGGGAGGAGACGCCCGGCCGGAGACGGCGGCTGGCACCTGGCGGCGACGGGGTGGCTGTTCCTGCTGGCCCTGCTGCTGGGCGAGTCGGGGACGCGGGCTCTGGTCTGCTTACCCTGCGACGAATCCAAATGCGAAGAACCGAAGAGCTGCCCCGGTAGCATCGTGCTAGGGATCTGCCGTTGCTGTTTCATGTGCGCTCGGCAACGTAATGAAAGCTGCGGAGGAGTCTACGGGCTGCACGGAGCTTGCGACCTGGGGTTGCGCTGTGTCATCCGACCTCCGCTCAACGGGGACTCCATCACCGAGTACGAAGTGGGCGTCTGTGAAGGTGAGAGGCGGCGGGACATCATCCATCCATCCATCCATCCATTCCCCGGGTGGGGGTACCCGCGGGCGGTGGCGAGGGAACGCGCCGGTGCACCCTCCTTCAGTCCCTGCCGCCCGCTTGTCCGATCCGATCCGAACCGCGAGCGTGTCTTGTAAGCTTTCCTCCCTCAACCCCCCTGTTTAAAACTTTTACGTTTCATTTGCTTAGCCTAAACTTCCCTCTCCATAGCACTTCACCGGTTTGTTAATAGCTAATACGAACTGATGCCCGAGGAAAATTCCTTGATAAAAGAAAGGTTTGGCAGATGGTAATCTGCGGAGGTCAGTCGTGCGCACACATGATGCCTGTTCCGGATTGCCTCCTCTGTAAGGAAACACAAAGGCTGATCATCTGTTGTCAAATTTTCCTTCCTGTTCCTGTCACTTATTATCTCCCTGCCGGTCCCATTTAGTGTATGATGGTAAGGGATGCCTTTTTCCCTGCTGGAGCATCAAGGGGGAGGGAGGAATCTCTACGGCAGAACTCCTAAGTCACTTCTGTTTCCTGCAGCCTGCTTGTGAGGTGATTAGTAGCTATGAACTGCAAGAGGACTTCACCATCCCCCCTTCAAATTCAGTATCTGTCAGAGTCCCTCAGATTTATTTTTTCACATATATAACTTAACAAAAGGCCAAAGACAAAATTTTAGAATCTTTTTGTCTTTTCCATCCAGCTCCCTTTTCCTCCAAGTTGAGAGAAAACATGGCGCTGTAAAGAGGTTACAAATAACCACTAGTTTGGGATATGTATAAATGTATGTGAGTCTGGGAGCGGGAGCTTCGACAATTCTGGAAAAGGAGCGGGAGGCGGTCTCCCCTCGGCGGGTAGAGGGCAGCAGAAAGTCCAGAGAGCTGGGGAGGCAGCATCTGTCCAAAAAAACTTGCATTTAAAATGATGCACTTTTAAGAGCGAGCTAAACCCAGTCATTTTTAGTGGGCAGCTGACCTTTGTTCCTGCGCTCCTCGTTTAAAACTCCAATTGCCTCTCTTACGAATAAACTGCAAACCACAGCAAAGCAGAGCAGTGTGTCCTGCCTGTACTGTAACCGATGCCATCAGCCTCTGCAGTTGTTGGCTTGGGTAGGACCAGCTCCAGGGTTAAAAGCTCTGTTGTTAAACAATTAAAAATGGACCTAAAATACTTTGAAGACCTTGGTTGAGACCACGTTGCTGAATGTTGTAGTTTCTCTCTTACTATTTTTAATCATGTGCTGGAACAGTTCTCTTAAATAGAAAAGTAGAACTAAAGAGGGAAAAGGTACTTCAAAAACCTACTTAGTTTTGGATGAGTTTCTCTTGTTGCATGTTTTCAAGTAAAACCTTGGCTTAAATAGCTCCCTGTCCCGCCCCCTGATTAAAGGAACTAAAAGCCTGCAGTCATTAAATGCCTTAATGTTCCCACTCCCTTACTGTATCGCAGTAGGGACGTCTCTGGCAGTATAGGAGTATTTCATTCCTTTGAAGTGATGCAATCTGTACGTTGCTGTAGTTCAACTCGTAACACGTCCCATCTACTGTTGAAAATAGTATGAAGCATTTGTTGGCAAGATTGCATTTCAATTAGCGTTGTGGTTAGGAACTAGTTCCAGCTGTCCCTATAGGAATAGCCGGGGAGATAAGTTATCTATTTAATTTTCATTCTCGTAAATGAAAAGCAACTGAGCTGAACTGTCAGCCTTATAAATAGTCCTGGAATACTATTATTGAATTCTCAGGCAACTGCCTCTTTCTAAGCAGTAGAAGTAATGTAGTTCTTCGTGGTGTGTGTTGTGCATGAGAGGTGGCAGCGAGGAAGAAGGGGGACTTGATGTACTACCTCTGATCACTGAAATGAGGCTGATCGCCTCAGTTATTTTGATTGTTGTGACCTGAACAGTTATGAATTTTACAGGGACATGTGCAACAGGCTAGACTAGACTGGTGATGCCTGATCTGCGAGTAGTACTAAGTCGTGCCTTTATCCATTAACGGAATAAAGGCTACTTTAAAAAATCCTGTCTACTGCGAGTGCAAACCCTTTCCTACCCCAGTTCAGAGAGGAGGAAATGAAAATGACTTACGGAACTGTGTGAGTAGAAATTTATATTTTTACTTTCCTTCCTGTCTCTAGCCTTTTCTTCCACTGCAATTTTTTACACTGAAATGACCCCTGCTGGCTACAGTTATAAGCATATTTTTTAATAATTTTTGAAGCTTCAGCAGTGTCTTATTTCACAGTATCAACACATTCTAGGCTATAGAAAACTTTAGGAGCTAGAATTGCAGCAGGTAGAAATGCTTGTCTGTTAACTTAGTATTTAATGTACTCTGCAAAAGTGAACTCTTTAAGATCTTTTGGAGAGGTCTCTGTGGCATCTGTCAGTGGTAGCCTCTTTCTGAAACTGGAAATGGAGCAGTCTTTGTTAAACCAATGTTTATTTATTAAATCTGTTGCTAATACTAAGTTCTTCTATTCATCCTTCTAAAACCTGAAAGAAGTCCTTATTCATCTCATTGCCTTAACTGTTCTGTTCTAAGGTTCAGTTTATGGCTTCATCCTGAAGGATGGGAATGCAGTGCCTGAATGCAATTTTATTTTTGGTAAAGAATAATTCTGAGGTCTGCTTCCCCCTGGCACAGGTGGATACTTTTCCTGAAGGCCAACCTTGAGAGAGAGACTTTTAACAACTCCAGCCTGTTTGTTGGCTTTACAGAGATGCTGCCAGATTGGTTCAATGAGATACTGAGATCCTAGAGCCCCTTCCAAATGCTTTTAGTATTGAGAAATTTTGAGCTCAAAGCAGGGACTGCACTTGCTTTTTGTCTCTGGAGGTAGACCTAGAGCCATCTCCTAATTGGGCTGGGGGGAAACACGTTTGTGTTGACTTCTGCAGCAGTCCAGCTGGGCAGGGCTCCTGGCTTCTTGGGAAATGGAAATTTCTGCCAAAGAAATTCTGTTGCTCTGCAAAGGCATTTCTTGACATGATTCTTTTCTTGCCTCTGTCTCAACACTTCCTCAGTTTCTTAGATGAAGAGGCCTCGAGTGCTTTGCTAAACTCCTAAGGTGTAACAGCAGCATGTGGAATAATGCTGAAAATGACCTGATATTATTTTTAGCTGTAATAGAAACATAACTTAAGTTTTTGTGGTGTCTGTGTACTTGAAACGCAAAGTTAACAGAACTGCTAGTTTTACTGTGTCCTTAGGTTCCTTTGAGAATAACTTGCGTATGAGCTAGCCTCTAGGTAGCTGGTGAAAGAATGTATTTCTGCTCCAGTAGTTTATCAATAACATGTAGTACTTCATTTGTTTTAGATTCTTGTTTTGGTTTTGTTGGAGTTTGGCATTGTGTTGTTTGGGGTTTTTTGTTGGTTTTGGGGTTTTTTGGGGAGGGGTTGTACAGTTATTGCTATATTCTTTTTGCCCACTGTCATTAATTTAAGGCTTGCCTTGAGGCTTGTTTGCCTAGCAGGTCACTTCTGAGCTGAGGTTCCTTCAGGACCAGGAGAAAGCTACTGTAGCAGATTTTAGGCAAGTATCAGGAAGCATGTGCATTTTATCTTCTAGGATAATAGTAGAAGCTTGCCCTACTGGGACTAGTCCTAGTCTCTTCTATTGAACTGTAGCTTTTTGGGAGCTGGGAGCATTACGGTCTGTCTGACTCCTCGTTGGGACAGGTGAGCAGAGCTTACTTGTTCCCTGCGACACACCTTTAAGCCTACTGTGAACTAACTGTCCTCCCCTAGAAACACGTAATAGAGTATGATATGTAAGGGCACATGTATGTAATCAAAGCACAATGAAACTGGAGCTGTTTAGAAGAAATTAAATATTAAAGCTCAGGGTTTTTCAGAACAGGGAGGAGGAGAGAGGTAAGTTGTTTTGGTTTTGTTCAGGCATCAGTTTACACATATACTAACAGAGTTCTCTTTTGCTTTTGTGAAGTAAGAACAGCTTGCTTACAATTGGTAGTATTTACAACTTGCTAGTATTTTTACCACAGGTGATGGTGCTGATTGTAACTTCTGTAGGTAGTACCCTTGGGAGAACCTTTTTTTCAGTTTTTTTGGTCTCATGCTGTGTATCTAATGGATCAGTGGACGCAAAGATTGAAACATGATGCTTTTTTTCCTGAGAGATTGCTATACAACATACTTGGCTTCTTGCCTGTGGTGCAGTCCAGAAAGCTAAAGATCAGGTAGTTTGCTTTGAGTATGAGTTACTGACTTTCAAGTGATTGAGAAGTGGCATGCTTGTTAGTGTCTGTTTGAACAGAGTTGCCCAGATTTCTTAACTGTTTTTCTTGCTCTGTTATGTAGTGAATGGCAGTAGAAATGTCCAAATAGTTCTCATGTCCGCATGTGTACAGGGAACTTCCTCCAGTAACATGAAGTATTAGAAGTTAACATCTAGTTATGGACTTAATACTGATTAAGTGGTGCATCAAGTGATTGTTAGCATGAAGACAGTCAAAATACTTGGTTCAAAGACTGTCAGCAATCCAGACTACTGGGGAAAAAAACTGAAAAATTGTTCATGGTGTGAAAAATAAATTATCAGAAAAATTACTGAACTTGTGAAACTGCAATGAGAAGTAATACTTTGATGGCACATGTTCCGCTTCTGATATGCTAGTCTTGACCAAAATTAACACTACTTTCCCCCCACCCCCCAGAAAGCACTTGCTAGGTGCACACTGACTTCTTATGCACAGGCTGGATAATTTGTAAGCTATTTCTACTTGGACTTGTGTCAATGCTGAAATCTCGACATCAATAAGAACGTGTAATTTGGAGTGTGGCATGGAATTTGCATTAGATCAGGTGCTCATTTGACTTGGAAATAGTTTCCTTTCTATTTCTGGGCATCATGTTTCAATTTTAAAAACCACTTGTTTCCAATATTTCAAGAAAAATTAATGGAAAAATCTAACAGATATGAGGAGGGGTATTGATGCAGGAATTCGTAGGTTTTTACTGTTGTGGTTCAGCACAGTTTAAAACTAGCAATCTCCTCATGAGTGACTAAATCTCTTAAATCCTGTTAAGAGGAATACTTTTATTTATTTCTACATTTTAAAACCATTTGATCTCACAATACAGCAAGTCAAGCATCCTCTGCTGATGTGAATTTCTCCCCACAGAAAATGGGTATTTCATCAGGTTCCTCAAAATCGTGCTGCTTATAAAGATTTATTTTTTTAAACTACCTTCAGACTTGTCAGTAATTTCTGCACCCCAGGCATGCTTGCTGTTTTAAGTACCCTCTAGCTGATTCAAAAATACTTGCATAATTTAACTTCTTGCATAGTACTTAGTCGACCAAAATGTCATTTGACCGACAGGCGTATTATGCAATAATTAATCCATTAATAGGGTTAAAAAATGCCTTTTTCTTCCCCTCCTTCCTTTGTACCCCCCTAAACGATTCTTCATCTTAATGAGTAAAGTTCATAGCATCTTGCAGATAGACCAAATGTTTTAATGAATTAAATACTTTGTAGAAGTGACCTATTAAATGTCTCTTGTGATTTATAAACTGCTTTCATTTGAGAATGCATTTAATCCACAGGGAACATAAGCTTGGAAATAGTGAATTCAGGGGTTTGCCTGAGACTTCAGGTAACACTTAGTTGCGTAGTTTGACAGTCTTACGTTTTTAACTCTGGGTTTTGGTATGTGTGCATGCAATTTGTAAAATTATTAATACTGATGTAGAAAGCTTATGTATATGAAGAAACTTAGCAATATAAACGAAGGTGGAAAGATAACTTTGTTTAAAGACTTACCTAGATTAAATTCCACATGAGCATATGGATTAAAAGATGGTCCCTGTGAGACCTCTACTCTAAACAGACTAGTTGGGCCATGTTTGGAAGAAGTAAGGCCTTAGTAATGTATCGAGATGAATGGAAGCAGTTCACACCCTTACCAGACGTAGTATTCAGTCCCCAGCAGCTTTCACTTATACTGGGGACTTAACTTCAGAAAATGCAAATCATGTTAACAAGCTTGGGTCAGAGTGTACAAGTCTTTCAATAAGAAAACAAACAGGAGAGTTTAGGGTTGTGGACAGGAGGAAAAGCACTGGCTCACTGGCACATACCCATTCCAGTGTTCTTGCTCATTTCCAAGACTTTAAGCCTTATATAGCCAGCTACCTTGATACTGATAGGCTTTGGGTGGTTTTTTCTCTTGTGTTGTGGCATTCCAAAATCTTTGCCCTTTGACCAGTTCGTAGTCACCTCCACCATGCCTGGGTGATTTGGGCCCCCTATTTGAGCTCACTGTGTTATCAGGGCCATCCACATGATCCAGGTGGCATCGGTGGCATGGTGTGTGGGTAAGTCCCTCCCTTTATACATCCATTCCAGGACTGGCAGTCGAGGTGCTAGGAGGAGCGTTGCTTCCGTACCAATTACCTCAGAAGCAGCTCATACTCCTTCATAGGCAGCTAATATCTCTCTTTCACTTTGGGTGTAATTGGCTTCTGAGCCTTTATACTGCCGGCTCCAAAATCCTCATGAGCAAGCTCAGGATATGTGGGATAAAAGAATGGACAGTGAGATGGATTAAGAACTGGCTACACAGTAGAGCCCAAAAAGTGGTGATCAATCGTGCAAAGTCCAGCTGGAGACCTGTAACTACTGGAGTCCCTCAGGGATCAGTGCTGGGTCCAGTCCTGTTCAACATCTTTATCAATGACCTTGATCTTGGGACAGAGTGTCTTCTCAGCAAGTTTGCTGATGACACAAAGCTGGGAAGACTGGCTGATTCACCTGAAGTTTGTGCAGCCATCCAGCAAGATTTGGACAGGCTGGAAAGCTGGGCAAAGAGGAATTTAATGAGGTTCAATAACACCAAATGCAGAGTTGTGCAGCAGGAATGAAACAACAAAATGCACCAGTACGGGTTGGGAGGTGATCTGCTAGAGAGCAGCTCCGTGGAGAAGGACCTTGGAGTCCTGGTAGACAACAAGTTCTCCATGGGGCAACAATGTGCCCTTGTGGCCAAGAAGGCCAGTGGTATCTTGGGGTGCATTAAGAGGAGTGTCTCCAGCAGATCGCAGGAGGTTCTCCTCCTCCTCTACTTGACACTGATGAGACCCCACTTGGAGTATTGTGTCCAGTTCTGGGCTCCCCAGTTCAAGAGGGACAGGGATTTACTTGAGAGAGTCCAACAAAGGGCTATGAGGATGATTAAGGGACTGGAAGACCTGCCTTATGAGGAAAGGATGAGAGACCTGGGGCTATTTAGTCTAGAGAAGAGAAGACTGAGGGGGGATCTAATTAATGTCTATAAATACATGAGGGCTGGGTGTCAAGAAGGCAGAGATGACCTCTTTTCACTTGTGCCCTGTGGTAGGACAAGGGGCAGTGGATTCAAACTCAAACACAGGAAGTTTCATCTCAACATGAGGAAGAACATCTTTACTGTGAGGGTTACAGAGCACAGGAGCAGGCTCCTTAGAGAGGTTGTGGAGTCTCCTTCTTTGGAGACTTTCAAGGCCTCTCTGGATGCCTTTCTGAGTGATCTGCCCTAGTTTGTGATCTGCCCTTGTTTCTGTGGTGTGTGGGGTTTGCTTGTTGCTTTTTTTTTTTTTTTTTTTTTTTTTTTTCCTGTCTCAGTCCTGCTCTGGCAGGGGGGTTGGACTCGATGATCTTCAGAGGTCCCTTCCAGCCCTAACATTCTGTGATTCTATGATTCTGTGGGTTTTTTTTGGTTGGTTGGTTAGTTTTTTAATTAGTGAAAAATCTAAGAAGTGTAATGTTTCTGAATCAGAGAGAGCCCATTCTGTTGAGTCACTTATCCTTGAAACAAATTAAACTTGAGGGTTTTGCTGCAGCCTGTGTTGTGCTCTGGTAAGGAGCTTTTTCAGAAAAGCTGGATGTATGCATGTGGAGGTGTTTTTCCCCCTCACTGATGGGCTGTTAATGAAAAGCTGGGGTGATACTGATAATGGTATTACATGTGCTACTGTAAAATGTACTGCTTTGATAATGGAAAGACTCAAGTTGGTATCTATCTTAGTTTTTAGAAAAAAGGAAAAAGCCTTGATGCTAATTCCAAATCCCAAGATATGTAGAGTTTTTCCTGTAGTCTTCTGTGACTAAGAAATTGAGTGTAATTCCTCTGATTCATCCCTGTAGTTCAGATGTTCAGTGATGCTGCGTTACTGACTTGGGGGGACTAGTGGCAAAAGGTTTATGGTATTTGGTTTCTTATAGTAGTGTGGACTGTTCTTGATTGTTCTTTTCATAGCCCTGTTCCAGAATTTGTCATAGGCAAAACTTTTCCTACTCCTGTCAGCTTTGGTTCTGCTGAGCAAGTTCAGCAAGCTGCCAGCCTGCTACTTGTTTGCAGGGAAGCTGATGTGTGCTGATTTACCTGCAGGCTTCTGCAGTGTGTGGGTCTAGTGTGCTACTTGGGGGGAAAAAAAAGAAAAATTGGAATTTTAGCTTCCTTTGGAAAAATGGGTTTGAAGGTTTGGCCCTTTCCTGGAGCTTTAGCAAATATTTTATTTAAAGAGTTTTCTAGAGCCAGAGGAAAAATCTGCTAGGACAGCTGAAACACTGCTGTCGTGCTCATTCTAATCAGGGAAGTACTGGCAGAGCCTGTGTCTGACCAATTAAACTTTGGGATGCTGTGTAATATTTTCAGTCAACTATTTACAAACAAGACATGATTCTGGTCACAAGACTGAAATAACTTCTTTGCAAATCTTTTTTTTTTTTTTTTTCAGGTGCTTAAATGTCTACTGGTCAGACTTCAGAACTAATTATCTCTCATTTCAGAAATACCATTTAGTCTTGTTGGGGAGAACCCTAATAGTGAAAGTCTTAAAATACAAACAAAAGCCAAACAAAACCCCCAAAATACTAAAAAAAAAGAAAAAAAGAGGGAGTTAGCTGGAGAACTCAGTATTGCAGACAGTGTGGGCAAGAGAAAACTTTAAAAACTGAAATAGTTGTCCATGTCACATGCTTCACTTAATGCTTCCATTTATCTCCTTGCTTTTCTCACAGCTTTGGTGGAGTTTCTGATAATTGAGTGGAAAGCTGGTTTGTTTAAATACTTGCCGCATTCCTTAGTATGAAATAACTGCCTTGAGACACACAGAGGGCTGATGCAGTGGAAATCTTTTCATGCTGTATTGGGGATTTGATTACCTAAACTACATGCTCTGGTTTGAAGAAGGTAAAGCAGGCAGTCAAATTTGAGACAAGACTTACATGTATGGTGTTCCTGAGGTATCTAAATGTTAGGGTACAATTTTGCTTTCTAGCTTTTACTAGAATTATTATCAGGAAGCTGCAAAGCCCTTTTGTACTGACATGCATACCATGTGAAGGTTTGATCTTGGAAAGTGGACCCTTTCAAAGGGTGGAAAAAGTGCCTTAAATAAACTCTGTGTCTTACCGTTAAAGTCTCTATCAGCTCTTGTCACCAATTCATGACTTCACTGAAGGAATAGGTTGTGACAGGGGAGAGGATTGAAGCCAGTACATGAGCTCAAAGTCACTTCAAGGCTAGCCTTCCCTTCTGCTGGTTTTCAAGGTCTGGGGCTGGGTTTCAAGCATTCTTCAGTGGTGATTAGTCATTTCTATTGTTCAGCTCCTCCAAAACATGAATTTCCGTTCCATCATTCTTTTTTCCTGTTCAAAGAGAAGCCAAAGCCTACTGGCAAGAAGTATTTCCTTTTTTTTTAATTTTAGAAAGTCTGCAGAATCTTTTCAGAGTTTCACTGATTTGAAAATGCTGTTGTGTATACCAGTGTACTGGAGTGGTGAGGCTCAGCCCTTGGGTCTGGTTTGTTGGAGAAGCTTCTGAAGGGTTCCTGCCACTTCTCAGAGGGCAACACCAGTGTCATTAAGGATCACTTCTGTGTCACTGTGAAACCAGTTCCTCCTCCTTCAAATGCAGGATTTGAAAGGATGCAAGAGTGTGTAAGATGTGACTTTGACTGTTTCACTTTCAGAATAGCAATTTATTTGATGGTCTCTCTGCTCTTTCAGCATCCTGAGAACCTGTCTGTCAGTCTTTAAAAAGGCAGAAGTAGCTGAGTAACATGCTGCAGTTAATGTAAATTATGAAAATTCACTCAAGACACTCCAGTTATGTTTACCCACTCACCCTTGAACTCTAATTTAAGATTATTGTGGGTTCAAGGCTTGTATGTTAATTTTCAACAGTGATACTTCAGTGATTACTTCAATGTGTTGCTTGCTGGTTTGAGGTGATGGATCATCTTTATAAATGGTGAAGGAGAATAGTACATGGTTTTCCAAAAAATAGCTGATATTCATTAAATATCCAGAAAGGAAGAGAAGGGTTGGGGCACAAAAAAGAAGATTCTAGGGCAGGCAGGAGGAATTCAGAACTTGAAGGAAGGGAAAGCAAAAATGTAAGCAACGGATAAAGGAGTCTCTGAAAAGGTCCTTTCTTGTACATTTACTTGCACCTATTTTGAGGTAATTCTTTGCATATGGGGACAATAAATGTAACTATAATAAGCTATTGTGTACTTTAAAAATAAGGCTTCAAGGCAGTTTCTTGTAGTTGCATCCTTTTCTGGAAACACAAGCAGCTCTTCAGGTGAAGATGACATACCTGCTTCAGTTGTGACCATCATGCCTCACATGCTGCTATGATGCTGTGTTGTGAGAGCTGGTATGTAGGATTTAGCATGGAAGAAGTGGTGGAATGCTGCTTACCAGAGACATATTTCTCATACTGCTTCTCAGACTGGACTTGTTGTTTAAGGACCTCTTGATCAACTTGTTAATGCCTTAATCCTCTTCCCTGCGTTAGAGATGCATGCCATGATAAGTCTTGGGAGTTCAGCAATCCAGAGCAGCAGTTGAATTGTTAGCAATTTGAAACATTTGCTTTTCAGAAAGCAAGTGATTATATGAGTGATGGAAGAAAGTAAAAAAAAAAAAAATAATTAATATATGCCTCCTCTCATATGGCTTCCTTATGGTATGAAAGTACACTTAGAAGAATTAAAAAAGTATTGTGTCCAAGAGTTACCTTTGGTCTGAGTAAATGCAGAACTACTTTATTACCTGGAGAAGGAACTTGCCTGAACGAGTTGGAAAGAGTGGGGAACTGCGTGTAGGCAGAAACTATATAAAGAATGACTTTCAAACTATAGTTATTTGGCTGCTGGGAGCATTTGAACTGCTTCTAGGCATGTGTGCAAAAATATATAGAGCAGTCCAGTGTCCACTCAGGACTGCTAAAATGTGTCCCTTCCCTTTTTTGCCCCTACCTGCTCATGCCTGCACAATGAGATGGTGAAAACTGCAGCTAAACTGAAATCAGTTTGGATGAAAAATAACTGGTTGCTTTGGTTGCTCTTCAGCTGGATTGTTTCTAAAAAGTTAAACACCTACTTGATTTTTGTATTTTTAAGTGTCCTAGAAGTCAGCTAGAGGATGGGATGTGGGATGAACATACTGAGGTTTGAGAGGCTCTTACATTCTTAGGTTTGGGTTTTGTCAACCCTGCTTGCAGAGAAGTAATGCATTCACAAATTATTATATCTCAATTTCTTCCTTCATATCATCCATGTTTCTGAGAGGTGTGCATGAAAGAGGAGTCTCCTGGAAAGGAAACTGTAGAAGTCAAATAGAGCATGAATGAAAATGTTTGTGCTACAGTCTGAAATTGTTCTTGAACTGTCCCGGATCTGCACCTCACTGGTGTTTAAAAGTTTGGGTTTTGGAATAGTCTGCAGGACATGATGATTTTAGGAGTAACAGAGGCTAGCTTATGTCATTTGCAGAACCTAGACTTTGTTCAATACATGTTTCTGTTATCAGTTGAAATATTGATGTCTAAAGGAACAAGCATGCTGGACTGGACCACCATTTATCTGCTTCAAGGAGAGCACTAGGTGCCTTTGCATCAAGTAACTAAAGCTTTGAATCGAAGTAAGACACTGGATTCATCCTTTCAGCTGATGTGAGTGCTTTCATGTGGTTGTACCTTTCATTCCAAGGAATTTTGTTCTTCCTGTAATGATGTAATTTCTGAAGGTTTACCCTAAGTGGTAAAAGTATTCATTTTACAAGACCTTTAACTTCTGTTCATAAGAAGGGCAAAATCAAATAGGAACAGGAATCTTAAGCCTGCATGAAAGATCAAGCTAGACTTTGTATTGATTTACTGAAATAAATAAGCTCTTTTCGTGTTACATTTGTTTCTTCATTGATGGAAATCTCGTTTCTAACTGAAATTGGGAAAACCCGTCTGGTAAAAGATGTCCAGGCTAGAACTGAGGTTCTTCCTGTCTGAATGTGACTTTTTTGTATTCACTCACTGTAATGAAAAATATGTTGTTTCAAGATTCAGCATGTTAGATGTATAGTCTGCAAGTATTCGTGAGGGATTTCTCTTACCTTCTCTTCTGTCCTTTTAATAGCTACTGAGCTAATTTTTTATGGGTGTGGCACTGAAGACTTCAGATGCACCCAGCATTGGACGATGTGCTTCCTGTGTACTTGCTTTTCTGCTCCCATCTGAAAAGCCATGAGAGGTTGCAGGTGACATACCAAACACTAATCTGTTCCAGAAGTCAGATAGTACTGTGAGCAGTGCCACAGCACGTGGTGCATCTGCATTGAGATGTTCTGCCATGAGTAAGAGATGGCTCTGCATTCCTTGCCAGGTGGGTCTCACCTTACATGGGGTGAGCAGCTCTTGCACAGCAGGGATTCTGCTCCTGTCTCTAGCCTTCAGAAGATCTAGTGCTTAAATACCATAGGGCAAAAACTCCCAAGTGCTCTGAACTGGACTGCTGGAAGAGGCAACGTGTACTTTCAAGGCCACCTATGTGCCCCACTGGTTTGGGAAGCTGGAGCAAGGGCGCTCTGCCACAGGAGCCCTGGGTGGGTGAAGCTTCTGGCCTGTGCACAGTGGCAGGGGAGGAGAGTCTGTGTGTCAAAAACAAGGAGCAGTTCATTTTTGTAATACCATTAAACAGGCCTATCTGGATGAAGCTGTGGTCCCTGTAGTTACAGAATTTTAAACACCAAATCTTGGAGCATAGCTGTATCCCCTTTTGTTCTTGTCATTATGTGAATTACTGAATTACTTCTGCAATTTGTAAAATACAAATTGTCCAGGCTGTATTCCGGCTTCTCAAAAACAGGATGTATTATTGTTCTCCAAATTCTCAGGTTGGTTTTTTTTTCCTCCCTCTGCATGCATGGCCTCCTCACGATGAAAAGTGTCCCAAGTATTACTCTAGCAGCATCTTCTCTTGAAAGAATTTTAATAGTTTCTCTTCAGGAACTTCTACACTTCCTTTGCCTTTTATTGATACAGTTGCTGTATGGGATGATAGGTTAACTTTAACTAAAAAAAAAAAGACAAATTACTTCCTGGGGTTAATGACTGCTCTTCCTTTGGTATTTTTATGGAGTAGAAGAGCCATGAGGCTCCCTTTTTCATGTCTAAAATCAACTTAGTTGTTTATTCAGTGTTTTTTGTCAGCAGGATAATTTTCTAATTTATAACAGAAAGCAAGCAGTTGGTTTTACAGGGAGACATACCTGTGAGGATCTGCTGTGATATTTGCTGTGTGTAGGTCATGTACAGCACTTAGCTGATAAACAGGTCTCTCTAGTTGTTTTTTCCTCAAAACAGGAAAAACTGCAGATTAGCAGATATTCTGCATGTTTCTGTGAGTGAACAGTACTTATATGTCAATTTGTGTGTGTGTGTGTGTACTCTTACTTACTATCAGTTTTTAAGCTTCTATTGAGTGTCAGACTACTGAATGGCAAACAGTTCATATTGGGCTGCAGCCTCCCATACAAGTGTTTCTTGGCAGGATCTGTACTGGAAGCTTGCTTGTTGATAGTATGTAAAATCAGGGTGAACTGCTAGAAGATACAGTGTGAAAGCTGCTGTGAAATAGAAGGATGTAAAGATTGAAAATAGATATTTGTTCCTTATGTCTTTGCTAGAAGTCAGTGGACTATCTGTGTGACTATTGTGCAGTACTTGTTTTGGAAGACAGGCAAGGCTGGAAAATGATCTGGTGCTTTATAGTGAAGAATATCTAATGCCTAGTTTATTTTCTTCTGTCTTGCATAAAAAGCATGTATCTTGCATAAACTTTTGAATTAGTGGGATGTTGTGTGTGCACCTGGCCTAAGGGAGCTGAGATTTTGTAGGACTGGTAATCTCACTGGAGATCTGGATCAACTGGATTTATAGCTTCCTGGAGAGAAAAAATAAAATAATCTTACTGCATTTAGCCTCCTTCTAGAAGGAAAATGGGCTGTTGTACAGTGGGAATGTAAACTACACACATTTGATGGGACTGATTCAAAAGCAGCAGAATGATTTGAGCAGGGACACTCTTTCTGGCCTAACCTTTGACAGCATGGAGCGTGATGTGCTTGAGCAATTGTCCTAGAGTACGGACGGTGATGCCGGAGTGCTGGAAAACTCAGTTTTGGTCATGTTACAGTGTCAAAGGCATGGCATCTAGAAGTACTTCTTGTAATAAAAATGTATATCTGTGGAGTGAATTCTGTGTGATGTATTTTTAAATCGGATTTGAAAATGCTCTCTTACTGACTCAATTTTGACTTTTATAACAACTGTAGATTCTGTCCAACATTCTCACCTCCTTGATAAATATAACCTCAAGTGTCTGTAAAAGTTACTTCAGTTTGAACAGCAGTAATTTGTACTACAGGTATGCATTTTCTCAGGATATCACAGTTTCACATACAGTTGGAAGTAAACAATGTCAGTAACTGTAACAAAACGGGCAATAGAACAGTTGTGAAACATGGTATTTGGCAAATCCCACGATTTAGATTAATCCATTATTTCTTTAAATCTGTTGTCTTCTATTTAGCGCTATATTGAACTTGAAGCTAATTACACCCAGCTCCAAAGCAGGTGAATTTATATACTGTAGCCAAAATCCAATGGTGAGCAAGTTTGTTTGTTTATTTTAGATGAAAACTGGGATGATGATCAGCTTCTTGGATTTGAACCATGCAATGAAAACCTTATAACAGGTTGTAACATAATCAACGGGAAATGCGAGTGTGACACCATTCGGACCTGTAATAATCCATTTGAATTTCCAAGCCGGGATACTTGCCTGTCAGCCTTAAAAAGGATTGAAGGTAAGCACTTGTCTTCAGTAATTCAGAGTTAGTAATTTTTCTGTGCGTTTGATGAAAAGCTAGGATCTAGTTTAATGTTTTAGGAAAACTTGGGTAGTTTCAGATACCTGTGGTCTTGTACATCTCAGAAGACAATTGTATGTTTTAAAGGAAGTTAGAACTTCAGTAAGCTTGGCCTTCCAAATGCATAGGTTTAAGAACAGAAGAAACGAATACTTTCTGCCATGTATGTTATGAATTTGCAGATTCAAAGACTAAAACTGTTCTGTTTATAGTTTCTGGTAGCTACCTTCGCTTATCTTTAGGTGTAAAGCAGTGTGGAAAGCTCTCTTTAGAGGTATCGATGTGACTGAACTATGAATAAAGAAAGTGGATTTTAATAGCAGAGGTATAGAAAAAGGAGTATTTGTTGAGTATAGTTGTACCTTTTCTTATACGAATGCATACATTTTGCTGTTTTCGTTAGGTTTACATAATGTTGGGTTACTTTAATGCTTGTATTTTTCAGTTTTTGTGTTCCTTTGATTAGACTTGAATTAGGCCACATATATTTATGCTTCTGCACACATAATGTTTTTTTTGTTCGGGTTTTTTGGTGTTTTGGTTTTTTTTATTTATTGTTGCTTATGCCTGAATTGGAAATGAGTTGGTTCAAAAACATCCAGTTGGAGTGAGATTCCCATGGTGTATTCCTAGGATTGTTTTGAACAGCTTTCACAGGTTCAATCTTGAGCCCTTTCTGTGATGCTCTAATTGCTGTTTATTTTCCAAAATGTCTAGGAACACACAAGAGTTGATTATTGATGTGAACCTGCTTAGTCGGCTTTAAACCAATGCTTCATATTGCAAAAGTAGATGTCTTTATAAGGCTACTAACCGTGTTTAAAGTTATTGCCTTTGAGTTGAGGAAGTGTTATCTGATGTAATCTGTCATACTCCTTTTGTGATAAGAAAATTGGTTTTGAGTTACAGACTTTAAACAAGGAGATCTTGTGAGAAAAAAGTAGCTGGCGGAAAGGCATTAATTATTGTCAGTCATGATGTTGGTGACTAAAGGCATCCAAGTGCTTTGTGTGGTTTTTTGTGGTTTTTAGTTAGAGGAAGAGGAGAGTCACAACCTTTGTTGGCCTTTTGTTTGTTGCTGTAGTATTGGGCAGTAGCATGTGTGGATTCTTAAGTAACTTTACTCACTACTTTTTTTTTTTTACCTGTGAAGGTGTGACTAAGTCTGCAGGACTTCTGTTGGCATGACAATTCATCATGTGTTTATCTTGCTAGAAAATCTGCTGTGGGTGCCTTTTTGGTTTTTTGCAGACTCAGAAGAAATGGACTTAATTTGTGGAATGGCATAGCTAAAGCAGGTTGATTCTTTGGGTAGCTTGCCTTCAGCAACCTCTTGTTTCAACTAAGTTCCCACTACTGAAAAAAACTGCATTTTAAGCTTAGGCATGAGGTAACAATATTTTACATGTAAACTGTCTGCTATGACAGTCACGGTGCAGTTGTTTTTCAGAGGTGCAATTTTCATACTTGTTTATTTGTTTTCTTGGTTTTATTCCCTTTTTGGGGGCATAGGGAGGGTATTCTCCAAAGCCTCAGACAATAGGGCAGCAGTAGAAGAGTTTAGGGCCTGTTGATTTTTAATCCTTCATAGATAGGGTAGTTGATTTAAGTGGTGAAACAGCAATGGTACCCTTAAATACCAGAAATCTGACTGTTACAACTTGAGTGTTATAACCATCTAGCTTTTCCTCATAAGAATGTGAATTTGTATTTGCATCGTCTGACTATCAAAGCCTACCACCATGGAATGTTTGAAATTAAATCCATCTATATTTCCTAACAGAAAGGCAAAAGTAATGGCACAACTTCGATTTGACTGCATTTGAGAGCTGTAGTCAGTCCAATCTGCCTACTGTTTTTTGCACTGTAAACACTTACTCTAACTAGGATTGGCAATTGAATGCTAACTGCTTATGGAGGTTGTTTCTTTAAAAGCATTACTAGTCATTTAGGTAATTAAAATATATGCTTCATCCTGTAGCTAAGCTAATGGAAAAGAACAGTAACTTTTTTCCCCTTGCACTTGCCACATCCCTGTTTGGTAAGCAAGCCAAGTCTCTTAGGTAGAGTGGGATAGCCACTTTGATGTGTCTGAGCCAGTATTTGCTGTGTGAGTATTTCAGCCTTCCAAAGTTTACAGTCTGAAAGTTGAATTAATCAATTTGGAAAGGCCACTTGAAACACAGCTCAGTTATATGCAGACCAGCAGGTTCTTTAAGCATGTTAAAATAGAGAAATATTTCCATTTATTCAAGGCAAGCTAAGTCTTGAACTGTAGAGTCATGTAAAAAGGGGTGATTCATAGGATCTGTTAAATATGTCTAATTAAAATTTTCCTGAAATCCAAAGTATTGATGTATACTTCACTCTCTTGGCTTGTCTGTTCAACATAACAGCAGGAAGATCTGAAATTAGTAATTTTAATTTTGAAATACTCTGACATGGAAAGTGGGACTAAGAGAGGGTAGCCAAACTTCCCTCTCCTCACCACCCTTGATATGGATAATTAAATACACAGTGTGATGAAAAAGACGAGTTGAGCACCTGAATGATGGATACACCATAATTAGAGGTTCTGAAGAAAATTAAAGAAGAAAAGTGCTATATAAGCAGCTACTTCCAAGTGTGTTCTACTTTGAGGATACTTACTAAACAATTGAGAATGTTTTTTGTTGTTCAGTGACACGTGTCACTCTGCAAGATTTTTTTAATATTCATTGTAAATTTGTGTATCATTCGCATGTTGATGAACTTCTATAACACAACTGAGGCAAGGGAAGATACTTAACTCCATCTTGCTGGGGGGAAAATGGGTAAGGTTTCTTTCTTTCTAATATAGAGATAATAAAAAAATGGGAATTCCTATCAAGTGAACTCTGGTTTTTTGGTAGTACTGTTCTTAAAAGCACAGCTGAAGTAGATTTATAACTTTACAGAATATATGCCAAATTGGAACCTAGAAAATTAGTAGTATGCAATGGCATCTAGAGAAATTCTGGCTCAAGCAATTTCATTAAAGTTACATAGCTATGACAAGTTATATTGGGCTGTATAAATTAATTTAACTGAGGACCCATCTTTCTGTTTCCTGAACAGCTGAGTGAGGCAACGGTATTATAGAGGCTAGTGGTGCTAGATCAATGTGGTTTGCTTGCTCTGATTAAAGTGAGTTCTTTGTATTTTCTTTCTTCTTCCTCTCTTTTTTGCTTTTGCTTTATTGGATTTTTTTGTTTCCTTGAAAGAAGAGGGAATGGTGCAGGAAGGCTGTCCAAACCATACTAGGCATACACATGCACAGGAGGTGCTGGAGCTAATGCATGGTGTTAGCTGTAGTTGCCAGCTCTATCAACCTGTATTGTTCACTGAAAGCTATCTTTGCCTGCAGGTGTGGAATCTCTTCCATCAGTACCACCTGGCAAATAACAGGCATTGAGCCAAAATCTGGAGTCCCTTTTCCAGATACGATTGTGTATGTGCTATGGGGTTGAGGCTTTTGCATGTACTTTGGTTTCTTGTAACGTTTTGTGCTTGCATCTTCCCTTTCAAGTGCCTCTCTAGTCATCATCTTTTTATCTAGTTTGTCTTCTAGTTAAGCTCTTTAGGCTGTGTGTGGTCTTCCCTTCTGGGCTTGATGTCAGTTCTAGCTTGCTTACTCAGCTAACCCAAATTTTTCTCCTGTTAGCTTTATATAGGATCTTTCTTTCCATATTGGCTCTTGTCTGCCTGTCTTCCTGGGCTCCTCATATTTCTTTCTACCTTTACCTTTCCCCACCTTCTTTTCTTGCTTTTTTTGCCTACCTATTTCATACTGTTTGCACCGCAGTTCACTTAAACAAGCCACATTAGGCAAATAAGACAACTTTGTCCTTTCCCAAAATCAGGCTGCTCGGGCCATAATACCACGTTGCTTAGGTGTCATTGACGTGGCCTGAAAGTCATGTTCTTTATTTTGTCTCCTAAAGTCTTCCTCTGCCCTGAACTGGGGAATCCTGTAATGAGGAGAGTCTGTTTAATCTCTAATGAAATGTTTGCAACGTCTCCAGGGGTGCTGATGACTCTTCAAGAAAATACTGAGAGGCTAATGTGAGGTCTTAATAATACATGTACTGAAGGCTATTGTCATCCCCACCCCGAGCCCATGTTTTCCTGGAAAACAGTAGGGTTAGATGCATTTGAAAGGCCTGGTAACTAACTTTTAACTAATCTTTGTGTAGATACACTACAAATGTTCAAAGACCTGTTACTTTAGAATAAAGTATCATATAGCATAAAGCTATATGCCTTAGAGATCTCCCAGCTCTGTCACCAGGGTCAAAGTGCCTGGTTTTCTGCATGTGACTTTTCATATAGCAGGTTTATATAGAGGTCGTGAACCATCCTAGTATGAGGAAATGCACACATTTGGGGCTAGAAAGAGACTGTCTGGAAAAGCTATTACATACCTAAAATAATAATAGATTCCTGTGTTGGGGTGGGTTATTTTGTTTGTTTAAAATGCTTTTGGTTATTGTCTTGATGAGTGCCTGCTCTGATATGGTTCAGGAAATCCTGTGTTCTTGAGCTTAGAAAGCTTGTTTCTATTCAGAAGACTGCTAACGATGACAGCTTGGTTGAACTTGGACTGCTGGAGTGGACTGTGGAAAATATGGCCAGAGACTGAAGAGTGAGGACATGTCATATGTCTGCTGAGCCACAGTAACAGAAGTCTAATAAGCTGCATCTCCACATTCTTGCAGTCACACTCTGCTAAGAATAAACTGCAGACAGCACAGAAGAGTCAGTTCTTCAGACTTTGTGTGAGAGACAGAGGATTGGGTGTGAGGGAAGCAAAGGAGGAAGGCATTTTTTTCGTCAAGATACATTTCTAGGGCATAGGTAGGTAGTAGCATTGAAAACTTGGAGTGTTGTACCAGTCCAGTTCTCTCAAAATCTTGCCTAGCACATATGAAGAGTCACTAGGAAGTCAGTATCTGACGTGACCCAGCCTCAGTAGTTTCAAAGACTATTCCAGTCTGGGATCCTTTTTCTTTCCCTCTGTGCTGGACCCTGACAGCAATTCTGATAGCCTGGCAGAGCTTTAAAGAACAGGAACCTAAGGATATTCTAGAGCCTGCGCCTCCTCCTCTACCAGAGCAGGTCTGGATCTGTGCTCTTGTGAGCTGCCCATGGGAAGGCAACATGCCTTGCCACCTTCCCCCTTCAAAGGCAGTAGCAGGTCTTTGGAATTATAAGTCACTCCTTAAAAAATGTTCCCTACTACAACTGCTATCTACTCTTCCCCTGGGAGGGGGGGGAAAGTTGTGGGTCAGAGGCATCCAGTCTTTCACTGTGTGGGCTGTACTTCAGGTTGGGTTTATTCTTCAACTGGGTTTACTAAAAGCTTCAGTCTGCAAATTCTTTTCAAGATGAGCAACTTCCTGGCACTCGCCTGCTTCTTCAAAGTAAATTGGCAGCCATGTTTGTTTTGATAAAACAAGGTAGTGGTGTGACACGCAGACAAAGGTGTTCTTGAGTACTATGGAGAGCATAAGTGCCACCAGCTGTAGCAAAGGTGGTGTATTTTTGTCTTTCAAGTTCTCTCAGTGTGCTCTTGAGCTCTAAGAAGAGAAACCAAATTATTTACACTTCTAACTCTACCAAAAGCATAAGCTTTTTAATGAAAAAGTTGAGCCCAGTCTTTTTCCAAATATATGTGAAGGATAAAGTTTGTAGCTTTTTTAATGGAAGATGTGATTAATGCTTTAGGTAAATGAACATCCTTCACTTGCATTTTTCTCTGCATGTAAAACCTGCTGCTGATACTAGGTTATTGGAACTGTTTTAAAATAATTGCTTCTTGGTTAGCTGGCTTGCACCTCTCTGAGCTCTTCACTGCTGTCCTTCATAGGTGAAAGGAAAAACCCTTTTAATTCTCTGGTATCTATTAAGCTGGCTTATTGCAACATACTCCTTGCATTCCATTATTTTTACATGTAACTGAATAACTTTATACTGGCAAATGTTGCAATACCTGTTAGACCAGTCCTGGAATAACAAATATGAGAAGGTAATTTTATTCTGAATACTTGTTTGGTTGTTATTAAGTCTGATTTTGTGTTAAAACTTCACTTGTGTGGTCTCAGTGGCTGCAGCTATGTTGAAAAACTAGAACAGAATAAATCCACTTTTATGCTTATTTATCAGGCAAGGGGGGGAGCAAAATACTTTCAAATGTGCTTTAATCTGATACACTTTCCACTCCTCTTGCATAACAATTAACGTATGTTTTTGCTCAAATAACTGAACTTTGAAGGTTGGCATGTATTTGCAATAAGGAATGTGATTGTGGCAAAGGTCCAGATTTTACCCTTGAATATGCTTGTGAGAGCCAAGTAAAGGCATTTGAAGGCAAAATTTCACACGAAGCAGAGAGGAAAACAGTGACACAGCTTTCGGGCTTTGTTTCTGAATACTGAGATACAGAAGGAAAAAACAGTTGATGTGGAAATAGGACAGATTAGGAATACTGATATAAACTTGAATACACGAAGAAATCTTCCAAAAACTAAAAGGGAAGAAAACTTGCTTGTTAATTTATGAGAGAGTTTTGTGACAATGACACATCTGGCAGTGCAGATGCCTTCACAGAGTAAGAGAGCTGTGTTAAATTTGCAGGACTTACCACTTTTCTGACTCTAGCTCCTCAAAGAACTGTTCTCTGACCAAGAAAGTATGATCTTTTTCTAAAGCATTGGCTCTTTCAGCATGTTCTATTTTTAAAATGAGTTGGCACATGGAGAACATCTGTGCCATGAAATTTGAAGCTAACAGTATAAAAACTTTGCAGAAGTTTCAGAAAGATATCAAAAGGGAACAATGAATTTCATATTTCTGTATTGATGTGGCTGGATACCTAGTGTTAGGTTTAATTAGATTACTAATAATGCTGGATTTTTTAATAGGGGGGAGAACTGCATTGCAGAAACTGTTATAAGGGAAAATTGAAAGAACCGAAAACCGAGCAGCTGATTAAAAAAAAAAACCAACAAAAACTAACAAAAAACTAGAATTGTTAGTATCACAAAAATTAGTTACAATGGTAACTGATTTGCATCTTTGCACTTCTGTTTTTTCCTTTCTATTTTGTGTAAATGTGTGGTGTTTCTACTGTGTAGTAATTGAGCCTGTTTTCCTTCTTTGCTACACTTGCTCATGTGAGCTGCTGTGGAAGTGCCACCCTTACCTTTCCTTCTCCTACATCCACATCACTTGAGTATGTAATGCTTATGGAGAAGGTACTGGATCTTCAGTTTGCGACACTTCAATTTCCTTCAAACTTGCAGTTTCTGAAATTGGACAGAAGTGTAACCTTTACTGTAGACCATAGGACAGGTCTGTGTGACAAGCACATCCCACGAAGCTAGCAATCAGATATGGATGGTCAAAGAGTGGTTGTTCCTAGAGACAAAGGAGTATTCTTGCCTTTTCCTGTTTCAAATGCTTACCTGCATTAATTTGAAACTAATACAAGATAACCTATTGTACCTGGAACCTCCATAAGAGAAGGAAAAGGGCAAGACAGGAATCTTGCAGCCAGTAAGATCTTGCTTTTGATAAGCTCAGTGCTTTCCAAATGTTCTTTTCCATGCTGGCAAGTAGGTTGTGCTGAAGTATGTCCATGTTAACTCTAACAGCAATTTGCAGGTTTTAATGAATCCTTGACCTTAACTTCTTTTAAAATTGGGGAAGAGAGAGAAAATGAAGCAGGTGAATTATAGCAGAATGCTTCTGGATTCAGTGTTTATTTTAAGGATCAAAAGTTATCTACATGTGACAGAAGAGACCTGAGCAAAGATCTCAAATTGAATGATGTGTAAATATTAGGCTAATGTTGCATACTAGCAGGAAGCTGTATTTCTGTGGCACTTGATGTGGGTCACAGGTCATGTTTTGACAGGGCAAGTCTTGTTTGAATATTTGCAGCATTGATGCTGACAGAGATAAGCAAGTGTTGCATGGTTGTATCAAGTTATAGTTGTGTCAGTGACATACTGGTCAATATGGCAATTTTAATACAATGGTTGTGTCTCTATAAATAGTGAGGAACAATCTGTCAGGAAATAAAGTTGCCATTTTTTTACCACCTCCAGTAGACTTAACATTTGTCTCTTAAAATAATTATTTATCATCATTTTGTAATTCTGAATGGTTGTTGAGCATGGTGAAAAACTATTTTAGTTCTTTTTCTCCAAATTTAAGCCTTGAATTATTTTGTGAAGTTTTGTTGTTGTTCTTTCTAAATAGAACAAACACTACGCAGCTTCCACAGTATCAAACTAACTTTTCTGTGCAATATAATGAAGCATTATCAGCCAATGTTTGTCCATGGTAAATTGCTTGGATGGATGAAGAATAGAGTCGAAGCAAGAACCTGTGAACCTGTTGGGTATTGGAGAAACTTTAGTGAAGTTGGATAATCCCTTGCAGAGGAGGGAAGGTGGGAGGGAAAAGGAGAAAAGAAAGAGCAGTGTTTCTGGAAAATTTTCATTTGTTCTAATTCAGAACAGGCAGCAGATAGGATGCTTAATAAGCTTGGCTTGCCCTTACTCTTTTAAGTAGAGCAAAGATACTTGTATAGCTGTTCCGACTGTACCCTTTCCAAGATGCTTGCGAATCTAACTCAGTCAATACTTTCCAACTTCAGCATTCCAAAACTGTTTAGGAGCCTGTTTTTTATCTTTATTCACTACTAGAAGAGGAAACGTTTATTTCCCCCATATACAAAAGCACTTGCTAATTAATATGGTAGTAGAAGATATCCCTATCAAGTAATTTGCAAACGTAAATTTTTTGCTCTGTAAGAAAGCAAAAGAATTAATATTGCAATAGAATTGTGATATTAGTTGGTAAGAAAAAGCAAAACTATTCTCTTACCAAAAAATTTTGGGTTTTATTTTTTAAAATTATGTTTCATGTTCTCTGCATTAACTTCTCTACACTGTTGTTTTTCTATGCTGATAAATGCAAGGGAGGCTTTTTAAATTGCTGGTCAAACTCTTGGGGTCTAGCTCAGCTCCTGCCTCCCCTCATCTTCAACTCAAGGTTCCTCTCAGCAATGGTGCTGATCTGCAAGGAATAAGTGTCTAGCTTGTCTCTGCATTCAGCAGAAGTGCATCAAAAACAATTATAATAACCTCTGGAAAATTATGTTGTTAAGTAGGATACTTTCCTGGATAGATCTTGGGGTTGTGTACTGAGCACTAGCACTGATTTAGAGGACTTTGCATTACTAACCTCTTCTCTCCAGGTTGTCTGTCCTTATTAGTTTAGTAGCATTAGATCTGGCAGATGCTGTGTGACAAATCCATAATCCACCCTTGCTTGTGTGTGTGTCTAAGTGCAAAACCATTTTACGTTTTCCTGTAGCTATGGCTGCTTCAGTCCAACTAGCTGTAATCTGCCACAGGCATCCTGACCTAATGATCTAGGCAGGAAGTTTTGTTCTAGGCTTGTTAATCCTGTTTGCCTGTTATTCTTCCCTGCTAGGGTCTGTATGAGCAGGTGATTGGACCCTCCTGTCCCAGAGACCCCCTGCATAATACTTTTAAGTTCCTCTTAAGAAGAAGATGTCTGAGAAGAATTTTTCACCCCACCCCAGAGTGTTCACAGCTCATGGTATAAACAGAAGTCCAAATTTTGGTTTAAGGGTATGGAAAATACCTAGTTGTAAATGGGCTTTTCAGGACGCTGTTCCACCTTTCCCAGGGACAGTGAGATGGTGCTCTGGCCAGTATCCATACACGCTGTACCTGAGTGTCATAATACATTTTTGGCCCATGTTTGTGCTTCTAGTAACTGATAAAGAATTCCTCTACACAAATACTTGACAAGAGGGTGAGTATATTATAGGTGAAGCACTGACCTCAAGGTTGAATGACTTTCTCAAACCCCAACCAAGGGCATTCTTAGCCTTAGTGCCAATGAGCAGTAGCTCTACCCCGTCCTGAATTCCTGCATGTGTTCTCTTCCCTGTTGTTGTAGATTACTTCAAGTGTTCAGTATTCAAAGTATTTTTTTAATTCTTGCTGTTCAAATCCAAGAAAACTTCCTTCCTTATTCGTCAAGTAACTTATATGATGTACAATAAACAGCTTATCTGGGATCAGATATGTTATGTCAACTTATGTTAAAAGATGCAAATTCTGCCCTGCTGTCCATAAGAGGTAAAGCTTTTGCTAACTCTTAGCTTCAGTTAGGAAGAGAAAAATAGTACTTTTCTATCATCATCTTCATTCTGGAGACATGTAAAAATCGTTGTCATAGTTGCAAACCAATCTACATAATTTAAGGTGCTAGAATTTAAATGACTTGTCAGATAGATATGCCAGAAGTGGCATCTATAAACGAATGTACTAATGTGTTTAATGTTAAATGTGTTTGGCACTAACTTTAGAAAGGCAAAGAAAACACTCTCTTGATTTAAAGTAAACAAACTTAAAAAAAACCCCAAAACCCGTAACTGAAAACTTGAATTTACTTTTGACCTCTGGCTGGTAGATGCAGTCACATACAGCAGCGGAGGAAATGCCTGACATTCTAGCCATCTGAGCTGGGGCTTCCAGTTCTTTGGCACACTTACATGTGTAGGTCTGATCTTTTTTCTTCTCAGTTGTCATTGCAGGCTTCTTGTAGAAGTGAATAGGGGACAGACTAATGCCAAAGCAGCATTCTTCATGCTTTGGGTCTTTCTGTAATAATTGCTTTATAACCATTTGGAAGACAAGTTCCCAATGTCTTGTACATTTTTAGAAGCCAGTTTAGAATATGAGTATCAAGAATTTAAAACCTAAGTAAAAAGACTGTATTTTTAAAAAGCAAATCTGGGTGCTTCTGAAGAAAACCACTTCAAACATGAAAAAATTGTCAGTAAACTCGTGACTTTCTGGAATGATAGAAAACAATATATAAAAAAGTCTGTCAAACAAAATTTTCTAGTTGTTGTGGTGTTGGAGTTCGTGGGCAATGTGGGTTTTCCTTACCTGAGTAGGTCATATGTGATAAAAAAATAAAAATAAAATAGAAATCTCGATGCTGCTGCATTTAAAAAGTCTTGAATTTCGTACTTCCACACCAACTGTAGAGTTAGAGCATATACTTTAGTCTGTTACACTGTTGTAAGCATCAAGTCCTTATCTGTCCTCTGTGTGCTAGCCACTGCTTTCAGCTTCCAGCTTGCAATAACTGGATACCTTCTGCTGGGGCCTGCAAAGTAGGCAGACTGGGTAGAAGGACAAATGCCTTGAGCCTGGAACTCACCTGCTACAGCTAGAGAGCTATTGGTAGCTAAATGCTGTCTGTCTCCTTAAACTGAATCTGCCCCTGAACAATATGCTAGCAGCCCCCAGAAGTCATGAGTGAGAAAAGCAGAGTAAGGCAGGACTCCTCATCCCATCTTCCCTCAAAGCTGAAAACACCAAGTGAGCCAAGCAGGGTCAAACTGGAGGGTGGAGTGAGAAATGAGAATGGAATACCTATCTTATCTTATTCTAGACATCTCCTAGTGTTTCAGAGTTGAAGTGCTTAACAGATCAGTTTGCTAGTGCTGTTCCTGTGTGACATTAGGTGTCATTAGGCTATTCTGTCTCAGCAAGTTATTTATTAAAGTAAGGCATAAATGAGGACTATGGTTAACCTCTAATTAACAAAACCTTATAAGCATTGTCCTGTATAAGGGGCTGTGGTTTACTACTGTACTCTGCAAGTTCCTTAGATTGCATCTGAGTTTTGACAGAACTGTTGAGTACTAATGTGTGAAGTGAGATGAAGTGGAACCTGAAAACTGAGATGAAGATGTATCTTCAGGATAACACATCCCTAGCTTCTTTTAAATGATACAATGATGTTCCAGTAATGTGTGTAGCTTTTTACACATAGACCAGAGCATGAAACCTCTCTGTAAGAAAGCCTTACACTTTCTGCGCTGAGCCATCATTGGTTTGGTTCAGGAAGCTACAGAAAGAAACAATCTCTGCCTGGCTTTTACTCACAAGCCTACATTTGAAGTATTGCTTTACCAACACATTCATAGCAACAATCTCTGTTTTCTTTCCCAATCCTAGGGACTGTTGCTGTGAAAGCTACTAGCTTGTTTGACAAGGGAAAGAGAGCTTTGCATTGTAGCAGAAATATAGTCTGCCTTTACAGCTGCTGTCCACAAAACCCATCACTGAGTGATCAAACATGGTTTCACATCAAGGTAACACATGCACCTCTTCACCACTGTGGTAGTTCTTACATGCTTGTTTTACAGCTGTACCTTACTCAGCTGAAATTCAAATCTGTGGAATACAGAGAAAGAAGTGAAACTTGCTGAAACCTTCTCCTTTTTTTTGGTGATTAAACTGCAGCAGAGATCTGTGATTCTTTACTAGCTCTACAGTATGGGATCTCCTGTGGTCTCTTACGGCAGATTTTCCTTTTCTTTTTTTCCCCTTCTTCCCCATCCCTTGAGAGAGAAAACTGCTGGTAGGGTCCAGCTAAGGAACTTTGAAGTGGAATGTGGGATTGCTATGGAATCGTAGGAAAAAACTTGAGAAGGGAAAAGGAAAACTGTCAAAAAGGGTAGGACATACATCTATATAGAGCTTGTGATCTTATTTAGTTTTATTTTCGAAGATTTTTTTGTTGTTTTTGGTTTGGTTTGTCAGGCTTTTTGTGGGCTTTTTGATTTTTTGTTTTGGTTTGTTTGTTTTTCTGGACTGAAACTAAAATATCAAAATCTGTCTGTTTACTAA
Source organism: Hemiprocne comata (assembly GCA_020745705.1). Classification (NCBI taxonomy): domain Eukaryota; kingdom Metazoa; phylum Chordata; class Aves; order Apodiformes; family Apodidae; genus Hemiprocne; species Hemiprocne comata. The sequence continues at coordinate 40,570,718 of CM036588.1, forward strand.
TGAATCTGTAGTAGATGTAGCCCAGAAGTGCTCATGGCTTACCAGGGTTGTTAAAAAAATTGACAAATGGGGGCTGGAATCTAAAGCATCTGTGAGCATATAGCCTAGTAAGAATATGAGATCACTTCAAATTACATTGTCAATACTCCCACAGAGGAATTGTATCTATCTTATACGGAAAAGAGTTGTTTGTTACCTGGCTATGTCTGTGTCAGGTGTGTTCTCTGCATGTGCCTTTGATAAGGTTTTGCTTTCTAAAAGAGAAAAAAAGATGATGTGCTTTGTAGTCCGGTGTTTTGGACTGATCCTGATAAGCTGAACGACTGATACTTCCTTTCTCATCTGTGTTTTGTGTAAACAAAGGCTGACCTAGTTTAGGCATTAAAGTGCTTCTGGCTTTGCATTCCAAGTAGGAAAAGGGGCTTTTGAGTTTAGGGCCTGGCAGAAAGGGTGGTTTCTGCTCACCGCCTGTCTTAAAGAGTTCCTGCCTTTGTGTCCCTGTCCCTGTTGCTTTGACATGACATGCTGTGGTTCCATGCTGTGAATTGGGCAGGGGAATCCCTTAAGCTGATGGGGCTGACAGAGGTTCTTTATTGACAAACTGCGATGCAGACGGTGTCCTGAGAAAAAGGAGCTTTTATCATTCTGCTGCTTTTGCCTCTCTGTCTCTGCCTTTCCCCATTTCCTGCTTATTACTGCTTTTGAGGTGTGTCAGATTCCAGCAGTTATGACAAATGGATAGGGGCCTCAAGGATACTGTAATATTGCAAACACTGAAAATGAGCAGCTGACTATGAGACAGCCTATACCAAATGTCATAATCTAGGCAGCAGAAAGTCTACAGGAGCTGCAGGAGGGATGAAGAGAAGTTATGAGTGTCCAAACATCTGAAAAAGCTTCAATTGAAATTCTCATTATCTTGGGTGCTACAAAATGCAATTCAGGCTTGGTAATTTCAATCCCAGTGAAACCATTTGTGTTCTATTCTGTTCTGTGCTGTCAAATGTTTCCAGTTAAAAAATTAAAAAAAAAAAAAAGAAAAAAAGAGTAATAATATGATAGAAACAATCGTTTGAGGCTCTAGGTGCCACTAGGTGGCAGAACCCATGCATCTATTCTGTGGATGTCTTTTTCTGTGTCTTGATTCTTCATCTAAATATATTGAAAATACTTTTCAGCTCTATGTGAGAACAGACATGGGGAGGGATGTTTAGAGCCCCTAGCAGGACTCATATTAGTAGCTGTTGGGGAAACGTGCAGGGCTGTCAACAGTTTATGTCCTGTGTTCAGACTTCTACCCCTTCTGAAAAGCCTGCTACTCAAAGCAGTTGCATGCATTTAGGTGTCAACACATGACTCTTCTTCCCCATTTCTTGTTTCCATTGTTAACAGATCAGAAGTGAGGAGATGACAAAGTGATGTTCAATCTGAATGCATTGTAAGGACTGGTGACAGGGGCAGGGGCATGGAGGTTGTGAATTTGAATTTAAGCTATGGTGGAAGGCATGATTTTTGAGTGTTGGAAGTTGTTAGTGTTGCAGAGTGACTAATTTCTGTTGGTCAGATGCTTGCAGCGGGATGAAGTTACCACTTAGAAACAAATGTATCTTGAAGCAATACCTGTTGTATTAGTGTTGGTCTTCAATTGCGATGTGCTTTTCACCCACTCAGTGTGGGAGATTATTTTATCTTCATTTTATTGCTGTTTTGACTTTCAGAGCAGCTGGAGAGGTGGCTAAAAACAGCCCAAGAATAGGGCCATTAGCTGCATGTGTTTACCAATAGAGGGCTGTCTAGGTCCTGGCTGTTGGGACATTATAAATTCTGCAATTATTTTTTTTTATTTGTGTATTGTAATACTCGGGCTACAGTTCTAATCTTGCATTTGGGGATTCATTTGGACCAAGCCAGAAGATATTTACATCCTTATGATCTACTTCATTAACTATACCATCTCTTCTAATGAAGATCTTCATGGGTGGATTCTAAGTAATGAGGCTGATAAATACTGAATGGCAAATCTAAAAGCAACAGTGTGGGTTTCTTTCTTACGGTCTTTTAGAAAAATAATCCAGATATTTCAGTTTGGAGTATAAATACTAATTAAAATTGAAGTGTCAGATTTTAAAGCAACTTGTTTAAGGTTTTTGAAAGGGGTTAGAATCACAAGAATGTGATGCCTCCTCAGAATTTTGTATACCGTTGACGCTCGGCTGCAACAGTGCAGTTGGATAGAGATGCTTCTGTTCGCCCGTGAAGGACTGTGAAGGGATACCAGCTCATTCCTTTTATTTGGTACCTGATGCTTATCTGGAATAATCACATGGATGAGAATGACCTTTTTAATGTAGTGTCTTTAAGGAATTGTAAAAGTTTGTCATGTCTCAGTAAGTCCAGATAAAAGTTCATATGCGAAAGGTTTCTCTCCACATCTAATTTTCTTTCAGCGTGACAGTCAGCTGTGCACAACTTTCTTCCTCCTTCACCTTTCTAACACATCTACTGTCCCTAATCCTAACCATCTTTTCTCCAGCTCCCCTGCATCAACTTGGTCCTCTCTTTTGATGATCTTGAGCATGTGCACACCTTGTTCCTTACTTCATCTTCTGTGGATCTACTCTGAACAGCTGGTCAGGAGATGCAAGTGCTATTGCAGCCGCTGTCTAGCTCTTCAGTACCACTTTTGAGGATTTGATATGGGTGTTTGGGAACTTCTGCTCTGGGTGGTGCTAGGTGTAACTCATTCTAGTCTGGACAGCATTGATTTGGTTTTGGGTTTTTTTAAGAAAGGAAGGCTGTCAAATGCAGGTGGTCTGTCTTGAAAAGCTCTTTATTGGTACATGTGTCTGATGCTGGTTTGTTTTGACCATTCCTTTAAAATTATTAGTGTTTGACTTAACACTCTGTGGAATATGCAAGGGAATGTTGAAGGAAGTACTGTGAAGGAAAGAAATTCAGCCAAAAATGAGGGCAGTTTGCAGGAAGGTGCTACTTTGGCTGTAGGTTTGTTTATCATAGGAAGATAAGTTAAAATAAATGCCCCACATACCAAAAAGTCAGCTGTTATTAATGTAAATATATTTTTAAAAATACGCTGACAGAAATGCCTGAAGCATCTTGGTGTTCAGAATTGTGTATGGTTTCTGTTTTGTGTCCTGTTCATGTAATCCAACTGTATATAATGGCTACCTACAAACCAATACCATTGAAGTCGTTCAGCTGGCTTTATTTATGGTGTAAAGGCTATGGGTATTTATGCATAACATAGACTTGTTTTTGAACTTATCTCTAATGTTTGCCTTCAGTTCCTCACTTGAAGTTGTTACTTTCTTTCTCATATAGTATTTTTAAAGATATTTCTTGAAAGTTTATGAGGAGGTTGGTTGTTATGGTGATAGCCATTTGAATAGCATTTGTGTTTTGTTTTTTTAATTAGAATTTGTCATTTCTTTAAAAATAGAGCATAGAAAGCAGTCTTCCTTTCAGAAGGAAGGGTATTGACTCTGTGCTTCCCTATGTCATTTTGAAAATAGCTGGTGGTTGGACCTTGGCAACTTGAGAGCTCTGATACATGAGATCTGCATGATGCCTGATGCATCTTAATACTGTCATTTAAGGCAGCACACAGCCTAGCATACTAAACTGGTGATGAAAGCAAGTTTGTACCAAGAAGAAGAACTGTAAGCCAGAGTGATGCCTCAGTGTAATTCTGTTGACTGTTTTAAAGCGATAATGATTTCTGATTAAGTTAGTGCTGTGATGTAGAGAGAAAATAACTTCTTAATCAAGCCTTGCCAACCCTCAGATGCTGAAGAGTTCAGAGTCCCAAAGCATGTAGTGTTGGCGAAGGGGATTATTTGGGGGAAAAAAATGTTGTGGGCATGTGGAGACACTGAAAATACTATTTTACTGATAATACCCTGAGTACAATTCAAAAGATAGCTGTGGAGTATGCATTCCGAGAAGCAGTGTTGATAGACAAAGGTACATTCCTGTCCTGCTAATGAAAAGATGACTAACATAGCAGAGAAGTTCTCCTTTGTGGCCAGCGTCTTAGGTGGGCTCCTGATGGGTTTTGTCTGTTTAGAGGGAGGAGCTGGAAATCCACAGTGAGGGAAACTATTTTGTACTATCAGCCTTGGGTTACATTAGGCCTTGTTTAGGAGAGTGTGAAGCACCGTGTGGTTGATATCTGCGGGTGAGACTGGGAGACACCGTTGCTAAAAGAGGGGCTTGGCTTTCAAGCAGTGTATTGTCCTGATGTACAGGGTTGTACTGAGACTGTATGGGTGCAATGGACTTAAAAAGGATGTTCTTAAATTCCTGAAATGATGACAGTTGTTCAGTTATTGTGAAATGAGAGGCAGCAAAGACTTAAAGTGCTGGTTTGTATGTCCAGGTTGTGGCTGTGGTCTTGTCAGCCTGGGGAGAAAAAGTTTCCTGCCAACTTCTGTATGAAGAAGTTTAATTTCAACCTTGCAGTTCTTTTTCCAGTTCACAATAGACATAGTTGCTGACTGGGATGTATGTGCTTTAATTCTGCAATATAACTTGATGTGGGATATTCTTTTTCTGTTCACTTATGGAAGTGCCTTTGGGGAGGAATGCTTTGGTCTTGTGTGTCTTGTGCCCCCTAAGGACGTGTGTCACTCTGGGCTGTTGGTTTCAGATTTCTCCTGTGACTCTGCTTGGCTAAGAAGCTAGACAATAAGGTTTTGTAGGGACTTCACACTGGGTTAAGTAAATCAGTTTTGGACTGTGCAGCCAGTGGTTCTTACCAGCTCCAGCATGATCCTTTTTAGCAGGTGGATTAAGTCTATCAGCTCTGCAGTCCCTGGCTTCCATCAGTCTTGAGCCTGTGGATTCGTTGGCACTGGAGAAGGTAAGTCCCTTAAAAGGGAATTTTCTTTGAAATAAAAAAAAACCCAACAAACAAACCCAGCATCACTTTCAGTTAGTTTTTGAGGAAGTAACTAGGAGAGTTTGTATTGTGTATTTAGACATTTATGAATGGGTTTCCTTCCCAAGACTGCTACCTGAAGTCTACTTTCCATTAAAGATCCGTCACTAATGCTGCACATGACAAGTGATCATGTTGTGATAAAACTCTTGCAGAGAAGTGTTTCTCAGCCTGGCTTTTTGAGGCTCACGAAGTTTTTGTGAGTACACAGAGTATTCAAGAGCAGTCCTGTAGCCTCTCCTCCTGCAGCCCTGCTCTGCTCTGTTTGGCCTGGGTGGGAGGTGAAAAACAAGGTGCAGTTACTGACTGTGAGCATTTGCAGAAACTACTGACAGCCATTCCTCTCCTCTGAGGGGAACAGGCCTGCAGCTGCACCTTGGCAGTGGAGCTGCAGCTGATACAAAGAATTGTGCAAGGACAAATGAGCCAAGCAAGAACTGTACTTTCCAAAAGTTTTGGGACACTCTGCTTTCATGTACGAAGGCACTGACCCTCTTCCTGGAGGGTGATGGTAGCATTATTCTATTTCAAGTGTAACAAGTGGTTGTTGCCTTTCCTGCCTCATTAAGACTTAGCAAAAGGAATGCTAAATGTACAGAGACTTATCTGTGAAAACGTGAAGTATCTCTTTTATAGTCATACAGCTTTCTCTCTATTGTTAAAAAGTTAATAAATGAACTGTGGTTCTTAATGTCCAAAAAAAGATTAAATGATTGAGACTTCTACTGTCTGTGGCTTGAAAAGATACCTAGATATTTGCAATTCTTAACTGTTCTGCAGTGAACCTTGTGTAGGAGTGGCAGCAAAGATGACCACTCTCTTAAGTCAGCTTGCTCACCTGCTCCCAGCACGGGTCCTGGCTACAAAGGAATTCAACTGCATCTCAGTTTTCCATTCTTAATCTATAAAACAGGAAATAGCAATTAAAAAGAAGGAAGAGCATTAAGAAAATAATGATGGATCAAGAATTTAATAATTGAGGAAGAGAGATAAGTGTTACCATGTCCCTGGTTCACTTTCTAGGCATTATTAATGAGACAGATTTGGGTTTCTGATGCTTCTCCACAGAGGATACTGGGTTTCTGTCTTGTTACATTTCCAGCCTTTTTTTGCCTGGAAAACAGGTGCTGAATCATGAGTGAGTGTTCAGTACAAATTGTATTGGTGCACTGTATGTTTCACTTCCGAAGCTTCTGTTGTAGCAAATACAAGATTATTATAATCTACGTTACGTTGTGGGTGACTTGATTTGGAAACTTCCTCTGGGTTAGCCAGTAAACATGATGGAAACTGTGAATCTCCTTTAGTTTGCCTCTTCATTTATCTGTTAAAGTTTTCTGCCTGTAGTAGCTTTCTTTTACATACTAACATTTGTGTTAACTTTTTCTCATCTAGTAGAGGAAGCTTTATATTCTTATGTTTCACTTACATCACCCCTAGGGTTAACATTTTAGGGAGAAGTTCACTGTTTTCCATAATTAAATCCTTTGCTCTGTAGTAAAGGTATCTGCTTTATTCTGTGCTGTATTTCCCCAGAAACTATGAAGCGTTCCCACTTCAATATTATGCCAAAGTTGGTCCTTGCTAATTGCACGTGGAAGTACAGGATAAGTTTTAATACTGTCTGTAATACTTTTTATTTCTACACTTCCATTGTAAAGAAAAAAACAACAACCAACGAAGCCCAAGCCCCCCAAAACAAACAAAACCCCAAAAAATCAACAGTTGGAGAAGGTAGGAGAAGCAACAACCACTACCTTTTTCTTTCTATCTCTTCCTTATAGAGAAGAGATGGAAAATAAACTTAATTCCCAGTATTTTGCTCTTGTATAGTCATTTAGATCCTCTAGTACTGTGCAGCTTGACTGTCTGCCACTTAGATTTAATTAAAAAAAAAGTCAATTTTCCTTATTTTTCTGTAAGTTCCAGGTTATATAAGAAGTAGACTACCTTTGCTAGGTCAGCAGACCTGTAATATATACTGTGAAAACCAAGTGCTCAGGGAGCTTCCTAAGCTTTAAGGATGCTGGAAGTTTCCTTAGTTGCAGTCAGTAGCTCAGAAGTAACCTCATTCTCTTGCTTTTGCAGCACCCTTGTCCTTTTAACATGACAATGAGTAACATAAAAAGAAGTAGCCAAAATCAGCTCCTTGCCAGTTATTTTTAATATTTGTGTGAAACATTTCATCTTGTGGCTTTAATGTTTGGGCTTGGGAAATAACTTCACTAATGATTGTGCCAGAATGCAGAGCAGCATTGTTTTTTCAAGTCACTCTTGGAATAAAAAATATTTTATGTGAATGTAGAATAAATCTTTCTTACTTTTTGTCCATTCAATACTTTTTTTCCCCTTTGCATTGTGGACAAATCTTTGCCAGTCTAAAGCTTCACCTGTAGTATTTCCCCCACTGTTTGAATTCTTTTTACTCTGACATGTTTATACAGACATAATTCTTTTTCATTATTCCACACTCCTCAACATTCCTATTATAATGTGCTCCCATTAGTTCTTAGTATCCAATAGCAATTCTGGTTTATTTAATATTGGCAGTTTTCCAATTGCTTTTTGTTATAGCACCAATAATTTTATTCATTAAGAATACTCTTTGTTTTATGTATATATGTATGTAACGTGTATGATTTCAGATTATCTGTATATTCTTATCTGTATATTATATTCTTGTAAACTGATATATTGCTGACTTAATTCCAAACTGTCAATTTAAAATAGTATATTTTAAATAGTATCTGAAGCCTCGGTTAAAAAAAAAAAAAATTAAAAAGCCTTTGTGTCCCTTGAAGAGTTGAAGAGCAACACTAAAATATTTTCTGAGTCATATAATATTGTACTTAGCCTTATTCCTGTCTCTGCATTGCCTGCCTATTGCCTTTTACTTTCAAAGCTGGTGGTACAGGTAAACACTTCAAAGATTGAGGAAGAGGATGCACTTGAGCTCCCCTCAAAGCACTTTAAAGAGGAAGTACAACTGACCCATCAATGAAATTCTCTATACAGCAAATGCTGGTAAGTGTACTAAATGAACTGAAAAAAAAAATTGTTTATGATATTTTAATTTTAGCAGTCCTATTATAGGACAACAGTGTCTAGATGAAAATGTGTGTTTGCTTTTCCAGTTGAATGGTGTACTAAGTTAATCATCCTGTCTTTACTTCTTCCCTTTCTTGCCTTGGATCTACAACTGTCCATTTCTTTCACATAATCCAAGAAATTCCTTTCCCTAGGCTACTGCCTTTCTTGTCTGGCTTTCTTCCTTGCAGTATATTCTCCATTTCTTTTCACAGTGAGAATATTTCTCAGCAGCAGCAGCTCTACTTATCCACATATGATCTTAAAGCATAGCTTTTCTAACAGCGTAGGGAATTGTTTTATGAAGTATCCATGGAAGTGTGTATGAAAGTGTCTTAGATCTGCACTTACAGCTGATTATTTGCTAACATTGTTGAATGTTTGTTGCACTCAAACAATTTTGAATCCTTCTGTAATCAGATTTACTGTCTTTCTAAGGTATTAGGGATATATGATCTGATAGTAGCTAGGTGAGCATCAGCTGAATTAATTGTAACTGCTCTTGTCCACACGCTTAGCTTACTGCAAATACAAATGACAATTCTTAAGTTTAGTTAGAATTTGCATTTGGGACAGAGTAAGCACCCTGTTATTTCTTGTCACAGCTTAGTTGATAAGTGCTAGCTTGGTAGGACAAGGTAATATTTAATAAGCTTTAGATGGCATATTTGTGTCCTTGGCTTCACTGGAAGTATTGAAAAATTAAAATGTCACCAGTATTATCCATCCCTGATTTTTACTCTTGTATTATGTTTGTTTTGTACCTTACTGCAATAACTTAATTTTAAATTTGGAGCAACAGTCTTTTTTTTATTTTTTTCGTAAGCCCAAGAGAGCCTTTCAATAATAAAATAGACTTTTGAAACTTCTTTTAGAGAAATTATCCTTTTGGTAACTTCCTAGCAAAATTTACACAGGCATTTTCAAATGCTTTGGGTTTTGTTTGCCTCGGAATTCATCCTCCCCCCCACCTGAAGATCCTAATACACTTTTTCATTAGTTAATTCTGTTGACTCCAAACATCTTAAGAAGCTTAATTCTGAGTAGCTTCAGGTTTTAGATGTAAATTTCATTGACTGGAAAGTTATGTGGAAGTTTTGCTTAGGCCCCTAATGATGGTATCCTAGTGAGACATGGAACTATTGTGCACTTTAAGGTTTCTTCCTTTTTTTTTTTTTTTTTTGAAAGGTGGATGTAGTGGCCTTTCTGTTAGTAGAGGCTGGAATAATTATTTCTGTGTTTTCTAATATGATTCTTTATGGCTTCAGTCACTGTATTTTAAGCAAATCACTGCTTTCTTATCTTACAGACTTCGCTTGCAATAACAAAAGCAAAAATGCTTTTTTAAATGCTAGTTGTCCCCTCTGCTGCAGATCTATTGAACATCATCAGTAGCATTTTACACAGCTCTGGTTCTTCTGGTGTTGTTGTTCCTGATAAAACTCCTGCATGTTATAGTTACTGATGTAGTTTTAGTGAACCTTGAGAAGCAAACAGGCTTTCTCAGACAGTTGTGGGTTTTTTTGTTTTGGTTTGGTTTTTTTATTAAATGTGGATGGAAACTTGTGTTATCTCCAGTAAGGACAGTAGTAAATGAGGTGCTGTCTCATGGTAGTATTTTGGAGGTTAAGGCTTTAAGGGGTGTCCTTCACTCTACGTTACGTTTAAACTGGAATTTAGCTACAAGAAAGCAAAATTCAAAGAACAGAAAACTTAAGAGCTTCTGTTTGAATACTGAGAGGCAAATGCTGCTTCACAAAAGTTCACTTCTGTGTACTGCTTCTTTCTGAAAACATCTGTACATAAATTCCTTCCTTCAAGATGCAGAGTGATACTAGACAAGTGTTCAATGTGTGTATTATACTTTTTGTTAACATTATGCAAAGGGGCTGAAAACTGAAATGGGCAAGTAAGAAAAGCAGTGATGTCAGTTAATGGGAACTTTGATTAAAGAAGGAAGTGGGGGAATGGCCAAGAATTGGATTATTTAGATGTGAAAACAGAAGTGAGAAACTAAATAGATGACAGAGTTGGCAGCTTAAGCCCTGAGTGGGAATCAAAGAGGAAAGGCTGCGTTGAGATGGTACCTGGTGTGGTGCACAGAAAGGTCTAGGAATGGAAGTAACAAAAGAGGTGTTAATAACATGACTGAAGAGAATAGCTAAGTTATGTGCAGTTTTGAGAAGAAGAAAAGGGAGAAGGTGAAGAAAGCAGTCAATAAAAAAATCTGATTTCTGTAGCTGTGGTACTAGGTAAAACAGTTGTGAGAAGGCTGCAAGATTGTTGTGCTGCTCAAGAGCATTGAGAAGAATGCCTGTCACCATGAATGGATAAGTGTTACTCTTTCTTTCTGGATGATGAGGTGAATCAGTGACAGGGAAAGTACAGAAGATATGACTGAGTGATGTGAAGAGTATTAACTCTGAGGCAGAAAGTTCAGCTGTGGATTGGGAATTTGAGGGCTCGCTTTTCTTTTGATTTTTGACAGAAACATGACATCTAACAGAAGCAAGTGATATTGCCTTCCTGGAAAGTCATTGTAGTGTTAAATACCTATTGAAGGGCTCATGGCAGCCCGATGGTTTACAAATGTGTTCAGAGAGCATTTGATAAGACAGATACTGAGTAGTGGCAAGGCACAGTCTGTCAAGGTGAAGAACCATGGTATTTCCCACTTATGGGCTTGTTTTCTTGGGTCAACACATCTGCGTGAAGAAACGCTCATTCACTTATTGTGAATAATTTTATATTGGCTGGAGGGGGAGAGAATGGCGTTGTATTTACAACAACTGTTACAAGCATCAGTTAGGCATTTGCCTGAAGGTTTCTCTTGTGTGTTTTTCCATTGTTTTTCAAATAGGACCTACTGGGTCAAGATTTTCGAACACATAACATGGGTTAAATCTTTAGTGCCTGAGGGGCATTATTTTTTTTAAGCTGCTATGCTTCATGTTTAATGAGAAATGTTTTATTCAGCTTTGAAGTTTTGGAGGTATTCAGCTTCAGGCTTCAAACTGGAAACAGTCAGATCCTGTTCAGTTATCCTGGCTAATTCCATGTGCAAAGGTTCTCCATTTTCTCAGAGGTGTTGCGTGTTTTTGAATGACAGGAAGAATGGATACTGCTTCTGTTTTCTCTCTGGTCTTACACAGATGAAATGCTTGTTTCCTTCCTTCCCCATTTAATGTACTTCCTAACGTTCCTTTGCCATGTTGTGGTTTTTTTGTGGGTTTTTGTGTGGGTTTTGTTGTTGTTGTTTTGGTTTGGGGTTTTTTGGTTTGGTTTGGTTTGTTCTGTTTTTTGGGGTTTTTTCTGGGTGTATTTTGTTACATGTTACCATCATTTTGGGGTTTTTTCAAGCACTGTCTGAAAAATACAGATGCCCAAATGCAGCCATGTGACTCCATTTTTTGCAGGGAATTTCAGTTGTAACATTTTAAGTTACCTCGGTGAGAATACTCTCCCAGAATAGTCCTTGGCAATCTGTAAAGAAGAGACTCTATTCCTTCAAAATTCTCATCTTAGCTCACCTTAAGTGTCATGAGCTCGCTGGGTGTCTCAAGTCAATAATTCACACAGATACTGCTTCATTGACATGCTGTCTTTATCTCTGGAGACACACAGGTTGTTTTCTGTGGTTTGATTAGTTTTGTGGAATAATGACAATTTTTCTCACTGATGTTTCTCATTTCACCCCTCTTTCTTAAGTAGGTGTAGTTGCTGGTTGCTTACAGCTACATGTAATGTGTGGTACAGAGCTAAAATCGAAAAAGCTAACTTTTTTTAGATTTCTGGCTTTATAGAATAGTTGCTGGAAATAATAGCAATATGTAACTATCATTGAAAACTTGGGATCATTTGTGGGATCAGTAGGGTATTTTCAATTCTCAGCCCCTAAAAGAGGCAATTTCAAAAAGAGGAACTGTCTTGTACAGAAATTTAGCACCAGGGAAAGGTGAACCTCAAATAGAAAGATGATCTCACTTGTTTTCTCTTATCGCCTTATGTCTCATCACGTCAACCTCTTGTCTGTAGCTAAACTTTTTATACCTTTGAGTTCCACAGAGATGGAGCTTCAAATGTGATAATGCCAAATAAGTTTGACAGCTGAGATGCCTGTCACTTTTACCCCAAAATAAAAGACCCGTTTCTTTGATAAAGCAATTGTAATACTTGGAAAAGCATGTTAGAGGCATGAAATCTTATGACAGCTTTGTCAGGTGTCCTCATTTTAGACAGGTGAATTGTCTTACATCAGCTCACACAGTTCCTAAAAACACTGTTTTGCTTTAGTCAATACATTCTACATTCCGTCTCTTCAAAGACTTCTGAGAATAGGTAATTTTTTCACCTCAAAGATTAGATTAATTTAGCAAATACTTCCATGAATTCCAGCAAAAAGAATAGGTAAGTATAACATGCTTGTCCATAACCTCTTAAAAAAGTTATGTACATGTAATGTAATTAAATAATTTACTGATGCACAGGTACAGACATAATAGTTTGAGGTGGATTATATGCATCGATCTTTTCTACAGTCTTTCCTCTGGAATTTGCATAAGTAGAGAAACCTAAGTCCTTCTGTACCTGTTGTCTTAAAAGGACAGTAGCCAATACAACTAAATACTGCAGATGAAGGTTTTTTGGCCTAGTAGCACATCATCTTATAGCAGAAACAGTAAGTGGCTGTAATAGCAACAAAGTACTATTCCTGTGTACCTTGCTACGCCCCATTGAGTTTCAGTTGTTCTCCTAGTGTCGTGCATTTGGCCTCCAATAACCATTTATATCAGCCTTCTTTTCTTTCTGATATCTTTAGCAGAGGCTCCTATTTAAGAAATGTGTGGTAGGGGAGAAAGAGAGAAATCATCAACAAGCCAGTGCTTCTCTCCAGCCTCCTTATGCCTCAAGCAACTACTTTCCTTTTTATTTCTTCATTACACTTTGGTGATGAAGTTTTTCTAGAATCTCACATGCAGCTTATGTCTTCATGCTGTGGAAACGTAACTGAGATGGAAGTGAACAGGCTGGTACTCCCCTAATGACTTTGACTGACAATTTTTTTGCTTCCTGGTAGGTGGGAGCCATAACGCTTAGTGTAAGGACTCTGTTGTAGGCTGGAGGAAGAGGAAGACTGCAGTAAACAGGACTACTGGTAAGTAACACTTCGTCCCCTCCCATAAAAGCCCTCAACTATATATGGTGATTGTTCTGAAAAAATGATTGATTCTAGATGAAAATGTCTCTGTTCCTGAGGCTTCCCAGGAAACTTCCTGCATTACTTAGAGACATGTCTTAAACTCTTAGGGGGTCAAGGTAGTTAAGAGTAGTTTTTCCAAGTAATGGTAGTGCAGAGAATCTGAATCTGAGAGACTTTGGAGTAGCAGGATGTTCAGTCTTAAGCATGTTTATGGATTAAAAGAGCTCAAACACCATGTTAGGAGTGGACTAAAAATAGAAAGTTCACCTTCAGCAAAAAGTATCTGACAAAATCAGATGGTGGAGTATGGTTTCCCTGTGAAAGGAATAAAGGCATTTCAAAGTTATGTCTGCTGTTCGCCTGTATAGCATATTGATGTTTCCGGCAAGCATATGTTCATTAATTGAATTACCTCTGATACATGTTTGGTATGCTGTATTTCATTCCATTACTCTCTTAAAAATTTTAAGATTTCTGAGTGATGGCATGATAGGCTTGAAGAAGAACGAGATGTTGGGGTTTGCATATTGGTATTGGTAAAGTATATAGCAGATTTGTTTGTAGCCAGAGGAAGAAAAGTGTGAAATAGTGGCAGCTACCTGTCTTGTCCATTTATACATGAGAAAAATGAGTGGTGCCACTTAAGTTCAGTGTCTGTTGTCCTTTGTATAGCCTTGAACAGGTGACATCTCGATGCTGTGTGATGGAAATGATTATTTTTACACCTAGCACCAACATTGCAGCTCTTTTTCAGTGTTGATTTTCAATTTGAAGTACACAACTGTGATTATTGTGCTAGGGCCAGCACTAAAAATTACTGGAAAAGTTTCAGGAATCATCCTGTCCATGTTTCTATGCTAAGATTGCTCCTGGCTCCTTAGTAATTTTCAGAAGGTATTCGAAGGTCATTAGAGTATATGGAAAAAAACTGCGAAAGTTACTGTGTTTTAAACATAAACTTTGTAACAGTTTTCCAAGTGTAATCACAAAAGCAAATTGCAGAATGCTTATTCATCGAAATGGTGTTTGTCTTCTGACTAAGCAATGCATTGGGAATTCGTGTAACCAGAATGAAAGCCTCCAGAAAGGCTTGAACAGAGTTGGTAAGATGGTCTATGCTGACAAATAAATTTGCCTATGGAGGTAAATTTTTACATTATTTACTGAAATTTACATGATAATAAAAAAGACACTATGAAGAAAGCAGGAGTGCAGATGGATTACATATGCAGTATCGCATGCATTTACCTTAGAACCTGGAGTATAGAAGGATAAATGGTTCCTTTCTACAGGACAGAGGAAAGGTTTGTTATGAAATTGCATTGAAGAATGAGAGATACTTTCTTTGTTGAGGGAGGCTTTTTGTATGCATGAATATGAACCAGACTTGTAATCTTTGTGAACGTCAAACTTTTCCTTGACCTCGAAATACATGGAAATGTTGCCTTCACAGCGTTTTACTTAAAATTATAAAATAAAAATAAGTTGATTACTCATACTTTAATAATTCTGTTGTTTTTATAAGCATAGCTTTTGCAAGCTAGAGTTAATTTTGGCAATATTATCATGTTGTTATAGATTTCCACCCTTGGAGCCTTGAAGCTGCTGCTTGATCAGACTTTCTTAATTTCAGCTCTGGATATTTGAAGTGTAGTCTGGCAGCTCAGCAAACACAGAAAGACAGAATATCAAGGTTTCTGTAAGTCTGGCAGGCTTGCTTCTGGGCCCTTTGAAAAACAAATATTCTTTCTGCTCCCATTTCCTCATCTGAAGAAAACCGTGTATCTCTGTGGAGCTTGATAAAGATTAAAGGGTGTTCATGTATTTCAGTATCTCTAATAACAGAGACAGGTGAGACTAAAGGGCCAGGCTTGCCAGACTCTACAGAGAAATGGAGTTATACCACAGTTGATTTTAGTGGACAGTTTCATTTTAGTGAGGTTATTGGAGCTGAAAAAAAAAAAGTAAATTAGTACTATTAGTACACTATTGGCAACATCTTGGATCTATTAAGTCATAAGCGTTTAACTTGTATTCACTTCCAAATGTCTGGAAGGAAAATCATTTTGGCTATACATGTCAAATAGAATGTGTGCTAAAAGCTGGCAAATATGCCTTTAGCCCTTAGTTCGCTGCAAGTTACACAGTGTCCCTTTCACAAACAATTCATCTCCTACACTAATACTACTGGAAGGATGTCCAGTAGTAGTTCTAGCCAGAAGCGGCATTGCTTTCTGGTTTATTATATCTAGTTAGCACCCATGCCATCTTACTACTTCTAATTGGGAGTAAAGGGCGTGAAAGTCAGCTAGAAGAAGAACCAAACTGAATGAATGCAAAACAGAGACAGGTCCTTTTTTTTTTTTTTTTTTTTTTACCCTTGGAAAGCACCAAGTCTGCTTAATCACTTTGTTCCCTCTTCCTACTCCTCTGAGTTGTTCAGAGAATTGTAGTGGTAATATTCTTGGAGGTTTCTGTGCAACTTTTCTATTCCACTTGTTCCCACGTGTTTCAGAAAAGCTGTATTTCCTTACCTTCACAACAAGCTGATTTTCCTTCTCAAAGGAACTATATGAATATGATGAATAACTTCTACTTAACGTGTGAAATGTCCCATGTGGAGATGATCAAAAGACATTAACTATGAAATAGTATATGATGTGTTGTGGGAGTACCATAGTTACTGGTACTACATTGGATGCACAGGGAAAAATATAGCCATCTGACTAATAATTTTTGTAGCTTTTAGGTGATTATAGCTAGTTGTGGTTGTTATAAATTCTGCATGCACCTTAAAGAGAAAAAAATCCTCCAAGATCAGAAGTTTTTGAAATACATATTATACTTAGAATGAGGGAGAACAAGGCAACTGGTCAATTAAGAAAAACTTCTGGAATCAAAGATGAACAGATTTTCAGCAAAGACGCTATAAAACAGTTGGTGAATAATGTGCAATGAAGAAGTACTGCAGTGGGAATTAAAAAAACAAACCTGAAATTGTCTGTAATGAAGTGTGCAGCCAGTTTCATGAGAAACCAGAAATGCCCACTGTGTATATTGGGCTGAAAGAACATTTGTTCAAGAGAAATCTGGCACCTAACCAAGAGAATTGTTTAGTGTTAAGAAGTAAGTAAAAGTAGCTGAAGTACTACATTTTCAAGTGTAATGGCTGCAGGCTGCTTTCCAGGCAGTCAGATCCAATGTTTGACCACCCTTCCTATGAAGAATGTTTTCCTTGTGTTTCAACTGGAAGATGCCTTGCTGTGGCTTGTAGCGCTGTTAGGCTCACCGGTGGCTCGGTCCATATTCTTGTGGACTGAGGAATGGTGTATAACCAGTTTGCTTTTAGCTGTCTCCACCTTTATTTTTCTCATCCCTGAGACAGTCCTTCAACCCTACAATTGCTCAGTGGCGGACCCAGGATAGCTGACAGTAGACCTTATCAGGAAGGACTGAGGCAAAGGGGACACACTAAATATTGCTAGGTCCTCCATCCATTGGGCAGCTGCCATCACTTTCCTCAATATTCTTTTTGCTGCCAACGTAGCCTGCAGAAGTCCTAGTGGCTTTTACCCCCCATTACCAGTTTAAAATCCAGCCCACCTTAGGCTTTCTTAATCCCACCCTGTGTCTCTGAGCAGTCTCTCTATTTCTCCTGAGTAGCCCAATTCTACTTGCACTTTATTTTGAATGTGCACAAAGTCAGGAATTACTCATTCAGGGAGTGTCTGGGAAAGGTTGGATTTATTTTAGCTGTTCACAGATTTGGAGTATTGTATGCTGAATGTAATTCTGTGGAGTAAGAAAAGCTTGGTACTATTTAGAAGGACAACAAATTTTAAGAAATAGTTTACAGCAGTAGGGTTAATTATCTTTCAGGTTTACAAGAAGCAGGAAGGAGGCTTTTCCAAAAATCAGCATTAAAAATTCAACCAGAAGCATCATTGTTGTCTGTTTTTGTTCCCAATACATTAGGTGATACATTCTCTTACATGATGAAGATTATGAAAAAACAAATACTCATGGTTGAAGTACAGATAAAAGCCTCGGAAAATCAGCATTTGATAAATTTTATTTGTAAAACTTTTAAGAAATTTAAAAAAATTAAAATCCCAATTATGAGAATTTGGGGGTTACTTACTAATAGCAGTCCTAATTTGGGTCAGTTTTTTACACTGACAAGAAATTCCAGTGCAGCTGTAAAAATCTACAAAGAAAAATGATAGTAGTTGTGTATAATTTGAAGTATCTTTTCATGCTTTCCTAGTAAATTCAAACATTCAGAAAGCTTTAGTATCAATATTTTGTACAGAACATGTGCTTTACATGATAAAGGCAAGCAAGAGAGTGACCTTGCTCCTGAGTCTGTGACCAGTAACCATTGCAGGGCAGAGCAGTGTTTCCCACAGTCAGTTCTTCGGCAGAGGGTTCTGATAAGAAGCATCTCTGTGAAGCTTCTCCCGTGGAGATGTCCCACCTTGTGTGTACACCTGAGGAGAGGATTTTCTGCTTTCTAGCTATTCTGGTCTTTGATTTTTGCATTGACTCAGTGGTCTGTAGCCTCCTCATTGTTTTTGTTGGCTATAATTTACTACAACAGTGTTCATGTTTTCATGCATGCTGTATTACGTAGGTGAAGGGTTTGTATAGGTGGTTCATTAGTTGTACAATATTAAGCAAGATAGTAAAGAATGGGTGTCAAGAACATTGAGTTTACCTTGTCTTTGTTTTTTTATAATGTTATATGTATATTAGAGTACTGCATCACGTTGATAGATGCAGCTTTGTATTGTCAGTCAGTGTTCTACAAGTGGCAGTAAACATTGTATATTGTAAAGCTTCCATGTGATTATGAATTGGATAATTGTGCAAGAAGTAAAGTCTACTGTATGTACCCAGAGAAACTAGAAATATCTAACAAGCTCTTCACTGAAATTTTCTTTCTATAACTGTACATATTTTAGAAGGAAGCAAAAAAGAGGAAGAAATTTGAATTAATTACTGGGAGGGAAAACAACAAAAACTGATCATTTAATGAACAACTGAATGATTGAAAGTAGGTTGGGATGCAGCTGCAAGGACATACTGTAATTAACAGGTCATTTGATGATCAGTTTAAATAGCCATTCCATACTGGAGAAGGAATAAGACATCTTCCCTGAAGCTCTCCAGGCAGTCTTCATCTTCTTCATCTTCCTTCACTAGTTTTTCCTACTTCAAATATATATACCTTGCATCTATTAGTATCAAGATTTCATAAATAGAAACTCATAATTATTGAAACTTCCTTTATCTCCTACTTTTTATAATGAGTGTCTCCTGCAGTGATTTCTGTGCACAGAGGAGCATATGCAGATTTCTGCAATTTCAGAACTCACTGTGTTTCTTGTTTTTAAAACAGGCATGTTTAAATGTCATATTTTTAGGATGAAAAGGAACAGTTTATGCCTCTTAAAACTTTCTGACTCAGACTGTAAGATAGTCAGATCTAGCAGTGGCTTACAGTGAGAAAACATCCTGGCAACTGCATCATTCAAGGAAATTTGGCACTTTGTTTTTACTGTGTCCTTAAAATTTGTTTTTTTCATGCAACTCTGTTGTTCATTAATTATAAATTCATACTTCTGTGTTTTTGTTTTTTTAACAGGAGCTGTTTAGAGTTTAATTGATATTTCATAATCTTAAAACCATACTACAGTTTTTAGTTTCTGATTATTTTTTTAAGAATATTCAGGAAAGAAAGGGGAAATATTTGCAGCAGCAAAATGAAATGTTTTTGAGAAGACAAGGAGCAATGGAGAAAATGCTTAGGATTAATTTGACGGATTCTCCCATTAAGTTGCAAATCATGTCAGCTTTTACCTTGTGCAACAGTATAAATGTGGAGAGGTTTGACTCTGAAATAACAGAAATTAATGAAATACGGGCTTCTGTTTTCTGGATATTTTTCTAAAGTCTGGGCATTGCAGTGTTTATAAGGAAATTTGGAAAGCTCCTAAGTATGGAGCAGTAGTTCCAATAGGCATATTAATTACTCCTCGTAAGTAATTTTAGTATGTAGAATTCAGTGTATTTTTGAGTTACAGCATTTTCAAACACCAAATTCTTGTTGTTTAAGCCAGAAGGTACCATCCTATCTGACCTCCAGTTAAAAATGACAAATATAGTTTTAGCCAGTGAAACTTAATTTAAAAGATTAATAGCAAGATAATCTATATGCAATAACCAGTGAAAATGCTCAAATGCAGTATATACCTTAAACCGTAGGACTCTATCTTACTCTTTCCAGAAGAAAATTTAAATGGAAATTCAAATCTTTCTCTATGAGCATTCAGGCTAGTTGTTTTCAGAATACAGAATAGAAGCAAGTGTGCTGGGTAAAGAACTGCTTGATAGAACATGAAAATATTTCCTCAGAATAATTTTAACTTTTCAGAAAGAGAAGCAAAGATTCTTTTTGTACTTGTTGTGATGGCTTTGATGGTTGGGGTGCCTTGAGGTAAAACTGTTCTGCACCGTGCTTACAGTGAGTCTCCCAAAATACCTAAGGTTTCCCTTTAAAAATTAGTTATGTAAGTGTACAAAATGCTTAAGTCAACCTGTATACCATAGGAACTTGCATCTGCTGGGTGAAATGTTAATCTTAATGGTTTAAAATCAAAACTATCTCTTCTGTCTTCGCAGAGTTTTGCTTTCTAACCAGGCAGTTTTCACAGGTGTCCTGAGTCAGAGCAGACCTTTCCAAATCCCCACCTAGACTCTGGGAAGATCCCGTTGTCTTTCTTACATCTGTGGCTTGTCTGTCTACCTGGTCTCTGCTTCCTCAGGGGTGTCCTCTATATTGGGATCCTGGCTTACTGTGTCTCTACCTGCCTGCTGTCTCCTCCTGGGTCTGCTTCCCCTGGCTGGCCATAGTTAGCTGCCTCCAAGGAATGCGGCACTTTTCCCTTCTTTCATAAGGTCTCACCTGAAAAAGTTCAACAAGCTGGAAAAAGTGAAGAGGCAACCTTCCTCATGGCCATTTCACCATACTCAGTGTTTACCTAACCAAAGAATAGCAGCAATATGGAGTGCTAGAAGTGTGTCCCTGGGTACAGGCACTGCCGTGGGGATACCTGGGCACGCTCTGAAATACCTGACTTGGATACTGGAAAAGCATAGCTGTTTCAATGAGCACTTGACACGTTAATCTGTGGTGTGCTGTCTCTGCTTTCTCTCTGATGTGTCTGTATGGGAAACTGACAGGAGAACTCCCCAGCAACTGGTGGTCTGCCTTGGGTTACTGTGGTAGCCCCACAGCACTCCAGCTTATGGTTCACCACAGGGTGATTTGTGCTTCGTGGTGAGCCATAGGAAGTCTGACTTGAGACTGTCGCCAGCTGCTGTTCTCAGTGCTGGTACAGTTCCAGAGGTGGGAGAGTGGCAGAGCTAATACAGGATGGTACAACTAGGAAGGCCAAGGCAATGATGTAAAAATCAAGTATTTAAAATAAAACACATAATTTTGCATTTTGATTTTTCTCCAAGGCTTTGTACTAATGGTTGACTCCAAATGTATTTCTGGAGGAAATTTTCCTTTCACTAGGAAGCATCATCTTCAACCAAAGCTTCAGTTTTCCCCGTGGCTGTAAAACATGAGATGAACCCCCCCACCAGTCTCTCCTGCACTGATGACTTCTCTTTCACTTGGATATGGTCAGCCATTCTGGTCTCTTGCCCTGTTACCTATCATACTATATCAAAACGCATAATTACTAGCTTGTTTGGATTAACAGCTTCACTTTTGTTGAAATTTAGCTTATTATGACTAGAGAGGAATCTTGAATTTTAGAAGGTAACAATTTAAATATTATATCATCAGTGTAATCTTGCACTGCAATCATATGTTAATGAATAACTCACTCTGTTTTATCCAAAATATGTATTAAAAATTTATATTTATTCTTTGTCGTGAGTTGTAGTAATCGTGTAGCAGTTCAGGTTTTCAGTGTGGCTAGTAGTATAGACAGATTGGTTTTGTTTTTTGTTTTTGTTTATTTTGTTGTTTGTTGGGGTTTTTAAAATGACATTACCATATTGTGTGCCTGGCTGAGTGGCTCCAATTGCACTAGGGGTTATACAAATTCAAAACAAAAATATTTTTGTATCCAACTGATACAGAAAGTAAGCAATGGTTACCAAAAAATGTGTTGCTACAAAGAAACAGTGAAAAATTGTCTAGCATGGACGCTAGGATTGGAAATGTAGTATTCTCAAGATGTGTATTTGGTATTTTAGCAGAAGCTTAATAAGGGGCTAGGGACAATGACACTGTGGGACAGTTTAGTGATCTCAGGGTGAAAGCTGCACTTCATTTTGGAAGGGAGAGTGTCCATTTCTTCCTTCAGTCTTGCTGTTCAACTGTCACTTTTTCTTTCTCTGTTTTTCTTTATATTGTGGTTACAGTGGGACAGGATTAATATAGCTGGATGATAATTATGCGACTTGAATGTTCACCACATGATTATTAAGCAGTGAACAAATACAGGTCGGTCTAAAACATTGGTTGATTTTTCAGGACACTATAACTAAACCTTGCTTAATATATTGTTAGATGGACATTAGTTTTAGCTTTTTTTTTTTTTTTTTTTACTTTCTCTATATGCATTGTTCCCTTCAGTGCTATGAATACATTTCAAGGAAATGAAGATGAAATAATACTATTTTGGGGCTCTCCTGTTATTTTTTGTAGATTGGTTCAAGAACCTTACCAATGTCAGGTAGTTCATGTTCTTAAGAAAAGATTTCTAGATGTGCTTGAAACATTTTTTAGGACTGGAAAAGTTCATTCTACCTTGCAAGGCAACTTCAGTATGTTTAGTGTATAAAGAAAAGTCCTATTGGTTATTTTGCTTACAGTTCTGTAACAGAAGAAAAGATACCTTTAAATGGGATGGGCATGTGGATTTGGAAGATGAAAGTGTAACAGATCGAGAACCTACAAGTTAAAGCTTAGAAAAATGTCATTAATGTTAAAGCTGCTTAATCTGTAGATTTTTTTTCTACTACTTGCAGTTTCAAAGTCAAGATCTGGGTTATCTTTCTAAAAGAATCCTTGATCTTAATTGAAGACAGTAGCTGCTATGATTTTTTCTTGTGTGTGTATTACACAGGTCAGTTTTTATAATTCTGATTATTCTTCTTGGTATTAAAATAGTTCAGGGAGCCATAGGTATGAAATGTTAGAAAGTTCATTTAAATGGAGTGTAAAGTGAGGGAATAATGTACATGGGCTCCAATAGGAAAGAAAAGAAAGTCATCTGAGCTAGTGAGCATGGATTTACCAAGGTGAAGTCATACTTGACCAACTTGATAGCCTTCCATGATGAAATTACTGGCTTGATATATGAGGTGAGAGCAGTGGACAATTGTCTTGATTTCAGTACGGCTTTTGGCACTACCTCCAGTAAGATCCTCATAAAGAAGCTGGGCTGAATGAGCAGACAGTGAGGTGAAAACTGACTCAATGGCCAGGTCCAGAGGGTCATGATCAGTGGTGCAAAGCCTGCTTGGAGGCCAGTAACTAGTGTTGTACCCCAGGGGTCAATACTACCTCCAATCCTGTTAAGCATCTTCATTAATGATCTAAATAATGGGGCAGAGTGTACCCTCAGCAAATTTGCTGGTGATACAGAACTGGGTGGAGTGGCTGTTACACCAGAGGGTCATAGTGCCATCATGAGGCAGGAACCTTATGAACTTCAACAAGGAGGAGTGCCAAGTCCTGAATTTGAGAAATAAAGGTATACAGACCTGTATATGCTGGAGGCCACCCAACTACAAAGCAGCTTGGCAGAAAAGGCCCTGCCTGTCCTGGTGGACACCAAGTTGACCATGAGCCATCAATATGACCTTTTGGCAAAGAAGACTGATGATATGCTGGGCTGAATTAGGGAGGAGTGTTGCTAGCAAGTGGAGGGAATCATAGAGTCATAGAATAATAAAATATGCTGAGTTGGAAGGGACCCATCAGGATCATTGAGTCCAACTCCTGTCCCTGTGAAGGGCACCCCTAGAATCACACCATGTGCCTGAGAGCATCATCCAAATGCTTCTTGAACTCAGGCAGGCTTGGTGCTGTGACCACTTCCCTGGGGAGCTGGTTCCAGTGCTCAACCACCCTCTGGATGAAAAATCTTTTCCTGATATCTAACCCAAACCTCCCTTGATTCAGCTTCCTGCCATTTCCTTGAGTCCTGTCATTGGTTACAAAAGTGAAGAGATCAGTACCTGCCCCAAGTGGGCAGTCCCTGTTACTTAGCACTGATGAGAGCCACGCCTGGAGTACCATGTCCTGGTCTGAGCTGTCCAATATGAGAAAGAGACACGAACATGCGTATAAATACCTGAAGGAAGGATGTAAAGACAGAGCCAGGTTCTTTTCAGTGGTGCCCAGTGACAGGACAAGAAGCACTGGGCATAGAGGAGGTTCTCTCTGAACATTAGGAAACACTTTTTCATTGTGAGGGTGATGGAGCACTGGGGCAGGTTGCCCAAGAGGTGGTGGAGTCTCCATCCATTGACATACTTGAGAGCCATCTGGACTTGGTCCTGGACAGCCTGCTCAGAGCACCCCTACTTAAGCTGGGAAGTGGCACCAGATGACCTCCAGATGCCCTACCCTGTGATTCTGTGTACTAGGACATTTCAATTTCATAAGAAGGTTTTTTTTTTAAATAAAGTAATAAATGGGCCTTTTAGAATAGTACTTAACTGTGTCACAGCTTGTGATGTGATTCTTGTTTGAAGTGTTTAACCTAATTTTTATCATTTGTAATAATTTTTATTTTCTGTATGGAATACTTAAGTAAAACTCTGAGGTTTGAATTGCTAAGGTTTGAAATTGGAACTTCTGTGTTTTTGTCTCCTGATTTAAATACAATAGTACCACTTGTTGATCTCTGTAAGCAAATCATGTGCTCCAAACAAGATTTTTGCTTGTATTATAGTATTTTAGCAGTGCACAGTGCTGCCTTAGACACAAAACTCTTGACTTTGTTTTAGGAAGAAAA
The DNA here is from genome assembly GCA_020745705.1 of Hemiprocne comata. Taxonomy (NCBI): domain Eukaryota; kingdom Metazoa; phylum Chordata; class Aves; order Apodiformes; family Apodidae; genus Hemiprocne; species Hemiprocne comata. Next base: position 40,595,016 of record CM036588.1, read on the forward strand.
AGTGAATTTTATTCCTTTAAAAAAAATTGAAAAAGAAAAATGCCTGCTTGCAAGTGTTTGTTGTTTAATTTTATGCCCTCTTCCACAACTGTGAACTTCTGCAGGAAGAGGATGTGTAATATCTATTGCTTGGCTGCTAAAGGTGCAGTGTTTACTGCAAGGGAAATTTTCCAGGGTGTGCTCATAATGGCACGTAAGACAGGAAGGCACTGCCTGGATCGTGCTGTTCTCTCCTTTGAACATAAACACTAACCATTGCTGTCAGTGCTACTTTTAAAATAAAACCTCAAGGGTTTTGCTTCTTTTAAAGAATTGTGGACTAACAGAAATACCATCCAATTCAGAAATTGTAATAACCATGAACCGAATGGGTCAATTTTATCCTCTGGTATGCTCCCTTCTTAGTGTCATCAAATTGTAAGTGTTCTATGATGTAAAAATATTACTGCATTAAATTACAGCATTAATAATACTGTTGTAGTACCACACTATTGCAGGAAAATATCAATTTTTCCAAAATAATTTTTATATATTTTTGAAAGGTTGTTGCAGGCTGCTGGCCTCAAACCTTGGAGGAGGAAGATACAATTACTGATCCTTAGTGTGGCTTTATTTTCATACTACTACCATTTTAGTTGGGAAGAAAATGGCTCTTGGTAGTGTGTCTCACCTCATATACAACACCATTAGCATATACTCTTCTTTCATACTGGTCAGGGTTTAATTTCAAAGTCCAGGTTTTAATTTCAAAGTCCAGTTGGGAAATTCAGAACTGTAGAAGAAGTAATCATAAAGTGTTGTCTGACGAAATCCAGTTAACAGATGAATACAGATGAAAACTTTCTCACATGCATTTACATTTTTGGGGAAGAAAAGGTCCAAAAACATGTTGGCATAAGAAATTAATTTTTAGAAAAAGTAATTATGTTGCAAATAAATATGGAATAAGGGCAAGAACTTTTTTTTGTAATTCTGCTTTTGGGATTTTGTACTTCTCTTCTCTCTGCTTTCCATCAGTGTCCTACTTTGCCTCAGCACTTTTGATGTTTTTCTGGTTTACTGAAAGGGCTATAGAGTTTAGCATTTTGCCAGTGTGAAAATCCTGACTTGCACAGTAGGCTAAACCTTTACTTTCTGTTAATATGATGATAGCTGCTTGAAAAACATGAAAGATACTGTAAAACTTTTTAGACTAATCTCCATTGCTCCTTGAAGTGCTTAATGCTTTAATTCATGGAGCTAATTTAAAGCAAAAGAAATCTTGCAAAAATACAGTATTTCTATTTCTAAAAATGCTTTTCATGTCACACTAACAGGAGATGTTCAGCAGGATGAAAATACTGGTTTAATGTGTAAGATGTTTCCTTGACACAATTGTTTCCTCACTGTCCTCCCTAAAGGCTCATTTAGGAAGGTGTACAAGTCAAGTTGTGCTCACTTTTTTCATGTGCTGGTGGCAGTGTAACTTTGAAGTATGGTTAAGTAATCATCTGCCACTTGTCTGTGTACAGTATTTGGAGACTGAGAAAGCTGCTGCTTGAGTTAATGAGGGCACTTGAGCTTCTATCCCTGAAGTAAAAGGCCCTCAAAAAACAGCTTTGTAGAAGAGCCATAAAGAGCTTAAAGCTGCCCCTTCAGACAGCAGTCAAAGCTGTTTGAACCATCTGACAATTAATGCTGGGTGCTTCCAGTACAGGTTCCTCCCTCTGCTGGCTGAATAGCTCCAGCTCCTCTCACCCCCCTTCCCACTGTCTGTCTGGGTTAACGTCTCCCAACTCCTCCACCAATGTTTCTGCTATACAGCAGCTTTTACCTTCTCCCATATTCTATTGTGAAAATTATGGTACTAACAAAGTTCATATGTAATTATGACTATATACCTTCTCCCTCCTTTTAGCCTACTTAAACCAGTCTTTTTCATAGCAAAGTTTTTGTACAGTGTCTAGCTGCACTGCAGCATACTCTCAGCCTTGGCATGGTTATTAGAAATGAAGATAGGTTTAGTACAAAAAATATACATAATATTAAAAAGTGAGCAACAGGTTAAACTTTTCCTTTCTAGAGTATTTTGTCTTTGCATTGCACTCTATTTTCCCATGTGTTTGTTGTCAGCACTGTATTGCCCTCCTCGTTTTTCTTAAAAGTGGAACACTATTTTAACTTCCCATTTTATACTGTTACAGAGTACTACTACACATAGTAAAATACAGTGGTACTCCTGTTCTTTGAAGGAGTTGAAGGTTTTACTGGACTATGTGGATTACATTAGTTTACTGTTTGTGTAATTCACGTATGTTCTACCCTATTTTCTTTTTTTTTTAACCAGTCATAACTCTGGAGTATGGCATTGCAGCTTTTAAGGAAAGGGGAAGCTGGGGAAGATAATCCAGGTCGTGCCTTTGCATATATCCAGGCTTGTCCATAACATTATACCAGCGTGGGGGCTCATAGTTGAGATACTTCAGCTGGATGCCTCAAGTTGAATACATATAGATGGTACAATTTTGTGAGTCTCTTTTCTGACTCCTGTCATTGTTAGGCAAGCTTGTTTCTCATTTTGTCTTTTCCTGACTCTTCCTGCATCTTTCATGGCACCTGCAGTAGGCAAAGAAAAAGACTACTTTTAAAAAACAAAACAGTAATGAATTAAAACAACAACAGAACCAACCAAACAAAAACCAACTACAAACAACAACCCTTCCCCCCCCCTTTTCTACTTTCCTCTTTGTCAGGTAGCTAGTTAATGGCAATAATCACATACTAGCTTTATTCCTGCTTACCCCTTACCCTTAGGGAGCTTTTCTATGTATTTCAAGCTGTCCTTGTTTGACTAGAATTGGCAACAAGTTTAAAAGCACGAGTAGAGGTGCTAGAAGATTACATAAGCCTGGGAAGCTAGAATAAATGATCAACTTGCTTTCAGTCCTGGCAAGAAATGCCAGTATTGCTTCTCTAATTTCCTTGAAGAAATCCAAGTCGACGTTGCTGAAAAGTCTTGGTTATTTTTTCTCCTTAATACTAAAGCCTGGGTATGAAATACAAAGAATGCCAGATTAAAGGGCTTGGTTTGCCAGTTAGAAGCAATCAAAATATGATTTCAAAGGGAAATGGTAAATAGTATTAATTACATTTCATTATTAGAAATTGTGACCAAACTAGAGAGTTAAAACTAGAGAGTTATTTTGTTGTTTCAGGGTGGTGTTTTGTTGTGCTGTTTTGTTTTTTTTGTTTCTCCTCTATACAGTCTTTCAACACAATGTACTTTTTGTTTTAAAACTTTGGGAAATATCTATGTCACTCGTGGCTGGGTTTCAAAGAAAACCACAGACATATATATATATATATGAAATGGGGTTGAAGGGCAGTGTGTTGAATGGGCTTGCAGAACTAGTGACTGGGTGGCAAACAGTATCAATAGGCTATTTTAAGACTTTTTTTTTTAATGGAATAAGACAATGCTGCTTCTAATATAAAAATCTGTATCTTGATTGCAATTATCATAGATGATTTCCAAAAAGTGAGCTGTTCCCATTTGCAAAAGAAAGCAACTTGTGTGAACTATCAAGAAAGGTGAAGAAAAGGTCTCTACTAGGCAAATGTGTGGAGAACTGCATTGGTCTCTTGCAAATATGTGGCAGATCAATGTAACACTGGGAATAGGGATAGATGGGGTAAACCTCTAAAGATGGAAAGGAGTAGAAGTTCAGTGAGGTGACAAAATAAGAGGAAATTAGCAAAATCAAATACATGGGGGAAAAGATTTATCTGAACGGGTTTCAGATAAATCGCAGTGAAGAAAACCACCTTTTGCTCAAAAAAATACAGATTTTTATATATGAAGTCAAAATCCTTCCGTCTGCCTCAGGATAGGAGAAACAGATTAACCTGCTGCTCCAGAAATGATAAAATGAGCCTTTTGAAATAAAATCTGAAACCAAGATGCTTCTTGCTGTTGACAGTCTGTTTCGTGTTCACCTTTTCTGATGTGCCAATCTCAAACAGAGCGTACCCAGGCACTTGAGAAACACTCCAACAACAGCAGCCTGACTGCTTACAGGCATCCTGTGGTAACTGCCCCTTCCAAAGAACAGTTGTTCTTCTGGAGTAGATTAGAAGTGTCACAGTTACAAATGCCTTCACTCTGCCTCCCATTTCTCTCAGATTTTACAATTGCCTGTTTGTTGGATCTGAGAGATAATTAAGTAATTTAAAAGATTAATTGGCTTCATAACTCAATTTGCATTCTGGGGATTCTGAAATTGCAGGAAACTATTCATGCAAAAAATGCCTTTGTTAATTATAATTGGATCTATAAATATGAGACCTGATTGGTTTTATGACTGTAGCCTTTAAACAAATAACTCATCTGTCTTCAACATGATTAATTATTTTAAACATTTAGGGTGAGATGGATTGTCAAAGGTGATTAAGATGTTTTTATCTAATATTTTTTAATACAGAATTTAGAATTCAATTAAGATGTTTCCATCCAGCTGTCTTTTCCATGGAATAAAATATTCTCCTTGTATACTTGTTTAATCATTGGAAATAGATTTATTGAAGGTTTGTAGCCCAGATAAAAAAGATTAGTAATTGAGTTTGGTTTAAATATAAAAAAAATAAAAATGGTATAAACCAACTCCTATGTTCATTTTTGTAGAGCTTAGAGTAGTAATTTCATTTGTCTTTTTCTTTATGTTAATAGATCTCAAGGCCCAGATAGTGATAGTATGCCATAATGGATGTCACTCTGGTGCACTGTAATCCTCTATAATTTTCTTCTGGCATGATAGGATTTTGGAATTGGGGGGGAAATATTTGTATAAAAAAATGTTACTTGGCTTTCCTCTCAAGTCCTGACTTTTTCCAGATGCAGCATGTGTGTTTTTAGTTTAGTTTTGTCCTAGAAGGCATTAAGTAATTACGTAGACACCATTGCTTTGCTGTAGATTGACATGGGTGTAGAAATGTTAGTTCATAAAATACTGATTTAACTTATTGGATGCAGATTCCTCATAGTTTCTTGTTGTTAATTTGTATCTGTTGTTCTTGAGATTGGTTCATATTTAAACTTAATGCCTCGTACAGCTGTTTATAGTTGGAATATTTCCAGTAACTTCTTTAGGATAAAATCTTCCATTTTATTAAAAATACTCTAGATGACACTTTCTAAGGTTGGGATATATAATTTGATTTCCTTTAAAGTTTCAAACATATATTCTTAGAATTTAGGATCCAGCAAGCTTGACCTTAAATTTAATTCTACTTTTTGTTCCGTTTTGTTCGTAGGTGGTCTCCCCACTTTCCTGGGTGCACAGTGGGACTTCTCCCACTGCTGCTGGTGCCCCATGCAGTCTTCTTGAGGGAGGAGCAGCCTCAGTCATTCTGTGGGTGAGTAGGGGCTATTGGGATGGAGGCCTGGACAGTAGTGCCCTCTTCTACCTGTTCTGTTCTTCCCTGGCAGCATGTGAATTCCCCTCAAACTTTAACCATGCGGCCTGCGACGTTTCCATTTCCCTCCAGATTATAGGCATAGTAGGGGTCTTTTCATATATGTTTTCATCTGGAGAAAATCTCTTAATAGCCTCCCAGTTCCATGGTTATCAGGCTGCCTTTCTGCAGCTACTGGTTAGTCTGTTAACTGCTTTCCTCTCCTTGGACTGAGAAAGAAGCATCCACTCCCATGTGCCTTTCAGCCTCTGTGGTTCCTTCCTTTGTTCCATCAGTAATCTGCATCACAAAACTAAAAGACCACCAAGTCTGGTGGCTTGAATTTATTCTTGTGCTAGCTCTGTTTCTTCCTCTTGGTCAATCTGGCACTGAAGAAATTCTGCTTTGTTAGTAGAAATTGGTGGAGAGGTGCAGGACTGCTACTTAAGAATGGGAGAGAGAAGAACAAACAAAACCTCATAGGTTTTTTTGGGGGTTTGTTTCATTTTGGGTTTTTTTGGGGGTTTGTTTCTTTTTTTTTGTTTCTTTTTTTTGTTGTTGTTGGGTTTTTTTGTTGGTTTTTTTGTTTGGTTTTTTAAGATCTTTTACAGTACTTCATAGGGCTCCTGTAACCTGAATGCTTTTAGACGTGGTTAGCTAAAGGAAAATCATAGACTGAAAACAATCTATTTAGTTCTACTTTTTTAGGACCAATTTCTTATCTTTAGTCTGAAGGAGTTCAACATGGTACTTACACACTGATCATGAAGCTTTCCTTGTCAGTTGGAAGTGGTGCTTGACTCAAAGTTAGACAAGCTATTTCAAATAAACAAGTTTTCTCTTTCCTAAAAGGGTGGGATTGAAAGTCACCTTCCCACTGAGTGTAACTTCATTAGCGAGCAGCTCCATTTAGGACTTACATAATGCTGTCTTTAAAATAAACCATCAGCTTTCAAAAGCTATATAGTAGCTGTTAATACTAAATGATCATTTGAGAGGTTAATATACTCAAGATTTAGCAACAATAATCTGTTAAAGGCTTTACTAAGTGATTCGTTGAGTACTTGATGATAACTTATGAAGTCTGCAAAGATGCCTAAATGACAGTCTGAAGAAGGTGTTGGTAAAAGGACCATTGCCATTCCTTTATATCTTCCACCATTATTTAAAAAAATAGCACCTCAGAGCCACAAAAAAGTGTGTGAGTAAGCAAAGTAATGCAAGATAAGACTTTGGAAATAAACATAACTTTGAGGTGGAGAAATCTTCCTGGGTTTTTGCATAAGCTATAAGCATTTTCTTTTCCTTTATACAAAGATTGAGTATTTCAGTATTTCAAGAGTAGTATATTTATTAGAATCTCTGTTCTTTTGCTTAATCAAATAGTACTAATTTTTTTATGTGAGCACTCAGTATTTTATTTGAGGTACTATTTGATGAAATTCCATGTTATATACAAGGCTATAGTCAGTTAAAGTAGGCTTTAGTGAATCCTTTCTCAGGACAATGTCAGTAAAGTTGTGTTAAATACAGATGAAATACAAATGCATTGTTTACAAAAAGAGATTAACCTTTTTCATGTTAGTATGGAGCTTTTCTTATTTGAAGTTGTAATTGACACAAAAACTTTGAAGAAATTTTGTCTTCAGTTTATTGAGGCTTTCTTAGGGCTGACATTTCTTAATCTCTAGCTCTGTCTTGACCTTGACTGTACGTTACTTCTTGTTGTTTTTCACTTTTGCTCTGTACTTAATTTTTTAATGAAAAATCCTTCCTGAAATATAGTATTGTCTAACATGTACTCTTTGGACTGTTGTCCCATTGAATGTTAAGTAATGTATTGCCTCCATTGTATTAGTATGTTAAAAAACACAGTCATTAAAAAAAAAAAAAATCAGTTACTGATACCATCTAGGGTGGTAAATAATAACAGATACTGTTTAGAGATGCTTGTGTTTTCTTTTTTTCATAATTTCTGCAAAGAGCTGTAGCACTGTTATATAAAACTAAGTGGTGATGCTGTTATAATTTCATTTTAAGCAGTGACTGATAATATTTTTACAGTTTTATGCTTCTTTTTCATGTGTCATTTGATCTAAATAGTCTCCTAATACAAGTAAGAAATTAAATGTTCTCTGTACTCAAATTATATTTTGTCATTCTTTTCATCAGTCTTTTGGTTAACATGGATTTATAACTTGCAGCTGTCTTTGTACTTGATCTGTTATTGAGGCAGAGATGTTCATTAATTGACAACACTAGATACAAGCTGGAAGTAGTCAGAATTTAGATTATTTTGTTGATGACCTCATTAATACCTGCATGATACCCACCTAATCTGTGAAAGACATCCCTTGTACTCAGGTATATGTTACTACTTATTCTGTGTGACTGAATTATATTTTCAATACACACAAGATTTGAGGGGGGGAAAAATGCCCTTATCTGCCATAGCTGACATGATCAATGCACAAATACCATGTCCACGTAGTCAATGTAGCTATTTGGTGTCTGTGAAAGGAATTCTCTCTGCATTGAGAAGCATCTGATGTAAAGATTTTTGGAATTTCATTGTTCAATTATGTCCCTTCACTTGGTGTGGAAATATCTGTGCCATATGAAGCTACGTATTACATCTTTATCAGAAACATAGCTTGGAAATGTTTTTCACTATTAGACTGAAGAGTGAAAATGTTATGAAAATTACCTTTGTTGCAGCTGTTTTCAAGCCCACTGTAAAAACTATGATCAGATAGAGAAATGAGTGCTTGAAGTCATGCTTGCAGTTGACTGCAGCGTGCAACTTCCAGGTGGGTGACAGAAGTCATTTCTGTTGCAGGGAAATTGGTAGCGGGCAGGTAGCCAAAACTGCTTTGGTTTGCGGAGACACTGCTCAGGATGAGGACGCTGACCGAGTGCAGCTTGGGGTGGTTTTGGGATGTAAGTGAGCGTGCAGCCCAGCTGAGTTTCCCTCGGCCCTCTGTGGTGCCACGGTGCTGCCTGCCCGCAGAGGCCATGCCGGTGGCTTGGCTCTTCCCTGGCATCACCTTCAGGCTGAGCCCCGGACTGCTGTGTTAATTCTCCTCTGTTTACTCTGCCTAGCATTAAGGGATAGTTTTGGTGTTTACTGCGCCACATGTTCTTTGCACATCTGATGGTAAATGTTGGTAGCACTAGAGCTTGTTTTGTGGATGATTCTACCTTCAGGTGGAGTTGTATCAGTCTTTCAGTTGCTCTGTGAAACAGTGTCCGGAGAAAACATAGGCTTGGAGCAGGTGTGCTAAGAGGAAGGAGATGAAGGTTGCTCCGAGGGTCAGGAAGCCTCAGCACACCTGCAGTTTGATTTTCCTGTCTTCTTAATTGACTATTTCCAGCACGTTCCTCAACACCATGCTCTGAGGCATTGTCTGTTTTTCTTCAATATCATGTTTGATTGTGCAAAAGTAGCCACCTCCTTAAAAAGAAGAGGCTTTTTGGCTGCGTCTTTTATTCCTTAATTTCATAATGGCCTCTGTGATGCCATTGCTGCTGTGAGGAGATTATGCACTGTTCACAAGGGGAATGCTTGTGGTGAATGCAAACAATTGGTATGCAACGTTGCCTATGTGAAGATCTGGATTATTCTTGGTCTTTGCCGTGTTTTGTGGTTGTGCTATTCCTCGTGATGCATCAAACATAAATAACTCTTCCCAAATTTGTTGTAACTTTAAGTAACTCATCTGTCGTCGGACAAAATGAGTATTTCTTATTCATTTACTTGTTCTCCCTGAGAAAGGTGCTTTTGACTACCTCTGTAGACACAATGCAATAGCAAACACCTTTTCTTCTTTCTCATCCACATTTGTAGTGTTGCAGAGACTTAGATCATTGGAGAATTTTGAATACTCTGGGAATACATATACTAAGTGACAGTAGAATAGCTTTTTTGAAGGTACAGGTCTACTAGGTCTTTCTTTTCCAGTGCTTGTTTCCAGTGACACATTGTGCTTCTGATTATACAGTTAGCAATAGTAAACAGGACAAAAAATCCACCAACACATTTTGTAACTGTTACTAGTAGTAGCAGATGTATGAAAAATACTGTAGCAAATTCAGTGATCTTTTAAGTGAGTTGGTTTTCCAGGATTATATAATGTTGTGGGGTTGGTTTTTGTCTCTTGGTTTTGTTTTGTTTTGCTTTTTTTTGTGGTGGTGTTTTGTTGTGGTTTTTTTGTTGGTTTGTTTGTGGTTTTTTTAAAGTATGTATATATATACACACACACACACTGAACTATATGTATAGACCTGTCTGACTAAATTTTCACCATGTGATGTAGCATTGGTTTATAACCTTGGTGATTCAGCCACTTTGTGAAAGCATTTGCTTTTTATAAGGGGAACTTCAGGGACATAAGAGGCTACTGATGTAGAATATGGGATTTGTGTGTGTGGTTGGGCGGGGGGGGGGGGGGGTCTCTTTAGGGAAAGCAGTGTAGTTTATTGTTTTGGACTTCTAGTTTGTGTGGAAATATTCCTCCGACCATTTGAATTCTTAAAGAGAACAGTTAAGTAGTTCATTGCTTCTTTATAATTCCAAAGAGCAACTCTTTGTAATCTCAGATATTATACATAGTTCAGTGTGGTCAGAGATACATGGAACAAAACGGTGTACTTTGTGATGAGAAAAAATGCATGGATGATAATGGAAGAGATATTATTTTTTTTCCCCAAAGTTTGTCTAACAGTGTTAAAATAGTGCTACAGCAATTACTTTTTTTCCTTTTATTAACTCTCTTTTTGTGGAGTAATACTAAGGAAAACTTCATGTGTAATGAAGCTGCTATATAGTGACTGTGAAGGAACTGCATATTCAGGACTAAATAGACTTATGTATAGACATTTCCAATTGTCTGAACCTTATGTTTGTATAAACGGGTTGGCAGCTTTATTTGTTAACATGTGTATCAAAACAAGATTTAATAATTTGTTTCCTTTCTACCCACTTTGAAATGTAGAGGAGGGTACTATGCATTGTTTGTATGTCATAGTATTTGTTTACAGCTTGAATTAGTAAAATGTTTTTCCAGGTGACTGGAATTATGAGCATGTAGTTTTCTACTTATATTTTCTTCTTTAATTGTGAAGAGGTGTTACTGGCTATTCATATGAATATTAAATAATTGTAAAGCTTTGGGTTTTATCATTAATGAGTAAAAATAATGGGGGAAAATTGTTAACTTCTGGTATGAGCTTGGAAACTTAATTCAAGTATGCTGATTGGGTCGCTCCCATGTATATAGGGACTGTACTTGGGCTATATCTAAATGAAGTTCACAATCTATGTTACAGACAACAGCAGAACTAGAAATTGTGTACACATGCTGTAACGTCCTGCCAATTATTTGAGGTCCATCTAGTCATGCTGCTCTTTGCTTTGTAGGATTCCAGAAGGTATTTCCATACCTTAACAAGAACTCAGGTTTTATTTGATATTTGGACAGACCTCTGTCATGCCATCATTCTTGTCTATTGTGGTTTTATTTTTTCAAAGAAATCGCTCTGCTTTCTACTTTATTGGATTAGACAGTTTGCTCTGCATTCATAAGTGTGTGTAGTTGCCTCGTTTGTATCATACCTGGTACAGTAACTAATTCTGTATGTTAAAAGGGAGGATGCATTTAGTCTTTAGCCTCTTTCTCAGTGCTACAAATTTGTTTTCCTGAAACCTGATGTAATTATGTGGAAAACCTTTTTTTTTTTTTTCTTTTTTGAAGTTGTACTTCTAAGCATCTCATATTTATGTGAACTGCCTCCCTATTCATTTTATTCTTACTACATACTTTCTTGAGTAAGCAATGATGAATCTTCAGCTCTGGCAGGTTTGGACTGGAACCAATGACAGAAAACTACAATACTTCAAATTTAAAAAAGAAAATAACAGCAGACAGCAAAGGACACGATTTTTAGCTTAGTGTTTCGTGCAGATTGAGAGTATAAATTTACAATATGTGATTTGTTAGGGCATGTCTGCCTGTATGTACTTTTCTGTCATACTGTCACTGTGGGCAAGTTTGTGATGTTTGAGAGGTAAACTCCTTGCAATTAACTTGCTTTTACATTTTCATAAGAGCACAGTGTGTATTCCACCATTGGTGGAATATCTCAGGTACAGTCATCTAATTCCTTAGTTTTGTTTATAATAGTTATGGCTTTGTTCCTGTCAATAAAGAGTTGATTAGGATTTAATCTGGTTTTGTCATTTTCTGCTGTTCTGTGAAAATCTGTTTGTACAAAACCTCAGATGACTTTTGCTGTGATTTTGATGATGCATGAAATTATTTCATTTTAATAATTCACCAGTTCAAATGGCTAAGTTTAGACTTGCCATTCTCGTATTTGTGACTTAAAATACTTTTTACCTAGTAACAGCATGCTCTTCTACTTTCTAATCTTTTTTACGTGATTTTCTTCATATTGTTGCATGGAGGTGAGAAATCAGTCTTCAAAGATGCATGGAGTTTTTCTTGATTTTCTTTTCATTTTAAGCTGAGCATGAAACTTAGGAGCCAACAAAAGCATGCCCAAAACCTTGCTTCTTCCCACAAAAGTCACATGGAAAGTTCATCTTCTTTCGTTCTACATTACACTCTCACTGTTGTGTTATTCTGCTTTTAATAATCATAATCAGAATGTCTTTGATTTAGTAATTAATAGATGCAATTACATTTTCCTTGCTGTTTTCACTGACAATAGATCTGCCAGTTTTTACTATTCCAGCTGTATCACTTAAAGCACAGCATTTCAAGTGTATCAAACTGTCTAATACTTTGTCAAGGCTAAAGTCTTCTCTCTCTTCATCTATATATTTGTGTTACTTTCCATGTTCAGTTGTTGGAAGCATCTCTTTCTCAATTTCTAAAGCACCCATGCTTGGCTCCAAAAGTTATTTATAGAAACTGAAATGGGCAAGTCTTATTTCTTTCCAGGTTCTTACATTAAACTGCAGTATATTTGTCAAAAGTGGTTTCTGTCATTGTCTGTGCTGGAAGCTGTTTTACTCTCCATAAAATTATATAAATATTAATTTATGAAGAAATGGAAACATGGTTTTACAGTGAAGTGAAGCTTCTAATCCCTGGGCAACATAATGCAGGGGGAAAGATAGTATTTAATTTTTAATGCCTAATGAAGTAGCCTCAACTAGAAAAATTGTACTCCTGTGAAATTATGTGTTGTTTACACTCTTTAAAAGAGGAGTTTAGATTCCCATATGCCAAATGAGGATTTGAACCTGAGTTTCTCTTACACTTAAGGTGATGAGTGTGTGCTGACTGCAGATTCCTAAGGAAAAACAGTGGTGGTCTTCTATTTTATCATGAGAAAGTCCTGGAATGTTGTAGATGCTGATCTCCAGGACAGAGTTTAGAGTTGCCTGCATTTTGTTGGATTAGGCTGTTAAAGCTCTCTTGCTCTGTTTTTGATACAGCTATACTGTGTGGAACAAAGAAGCAAGCACACTGGGTGTTTAGTCCTCTTTATATTATTGAGTAGGTCAGGACACTGTTTTATATCATGTTTCAGGTGCAAATGTAGTGTTATTAGCCCTCTCAGTTCTGTTACTGTCTCTGAAAGTTACCTAGACAGTGGGTTCTGGCTGTCTTCCTGGGTTTTGATTGTGTGTTTCAAGTATGTTTTCAAGCTAACAATGAGTTATAGAATTTGTGCTTTTGCATGTATGCCTTTAAATGTAGGCAAATTGATCACTTAAAAATCATCTGAAGAGGGCTGACTAGGTGTGGGGTTTTCCTGCTGTTTCTGTTTGTCCTGTAGCATACAATACACAAAGGCTATTTAAACTTCTGTGGTAGTTGCTGTGCTCCTCTCTTGCAGTCTCGGTGGTGTTTCATATGTGAGATGGGCAGGTAGGGAGTGAGTAATGACTAGCCTTGTGATAATTTAGCAATTTGAAGATTTTCATCTTTAGTTGTGTAGCTCTTCACTGAACTTTAAACATGTAACTTCAAGTGCTCTTTGCTACGTCTCTCTCTGGATGGTTTAAAACCAGAGTGAGAACGACAGAGTGCAATCCCAAACCAAATAATCAGCATAGGCTTTGTTATCTTTGAGGTTTTTTATGAAGTGCATTGTAATGTTCATGATAAAGCAAGCTTCCTGCAGTGTTTTCACAGAAAAGCTCTGCTATGGGCATGTTTTACATCAGATTTAGCTTGGAAGTTGATGATTTTTGTATTTGGAGATAACTGGTAGGGAATCTGTATTCATTATACTCTTTCCTTATCTGCTGTCCCTTTTGGTTTTGATATGGCATTATCTGCTAAAAGAGACACTGCTTGTAGTTGGCCAGGATATAAGCCACTGAAAACAATGTTTGCAAATGTTCAGTAGAGATTTAAGAAAAAACTTTCCCATTTTAATTCTCTGAGGATTGATTCAGTGTACTTTAGACATGAGTAGGCTAAGGAGGATTTTGTGCAGTCTCACAGCATTGCATTGTTGTCAGATGTAAGGATTTAAAACAAGGACAGACTTTTGTGCTCTCAGAGCTCCACTCACACTTGGACAGTGTGTGGAATGAGCTTGTTTGAACTGAATGGAATAGGGGTGGGATCCAAAGAAGAGGAAGGAAGAGTACGAAAAAGGGAGAAAACTAGGAACGTTAAATGTGAGGTGACTGGAGCTGAAAGAAACGCTGACAGGCATTCAGAAAGGAAGAACTGGAGCAGATGTGAGGGTGTTAAAGGACTGATGTTTGAAGAGGAGGTGAGGAGAGGGTGAACCGTGAAGGTCTGGATCTTTGCACCTTCCGTCTGTGCTTGGAATAATTGACAAATCTTGTGTATTTGTTAACAAATACCACATAAATTGGGTCCTGACACACTGTAATGTAGGTCCAGATAGAAGTTCATAACTTGCTCCATCTTGCAGGGTATTACTGTTAGAAATTCTTTACAAACATCATAAATCTATAGGGTTAATCTGTTAAAAATGTGTACTTCAGGGTGGGTAAAGCTGTACCCCATGTATGCGTTCAGCAGAATACTACCTTGCAAGCTGAGTTGTGGTATTAATTATGCTAGTTTTGCACAGGATAGCTACTCCATAGTAGCTTCTATGGTGCTATGCTTTGGATTTGTGATGAAAGCAATGTTGATAACACACTGATACTTTGGTAATTGCTGAACAGTATTTGCACAGAGTCAAGGCCTTTTCTGTTTCTCAGGCCAACTCAACGAGTTGTCTGGGGATGCACAAGGAGTAGGGAGGGAATACACCTGGGACAGCTGACACCAGCTGACCAAAGAGTTACCCCAAGGTATATGACATTGTACTCAGCAAAAAAAAATGGTGGGGGGAAGGTTTGCCAGCACTGCCATTGCTCTGGGACTGGCTGGAGATCAGTCAGTCAGCTGGTGGTGAGCAACAGGAGCTTTTTACATCACTTGTTTTTCTTGGTTTTGTTTTTCTTTGGAGAGTTTTTCTTTTTTTCCTTCTTTTTTTCCTTATTAAGCTTTCTTTATGTCATTCCGTGACTCTTACTCTTCTAGTTCTCTCACCCATCCCACTGTGGGGCAGGCAGTGAATGAGCAGCTGTGCAGTACTTAAACTGCCTACTATAGTTAAACAATGACGTAACTCCAGTTCATTAGTGAAGATTCACCACAATGAAGTTCTGACAAATTTGGCTGATTTCCTGCTGAACATATGAAGTTGAGGTGAAGTAGTAACCTAGACTCTCCTGTGCTTTCAAGATCTGCCAGTGGCTTTTTGTGTTGTTGCTTCTGTATGTGCTTTAAGACTTTGCTTGCTTATTTTAAGACTTCACCGTTTTCATGTTAGGTTTGACATTTGGCTTCTGTTTCACTTTGTCTAGTTGCTCTGAAATCTAAAATATTACAGAAACCCTTTTGTTGGTGTCCTGGTATTACTACTTGTGAAATTGAAGCACTTCAGTAAAGCTGAAAGTGCAGTGACCCTGCTAGAGTTGAAATTGCTCCGCTCCTCACACATATATGCCGTGAGAGAAAATTTAGGTATTGCTTGATATGTAAAGGATTTATTTTTTTACATGCAAGATGTTAGTGTCCTGTTCATATGCCCTTACTAAGTTTTCTTTTAAAGTCCAAGAAGTATTTATTTTCTGTTTTAAAACTACTGCAAGTAATTCTAATTTTAAAAGGGAGAAGAGGTTCCAGTGTTCTTGTTCATCTTCAGGGGGGAAAAAGGGTGGTGCGTGACACATTTGGTCTTGCTCAGTATGCAGATCTGAATTTTACATACATATATAAATATACCAGTTATTTCTATTTTAAATATTTTAATAATTTATTAATACATGTATTTTACATACACAAAGAATAACAATATTTGAATTCTCTAAAAGAAACAGCTTGAATATATTACAAGTATACCAATATCATTTTCTTTCTGCACAAATTGTAAAATGGATAATTGTTTTTATTTAACTGTAACATGATAGTGTTCTTGAGGCACAGAAGTAATATTACTCCAGCATTTGAGCCATGTTAGCATAGCAGATGTTGCCCACTTAGTTTTGGGTCCCGTGCAACTTTTCTTCCCTTTATTTTTAGATCATCGTACTCTGCTATGTTTTGTAATAATCAACTGCATCCACTAATGGAGAATCAGTGTGCCTGGTGTTACAGGGCAAACACAGAGCTTTGGTCATGGGCATGAATACAAGCGTATTTGTTTTATTTCAGTGTCCATCGTAACCCTGTCTTTTTTTTTAAGGCAAGTGCTTTTAGTTGAACTGAAAATGATTTCTTGTTGAAAGTCTTGCTCGCTTATATTGCGTTCTTAGAGGAAAAGAAAAAGTTACTGTAGGCCAGTCATGTATGTAATTAAACACAATGTGGGTATAAATAATACATATCTGTTATTCTGTGTGGTCATTTTGATTTGTTATGTGACCACACAACATGTGTGGTGTCCACTCACTGTAATAGAAAGTTGGTGATAGCTGAGTTGTGGTTGTTGTATAGGTGGGTGTGTGCGGGTGGAGGAATGTAAACCTGTTGTATCGAAGTTCAGTATGTTGGGACGTGCCTTCTACTTGACCTGTATAAACAAAGCTGTAGTCTTTTCAGACTTGTCGAGACAAAACCATGCACCTGAAGAGGGGCTGCACTGACTAAGTGACAATGGAGGAGATAACTCAAGCTATACCAGTCTCTTAGGTCTTGGGGTTTTTGCTAGGAAACGGATGAACTTCCAGGATAACTTAAGATTATATTAAATATTTTGGGACAAATTTGTCTTGGATTTGTTGGGAAGAGTACTTTTGTTTCTCCTCAGTTGTTACTCAATACAGATACTCCCCTAGCGTACGCCCCTCCATTCCATGCTCAAGTATTATGAAGAGAAACAAGATGAGAGGGAAGGTTGTTATAATTCATCCTAATGCTTTTGGCACTATTCCCTTATATCAAATCAAGTCAGTAAATTATTAAAGAATGTATATAAGCCTAGAAGGAAGATTGTCTTCACGTTAGTATCCATATAGCTCTCTCTTAGCTAACATATTAAGCTAAGTTCAGAGTTAATATTTAGATCAAGAGCAGAACAGGGCATCTGATCTGACTGTGAGGAGATTATATTGCATATTGAAACTTTAAAGGCTGGATGACAAAATGTTAGGCAGGATTGTCTCCTTCATAGCCTGAACAAGGTGAAATTCCTAACAAAAATAATTAATACTTCTCTATGAATAGAGCAGTAAATGAAGTGTAGTACTCTGAAAATGTCCTCGTTTACTCAGAATTTTTCTACTACAGGTAAAGTTGAATTCAGACCACAAACTAAGAGATGAGTAGGACATAAATTCCCTGCTGCAGTAGTAATTTGTAGAAAAAATTAATTTCTCTTTTTGCAGTGCACAAGCCTCTGCTACTGCTGAATATTTGAAAGGCTACAGGAGACATAACTGAGACAGAGGGAGGATAAAAAACTGAATTCAAGAATTTAAAAAAAAAAAATATTTTTGAACTTCCATTATCACATTTTTTTTGGTCATAAACAGCTGGCTCCAAAAGAAAATAGTTAAAGTTCTTGGAGTTTCTGTTTTGCTTGCTGGACTGCAAAAGCTGATGATAGGAAGCAGAACCTACCTTAAATGGTTTTACTAATAAAGAAAAGATCACACTGGGAGCAATATGTTACTGACTGTAGAAATTTCTACCCTCAAGAAAACTGTAGAAGGGAAAAAGCTTACCTGTCACAGGCAGGAGTGATGACTTACCCTGACCAAGACTGACAGTGCATCAGGTTGAACATGAGCCAGCAGTGTGCCCTTGCGGTGGAGAAAGCCAACTGCATGCCAGGTTGTATTAACAGGAGCGCAGCCAGCAGAGCCAGGATGGGAGACATTCATACCTTCTCTTCAGCCCTCATGAAGCCTCGTTAGTGTGCCCTGTTTGAGTGTCCCTAATGCAAGAAGGATGTTTGAGCAGAAGGCTGGGGAACGTGACCTACAGGGAGAAGAGTACAGTCTTAAGAAGAGGAAGCAGCAGAAGAGACTTTGAGGCAGCTGGAGACAGCAATATACTTGGTTACAGAGAAGATATATCTAGGTGCTTCTGAGGTGCACAGTGGAAGGATGAGAAGCATCAGACAGCTGCAATAAAGAACACCCCAGTGAGATATTGGAAGGGGCTTTGTGAGTGTGGTCAAACAGAGAGACAGGCTTCCCAGAGAAAGGGGTTAAATCACCATCCTTAGGGTCATCAGAACTCACTGGGACCTGAGCAGCTGGTCTAGCATCCTAACTGCTCTGAGTAGGGGATGGGACCAGGTAACATCAAGATATCCCTTTGGACTGAAATTACTCTGCAGCCGACAGACTTGAAAAGGATAGATCTTCACCAAAAGTGATAGACTTAGACTTAGCTTGAGAATTCTGAAATGGCTTGCCTTGGGGAAAATGCCCAGAAAATTTTCTTAGCAACACTTACCATTCTTGCGAGAAGCTGTGGAGTACTTATTACTTGCTAGAGTTTGTTCTACAGGGCCTGTTCTACACATTACTGGAGACCACTCCCCTCTCCTACTACACCCCACCCTCTCCCCCCCCCCCCCCCCAAATAGCTGGATAATCACTGCGAAGGGCAAGAATATTCCTGTTTTGTAGGGGAGGAACATTTTGGTGCTGTGTTTATGAAGCAGCATATGCAAAACAGTATATACATGGCAAGCTGTTACGGCCTTGAACGCTTTATCATTATGATGCACTTTCCTGTGTATTTGTTTCAAGAGAAGTCTGATACTCACTCTCTTAAGGTCAGATGTAGACATGTTTGGAGAGGAAGCCCTTGATATTTCCCTCAGCTATCCAGCTAGTTTATGGTGGATGTCTTATTTACAGATTAGGAAGCTCATAATGGAAATTTAAAGAGCCTGGGGTATACACAAAAGAGCACAGGATTCACATCAGTGTACCAAGCCCAAGTATGTGATTTGCCTGTTTCATATTCCCACTTGTCATTGTGGATCAGCATGGACAAAAAAAGTTGCTAGTATCGTTATTGTGGTTTCCATTTGGAAATACAGTAGACCTTTCTCAAAGAGATTTGATGACCCTGTGATACTGTTGTGTTGAACATAAAGTTCTTCAGTCAGCAAACTTGCCTTCTAGAATTATTTATCCCCTTGGTGAATGACCAAGGTTATTTTTGATAGTGGAAAATATAGTCCAATAATATTATAATATAATAATGAGAGAGACTAGGGGCCACCAAGTTGGTTTTCACTCTGTCTTGCAAAAGTCTTGTGGCCTTTATAGAAGTCTCATGAGACTCTTATGAGACTCTTATTTTTTCTCTTTCTCTATATGATGGCAGTCAGAACAGCTACTGTCAATGAGATGTCAGTACTTTACCTGCTTCTTACTCTGTGGTTGGTTTAGATGCTGCCTATATCTTTCTTATGGTGGGTTTGGGACAGCTTGAAAATTTATTCCATAGAGCTTACCCTGCTGGTACAGTGGTTGGGTCTTCTACCTGGCCTTTGAAACAGCTGCACTCTCTTGAACTACCTGAAGGGAGGTTGTAGTCAGGTGGGGGCTGGGCTCTTTTTCCAGGCAACTAGCAACAAGACAAGAGGCATAGCCTCAGGCTGCTCCAGGGGAGGTTTAGGTTGGATATTAGGAAGCACTTCCTCACAGAGAGGGTGATTAGACATTGGAATGGACTTCCCAGGGAAGTGGTGGAGGCACCGTCCCTGGAAGTGTTCAAGGAAAGGCTGGATGTGGCACTTAGTGCCATAGTCTAGACAGTGTGGTGGTGTTGGTCATAGGCTGGACTTGATGATCCTTAAGATCTTTTCCAGCCTTGGTAATTCTGTGTAATTCTGTGTGTAGACACCAGTTCATAACAGCTTGCCAGTGACTGATTAGTGAATATTCATTTGATGGTACGTTGTGTTACCTTCAGCTGAGTCTAGTCAATGAAGTATATTCAGAGGCAGGTTTTTTGTTGAAGAAAAATTTGTGCATTTTTTTTTCCTGAATATTCAGATTTTCTAGCAGCTGTATAGTGTTTTCAGATATATACTAAGCAGTTGGGTGTTTCTGGTGTGTGTTTTGGTTTTCTTTGGGGGTTTTTATGGTAGCACCTAGTGGTCTTGACTGAAAAAGGGATCATGTGTTGTACAAAACATTATGCCACATGCAGAATAAGTTCCCCAGCATTTGTGAAACAACTGTGTTTGTAAAATGAGTGCTAGATAGGAAAGTAAAACAGGAGTGAAATAGGGTGTCTGAGTTACTGAAACTAGGAATAGAAACTCAGTCCAGTTGAAAGTGGGGCTGAAATTTTGTGTTAAGTCTTCTGAATTGTTTGTCTACTGGAGCATCCATTCTTTCCATTGAGTGTCTCATGTCTTGCCTGCATAGTTATATAAGCCTCTCTGGTTTTTTTGCATGTTTCTGTTTGGTTTGTTCTCTTCTTGTGATGCTTTTTCTTGAGGGGATGCTGGGGGTTGTTTGGGTTTTTTTGTTATTTTGATTTTACTGTTTTTTTGTCACCACTCCTAGTTACAGTATTGTAAAGTGCAGAACATGAGACAGTGTAAATTCAGAAAAGTACTTTTTGAAGTCCTTGATTATGAAGTCAAGCATCTGAGGCAATTTATGCTAACTGGACATTTGTTCTTAAGTCTTGCTAGATAAATTATTTCTAAATATAATCTTTCCATGTTTCTTAAAGTGTGCATTTACAGGCTATTTAAGCTTGTCCTGCTGTCCATTTTTGTGTGATCTAAGTTTTGCTTGTTTTGCAGCATAATAGAAATTGTGGCCAGAACATGACATTGACTGAGTTTCATTATTCTATTTATTTATTTATCTATTTATTTATTTATTTTACTTCGGAAGTGGTGCTTAAATGCTATTTTAAAATATTTTGAGATCTACAACATGATTCAAGAAAATTATGTGAAATGGGAGAAGGTCAGCGCGTTAATGATGTTTAAAAACCTGCTTCACAGGACATTAGGTGGGTTAAGCATAAGGTTAGGATAAGTACTGGAAGTTAAGTATGTGAAAGATTTATTAACCTTACTAGCTTTGCTTCCTTTTAAGCATGCACCTAAGGCATTAATGGGACACAGTGAATGGGGAGGGTATGCATGTGGAAAAAAATCTACAGTAAATTTTGTAACTTTGTTGTATTACAATTATTCTTTCTTTTTATGTTGGTGGGATTCTGAAGGCATGCTTTAAAGATGACAGAGTCATCATATTTGCATCCTATTTTACTATTGACATATCCGTATTACTTAGTCTTATCTTTCCTGCATGCTTATACTTTAGAAGTTTCTGATAAATCTTGGTAAGTCTTGATCCAGATATCCATGAAACGAAGTATTTATCCTGTCTTGAGAAAATGCATGTGTTGCTTGGATTCAAAGAAAGAATAGGGGAAAACTGATTGTCAGCAGTAATATACTAGGTGCAATTTAGTCTTTTTGTTGAAAAAAATCTGTGCATTTTTTAGTTATGCTAAGAAGAATTGTCCTTTAAAACTCGCCTCATTAGTACTGCTTTCATTAACACCTACAACATTTTTCATTCTTTCTCATTTACTTGTGTTGCTGTGTTAATACGAAGACTGTGAGGATTGCTGTTTACTGAGGTGTACCATGGAGGATGTACCTTAAGTGGCATAAGAGATACCTTCTCATGTAGCAATACAAGATTTTATTCTCTGGTGTCTCTTTCCAGCCAAATGGAGAATAAGAATGGAAAAAAAACATTGTTTAAAGTAGCATCATGCTGGGATGCATAAGCATCAGTGTCTGATATTTGGTAAAGCTATGTGGTAGCTTTTTCTTTCTTCTGTTACCTTGTTGGAAGTCAGCAGGCTTTCTTTTTTAACATTGCTGAGGCTTTGTTAACTTCTGTCATACCTGTTGTCGGCTTGGCCTGTATGAAGGAATATGTTCTCAACCTGTAGATTTCTTAAATGTATTGCATGAATTTCTATAGTCAGTGCAGTATCTTGGTTGTAAGGATCATGGTGCTTTTGAGATGTAATTTCCTACTATTTGCTAGTAATCTCAAATATTAATTATTTGTTCTCATTTTTTGTTAGTCTGGTTCAAGAACAGTTTTGTTTACAGCAGCTATCAATTAAAATTCTGGTCTTCCTGCTTGTGTTGTTTCCCAGGGTGTGTTTATCAGGTAGTGTTGCTGTCATTGTAAGATTAGAGTGTACAGAACCAGTCCCAAGCACAAACACAGACTGGGTGAAGAACGGATCGAAAACAGTCCAGAAGAAAGAAGAACTTAAGGGTGGTGGTGAACAAGAAGTTCAACATGAGTTGGCAATGTGCATTTGCAGGCCAGAAAGCCAACCGTGTCCTGGGCTGCATCAAAAGAAGCATGGCCAGCAGGTCAAGGGAGCCCTTTTACTCGGCTCTCATGAGACTCCACCTGGAGTACTGTGTCCAGTTCTGGAGCCCCCAACATAAGAAAGACATGGAGCCCGTGGAGAAAGTCCAGAGAAGGGCCATGAAGATGATCAGAGGGCTGAAGCACCTCTCCTTATGAAGACAGGCTGAGAGAGTTGGGGCTGTTCAGCCTGGACAAGAGAAGGCCCTGGGAGAACGTTATAGCAGCCTTCCAGTACCTGAAAGGGCCTACAGGAAATCTGGAGAGGGGCTTTTTACAAGGGTATGTAGTGAGAGGACAAGAGGTAATGGATCAAAACAGGAAGAGGGGAGATTTAGGTTAGATGTAAGGAGGAAATTCTTTAGTGTGAGGGTGGTGAGACACTGGAACAGGTTGCCCAGGGAAGTTGTGGAAGCCCCATCCCTGGAAGTGTTCAAGGCAAGGTTGGATGGGGCTCTGAGCAACCTGATCTAGTGGGAGGTGTACCTGCCCATGTGGGGAGGTTGGCACTAGGTGATCTTTAAAATCTCTTCCAATCCAAACCATTCTAAGATTCTATGATTCCTCAGTGTGTAGGGTGGTAATTGTTCAAAACTTTGCCTATTATCTTCCTACTTGTAGAGTTTGTCCTGGTTCCATGAGGAGCCTGTCAGCTCTTCAAGTACATCATTGGCTGGTCTCTCCTGTTCTGGAGTTGCTAACATCACTTTTGTGGATTAGGTGCCATCTTGCATTCTTGACTGTTTTATTATTAAGCTGGTATTCCTTGTCTCTGAACCTTATGCTCTGTAAAATGGCTTTTGCTGCAAACTTATGTGTAGGTTTCATGTACATTAATTGTGTCAGATTCCTGAGCCATGCCCAGTGCAGAGTTTAATCTAAAAATGGCTTTGAATGTGACTGAATCCCAATCCTATGCAAGGAGTGCCATCATGGAAATCTCACTAGGAGTAACACTAATTTGCTTCAATTCACTCCCAATGTGCAATAGTGCCTGCATTTTCCTAGCAGTAACTTCTGTCAGTACATATGTTCCACAAAGGTATGTAACCTGCACTTTAGTGCTCATAAATTGATTCTACATTTGAGGCTTAATCAAATCGCCCTAAGAAATAATGCTAATTAAATACTTCTGCAGCTGAATTGCTTAGTTTTTCTCTTTTTCTAGTTATGTCATGGAAGCTATGCAAAAGACCACTATATGCTTTTCTGTCTTTTGTATTATGATAGATTGTTACATGAACCACACCTGTTTCTGCATATTATACTTACAGAGATGCATAGTAAGAAAGACAAAAGGTTAGAAAAGATGTCAAGTAGATAGTTGAGGGGTTTGCTTTAAAGAAGGCATAAACAATAATTAGATAACTTAAGAGGAAAGGACAATGAATAAGAAAGAATAAGAAAAGCACAGGGTGAAGAATCCAAATAAATCTCTGAACCAGGGTCATTTGTGATACTCTACTAGTCTGATAGTTCTGCTAAATAATAAAAAAATAAATCAAAAAAATACACTTGGGAAAAACTAATTACCACACTTGCAGTCATGTAGACCATTGCCGTTTAAGATGTTCTTGGAAAAGAGCTTTCTAGAAGAAAAAAAAGAGCTTTCCTAGAAACTGAATCTAATTAAAGAATGTCGCAGCCAACAATATTTTGAAATTGAGAGATTGTTTTTATATATTTATATATATTTTTATATATTTGATTGTTGGGGTTTTTTTCCAGACTTTCTGGCTTTCTTTTGTAATAAAAGGTGTTGGCATTCATCCAG
The DNA here is from genome assembly GCA_020745705.1 of Hemiprocne comata. Classification (NCBI taxonomy): domain Eukaryota; kingdom Metazoa; phylum Chordata; class Aves; order Apodiformes; family Apodidae; genus Hemiprocne; species Hemiprocne comata. The sequence goes on from CM036588.1 coordinate 40,619,126, forward strand.
CTTGAAATAAAGGGGTCCAAGTTTAATTACTACAGCAGTCAGCAGAATCCTTGCACTAGTGTTAACAGAAGCTCAGTGCTGTGTAAGCTCTGACTTTCTGCTTTTTTGTAGTTTTGATATTTAATTCCCTCTGTGGGATGTTGCTACTTTGAGGTAGAATAAGGAATGCTGCAACAGGGTGGTGATATCTAGTAGCATTAACATTTAATGCTACTAGTGATGTTTAATATATATAATCTATTTTGAGTATTTTATTTATATACCTGAATAACCCTGTGCAGGCACCTCTTCAGGGGCTATGCGAGGAGTAAAGACTGTGGATATTAAATGCTTCTCAATTCATGTTAAAAAGTAATCCAGCTTGTTACATTGGGGTTTGTATGGCAGTATTGCAGAATGGGATAACTTGTTTGTTACTGTGGTTCCTTCTGGTCTTTACTCTGAGGGTCAGTTATTAATATATGTGTACATAAGACTTATGTTACTTTTTTTTTTTTCCCCCTAAATGTGTAGATGTTTTTGGTTTGGATATTATTGTAGTTTGGAAACAGAAAGGTAAGATGATTCTCAAATTTCCAGTTGCCTGTTCATTTTTCTAATTAGTTCTCAAAAACTTCTGTGCAAACAGTTGGGCAGCTGTCTTCTCAAGCTTAAACTGCTTGGAGCTTAGACTAAAATTAAAATTGCATATGCTTCTTTTTGTCTTTTGATGTTGTTTTTCTTTTGATTATTTTTTTGTTTTTCTTTTTTGCAACTGTCTGGCGGTTAAGAAAAAACAAGCTCATCCAAGCTAGCACTTAAAATAGGTATTGCAGCAGGAACTTGGAATTTAACAAAATTAGTTGTGTGTTGTTTAAGTGGTTTATTTAATTTTATTTTTCTTAGTGCACACTAGTTCTTTGGATTCAAGAAAGCCTATATCCAAAGAACATTATCTTTCAAATATTCCATATTTTCACATGGAATATGAGAAATCACCTCCAGTATAAGAAACAAAGAACAGAGTGCTTTAACTTCTTTCACAGCTGCATCTTCTGGTATGTCTTCTGTTATGTTGCTTATTTGTGCTTCATGTATCTTAAGTGTCAAACGTGGCAGTTTATTAGAAGACTTTGTCTCTGGAGAAATGATAATGATTTCTGTGGAATATCTACCATCTCTGTATTCAGTGAAATACTCATAACTAGAGTTTAGTTAAAAGTAATTTCTGTAGAAAAATAAATCTAGTAAAAACCCATATCTACTTTTTCTGGAGAACAGAGCTGTTCAGTAAATTTTTTCATGTTGACAACTTTTCCTGTAATTGGAAATGTAGTAAAAATATTGTGGAATCTTTTCCCTGTGAGGCACCAATAATTTTTACCAAAGAATTCACTGCCAGTGTAGATTTCACCCAAAATGTAATGCCCCCTTGTTTAAGTTCTCGTTTTATGGCGTGTAGGTTTGGCTTTTTGTTTTGTTGTTTTTTTTAATATTAGCAGGGACCGGAAAACTTGAAAAAGAGTACCTATTTTAAATTTATTCTTATTAACTTAACAAAACACTGAAGGGCAGACAAGAGTTGATTCAGTTTCACTAACAACAAAAAAATGTGTTCCTTTTGAATGTCAAACCCCACAAGTTCCAAGTTAGTTTTTGCATCTCAGTTGCTTTTTTTAATCAAGCTCTGAGTTTAATCTCGGTTGCTAACTTCTTATATATGTGAATTCCCATTTTGTTGTAAAATTTTGTATTTGTTTTGATTGTAGTTTGCATTTTTTGCAAATGCAGGTGTTCTCTGGGTCATTGTTATGCTTATGTTTTCAGACTTCAATTAGGAAGCAAACAGTGATTTGAGCCTACTACTTTGGGTGTGATTGTGTGGTATAGCATCTTGTTCTATACTCCTTATGTCCAGAGCTGCCTCCAGAGCTGTTTGTTCTTTGTGGGGTACAAGTTCCATGCTCAAATTCAAATCTCTTTCTCCCTGTGACATCAAGATGTATGATGCAGTACCATCACCTTCAGTGAATACGTGAAGTTATTTCTCCAGGTGTCAGCTAGCTTATATTTTTCTTAAGCTGTATTAAGAAGAATTGTTCCAAATATTTGTGCTTTATCGTTTATTTTGGTACACACCCAGCATTACCTTTGGTTTGCAGCTGCTTATATCATTGCAATAAAGAGTACTTTCTGTTTTAGTTAAATTTCCTACTGGTGTACATTTTTGTAAGTCATTGAAGTATATTCAGTTTATACTGGTTGCGAATTTAGTGTCTTCATTTTTTGTTTACTTCCAAAATGTTTTGGCATTCTTTAAAGTATTGGCTCTGGAGTTAAGACCACCTCATTACTGTTTATGTATTCTTCCTTTCTATGGAGATGTCAACTGATTTGCCAATATAAAGATTGACCAGTAGTATGAGTAGTATCATCCATCAGAATAATAGGCTCTTTTATAGAAATCACAATGTACGATGTTATTCCAGTCATGACAGTATTGAAAACACTTCTTTTTGTTTTAGTTTAGTTTTTTTTACAATGGAGGCAACCCAGCTGTAAATCTGCCTGCAGGTAGCTGTCTGCACATCTCTTCATCTGACTTCTGAAGAATTTTCAATACTGAAGTTTAAAGGTGGTTTATTGCTACTGAAAGCAATCCAGTTACCAGTGGAAATGGATCCCGTTGCTGGAATGTCACACCTCCCCCTCTGTGCTCGTGTCCTTCTGTGCATATACAGTTCTGTCAGAAAGCTGCTGTTACCTGTTACAGATTTGGAATAACTTGTTGGTATGAAGCTGATAATTTATATTTTAAAAAAAGGTTGATACATATCTGTTGAAAGCAGGTTTTAAATTAAATGGAGGAAAAGAAAACTACCTTTGCATTTTCCAGATCGGATCTTTCTAAGCCCAATGGAGAAATGCTTTGAGCTGGGAGGTCTGAGCCCAAACACAACTTCTGCCACAAACAACATCGGTTTCATAGAAATTGGATTTGCATTTAGATGCAGGCTGTCTGATAAATCCTCACTAGTTCTGTTTAAACCTTTTCTTTGGTAGTCAACAGCTTGCCTTAAGACTTGATTGCAATTCTGGTGTGTGTTTTGTTTTGAATTGCCATTTTTCTTTTCAGTATTTTTCAGTACAGGAAAAGAAGAAAGTTTTAAGGAGTAGATTTGTAATGTCCTCACAGCTTTGGCATCCAAATGGGATTATTATCTTTCTTGCCTCCAGCTGTCTTGAGTGGCGTAACCCTTGATCCTGGTTATTTGGTCCTTGAAATTAACAAACTTTGGCAAGTCCACAGTGAGCACCATGTTGCAAATATGTATATTGACAAGTGCATCTTTAGTAAAACTTGTGTCTAGGACTCTTTCTGTGTGTGACTTTTAACCCAGGTTAGTTGCAGGCTGTTGCTGATATATTACAAGAAGATTAGGATATACTATGGGTGAGATAGATTGTCCCACTGTGTAGTACAGAAAATCCAGAGTGTCAGAATGCTGGAAAGCGAAGCAAAGGTTGTTTAAAAAACAGGATGGATTTTAAATTAAGTTCAGTTTTAGGTAAAAGGTCAGGCTCTAGTTCGTTTTTTTATTTGTAGCAGTTCATCCGTATACAGTACTGTGCATATTGTATGTGTAAGGTAATCTCATTTTTTAATCTACTATAACTGTCCTTTTGATTCTTGAAAATCCTTTTGGGTATTTTGCATTCCGATATCGATCCCTGTCTGTCTGACTGCTTCAGCTAGGTAATCATTTTTCTTGTTTATCCCTAATCCTTTTAATATTTCCTTCCTGCCACTGTGTAACAGTACAGTATGCCTGTTGTTTGGAATGTGTTTCAGTGATGGCTGTAAGGCTGTACAGTAAAAATGGCTGTATTTTAGCCTAGATTTCACAAAACCAGTTTACAATGAAACAAAACTGCAAAGCTGAACAACATGTGTCTTCAAAGTATGCATGCTGACCTTAGTGTGTCATTTTGCTTAGTCAAACAAAATGTTCATCTTTTTATGTTCTATTTTGAACTGCACTGAAAAGTTAAATATGAAGCTGAATATTTCAAAATGCTTCTTATTCTATATTCTTCTTAGGCACCTAAAAGAAACAATAAGTTGTATTCTCTCTTTGTATATATACATATGTATATCCATATGTGTATGTATTAAAAACGTGCTTTTAATGGAGCAACTGTAGAATAGTTTAATTCAGGCCCAAGTCTCAGATAGTTCATTTCAGCCTTCTGTTTGGATGAAAATATCTGTCCTCATTTCTATGGTGTTTGAGAAGAGGCATCTCTGGTCACATGAAGTTTTGACAAAATTATAAAAACCCCTCCCTGAAAAGGTTTCCAGAAAAGCACAGATCTGTTTCTTTTCACCTGAAGAATGAGAAGACCCTCCCACCCCCACTGGGGCTCTTCTTCTCCATTTCTCCCACGAGATTATACTTTAAGATCCTTTTGCTAACGAATGCTAATTGTTGTGCTTTTCTCATTAACTAAACTTGGCATATACTTTATCTGCATGTCAAAGTACAGCATGCAAGCATAGTGAAGGAAAAGAATTTGATACAGAGGTGAAAGCAAAGTTTTTAATTCTTCAGGAACCGTTTTTATTTCCATACTACATTTGTACTAGCCAGGAGGGGGTATGCGTGTATGTTTAGTTGGTTTTTGTTACAACTGCTCTACTTTAACAAAATAAACAAAAACTCTGAGATCTAGACTCCCAATATTCAGTGGCTGTCTTAATAAAAACACCTCTAACTGGTGGACAGCTTGAGTGAGTATTGTGTAAACCTTTCAGGAAGGTAAAGAAGTTACCTTCCCCCAGAGAAAGCACTGGTTGTTACAAAGACTTTAGTACTTTGCCATCATACCTCCACTTCCCCATAACAACTTCACAAGGTCATGGGAAACATAATTTTAAACAATAGATAGTAGCTTTTGATATGGTTAAACTTTGGGAAGGTTCTAGCTGTACAGTTGTTGTTTTATGACAGGCTCTGATGTTAATGGTAAAGAAAAAAAAAAAATCTACATCTTCATTTCTTCTTTTGATTCTGAGCTTCGAAGATTGCTCTCCTCCACCTTATGCACTTTATAAAAGATATACCGTGGTTGCAGTAAAAGGTCAGTTTGAATGTTGTTATGCTTTGACTTCTGAGATGCTACAAGTTTCCTGTGTGCTTCTGAGCTGAAAACCAGATGAAAGTGAGAAATGTTTTTTAAGACATCCTGACTCTTCAAATGAATGATCCCTGTTTTCACTTTAAAGCACACAGCACATTGTAACTTAGCCAGTCATTACTGTTCAGTTACACTTTGTAACTTCGGTGTTTCAGTTCTTGGTAATTGCAGGGTGTCCTCTAACTGGTGCCTAGTAATGGCAGGTTCTTTTTGCAAGCTAACTGCAAAGGAGCAGCAAGTAAGCCTGAACCTTCAGACCTACAGAAAGTAAAGCTTGTCATGAGATGCAAATCTGTGCAAATCTGTTACCTGTAGTAATTTATACCTAGAAATAGCACTGCCACTGGTAAAATCCATATTTTTATGGAGTCTGTAAGGCTGCCTTTTAGACTAGATAGGAAGTTTTTTTTCCAAGGTTAGGAGTAATATTTTGAAATCATCAAAATGTGAGTTTTCCTCTTTGGATTGTGTTCAATTTATTAAAAATGTTATCTTTCCAGATACATTTCTGAATTTCTTGAGAAGATTGACCGGCTCAGAATAGATAGTTTGTAAAAGCTGAATTGATCCAGACTCTTCCTTTATCTATGTAGAGGTTCTTTGTTGGCTCAGGCTGGTGAGGTGTCAGAGATATCAACATGCTTCCAGCTTCGGTGGAGTTTGATGAAAGGCTATAAAGAGAATGTGTCCTACAGAGAAACCTCATCAGGAAATCAACTGATAGTTTCTGTTCTTTGTGTAGTCATTTGAAATACTGCTTTTTTGAACATAAAGAGAACATTTGTAGCCAACTAAGATTTTCTTTGTGGGTTGTAGGTTATCTATTCAGACTTAATTTATGAGAAGTTTGGTGGATGCATCCTTGACAAGTAATTGTTCTCCTTGTTAATAGTTTCCTTGTTTTTGAAGGAGAGACTGAAATGTGATTGGGTTGTATATGCTTTTTCCATTAACTGTCTGGCTCTGTGAAAATTGAACAGCAAAATTTTGTATAGCTCCTCACTTCATTACATTAATTGGTGACTTGCATAAACAATTTCTTGCCTTGCTGAAACAGTCAGCTTATTAAATGAGACCTATCAGTTGCTTCAAGGATAGAGATAGAGCAATGTTTTATAAAAATATTTTTTTCATTAGTGTGATCAGTGTCCTGAGTACAAACTCTTAATTACAAAACCAGATGTCTCCTTTAACAAATAGTTTTACTGTCTTTCTATGTATAGTTAGGGTCGTATGAAATTGTTCTGAGGGAATTTACATTGTGGATTAGGAAAATGTGACACATGCGTAAATTCTTGCCATGTAATCTGTGTGTTAAGATGCTTCTTTATTCAGGAGTAAATGTCTTACATATTTGCTGTGCTGATTTATTCATAGTAAGTCACGTATATAGTTCTCTCTTTCCTCGAAAATCTAATTTAATTAGGTTTTATACACTGCTTTGAAAAATTAAGTTATCCTGTTTCTGGGCACACATAGTAACAGTTTATATTCTATTTATTATCATAATTAAGATAATAAAATGGTGTTTATGTCCCGATACCTTTTTCTGACTTTGAAGATGTTGGTTAGGAAGATCTTAATTTGAGTAATAGACAGTACCTTAAAACAACATCTGGGAGACAGGCCAGTGCTTCATAGTGTATTTGTATATTTGATGGAGAAGCAGTAGGTTATTGTTGTGCATCTTCCGTGGTCTATTGAGAAGCTGCTTAGAAATGCTCCCTGTTTGGTGCATAGAAGGGGTAAAGTAGCAAGAATATCTCTGGTGAGTGACTCCACAATTATTTTCTGTGGAATTCAGCTTGCCCTACCCTTCTGTGTTTTGAGGTTGTCTGTTGTTTTATTTTTAATACTATTTTCCTCTGACATGTTATCTTAAGTGTTCATTTTGTAAGGGCTGAAAATGTTTGTTAATAAGGGGAAAAAAGAGCTATTAAATGATTCCTCTTCTCTGATGAAATCTTAAGTAGCTGTTTGTAATGGAATTAAATCAAGAATCCTGCTAAAGCAGTGACATTTGTGACTGTATGAATGTTTGTAATTTATTTTGAGAACAAATTCAATTTTGATGCTGCTTTCAATCAAGTAAGCTAAACAAGTTTAATACAATGAACTGTAGAAATATCTTGCATACAAACCTTTATCCCTGTAAATAGAGAAGATGGGTATGCTTGCCAAGGGCTGAGATAACAAGAACAAAAACTTTGAAACTTTTCTTAATCATTGCTTAAAAGTAATGTCTTTTATTCAGGCTTGGTATCAAAAAGATGAGCGCTCATCAGGTTTTACTGAACTGCAGTAAAACAGAGCTCCCGCCTTCTTCTATTACAATGAGTGCTGGGTTTGGGATGCAGTTGTAGTAGTGCAGTGTGAGCTGATTAAACTTTCCACAAAAGGAAAAAAACACATCTAAATCAAGAATCAAAACATTACAAAGTCTGCAGAATGTTCCTTTACTTGTCCTAGACTTTTCTGAGGGCTGACATTAGGAAAGCTGAAGGACAGTTGTCTTTTGGCAGATCCAGCTTGGGTTAATATATTTGACTTTCCTGTAGCTCAGCTGCATTTGTATCCTGGGAAGGGAATGTTTTGCCATGTACACAGTCTGAGATTATAATTTGGAAGCACAATATTTACACAAGTGGTCATAGGGAGAGGATTTTGTTTGTCTGTATTTCAGGACTATGAAGTCCAAAAGTGTTAGTGACACTGGATTAAAAAGAAAGATTTAAGCTTGATTTGTAAATATCTGCTGGTGTTATGCAACCTGGTATTAAAACACAAACATGTCTTTGCAAGGTGGTGGTAGGTTGTGTTTAAGTCATTTCCTCTGAAAGCAATCCTGGTTTTATTTCATAGTAGAGTCCCATTGCATTCTGCTACAGATAACTACATTGAGCACAATAATGTGGAAAAGACTACTAAAGATAATAACTATGAAACACTCAGTGAATATTTAATACTAAAAATTCTTGTCATGGTTCTCTATTTAAAATGTCTTATACTTTGAAGTAGCTTGAGATGCTTTTTACATGCTGATAGTGACATATCCTTGCTTTCTTCATATTTTTGTTAGGTGCTCTGCAACATTAGGCTTTGCATTGGTCTTCAAAATAAATATAGAGTCCTCAATAGTCTGAATCCCAACAGTATGATTTACATTTCTGACAAACCTTGCATTTCTGAAAGCTGGTTTAGATTGGTCAAATATAAACGGCCCTTAAGGAAATATTTATCTTAATATACATGTATGTATGTGCATACATGCTGTCAATTAAAAATAGTAGGTAAAATTTTTAAAACATGTATGATAGTAAGTATTTTCATGAGAGAGACTGCATGAGGATGGGATTATCTGTTAGTCATGGAAATCAGGAAATCACTGGATGCATAACACTAGGGCAGATGGATTGATGCTCATGGTTGACCCTTAAATTCACACTGTTCAGTAATTTCAAGGGCTGGTACTGCACTACTGAACAATGTGCAGTGGAAAATGGAAAGATTCTTAAATCCTAAAATGTTGAGCCTTTTATTATAGCTAGAAACTAAAGAATATCTGAAAACACTGAAAACCAGTATGTTACCTATTATTTATACAACTTCCTGCATGGAACCTCTGTAACCAGTAATTTTCAGTCTGAACAATTAGTTTAATAAAGCAGATAAGAACCTAAACATAAGTGTAGGTGTAAAAAAAATTGGTCTTACGGGTGTTATTCAAAATTCTAGGAAAAGTACAAATTTAGCCTAGGCTATTTTTAAGATAGATGGAAATGATCGGGTTTTTAACTGTAAGAAAAGCGTTATGATGCTATCTAGTATTACATTTAAGTTAGTAATCTCTGTTGCTTGTAAGAAAAAATATAAAGTACTTGTATATGGACAAAATACTGTAATTATTTTTTTTATTCTGTTTTGCTGTGTTTGTCAACTAGAATTGAGGCAAATGTTTACATTCATTATCTCCTTTTGCAATTACTAAGACCTGGATTAATATTTTTCTAAGCACTTTTATGTCTAGGCATTGTATCCCTCCGTGAAACTAAAGGGCAATTAGCAAATCAACCATGTAGACAATCAATACTGCTTTGATTCTTTGATAGGACTTAGAATTCCAAAGATATACTAAAATTAAGTGTAAAAATTATCCCTGGGGGAGGGGAGGGAAGGCAAAAAACAACAAACAAGCAAACAAACAAAAACCAAAGCAAGCAAAAATTGCTGTGTTGCTTTTAGTTTAAAAAATGCTAACACAGTAACACTCCAAAACAGTGACTTACTGAAATGTTGGAGAAGATATTACTGGCTTTTTATCAGAGGTGCTCATGTTTTATATCTGTCATTCAATCATTGAAATTATCACTGGGGATTGTTTTTTCTAATGGCAGTAGTTTAAACATCAGATTAATAAAGTTAGTATTGTTCTTGTTTCTTCTATTCTGCATCTAACTTTAAGGACAACAACCAAAGTAGTTGATGAATTTTTTAGGGATAATAGTGACAATTGTAGTGGAACCATCTAGTTTACAAACCTGCATATAACCAAGGAGTGGTACAAACAGTTTCTAAATTCAGGTCTTCATTTCCTACTGTTTGGGCTATTTTTTTCTGGGCAGACTCCCTGCATTGACTCCAAACACTTAAGTCATCGTGTCCTCTTGACCTAAAGATACTCCTCTTCTGAGTGTCCTGAATGCATTTGTTTTTTAACAGTGCTCAGGTATATTGAACAAAGTGAGACCCTCTTGGATACGAGCAAGTTTCTCACCATTTGCCTTAAGGAGTAGATTGGTCAGAGGAATGTTCTGTTTTTTCACAGTGTGGCTTAGTCATTAGAGGACATGACATAACTTTTATTGCCAGAATTAAGATTCCATTTTTTTGAGAATGGGGAAATCTTGACTGCTTTTTCCAAGTTTTAGAAGAGTGTTACCTGGTTGTCCAAGAACGTTCTTCTATGTCTTCATTCTCTCTTTATCTTATCTCAATATTTGTCCAGCTTGTCACTCTTCCCACCAAATTGTTGACCATGCTTCTCAATATTATTTTCTGCTAATTGTATGGACTCTCCAAGTATGTTAGCTATTTAGCTTTTAACAGGCTTTTTGAATATATGAAATCTCAGTTCAGGTCATTCAGGTGTAATAGTTAAAATCAGTGGCTCATAATGGAAAGTCTTAAGAAACTGAAGATATAGGTGTGAACGTTAGGGCTGTGCATGATAAAACTAGTTGTTTCTTAGCGTAATGGCTGGACGTGTAGCTTCATGGCTGGTTTTGAGGTTGTGTGCATGCAGAAGTCATGCACATTGCACAAATGCAGCATTTTTGTAAAATGCTTCCTAACACACCTGCTGTTTTGCAAAAAAACAAGATTTTTTTTAAAGCATATTTTGGAATTTTTGCTAATCAGTTCAGCAGCAGCAGTTTCCTTTTTATTGTTTAGAGACGGGAGAAGAAAAAGGAGCTTATCTGAGCTCATCTTTGCAGCTTCAGTGCAGTGTTTTACTGACATTTATGGCATGCGGATTTTTCTCTCCCTTTCAGAAGAGAAACCTGACTGCTCCAAGGCCCGCTGTGAAGTCCAGTTTTCTCCTCGCTGTCCAGAAGATTCCATCTTGATTGAAGGCTATGCTCCTCCTGGTGAATGCTGTCCACTCCCGAGCCGCTGTGTGTGTAATCCTGCAGGTTGCTTGAGGAAGGTTTGCCAACCTGGCTATTTGAATATATTGGTTTCTAAGGCATCAGGAAAGCCAGGGGAGTGCTGCGATCTCTATGAATGTAAACCAGGTAAAAGTGGACACCGTTTTTTTTCCTGTTTTTCAATTTTTTTCTGACTGTCTGACGATAATCTATATAATCGCATATAATAAAGCCTGTACCTATATAGCCTCAAAATTTTAATGATTATATGTGGACAATACCCATTAAACAAAAAACCACAAACTATTATGATGAATTTCACTTTTTTTTTCTTCAGACATTAATTTAAGCTGAGCAACAAGGGAAAAGGTGCCTAGCCTAATATTGCATTTCTGTGGATGCTACTAGTGAAAGTGACGTACTTTATATACTGATCAGATTATACAAAGGTTTTTACAGTAGGGCTATATTGTGCATGGACAGGGAATTAAAGTTCCTGTTTTAAGATTTTTCTAGATTACAAAGTGATGACCCTTAAAAGCTGGAGAGCAAAAGGATGGTGGAGGAGGATAGTGAAAGGCCTTACAACATTTTCAATATTTACCCATTTTCTACTTCATGAGAACATGAATCAACCTTTCTTGTTATTTATTAGTCTTGGTGAAGTGGAAGATGTAATTCACTCTTCTTTTTTATCCAGGCTTTGGTAAAGGTGAATAATAAAAACAGAGGGATGAAAGCAGGCATATAAAATTGAATGATCCAAAATCTTATATGCAAACAGATTTGAGTATGCTTAAGCTATGCCTTTCCTATGCTTGTTTAACATTTTCTTGAATCCTTCACAGGAGATGATTGTACAGTATTTGTATCTGCTAGTACTGCTCTTTGTGCTGTTCCTAATATCCAATGCAAATCTGCCTGTGTGGAAATTTAAGCAAACTTTTTCGTTCTCTATCCTGAGTAGCTGATGAACAAGTGTTTATAATAATTTTTGCTCTGGAATATTTTGTCAACCTTAGTCTTCTTTCATCTAGAATTAGCTATAATCTCTTACAACATAGTTTCCTTGGACTCCTTCCATGCTTTGCTGCCCCTGTATAAGTTTTCTTAAGTTTATCCCCATGCCTTCAAAATGTGGTGTCCAAAAGCAGACTACTATTTTGGGTGAATCTTCATAAGCACTAAATACTGTAGAATATTCACTCTGTCTTTCATGCCAAATTCTAAGTAAGAACTGGTTCTTTTGCAAGAGTTATAGTTAGTTTCTGAAATGCAGTGATACCAAGATCATTCTGTAGCATGACTGTTACTGAATTTTATCTTGTTGACTTTGGATTATTTCTTTATTTCTCAAAATAAATGTTTGCTCTGATCCTATCCTTCTAACTGTTATTTGCCTTCCTATCTTGTATTTTGCAAATAACTTAGTCCAAACTTCCCTTTTTAAGTTACTTCTTGAAGGTTGTTTTCAGGTTGTTAGTATTAGAGAATCTTCAAATTGAATATGCAATTATTTATGGCATTGGTGGGTTTATGTAACTATGCATATGTTGTTTTCTGAAGTAGTTTATATTTTCTGTTGTAGGGATGTAAGAGGTAAAGGTACATAGGACTGGATGCATGTTCGGAAGGCAGAAGAGCAGAGTCTTTGAAGAGATTGGGGAAGGAGGGAGATTAAGAGAAGTGTAGGGCTTTGCAATGGGTGTTAGAAATTGAGGCTAAGGGAAAGAAAAGAGTTCTCCCCTACCTTGGGAGTGCAACTAGTTAGTCACTACAAAGCCTGATTTTTGTCAAGGTAAACTTCAGTGGCTCTTCAAGTTGACTTATAACTTTGGTCTAGATGTTGTTGTTTTTTCATTTGCTATTTGACATAGTGCAAAGGTTGCAAAGGAAAAACAAGCAAACACAAGACTGGGAGACAAGGAAGGGAGCAGGTGAATGTTGACAAATCTTAGTAGACTAGATGCCGTTTACCACAGAAGGCTTTTTTTTAAAAGGACAAATCTTTGCAAGTCAGAACTTTTGAGTCCCATACTTTCTTCAGAGTAGAAAGTTTAACTGCTGTTATCAGATGCGGCCAGTTGAGTTGTGTTATTCATGAAGGACCAGTTGGAATGCATCTGAACTGAAAGCAATGGTTTGTTTCTTAGCTGCTGTCGAAGCAGACTGTGTACCCTTGTACTGGACCCTGAGAAAGCTGTGACGTATGGAAAAATATGATGTATTTCCTGTGCTGAACCACTGCCTTGCACCAGAGATGGAAATACTGCCTTGATCTGCTTGAGGGTAGGAAGGCTCTTCAGAGGGGTCTGGACAGGCTGGATTGATGGGCAAAGGCCAATTGTCTGAGGTTCAACAAGGCCAAGTGTCAGGTCCTGCATTTGAGCCACGATAACCCCACGCAACGCTGCAGGCTTGGAAAGAGTGGCTGGAAAGCTGCTCGGAGGAAAAGGACTTGGGGGACTGTTGGTCGAGAGCCAGCTGAATATGAGCCAGCAGTGTGCCAAGGTGGCCAGGAAGGCCAGCAGTATCCTGGCCTGTATCAGAAATAGTGTGGCCATCAGGACTAGGGAAGTGATTGTCCCCCTTTGGAGCAAGTCCAAAGAAGAGCAGTGAAGCTGGTCACGGGTCTAAAGAACAAGTCCTGTGAGGAGCATCTGAGGGAACTGGAGTTGTTTAGCTTGGAGAAAAGGAGGCTGAGGAGAGACCTCATCACTTTCTACAACTACCTGAAAAGAGGTTGTAGCAAGAGGTAGGGTGGTCTCTTCTCCCAAGCAACAAGTGATAGAAAAAGAAGAAATGGTCTGAAGTTGAGCCAGGGGAGGTTTAGATTGGCTGTTATGAAAAATGTCTTCACTGAAAGAGTTGTCAGGCATTGGAACGGGCTGCCCAGGAAAGTGGTTGGGTCACCATCCCTGGAGGTATTTAAAGGACATGTAGATGTGGAGCTTAGGGACATGTTTTAGTGGTGGACTTGGGAGTGCTGGGCTAACGGTTGGACTTGGTGATCTTCAAGGACTTTTCCAACCAAAACGATTCTATAATTCTATCCTGGACCTTTAGATGCATAGATAGTACTTTAGATCTTGCCCCAGAATTGTACATTCTGTTCTGTGAAAAGCCAGCATAATACGTAAAGGTGAAACTTAATATACTTGCATTAACATATTCTACTATGAAGCTATTTTCACCTAGTCATAAACAGCTTAATGATCAGAGACATTTTGTGTTATAGTCTACAAAGGAGGTTGCACACTAGTGCAACTATGTCAGGGTCTGCAACCATGGTAGGATTTCTGCTACGTTCTTTTAGAAAAATTAGTAACTCTCCAATGCTACTGTATACAAATTCAGTGCATGAGAAAGTTCCTGAAGACTTGTGAGAGCAGAAGTTGATCAGGTGCATCTTCACTGATAGGAAATTGCAACACATTTGTATTTCTTGATGATGTATATTTGTCAGACTATATATTTAAAGTTTTAAAGTTTCTATGACAGACAAAAATCATTTTGTTTATGCAGGATTTTAATTTCTTTTAGCTTGTAATAAAATACAGAATACCAGTTTATAATAAACCTTAGAGTACACTATGTAATTATTGAAATCAAAGTAAGATGTGAAAACAATACTAGTATTTCAGTGGCAAATGTTTGCAGTCTTATTTTTTAGGTCAGTAGTACAGCTAATCTGGGGGACATCTTAACGTAATGAAGAATCTGATTATGGTCTGGTCTGTAGCCTTATATAGTATTTTCATCTTATCTGGAAGTTTGTTTCAATACTTTTTCCTGTTTGAGAAAACCATTTAAAACTCAAAAAAAGCAGGAAATTTTTTTTCCTTCTTCAAAAATCTTTCATCTTTATCTCTCTTCTTCTGTCTCCTGTGAGTAAATGCTGTCAGAGCTGGGCCTGTTGAGCCTGGAGAAGAGAAGGCTCAGGAGGATCCCATCAATGCGTATGAATATCAGAAGGGAGGGTGTAAAGACAGAACCAGGCTCTTCTCAGTGGTGCACAATGGCAGGGGCACAAACCAAAACACCAGAGGTTCCCTCTGGAAAAGGAAAAACTTTTTCACCATTAAGGTGGCTGAGTACTGGTATAGATTGCCCAGAGAAGTAGTAGACTCCATCCTTGGAGATAATCAAAAGCTATCTACACACAGTCCTGGGCAACCAGATCTACGTGGCCTGGCTTGGGGAGGAGGTTGGACCAGATGACCTCCAGAGGCCCTGTCCAACCTCAGCTGTTCTATGATAAATCTAATAATGTAATAATGAAGACCTCCCAGTTTGAAGAGAAGGCTGAGGTGGAGTATGAGTGTGGATTATAAAATTCTGTGGGTGGTGGATAAGCTCAGTGCTACTAATCCCTACAAGAACTGGAGGCCACTCCAGTACTAGTAAAAGATCAGTATAAAATAAAAATGGGCAAGTCAAATCAAACGGGAATCACTGAATGACTACAGCCACTTAATGACATGAGAATGCTCTTGGTTTGGATTTTGTAATGTTGCTTTAGGCTTGTACTTTTTTTTAATGAAGAACAAATGTTTGGGCTCTTTTCAGCTTTAGTGAGCCATGTACTAGCACGCTATTTCCACTGGAAATAACTTGAACTATTTAGGAAGAAAGATCCCCTTAGTTGAGTCTTGGTGTTGGGATTCGGGAGTTTCCTTGTGTTTTTTCTTTCATCATCCTTACTGGTATATGGAAAGACGGACATGGAAATAGCTGTGCAGTTGCAGCTTGTTGGTAGAACTCGGTGGCTGTTTTTCCCAGACTGTTTACCTGGGGAAGAGGCAGTGGGGGCCTTAAGTCAAGAGAGGTAGAAGGGTTACTAGGTTAAAATCAGGAAACTGGGCTTTGGTAGTTACTTGGCACAACAGAATCATACAAATTGCATTCATTGCTTTGGGCCATGCTGATGAGCTCATGATTCTTAATGCCTCTTGTGATAATGCAGAAACCAGATGTATATTTCTTACAGAAAAGCTATTTCAAATTTGTTACTTGTTAATAAATTGGAACATAAAACTCTAGGGCTTTTTAAAGTGAAATATTATAAAATTAAGTATTCTTAAAGGCAAATAGGTCTCTTTATGTGTCTTGAAGAGGTAGAAAAGTTAATTTGATAACTGTCATTGTTGGGATTAGTAACTGGTATCTTTCCATTTAAATTTAGTAACTTCCTGCATTGCTCCAGAAAAGGGAATTATTTGTGCATTTCCCAGTGATAACTTCTTGAACTTGCCAGGTTGCCCCAATTTAGCAGATATTTCTGTTTCCAAGATAACTGGAAAAAGGCAGATTCTGATTATCACTTATACAGAGGATTCTCACATACTCATGTACCTTGAAAGTTAATGGTCTTGAGGAGAAACCTACTGGTCCTAACCTTGATGAGCTGCAAACTGGTTGCACTGAATGTGTGCTTTCATTTAAATGCTTAATGAGATATGCTAAATAGATGTAATTCAGAGACTGATGTCTCATTATGACCAATTATTATCGCTGTGTACCTCTGAGGATCAAGCCTGAAAAATGTAGGACGAAGACAGAAAATGGGACTTTGAAAGGTATCAGCTCTTGGAGGCAATGTGGTGTAACACCACCAAGCTGCTTGAGCACTGCAGTAAGAGGTGGCAATAGTGTCAATATGGAAGTGAAGTTTAAATGGCAATCAGTGAGTGTTACTGTACTATGTAATTTTCAGTCTGATAACATGCTGTTCATCCTGCCTACTTAGTTGGTAGGTAGCTTTTTAAAGAGGGAACCATGGAACCATGGCTTTTTTTATACTTTCACATTATAATTATGATAAGGGATACCAAGTAGATAATGCCTGAACTGGTATTTTTTGCTAACATGGGAGATTTAGGAGCAAATAAGATAAAGGTGTGTTTCAACTTTCCTGAGTATGACTTACAGAATGGAATTTATATCCAGACTGATTTTTTTGCATTTCTGAGCATTTTTTGCTTTCTAAAAAGTGCTCATCAGTCTTAGTAGTTTTATGGAATTCTTCATCTTGTTATTGCAGATAGATTTGGTAATTTGCATTTCATATTTGCCATATATAAATGCCTAATCACCACAACCTAATGGAATAATCCCTAAAAATGTAGTTTACACGTGTAGGCAGAAATCCATAGTATATATTTAATTTTTTGTTGTTGTTTCCTATAAACCAGGTATTTTATTCCTCTAATCAGGAAAAAAATAAACAATGAATTATTTACTGTTTTAAAAGCTGTGGAGAAAATATATTCTCAGTAACCTAGTATATTTATGTTAACTAATTACTCACAGGTATAATGATTGTTTAAGGTTGTCTGTTTAAACTGTCTAAATTCCTTATTAACTAATACTAGTTCAGTTGCTCCTAAAGTAAATAATTTTAAAAAGTGAATCTTAGAGAATAGAAGTCTTTTTGTAATGTTACCTACCAAGCGTGTATTCATTAGATGATTTTTCTGACTTAAATTAAAAGGCTGATGCATGTCTGGTTGCTGACGATGAAGTAATATGCAAAAAGCTTCTAAAGCATGAGTAAAAGGAATTTTCTTTTCCCCTTACTTTGTAGTGTTCAGTGTGGATTGCAGCACAGTCGAATGTCCTCCAGTTCAACAAGTTGTTTGCCCACTGGATAGCTATGAAACCCAAGTCAGGCTGACGGCTGATGGCTGCTGCACCCTGCCCACGAGGTTGGTGTCTTGATGGCTGAGTATTTTTAACTTATTCTCCCCACTTCAGGGACTATAAATACTGGAGAATAATGCATACTTCTGTGGCAGTAAGTGTTTATACAGAATAAAAGATACATGAAGCAAGTTAAAAATATATCAGGCTGATTGAAATATAAAATCCGTATTTTTAAAGCAGAAAAAGAAATTTCTTCTCAGTGCAGATGCATGAAACAGATTTTTGCTAAAATCATTTGAGTAGCTTGTGCCTCTAGATTGCTTTTCAATGTATTCAATTAATTTTACAATAGTAAATTCTTTTGAGAAGTTTTTGAAGGTCTTTAATGGTAAGGAATTAATGGTGGAGATGACAGAAGGTATGCCAGAAAAAGTCTTGCTTGGTTAAAGAAAAAAAAGGTATTTTTTTGTATGTGGAAGATCACTGTAAGAAGCTGAAGGACAGTGGGTATCTGGAACTGTTGGGAAACAGAACTTTCAAGTACTTGCTTCCATCTTACGACTGTTGTTGAAGTAGGTATAATTCATTACATTTCAGAAAGATAAGTCAGTTTTGGAGTTGGTTTAGTTCCAAAATTCTGCACCACTGTTTTAGCTTCTGCCTTTACAACAGAATTTCCAAAACCTGATTCATCAATGTGCCTGAGAAATACAAATTCAAGCAAAAAGTACCATGAAAGAAAATATTTTCAAAAAAACCCCATCATAGATCTTTTGTAGATGTAACTATTTGGTTTATTCAGTATAAAGGTCTTGGCATGATACAATGTTGTCATATTCTCAACCCCTTGCCAGATTGTAATGGAGTGATAAGCTTGCTAATTCAAAAAGTAGAAAATGGCTAAGGTTGTGTAATGAATCAGGGACCTTCCCTGTTGGGCGCCCTTGAGGTACAAATTTAATATGGTGACTTCTTTGCAACTGTTGTTTCCATGAAATATGACGATCTCTTATTGCATGGAGAGTTAAAAATGTAACTATTTTTAAAAAACTAAGACAGGGAAAGAGATGTGAAGAACTTGATATAGTACAGTTATCTGGTCTGCTAAAATTTGAAAATATTATTTCTGAACTTCGCAAAGTTTATTTGTAATTGTGGAATGCACATCGTAGTCTACTAGTTAAAAAATACTCACTGTCCTTATTCAGCAAATGCTATAAATGTTCTTTCTTACAGAGTTTTTGTTTTCTTTTTTGGTTTTCTGAATTTTGGACCAGAACATGTTATAGATTCTCAGTATCCTCACTTTATTCTTTAATATATTCTCATTAACCTTCCTAAGAAATACTGTAATTCCATATTACTTGAGAGCTGACCTAGCTAAATGAGATTGCACAGGAAGCTGTAGGTTTTTAGCTAGTCATTGCGCTGGCATTGCTGCCTGTAAAGCTCAGCACGCTCAAGACAACTAGAATAAAATGCTACTAAGGACTGTATTCAGAGAGATTATAAAGTCAAAGAAGCAATCTCAGATTAAAATTTCTTAAATTTCTGAATCAGATTAACACTCAGAAACCTTGACACAATAGGAGTCTTAGATTAATGGTAGATTTTTGCTGCCAAATTTGTTTCGACTTGCTGGATTAAAAAGTGATATATAGGCTGAGTTATTTTTATTTCCCAGAAGGAAAACTGTGTTCTTGTTTTCTGCAGTTTAATATAAGCTGTGGTTTGATTTTTCTGTTGCTTAGGTAGAGGGAATGATAAATATTCACTTTATTCTTTGTAGATGATAACTTCATTGTTCCTTCTATCAGGGAATGTAGAGTACCAAGAAAATAAAACTTCATTTACTTCAGAAAAATAACCAGTTGGAAATATTTTCTATTTCTAGCACACACATGGGATCTGATCTTAACTAAAACACGTAGAGTAAACATGTCCTGGAAAGAATATGCTTCTTTCTTTGATAATGTTTAAAAATATAGCCAGTTGGTTTGCTGTTAGTTAACTGTCTGAAACATACTTCTACATGTGCATGGTACTTAAGTGACAAAACACATATTCCCATCTCCTGCAGACAAAGATCCCAATTGTACAGGAACTGTTTTAAAGATTACAGACCTTTTCAAGAAACTACAAGTGTTTTGTTTAGTGGCATTGAAATAAAGGCTTAATATCAGCAGAACTGAAGATTAGTCAAGGAGGGTATCCTGGTTAAAGGTGGATGGTGTGTGACTGACTTAACAGGTAGCTGACAACTTCACATACAGCAGGAGCAGATTGACTTGTGTCCCACATCTTGTTCTTGGCTGGTTTCTTGTAAGTAATATGCTAGGAAATCAGATCCTTAAATTTGGTGTTAAGCTGGCATTTGTTTTATGCATATTCATAATATTGAAAACTAGCAATGCCAGGGGGAAAGTGGGAATAGTAAGCAAACATCTGATACCATAAGTCATTGTACTTGCATTGAGAGGTTACATTTGTTTTCCCACTGACTGCTAATGCAATACTGCAAACAGAACAGCCTACTGATTTGGCATTAATATCAAAATACTGGTTGCTTCAGCTTTCATGATACTGTCATGAAACACCTTAAATTTCCAGCTATCATGTTAGGAAAGTTAAATTATATGTTTGTCTCTGGTCTTGGTACAGATTATCTCTTCTCCAAGAAGCTTATCAAGTAAAAATGTATTAGAGCTCTTACAGAGAGCATGTTATCACAGTTTTGTTAATAGAAGTTTGTCTTCTTATGTTGCAAAGTTAAATGAAGGGATGATCAATACAAAGAATACAGAATCCATTATATTCAAGTTTATACAGTTTTTATGTTGTGAATGAATTTTCTTCAAATTTTCAGATCCCTTTGAGAATTTATTTTTAAGTGTAAAGATCTTTATCAAAATATCTTCAATTTTTGTCTATGAAGCATGGACTGTAACAGGAACTGATTTCAGTGACTAGTGTTGGCTTATCTCTTTATTGCTCACATGATTTCGTACATTTTTTGTAGGATTATATAGAAAAGAGTAAATGGCATATTTGGATAGCTTTGCACCAAATATTTCTGGATTATCTTTTTTTCTTTCCAGCTTCTCTCTTTGAAAGAATCATTTCTAAATTTAGTGTTATCCCTCTGCTTCTGTGCTCTTTTCCCTTCACGTAATCTGGGAGTAGTCTTTTCCCTTGCTTGGGTTTATGTTCTCCCTGCTGTTGCCTGTTACAAATCTGGTAACTTCAAGGTTTGTTTAGTATTCTGTTATCATGTACACCTTTTTTTCAGCTGTTCTTGGTCAGTATTTCAATAAAACCAGATAAACCCAGAAAATTTTAGACAACCAGAAGGATACTAGTACTGTGCCAATATTAAAAAGAACAAAGATTAAATACTTGAAATCTGGTTATCTTGATATCATTTCTGAGAAAAATAGTGAGAAAACTGATAGAGGAATGAATTGAGAAGGAATAAAGGATGCAATTACAGCTAAATGCAACTGATGACAGAGGCAGTTTTATGAAACTTGAGTTTTGTCTTTTGAAGATACTAAGCTTACCTTAAAAATCTGACCATCAGAACATCTCCTTTCTCAATTTCTGTCTTCTGTAGTCACCAATTGTTCTCCTTGTATTGGATTCTAGCTTTAAAATTAATAATAGGGCTTTTTAATTAATATTTTTACAGAAGATTTACTTTGACAGAATAGAAATGTAACCCCTTCCCCAAACTACTTAACAATGAAGAACATAATTTCCCAACACCTCCTGCCCCAGCTTCTGGAAGTGAATCACTTCCGATGGTCAGTGTTGTGGTCCTTTACATCCCGAGATGAACTCTTGCAGCGTGCATATGTTGGCTTGAATATCTTGCTGATAATATAGGATATAATAATATCCTAATGAGAGGAGAGAAGCATCCAGGAATATGTTCACTAAATCGCAATAATAAGTTTGCTTAACATACTTTTTTTAAAAGCTCACACCATAAGCCTGAATATGTTCTAGTTTAGAAGAAGTTCAGAAATAATTTATATATATTTATCCATCAAAATCTCCAGTAGTTTACTTTGTATCTGAGGTTAGCTTTAAAAAAACATTTTAAAGATTTTTGTGGTAGTTGGACAAGGGAAAAAAAAACAGGTAAATGAAGCTTAACAGAAGTAGAGAAGTTACAGAGAGACAGAACTTTTAAGAGCAGTGAACTGTTTAATAAATCTAATTGAAACAGGAATACAAGTCATGATGACTTTTTCATACATCAGAAGAGTGAAGAAGAGCTTTTCACAGATACAGTCTTACAAGATTGGAACCCAAAACACTTGGATGGGAAGGATGAGTGAATGAAGACTCTTTGAATCAGACTATTTCACTATCACTTAGTTACAGGTAGCTGGATGGCAAATGCAAAACTCTCAATTTACTTTAGTGTGGAGAAGCAGGACTGTGGGTTTATTGTTTAGAAGAAAATATCTGAAAAAGTTTCTTAAACAAATTAGTCATAGAACTCTTTTTCCTTGTTTGACAAGTCCTTTTCCTGTTCATTTTTCTTTATATGTGACAAAACTGTCTCAGTCTGGGGCTGCTGTGAATGACAGTGCCACAGTTCAGTCTGCAGTATGCTAAAGAATTTCAATTTACTTGAGCAGCAAAAATGTTGGTTTTCTGGATAGCATGATAAAATATTGTTTTACATTGTAATTACCTACTCAGTCCTGTTGGAAAGTCAGAGGGGCAATTTACACGTGTATTTCTTTTTTCCCAAGTATAAAGCTTTATTTAAAAAACAGCCCAGCTCTGCCCCCTGCCCCCCAGTTTTTAAACCGTTACATTTTTATACAACTCAAGAAAATAAGTAATACTTTAATGTAGTATCAAATATTTTTTTTTACTCAAGTTTTATGTTAAACTATATTTGGATATAAATTAAATACAACTTAGAAGAGTACAAAAGCACATTTTACTATCATAATTGAAATTATCTATCAAGGGAAGAAATAGTAGGAGAAAGAGTAAATTTACAAAAAGATGTTTCACTTTAAGAATAATCTATTAAATTAAGAAAACACTCTTGCATCTGTCCTATACTATAATGTTTTTAACATGAGTGTGCTTAACTTAGGACTTTTAAAGACATTAAGGAATAGTAGTGGTTTGTATTAGAGAGAGTCTCTAAATTTTTTATACCATTATTGAATTGTTTTTTGATTCCAAAAGAAGAAATCGGCTATTTTATTATTTGTAATCTTTTGTTGATAATAGAACTTTGTGCTGTCTTATGCACCATATAGATTCCACTTGGGAAATTGGTTGTTAGCAGTTTCATTTTTATTTTTCAGAAAACTCATAGATATCAGTTAAGTCAACCATGCTGTCTTTTCCTGTTAGTAAACTCAAACAGAGGTCCCGTGACAGCTGTTTATGTAAAGATCACACCTCTTCAGAGATAATTTAAATGTATTTATTATTTTGTTACCCTTCTAGCTTACTATGTCCAGTAAGCAATTGCTTTTAATGTTTTCCCTTTTATGACACTTGGACCCATTGTCATTGTATCATCTGTTGTGTCCACAACTTGTCACTGCATTAGATCTACAAGCCAATAATTTGTATTTCATGTTAATACATCTTTCATGTCTAGGGGATCCTAGTGATGGCTACACATAAACCAGCACAGTTCTGTTCTAATAATTTCATGGCAGCTACTAGCATCATAATTGGAAAAACTATAAATCTGTAGTTATCTTTTAAGCTATCACCAATTTATATTTGCACTACATTTGAGAGTACCCACACATAGCTAGTTGGATAATGTTTTTTCTTCTGATATTATCTGTAGAGGTGGCCTCTGATTCCCTGATAGCCTTAGCATCTGTCGCACTCAATAGGAAGAGTAGAGTACAACCTGTTTATTCTTCTTAGCTGGGCCAAGTCTTTCCTACATCATTTCTTATCAAAATATGACATGATTCTTGCATATTTGTCTAAATTATTTTCTTAGGTCTTCCTGTGTTTGGAAGGCCTATATTTTATTATACACTTTTGGGGTCTTCAGTACAGGATTCACCACTTTGTTTTTCCCAACCTTCTTTAGAGGGCAGTCATGATTTTTCAAGAGGTGTAACTTTTTCTCTTTTCCCTCTGTACCTCTTTTAAGCAACTTTTGCTGATACAGAGGTATTTGTTCTAGAATTTTAGATCCTTCTCCTCCACCCATCTCATCCTCAAGAAACGGTATCCAAGAGAAACTGTTCGTCAATCCCAGTTTTTGTTAAAGGAAAGTTCAGCTGGAACTGGTAAGACCAAATACAAATCCAAGCACCTGTGTCTTCCTCAGATTTCTATTCAGGGTTTGACTTCTGAGTAATTTGGGTAGGTGAACCACAGGTCTAACAAAATCAATTCCATTCTTTCATGAGTGTCGTAGAAACTGATTTCCAGCTATCGTGGCCAGCTTGCTCCAATTGTTCCTATTGTACTTTAACTCTAGCAGAGCACCTTGCCATCTCAAGTATATCTGACCATCCAGTACCATGGTGTTGTAACACTTGACATTGAATTGGAGACTCATTTCCTTACTGAAGAGGCAGGATTTGTATTGAAGGAGAGCTCTACACTGATGCCAGCTGAACCATTTGCACATCAAGCTTAGGCTTGCAATAGAGTTTTGTTTGTTTTAACAGTAGATGAAAAGACTAAATAGAACCTTGCAATTTTGTGAAGTTTAATAATATCTGGAAATAGTTGTTTAGGCATTTTCATGTATTTTAGTCTTTAAAAAGAGCTCCTAAGAAGTCCAGGAAAACCATTTTTCTTCATTCAGGTCTAAGTGAGAAAGTGGTATTCGTTCCTGTTTACAGACTGCACTGTACTGAATATCCACAAAGAGTAAGGGTAAAAGGGCACATGTGTGGCCTTTATAGGTAACCCGTGCTCCAAGTCTACCTTCTCCTCATTCATTTTCCAAGAGATATAATTAATTGTTGAATTCAAAGTTCAGGCAGTCCCTTTCTTCCTCCCTTACTACAGCTGCCTCAACAATTCCTAGATGTTCTCAGTGTGGTGATAGTTATTGTTGCCTTGGCATCCAACCTCACAATGTGGGTTGTTTTGGCAGGCAATCATATTTTCCTGAAGTCCACAAATGAGAAAAAGATGGTAAGTTTGTTTTGTTTTGTTTTTAAAGCCATCTCAGTAAAACTTGAACAGAAGCTCTTGAAACACAAGACATTTCTGGAACCTCGTGGCTGACTTCCGAGTGTCAGGGACATCTAACAAAGAGAGGAAACACGAGAAAATTTTCAGAAGAAATAGCATGTGAATCTTCTGCAGAAGCAGCTGTAAAATGTTTTAAATATAGGGGTTCCTGCTTGCATCCTCTGTAAGACCAGCTTTTTGGACCTGTGTTGTGTAAGTTAAAAATACACATCCATGCTCTTTTACCAACTCCTAGGAAGTATTGAATTGCAAAACCTTTCAAGACAGTGCTACCTGAAGGAAGGAAGACATTTCACATAAGCACATTCCCCTAGCATTTGCAAAGTGGGAGGAAGTATTGATCCTTAGTTATGCAAGCAGCTTGCTTTTTTAGTATGAGTTTTAATGGAAAATTATATGTAGGACTTTAATCTGATCATGTGCTGTGTTAATGTTACATTTACTCCTTCATTGTTAAGAGTAAATTTTAACCCAGATAACTCTTAATTGTATCTACCTTTAGATGGTGTTTTGTGCTTGGAAATAGAACTAAATTTTAGTGTCTGTAGAATTTAGGTTTGTTTGCATTCTTGACAAGCAAGCTGGTGTTTGAACTCTTGCAATTTATAATAAGCTGCTAGACATGTCTTTCTGTTACAATTCCTTGTTTTCGCTTGTCAGTCTAAGAATTGGTGTTTAACTTGATCATACTGAATATTGCTTTCCCTCCTCCCCTCCAGGACTTCCCACTCTATTTTCTTCCATTTCTTCTACTTAATTGTCTGTAAACTTGTTTGGAAATTGAATAGGTGGTTTACTTCAGAACAATTGCTGACTTCAACAGTCAAATTTATTTTTGTATCACAGAGATCAATACTGTCTTTGACAGTTTTCTTCAAACTCAGAACTGTACAGATGCCTAGGGAGACTCATATACATAAAAAAAGTAACAGAATTATCTCTTGGATGTTTGCATTTTAGAAGCAGACATGAGAATTTCCCAAAGTTTCCACGATACTGTACATGCACTTATATAGATTATATCAACATTACTGAAGTCGTATCAAAAGAGTTTGAAGTTGTGTTTCCTCTAGAAAGTAGCAGGAAATGTGTCTGGCTTCAAGCAGCCAGAAATTGCTGTTTTCTTTTGTCTTTCTTAAATCATTTAATATTTAAGAAGTGGAACTGAAGGTTGTGCACCATTTTGAATTAATTAGTTTCTCACTACTGTTCTTCGAAATGTCATTGGTGGAATTTCAAGGATCTTGTTTCTAGAAAAGGGTTACACTTACTGCATACATGGTTCATACTACATGGAAAAGGTCTCATTAATTAAACTGAGTTGCTTGGTTTCAGAAACGCAGGGATTCTGCAGCAATTTCTGGACTCATTTTAAATTTAGTCCATAATGGAATAAATTCAGAAGCTAAATTATCATTTGTTTGCACATTTTTAGGAAAGTCATATTTGCCCCTTCTGGATAGTTTGCTTTTTTGCCTCTATGAAAACAGCATCTTAGTCAATTAATCCTTTCTAAACTTGTACAGAATTGCTTTCTGGGTATGAGAAAGATGTTTAATACCATGACAAGCATTAGGGTTTTTTCTTTCAAAGAAGAAAGAGTGGACATCAAATAAAACAATCAGATAAATTAAAATAATAGTGTGTTTTGGAGAGGTTTGTGGGGTTTTTGTCTTTCTGTTGATTTGGGGTTTTTTATGTGCTTATTTTGAGTCCCTGGTGGCTTAGTTTGAGGGAGATACGCCATTCAGTAATAAGAAAGTTTGGAGTTACAGGATTACTGAAGTTAATGAATTACTGAAAACTATTTTCTGTAAGTGATTCTTGACCTGAAGTCCTTAGGAATTGTTTTATTTGTAAGAGGATCAGATATTTATAACTGCTCATTAAAAAGTAGTGAAATAAGAAAATAAATAGATTCTTATACCATATAACTAACATTTCTATAGCATCTTAACTAGTATCTTTGGGTTTGAAATGTTTATTATATTATGAAGGGTGAGGCTGATAAACATAAGGAAAGAATAAGTGAGGGCATAGTGGTAAAGAAATGAAGAGAACTTCAACAGAGGAAAACGTAAGCTGGCACAGCAAAGTATGAGAGAAATGAAGAGTTGGACTGTTTTATATTGTGTTTTATTTAATATACTGATGAAATCACAAGCGTCTATAAATAGACCAGTGTACTTGAAAAATTAGTGCTCTTGAGAAGTCAGTGCACTTGGCCAGGGGGTGTATGCCTACTGGTTTCGTGGCATGACTCTTTTGTGACTTTCTTCTTTTCCTGTCTCATTCCTCTGGGAAACAGCCCACTTGGTTTAACATTAGTCAAAGGATGAAATAAAGTCTTTTAGTCAAATTAACTTATTGAATTCTAATAAGCCTTGGAAAGATGATAATCTGCTTGATGGGAATGCTGATTTTATGACTTTTCCCTTGCTTAGCATCTGTTTGCTATTTCCTAATGCTAATAATATGCAAAAGATGCACAAAAAATGTTCTTTTTCACAGGATCTTTAATTAAAAGTTGATAGTTGCTTTTTGTCCCATTTAAATGTCCCCTGTGTATAAAGATTACTATACTCATGGAAAAATGCACTGTTATATTGCGTATCTGTTTGTAACAATATCCAGAATTTTAGAAAGGAATTCTTACTTGGGAGCATGCTAGCTTGGATTTCTCGATAAGTAAGCCCCCTAGAGAATTAGAATAGGAAGAACTCCCATATGAGTCACTGAGTTCACATAGAAGTGATGCAAAATACTAAAAATAATACTAAAAGCTTTCCAGGAATATTTTCATTACTGACTTGCTTAATCACATCTTTAAAACTGAAAATGCAAAATGTATGGAAAAGTGACCCTGAAATTGTGGGTGAAAACTCTTCGGTCTGTATGTCTGAAGATTTAGGAAAACTCTAGCTGAACTTCTTGGATAGAGGTGTCTCAATAGCTTTGTCTTTGCCTGCAGTGGCACTTCCTGTGTAGAACTGGTGTCATCTTTTCCAAGACTAGCAATTGGTTGATTCTTTAAGCTGCAGCTTGGCCAGTCGAAAACTCATCAGCTTGTCTATTTAATTCACATAGTGAATTCAAGTGTAAGTAACATGGACATAGTCTTTCAATGATTTCATGTAACTGCTATGTAAATATTTCATTTTGCTGTATTGTTATGTCTTATAACCTACTCTTGATGGCACTTAAACTCTTTTCCTTGCCACTAGTTCATCAAGCTTTGATAACGGGAGTTCTCTTCTGGAAATTCCTCATTTTACAGTATCCTTAAGTGTTTATATTTTTAACAGGTCTGTGGGAGTTTTCTCTACTACATTTAGGTAACATAAGTGCTAGTAATGTTAATGCAAATTCGATTCCTGCAAGGAAAAAAAGGGACCATGGTAAAATCTCCAGAGGAATGTAATACATGGTTCAGGAATGCTTTTCTCTTGTCTCAGTGCTTCCAACTTAATTTTGTATCTATCCTCAAAATAAATATCCCTCTCCTCAATACACCCCCATCCCAACCTTCCCATTCACTGATACTAAATCTTCTTTTCAGGGTTGGCTGTTCATAGCCATTATGCCTTGTGCTTAGAGAACTCTTTTGATCCTACCATCAAAACAGCTTTTCTGTGGCTAACCAAGCCCTTCTTTCTTTTCATCTGTTTAATAACATGAGTAAATTAACCAAGATAATTAGATTTTAAATAAAAATTGTCATTTACAAGTATTCTGTTTGATTTTATTTTTCATCCTCTTCCTTTTCCTTTTTGGTGATGTAAAGGAAAAAAGACAATGGTTATATAAAATAAATAAAAATATAAAAAAACCCCAAACAAACAAAAACCAAACCACCTCAAACATAAAAGACGTTTTTATTACTATTTTCTTTTCTAACCTGAAGAACTAACTGGAGACAATTCCTGTTACCAGTTAGGTTGATCTGTATTTTTAAAATGTTGGTGCAGGTGACTTCTTATTTGGGTTTCTTAGTTCCTTCCAGGCCACCCAGTGCCTTTTCAGGCTGCACTCCATGAAGTCTCTAGCACAACTGTTTGATTCTTCTTCTTCTTCTTTCTGGGCCCTCTTGTTGGGAGACATTGTGCTCTCTTACAGAAGTGTTATTCATTGTTAAAAGGACACTCTTCTTGACTTGATGTGAGTGTTGTATGGTATAACATCTCAAGAGATGTGTGTCTTTAGAGCTGCCAGTAAGGTGTGTGAGGATCAGATACTGAGAGTCAATTTTTTGGTACCTCAAGTACTGACCTCCCCTTAATCTTGGAACTTTTGGGTGCCACTGTGCTGTTTCATGTTGCAGTGGTGTCACTGCAGGCTGTGTAAAGAGAGAAGGCGACATACAAAGTTGTTATTTAATAGAAATTTGAGAAAGACCATGGCCACTATCAACAGGCTTATCACAATCTAGCCTGCTGAACTTGTTCAAACCTAATGCCCGATACTGAGGCTAAGATCCAGCCTGCGGGTGGATAGCTGCCTGTGGTAGAGCACAGAGCTGGACCACAACTTCTCTTCCGTCCATCCTTCTGCTCCAAAATGCACTTCAGAAAAATCTAGTACTATAAAGTTCATTTTGCTCTCCTATTGAGAATGGGATCACTTATTCTGAATTTCCAGATGTTGTTGTTTTGGCAGTGTGACAGCCATGCTTGGCTACCAAAATTCCTTGGGTTTCTTCTTGAAAGACTTCTGTCTCTGAAACAATATGCTAATAGCCTGGATGATGGTCAAAGCTTTTCCTAGCAGAGCAGGCTGAAAAGAATGCAGGCTATTTAAAAGTCCATCTGAGACCATTTGCTACTTTGACATTCTTGTATGCATGGGTTATTTTTTTAACCAAATGGGAAGTCAATTTATAAAATTTTGGAGCATCGAGTTTTGTTTTTTTACTCTGTGAATGAGTATGTGAAGCTTTGATTATTCTGAATGGAAGGGAGTCTTCTCTGCAGAAAGGAACATTGGCTCCCACCAGTCTTTTAAACATCTTTTTCAGCCCTTCTTCTGGAAGATTGCCCTCTCTTAAGTTCCTTAATCTGGCAATTCATTTTTTGTTGTTGTTGTTTGTTCGTGTGTTTTGATTTGTTTTTAAAGCTGTTGACTGGGAAGAAAATGAGAGGGGAAAAGTGCAAGCTATTAATTGTCTCATATTCTCCTGCAACTCAAATCATCAGAGACAGTGAATGTGAGGCAAAGAGTAAAGAAGATAACAGGCATGCCTGAAAAAGCTTATTGTGAAGGCAAGAAAACTAAGAGTGGTGCTTTCAGCTCATGATACCTGAAAAATCAAGGTCCACAAATGTACTTCCATCCCATGTGCCATTGTCTCTGTGAAGGGTGTGAGTTTTCAGGAAGTTTGATCTACTTACTTTCCCAGAGGTTGCCTGGATTTTGAATATAGGGTGGTTGAAGTGAAACCTAGTATTTTATACCACTTTCAGATCATGTCTGTACTATTTTTATAAATGTGTTTTAAAAGATTATTTTCTTTCTCCTTTAGTAGTATGTAGGTGCTTATTTCTGTGTTTCATTCTTCTCACAAGGGAAAAACATCTTCCAAAGCAATGTCTGCTAGATGGCTTATGATACAAATTTCTTGAACCTGACAATGCTAATTTTTTTTTTTTTTTTTATTGCTAGAAGTCTACTTCCCTCTCCCCCAAGTATCTTACTTTTATTAGGGCAGCAAAAGATGAGATATTAGCACAGATTTCTGTAAGATTGCTTACAGTCATCTTAAAGGGAAGGTGCTGTCACAAATCCTTTGGAATTTTGGATCCCATATAGTAGAAACCATAATGCTTTTTTTCCTTCTACATCTCTGAAGGCAAAGGGCATACAGTAAAGAAAATGATTGGATTCCCCCTTTTTTTTGTATTTACAAATAAGTTGAGAAGAAAGTGTCAAAATAGTAGGTATGATAAGTAAAACATTTCTTGCTGCACTCATACTTTTTTGTTGGTTTCATTCATTATCCTTGATTGTTATGGTAAGCATAATATTATTTTAAAAAATTCTTGAAATGCATATATTAAAATTGTCACAATACTGTAGTATATATGGGCACATAATGTTAAATTGCTTCATCTTATCTTGAAGTATTTAATGTTGTCAACTGTGATTTAACTATTACTGTTTTTTCAAGGACTCATTTATTCCTTTCTAGTTACATGCTGCTATAATGCAGTATTTTAAGAATCCTTTTCAGATGGTATAATAAAGGTTCTGTGAGATTCCTTGAGCTACCCAGTATTTCTTCTTGCTTATTTCCTTTTGAGTAATACCTTACAGTGGAGAACATAATAACATTATCTAACACTGATGAGGGTAAAGAGAAAGATATTAAAATCCAGTCTGTTGAGAGGTGGCTCTTCCTCTTTCATTGAACCCTTGTCTGAGATGAAATGGCTGTGGGGCAATTAAGGAGACATGCATGGTAGAGGAGAACCAAACTTCTTGCTTTTTAAGCATAAAGAGTGAGCAAATGCATTAAGTGCTGATGAAACTTCTTACTAATGGATGGTTTAACGTGGGGGTTGTCTTGGAATAATTAAAATATTTGAAATATTTATTAACAGCTAGAGTTCTTATTTTCTTATCTTCTGCCAAGTTCTTTTCCTTTTGAAATTCATGTGTATTTGCAGTATGCTAAGTATGCAAGTTTTTTAACAAATTGTGATTTGCGCTTGAAAAATTTCAGTGCTATTCCGTGAAGTTTCTGCGCTGTGATATTTGTATATGTTCTGTTTGTTCATTTCGTCTTGCATTTTATTGAATCATTGCTGTTTATCCCTATCATGTACCCATTGTTCAGGGCAGGAACTCTGTTGAATGTAAACTTACCAAAGCCTTAAGTGTTTAACTTTTAAACTATTATGTAAATCATAAAGCAAAGAATCTGGAAACAAACATGACTATTGTTTATCTACATGTCTTCGAGTTCTTTACGCTTTGTCTTAAATAAGCAAATAAATAATGGAGAAAACATTATTTTTAGAATGATCCAATCTCTAAATTTAACCACAATATTTAATATACCTAGCCTCTCACATTATTTTGCATCTTACACAGTTGGTTGCTTCTCCACAAACTGTGGGCAACACGATCAAAAATGAAAAAAAAAAAACACTGCAATTATTTTCATTTGGCTTAGATTTAATGATTCAGCATGGTCTTCCTTTCTTCTTAATTATTCCCGCTACAAAACTGGGTATAATATGTTTTTCTAATGAGAGAACACTCTTCTGATTAATGGATGCAGTTACTGCTATTTGTGTTTCACCAATTTTGATTTTTCAGAGAGAATTGGAGGAGAAGCCTAATTTTGCAAGTCTGGAGAATGCAATTATTTTCAAACATTCTGGAACTACATTTTTTTTCTATGTTTTTACACACAGCACTAGAAAAATGTTGGTGTTGCACAGTACCACCTTCCTGTTTGCTTGACCAGCATAAAAAGTGCTCAGATGGCTGAAAAAAAAACTTCAGGTTGATAAGCTATCTTGGTTGATGGGTTAATAAAAGATTATTCTAAGATATTAATATGCTAATACTGGAACTTGTGCTCTAGCTTTCTGTTTTCCTCTTGTTTATTCTTTCCCCTTACTCGTGGCTTCATTTATTTACGGGGTTTTCCTTACTCTTCTTTGGTTTCAGATGCGAGTGTCTCTCTGGTTTATGTGGTTTCCCCATGTGCGAGGCAGGCTCCATTCCCCAGATAGTCTCACGAGGAGATGGAACACCTGGCAAGTGCTGTGATGTCTTTGAATGTGTCAATGGTACGTGAAGCTTTCTCTTGCACCTGGAGAGGAGGACCTTATCTGTATGTGGGAGATGCTGGGCATTTGCATATTTTTACCATGTTGTCAAGATCTGAGATAATTTTCTTGAGGTCCGTTCAGTAGGAGGAAATTGGAAGTTCTACTGAAGATGCTTAAGTGGGAAACTGTCATTGGCAAGTTGTCATGTTTCTTTAATTTCAAAAGCACTTTTTCCCTGTGACCCAGAGAATTGCAGTTTTAGCAAGACTCCCTCACTGTGTGTTCTTCAGGTACTGCTTTGCCAGTAGCTAACAGTAGAGTCCTTTTAGAAGTGAAATTTTTGCGAAGCACTGCAACTGCTGGTTGCAGCACTGTACACAAAAGGATGCTGTTTAGACTATAGGGTTCACTTTAAGAAACATTGGCAAAGTTATTTTTAACACAGATGTACAACCTTTGGAAACTGTAAGTCAGCATAAGAATAGACTGATTTGCAATCTTTGCTTCCTGGTTTAAATGCTTAGAAAATGCTTGAAAGATCGAATTTCTCACGCAAGTGACTCTATGTCAGGATTGCTTATATATATATTTAGAACTGCATATATGCTGTGTATGGGGAGTTTGGAAGAGACTTAGATAATTGATTGTTGGTAGATAGAAGGGGAAAAATAGTCTTGAAGAGTTGCATGCTTAGACAATTTATGAGCATAAAAAAATATATGTTGGTGCATTTTTATTAATTAATATTTCTTGAAAAATATTTAATATTGTTTAGTGGTACTTGTCTCATATGTTTGAAACAGCTTTTATTTTACATTCTTCGTTGCATATGCACAAAAACATACCTAGGACACTGCCCCAGGAGAATGTTTGTGATATTTACACATAGTAATATTTTAAATGCTCAAATGCTGATTCAAAAATAATACTTAGTACATATAATGGGAGGATAGATATAAAAATTATTTCATATGATGTGTCGGTTTGGCACCGAGTTGGCAGTCTCTTGATTCACCCCTCCCCCCCTCCTCCCCCAAGGTAGGGAAAGAGGGAGAAAAATTATAAAGAGAGGCTCTCTGGGTTGAAAAGTGAAACAGATTGGTTTTAATTATTGGTGACAAGGGAATATATATTTGCAAAGGGATGTGCAACACCCGACCCCCTCCCTCCTCCCCTGACCACTCTCACAGTCTCCCAGCTGAAGGGGGGAGTGTCCGGGCGCACGAACGGGGCCCTCGGGTGTCGGCTGTAAGGAAAAACAGAGAAAATAGAGACAATATCATGAGAAGGGAATAGCCTGGTTTGCTGATCCTGCCTTCAGTCTAATCTGCTTCCCCATAGCTGGGGGGGAGGCTGCAGACACTCAGAAGTGACCTTGGTTATTATCAGTCCACTGGCGCTGCTAAAAAGTTCACTGAAAGGAAGAAAAAATTCAGCAAAGAGCTTGCTCAAACCAAAACAGATGAATAAAATAATTTGCATCAGGAAGAATCGCAGATTCTTTAGTGAAAGAATTCATCTGAAGGCTATTTGAAATAAGATTGTAGATTATGTAGAATTAAATGCAACTTTCCTGATTTTTGTTTATATACTTACTGGCTTTTATACTAAAGTAATATTAATCCTCCTTTGCCTCATATTTATGAAATTCTGTCAAATTATCATCTCTGAATTTGATTTAACTGCGTGGTAGGCCTTAATGCAAAGTTTGCTTCAGGATTTACTTTAGTATTTTGAGCAAGAAGTGCAAAACCAATTTCTGATATGATGTCATTGCTGGTGTGAAACAGTCTCAAAGGTACAAACCACCTTGCTGAAATTCCTGTTTCTCTTCAATTTGGAGGTTATTTGTGTCAAAATAGTTGCAGTATATGTCATATCAGATGTTAAATGGAGAAGTTAAAATTGCTCACTTTTTTTGTCCCTAGCCATTTTGGTATCCTGTTTCCAAGGAGGAGTTATATTAATTTCTAATCGTTAACAGTGAATACGAAGCATCTAAGCGTTGTTGCCCTGTGTATCATTGCCTTATTGCTCACTGTAACTCCCCTCAAGGGTTCAACCACCTTTTGGATCAGGTTTTCTTTTTGCCTCTCAGGCTTTCCAATTCCTAATCTTCAACTTAGTAGCCTATGAAGACACAGAGTAAATGGGAGGAAAAAATAGCAGGTTTTGAAGGAAAGTTGATGCCACAGAGAGAGGCATAAGGGCCAGATTGAAGGAAAATGGAGGTTTGTAGGAATAGGTAGTCTATTTTCTTGTTTATGTCCTTAAAACATCAGTGTTAAAATATTATAGGCCAATACTAAAATTATTTTGTAGGAAGTTCCTCTATAAAAACAAATAATTCTCAGAAACTGATCAGAAAAGTTAAATATGTGTGGGTTCTTTTTAAAAGGATATTTGTCTTTATGCTACTTAATGCTATAATAATGTTTTAAAAAATAATTCTCTATAATGTGACTTGAAACCACTTTAGGTATATTTAGAAGTGAGAAACTTCCCTGTGCAATTATTAGTGATGCCTCATTTTGGGAAGAGGAAAATGTTATAAGCATGAAATGATAAATATTTTTATCAACAAGCTGGGAGCAGCCGTGAAAACTACTCATGAGGAGTTCTATATGTGACATTTGGATTATGTGACAGAATAGTCATAGAACTTGATCTGCGTTGCTTCTCTAGTTTGGGTTTTTTCAAGTGCATTTTAGGATGGTTAGGTAGTTCTTGTTACGGGGACGAATATTGCAAGCCACAACTCTGAAAACTCTGAATTCCTTGGAATCCTAATCTGACAAGAACTGACTGGATAAAGATTTAGTGCAATGACAAACCAGTAGATAAAGAAATAAATCAATAAAATCCCCACCATTACTTTTGTCAGTTTAAATTGTAGAGGAAGGGGGAATGTTGTTTGTGAGACTGATAGCTGAATATAATATACAGTTTTAGCTTTTAAAAGGGTCTTGAATACAAGGGCAGAAAGGATATAGTAGGTATCAGTGACAGATGGAGAAAATATCTCACAGTGATATGCTTAGATCAATTTCTTCACTTGATGGAAAAAAATTGCAATCAAAGTAACAAGAGCCAAATGTATAATATCTAGGACATGCTGTTCTCAGCAGTGAGGGTGGTTGGCTGTTGGAACAAACTGCCAAGAAGATGCTGAATTCCTTATATTCATCCTTTCCAATTAGGATTAAAGAGTGTGTTTTAATCAAATGCAAGTTAATGGGTTTATAGACGTTAAGTAGGGAAGTTGTGTAATCAGTGTTACCAACGAGTTCCATTACTTCTGTGTTTGAAAACCTCTGAAAACAGGCAAGAGGATGGAACAAAAAGGGCATGTGCACAGTCACATTACCAGAAGTTTTCCAGCTGTTATAACATCTGTTTAATGTTAGAATTAAATCTGTTGGGCAGAGTGAGATGGGGCAGAGGAGTACGAAAAAAGCAGTCAGGATGAATACTGATTATCTGAGTTACCTTAAAAAAAAGGCATCCATTATGAAGAAGTGTATATAGACTGTGAAAAATCACATTTGTGTATTGTGGGGTAACTAAATTGTGTATCCCTAATGATGTGCAGAGTGTTGAAACAAGCCTGCCTTCTACAGTATTTATTGCATGGGTTAACGTGAGAGATGCAGAGTTCTATGTTCAGGGGCAGTATGAGGAGGCTGCCTTTACTGTGTAGGAAAGAGGTTTGCTCTTGTTGCAGAACAGCATTGGCCAGTGCTGAGGGAGTAGTTAATGAATAAGGGCACCAAAATACGTGTCATGTAGATATTCTGTGGAATGTTCTCTTTGTTATTTGTCAGCATTTTTGGGACAGATCAGTCATTCTTTCACAAACGTTTCTCCCAGATTTAATATAAAACTGATTTAGAAGCTCTACAATATGTCTGTAGATTTTGTGGAGTTATCTTTGTTACCCATACACACAGTCTCAAACTAGCTTTCTCAGAAAAGCTTATTAATCTGCAGTGAAAGAAACTTCTGCAGTGATCTTTGCAGATAGTGGAGTCGTCGTTGTTCCCGTTTGATTATAAATACCAGCAATGAGTCAACACTTTCACGCTTCATTACTTTCATGCTTCAGATTTATATTGGGTGTGTCCTTATGCTTCCCATCATGTATAATCTGCTGTTCCTCATAGTTTCTTATACAATTATATAGTCTGACTTTGTCACCAAAATAACATTTACTCCTGCTTGGAAATGGTCCTGATATTTTCATTGGAGTTTATTGTTAAGTACCTACTGTCCATGGCTGTTCAATCTTTGTATAGGTTGAGCTTCTTTTTGGATTTTTTTTTATACAGGAAATAATCTAGAAAGTGCTGAGAACAACTTTCTCTTTGGTGACAAGAAAAAAAAGTGTATTACACAGAGCTGATGCTCTTAATAGTTCTGGGTGAAGTTTTAATCATGAATATATGCAGAGATCAGACTATTTTAAGTAAAATGGTTGTACTACCTGGATACATAAATTTGTGCTTTTTAAAACACCGCTGTAGTTAAAAGAATTCATCATTACGATAAATGTACAGGTATTACTGTTGTTAGAATGTGGTTCTTGTCCCAAAGGTTGGTCAATTATAAAGGTCAGTTTTAAGGCATGAATTGATTCCTCCATTTTGAAGGAAAGCATCTTGGTAAGTAAAATCCTTCTGTGTTGTATAAATGGTGGTGGGAATCAAGCCAATGCTCCCTCTTAACGCAGTGTTCCCCTGTCATGATTTAGAAGATGGCTGGCTGGCTATTTCTCCTAATCTTACTTTTTTGATGACCCTCAGGGCAAACTCCAGCTTGTGCATGTAACAATTTTAGCCTGAAGGAGACAGAAGCGTGAATTGCTAAATTCAAATCTCTGGCTGCCATAAAATAGTATAACTAGTGATATAGCTGGTACAGCTATGCACAGCACTGCTTGTTGCACATGGGAATCGGAGATTGATATAGTGGGGTTCAGAAGTGAAGTTTTTAGGAAAGAGCTAAATCCATGGTCAAATGTGCTCATTTATCAAATGTGCCTGAGAAATGTAAGGTAGATATCAAGAAAATAAGGCAACATGGGAAACCTGTAGCACATAATTTCTTCTTAATGAGATTTTGCCTGTTGTGTGCTTCCAGTGCATTGTAACAGAGTACGTTTCAGTGAAAGTAAGAGTGAATATTGCTTTTTTTTTAAAGGTATGTTATTCCAATTGCCGTGAAGTTCCCCTACTTGCACTTATCTGAAACCTGCTTTCCTTCTAGAGAATACTAGATAGTATATTATATGAACTTGGGGAAAATTCAACAAGAGATTCCCAAGATGCTGTCTTTCCCAAAATCCTGCATTTTACAGAAATTAATTCAAGGTTTCCATTGATCCACCCAAAATATATTACTCACCAGGATTTTTGTCTACATATCCTAGTGTGCTGCCTTTTCAAAGAGATTGAAAGCTGCACATGCAGCAAGAGTGGAAGTGTTTGGAAACAAGAAAGTATCCAAACTTGCCTCTTCTCTAATTAGATGTTGGTGTATGGGTCTCTTGAATGTAAGTTGTGCTAAAGCACATACTGACTGCGAGCTGTGCCTTAGAAATTTGAGAGTGCAATTACTAAGCATCCTGCAGCTGCTTACTTCTCTCAGCTGGGGCTTCCACTTTTTAACAGACCACAGGTGCCACAAAATAATGCCTCTTCACTTGAAGCTGTGCAATTATGTATAAACACAAGCTTAAATAACTGCACTGATTTACAAATAATAGTTACATGTTGTGTTCATTCTGGCGTGTTTCTGGATGACGGTTCTAGATGTAGAACCAAAGGACTTTCAGAATGGTTCTGCAATTGTGTTAATAGGGAATATACTGCACTAAGCACTACAACCTGAAGAGTAGGGACCCAAATATTTTTTTCCTACCTATTTTATTTTTATATATTGGCAAAGAACCTAAGCATAATGTGTTGTCCTTTAACATTGTTGTGGGCTAATTCCAACCAAACATTTCCTTCTCTTTTTAAAATTCCCTATCAGCGCAGCTTTTGAAAAACAGAAAGCTTTTTCTGTATTTTTTTCATATGGACACAGGAATCAAGTTTATCAGTTTCCTTCCCTTTCATTTAATCAAAAGTTCACAGCACTTGCCCCAGTTCCAACCAAGAGTCTGGTACAAATCCTTCTGTACACTGAAGGAATGTCCAAAGTGCTGGAATCAAAAACCTTTTAATCCTTTAAACAACAGAAAATTGTTTTGAATCTCGCTTCCGCTTTGGGAGGGCTGGAATTTCTGATACTGCAAAAGAAAGTGCCCAAACTTGCCTACAGACAGCTGATGCCTGAAGCATCTCATGCGCTGTATGCAGAATTGCTGCCTCTCAAGGGGTGGACTGCCAGACTTGCACACGTTTCTCAGCTGTTCCGTGACCCTAATCAAAGAAAACCACCCATACTGAGAAACTACAGAAATCTCAATAATAGAAGTTTTATTTTGGGCTAGTTCAGCCTGTAGAACTGTATTTAAATAGATTTAAAAGTATAAGGTAACAAACCTTAGAAAACTGAATTGTTAGAACATACTGTGTCTTTGCAGTTCAGTTTGGAGGTAAAGATCTGGAGAAATACACAGTTTGTCTCTGTGTAGTGTGAGGCTGTGTGATTCACTACAACATTGACTTTAGGACTCTTGCTCCCAGAACAAATAGGCTATGGCTGTGAGATCTGTAGACCTAAATCTGTGCCAGAACTGTTCTTCATTTTACTCTATGGCAGGAGCTTTAATGCTAAATCAAGTCCTTTCTTAGTCATGCTTAACTTTATATAGGAGCAGATATGTGGTATCATCTGTCCTTCCACAGCCAGTATGAACTCTGTATTTTTCTGGATACTGTCCACTCCCTCTTTGCGCCTTTAACAGATGGGCAGTTGCACGTCTGTGCTTGGTCTGGATCAATTTTGTATTATTGGGTTACCTGATAGCTGGCAGGTACTGAATTCATGTTCACGAATCTCATGCCCACCATTTTGCTGTGGAGTTTGGGATTTTGAATATGTTTAAGCACTTCGTACTATGAAGTTCAGTCAATGTAAATTACTTTGTCACACAGCAAAGCTTTCTTTATTATCAGAATAATAAATTAATGGTTACTGGCCTTCAGGAAAAGTTGCATTTATTTAATGTTAGCTTGATGTTCTTTCACTCCGTTGTGAATGCCATACATAGATCAGTAAGGCAATAAAATTAGCACTTTTTTTAAAAAGAGAGAACTGAGAGAATCTTCCAGCATATCATGGTGGAAACAATGCATCGTTAGAATTCCACTGTATCATTCTCACGCTTTCATTAGGCTTCCACTTGATGAGTATCTAAAGCTAGAGTTCTTCATTTAGTGCTTGTTTTGGCTTGACTGAGTCTTAAGACTGCAGTTTTTCATGTGGTTCTAACAAAAGTAATCCTTGTCTCATGGCTGCATGTATAGGCTTAGGTCAATAGTTCAGTATGAATGTATACACTACCATAAATCTGGACAGTGAAAATACACATCTAGTGATATTCTGTGGGGGTTTTCATTGTCAGAAGAAAACACAGTTTCCTTTCAGGATTTGTAGTCACTTGCATGGTCTTGTGTGGACATTTTAAAAATGAATGCTAATTCATGGAAGCTGATGTTTCTATTCCTAACTAGGCAGGGATTCAGATCTACTGTTTGGAGAGGAGGGGTTAAATCAGTAAAAATCCGGAAAGCTGTAATCAAAACAGTAAAGTCGGAAGCAAATTGATTAAAGGCCTTTTGAGTTGTGGTGGCATTTTTTTCTTTTTGAGAAGGTTTATAGACAAACAGCTAGAGCTACGTAAACTTGAAATATTTCTCAAATGTTTGTTTATGTGAATTACTTTCTAATGAGGTCATAGCTGTTTTCCTGGACACAGTGGTATTTCCTCCTCTTACTGTTTTGTTTTTTTTTTTGGTTGGGTTTTTTTCATGCTGCCTTCTACATTATGCCTTGAATACAGAGCAGGCATTGGCCAAGATATTTCCAAGTTTCAACTTCAAAGCTTTACAGTCATATTAAATAACTCAAGGCTGGAGCTCAATATCTGCTTATGTGGAAAGAAATACTAGAGTCCCTGAAATGCTTTAGAGTTTTAAAGAAAACCTGTGTCATCGTCATGAGTAATTGAGATGAAAAGTTTTTATCCCCCAAAAGTAAGATTATTTGGCTTGGTGGAATTTTCATTTAAATATTTTTCACCTGCCACGTGAGGTTGGGTAGGCAGAGTTTTCAGCCCTGCGTGGCTAGGCATTGAACATGTAAGTAAATAGCCTTTTCCATGTATGCTACAGAAATCAGCAGCGTAGGCAATTGTCCTATATTTCCTCTGCTATGTTTATTTCAGATGTAATGACATTTTATGGTTTATCTACAGTTTGGTAATGTTTTTAATTTTTACCTTGTTGAAATAAATAGCTTCCTGTTTTCAGAACATTTGGCTTTTGGGACTGCTAGATTCATAGCTTCTGAAATAATGCATCTCTTTACTAGATAGTTAAAAATAGCTACCTGAAGTAAAACAATATCTTGGGCTAGTGTCATAGAAGGTTAAAAAGTTTATTCTGAAGTGGGTAAGAGGGAGGAGGCTTAAGTCACTGAGTAACATAATGACAAAACTGTGAAGTAATGATTTCTTAATGACTAATATGGTATATTTTAGTTGAACATACATGTTGTGTAGATCTGCTTCATAACCTGGATCCAAACCTCTTCAAAATAAAAAAAATTATAACAATTTTTAAAAGGTGGTAATTTTTTTTGTGTTAATGAAGGAAATACAAATGTCCTTCCCAAAATACTTTGGAATTTTCAGAGACTTTTAATTGCCCACAAAGTTGGGATTTAGTTATATGTTGTTAGGGCTCTGCTGTAGATGGGGGCATACAAGAAATAGTCTTGTTGTGTTTTGGAAACACTAAAGTGGTCACATAAATATTTATTACAGTTGAGGTTATTTTCTGGGGGTAGTACAGATGTGAGCTGACTAGTACAACTCCAGGTTGCTTGAACTTAGAAGTAGTCAGTTCTGCGTAACAGATCTTGCAGTCACAAAATGTTTTTGTTGGGAATTTTTATAAACATATCCCTGTGGACTGGACAGCTTTAGTGTAATTTATCCACCAGTGTACAGAGTTCTGCAGAAAGGAAGATTGCTCTTAAGAACATCAAATATTGTCATCTTAAAAGGGAAAAATATATTACTTCATGTGCTGAAACTTGAAGCAGCTTCTAGCTCATCCAAAGTGAGAAATATTTAACACCTATGAAGAAATACCAGTATCTTAACCTTTCTTCAGTATTTTAATCAATACTTTTAATAGTAAATAATTGCTCTGAAAGTAATTTTGAATATAATTTTATTTTCTTCTGTTGTTGAAACAGACAATAAAATAGACCATGTTCCTTTAGAAAAAGAAGTATTTTAGTCTAAAAAAAAGAAAGAAAAATCAGCCATCTCTTTTAAATCTGTTTTTTGTGGGTAGCAACACAAGTTTAACTATTTCCCATTTATCAATATCTGTAAAATACCTTTTTTTTCTTTTTCCTCCTTCTTCTTTCAGAAGTGAAGCCAACTTGTATATTTAACAGCATGGAATATCATGATGGAGACATATTCCGAATGGATGCTTGTCGATTTTGTCGATGCCAAGGTGGAGTCTCTATTTGTTTCTCTGCCCAGTGTGGTGAGCTACACTGCGACGGGTACTATGTGCCAGAAGGAGAGTGCTGCCCTGTGTGTGAAGGTACCATATCTTTTTAATCTGGTTTGCTTATTATTCCCACTGCTTTTCTATATTTGTCTTTTCAATGCAGATGAGCAAATAAGTGCTTTATTTTGTTCTTCTAAAGTTTGCAGATTCCTCCTTAATTCAATTTTGCTGTCTCTGAGTACACCATGTTGTTTTTTGTAGTGCTTCTCTGATGCTGACACTCTGCCGTTTTATATAGACCTGTTTGGGTTTCCTCTTTCCCTCTGCATCAGAACTTCCTTAGACATCGTCAAGTGTGCAGTACTTTTTGGGGGCCTTCTTCCCAGAGGATATAAGCTGTTCTTAATTTCTGCACCAGGTTTTTAAGT
Source organism: Hemiprocne comata (assembly GCA_020745705.1). Taxonomy (NCBI): domain Eukaryota; kingdom Metazoa; phylum Chordata; class Aves; order Apodiformes; family Apodidae; genus Hemiprocne; species Hemiprocne comata. Next base: position 40,661,722 of record CM036588.1, read on the forward strand.
ATTCTCCAAAGCAGTACTGGTGGCCCTTGGACACATTTCCATTGCTTTGTGGCCTGCTTCTTCCAGTTGTGTTCTGTCTAACTAGAGCAATACGTGCACCTTCCCTTCTCTACAATTATAGCAAAGAAATGGGGCAGTAGTCTGACTTCAGTATTTTTCTCTTCGTCCTTTCCATGTTGATATCCTGCTTCTCTGCTTGTGAGGCCTACAGTCCTCCTAAAAAGGGTTCTGTGGGACATTTCACATTGACCCTCTTGTTTGCTCTAGAAAATATTTTGCACACCTTCTGCCAGAATATAACCAGGATTCCCATGGAGGGAGATGGGGTTGGCACCCTACGTCTGGGTCTTGCCCCAGTGGGGGTCAGTTTATAGCCACAATATAGACAGAGGCCCGTGAAGCACACCTGGTCCCTGTGTTTAAATGTGAACTTGGGATTGAGAATGACTTCTTGAAAAGCAAAATAACTGGAAATATCAAATCTCCTCCATCGGAGAGGAATTGAAGTATTAATGTCACTTTCATGCACTTTACAGTATGTTTAATATCAGTATTTCTGTAGTTCATTGCAGGAGCAAATAAGCCGAAAGATTCATTATAGTTGTGCTTCATTCCAAACACAGAACTTTATGAAAGTTAAGAACCTCACAAAAATTAGTCTAAAAAAGGCATCTGTAAGAGTTGAACCTTCTCAGTCAGCACAGGATCTAGTGAATAATACTGTTTTGGTGGATTGTTATGCTACAAACTATTGAAACCTTCTTCAGAGATCTATAAAATAGATAATGGATAGTGAAGTATCAGTGGTGAGGTAGGAAGCAGGAAGTAATTCTTTAAATAGTATTTGTATTTTTATATGTTTTAGTGTATCTGTTGATATTAGATAGGTTGATACATGGTGTTGCCACGTAGAGAAGCTGAAATAGAAACGCTGGAGGCTTCAGTATTATAAAGAGACACCAGTCCATATTTGCCCTGTGTTTAAGATCTAGTCTAGACATTCATTATGGTGAGAGGCAGGATGCTAGACTTCTTGGTCTTTCCTGGTACAATTATGCCTGTGCTTTCATGAGCCTTCAAGCTGTGGGGGGAAAAAAAAAAAAAAAAAAAGATTCAGTGCTATACCATCTTTTAATGACAGATTGAAAAAATTTAGAGTAGGCATGTCTGATGGTCTGATGTGGTGCAACCCTTCCTGAGTAAGTGCAGATCACTTCTGAAAAAATTTCTGTATGAGCTGCTGACTTCACAGAATATGTGAAATCTTTACAATAATTATTGTTTTTCACATATGTGAATATTCTGAGATTTAGCAATATGAAATCATTATGACAATGTATATAGATACATAGCTATAAATCTGCTATATCTGGGCTCTTTATATCATCTCTCTCAAACTCAGATGTGGGTACTGATTTTCCCCATGGAACTTGCAGTTCTAGATATGTCCTTCATCCTCTTTGGTGACTTAAATATACAACTATCTTATGACTTCTCAATAAATTGTTCTGCCATATCATCGTAGAATGTTAGAAGTTGGTTGCTCCATTTTTGTAGCCTTTGAATCAGACTATCAAGACCTGTTAAGAATTTGTTTCAGGCTTGATGAGTTGCTGTGTATTAGGGCATGCAAAAGAACTTTCTCAAGACAGATCCTTAGTAGATAGAATAAAATGGATAATGATTTCTAGTTGCTGAATGCAATAACATTTCCTGCTACTTTTAAACACATTTTTTAAAAAAGTAAGCTCTGATCCCTTTGTTAATAACCCACACTATGATTAGTGACACCTAAATTGACAAGGTAAGTCTTTTAAATGGGCAGAATGTATACTAAAACCCCACCCATTCGTGCTTTTTTAGTTGGTGAAGAGGTGACATTTTTCTCTACCCACTCTTTCTATTGTATTATTTAATGACTGATTTTCAAGGTGATTAGTTGTTTCCTACTAATGTTTTCTTGATGATAGAAGCATAAATAAATACAATGTTTTTTTTCTTACCTGCAGCAATTTTAAAATGGCAAACGGTAAATTTGATGTGCATTGCGTAGTACAGGTATAAGCCCTTCTTGTCTTGGCTCCAGGAAGAATTTTCTCTCAAAGTCCTGCAGGATACCTCAGCATCAGGAAATGTAATTTGCTGGGCTCAATTTATAGCTCTACTAAACACTACTGACCTTTTAAGGATACCAGGAACCTGGTGCTTTGACTCACATAAAAGACTATAGCAAATAACACAAGTCTTAAAGGTTTTTTCTGTGCTTTGTCTGTATTCCTGTGTCAATCAGAATCCCATACATGAGCTGAATGATAAAATTCACTTCATTTGTTTGTGTATGATTTGATTCTTCGTTAGGTAAAAGTAGTTAATTGCAGATGCAAGGTAATCCTAAAACAGAAAAGGTGGAAAGTTAAAAAATTAGGAAACATTTTAGTTCTTAAATGACTTATTTTCCCAAACTCCTGTTTTTTATATTGTCTTAACCCATTTTGCTAAAGTTGGAAATGTAACTAAAATTCAGGATGGGCGTAAATGCCAGGTAGAGGTATAAGTTGTGTGCAATTTCACTCCAAATGTTCAGAGTTTGTTATCATCATAAGGTGTTAGAATGGCTTATAATAACACAACAGTTATTAGCACTGTTACTGCTTTCATCTGCACTTAAAATGCATTTTCTTCCTTCCAAAAGCAGATGATGAAACTTCGGAGAAATATTCCAAGTTTCATCCAGTCCTTTTTTTTTTCCTTTAGACATCTCTTTTCTCCCAATGCTTAAGCTTAATGCTTTTCGAAATCGACTTAGGGGTAAATCACTTGGGCTTATTTGATGTCTACTGTCTGCTAAAAACAATGCTTATAGTTTTTTTTATTTCTTTATATATATTGATTTTACTTTAACATGTAATTTGCTTTTTTGCTTGCTTTTTTGCTATTATCCATGTTCCTTGTCACAATTCCGAAGAGTAAAACATGTTATTTTTTTAAGAGTGAAAGCTGCTTTTATTTCAAGTAATTAATTAGAATATACAGAGTTGCAGTATTTATGTATGTAAAACTTGAGGAAAAATCTCACATAAATTATGTCCCCCAAAATTCTGTTATTTAAATATCTGAGTCTTAACTTAATTGCTGGCAAGGAAGTGGGTCTTGTGACTTTTAAGGGCAAGAAGCTCCAACTGAAATGAAATTTAAAACTGAGCCAGACAATCTATTCAGGTAAATTAGTATATCTCAAAAACTGTGATGAGATGTAGCTTCAGGCAGTCTACTTGTTCCAGCAGGAAATGTGCCACTGGTCTCATCTTTGCTCAGATTATGAAATACTGGTGGAGTGCTGACACAAATCATTCCAATGGTTCATTGAGATGTTTTCAGTTTTCCTCAGAATTTGTTAAATTGGTACAAAAAAATGGATCAATTGATCTAAGATCCATTTTTATTCTGAAGAACAAAATCAGAAAATAAAAAAATTAAGCCCTGAAGTTGGTACACACAAAACTTGAGTTGAAATAGTTAGAACACTAAAAAAAATCCTAAAAAGGGAATTTGCGAACGTTCAGTACAAGTTAACTTTTTCAACAGTAAATTTCAATCAGTGTTGGATAGTGGCTGCACTTAACCCTTTCTAGGTAATGTATAAACAAAGTGTTGCAGTTATTCATACATAAAGTTTAGGTGTAAAAGGGGAAGGTAAAACTTCTTGTTCTCTTGCAATCCTTCATTTCAGACCCAGTTTATCCGGTAAATAACCCTGCTGGCTGTTATGCCAATGGTCAGATCCAAGCTCATGGAGACCGCTGGCGAGAGGACGACTGTACTTTCTGCCAGTGCATCAATGGAGATCCGCACTGCGTTGCAACAGCCTGTGGGCAGAGCTGTCTAAATCCTGTTAAAGTCCCTGGGGAGTGCTGCCCAGTGTGTGAAGGTAAGATTCGTATTTCCTCTGTTGTGCTTCAGTCTGTCATGGCTGCTGCTTACCTGGTAATGCCTGGTTTACTTTACAATTTTGGAGGATTGAAATAGCTGCTACAGCATTGCCTGTGACTGAATGAGCTGGTGAAGGCAGAATAAATAAGCATGGTTTAACTATACTTGTATATGGCAATGCCTAATACTCCTTTGGCACAAAAGTGTATCGTAAGGGATTACTTAAAATCAGCGTTGTTCACTCATTTTACTCTTAGTTTTGCTTAAAGCTCATTATACTTAGGAGAAGTTAGAAAACCAAAATGTCAATTGGCTGGTATTACTGATAATCGCATTATTCCTGGTTTCTCACTTATCAGTGTCATTTAGTTACAACTGAAAATCTCTTTGCACAATATAGTTTGCTATTGGACATAACAATTGGATAAAACATCATTTTTCAAGTGGAGCTTACAAAGGATGATATTATGTGGGAGATTAAATTTTAGAGTTTAAAATGCAGTTTTCATCATCTTGTGGCAATATATGGATCTTGTATAACTGCCTTTAGCTGTATGGTAAATGCTTGCCCAGCCTGGCAATAGAAATGTGAAGATTTGCAAACTGAGACATTAAAAAAAAAAAAAAAAGTATATGTACATTCAGAGGGTTTTTTATGGAGTTAGTTGTTCAGCATGAAAAACACCAGATTACTAAATTTAGAAATGGTTCATCTAGGCCTGTCTTCAGAGCCATCTTCACAGTGTACAAATGCTTGTGGGTGCTCAGTGACCTACCACTTAGGTTTTTCCTGTTCCATCTCTGTTAGAATGACATTTTGTGTAATTGCATGTGTCTTGGGGCCCTTCTTGGGTTGCAGTATCCATCCAAGTTCACTGGGTTACTTTTTAGGATAAGTCCAGTGAGCATAAAGGTTTCTTAGATGTACTCTTTCATTCCAAAATTCACATCACAAGATATGAAGGTATCTGATAATGTATAAAAGCTGATGGTTAATTGTAGAGTTGCTACTTGCACTGAATTAATTTTACAATGAGGAAGCAGGTTGACTGCTTTTAAACCTCCAGTAATCCCCTCATTATGGATATCACGGAGTATGGGGAGGCAGTACAGAGAAAGAGGTTGGTAGAAGTATTTTCTATATGTTGAGGGTTTTTTTCCTTCCAATGAGAGAATGATAGAGGAACATCTCTGTTTTCCTGTTCCAGATTGGAGCAAAGGGATGAGAGACAATTGCATTAAATGCTTATCTATATCAGACTGATATAATTATCATGAACGGTGGGAAGTAAACACAGGGCAGAACGTAGGTTTCCATCGTTCATCACTGAAGGTTGCAACATAATTCATTAACCTACCACACTAATGCCTTTACAATGCTTCAGAAGACAAGTTAGCTCATCTGGTCTAGGTTACATAATTCTGTGCTATAACATGCTTTTACTCTTAGCAGCAGGAGTAGCTAACAACTGCTTAAGTCCATAAAAGTTGTTTTGTTGTTTTTTTGGGGGGTTGTGTATTCAATTGTACTTTGGATATAAACTATGTCAAGTAGATCGAGACTGACACAATAGCACCATGGAATAAATATCGAAATGAGATTCTTGTGTCTTCTAAATTATGTTTTCTCAGAAAATAATCTGACTTTTATATTTTTTATCATGTTAGCTGTTGTATGATGTGCACTAAATTGTAGTCATCTGGTTTTGATTGTATCATCTGGAGGAGAATAATATTGAATGGCATTTTGAGAACTTCCTAAATTTTAAGCTTAAGCATCAAAGTTGACTTGGCAGTATGTGCTATCAAAGAAACACCAAGTAAACAATCAAGGGATCATGAAATTACATAAATGATGGAGCCAACTATTAGTGGAAATAGTTTTAGTTCGTGGTAGGAGGAGATTTGAGCATACTCAAATCTGAGCATACTCAGGTACCAGTACTCAGAGGATACCTGAAAACAGACTTGAATCCTCTGCTTTCTTCACTTTTCTCCCCTACAGCAAACAAAACTAAAGAAAGCAGATTATTATACTCCATAATGCCAAATTATTTAATTTCAAGAATTTAGATTTCGGAGTATTTCAAGGATCAGAAATCTGGACTGTTAAAACTCAGCAGTGAGCACAGATGCTAGAACCCAAGATACAAAAATATAGTTTGCAAGAAACAGCTTTGGATTACTTTATGCAAAATTACTTCAGCATCTGAGACTTAACAACGTATCTTGCAATAATAATAAATAAGTAAATCCCTGATAAATGAACTAATCAAGGGTACCATCAAACTTCTTGAAGTTCTGTTTCAGGGCATCAAACAAATAAGGCTGCTAAGCCTTCTGATAAATTAGGGATCAATGTATTACCAGATTGGAAAATTGTTAGAGACTTTTTGTGTCTTTCTTGATCTGTGAACATTTTTCTTTGAAAGCTTTCATCAAGAAAATTCCAGAATATTACAAAAATATCATAGTCTGCTGGTCTGCATACTGTGTATTTTTTTAAATTATTTTTGAAAAAAAGTAAATGTTGGAGCTGATGGCAGCAAGGACTTTTGCGTTAACCACCGATTTATGGCATCATGTGTCTTGAGACTTAAATCTGAGATTAATAATGTTTCTAAGATCATTGAGTCCAACCATTAACTAACTCTACCAAGTCCAGTACCAAACCATGTCCCCAAGCACCACACCTACATGTCTTCTAAGCACCTCCAGCGGTGGTGATTCAACTACCTCCCTGAGCAGCCTGTTTTAGTGTTTAATTACCCTTTCAGTGAAGAAATTTATTCTAATCTGATCTAAACCTCCCCTGGCACAACTTGAGTCCATTTCCTCTTGTTCTGTTACGTTTTACCTGGGAGAAGAGACCAACCCCCACCAGCTTGTCTGGACTCACTCCAGCACTTTGATGTCCTTCTTGTGATGAGAGGCCCAAAACTGAACACAGTACTTGAGGTGCAGCCTCACCAGTGCCAAGTACAGGGGGACAATCACTTACCTACTCCTGCTGGTCATGCTATTTCTGATACTAGCCAAGATGATGTTGTTGGCCTTCTTTGCCACCTGGGCATGTTGCTGGCTCATATTCAGCTGACTGTAGAACAACACCCCCAGGTCCTTTTCCTCTGAGCAGCTTTCCAGCCACTCTTCCCCAAGCCTGCAGCGTTGTATGGGGTTGTTGTGCCCAAATGCAGGACCCAACACTTGGCCTTGTTGCATCTGATACAATTGGCCTCAGCCCATTGATCCAGCCTGTCCAGGTCCCTCTGCACAGCCTTCCTACCCTCAGGCAGATCAACACTCCCTCCCAACTTGGTGTCATCTGCAAGCTTACTGAGGATGCACTCAATCCCCATGTCCAGATCATTGATAAAGATATTAAACAGAACTGACCCCAACACTGAGCCCTGGGGAACACCCCCTGTGATCAGCCACCAACTGGATTTAACTCCATTCATCACAACTCTTTGGGCCCGGCCATCCAGCCAGTTTTTTACCCAGTGAAGACTACACTGGTCTAAGCCATATTTAGCCATTTTTTCCAGGAAAATCCTGTGGGAAAGTGTCAAAGGCTTTACAAAAGTCCAGGTAAACAAAATCCATAGCCTTTCCCTCATCTACTAAATGGGTCACCTTGTCATAGAAGGAGATCAGGTTAGACAAGCAGGACCTGCCTTTCATCAACCCATGCTGACTGGGGCTGATCACTTGGTTGTCCTTCACATGTGGCATGATGGCAGTCAAGATAGTCTGCTCCATAACCTTCCCAGGCACAAAGGTCAGTCTGAAAGGCCTGTAGTTTCTGAGATTCTCCTTCCAGCCCTTCTTGTAGATGGGGGTCATGTTTGCCAATCTTCAGTCTACTGGGAGCTCCCCAGTTGGCCAGGACTGCTGGTAGATGATGAAAAGTGGCTTGGTGAGCACTAGTACAAATGCTGTGGGAAGACAGGCATTGAAAACATTCCTTCCTTTGCACATTTTACTGTCCTGAATTTTGGTTATAGTAATATATTATATATATATATATACATATATATATATAGATTTAGTGACAACATGGTTCTTTCTGAAATACTGTTTTGTTTCTGCCATCATCCAGCCAGCTGATATCTCTGCTCTCTGAACCAGGTAGGCTGCACATGTTGGTGCTCGTTCCTCTTTTTATAATCAGCTTCTCACTCATTTTCTCAAAGGACATTTCTGTTGAAGAGCTTCTGCTCCCGATACTCACTGCATTGTCAGTGACCTGCATGGTTGGTGGGATGAGAGGAGAAGAAAGTTCTGGCTGGGAAGTTGACTGACAGTCCCTTCTTTTAATGTTACTGATTAAAAAGATATGGAGTACGTTTAGTGAAGAATTACAAGCAGTAAAATACATTCCAGGCACAGTTGTTCCTAAAAGGAATTAAAAACCTTCAGTGTCAACCATATGATGCTTTTCTGCATATGCCCAATTAAATCGGCATATCTGTAGCTCAACCTTAATTTTGCAGTTTAGTGTATGAGCAGAACTGTCAACTGAATGGAAGCTCAAACGTAACTGATGTTGCACTAGTGGCTTGTACCTGTCCTGTCCTCTCTGGTCTGTTCTGTTTTTTCCATCCTGTTGCATCTCTTATATCCTGCTGTTCAGAAAAGAAAACCAAAATCATATCAAGTGAGGGCTAAGTTATGGGATCACTGTTGTTACTACATAGTATTGTATTTTCAACAGTGCAGGTTATTCAAGAAAGGGATTCAAGAGACAGGAGTATGGGGTAGGTGTTCGGAGGCCAAGGGTTTGTATAGCGCTATAGCACTCCAATACAATGGGTTTGTATATGGATGTAGTCCTCAAATCTGTGGGCAGACTTTCTTGAGTTGCACTGTAGTTAGTATCTGCTAGAATCGGTGCTGGATCCAGCTCTGTTCAATGTTTTCGCTAGCTCAGATCTAAGCTAGATTTATTTTATCTACAGACAAAGCTAAAAAGGGTAGCCAGTAAATTGGAGAGCAGAGTATGAATTTGTATGCTTATTTTAAAGCAGAGAGCTGGCAAAAAAATGTTGACAAAATTCAACAAGGCAAAATACAATTCGCTACACTTGGAGGAGATTCTTCATGAGTCCTGAACCAGAGTAATTGTTAAATAGCAGTTCTCCAGAGGAAGTCTGGTGATTAAAGGGAAAGAAAAAGCTGAACGTGGATTGACAGAGCCTTGAGAAGGCAAACACCATGCTGAAATGACAATCAAGAGTATGCTTTGCAAGATCTGAAATAATCCTTTTTGCTGTCTTTCCTATGGGTGGGTGTGTCCCTAGCTGACATAGTAGGCCTTTGATCCTTTTCTGGGTATTGTTCCTCAGAAAGTGATGCAGGTAGGATAGAAAGGGTCAGAAGGAGAGCAATGAGCACAGTCCAAGCTTTGCAAAACATGTCCTAGGAAGACAGACTAAATAAATTGGTTTGGTTTAACTTAAAGGAAATGATGAAGTCAGAATGAGACTAAATCAATCTTCAAGTGCCTAAAAGGTTGTTGCAAAGAAAAAGGGCAAGAAAGAATGGAATTCAGTTGTGATTCAGAGGAAGGCAGGAAGTTGTTAAGGAAAACAGATCTCCCCCTGTGGCATGTGGTGACTAAGGCTGTCTTTTTGATGCATTCAGGGCATCACAGTTTGTATTTTCAGCCTCAGCTCAGGAAATTGCATACATAACTGAAAGCAGTATTAGTAATTCCTGTGTAGTTTTCACTGTTTATGCAAGTGATGGCTGTGGCTCACCAATACATAGCTGCTGGGGTTTTTTAAGTAAACATCAAAGTGATCAAAGCCCTTTTGGCAAGACCTCTTGTTAAACTATGTCCACCCTTGTCACTTTTCACCAGTTTTCCAACGCAGCAATGCCTGTGGGTTGTGCTGGTGCAAGGAGTGTGTAGCCAAAAGCCCAAGGTGTGAGCAGGGAGCCGGCAAATTCGAGGCGAGCGTGTCCGAGTTGGGAGGGAGGCAGAAAGCAAGGGTCACTGATAAGTCATGAGACTAGAGATAAAGGAACATTGAGACAGTGTAGTGTGGAGGGGAAGTCCATCCTTTATCAACCTGTTCCCAACCTCAAGCTCTTCTATTGAGGCAGCTTTTCAAGGCAGGATCCTCCTTTAACTGGTGAGAGCTGGGACAAGCAGGCCCATCATGTTCTGTGGATCCAACACAAAGAATTAGTTTTAAGCTTCTGATGGATGCTTCTATATAGCTTCTATAGCTGCTGTAATGATATTGGTCCTTTGGGATTTGCCTTTGTTTGTTTAAACTATTATCTATTTAGTCTGTTTTTTCTTTCTTTGTTTTCTATACTGTCTTCATTAAGAGCTGAGGCTTAGGTAATCACACTGGCCCTCTGCTTTCCCCACAGTTTAGAGCCAATGGCTTCTTGCAGGACACAGAAGCCTCAAAGAGAGCCCGTTTCTACAGATCTAACGAAACCAGACAGCTAGATGGAGGACAGAAAGTGATTTGCAGGTGCTATAAGGGATGGGAAAATTTTGGTGTGCACTTGCACTTCTTTAGGCTCAGAGGTTCTTCATGACAGCTTGTTTGTATACCTGTCCTGCTGGAGGAAACCAGTTCCATTGGCATTCAGGTTGTTGTTAGTACTGCTGATTACAGAGCAGTTTGTTTCTTCAATGGGCTAATAATTTTTCATTTTCTAAATAAAAGGGGTGTGGTTTAAGTAGCAATTCCATTTTTAATTCATTTTGCCAAAAAAGTAGTGGATACCGGAGCTTAAAATAGCTATTTAGTATCAATATATAATAGCATCTCAGTAACTCCAAACAAGCTACAGTGAAAGGATAACCATGTTTCCCTCAAGCCATCTGTGTCAGTGGACAGGCATCTGCAAATTGGAATAACAGTTGTGCTCTCAGCAAGTAAATACTGAGTCAGATAGTATGAAAATACCTGATTTCATTATATATATATTTTTAACAAGATAATAAATACAGGTGCTCAGCACTGGCACCAACGTAAAAAATGTCCCTTAGGGAAGTCTGTGGTTGTTCCTGTTCCTTTGCATATCCCAGAGGCTCAGGCAAAGTAGCAACCCAGTCTGCTGATACGCAGTAATTGGTTATCTCCTAGTACCTCCCTCTGTGTGACAGCACCCAGGTATGGGTGGCAGGGTGCCAGCATAAGCTGTGAATGAGAAATTAAGTGTTAAACACAATGCCCTTGGAGGATTTTCCTGAATAAGGCCCACATTACTTTGCTGTCATTATGGCTGACACTTTATCTGAAATGAAAATTTACATTTTCATCAATAAAGGGCTCCAAACTCTAGCTGAGATGTAATTCAGTTCAGTTTCTTTAGCGTGTCCAACACTTCATTAAGTAAAAACAGGCGGCAGAGTTCAGTGAAAAGAAGTTTGATTCATTCAGGATGAAGTCAGTGGTAGAGAGCAATGTTCACTGGCACAGGGCGTGGGCCCAGAGATCTCCTTAGAGCGTGAAGCGTAAAGTTATTGTTCGGCAGCAGCACTGCAGTTCTCAACCAGCCTTTTCATCAAAGTCAATTAAGGGATGCAAACGCCGTGCTGTAGAGAATTGGGCTTACATTTGCCAGATCATGCTTTAGTGTACTGGCTTTGCACAGGACAGCTGAGGCTGTTGAACCACACAATCCAGGGTATAATGAAACCTGCTGCCATTGAAAGTCTCTCCGAGTTTAAGAAAGTCAGGAAGACTACACTAGTATAAAATAACCTTTTCCTGGTTTTCAGTGATTCATTGTTAAATTCAGTGGAAGGATAAATAATGAAAAATCCTAATGTATGTATCTCAATGCATCTAAGGATGTCTCCCTTATTATAAAGAATTTCATGTATCCTCTAATTAATTCTTTTCAGAGCCTAAAGCCTTCATAGATTTGCCCCAAATGCACTCTAATTTAGTGTGTTTGATGTATCTTTACCTAGTAGTGATAAGAGAATGGCCCTAACTGGACGTATCTTGGTAGGGAAGCTTAATTTATTATTCTTAGTGCCACTCCACCTAAAATGGTCAAAAAGCATTAAAATATGTTTGAAGGGTATACATTAAACTGAAAACTGAAATAATTTCTTACAACAGACAAAAGCATTTAGTTTCACATCTTGGGAGTGGAAAGCTCGTGAGGATTTTAATTGTATCACAGCAAAAAAGAAAAAAATAAAAACACAAAACCCGTGCAGCTTTGGTTCACAAGAGGCTTCTTAAGTTTGCAACAATAAAATAATCTTGGATTCCAGTATTTACTTTTGAGGAAAAATACATATCTAAGTAGTTCCAAGTTGATAGTGTGACTAAAATTTGAAATAAAAGTCTGCTAAACAGAAGCATGTATTTGGAAGCATTAGTGAATATATTTTCAGAGTTATTTGTGACATTAGAAAATTACCTTAAGTCGATGCATACATTTTATAAATATATGAGGCAGAACTGTTGAACTCTGATAGTTAATACAGATAGCTAAACACTGGGAAAAAAATCTTGCAAGGTATTTGGGTATTTCAAGCCCAGGAAGGAAATTCTCTTGCCCAGGACTCAGGACTGATGCTTTTCATGTAATGAACTGGAGGGGCGGGGAAGACTGGAATGCGAACTATGAGGATGGAAAACATTTAGTCACTCTTGGAATGATATGAATGTTTTTACAGGAAGCTTAAGTAAACACACATGCTGCTGCTTAGTAGGCTGCAGCTAACTTTTTTGGACAGCAGACAAAATTCAAACAAGTATGCAGACTCAAATGAAACACTGTTGAGCAGCGCACCCTTCAGGACTAGTTTATAGCCAGTTATCACATAAAGCGTTAGGTAAAAAGTTAGACTACCGTTCAGTCTTCTTCCTTATCTTTTATAGTAAATCCTTCAAAGCAATGATGCTCTATTTCTCTAAGTCAGTTGGTGTGGGTTTCACAGCATCAGAACATCTTAATCCTTTTAAAGGTAGGTGGTGTTATAAAATGCTACAGAAGAGGGAGCTAGTTCACTTTCCCCGAACAAAGGCATGTTCTTTATTATTGATGTTACAGCCTTTCTCCATGTGTAGAACATTATTTTTCACCATTTTTCCTTCTTTCCCAGAGTTGGTTTTCATTTCATGCTCCCAATGAGATGTTGGGCTTTCTAGAATCCTCTTCTGTTACTGTAGGATCTAAATGCACTGGTATTTTATGAGTTGTTCTCTCAAGGGTTAAAAGTCATTGTAAGTTAAACGTGTAAACTTCAGAGAGTTATTTTTTTTAATTAGTGGCTTAGCACAACATGATATTTATTCAAAGTTTCTTATGGTTGTACCCCCTTAAAAAACAAACAAAAAGCAACCAAGCCACCAAAAAAAAAACCCTTAACCAACCTACACAGTTAATTATTGTTAAAATTAGTGAAAATATCAGTCAGCAGAATTATTGATGGAATTAATTCATTTTTCCATTTATACACTGAAGTCATATGTACTTATAGTCAGTGGTGGTGGGGAGAAACGTACGTGGTGAAGCTCAAAAGTTTCCAGAAATAAAGCTTTCCTGTGCTATACACTGAAGATATTATTCCATATTCCAGCCTTTTTAATATTATGCACAAGGAATTAATCCGTGTTATGTGACTGTCTTTAGCTAAAATACTGTCATGGTTTGACTCAAGATCAGCAATTAAACCAGTGACAATAATGCTTTTGATCCCCTCCCGCCCCCACCCAGGTAGGGAAAGGAGAGAGAGAATAAAGGAGAGAGACTTTCTGGATTGAAAACTAAAATCGACAGCTTTAATTAAATACTAATGATAAAAGAAAATATGTACAGTTATATACAAATGCGTTCAGGCATGTGCAAAACCCTATTGCCTCCCCCCACCCCCAGCAACTCCCCCAGCACTCCCCTGAGCTGTGAGCAGTCCCAAAATGTCCCGGAGCGCTGCCGGAGAGAGCGGCAGAGCAGCCAGGAGCTGAGGGGAGAGCTGTGAGGGTCAGGGATGCACAGGCCTAGGGATCAAAGGAGATGGATAGATGGAGTCCTCCCCGGACACCGGCCATGGACGGAAGAGACAGGAAGAAGCAGGAAGGAAGGGGCTTTACTTCTGTGATCTCTGACCTTACACCAAGCTTACGTAGATATATGGAATGGAATACTTTGGTCAGTTTGCTGTCCATCTAGTCCACTATGGGGGACTGCAGGTACGACTCTTCTGCTCCTGTAGCATCTGAGGCCGCAAAGTGTCCTTGATGTCTCAGTAGTAACATAAACATTCCAGCATTATCAGTCCATTAGCTGGAAAACTTGCTGCTCTTTAAAAGGGAAAATTGGCTTCATTCTGTCTCAAACCAGGACAACTACAGACTGATTCACATTAACAAGATGGGAAAATGAAAGAGACAGTTGAGAAGTTGTAGCACTGAGTGGTGAAGCATACAATCCCACTTCTCATTTGACAGTTACGACTACATAATCTTCATGTTTAAATTTAGGATTATTTTTAGGCTTCATTGTGCTGCATAAGTTAGATTGGTGTGTTTGCAAAGTTCATGTGTTACTGTTGGTATGTTGTATCTTGAAAATATCTTGATTGCAATTTAGTCTTTCAAAAAGAAAAATGCTTTTTTGCATGCTTTTTTTGCAAATTCTTTTCAATTTTTTTTGTTATGCATAGGAAGAAATCGCTAGCAACTTCATCTTCCATTTGCATGAGCATAATTCTCCAAATAATCCTCAGAATATCTTTATTAGAATGTACTGTGTTTGTTTTCTACAGTTACTATGAAAACAAACATCTGGAGCTGTTTTTAAGCATGCCAGTAATAGTCAATACACAAATACTGAAAAAATACAAATAAAATACAGAGCAGTATTTCAGTGAGTTGTATGTGTTTTAAAAGAAGGAACAAAACTTTAATCAAGTTGTAATTTCCCATGTTCACACTTGTGTTCGTTGCCTCGCATCCTAGCCTGGAGCACCTCCAGGATGAGCCAGGCCTTGTCACCTTTGTACCCTACCATTAGGCAGTGGTGAAAGCAGTAGGATACCCCCTTCACCCTCCTTCTCCTGGCTGAACAAGGCCTGGTCTCTCAGCTTTACCTCATTTGCCACCAGCTCCAGCCCCTCACCATCTTGGTGGCCCTGTGCTGTACTCACTCAAGTGTGTCAGTGTCTCTCCAAAATCTTCTCGTTGAATGAAAACTTCGAAGAACAGTTCATTTTTAAAATTCAGATAAACAGTAGAAGGCAACAAGATCGCAATAAATTGTGTCTGGGTTTTTTTATTTGTTTTTATTTGTCTTGTTTTCCAGGTTTTCAGCAATCAGTGATGAATTTTAGTTTTCTTTTCTTTTTGATCCAATTGTGTGCATAATAAAAATCTGATCCTAAGAAATTCTTTTCTTCCTGGTCTCACAGAAACCTGGATGCATCAGTTTCTCTCCATTTCTGAATACTTCAGCTGAGCATTATCTTAAGACCTCAATACTCATCCAAGTGTAACAAGATCTGTATACGAGGCACAGTACTAGACCAGATAGACCATCCTGTGTTCTTGTGTGTGTATCTATATGTATATAGTATTTCACTTTTTTAACAGAAGAAAGTGTCTACTTTTTGTAGTACGAGCTGTGTTTATATCAGTCGTAGAAGTGGGAGGTCTCAAAAATGAGAAAATAGCAGAAAAGAGGGACCTGGGGATTGGTTTTGTTCATACTACGAAAATATCCTGGGCAGAAAAATGCCAGTGAATATATGGTCTTATTCCACCTTGACAACTTCTTTTTTGGGGACATCCAGTTTTTGGGTTGGTATTGATAATACAGGCTCTGTAAGGTCAAAGCTAGCTCTAGGCATCACTTGGATGTCACCGTCTTCCCTTCTTTCCCCTTAAATGATGTTTGATTTCAGGATGGGATGAATGAGATTCAGGGTTTTGATCACATACCATAGTATTTTCAGTGCACCAGTCAGACTGATGGACCATCAGTGGCTGAAGTATCCACTGTGGATTTCAATATGTTTGAAGTTGTTTTTAAGTAAATAGCTGTGTAAAAAATTAATTCAGAGATTTTTATCAACCTCACAGCAGGCAAATTAATAATCCTCTGCACTAAATTTCCACACAGAAAGTGTCAGGCTTAGCGTATATGGAAGCAAGATGATGTAATCTGCTTTTAACCTTCTATATAAGTACTTGACATCAGCAAAATCTGTGCTGTATTAAAAATCCATTTTTTCCATCCAGTCTCTATTCAATCCACTTCTCTTTACTTTCTTCTTCTCTCTTTCTTTCTACAGTATAGTTTTATTGTTGGTAAAGCACACAGACAGGAACAGCACCGTTTTTCCCACCCATTGTCTGTGCATTTGTGCACTGGATCTTTCTTCTACCGTTTTTACCAAGAGCAGCAGTGAAAGCCTAGCTCAGATCATGCAGTGGTACATGCTTTTTGAAGCTTAGCTACTGCTTGCCTATTCAAATAGCCAGAAGCCTGGCAGAGCAGAGCTGGTTTTATTTGTTGAGTCTTGTCTAGTGAAGTGAAAAGGGCTGATTTTTTTGGTGGTTTTTTTTTTTTCTGGCTGCATTTTTGCACATGTGGGGGTAGGGAATGAAATTATTTCTTTTGTTCTCTACTTGCAGCTCATTGAGAAGCAGGCATGCATATGAAATTACTGTATCTCAGGGCTTACCTTTAGGGAGAAAAAACAAATTTATCAGCTTGTCTGGAAACAGTGAGGATGCTGAGAGCAAATACAGAAGTAGGAGGCAACAGAATAATAAAACAATGGGTAGAGGACTAATAAAAACCTTTCAAATTAATATGTCAGTTTAATGTTGTCCCTTGTAAGAAATACCATATTACTGGATGTAACAAGGGGGCAAAAAATTGTTGTGTGGGTGTGTCCAAAACAAGAGGGCATCAAAACACTTAGTATAGGTTTGAAAAGTCACCACCAAAATATGTAACAAATATTCACTGGGGTTTTTTCTAGATTTTAACTAACACCTGCAATTATTGAGAAATTATTTTGAGGGATGAACTTCAGTGATGGGGGATAGAACAAAATCCTGATTCTCTCTAGTTTTAGTTTGCACCCAAGTGGATCAATCAATACTAACCTGCATCTCAGTTTTTAGTGAGTTTTGTGGCATTTTTAACTACAGATTTTACCTAACTTTTCTGCAGTCAGATGGTAAAGCTATGGTCTCCTTCAGTTCTCCAGTTCGTGTTACTGTCTGTGGACTTTGCTTTGGGTAGCATTAATGATTCATCTGATTTGTAGTGGTTTTAACTACCACTGAGTGTAAGCATTACTGTGGCTTTTTTGTCATTTTAATTGTAGGTCTTGGGCTGGCTGACCAGTAACCTTCAGGGTAACTCTTTTATTCTCATCTTTTGTATGTCTAGGGTATTTTGGTTAGAGAATGGAGTGAGCTAGGAAAGGAGATTTTCAGAATAGGCATGAGATGCTAAAAAATAATTTGCTTGCAATACTAGTTTATATACTCTGAGTCCTAAACAGATGAGGTTAATTAATGGAGTTTCATGAATGTATATCAATATGTTCTTGATTCCTGAACTAATGGTTTGTTAAAGTTGCAAATGTTGAATATTAGACATGATTATGATTTAGTTAGATAGTTTACTGAATGAACTTGAAAACAAATATTAAGAATTCACTGATATTCCAGTTTGGGAATCCATGGATTCCAAAATAGATTGCTTACTATGGTTACTCTTCCATACTACAAGTGCAAACTTGGAGCTGTGAAATGAAAAATTCACAGAAACTTATAAAACCTCCACTTTAACCTCAAATCTAGTAATCTATGTGCAACTCTTAGAAAAATACCTGGAAAAGTTTTAATTTAAATTACAAGATGTTTGAGGGGTTTACAGAGACCATTATACAAATTTCTAGCTTGTATTTGAACAAAGCTGTTAGTAGTGTTTTATAAATATATATAAAGGGTATAGCTACTTTTCCTGCAAAAATTACACAAGCAACAAAATTTGAATGTTACCTTGAAACTTTCAGCAAAGTAAGGAATCTGAGCTGTGACCTCTGAGAGAAGTTTGAAGTCATTTAACTTCACTGCAGTGTCTTTCATGCAGTTTTTCCTCCAAACTCCATACTTAGGTAACCTAATTTAAAAAGGATTAAAAATGTTCGGCTGCTGTATAAACTGTTGTGAAGGGAAGCGTAGGGTTGGGGAGAAGCTATGAAAGCTGGAAATTGTCAAAGACAATGAAAGCAGAAAAGCTCATTCTTGTAATAGGAAAATTGCCACTTGACTAGAAGGCATGGGTGCAAAATCTGCTTGCTGAACATGGAGACAGAAATTTGTGTTTTGCTTAACAGCGTATACTTCTAACAACTTAATCAACATTGAGTAGTATTCTACCTTCAGTCTGAGAGTAAAGACCTTAAGGTCTTTGCCTTAAGGATGGCAAAATCTGCCTTTCAATGTATTTGGTTTGAGGATGAGAAATTGCAACACATGGCCACCTGCACTCCATGAAAATGTGCATCCTGTATAAAACGTATTATGGTTTCTTGCCCTGATGGTTAGTATACCATTTATCCATATTTTCACAATTTGTCAATACACTTACTGATTTTTTTTTAAAGTGTGTTTTACTTTAGGTCTTCATTTCTTGAGATGGAGGTACAGGATAAACTCAATTGAAACAGGGAAATGAAAGCTCACAGTTCTTTAAAAGTCATGCAGTTTGTGTTTCCTGAATGCTTAGTGTGATGTTAATAATGCTCATAACTATAAATTGGATGGTTCTTAAGTGCTTCAGTTCTGTGAAAAACAGAAGATACATATATATACACTAGTCTCCCAGAGCAAAAAGTCTTTCAGGAAAAGATAGGTATTTCATTCTTTATGCATCCTGTTTTATGATTGTAGTGTTGAAGTTTCTTGATATTTTTATAAATCTTTGGATATTATGTTATTCTAACAACTTCATGCAGTAAAACATTAATACTTCTGGATACCATATGTGTTAAAACAAACTTCGTACTGCAACGTATTTAAATGGTATCCAAAAGTAAGCATTGTACTGTTTATAAATACCTCATAATAGGCAATAATTTCCTCAACTTCAAAAAACATAATCTGGTAGTCAAAAGTATGCTGTAAGAAGTCATGTTTTCAATGAATAGATAAGTTAAATGGTTTCCAGAGATCTTCCACACGCAGTGGATCTTGCATTCCCTTTTGGTATTCAGAATCTTGTCTGCTTTAAATTTCAGTAGAAGTGAGCTTAGTCACATAGGGAAAGATTTGAAATGCTGAGTCACATGCTTTGGTTTGCAGCTTGGTAGTATCCATCAGCTGAGTTTGGAGAAAGTTTCTAAAGTGCAAAAAAAATCTGCTCAAAGTTTTGATGAAATACTTTTGGGGAAAAGTGGGCAAAATAAGTATTTTGCATTAGGTTTTAAACTGCAGTTGTGGGAAGGCTGATTTCATAGTGAACAAAAAAATGTAGTAATTTTTCCTGTTTCCACATTTCAAAAATGTTATGCAGCTTTATACTCTTTGTGATGAGTGTACATTACTTCAAAGCAAAGTCTGTTTCTTCAGTTGTTTCAGAAGTACCAAGAATTAATTTTGTTCTCTTCACTGTTGGTTTGTCTATGCCTTTTTGTGAACTTAACTAAAATACTCAAGTCATCTCAAATTTATTTCCTTTATTTTTTCTTACCGTCAGAACCAACATACATCACAATAGGTCCACCCACCTGTGAGATTTTGGTGAACTGCACTTTGACTGAAAAAGACTGTATCTACAGCTTCAAACTGGACCAAAATGGTTGCCGCATTTGTCAGTGCAAAACCAG
Source organism: Hemiprocne comata (assembly GCA_020745705.1). Taxonomy (NCBI): domain Eukaryota; kingdom Metazoa; phylum Chordata; class Aves; order Apodiformes; family Apodidae; genus Hemiprocne; species Hemiprocne comata. The sequence continues at coordinate 40,681,493 of CM036588.1, forward strand.
TGAGTATGCAAAAATATAGTGGCTTCTACCTTTTGTATCAAACTGTATGTGAAAATGCTTGTATGCTGTTTTTTCCATTCACGATGTTGATTATATGTTGTGTTTGTATGTGTGTGCTTTATAGTTGTTCATCTTTAAAGGATAAATTCCTGATTTCTGACATTGCTTGTTTGCTTGCTTAAAATGTGTTTGGAGGAAAACATGAAATGTCTGACTTCAGGTTAAAATTAACAGCTAGGTAGAAAAGGTAATACTTAACATTAATTCAGACTTTGAGAAGTCTGATAAGATTTCCACATTTCGTTTTCCTCTGTGTTTATAGAGTGTAAGAGCATCTAGGTTTGTGCAGTTCAAAAACCCCTATTGCTATACAGCCTATTTTCAACTTAGCTTTTTTCCATTAAAACTTAGGTTTTGAGGATAAATGTTTGAAAATTATATGCTGGGGGGGGGGTGTATAAATACAAACATCCATATGTAATTTTATTTCTATAACATATTGTTATATTTGTATTCTTATATTTCCATTATAAATTTTTATATATATATATATATATATATATAAATATAAATACTTTCGTTAGTATTTCTGCAGGCTTTAACATCTGTTTTTTCCCCGTGGAAAAATCACTGTGCCTTGTTAGAACTTCACATGTATCAGTGAAACAGCAATAATATATTTTCTGAATGTTTCCTTAAGAATTAGATGATTACAGGTGAAATATAAAGCAAGGTCATGTTGGTTGTTGGAATTACCTAACAAAGGACACTTGTGGAGTAGTAGTCTCAGGTACAGGATGCATCATTCTGGCTGACGGCCCAGCCTTGGAGTGGATTTAAACTCTCTCCATAATTTTGTTGTAGTTCTGCAGCTTCCTTTTAGCTTCTGAGGCTTTCACAACTGAAGTATTACTCTGTTCCTCTTCTTTTTATTTCAGTCTGCCCGTTTTCAGCCATCTTCTAAACCAATATGACTATTTTAGGGATCCCCAGTATAAATGGTCAAAATAAAACTCAAAATTGGCATAAAGAGTTTTAGGTTTGGATCGAAGTTTTGCCCAAGAAGCAAGAAAAGGGGTTATTGTGACATTTTAAACTTCTTTTCTGGGGAAACTTGCATTTTTTTTATTTCCACAAGGTGACGGACAGGACATCTTAATAAGTAAATATATGACAAGCAGTAATGTCATCATGGCAATACAGAAATAACACCTTTAATCACAAGTTGTATTCGTTGCAAGGGCAACTTTTCACGGACTGCATCCAAACTATCACATACATGCCTTACTTGGTTCTTCTTGATGACAAAATTAGAAGTGTGAAGCTCTGCTTTCATCATTGTAATTTGATTTTCCTTCCTTTTTTATTGTTGTTGAGTTGACTGGGGAGTTAGATACAAACAAGAAGATGGACATACTTGGCAAATTTAATTGTCTATGCATGTGCATGCAATCCTTCTCTCCAGTTTGGTGCATAGGACACCCATCAACCCAGATTACCAGACTGCACATGTACACATACCACATCCCAGGAAGTCTCTGGTTTTGTTTGGAGTGTTTCTGATTAAATAGTGCTTAAGAACCTATTCGTGGCGATTTTTCTCTTGCCAGGTTTGAAATGATTTCTCTTGAAATTATTTTCACCTTGCTGTAGCAAACTGTCTGGGGCAACTTAATAGTATCACTCATCTGTCATCTTTTTTGCAGTTAAATAACTTGAACCGTAGATTGCTTAAAAATATCCTTAGTCATTCAGAGAGCAGAAAACTTTATTTTCTAAAGAAGTGTAGAAAAATAAAAGCTTGGAATTCTTCCTCACTTGGTGGTTATCAGTCAAAATTACAGAAATAGGATTTTTCTGTAATGTAACAGAATTTTCAAGTAATGTCTCTCATTTGCAAAGCTCTAGATAAATGAGTGTGTGAGCAGTAAGAAAGGAGTTTTAGGTCAAATGTGCTGAAAAAGTACTGCACTGGTTCTCTGCCTTTTGAGATCCTACATACTTTCATGTCCAAATCAGTTTAGTTGCATCTGGGTTTTCTAAGAACACAAAGATGTGTATTACCTTTAGCTCATGTTGACTCATGTGGACTTTCGGGAACAATCTTTATACTGCAGCCACTTGTTTCTTGCTGGTCTAAGCTGCTCAACTGAGGCAGATTTAAAGTGTCTGAGTAAAGGAGGCCCACCTGCTCCCCAGTACTATTTGGAGTCATAACATCCAAATTCTATTAATCTCTGTCCAGTAAAGTTTCCTTTTTTGCTAATTTCTCTGAATATCTCTGCTGAAGGTTCATTATACTTCAATCTGTTTCATCCAAAAAAAAATCAACTTGACAAAGTGTAAGAACTTAGAGTAAAGCTGTAAATTGTTCCTCCTTATTACCTTCATTTACGTTGCTGTAGCCAGAAATCAGTACAACACATTTAATTGAAATAATTATCTAAATATTATATCATTAAATGTGTTTGGTGCTTTATCGTAATTTAGTTTCAAGTTTACCCAGGTTGACTCAAGCCATCTACAGAATGAGAAGAAAGAAACAAATCATAAAATGTATAAAATACAATTTTAAAAGTAGTTTAAAACTTTGTTCTTTATTCTTCTTCTTGTTTTTGATGTGAATGCAAAACCATACTGTAACAACACGCAGTGAAAACCTACATGCTGTATAGTAAAATAAATCTTAAAAAAAGCAGACCACAGATGTAAGATAAGGGAGGAAAAAAACTACCACTGACCAAAGAGTGAGCATAGATAGATATGAGGAGTAGAGTAGTAGGTAGAGATGCAACCACAAATAATGAGAAAGAATGATCATACTGACTGGGAGAGGATAGAAGCTAAAGCAGCACTACATGAGGGTAAAAGGAAAAAAGTATGATCCAGGATATAGGAAGAACCACTGCAAAGTACCAAGAATAAAACTAAAGCAGTAGGAAAAACAAAAAACATGGGGGGAGGGGGGAGGAAAGTTAATATAAGACGACACAAAAACAAGATACAAGTAGAAAAAGTAAACAACCAAAAAATAGTTACTTGTAGGGTGCAGCAATTACTATTGTGTTTTAAGTATCTAGGCCTTTGCTTTCATCGGGCGAACTGAAGTGGATTGAAGTCTTTAGAAGGAGGAGTGCATGAGGGGAATAAAACAACCAGGGATCAGCTGTTTGTGATGTCTGTGAGGCAGGACTCCTGTTGCTCCAAAGACTAACGGGCACATTGAATAATGCTAGCTGAATTGCAGTAACACAGGATTTAAAGTTTGGTAGTTGTTGCTGAACACTAAATCATTCTTCAGTGAGAACCTGCAGTGAGGGACAGTATTTTATCATGCCTTGTGTATTCCCTGTGTTACTTTCATGTAACAGAAAAAGGCGTTAAAATCTCTCCTACAACTTAGACTGTAGCATTTTACCCGAAATGAATTGCATTTGAGGTATTGTTCAGGGTATAACTATATGGCTTTAGTATTTTTTAACCTTTCAAATCTTACTAAAATGGAATGAAATCAGAGCATTGCTGTAAATTTAATTTTTCTTTCTTCATTTAGAAGGGCTACCTTTGCAGTTACAAGATGCAACTGTCATGCAATTTCATTACTTCCAGACTGCTTATGGAGAGGCGCAATTGTAGAAGACTGAGATGAGTTGTTTTCCCTGCACATCATAGTGCCTCATCATCCACTCCGTGTCATGGTATCTTTAATCTGTCAAGGCAAACCATGAAATCTCTATTCAAAAATCAGAAATCTGGGTATATTATGTGTTTGCACAGTTTCCTAGGCCAACAACCACCCCTTTCCCCCAAACACATGCTATGTAGATACATTGGATCTAGATGATCTTTAAGGTCCCTTCCAACCCAAACCATTCTATGACTCTATGAATATTTTTGGAAGAGTGTTGATACCTTTTCCTGAAATGAGAAGAAAATGTATTCTACCACAGACTTAAAAAGGAGGTGATACCACTCACTCTATACTAACAGACATCTGCAGCATGGACATCAACATTCTAGCAAGTCACACCATCTCCATGTACAGCTGATGTAGAGTGGAATTCTGGCATGGAATTTGAGTCTGGCAGTGTGAGATTTGATTTAGTTACGTAGATTTTCAAAGGCACAATTGGAAGGTTGAGAAAAGTTAGGCAGGTGCATCTATGGGCTCTCTATGAGTAGCAGCAGTTTAGAGTGGGAAAAGTGTATGGAGTGATGAGGGGAAAAAGTGTAAGGAAAACTTTGCAGTGACTACCATGGAAGAATACATCTCAGCTTTTTTCTAAGTTGTAATCATTCCCTAGTTAGAGTTTGGGATGCAAACTTCTTGCAGTTTGCACAGGCCCATCATTCAAGCCTGTCAAGGTCCCTCTGGGTGGCCTCCTTTCCCTCCAGTATGTCAACCACACCACACAGCTTGGTGTTGTCAGCAAACTTGCTGAGGGTGCACTCACTCACACCATCCATGTCACCAACAAAGATGTTAAACGGTGCCAGTCCCAGTAGCAACCCTTGAGGAACACCACTCATCACTAATCTCCACTTGGACATCAAGCCTTTGACCGCAGCTCTTTGAGTGCGACCATCCACATGTTTTATGTTTATTTTTATATCAAATTTAGTTAGGACAAATAACCCCACACACTAATCATGCAAAACGTAAACTTCAGAAAATGCAAAATTGCTGGATATAGTAAAGGAAAATAGAAATTAGGTAACACTTTTCTATTTTAAGAACAATTATCTCCCATTTTTACCTTGATTTAGCAACAAATTCCATGGAAAAAAAAATATTATAAAAACAAAGACAGTCCAGGTAGTCTCCCTTAGTGCAAGGAGAGCGCATCTTGGATTTTTGAATAATTTTGTAGACCTAGGAGAAAAATGATGCTTTATTATCCTTCTGCAGTCATGTGAAGGGAAATACAGCCATGGAAAACTGAGGACGAAGCATGTTTCTTAAAAATGTAAAGCTTAGATCAGAAAGAAAATACATATTCTAAGTAGAAGTGAAATATTAACCCAAAGTACACGTGTGGAAAATAGCAGAAGTGGTCCCTGAAGAAGGTGGAATTAGGATGAACAACTCATACCAAGTAAATATTATCTATCTTCTCACTACAATAAAAGTCTTTGGCAGAGATCTCTTAAGATTACAACAGTATATTGGGTTTAGTAATGCTTACAATAGATCTAATGCAATAGAAGCAGATAAGAGCTTCACTTGACTTGTGGAAAAAAAACACCCCAGTGTGCTGCTAGAAGGTTTGTTGAAGCTTTCTCATTTTCCATTAATTCCACCTTTGAGATACCACTGTTACAAATCCATTGTCATGAAGTCATGTGTTATATGTGAATCCTAGAGTTGTTTAGAGCAAGTATCCAAGCGGGTAATTTGCCTTAACAGACTCATAAGATTATTTTTTAAACAGGGTTTTCTAGCATCACAGTGCCCAGTCCCTTCATTTTTATCCAGCTGTTGTGAATCGTGAGTGAATTCTAACAAAAGGAGGGAGGGTTAGTGTGGATCTGTGGAGGCAATATATTCAGAGAATTCCAGTTACTGATAAGTAACCTAGTTTTCTCCTTCATAAATTTGCCTCCCCAGATCCCCACCCCTGAAGATTAACCAGCAGTAGCAATCCACACCGAGAGGACGGCTGAGGAGTGCTTAATTATAAAGGTACTGTGAAACAGTTCTCCTGGTACGATCTAGCCTCAGCGTCAAGAAAATAATGATGGTAAAGGTATGTAGCTAGCTTTGTGTAGCCACGCTACAAATTTTCAAAAAATGGACACCTGCCTAAGCCAAGTTGAAATACTGACATAATTCTTGTCAAGTATCTATGAATATTCTCTGGCAGTTGTATTTTATCTGTGAACTAGAGAATTGAAAACTGAAAGTTTTTTAACAGGCTCTGCATCTCTAGAATGCCTTTTCAAAAGTTCTTAGACTAAGATGACTTTCAGTCTTTACAGTACAATTATCAGTGTGTCCATATGTAAAAAAATAAATTAGAGAAAAACAAATATCCCAACCTAAGAGCTTGGAGTTTTTAGTATGCCACTTGTATGCTAGAAGAAGTAAATTGAGAAGTCATTTTTTAAATAAGAGTTAGCTGGAATTACAATCAAGCTATTATAAGTTCAAACAGAAGATCTTTTTTAGATGTAAACATGCAATTCATGGAATTGAATTTTGTTTACTTTTCACCTTCATTTTTGAGCAATATTTTATAACACTCCAATATTCATAGGTTCATGCAAGGTGGGGACATGAGCACTCTGAAATCAGGAGTAAATCGTGCATCTAATGGTTTGAATTTAGGCCAAAGAATTGTGATTCCTTTTGTGATACATTGCCTCTAAGATACCATACCTGAGAAGGAGAGATTGCATTGTGTCTGAAGTATCGGACTGCTGAGTGAATCCTCACAAATGCAGAGATTGCCAACATTGCATATCCTGGGACAGAATTTTGTTGTTGTTGTATTTGCAGAATGAGCTCTGGACTATAGTAGGTCACATCAGTCTATAATCTGCTCTTACATGCTGATTTTTGTACATACCTTTCTTTCCTTTACCAGCCAGTGATTCGGTCTTAAAGTGATCAGGCAACCTTTTTAAAACAAGAGTTGATGTTAGCATTGAGAATATGATACTCAGTGGAAAAGAGTTACAAAACACCACATAGTTTGTGTGCAGTGTGCTGCGTAGAGCCTCATGATATCTTGGTAATCATCTGTTCTTAAGACTTTCTTCTTCAGAGAGTGTTGTCCCATCCTCCATATCCCTAAGAGATTGCCCTTAAACAATGTCATGTTCTTCTGAAACTTTAATATTTGTTTTATTATTTTCTGTGTGTATTAAACTGTTTGTGAGCAGGTAAAGAAAGGGAGAGAAAGAAATTACTTTATTTAAAATGAGTTTATGGGCAATGATGAACAGGCTTACAAACTTTGGTGCTAATATTGGTTTGTACGTTAATGAGAGAAGCTACAGAACTAAGTATTTGCTAGAACTACAGTGTTGGAAGGGGTCAAAGTATATAAAGCCACCACAGTGAGGTCCAGTGAAGACACTGACTAGAAACATGGACGTCTTGGTAACTGACTTTGCTGCTGCTTTTGCAGTCGTGGTTGCAAATGGAAAAGCAATCTGCATGGTCTTGTGTGTGCTGGATTCATTCCTAAAAGTGTTCACTGCATGTTCATTCCTAGCAGGAGGCTATTTTAAAGGTGTTGCTGGTTGACAACAGACAGCCTTTCTGTCATTACTGTCCTTAACCTTCTGCTGTACTTAATTCAGTTGAAATTCTTCCAGAATTTTATGGTATTTCAGCTAATGTCTGTCCTCACGCTAAAAAGCTAAGTATTCGTGGTAAAAATACAGTTATATTAGCCTGATACATTCAGGAACACGTGGTATTTTTCTAAAGTCATATCACCTCAGTATCATTCTGAGATTAACCAATATCCTGTGCCTGAACTCTCAGTTTGTAGCACAAATTATTGTTTATTCCATATGGGTGGCATGACCTTACACATTTTCAGCATTATATTTCACCCCATTATTATTATTTTATCCCTCTAAGCCCTCCTATTACTTTGTGTAGGAGGATTGTTTTCTGTATTGACAATACCTCATTGATATATTCTATATTTTATAAGAAATATTAATGAACATATTTCTGCCACTCACATAGAAGAACTCTACTCTCCAGACAGGTATTTCCCTTAGCAGCGTAATGTTTTCCCTTCAGTTGGTTTCCTTTTCATCATTTTGTTTCTGTTTTAGTCTTCTATCCCCTAGCTAACCATTAGTTTAGTTCCCTGGGTGGTGCCATTAGAACTCATCAGTCAGAGAAATAAAGATGGCTTATACTAAGGATCAGAAGCTTGATTCCACTCTGTTAGAGTTGCAGTGACGTGCAGATGCATAATGCTGTTCACTCGAGCTCTGAAAGGTAGTTTTCCTTCTGCATTAGCTTTTCAAATGTTTCCTATCCTCTCCTTTCAGACTGATTACCCCTGATACAGTTTTGAAGCAGTTATTAGCCCAGCTAGGACAGGATCTCTGCTCTGCAAATACATTCCCTGATTTGGGATTCAGGTTCCTGATTAAATTTATCTAAGCAGAGGTGGAAAAAGCCCCCAAACAAGTAACCTAATGTTTAGCCACAATAGATTTCCTCAGTTCATTGCAGCTGACTTTCATGAACTAGTTCTCCTTATTCTTTAGTATTTGTCACTTGAAATGTAAAACCTTAGCAGAAAATCTGTTTTTACATATCCTTTTGTAATGAACTTGTGATGATTTTATTAATGATTAATTTAAAGCTATAGCTAAGGCTATAGAAATACTGTCAGGATGACAATTGCATACACTGAATTTGATTCACATTTGAATCTTTAGGCTTGTGATCTTTTTCTCTTCTTTCTTTCTTTCTCTGAGAACTACACTCTGCTTTGTAAAATTGATGGCTCACTCTGTTTTCTGAAAAAAACTCCCAGTTTAAAACACTGGACTAGGGTTTTCAACAGGTCTGTACAGCTGACATAAACTGTGCATGTGTACCAGATGGCACTTCAGTTTGAGACTGCCTGTAATTTTTTAAATGTTAACAGTAGGAAAAATTTAGATGGTTGTATATGAACTCAGAAGGGAGACCAGAATTTACTTTCTGATTTTCATTACATTAAATTTCTTCATAGAAAATTTTTTTGAAAACTATTTAAAATGTATTTCCACAGCTTGTAATGTCATACTACCAGAAATTTAAGTATGGTGAAGTGTTAATTTTAGTAACAACCATCTTCTCAGAAGGAATCGTTTTTATTAGAAAGACTGTCAGCAGAAATCTATGGAGATTATTCTGATTTCCTCATATAGCACTGACATAACACAAGTAAATTCAGCAATGAACAGTGGGTCTATATTGACTTCAGCAAGCCTCCCCTATACATTGGACATAACCAGAATTTTGATGGTCTTTGGCATTTTCATCTTCTTGTCTTTGACCTGTCTTCTATCACCCTGATGTTTATGAACAGCCCCCTAAACACTTTATCTCCATAACAAAGTATGTTTCAGAAGATGAGTGATCTGATAGATCTAACCTGTGCAATTCCAGGATTATTCATTGATCAGTTGGAGCATCTGCAGGAGATATCATAACTTAGGTCATATCAAAGGTCATAACTGAACTTAATTATTTTTTGAGATATTCCAGGCTAGGTATACTTTTCCATACATTCTTTATAAAGTTCAAGTCTAACTTCAAAAATAATTACTACCTTATAAGGTCATGCATAGTTAAAAGTTTAGTTAATTTTATTATCACTGTATGCTGTCAGGGAATAATAGTACAAACAGCCTAGTGTAAAAGCTTGTAAATTAAAGGCAAATTCTCATTACTTTACCTTGCTTCAAGGAGTGTTTTTCTTTGTGTTACACATACATCGCTCTTTACCAGAGAAGAGTATCAGAGTTTCCTCTGCATTATGTTTTTAAATCGGCACTATTGCCTACATATTAAAAAGATCTAGTCTTTTTAATGGATCAGCCTGAACTCTATTCTTCAAAAACGTTGTAAGGCTTCATGAAGATCTTCTTATATGTGTTTCTCTCCAAGTAAAGCAAGAACCTGAGATAAAGGTTACCATTGCTGTGCAAAGGTTAGATCTGACTGAGAGTAAATGCTTACATTTTGTGGCATTGGTGCTCTGCTGACAAAGACAACTTCTAGAGGTTGTGAAAGCATCTGTAATTTATTTTTCTGTATTCTTTTCTGAACGACAGAAAAACTTGCACATTCTTCTTCAGACACCAAATCTGCATAAAAGTGGAGAGGTGGGAGCCAATGAACCTGATGATCTTCATCCTGCTTCAACTGAGAACTGTTGTTCAGGATAATAAGGCCCTTACATTGCATTGCACTTGTATGCCCAAATTCTACTACAAAAGTAGGCAGTGAATTTGCTAGTTTTCTCAGAGGCTTCAGTTTCACTCTGAGTTACTAAGAAACGTGCCTCTGTTACCAAATGAGCATTAACCTGGTAGAGAAGGAAAAACTTAGCTTAGCCACATCTATTTAAGTCTGCATTTTGCAGTCTTAAATGCAACATCACAAAAATAGGAGAGAAAGCATTTAAGTAAAGCAAAATTCCTTCTGTGATCTCCCTTCAGTATATTACTGTGTTAGAGACTTGAAGATAATCTTTAACTGTCAGACCCACAGAAGGAACAGTACACGTCAACGTGTTGAATCCCCTCTTTGGATAAATCCTTCCCCAAAGTGTTCATACCTCTAAAGTAAAGTGGTCTTCAGAGCTTGAATGAGGAGCACAAGTGGAGTAGCACTCTTCAGCTGCCCCCTGTATAACTAGCACTTTGTAGTGGTATGGATACTTCAACTGGAGATCAGCCATCCTTTAAATATCACTCTGCAAGTCAGACCTCTAGATATAACCTTACATACTCTTCTGTTTTGAAAAATCTCAATTGTATTTCCCTCTTTCTCTATTTTGATCTCACTTTGGCTATTGTAATAATGGTCTTTTTTCTCCCTGTGTTTTGCATCCCTACTGTAACAAAAATAATTTCCCATTATCTCTCACCTCTGCAACCAATAAATGAACTTTGTATCCCAGAGTATGTTAAGAGTGGTCTGTCTGGCACGTCTTCTTTCAGGAAGAGCAAAAGGAAATTAATCATTCTCAAAAGAGTAAAATCCAATTATAGTGAATATAATGACCATTATTTATCTCCGTACTGGAGAAACTGAGATGCCAGCATTCCACCATCTCCCTTATGTCAGAAGAGGCTGACAAAACATCATGGTGGACTTCAAGAGACAGGTCTCTAAGTCTAGCATCTCTAAGCTTATATCACATCTTGGGGTATTACAGTTATATTTTTTAAAAGGTCTTAATCACCAAACAGTTGACAGCAAACAGCATAAAGAATAAAAGTTGTTAATATATCCCGGCCTTTCAGTTCCATTTAAAATAAGAGGAGAAATAAAGATGCTCTATATTGAAGAGAAACCTATTAAACCCATATAATGTGTTGAAAGTATATATTATTTTAAATATTTTAATAAAAGCCAGCAGAGTCAGGGATATTAGACTCCTTTGGCTGTGCATCCATTCATAAAATCATGTTAGTTTACGGCAACTGGTAGTATTCCTCAAGTTCCTGACTGGAACTGAAGACATCCTGTAGTGTCTGCTCATATGGTGTGGGTCATTACTGGAGAATTCAGTCGACTGTTTTCAAATTAGAACAGTCCAAAGGTAAGGCTTACCAGTATGTAAAAAGTTATGAAGTAAAAGATTTAAGATTTTTTAGAAGAAAAGAACAGAAGATTTAGTCTGCTAAACATGTGGTTTTCTGGTATAAACAGTTTTCACGTTGTGATAATCAGCATGTGTCCTTTGCAGGGGAGGAGCTGTGCACCGGCCTCATTTCAGGCTGTTCCTTGGACTGTTCCTTTGGCTTCCAGACTGACGTTCACAACTGTGAGATCTGTCAGTGCCGACCGCGGCCAAAGAAGTGCAAACCCATTGTATGTGACAAGTACTGTCCCTTTGGATACTTGTACGTATTCTCATTCTGAAAGCATCTTTAATACAATCCCTGTACATATTGAAAATATGTAAAATCCAGGTGTATGCACTTGTGTTTACTTTGTGGCAAAGCAGGGGAAAATGAGGGAAAACAGAAATGTCATTACTTGATGTGAGATAAAAGTATTCTTCAAAAAGGATTTTTATCAATAGATTAAGAAACAGCAACTAAAAAAAAGCAGATTATAAAAGCAAAGCAGTGCTTTTTTTTTTTTTAAGAATATTTGACAAGATGAAAAAGCTATTTACATGTAACATCTCTTGCATGTAGCTTTCTTAAATTCTGTTTGCATGTTCCAATGTGATAGTCTTTGATTTTATAGCCCATTTATCCTTTTCAAATTATTTTCTAATATTTCAATGGTTTTTAATGTTGGTTTGACAACAGAGTAGTTATAGTGAGACATATCCAGTAGTTACTTTACAGGGTTTGTGGAAAACAGTATCATTGAACCATTTTGCAAATTTGTTCAAAACCTGTGTTGTTGCTGGAGTTCTTTCTCCATAAAAGAAAAGATTTGCAATAGTTACTAATTTGTGGAACAGGTGATGAAAACTGGGCAGATTGTTTGCCACATGGAAATTTCTTAATAGTCTGCTCGCTTCTGTATATATTTTACCAGTTATTTTTGATGGGTCCATTCCATGTTACTGCCTGCTTTTCATAACAGTTTCATTTTTACCTCATGACAGCTAGTCTTCAGATAATGTTCAGATGTAATCTGTTTTCTTAGGATTTGTAATGCAGTTTACTAATTGCAGCTCTTAGTGTTCGACAGTAATACTCCTTTAATTTATGATTCATTTGAGAGTTCTGTTTGACACTTGTTCATAAATGCTGCAGGCTTTTCTAACAGTAATCTATAGGGTAGTGTGTCCTTCTCTTAGTATAAAGTTCTAATAAAGTTTGAAGAAATCAAAATATGGTAGAACCTAAATGACCAGAAAGGTACCAGAGATTTTAGAAAAACAGAAATCAAGCTGTAACATAAGGACATTGTCACCGTCAGCTCTGCCCATAAGTGGTAACTGAATAATTTACTTTCTCTCCAGTTGTGCTGCCAAAGTTTTTTTTTAAAAAGAGAATACCAGCCTTATACCTTCCTTTAATCTTCATGCTCTTCTTAGCCACAGAGTGGTGTTCCACTGAAATGAGTGTGCTGGTTGTCCTCCCTCTTACTGCCCGTACAGCTCTTGCACTGTGCTTGCAGCTAAAAGGGAGGCAGCATTACCTTAAACAAAAAACAGACCCATATCCCAAGGAACAAGAATGGCACAAATTTGCACAATACAGAGCCACGCACACACACACACACACAAGAAAGAAGAATGTTTGAAGAACATATTTGCCTTGAAAACACCAATTCTTTTTTTTTTTTTTCAGCCTTAGAAAGGATGCTTGACTTGTATCCTTGAGGTATCCCTACTGTAATTTGAAAATGCCTACATAGTAGCAGTCCAGCAGAACAAAGTAAAGTAATACCATTTAATATAATTCTATATCTATTACTTGAGATGCAAAATTAGACATGCAGGAAACAAAAGTTATGACAGCGATAGGATGGAAATTGGACAAAATGAGGGACAGCAAAGATTAAATCAAACTTCACTTCTGTCCTCAAAACTCAAGTTTAGTAGATGACAGAGGAATAGTAAGAATTTTAAACTAAAAGTTATTATCTTCAGGCACATTGACTTCAAGAGTGGATGAGAGTTATTTTCAGTTTTGCAAGTGAGAGAAGGTAGAGCAGGAGGGAAGTTACAGAAATGGGATATCAGTTTTGTCGTCCCTTGAGCTTTTGCCGAGTGGTTTCAAAGGCAAGGATGGGTGAAGAGCAGAAATAATGACTGGTTAGATGTCTCAGGTTTTTAGATAGGATAAAACAGCTTACATTAAGAATCAAAGGAGTAAAGTCAATTAAAACAAGTACAAAGCATGCAGAATTGTTTAGAAAGCACCCAGGGAGGCTAAAATTCAAGCCATGCCATTGAGCAGGCACAAAATCCAAAATAAATTCTCTTAATGCTGGGAGCCAAAGAGGCAGATGTTTTTTGGGGTGTCTGAAACTATGAGAACTCTGTGATGGAATCAGAAGGAAGGGTAGCTGGGATGGGACAACAACAATAAAAGAATGCAAGTCACAGCTGTATTCAAGAATTTGCTGGAAATAGCTATATAGTCCTCACGTGGTGTAACCGTTTCTCAGGAGACACACAAATAATTTGCACTAGCTTAAATTTTATTTGGAACTTGGGCACAGAAGAGAGAAAAATTCTGAAGAATTGCCATCAGAAAATATGATCATTACTATTTGCAACAAAGATGGAAGTCATCCTTTTTGTTCATGATACGTAACACATCTTAGAATCATAGAATGTATTGGGTTGGAAGGGACCTATAAAGGTCATCTAGTCCAACTGCCCCTACAATAAGCATGGACATCTCACACTAGAACAGATTGCTCAGAGCCCCATCTACCTGACCTTGAAGGTCTCCAGGGATGGGGCCTCTACCACCTCTCTACACGACCTGTTCCAGTGGTCCACCACCCTCATATTAAGAACTTTTTCTTAATTTCCAACCTAAATCTACCCTTTCCTAGCTTAAAACCATTACTCCTTGTTCTATCATTACATGCCGTTGTGCACAGGTCCCCAGCCTTCTTATAGGCCCCTTTCAGGTATTGGAAGGCTGGTATACGTTCCCCCCAGAGTCTTCTCTTCTTCAGGCTGAACAATCCCAACTTCCTCAGCCTGTCTTTGTAAGAGAGGTGCTCAAGCCCTCTGATCACTTTCATTGCCCTCCTCTGGACACTCTCCAATAGGTCCACATTCTTCTTGTGTTGGAGGCTCCAGAGCTGGACATAATACTCCAGGTGAGGTTTCACCAGGGTAGAGTAGAGGGACAGAATCACCTCTCTCAACCTGCTGGCCACACTTCTTTTGATGCAGCCCAGGATGCAGTTGGCCTTCTAGGCTGCAATTGCACATTGGTTGCTCATGTCCAGCTTTTGATCCACTAGTAGCCCCAGGTCTTTTTCCACAGGGCTGCTCTCTAGCTTGTCTTCCCCCAGCCTGTATTCATATCTCTGGTTGCCCCGGCCCAGGTGCAGGACTCTGCACTTGGCCTTGTTGAACCTCATGAGGTTTATCTGGGCCCAATTCTCTGGCTTGGCCAGGTCCCTCTAGATGGCAGCAAGACAGCAGCAAGTACAGGATGTGAGTTTTGCAGCCTCCAGACTTTGTATCTCTACACTTCTTTTTATTTCTGTTTTGTATTTGTGTTTTGAAAACTGATTTCCATGAACAATATTCAGTTACTTTTTCAAATTGGTTTATAAACTTTGCGGATTAATCTAATGTGCTATTTAAAGACTACACTAAAGCTGCTAGATTCTTTGGGTTTATAGTTTTTCCATACTGTAGCTCTTAATTTATTGAATGTAGCAGGGTCGATAACGTAAAGCCATCAGGACAGAACCTGAGAACACTTTTTCATCTTCATGCTCAAGGAGTGTGTGCATGTGTTTGTGTAACAGCGGACACAGTTGGTATGAACTACAAAATTTTTTACTGTTTACTCAATGTGATTGAATATCATTCAGCTTGGAACAGGAAAAGCTTTTCTAAACTTTAATATTACAACTGCATAAAAAAATTATTATTTCAAGGTTATTTACTTTAGAATATGTGAAAGTTTTAATATGATAAAACTATTAAATAAGGTCTAGTTAATGTCTTTTTGTAATTGCCTTTTTGGACTTGAATTTAAAATATAAAATAGCTTGAATATATTAATGAGCCAAGATCTAGGTGTTGATTTCCATTCCAGATAACTCTCTTCTTTGTAGTTTGTAGTCAAGTTTGTTTCCCCTTTTGGTTTTTCTCCGTTTTACTACTACTGGTTTTCTTCACTGGTAGTCCCAATGTGGATGTGACACTGAAGTGTTAAAAATGTTTTTCAACTATGGATAAAGATTGTTTTAGTGTACTCACCAAAGTAATTGACTATTAATTTGTTTTGTTTGTGTAGATTTGTTACTTTTTCTGTTACATTATTTCAGTTTAATGTACAGTACCTTTCCCAACAGCATGGATTTAGGAAGAAATACTCTCACATAATAAGCAGGTTTGTCTGGTCTGGCTATATTAAACTCTAATTTTTGTTTAGAGGAAAGCAGACAGTAATTTTACAACTTCCAGTGGAACATAGTAGAGGCCTTAATAACCTGTAGTGGACTGAAAATTTGCCTTTAAAATTCTGAATCTTCAGGAAAAAGTAAATATACTTTTAAGATACATAAAGATAATGGATTTCCATTCCTACACCTGTGCTCCCAGTGTGTGACTGACAGTAATGTTCTCGATTTAAGTCTAGCTCATTAGCGACCAGGTCATATATAACTGTTAAAAAGAATAGTATTTTCTTCGGTCCTGTTTCCCTCCTTAACTTTCAGTGAAGATACACCACTTACTTCTGCTTACATATATTTTTACTCTGCAACTTCTGATTTTCACTTTCTTTTCTTAAGCAAAGGTTTCTCTTTATCATTGTCTTCTATGCTACATTTTTGTATTGTTTTGCAATGAAGTTGGCTGTTCCATGTGAACTGAATTAATAAATGAACTTGGAGTAATTCAGAAACTTGTTGGATGGTTTGAGAGATTTGACTTTCATAGTCTCTTTCTCTCTCATGAACTGTGACTTAACTGGTTTCCTAAAGAAAGTTTTAAACAAAAATGAGGAAGATCCTTATGTATAATTGGAAGGTGACCCTCAGATTGCCGCAAATTTGATCTTTGATGTTAAGGGTTACACTCTGACACAGCAGTATAAATCATCAGTAATACCTTTCTGAACAACAACAACAACAAATCTGAAATAATTCTGTTTGCCTTCTCTTGTTGCCCTCTGGATGAGATGGGCCTTCATTATTTTGAAAGGCCTTAAAGAGAAATCTCTAAAAATGAGAAAGATAAAAACACGACTGGAGTCTAATATACTTTGCCCCTAAATAAACTGATTTTCTGTGTTTGAGTGTAATCCTTTTGACCTTTGTTTGTGTGATCTGTGAGTATCATCCCGCCAATACCTGTGCCTAAGCACTTGAGGTGATCATTGTTAATAAATTTGGGGTATGTGTCAATAGTAATCTAGCTGACTATATTGGGAAATCTAAAGGTGTCGGTCCCATCTTCTTCCGTGTGAACATGCATGAATGCTGGCTATCCCTGCAGAAACAGTTCAGTCTTCTGAATGAAAATCAAAGAAGACTGGAGAGAAGAAAGATAGATGGGCCTAGCTTTATATGAAGAAATCAATCAAATCACTCAGTTTGCTGGAATGCTTTCCTGTAATGAAGAAGGATAGGAAAGGGCCTGTGAGTATTGTCCATGAGCTGCAACAGCACTTCAGCACAGAGATGCTTAGTCCTAGGAGCAAGTATTTTTCAATGTCAATCATGTGTCAAGGATAATCTGTTGAAGGGTACAAATTCTGGGCACAAATCTAAGTGATTTTCTAAACTCGTGGAGGAATCAGCCAGTGTCTAAAAAGTTGTGTGATACTGTCACATAAGACTAGGAAAAATTTAGAAAAATAGTAAGGTTTATGACGTTGAAGAAGAGAATAAGACAGGCTTTATTTCCTAGATTTATTAAGCTTACTTTGTACACCAAAGGAAGACTAAAATTACCAAGTAATGCATTTCAAAATGGAAATGCAGGCCTTCAGAAATAGAAAGTATCTGAAATTGACTGAAAAGGAAGAAAAATGGTAAACAAGTTTAAAAGCATACATATTGAATCTTGCAATTTGCAACTATTCATTCGAGGTCCTAGACATGATAAAATGACACCTTGATCAAAGATTGACTCAAAGAGTATTGGATCTGGACCGTTTAATGACTTGCCCAGGCACTTCCCAGTCCAAGGTGTGCTGTCTGTCCCAACCTATGGTATCCCATTCAGAGGAGTTGTGGTAGGTCGGTGAAAACATCACAGAGGCCATGACTGCTCCACAGGCCAGCACTGAACCACATGACTCATTTTCGAATAGAAAGCATTATAAAAAAGATAATCTTCAGCCTCTTACAGAATTACGCTGCTTGTTGTAAAGAACAGTAACTTTTAGGCTGTATGTGTGACTCAGTCAGCATATTGACCTGCAGAGGAAAAGTACAAATTTCTGTAAACACACTCATCTCTTCTTTGTTTTGGTTTGTTTTTTTTACTGAAGTGTGTGTTAAACAGTTGCATTAGAAATCCATGTAAACCATGCAGCAAAAGCATTTTAGAAAAATATGAATGGGCATAGAATGGTAGCTGGAAGTAAAATAAAGATGTTTTAAATGCAAGTTGATTTCAAGCTGATGCTCGTGTTTTAGGAACTCTGTCTTTGGGATTATCTTTCCCTTGCATTTTTGTGCACCTGTAGTTTAATTTTTTTTAAGCTGACTAGACTATAATCTTCAATTTAAATTCTGGTTTTATATGTAGAATGTAATTTAATTATGCAGAATACTGGTATTTTTAAATTATGAGTGTTAAGTAAGTCTTAGGATTATTGTAATTTTTTAATAATGAAAAAAACAAACATTGAAAATGAGCACCATAATCTTGTTACGGTCTGCAAAGTACACAGAAAATTGCACTGAATGAAATTAATAACATTTAAAAATAACAATGTATGTAACACTGTAATACAGAAGGCTAAAATTGTGGTAAGAACTCCTTTAAGACCATTTCACTTCAAATCTTGCTCTGGTGCTAAAATTATTTAGATTTGCAGTTGTATAGTACATTTGTTCAGTTCTTTACTGCTACGGTGCCAATTTCTTTTCTAAAATATCAAACCTTATGTATCTTCCAAGCCTGTTATGACCATCAAAAGCATGATATGTAATGGAAGACAAATCTCTATTCTAATCCAAACCTTTGTCACAAATAAGAGACTAAAGAAGCAAGTATTAAAAGCATATAAGGGTGTGCAAAGTTAAGGAGTAATCATCATGTTTGTGATTTTAATTTTTTTAAAGGCTGTCAAAGGTTAGTAATAAGAAAATCTGGGTTCCTACATCTTTAAAGGAATGCAAACCTGTACTCAACTGTCAAAAACAAAACCCTGCTTGATACACTCAATGGAGTTAAGAGTTTGAAGGCTCTGCACATTAATGGAAAGAAGGATTTCTTTTTATATAAAAAGGCTGTGGTTACAGAGGTTAAGAAGGAAAAAATAGATGGATAGGAGGACAGAAAGTCTTCTATTCTCAATCCTCCTGTGTGACGATTGGTTTTCCTCAGCTTTTAACTAAAAATTAAATAAAGTTCTGTAGAGCTTGAAGTCAGGCTTTCTAGAGATTTACATAATTTATTTCTTCTCTGTACCTCTAGATGTTCTTCATTAACTTCCCATGTTTTTTTCTTTGTTTTGGGATGAACTGGTGAGCATCTAATGGTGTAGTATTCAATGAGGGATCTGTCAGTTTCCCAATAAAATTTTTTCCCAATTTATGTGAGTTACCTTGTTTGAGGATTATGTTTGTTAGCAGACTCATGAAAATAATTTATTGGGTTTTTTTCCCCTCTGTCTAGAACTTCTTCATTATAACTTTTTTTTTCCCTTGGGGAAAGTGCAGAAAATTACTCTGTCTATGAAGGCAATAGTGCACTTAGGCCTAAAGTGTGAATTGTATTATCTGTCTTCCTGAAAAGACAAACAAACACTCAGTATAGGATTCTCAGAAGCAGCATCTTCATAATGCTGTGAAGAGATGCTGTCCGGTGGCGCTCTAGATGTCTTCCTAGCTTCACCTGGAAGTTTTGGAAGCATTTGTCTTCTTGATTCTCTGTACTCTTGACTGCTGAAAAGTTCTCTGGTTTTCTCTGTTTCTAAATATGTTACAGTGTGTCTGCTACTTTTTATACGGCTTATTAAGATTCCACATGCTAGTTTTCAAGTAAGCTTTATGTCTGCTTATTTAACCTTATTTGAAATCTCTCTGTAGTTTTAATATGGAAGAGAGGAAATCTACTGTACCTGTTATTGGTGGAAAAAAGCTAACAGTGATTCGTGTTATAAAAATATAGTAATTTTAATAGATTCCTACCTACCCCTCCAGCTTCTTCACCATTTTATAAGTTATTCTTTCTACTTTTTCATTTGAAAAAAGAATCAATTATCAATAGTAGTCACAAGCACATACGTCTATATTATCTGCTATGGCTTGAGGGTACCAAATGCAGAGATTTTGCCAGTCGTGTGGAGGGAGCACATGCCAGGAATGGAAACCCCATAGACCCACTGGCCCTAAGGGTTAGAGTTAATGATAATTTTCTTTACTTGATCCATCACTTCTTTATGGGATGCTTTTGCTTTAAAGATCATGAGATGTAGAGATTTAAAGTGACCTGTTGACGTTTTACAAATTATTTTGGTCATCTAGGAAGAACAAGCATGGCTGTGAAAGCTGTCGGTGTAAGAAATGCCCAGACCTGCCTTGTGGTAAAATCTGTCCGATGGGCTTCCAGCAGAACAAGCACGGCTGCATTATCTGCAAGTGCAGAGGTACGTTTGAGTGCATTACCATCTCTAATTGCAACTTGTTTTCAAAGCAGTTGAAAGTTAGAGCAAAAGAAAAGCAATACTGCACAGAATATGTAAGAGCTTAAATATAGTAACTGGTGGAGGAATCGGTTCAACTTTTCTCCAAAGAGTGTATTGTTTTGCAGATGTTTGTTCTTGTCTGTGTTCATCTTGGCTTCAACAGAAAGCCTCAGCTGCGCTTTAATCTACCATTACAAAGTCACAAAAATCAGTTCGCTGACATTAATAAAAATGAGACGAGGCTCTTAGTAAGCAGCTACTATAAATAAGCTAGTTGAGTAGTTTGGTTTTTTCAGTAGCAGTGTTCATCTTAGCTTCATCATCACCTTTTCTTTACAGACTCAAGTTTTGGATTTGATACATGCCCTGTACGCCACTTAAAATTAGAGTGCTGTTTCTTGTATGCTTTTCAGGCAGTCTCAAGGGACAAAGAGTAGAAAGAGCACTTACCCAGGAGAAGGGGCTGGGTATTCTTAAGCTAAAGATTTCACACATGCCACATTCCAAACTCATGCCCACCAAGTTTGAGGTGGAGATTGAGATAAGATGTGCATTAGTTGTCTGTTTTAGTTTTATGCTGCTTTTAACATCTCTTTTTAAAGATATTTTCAGTTTCTGTTTTGTATTAGTCTTAGTATCAGACTTCCTTCATTGCTCATCTCCACGTGTTGCGTTTAATGACTTCACTTGTGCTCAGGCTTTCTCTGATCCTAACTACTCTTTGATTCTTACTTGTGTATTCTGATTCCTAGCTGTAGGCAAGTAAGTTTTCATATTTTCCCATTGTTTTGTTTAATGACTCAACTTTTTTAGCAGCTGGTTTTTTTTGCATTTTAATAAATCATAAAATATAATAATATGTTATGGGAACGCAGGACTGGAAGAAAGTGTATGAGTTCCTGTAATCACTTTCCTGTAGTTGAAGGCAAAAATGCAATCGTATAAATCAGAAGGAGCCAACATTATGTTTTCTCCACATTACATCATACACTGCAGACAACTAAGTCCTTGGTAAAATTTTGACCCAAAATCCCTAAGTAAGAAGAAGGGATGAGTAAATCCCCTGCATGTGAATTAGCTCCACTTTCTAAATTGTTTATGACAGAAATAGCTTATGCTAGGATTAATAGAAGTAGAACCATAGAAGTACAGGGCTGAAGTAGTCCTCTGGAAAACTGAGAGTCCATTTCTCTGCCCGCACGTAAAAACAGAGTGTATCTCGATAATCCTTGACAGATGTTCATCTAAGATTTAATTTATTAAGAATCTCCACTCTCAAAAGAAAAAAAAAATCTACAATAATGATTTCCTGTGGTTACCAGTACAACGTTTTAAATAAATGTTCTAATATTTCTGTCTCCCTTTCTGCAAATTGAACCAGTTACTTCTTGTGCTAAGTTCAGCAGACATTTGGAAGAGCTAAGCACAATTCCCTTTAGAATTCTTGCAATATTTAAGGCGTTGCAACTGGAGCCCCTTAAATGTTTTTGGAGGCTTTTATTCTATGTAAAATAAATCCAGTTATTTTGGCTTCTCATCACAGTTCAAAAACTGGGTATTGTACATAAGCAGTTGCAAAAGCTCCTGACTATTAGAGATAGTACTACTGCATTTAAATTTACAGTGCTTCTATACTTTTATTTTAGACTGAACTTGCATTTGCTGCAGTGGCATCACATTACCACCTCATTTTTATTTTTGAGCTACTGTAATCCCAGATAATTTCAACTGTCCCTCTAGTTATCCAGTTTTTCCCACTTTGTATTTGGGCATTTGGCTTCTTCTTTAATATTATCTTTTGTATTAATTTTATTAAAAACTGAAAAGTGAAAACGATCTCACTTTCTGAAGTTAATTTTGAATACTTGCCTATATGCCTGGTTTATTTCTCCAAATTTTGGAGCGTTCTTCAGAATATTTCAGGAAAACAAGTTTGATTACATCACATACTTTATTAAGGAAGGGGAAAAGTATTACCACCTAAGACTTTGCTGTATCAATAATCATTTTTATGTAGGACAGTATTCCAGTGATATTAATTCAATACTGAAGCGTAAAAGCGTAGTAACTGACTGTAAATTTCTTGTCATAGTATTTCTGTTCATGCAATAGGATGAAGTCTTTTAAGAAATAATTTAGCCTTATGCCATGGCTTTTCAATTCACAAAATGATATACTAATGTAATTTCTGTGTATTGGGTTCTTATTCCGATAACGTGTCTAACTTTGTACCATCTGCTTGTGGTTCTTAGACCACCTTAGATCTGCCACAGTTGCAGAAGCACGTTAGTAAAACAAAAACAAAACAAAACAAAAAAACTATTACTAAAATTACATACAGACATTGCTACTTTTCATGCTGCATCCTTTTTTAAATAGAAAATGAAATAAGCAGCTTAATATAAATAACCTTATAAATATTTAAGTGTCAGCAGAACATGGTTGACATACCACTGAAAACAAGTCAGTTCGCTGACAAACTGATCCTAAATCCTTCATAATGATGTGGGTAAAGGAGTGGGCTCTAAATTCACTATGCTGATTAACAAAGAATATATTGAGACTGAATCCTGCAGCACTTAAATACCCCTTAAGATACAAATGAGATTTTATCCTCCCTAGACCAACTGCTTGCATGTTCTGGCTGAGTGCAAGTAAAGCAGGAGTCCAAGCTACTGTGTTCTCCGCTCAGTAAAAACTAGGAATGAGGGATAAAATTGTCAGAGCAGTTGTCTTCCAAACATCTCATTTATCATAGTAATGTAAACAAACAATTTCACATAGGTAAGTGTTTTATGAAATATTTCCAGTATCTAGCATGACCCTGTTAGAACTTACCTGTACTTTTTTGTTATTCATGATATAAGATCATGCTTACCTCTTTTAAATGCTTTTATATTCTACTTGCTACCAGATACTCACATTATAGGTAGTCTAATTCACTGTAATATTTAAATACTTCGTGTTAAATATGTGTCATGCATTCTACTGTTTCCCTCCCTTCTGCTTTTTTTTTTCTTATAATATTTCCCCAGTACTGCATTTCTGTATGATTGAAAACAGTATAGGTGCAACAGAAAGAAGTTACTATCTTTTCCAAGGAATTACATTCTGCTACATCCTACCATGCCCTTCAGTATACCTTTTAATCATTTCATGTGTGTTGTTACTTTATTTCTAAGCGAAAATGATATAATTAATAATGACTTGATTTTGTATGTACTTTAAAAATAAATGCAATCCAGGCATGAAGCCAGTGTGCTTTTTTTCCTAAGCAATACAGGCTTATCAGGATACTTCATTTTTCTTTGATTTTGTGCAGAGGCAACTGCTTCTCTTATGCCTCCCGTTAAAACAGGCTCTTGCCTGTCAATGGATGGGCGCCGACACGAGAACGAGGAGAGCTGGCACGACGGCTGCAGGGAGTGTTACTGTCACAATGGACGGGAAATGTGTGCCTTGATCACCTGCCCTGTTCCCAATTGTGGCAACCCCACCATATATCCAGGGCAGTGTTGCCCATCGTGTCCAGGTAACATGCTTCCCTCTCTATGAGATCAGTGTTTGATTCTGAGGACCAGCAATGTTGGTCTCTTGTATAGAAGAGAGTGCTTATCCAGTAGTGTCCTTCCCTTTGAGATATAGTAGGTTTCTCTGTCTGACATCTTTCCTGCTTTCAAGATGGGAGTCACCTAGCTTCTGTGTTAGCAAAGTCATACATGGTGTAAACTCTTAGAATGCTAGGGCAGACACAGCATTTTTTTTAAGTGATTGCATATGTAAGTGTATGAATTAATATGGCCAAATTAGTCCCAGTGTGGTATTGTTTCCCCCACTGAGGTTTTAGATTTGTTAAAAATGTACTTCTGATTTTATTTTGCGATGTATTGATTCCCAACTGATGTTAAATAAATATCTTGGCTTTCAGTAGATAGGAATGCAGTTTAAAATTGTGAAAATGTGAGCAGGTCGCATGAACGTGTCTGGCATAAAAATTTTGACATAATTAGCAATCCTGATGTACTGAGTTTTGAATTGCATTGTTAACCTATCAACAGGGAAATGGCAACTCTCAGAGTTCATTTTTTAGACTGAAAAAAAAATTGTGACATTCAATTCCATATTTAGTTAGTTTACAACAGAGAAAGATCTACGTTGACTGCTACAACATGCATTTTAATTGTGCTTCTATATATTAAGATGTTTAAGTGGATTGTTGCAATGCTTGTAAAAAGCTCCAGGTTTCCTGAAAGACTGAGAAAGCCATTAACTACTAGTGTTCTGCAGAAGCATGCTATCCAGAAAGCATGTATTTGTTTGGCTAGCTAACTCTTTCAGGAATATAGCAGTTGTACGTTTGCAGCAATTTAGTTGCAGGTGTATATCAATATCAGTGCTACAAAGGGAGCAGGAAGCAATACCATGTGTACAGCAGCACTGTCTGGGTATGCTTTCCTGATTATGAGCAGTATATGAGCTGTAGTAAAAGAGGCATGTAACTTTGTGGAGAGCTAAATGCAAAGGAGATAACTCAAAATTTCAGGAAAATCGTTAGTGTTGCCTTTGTCATGGTGAGTTAGGGTGCCATTGTATAAAATGCAATATATTGTGCCAGCTGAAATAAAAAAACAGTGATGAGGCAGCAGACCAGCTATCTCACATCAGGTGAATGCTAATAAATAGCATATGTGGTACATTAATATAAGCATTAGGAAAAGGATAGCATAAGTGAATCAGTGAAAGAGGAAGTAATTCCCTGAAAGAAGAAATGCAGGAGTACTTTGTGAATAGACCAAGATCAGCCAGAGTTGGGTTCCTTGAGTTCTACTGATCATTTTCCAGAAATGAAAAATAATGGAGTAGTGTGTCTTCTACGTGGCAGTGTCATAGAGCAAAGGGCACAAAATGCCGTTCTCCAGACAGTGCTACCAATGTGGAGAGAAGCACGTGCACTTCTGTGAGCCTTGGCCTGCCTAAATGACTAGAGATGATGCTTTCCTTTCAACTTTTCTGTCCTTAACCAAGATATTTGGATTAGGAGGAAGTGCACATTAGGTATCTTTCTAATTAACTAGGATGGCGGGAGCTTCAGAAAGCGGTTTACAGATGTAGAGTGGTTACCTGGAAGTCACTTTCTCTTTCCCTCCATTTATAGCACGGGAAGCCTGAGGCAACTTAGTTCTTAACCTAACTTAACCTAACTTCACTCTCTAGTGTTAGGTGGGTTGAATTCAGGCTGAAGGACTTCACTTACAAATCCTGAAGCTTTGTTTGCAGCATGTAGCTTTCAAACTCGTGTCTGTGTGAGGCATCTTGATTCCTATACACAGCGCATGGAGAAAGCTGGTGGACTCACTCCAGGTCCAAAACAACCAGCATGGTAAACTGGAAACTGTTACTGCCCTTATTGTCCCTTATGTGATTGTGGGTTTCAAAACATTTTAGGTAGACTATGAGAATGCACTTAATGGCATAACCTTTTTCTTGAAAATAAGTGCTTAAACACTTTCAAAGTGTTTAAGTTTTGGGGTTTTTTTAAACAACAAGAGGTAAAGAGAGTTCCCCTCACAGTTGATTTTGCCTGTCTTCCAATTCTGTTTTTCCCAGATGAAATAATTGTGCAGAAGCCAGAGCTTACCAGTCCATCGATCTGCCATGCTCCTGGTGGGGAATACTTTGTGGAAGGAGAGACATGGAATATTGATTCTTGCACACAATGTACATGCCACAGTGGACGTGTCCTGTGTGAGACTGAAGTCTGTCCACCTCTTCTTTGTCAAAATCCCACCCGCACACAGGACTCCTGCTGTCCGCAGTGCCCAGGTATATATTGACAATCAGCTTTCATCAGAGTCCTTTCTTGATTTCAGAATGTATGATGCAAATATTGAATGTTTCAGTATGTGCACAGCCAGTTGTGGTGCCTTTTTTCTTGACCGTTTGGGAGTGCCCACCTGTCGTCCTCTATTTCAACTGCAAAACTTGACCGTGAGCAAGAAATGTCTTATCTGTAAGGAGAGTTGTGGCCGTAAAGTTTAAACGTCTTCTCTGCAGGCAATCTAATAATGTAAGGGTTGCATGAGAACCACAGTCTTCTTCCAAACCACAGTTGGAAGGTTTATGAAATATGTCCTGGTTCATTTATGGAAACATGCAGGATTAGAGAAACTTTGAAAGTAGACAAAGTGCTAGGCAGATACAGGCTTATTTCTTTTCCTTTCTACATGCCGTGGCTGCTATGAACCTTTTTATTACTATCTTGTCTATTTGGGATTTGGTCTCTGTTTGCTTTTACCTCCACCTGGTATGATTTGAGAGTGACTTGAAGGCAACTGAGTAATATCAAAACATTCCAGCCCAGCAGGGGTGCCAGGTTCCTCCTGGACTGCCTCACAGTGTTAAGGAGGTAACAAGATTTGCTTTTCTCAGAGGAAAGAGATGCAATTAAAAATTAACAAGAATTACTATTTTACATAGGAAATGGGGGACTTTATTGCAGTGGAAATTTACTCCAAACCTGTGAATTGTATATAAACTCACCAAGCAAATATGTCTTATTTAAAACAAAATCTAAAAATTTTACTTTACAAAAAGAAAAATGTTAGGTTTTGCCATCTCTTCTAGAGAGTGTTTGCTGGGTTTTGGGTGTTTTTTTTTCTGACAAAATATTTTCAGTGAAAAAGTTAGCCAGTTCTCCTGACTTCCATTTTTCTCATTATTAATAACTGTGAACATTCATTTTTCCTAACTTCAAAATATTGTTTGGAGAAGCTGATCTTTCCCCACTGGCTATATGAGGAGCTTAGTCTCATAACTTAAACAGATTGAAAACCTGATCTGAGTCCCCTTATGAATGGTTTTCTTTTTCTTCTCCTTCTCCTCTTCTTATATGTTCTCTGCACATACAGTCGTATTTCTTGATCCATAATGTCTGTTAAGATAAATCTTAATTGCAGAAACATGTCTCCCTCATGTGCAGGCATGAGAATTAAAGCAGATCTATTGGCATCAGACTGAAACCCGATCAAGTTCCATTTGTTTCCCAACAGCTTATAATTAGCTCATATAAGTCCACCAGTGAAGCCAACAGCAGCATAATAGCTTTTCACTTTGCATTATTCAAGGATTTGAACTGACATGGCAGAAGCTGGGATTCAAGTTTTAGATTTAAAATTAAATCTCTCTAATTTAAGGTTAATTCCTAGATACCATTCATTTCAGAGCATCCAGAGCGGGTTTCTGCAGGGCTGCTTCTGATGGTGATTGTCTTTTACTTTGCTGTCCTTTTTTCCTCTTTTTTTTTTTTTTGGTGGGGGAAATAAACTCAGTAAAGGTCTACATAAACTATTCTAGAGCACATCATTAGATCCTCATCACATGTAAGGACTGAACAGGCATAAGGCTCTGTCCTACTAATTCTTCTGAAGTAGTGAGCCAGTGTGTTAAAATTTCATTGTGTTCTCCAAAAGTGAACCTTCTGTTGAGGAAATACAAGAGAAGTTAGCTACTGTAAGTTAAATGACTTAATCTGTTTATATTTACAGATGAGCCTCTTCAACCCTCATCATCAAGTAACGAGAGCATGCCTAGTTACTGCAAAAATGATGAAGGAGATATTTTTCTGACAGCTGAGTCCTGGAAACCCAATGTCTGCACCAGCTGCGTTTGCATGGACGGTGTGATTAGATGCTACTCTGAGTCTTGCCCACCAGTATCTTGTGAGAGACCTGTTTTGAGGAAGGGACAATGTTGTCCTTACTGTATTGGTAAGCAAATAAAAGTAGTTGATAACTTGCAGTTGCCTTCTTGGGAATTAAAAAGAAGTTTTATTTCCAAATGGAAATGTATTTTCTCTGTTCTGGGGGGATGCAGTTTGTGCCTTCAGCAGAACTGAATAGTGAAATCTGCATAGGCAGCTTTGAGTATCATCATTTGTCATTTTTAGGTAGAAGTGCACAAAGATACAAATGTAATTTGTCTACAAACTTGAGAGGACATCCTTCTGAAAACTTGGGAAAATACCTTTCTAGTTGAAAACATTACACAAAAAATGTTTTCTTTAAAGGAAGATCTGCCAGATAATACATATGTTATGTAAAGATTTATAAATATGCGGAAAATAATAATTACAACTGCAGAAGATAAGCTGAAGCATTATGAAATCTAACAGACTGGAGAAATATTAATAAGGTGTCTAAACTAAAATACAGGAAAAAACAGGAAGTTTGTTAAAAATAGTAACAGAAGAGGCAAAATAATATATTAGAGAAAAAAATAGGGGACTTTTTTTAAAATGTGAAAAATGCATAAAGAATTAAGGGCCATGCACTGGTTTTGAATTTGGAGTTGAAGTAAGTGTTGGATGCTGTAGATAGTGAAAATTGCCAGGCGTTTTAAAAGTTGCAGAATTTGAGATTACTGATCACTTCTTCATTGTATTTTGAATAGGATTATTAATTTACAGATGACTCTTTAAGAGTTTGCCGTAAGTACAAAGGCTGTAGAATGGAAGCTGATGGTAGAGAAGAACTGTATAATGCACTTACTGAAATTAAGTCTTTGTAGGATTGTTGAAGAGCATTCAGAGCTCACTGTAACCTTCATTTCCACAAGTAGTACAGGGAGATAAAGTAGAAAAGAATTCATTAAAAGGAATATAATAAAATAGAGTTTGGGCTTTAAGTATTGTTAGAAGAACACATGAATCAACTTGCCCATCTATAAACCATACAATTCTTCATCAGAAGGGTTTCAGAAAGGTTGTGAAGTCCTTTCAGATATGTAGCATTGATGCAGCTCTTGAAATCTTTAAATTATTGCAGATAAATATCTTTAATTATAGGTAATACAGTTTTAAAAGATATGCAAGGAATTCCATCAAAGAAATGCCTGGAAAAATTACAAAGTATTAACATTCCAGTTGCCCTTGGAACCCTACTTAGATTCCTGATGAGGACATTTTGAGAGCAAAGTACTGTTGCCCTATTACAACTTTCTCATCATGGTTTGCATACAAAATGGGGAGGATTTAAAGTTTCTTTGACAACTGGTTTTCTGCAGGCTTTTCTTCCAGTGACTGACTTTGCAGCCGTAAAGATTATTTTAATCTAGAATACATTTCAATGTTAAAAAAATCCAGAGTGTATACAAAGCTGGGCAAGCAACCTAGTAGAGTCAGAAGACAAGCCTTGGAACTGTACTGGAGAATTCTTTAGGTCGAGGAAGGGATGCATCACAGGGACTAGTGCAATGAACTACAAAAATAAAACCTTCAGAACTTTGTGCCTATACCTTGCATATCAGGTATGCAAATATATATATACACAGCATGGAGAGATGGATTTAATTAATTTACTTTGAATCCATATAGTTGCACAATATTGCAAATACTTATAGATGTGAGCTGTAAAAAATTTTATTTTTTTAGTAGTAACTGCTCAGCAATACAAAATTCAGAAACCAGATTTTAATTAGTGCTCAGATATGAAGACTGACAATGGCAATACATTTTATTAATCTAAGCTGTACTGTGTGTATTTTGTGGTCTAAATAACTGAAATTCATTAAAACCTACTTTTTTAATGGTTTATATGAATGATCTACTCTTGCCTGTAAGAGGAGTAAGGTCATGCACTCAATTTTTGTCTTCCTGGTTCTTACTGGTTTACTTTTCATGTCTTGAAAACTGTGAAGCACATCTTTGTACGTATTCTCCCTTACTATTTCCATGTAAGAGCTGATAAAATGACTAGTAGGCAAACTCTGTGGAAACAGGCCTTCTTCATTTACTGGAATTTCAAAAATTATGAAGAGTTTTAGCATTGTATTTTATTCTGCTTCTTTCTGGATCCAGATCTGATTAATGCTTAATAAGTTAGTATAGATTCAAATGTAAAACTTTATAGGCCTTGGATGCTTTGTGGTTTGTCTGAATCCTCAGATTCATCCTATATGTGCAACATTCCTCTTTCTCATGTAAGGAAAGATTGATTTGGAAAGATAACCTTCTATTCTGGAAAGGATAAAGGGATATCTATTTGATTACAGTCAAATTAGTCCTCTGCAGAAAACAGAGCAATGACTGTTTACCAAATGAAATTGATTTACGGGTACAGCTAGAGGAAATTTGAGAGAAAACAGGTAGAGCTGGAAATTATATTCTGAACTGCATTTTTGTACATGGGTTTCTTACTGAAAGTCTCTGTCTTTGGTGTGTGTGTACTTGGTGGTGTGGCCTTCATCGTGGGCTTACACTTGCATAGAGATGGACACAGGATAATGCTTTCTTAGGACTTCAGATTTTCCTGTCACAGTCCGAAGGTGCAACACTGCTAATGTGATTTTACCTTTTTCATTCTTCTCAAAAACATTCACTGTATTAAATTGTGATGTGTTCTTTACAAACTTGCAAAAGTCTGAGCAAGTTGAAGGACTTTTCCAGCCAAACCAGCTGCTGAGTTGAAGAAGCTGTCCTGATTGGGGAAAGGTAGCCCCCTGGGAGCACACATGGAGTGCTCCGTGTTAAGTCTGCACAGGTAATGAGCAGCAGAGGACTGCTCAGGCTGTGTGCCTCACCCTCTCCCCAGCCATATCTACTTTCTGACCAACACAGGGCTCCACTGGCTCTGCATGCCAACATGCAAGTCATCTACGGAAGAACCTTTCATTGCTTTCGCAGCTTGCAGCCACCTTCTCCCACTCTTCCAACATCCACCCTATATTCACTTACAGAATCTTCTACTTGGAGAGGTTGTTACCCATAATGACAGGCAAGGAAGCCATGGGTTAGAATCATAGAATGGTTAAGGTTGGAAGGGACCCTAAAGATCATCAGGTTCCAATCTCCCTGCTATGAACAGAGATACCTCACACTAGACCAGGCTGCACAAAGCCTCATCCAGCCTAGCCATAAATGCTTCCTGGGAGGAGGGGGCATCAACAACCTCCCTAGGCAACCTTTTCTAGCACCTTACTAACCTCATAGTGAAGTATTTCTTACTGATGTCTAACCTAAATCTACCCTCTTTCAGTTTAAAACCATTACCCCTCGTCCTACCACTACACACCCTGATGAAAAGCCCTCCCCAGCTTTCCTGTAGCCCCTTCAGGTAGTGGAAGGCCGCTATAAGGTCTTCTCAGAGCCTTCTCTTCTCCAGGCTGAATAGCCCCAACTCCCTCAGCCTGTCTTCATAGCAGAGGTGCTCCAGCCCTTTGATCATCTTTGTGGCCCTCCTCTGGACCCTCTCCAACAGGTCTATATCTTTCCTGTGCTGAGGGCACCAGAGCTGTACGCAGTACTCCAGGCGCGGCCTCACCAGAGCAGAATAGGGGGACAGAATCACCTCCCTGGCCCTGCTGGCCATACTTCTTTTGATGCAGCCCAGGATGTGGTTGGCCCTCTGGGCTGCGAGTGCACACTGGTGGGTCATGTTGAGCTTCTCATCTACTACGACCTCCAAGTTCTTCTCCTCAGGACTGCTCTATAGCCATTCTCCCCCCAGCCTGTATTCATGCCTGGAGTTGTGCTGACCCAGGTGCAGGACCTTGCACTTGGCCTTGTTGAACTTTACGAGGTTGGCACTGGCCCACCTCTCCAGCCTGTCAAGGTCCCTCTGGATGGCATCCCTTCCCTCTAGGGTGTCAACTCCTCCACACAGTTTGGTATTGTCAGCAAACTTGCTGAGGATACACTCAATCCCACTGTCCATGTCTCCAAGAAAGATGTTAAACAGCACTGGTCCCAATACTGACCCCTGAGGAACAACACTACTCATCACTTGCCTCCACTTGGACACTGAACCATTGATCACAACTCTCTGGGTGCAGCCATCCAGCCAATTACTTATCCACCGAGTGGTCCATCTGTCAAATACATGTCTCGTCAGTTTGGAGACCAGGGTGTCGTGTGGGACAGTGTCAAATGCCTTGCACAAATCCAGGTAGATGACGTCAGCTGCTCTGCCATTATCCACCATCTCTGTAGCCTTGTCATAGAAGGCCAACAAATTGGTCAGGCATGATTTGCCCGTAAAGAAGCCATGTTGGCTGTCACCAATCGCTTTATTTCCATGTGCCTTAGCAGGTTTTCCAAGAGGATTCCCCAGGTCTTCCTTTTTCCCTTTTTTAAAAATAGGGGCTATGTTACCACTTTTCCAATCAGCAGGAACCTCACCAGACCGCCATGACCTCTCAAATATGATGGACAGGGACTTAGCAACTGCATCTGCCAGCTCCCTCAGGGCCAGTGGATGGACCCCATCAGGTTCCATAGACTTGTGCACCTTCAGGTTCTTTAGATGGCCACAAACCTGTTCTTCTCCTACAGTGTGCGGTGCTTCATTCTCCCAGTCCCTGCTTTCACCTGCTGTGGCCTTTGCAATGAGGCTGGAGCACTTGCCAGAGAAGAACGATGCAAAGAACTAATTGAGAACCTCAGCCTTCTCAATATCCTGCATGCCCAGGTTTCCCGTTTCCTTCAGGAGAGGGCCTACATTTTCCTTGGTTGTCCTTTTACCCCCAGCACACCTATAGAAGCTTTTCTTATTGCTCTTTACACCCCTGGTGAGATTTAATTCTATCTGGGATTTGGCTCTCATGACCTGATCCCTAGCTGCTCGGACAACCTCTCTGTAATCCTCCCAGGGTACCTGCCCTAGCTTCTACCCTCTGTAGGCTTCCTTCTTAAGTCTGAGCTTTTCTAGGATACCCATACCAAGGCCCTCTGGAATATCTGCACTTTTCAGATAACCCCATCAGTATTTTCACAATAGTACTTCCTGCTGGTCTTCTTTTGCACGTGATTTACTGTCCATATCTGTTGCCCTCATCTGCTGACTGCTAACCTTGTTATTCCAAATTATGTCAGTCTATTATGTTGTTGCTAATTAAAAGCTATACTGATGGCCAAATTTTTTAATAAGGCTATTTATTTATACTTGGGAGGTAATTCTGACATAAATGTAATACGTGTAAACTGTGTGACTGTTAAACCAGTATTTCTCTGATAGCTTAAGAAGTTACTTTGTGATTTCATTCTGTAAGCTCATGCATATGCTTCAGCTGCAAAGTCACATCATCAGCAGGTTTCATTATAGTAATTTCTGCCTCTAAGAAAAAAGGGTAGCGAGAAGCTAAGATGAAAATGAGGTGCTTCTTGGCTTTTGGAGGTTCTGCTGTGCAGGTTTTTTTTTATTATCTATGAAGTGCTACAGCAGCAAAAAACACCCTAATCAATGCATGACTGTCTTCTCAGCAAAACAGAAGGTAAACTGCAGACCACCTAAGAGTCTAGCATAGGATGCAGCATTAAAAAAAAGAAAAAAAAGGTGTATTGAATGATTAGGCAGAAACTGTAATGCTGCTTTTAAATGTTCTCCCAAGATCTTACTGCTTCATCAAGTCCAGGTCCCTATTAGGTACTGTGTCAGAAGCTATCCGAAAATGTATTAGTTTTACAGCTCTTAAAATCATCAGGAAAGGTGTTCTGGAACCTCACTTTTTATGAGGGTTAACATCACACCAATTTCCAATTTGTAGAATACTAACCATGAAAAAATGTACTGAGTTTGGTTATTGCCCTTTTCTGGGGTTTTCCATTGATGCAATTACAGAGAATGATCAGATCCCCCTCAAATCTATTTTATCATAATAGTGTAAGCACTTCCAGTTATGTCACCTGAGAGTTGCTTCATTCTCCTTGACGTCCTGCCTAATCTTTTCTTGAAGTATTCCAGACTGAGTTCATTGTTCTTGAACCTTGGTAATTAGAAATATAGTAGTCTGGTTTTTTCTCTCTAAAGAGGGTTTACTAAGAGAGGAGGAGGAGTTGGGAGTCTCAGTGAACCATAAAAAAAATAAAAATCACTTTTTCTTAATTTTCACTAGACTTTTGGTGTCATTTCATGTCCAAATCATCTAGCCTCTAGCCTCTTGCATGAGGAAAATGAGGAGAAGCAGCCCAAGCTAGTTATCTACTTCCAAAAGAAGCAGAAATTACACTTTTAAAACAGATTTTCCAGAAGATGTGTAGAGGGTTGTTTAGTTACAGCTGGGATTTCTTTGTAGCTATTGTTTCACTTTTGTGTTTGCGGAAGAAATAACATTTGTGTGTAATTGGTCATCACCGCATGATCACACCACTCTGTTTTCCTTCAACAGAGGATACAGTTCCAAAGAAAGTGGTCTGCCACTTCAATGGGAAAACATACGCAGATGAGGAACGCTGGGACATTGACAGCTGCACACACTGCTACTGCCTGCAGGGTCAGACTCTCTGCTCCACCGTCAGCTGCCCACCCCTCCCTTGCGCTGAGCCCATCAACGTGGAGGGAAGCTGCTGTCCCATGTGTCCAGGTAATGTCATAAGACAACCCAGATTATTGTAATGCTGGTTTTGCAGCACTGATAATCAGGTTTTTTAATTGTTTTTTGGACATCAGTTCATGTTTGAACAGTATCAAGACGGTAACAGATGTTTAGACTTCAGGAAAATGAATATTCTTAACAGATAGGCATATTGTGCTATTATATAGATTGGTTTTTACTTATTCTGAGAACTGTAACCTCAAAAATTAGTTGCTTGCCCCTGCTCTGTCCTTTCACAAGGTTATGGAAATACACTAGTGAAGCAGGAAAACTAATATTCTTACATCTCTCCAGATTCTTTCAGTGATTAACATTTCTGTATTTTTCACATCTCTTCATTACTTTACAAATATTACATTGCTGTACTTACCATTTTAACTTGGCTTAAAAGTAACATGAAATTTTCTTAGCGATGGACACAGGGAACTTAAGAATTGCAACTGGCTTTAATGCTAGGCCTGACATACTTCTGCAGGAGTTTGCTCATCTTGTTAGGTGAGATGGTACCTAATTCTGTCAGGACAACTGGGGAGATTCAGCAGTACCCCCTTCTTGCAATTCTTCTACTTTCAGGATTAAAAAAAAAGGCAAAGAAACCAGCAGTGACAGTTTACAAATCAGCTGTGAAGATGGAGCCTTCCCTTAGCATTTTTGTTGTTTAGTATCACAAGGGAGCAGGGCTGTAGTGAAGTGTGTATTCCAAATGGTATTTTCAAAAGCAAGTTAGTACATGGGACTATATAATCCCATTCACATTAGGATAATGATAATGGCAGCAGGCATGGATCTCTTACAGAGTCTGAAACAGGTTTTAAAACAAAACTCCAGACTAGTAATGATGAAAATTCTTAAACAAATGAAAGGATTCATAGGACAAAGCACTGC
This sequence comes from Hemiprocne comata, assembly GCA_020745705.1. Lineage (NCBI taxonomy): Eukaryota > Metazoa > Chordata > Aves > Apodiformes > Apodidae > Hemiprocne > Hemiprocne comata. The sequence continues at coordinate 40,716,977 of CM036588.1, forward strand.
AGAATGGCCAAGTGTATTTCCTGAATTAAGAGCAGCACTGGGAAGTTAATCAGCCTGTAATTTGTGAAAGACATTTGTCTTATTTCACAGAGATGTATGTACCTGAACCTACTAACATCCCCATTGAGAAGACAAATCATCGAGCAGACGTTGAACTAGCAGTACCAAACTGGCCAACACCAAGTGAAAATGACATCATCCACATTCACAGAGGTAAGATCTGATACACACTGGGCTAACTTAGGTCTCTGTTTATTCCCCATGTTTTAATACATCCATTCGTTCTATTCAGGTAGCATCTGTGTAATGCTGTGAAAAGGTGGTTATCTGACAATATTCTTCAGTAAAGAACTCTTACATGCATTTTGCTTTGGGTAAAGATGAGTCAGTTGATTAAATAATATTTATGCAATTTGATCTCATTATTCCATTTTCAGCTTGGAAGAAACATCTGTATGGGTATGATGGAGTTCTATTAAATTAAGAATGTGATAAAATTACGAATTAGGAGTAATTCTACAGTGTCTCTTCTGTTAAAAAACTAAAATGCAGGCTGTTGTCAGTCCACTGGAGTTGACAGACCTTCATATTATCCATTTGACATTCTTACATTGATTAAAAAAAAACAAGAAAACATGTACCAGAACTTAACAGAAATCATAGACAAATGCCAGACAGAAAAAGAAAACCCAGCACTTTGGGTATAATGATAGTGTAGTTGTCTTAAGGATGTAAATTCACCTTTAGTTTAAAACTGTGCTGGAATCATTATTCCAGGGTAGGGGAAACACTCTGTGACACAGTCTTTGTTAACCTTTTCTAATTGAGGGCCTACTCATATATATTTTTTTTCAATCCAAGGATGATCTTATATCATACTGCTGTTTGGCGGTTAGAAGAAAGAATGCATGAAATGTAACTGCTTTAAAATTGTAAGCTTACACTTGTATAATTACAGGATTGTAATTTCTCACAAACATTAGTAGCTGGTTTGCAACTATCCTGGCTGGGGCTTATAAAGATGCACTGCAAACCATGTGGGAACGTTGTGTATGTCATTGAAAATTACCATTCTTTGCAATTACATGCAAAACTTGCCACAGTCTAGTAGGCTGCCAGCAGTCTGTTTTCACAGGTGCAAGTACTGTAATATGTTCTCAACAAATGAGAGAGCATGCACATCATAATTGTTTTAGCAGACAATTAAAGAACTATAATCCTAAGACTTCCAGGTTTTCCTCAGCATAGAAACACCAGCTGATTTTTTTACAAGTAGGAATTTGATTGTGATCAGAAAAGATGATGCAACTGAGCTAGGAGGTTACTTTCAGACTTGCTGTTACTGTGCTTTAGATTCCATCCTATTTCCTGTCTTTGTCATGGCCTTTTTTCCAGCTAAAACAGTCACTATACAAGATACTAGCTTTTCATTGTTCTAATTTATATAAATGAGGTGACATTCCAGGAGAGAAGGTCGAAAATTCATGTGAGTGACAAGATCGGCAACTGGGACTTCTATAATTATATTTTTCTTTGTGGTCAAGGCCCATTTGTAATTCCTACCAAATGCCCACATTCACCTTGCAGACATGAATCATCTGCAGGGAGAGTACCGAAGTGGCGGTGGGCCGCACCCAAGTGAAGATGCGTCAGTTAGCTCTATTGCCTTGGTGACAATTCCTATCACGATAGCACTGTTACTGATCATCGTCCTTCTGCTCATCAATCAGAAGAAGCAGTGGATTCCAGTGTCCTGCTACAAAGCTCCAACAAAGGTGCCGTATTTATATGTTTCCAGGCTTTCACTCTTTTGGAAAATAAGATCAACCAGAGTATTGTGTAGGATGCAATTGAGTTCACATCATCTGAACTCTCAAATTATTTTCTCTTTATGTCTTAAACCATTTTACACCAGTCAGTCAGTCTCTTGGTATTGATTTAGCCTCCTAAATATTTTTTTTCACTATCAGACGAGAACAGTTCCTACTCCATATAGTAATGACTTGTGAGCCTAGACGAAAATCAAGCTCAGCAAAAAAAAAAATAAAAAAAATACCCAACTCTGTATATGTATAATTAAATACATAAAGTTTTCTTATCAGCAGTCAAACTCATAAGAGTATTTTTGCTTTCTTAACTTCCATCCACTTCAAAATTATTGTCCAACATCAGGTACTGTATGTACTAGTATGTTTATCACATTTTCTAATAACAGTATCACAGTGTTCTGGGATTAGTATTTTAAGAGATTATTCAGTATTATGAGACTACCAAAAAAGGAAGAAGCAAGTAGCTTGGAAATGAACAGTGAAAGGAGTATTGTTTTGTTTTGAGTAATAGTTCCATCAGCAGACTAAGCCCTAACTCCATATTCAAACGCTATTTACCTCAGTTCCCCAATTTATCCCACTTATAATTTCCTAGTTCTAATCAAACATACTTCAAACACAATTTTCTTCAGTTCTACTTAGAAGAATAATACAGTAAGTTTAAAAAAATTAAGTCTCCATATACTGTCACTGCTGCAAGCTTTGTTTTTTAAAAAGCCTTTCCCACAAAGTTTACAAATATAGTCAGAGCATAAAGTTGAATTCAGTTGTAATAAATAGGAAACATGACAAATCAGTATTATTACACTTCCAGTCTTTCGAGACAAGCAGGTGATAGTAGTTTCTGAATTTCTTCAGGAATGCATTTAAAAATTCATTTTTAACTCTGTTGTATTCACTACTAAACTCTCAGAAAGGCTGCTAAGTGACAAAATGGTTGAAACTGAAATGAACAACTTTCTAACTATGGAACTATAGTCAATAATTCTACGTACTTTTTTACTTAGGAAACATCATTTGCCTCAAACAGTTCTATTGCTATAACATTTTTTTTATCCATATGCTAAGAAAGCTCACTTTAAGCCACATACAGATTCAGTGCAAAACTGTGGATATACTGAAACTCCTATGTGTTGTGAGGGCCTTTGTCATAAATATAGCTTTCTTTTAATGTTTCTTCTACTAAGTATCTCTCATTAGTTTATCCTGTTCCTTGCTGGGTGACTGATGGTACTTAGTAACAAATTTTGGCAAGTCTGTTTCGGCTTATGTTCTTTCTGTTCAAAATATTACAGCTATTCAATAAAAAACAAGTCAATAACTGTACTTAAATAATATCAATACCAAAAGAAAAGATGATACGAAAGATGTTTAAAATTACACATGAACTGCTAATGTTCAGCCCTGGTCCCGTTAACTCAGTGAACCTCAGGACTTCTGAGAATCCAGTCCAAAAGGCTCTTGAAGAGCCAAATGTAAGACATCTTACAATAACGTTTTATAATAAATATCTGGGTAAAAAAATCCTTCTTGTGATAAGGGTTACTGAATGTAAATTTTTAGTAATAAAAACCCCTTATGATTTAAGTCTTGGAAAAAGAAGCTACATCAGTGGAAACTGGAATTTTTAAGGTATGTGGCGTGCTTACAGTGTGAGCATTGTCACCAAGTTCTTATTTATCCATAGTGGAGGCTTGCTGCCTGTCCTGCTTCGTGCTTAGCCCAGAAACATTTAAGGTAGTGTGCACCCAGCATTGTGTGCACCCAGCATTGGTTCACCGTCCTCTCAGCAGCAGAATCCTTCCTTTGAAGGATTCTCAAACAGACAAACAGTAGGACTGGATATGGGAATATCAGAGCTCCATTCAGGAGATTTAAAATGGTGACTCACAAGAGGGTGTTGGTCTGTTATTGTGCCTGGCATAAGCCTTTAACAAGTTTAGCAAAAGTCCAGACTGTCATTGCCAGTTTGATTTTGTTTTGTGCTTATGGACCTGAACCATAAACTTTTTTTTTTTTTTAATTAGGAGTGTAATACAAACCTTTTCTAACTGATTAAATATTCTCTTTCTGTTTTAACAGCCTTCTTGCCTAAACAATCAGCTGGTGTATGTGGACTGCAAGAAAGGTACCATGGTCCAGGTGGACAGTTCTCAGAGGATGCTAAGAATTGCAGACCCAGATTCAAGATACAGTGGATTTTACAGCATGCAGAAACAGAACAACCTACAGGCAGATAATTTCTATCAAACAGTTTGAAGAATTGCACCCTTACCAAGAATTTGAGAAAGAGAGAGAGAGAGAGAGACTAAGTCTGCTATTAAAATAAAACTAGAATTGTGCACTTGCTTAGTGGATTGTATTGGATTTGTGACTACGTGTACAGCTCTAAGACCTTACTGGGATGAGCTCTGACTCCTGCAATGTGCCAGAAAAAGCATTCCCACTTTTCCTTGAGATAACTGACCAAGTGATTTCTTAGAACCAAAGTTTTAAAACTTGTTAAGATGTATTTGCTTGTAACATAGCTATAGAGGTTTTTTTGGGAGGGGGAATCAGGGGCTAGGAGTAGAGGTAAAAGGAAGCTTGAGAGAAGAGAAGCTGGTCAGGCTTGGCTGGAGAAGAAAATGAATAAAAAATACTGCCGAGCAACAGGATAGTGGTTTCTCTTGTTGCTCTGAAATTGCATCTGTTGCAGCAAAGCCTAACCCCAGGTGAAAAAAATACAAAAAGGTCTGATTATTTTTTTCCAACTGTTGCTACAGTAATATACTCCTAGGACAGAGTTTGTCACATCACAGGTGTGGTGTAGCTGCAAATATTTTTCTATATGATGAGAAGCTGCAGTAGTTAATGAAATAGCAAGGAAAAGGTTATAGCAGAAAAATAAAGGGTGGGTTTATTAAGGATGTATAAAATTATACCTTGTGCTGCTTTTTGTTTTTATTTTTGGTTTCTTCAAAGCTGATTGGCTAGATTAGCCAGACTTTGGCAGAGTTAGCAAATGACTGAGGCCTAATTAATTCCTGATATGAGCACTGGATCTTTGGACAGCAGTATTGAAGGAAGGAAGGAAAAGTCAAGAACACCATGCAGTTCCAGGGGCTTTTGTTTGTTTGTTTTGTCTGTTGTGGTTTTGTTTTTTTTATTTTATAGCAATCTCTGGTTGTTCATACAGGAGAAGGAAAAATATTTTGTTGGACAAAGCTCTTGCTTACAAGAGAGTAAAAAAGAGACTGTTTTAAGGTTGTTGTTTTTTTCCTGTTGATGTTCTTATTTACTGGTATGCAGATTTAGAAACTACTTCCATGCTAGGAAGCTGCTTAATTTTAATTGTATATTACTCAAGCACCTTTTTTGAAGCTCAGAAAAAAAAGGAGATCATGCTTCTTTAAACTTTAGCATTATAGGAATATTTATGTAAATATAATTATGCTAAAAACAACAAAAAGTATTTGTATGTTTGTGTATATATATGTATATACAAATGCATGTAGGTATACATATGTATATATACGTGCATGTGTATATACACTATACATATATATACTGTATATATAAAATGCTATGTATACAGTATATATTTTTTCTATTTTTTTTCTTGTTGAATGTATTTTTATCTGAGAGAGATTTTACCCAGAGCAGAAACAGATAAACAGGCATTCCATATCAATGCTTAATCGCTTGTGAGTTTAGGAAAGACAAGAAAAGAGCATCTCATTCTACCTACAGTTTGGTTTGATTTGAAAGTGTTTGTGTGCGTGCGTGTGTGTGTGTGTGTGCACTCTTGTGTCTGCGTGTGTACAGTACGTGCACGATTATAGCAGTAAGCGTTGCTCTTGCTACTTGCTACATTTCAGGGTGTTTCTTATTTTTTTCTTTTCCTGCTTAGCCTTAAAAAGGCTTTTTAATGAATGCATTGGCTAGAGACACTGATGACAATATACATGCAGCACTAATCAGCTCCACAGAATAACACCATCAGCTCCTGGATTTTCTTTTTTTTTTTTTTTTTCTTTCTTTCTTTGTTTTTTTCCTTCAAACAATTGTTTGAAACAACTACTGGAATATTGTCCACATTAAGCTGGAAGTTTGTTGTAGCTTGCCTCATTTATAACTCTGACTGTATAATACAACGGTAACTTTCCAAACAGGTCTTGGCACTTTTATACTAATTACCCATTTGTGCATTGCCTTTTTTCTTTTACAATTGCTTGTCATAAGAGACACAGATACCCAGTATGCTTAATGTGAAAAGAAAATGTATTTTTTGTAAAGGAACTCTCAAGTATTGTTGTAAATACTTGGTCAGAGGTTGCTGAACTTTAAAACTGAAAAAAAAAAACCTAATTTATTATTATAATGACCTAATTTATTAATCTGAAGATTAACAATTTTTTTTTGTTTTAGAATATCAAAAAGGTGTTCTAGCTGTTTGCATCAAAGAAAAAAATAGGTGTATCATTAAGGGTCAACATTTTTTCTGCTTATATAACTTCAGTTTCCAACCACCAATAAGAAAAAATGTCGTCTCCCCAGTGTTTTGTACTCAATCTGATATTGAAACAGAGATGTTTCTGTCCAGTAACTACAAAGAATTTTGTCAAGACAAAAAATCCATTCCTTGCATAAGAGTAAGCAGTCTTTATCCAGAAATTGTAAATGCTTGCTTTTGTTTTACAATCAAGGCCATATTCTGAAAATATTAGCAGGATATAGGACATGGTGTAAAATGTTTTTATTATTATTATTATTTTTAAAGATATGATTTATCCTATGTGCTGTATCCATTACACTCTTTTACTTTGGTTCCTGTTGTGCTCTTGTAAGAGAAATGCAGATATAATTTTCTGAAAAATAGATGCATATGTGGCACTTGGAGTGCACTGCGGTTCAGCAGATTGCTTGTTTACTTTTTTAACTGTAAGGCGGTTTCTTGTAATTTGGCTCTTGGCAGCACAATAAAAAAATTTTAAACCTATTGTTGCATATTTTCTTCAACATTCATACTTATTACTTCCATACGTAGGTCCTTGAGACACTGGTTTATATCTTGATATTATGGTGAGGTTTTTTTTCCCTGTGTTAGGAATTCATATTGTCATGTTGACCTTAGATCAGAAAATACTGTGGGTAAAGAACAGTTTGTAGTTTCAGGGTTTACACTACAGAATTTTCACATTAGAAGCATTTGTGGAATTCCAGATTGGAACTAGCATCGTATTTACTGCTTGGATTACTTCTGACCACTGAGTTGGGGCTCTTGCAGAGCTATGTGCAATAATCCAAACTGCCCAAGTAGTAATGGTTACTGTGAAGCCCGTAACTGACTTTGACTAGGATAGATCTGTATTTTTGTGCATCCTTTTACATTTACATATCCTGAATTTCCAGTAATTTCCTCTCCCTTGCTAGTTACCTGATTCAGCGTTTTTGCTTCCAAGGCTATGGAAAACTGGTACCTTCTAAAAGAGCATCTTCAAATTCTGCCTGCAAACATTTTGCTTTTTCATTAGAATGGAACAGAAACATCAATGCACTGATGTATAGAACAATAGTGCATCCACATTTGAACACTCAGAAGTAGTCCTGGCCTCCTTTGCCCTACTCCCAATGTCAGAAACAATCATATTGGAATGTATACGGCTTGTCAGCTTGAAAAAGTTGTGACCGAGTCAGATAAGATAGTCTTTCAATTACCTCAGTGGCACACAGATGCTTAACAGGGAATCTCTATTTGAAAACATCAAGTAGGAAGGATGAAAAGAAACTTAAAGCAGGCTCAGAAAAAATTGAACATTTCGAGCAGAGCATCTTGCTACATACTGTGGGATATCAGAAGTTTACAGTGGCTCAAAAAAGTACTAGATAAAAAAAGTCCATCATTAGCTATCGCACCTAGGGGCACAACATAAAGCTAGCAAAGGACAGGCATCTCCAAAACTTAAGTTTTACGCTTGTCAGGTGGCTGAATCGAGGGTGAAATGACAGCCAAAAAGCCACCCATTCCTAGGTTACGTAACAATGAAGTAATCCTGTCTGTTTCCTCACCCTGGTGAACTGCCCCTACTCGCTGCCTCAAAAACACCTACTTCAGGCCTCAGGCCAGCGGCTGCCACTTTTCGCGTACAAGAACCAGAAGCGATGCTCACTGGTACAGCCACACCCGGCCATTTGCCCTGCAAGCAGTGTCAGGGTCAGGCCAGCTCACACTCGGCCACAGCCCCAGGCCTTCCCAGCCACCCGCCTGCGGAGCGAGGGAGCAGCTGAACCCACCCCCGAACCGGGGCGACAGCGCCGATGGGGCCACTCGGCGCCGCGCCACAAAGGCTCCCCTCGTGCTGCGGCCGTTGGGCAGCCCCGCACCGTCACACGCCCCGCCCCCTGGCCCTGCCTCGCGCCCCTCCCATTCCCCGCGCTGCGGGAGGCGCCGGGAGCGCGCACCGCTGAGAGCCGCGGGCGGGAGCGCGCAGCCCGGCGTCTCCAGCTGTGGTGGCAGCTATGGCGGCGGCGGCCTCGCAGCGAGACCCGGGGGACTGGCAAGACTTCTCGGGCTTCCAGCCCTCTGCAGGGAGTGGTCCCGAGGCTGCCCGCGACAAAGGCGGCTGGGGCGCTGGGGATTTGGGAGCGAAGCTGTCCTTCTGCTTTGAGCCCCCGCAGGCCCGGGCTGGTGGCGGCGGCGAGAGCCGCGTTCCGCTGCGGCCGCTCACGGAGCAGAGCGCCCTGCAAGACGACGAGTGAGTGCAGAGCCGGGAGGGAGGCAGGGAGAGGGAGCGGCGGTAGTAAGGCCGCAGGAGGAGGAGGTGGTCTGGCCTGAGGAGACAGTCGGGATGGGGGCGCAAGGGGCAGTGCGGGCCCCGCGGCGCGGTCGCCCTGCCCTGCGAGACCGCTGCCCCTGGGCCGTTCTCTCGCTGAGTCCCAGGAGGAAGGGCTCGTGGGCTGCGGTAGTGGAAGTCTTTCCCCGCCCGCCGGACTGCAGCTTGGGGCCGCCGGGCCCGGGGACAGTCGCGCTTGTTCCGCCTGCGCGGCCCGGCCCTGGTTTTAAATGGAGCCCTCAAGTGTTCTTCCCCTCATCGTCGGGGAAGTGTGTGTGCATCCCAGTACGTTTTAGCTCCGGTTTCAGAAACAGTAACTGTTCCGAAAGGTAAAGTAGCTGAGGGTCATGTTCGTTTAGCTTCTTGCAGAACGCCCACTGTTTCAGTGTGTTAAATTAAACGTAGAAAGTACAGAAGGCAGATAGAGAACATAATCTCAGTTGCAACTGCCATAATTGTTTTTCCCCAGAGCAATAGCGCCTTTCAGATCTATGCTGCCTTCCTGGTGCTAACATTATTTCACAAGTATTTAGGCTTGTTATTTTATAGCTAATTCCAGTCAGTTTGTCTTCATTAAAAACAGTGCAGTTTTTCTTTTACTTTGAGGCAACTAAATCGTATGTCTTATTCTAGGAGAAGAAAAGAATAAAACTGTTAGCGAAAGACTACCTATTTGTGGTATAAACAGTGAGGTAAGCACAGCGAACCATGAATCAGAGACATGTTGTGCAGCGGTGAGGCTGTTTCTGGCTCAGCCACTCCCCTGACCTCCTCAGAGCCAAGCTAGGCAACCACCCCAAGCCTGCACCCACAGCGCAGCGCTCAGAGGCCCGGTTTGTTAGCTGACTTGAGGCAGCAGCCTGCTAACAGGCCTGCTCTCTTTCAGACTGAACTGGTGGTATAACAGGATAGGGCTGCGTATTGCAAGTCTCTAGTACAGCCACAGAGGTTGCACGCTGTAGACTTTTAAGAAGATAAAGGTAAGTGTGGTGGGCCAAGCTCAGCAAGAGTACTTCTGGATAAAATGAAATCCTTGCAGAATTTTAGTATAACTTGCACGTGTTCACTATTCTGCGGTAAATGGAAAGAAAGAACAAGATTAGGCTCAGAATTTGCTACTCGGCCTTTGCTAGTTCCTGATTTTAACATGCAAGAGGCAAGGAAAACAGGAACAGCACTAGGAAGGGAATTTATAGGTAAGCTCAAATTTAATTAAAGGAAGGACTCATCCACCCCCAAAAAAATTTTTAGTGTGGTTGCATAATTAGTATGAAGCTGTCCCTTCTGTTTTATTTCACAGCTGTGTGTATGTTGTTGGTTTTAAAAGTGAAATAAATTATGTGGATCAAAAAACTGTTTTAGATTCAAAACATTATAAAATGTTTCAGTAACTTGTACATTAATATTTAGGGAGGAAAAAGTAGTTGTTGATGGAATTATATTATCAGTACAAATATGTTTACTGCTGATCAGTTGCTGCTTGTTTTAAGACCTGCATTTTTGTTAATTTATTCCTCTCTCCAGGATTTGGAATGCTTTGACTGATAATTATGGTAACGTAATGCCTGTTGACTGGAAATCTTCCCACACCAGAGCTTTGCACTTGCCAACACTGAATCTTTCAGAAAAAGGGGTAAGTTCTGATCAGCAGAAATACCCTCTTTGCATCTTTTATACTCAGCAGGGAAATGAAACAATTTGCATTTGTATAAAAAGAATGTTGTTATTAAATTACTTAAAATGTTCTTAGTGCTTGGTATTATACATGAGAGTTTTTTTAAAATAAAAAAATCAAACAAGCATTGATGTATGTTTGCATCTCCTTGGATTGGAATAATTCAGGGTTAGTTTTAGGTGGATGTTCATTACAGCCAGAGAGCATGATGGAGAAAATTATATAATGAGAAAGTGTTTCACATAAAATCTTTGTACTGTCTATTTCATGTTGAACACCCTTCTGGGTAAGGGAGGAAAAGAGGCAGGAGTGTTCTGATTTAAAAATCCAGTGTGAGCTTTTTTGAAATCCATCACATTCTGCAGTCAGAGGGAGACTACAGCGGCTTCTTTTGCAGAAAAGGTGACCCAGGAGACATTGAAGTGCAAGAGTTTGTTTTGGTTTGTTTTTCTTACTTAACAAGTAGAATAGTTGTCTGGGGAGGCAGCAGGGAATGAAGAGCTTCAGAGAGGTTTATAGAAAGAGTTGTCTCTGATCTTCTTAGAAGTGGATTAAAACGCTTCAGGAAGAAAAGCTAGGAAGAATTTCCATCTCCCAGGTCTTCTAAGGAAATGAGTAGCTTATCTTTTAAACATGGTGAAGTTTAGTTATGCTGTAAAAATATCTGTGTGTAACCTGAGAATAGGTTAATGCTTTGACTTCTGCCATCCATTATGTAAGCCATAGCTATCTTTTACTGTGACAGAAGCAAAGATTGTTCTCCTAAATAGAGTACTTTGGGGTTCAGTAGAGGAAGATGGCATTTTGGAACTCGCTTTCTCAAATTGAGTCTGGTTGCTATACTTTGAATTTGACTTGTGTTTATTCTAGTTTTTACTCTAGTTTATTCTAGTGGTCCAAGGAACAGGATTGCACAATTGCTTGTTTATGATATTTTTGTTAGATTACTTTGAAACAGGTCATTCATTCCCTGGTAGGAGCATGAGCACAGAAACAGTCGTGGAGTGTTGCTTGGTGGAATGCCAGGTGGTCCTTTTGGCATCAACTCTAGCTTGAGCTGTTTTAGGCAGTTTATTATCCTAAATTATCAGAATATATTCTGATAAATGTTGTTTCCGCAGATGTTGGGGGGGGGAAGCTGACCTCCTAAACTGCTTCTAGATAATCCTTGCTTACTATCCCATAGCTTGTTTTCATAATCCTATATACATGGAAAAATATTTGAGGATTGCAGACATTAAAAAATGTCAAAACTGGGATGTATCTGTGTGGTAGGTGAACAGATATTCTTAGTGAAGCCCTGTCACTGCATGATTATTGGAGTTCAGATTCTGGAAAAAAGTGGACATTTGACTTCATTCCGATGGCTGAAAAAATACAGATTGTATGTTTTTCCCTATAGACTAGCTATGTGGGGATATCTGTAGCATTTTCAAAAGAAATCTGAAAACTATTGAAGTTTCTGAAAAAACTGGGAGCAGTGGAGGAGTTGCACCAAAAATTGAAAACTGGAACTGTGAGACCAGGGACTTTATACAGCTAGTCATAATGCATGCAAATTACCCCAAAGATCAGTTCAAATGATTAAACTCAAAATGTCAAAAGTTGGGGATTGCAGCTTTTGAGGGCTGGGGGGCTTTTCTAGGTTGGTTTGGCTGGAACCTACTAACAGACAAATTGCAGAAAAAGCAAATAACTTTGTAAATAAACTAGCATATATAATTGTGTGAGAGTAAAAATATATGTGACTGATGAAAGAGGGGACTTAAATATTTTCATTTACTATGTGTACGTCTTTGGTAGATCCTGACAAACATCCATCTTCATTTAAGATTTAAATATCTACATTGAATTGACTGCCTTCTGTGCAGATATTATTGTGTATGTGGTTTTTGTATGCTGAGGGTATTTAAAGACAGCTGTTTTAACTTCCTCCAATTGCAGTTTTGATTTCAGTTGTTAAGGTACTTCAGTTTCCATGTATTTGACAGCAAGAATGTCTGATTCTGTTACTATGGTCAAGGAATCTGTTTCATTCTTAAAATTCAGCATTAGTTCCCCTTTTGTTTTTTATATATGTACCTATATTTTTATGTGTGTATATATATACAGAGGCACACAAAAGTGTGTATGTATATATTTATATAAATACACATTTTCATTTTCATGCTTTCTAGGTAAATGATAATTTGAACCTTGACCTGTCAGATGACGAAGAGCTGAGAGAACAATTGGATATGCATTCTATCATTGTGTCCTGCATCAATGAGGAACCACTCTTCACAGCAGAGCAGGTAAAATGTCAGCAAAGACAGTGTTGTTGGTGTAATATTTTCTTTTAATCTGTAAATATTTTTGTTCCTCTTCCTTACTGTTCACCATAGCTAAGCTTCTTGATTGTTCTTGGATTATGGTCATAATAATATGTGAGATATTACTGTGTCATTCAGATTTCAAAAGTATTCCAGTGCTTCAGGTGAGGTTGATAGTCCAGGATCTTCGAAATCTTTGCACATTCCTTACCATGAATAAATCAGAATGTGACTGTGTAAAGAAGCAAAAACATCTTCAGATATTTTCAGAATGTATTGCAGAATTTGTAGTTTTCCAGCATGACTGTATGGCCATTCACATGGCTTGGTGGTTAGTGAGAATTCTTTTTCAAATTGCTTGGTGTCTAAAGGCTTCTGTTCCAAATCCATGGATTTACTTAAGTTATATTGAAAACTGCTCTTCTGAGTAAGGTTAAGGACTGTCCATTAAGATCTTGCTTTAGTGAGCAAATCCAATAATGTATTTTTTGTTTGTTTGTTTAAATGATTGCCTATAAAATCTGAGGAACATGGATATTAAGAGAATGAGAGACAGGATTACTTGAACTGCCTCAGCTCCTGTTTACTGTGAAGAGGATATCAGCAATGTCTGCAGCCTTTAAACCTGCAAAAGTTGATGTGTTATTTTTTCAGCTGCTGAGTTAATATTTTAGCCCATAGAAATACGGTCATTTTTATATTGAAGAGTAAGCTCTCTATGCACAGAGTTTCTGTTCTACTTTTGGTCTGGCTCAGATCTTAAAAGCAGGGAAGCAAATCGGCTTCAGGTTATGATGGATCAGTTCATAAAACTTCTCATAAGAACAATAGATTTTCAGGTTATTCAGAGTTCTGGTGGGGTTTTTTGTTGTGTTTTTTTTTTGCTTAGAGAAGTGTAGTGAAATGGAGGTTGGGGGTGGGGAGGCAATTGATTTTTGTTGTTGTTTTGTATACTTTCAACTGAGGACTAGGAAAAGATATTCCTGCTCACTCTTTAGTTCAGTTCTCTAAGCAGAACCATGCATACCTTCATGTAGAAATAACTGTAGTTTCAAGATACTACCTGTTATGAGATCACCAGTTTACCTTGAAAAGGCAGGCTTATTCTCAGAGAGCAAGGATGGAGAGGAAATGTCACTATGATTTTGTTGATTCTTCTCAGTCCAGTCTTAGTATTAGTTTCATCCAGCAGCATCTTCATTAACTGAAACTAAAAAAACCCTTAAGCTCTTACCAGATTTACTTCAAATTGCAGGCTGTTTCTCTTCATGCAGGAGGGTTTTCATAAGCATTTGCTTTTTTGAAGGTGATTGAAGAAATAGAGGAAATGATGCAGGAATCACCTGATCCAGAAGATGATGAAACACCCACCCAATCAGATCGACTCTCCATACTTTCCCAGGAAATTCAGACACTCAAGAGATCCAGTACAAACAACAGCTATGAAGAGAGTAAGTGATATTTAGTATTTTGCTCTTATGCTTATTGAAAGTAGTCTAAAAGGTACATTTGCCATGCGTTTGATTTATAGCCAGTCCTTCTTATGAAATATCTGCATTCAAAAATATTTTTTTAAGTGTCCTGAAATAATAAACTAGATTTAGAACATAAATAGAAAACTTATCGTTGTCAGCTTTCATAACTTAAAATAAAAATAAAGTTAAAGCAACTATGCTGAAGCTTAACTCACTGGAATGAGGTCCCTTTGTAGGTAAAATGACAAATCAGTCATTTTTATTAAACTTTTATTAATTTCTGTTTCTTAAAATTAGACACTTTCTTGAGGCCAGTATACTGTGTTTAAGAAGATTAGCTAAAGCTTTTGAAAGCTGTCCAGTAAATAAAGAAAAAGGTGTTTCTTTGGTACTGTTTCAGTCACTGTAATGTGTCTTGATACACAGTTACACAGAAATAAGGCAACCATTGCCCTTTTTTTTCCCCTTAAGGAACTTGCTTATTTTCTCTCTTCCCCATCCATTCCTCTTCAAAAAGCTTAAAAGTTAAAAAACCCTTTGTATCTTCTTCTACTGGGTTGAATTGTATGTAAAATAAACCTGTGATTAATCAGTTTCACGATGGAAATTTGTTTCATCTGTGTATTTGTCAAAATCAATTCTAGAAGGTGGTAGGAATACAAGGAGTATTTGCTAGATGGTCCTTCTACTTTGGTCTCTTCTACAAAGTTTGGTGCTTTCTTTCCTGTCGTCTGGGTCAGCAATATAAATTTGGTGGAAGATTCAGAAAACTGGCTGACCTTTTATGAGATGATGTAAAGTTTCTGCTACAATTCAGATTTGTGGAAAAGATTCTGTTTTCATGGTTGGACCCTTAGCTGTCTCAATACACAAATTTCAGGAATATGAAAGCAAAGTGTATCCTGGTCAGCAGCGCTGCCTGCTTTTCTGACAGTTCCATATGTCCTTAGGTTTCAAGCTTACCAAGCTTGCTTGGTATTTCACATCATATTTATTTTTCTTTGTCTCAGTAGTTCATCTTGTCTGTTGCATCTTTTATGGCTTAAAGGTCAGCCTTAATCAAATGATGCCTTGAGTTACTTTGGCAGATAATTTAACTTTGCTTCACCAGTTTCTCAGAATCTGCTTTCATGTCTTTCAGGCCATTATTTCTTGAAAGTACCTTTGCTACCTTTTTTTTTATGTGAAACTGCTTCAGAATTATTTGGCATCTCTCTCAAATTGTTGCAGTGTTTTCCTAGAAACTGTCTGGCTTTTTTAAGACAAGTCAGAGGTGTTAATGTTTAGAGTTGAGAGCAGGAAGTCAAAGCTTGTATTTACTTAGATAGGGAAAGACATATTAAAACACTCCAAAAATAAAACCAGTTACAGCTCTGGTTACACAGGTGAATCTTTTAGCCTACAGACCTAAGATTTAATCCAGGTAGCCTTCTGCATTTGACTTACTCTGTCTTCATTCACCTGCATCAGCTGAGTAGTTCTGCTGTAGCCTTTTGTGTAGGCTTTGATCACAACTACTGATCTGTCATAAGTCAGGATTGCAATTGGGTTTCTTAGGCTGTGAAGCTGCTTCTTAAGCGTTGGGACTCACTGGTGCTCTCTTTAGTCTTCCTTCACAAAACAGCAGTGTAACCTGTGCTTTTTAGTCTGTCCCTTGTACTGAATGCATATGAAACTTAGATTAATTTTTTCCACAGAGTGTACTCAATTTCACATACTAGAAGGCCTATTCTGTGACTTGTACCCACAGAGCACCAGATAATCTTGTTACTGAATTTACCTTTCTTCACTCTGTGACTGTCAGCAATAGCAAACAGCAAGAGTTGACTTTGCAAAAACTTAACTGCTGTGGTACGTGCAATGACTGTGAACACAGCCAGGATGCTCTGTATGAGTAGCAGCCATGACCTCCGTGCTGCATACTTACACTAGTTTAAGCAACAAATGATGATGGTTCAAATTTCTTGAAAATTAGATCCTTAAGCATATGGTGCTGTTACAGTGAGCTACTCAGAAAAACCATGGCTTCTTGCTCGAGAAGTGCCTTAACAGGTTTCACTGATCTTTTTTTTTTTCTTTTAAATTTAGTGACAAGGACCTTTCTCCAATCAGTTTCTCCTACTGTAATTTAAAAGTGAAAAATCACATTTCACCTATTACTTTTGATGCTTTTGAAAGCTATACTTTTTTGTAGTTTGTGGCCTTATCTGTGTTTTTTCAACACTTTGTTCATAAGCACTTTCCCGTATAAGAATTTACTTAGACATAAAATTTACTAGACTATTTCAATGTAACCAGATAATTACAGTCATCTATGCATTGTCCTTAAACAGATCGTACTCTTCAGTAGAGAAGACTGTCCATTTCTCAAAAGCCAATGAAAATTATTTTCTTTGACATAGTAGCTGCTGGGACTAACTAGCTTTCCTACGTGTGCCAGATGGAATTGGGAATGGAAAGCAAACCTTCAAAGAATATGCTCACTTTTATCCCAAGCAAGCTTTAGAATATTTGTCGTGGTCATAATTTCACATGACCCAATAGTACCTTTAAAATGCAAACCTAGAGGGGTTTTTGTTTCTGAACTGACATTTCACAGGCTTCTGGTTTAGCATTGACCAAAGTGGTCTCATGCTTTCTCAAAACTGTTAATGCTTATTTTTGCTAGAAACGAGCCTGTCATCTCGTTTTGGTCTAGGACCTTGTTTCAGGCAATACTAGGCCATGCCGTTGTTTCGTCTCCCAGAAAAGAAGATTTGGAGGTTTTTGTTGGTTTTTCTACTAAAAGCATCTAAAATCTTATCATAAAAGTATGGTGCAATCTTTTATTAATATGCACGTATACTTTAGCAATATCCCTAATAAGAGTCCCTTGCTCTCAGAGTATAATTTCTATACTACCATAGATGAAAAATCCAAGGATTCCAGAAACACCAAAATGTTGATTGTTGGTTCAGAAAATGTAGAGACCCTTTACTTTGAATAGTGAGTGTAGATGGAAAGTAATAGTTAACAGAGGTGTCAGTATTAAATGTTTAGTGCTTACTTCAGCTTCCTTAACTATAACATGCTCTTCATATTTGCCTGATTATCTCAGATTTCTCAGAAATAAGAAAGTTTTAACTGTTGTCTTGTTGCTAATCTGGTTGCCTCTGTAATGTATTTATTCCTTTAGGAATTTATTTTTTTTCTTACAGAATCATAGTTAAGTATGTAGTTTTAGAATTGAATTTTTTGTTTTGAAAATTTTCAGAGTGCTTTTGTCTTGTAATTCCTACAAGACAAAAAAATCTGGACATATTTCCTTTTTATATTAACTATTTATAGGAGTAAAACGATTGTCTGTTGCTGAGCTAAATGAACTGCTAGAAGAAATTGAGACTGCTATTAAGGATTATTCTGAGGAACTGGTACAGCAGTTGGCTCTGCGAGATGAGTTGGAGTTTGAGAAGGAAGTGAAAAACAGCTTCATTTCTGTCCTCATCGAAGTACAAAACAAGCAGAGAGAACACAAAGAAACAGTGAAGAAGAAAAAGAAGCTGAAAAATGGTAGTCCTCAGAATGGCAAACAAGAAAGAGGTCATATGCCTGGAACAGTAAGAAAATTTTTCTAACTCATTGTAGATTCAGGTTATTTTTTGGTTTTTCCCTATGGGAAGTAGTAGTCCTAGATTATAGAGGAAACCTGGTACACCTGCTTCCATGTGTTCATTTGCAGACAAGGCTCAGGCATTTCTATTGAGATCATTTTTTTCACAAGCTGATTAAACATTTTTCTCCTCTCATACTCAAAAGAATTTTTTTGTTGTTTGCAAATTAGCCTGCAGTCAGCATACCTTTCTTGTAAAGAATACTGGTTTTGAATGTATTGCTGTGTGTTCTGTTGTCAGTAGGCATACTCACTTATCTGTTTGGTTTCACTCTGAAACTTAGTGTGTACAATTGTTAGTCTGGCTGAGTCCCAGAAAGAATGCTTATTTTGACATCAGAAGGTTTTTGGGTTTGTTTCTTAAACATAAGGAATACGCATTTGTAATGAAACATTAATTCTCCAGAACCTGTTTCTAAACTTAGAAGAATAAGATACCTGTGAAATAACCTAAATGGAGTTCTGATCTTGGCCATCTAAAGAAAAGTCATATTTTGTGGGCCTAGCAAAGTTTTAATAGAACTCTCTGAAAGTTTCATGTCTGGAAAACAATACAAAATTGTCGTCCCTTTGTAAGAGCACAGTGAAAAGCTCTAATGTACCCTTACGGTTCTCAGTCATGGAAAATAAAAAAAATGGCATTCTAAATAGAAAGAAAAACAATTATTTGGTTTTGAAACTTGATTCAAATTATTGATAAGCTATTCTAGGTAGTTTCAGTTTTAGAGACTTGAGTGATGCTTCCAACTGTAATTGTACATGGTCCCAATAGAAGACATTTTTGTATTTGGTTGCCTCAAGATATGAATGTGTCAGATTGCTTTGTGATAGGAATTGAACAAACTGGTTCCCAGATAACACTGTAGGCTGCATATGTGTGGTTCCTTTGAAAACAGCTTTTACCATTCCCAAGTGGAGATTTAGGACCCTTCTCCCAGAAGGAGGTGTAGGCTTCCTTTCTTCAATACTCGTTTCTTTTTGCTTGTTGTTTATTTTTTTAAAGGAAGTGCTGAGAATGTGCATAAAGATAAGCTCAATCTGTTTAAGTATGTTCAAGTAGCTTTGTGAAGAGTGAGTTTCTGTTAATAAATAATGTATACATTAATAATTTTATTAACTAAAGCTATAATGGAGTCTCATTTAAATACAAAGCTTAGACGTGGGGTTTTCAGTTCTTTGTCCTTGATAGAGGCTTTGGGTGAATCACTTTCTTAGACTTCTAAAATTTTTATCTCTCTCACAAGGGCAAACTGGGGAGTAATTAAGAATAGTCAGGGCTTGAAGATAGCAGTTCCTTTAACCAGCATATCTTAAAAGAGTTAAGTTGGCTTTGGTAACATCTGTGTCTATTCACTGACTTGATTGTCCTTTAGAAAGCAAATGAATACTGTATTCCAGCACATTTTATTTCCCCCTCTCATAAATAAATACATTCAGATAAGTGTGCTGAGGTGTGTGCATTGTACTGCCCTGCATCAAGCTGCTGCTTGACAGTCTCTTGTTTTTATATGCTTGTCAGTTGCTGACTATCTCACACTAAATGTAAAAATTACTTTGATTTTTTTTTTTACTTGTCTTCCCCAGCAAGCAAAAAAACTACAAAATACTACCATGTACATTTGAAAATGAAATGGTGAGCCTTAAAAGGCAAGTCTCGATTATTGATTCTGTTGAGTGAAGGTTTTGTTTGACTAAATTTTGCTGTAGATGCACTGCTTAACTGCCATTATAAGGTTTGCTTTTTACTTACAAAGATTTAGTGTGTTAATGAAAATACAGAAATGTGCTGAAATACATCTTAGAGCTTGTCTTTGTCATTCGTCTTTTATACTTGATAAATACTGATTAATAGTCTTCTGAACTTCTCCTGTCCCTTTTTTTCTTCCTGCTATGTTTCCACTACTTTTAGCGCTTCAGCATGGAAGGGATCTCAAATGTCATACAGAATGGCTTCCGCCACACGTTTGGAAACTCAGGTGGAGAGAAACAGGTGCTGGGCTCTCTTCTCTCTTTTCCTCATTCTTTGCCTGCACTTTCGGTAGGAGCCAAAATCTTGAAATTGACAGTAGTCAAAGATAAATGCTAAGCCAGGGGAAAAAATAAGACAAAAATACTGGAATTTCTGTTCTTTCCCTGCCTCAGGACTCTGATCAACCTACAGTCTCTTTCTGTCCTCAGCAGCTCGAGGCAGTCAGGACTTGGTGTCCTGATGCACTGAAATAATAACTCTTACTGCTCACCCTAGATTAAAAAACTCTGTTTTGGCATAACACATCCTTCAAATACATTGCATGTCTCTTTTTTTTTTTGTCTGGAAGATGGCTGGAGTGTTCTGCAAAGGAGTTCAGTAGGTAAAACAACTCCTTATGAGGTTAGAAATCATGGATTTACACTCTTTCTCAACCAAGGTGTATGTATGAGAGTTCATGAACACACACAGATCCAGCTATCGGTCCCCAGCTTTGAGGATGCACGTGCACATGCATCGAGCTTACCCGACAGAGTTTTAAATCACTACATTATCTCAATACCAGTAAATTAATAGCTGTGCTGTTTGGGTTTGTCGGGGGGGGGGGGTCTGTCTTTACCACTTACTAATAAAGTACAACTGTTTACCTGCATTTTTAGCTATTTTAAATATTATGTATTTTCATAAAATGAACATATTTAGCGATGCCAGTCCCTCTTACTTTTGGTTAAGACTTCTATATGCATGTGTCTATTCAAATAAACCTTTTCTTTCACTACCTCCTAACTTTCTAGACATAAGTCACATAATCATGTATTAACAATAAGACCGACTGGATAATTCGAGTAATATTTTGAGTTAGTTAACTGATGTTATACTTCATGTTAATCATTCTCTTCCCTTGATTTAACTCATGCTATATCCTTGTTAGCAGGGTTAGGGCTTTTTTTTTCCCCTTCCTGTATCTTAAAGCCAATCATAGAAATAAGAACTTAAAAATAAGGGAGAAAGATAGGATAAAAGATACCAGCTCTTTTCTGATTTCGTCCTGGAAATAAATTTTTCTTTGGCATTTTTTTTTTGTTTGGGTTTTGCTTGTTTGTTTTTGACAAGTTACCAAACTCTTGCCCTGTTTTTAAAACATTGATGTCATCTTACTGCAGTGAGCTTAAACGTAAAAAAGGTATCAGATGCTCAGTTGTTTAGTGCTGCTCTCAGCAGTGTTTTTTCCAAGGGTTTTTTTAGGGTGCATTGTCATTATCAACTCACATTCAGATATTTTCTGGTAGCAGGGAAGAGTTAGTTACCAATCTGGAGTTGTGCTCCAAAAAAATATTCAAGGATAAACAATTTTTGGTGTACCTGAGAAAGCTAGAAGTTCATACACATAAAGTCACAGCATAAAGTTTATGACAAGCTTGTACAATTATTTCAGAACTATTTTTAGTCTTTAATTTTAATTATATTTACCACCTTTACTATTTTCTGGGTAGTATTACTCTGATGGTAGGTGTTTTCCTTTTTAAAATTTAATTATATTTTATGTGTCTGAGACATCAGTGAAAATTACTTGAGATTTTTCAGTGTTTAAAGAGAAACTTCCACTGTAAACTGCCTGTTCCCATCTGATAATGCAGTTGGAAAAAAAAGGCATAAAAGCTGTTTAAATGTTGGTAACTCTTTCTGTGATCGTATTTCCAGAAGAAATTTCAGAATAGTTATCTTCATTTTGCTTTTCAGGCGTGTCAGACACTTTCTATGGGTGATGACAAATTGCCGTGGTAATTGCTGCTTATCAGACTGTCAGATCTGTTTCAAAAATTTAGAGGTCGCAGTAGAATTAACACTTGGGCATATCAGTAAGCTACACTTCAGTCATTTTCTTTCCTTTCCATAATACATTATGCTTCACACAGTAATTCAGAGATTGAGTTTTAAAAGTGCCATTATAAAGACTTATTGTTACAGCAGCAAAGTATTGATGAGAAAAATAAGGTAATTGCTGGAAACCAAGAAAGAATTATTTATTTTATTTTAACTATTGTTGTTAAAAAGGAAAATTGGAAGGTGAAGTTGGCAGGAGGAGGACAACAGGGAGTATTGGTATTTAGTCCAGTGAAACATCTCCTAGTAATCTATTGTCTAGGCAACAGGTAGAATCCCACTTAGTTCTGAAGGCTAGAAATAACAGCCTGAGATCTGATTTCTGAGTTAGTAGATCTACTTTCATCTGACATTTGCAAATTGCAGAATCACAGAATCCTAGGGGTTGGAAGGGACCTCGAAAGATCATCTGGTTCAACCCCCCTGCCAGGCAGGGTCACCTAGAGCACATCACACAGGAACTTGTCCAGGCGGGTTTTGAATGTCTCCAGTGAAGGAGACTCCACAACCTCCCTGGGCAGCCTGTTCCAGTGCTCTGTCACTCTCACAGTAAAGAAGTTTTTTCTGATATTTACATGGAACCTCCTATGCTCCAGTTTGCACCCATTGCCCTTAGTCCTATCACTGGCCACCACTGAAAAAAGCCTGGCTCCATCATCCTGACACTCCCCCTACCGTATTTCTCTCATGATACCTGTTGGTTACATCTGCTGGAAAAGAAATTGAAAACTGACCATTTCCTCAGAAGCACTGCGTACTTTCCTCTACTGTGCTAAGTGAATGTGAGAAAATGCAAAAGGAAAAGGGAGAGAGAAGAGCACCCTGTGTTTGCTTAAGATCTCGGTGAGGTGTCAGTACATCCTGTACACTAGAATCATAGAATGGTTTGGGTTGGAACGGACCTTAAAGATCATCCAGTTCCAAAAACCCCTGCGTGGGCAAGGACACCTCCCAGTAGACCAGGTTGCTCAAAGCCCCATCCAACCTGGCCTTGAACACCTCCAGGGAGGGGACATCCACAGCCTCCCTGGGCAACCCAGTCCAGTGTCTCACCACCCTCATACTAAAGAATTTAATCCTAATATCTAATCTAAATCTACCCTCTTTCAGTTTAAAACCATTTCCCTTTGTCCTATCACTACATACCCTTGTAAAAAGTCCCTCCCCAGCTTTCTTGTAGGCCCTTAAATGAAACAGATTTGAGTCTGTCTGGCTTTTTAGGCAGAGGATATGGGTTGGTGTGAGGTGCATGATCCCACTCTAAATATTGGAGTGGTTATAACTGTGTTTGGCAGCACTAAATCTCCTGCTGCAAAGTGAACCTTTTCGCCAGACTCTTGCTGAAGTGCTGCTACTAGGAGAGAAGGAGACCTTGTAAATAATGTGTTTTCTGATTATTACATAGAGAAGCACATATCTCTCAAGTTGAATGTGAGATAGAGGGTTGCATTGCATACTGCGTTGTAGGTGTTAAGCCAGAATAAAGTTCCTGTTAAATTCTCAAAAGCAGAGTTGAGGGAGATTTCAGGAAGCTTTTTGGTAAGTGAAGATTCCAGCAATTTCAGTACTTCTGAACTTTTAACCTCTTTAAGAAGAGTATGCATTTATATAGGCTGTGAAGTAAGATGCATTTAATAAAAGAGCAACAAGATTGCTTCAAGAATTTAAAAAGAAATCTTGGTTGCACTCCAGGTGTGAAAATCCTGAAAGGTTAAGAAATGTTTCGTATTTGTTTGTGTAAGCTGACAAGAATGAAAGATTTCCATTAAGAGTAAATAGAACAAAAGTGGAGTTGGTTTGAAACAATATGTTAGTGCACGCAACGATTAAAACTATCAAAATATGAATGGTGGGCTTTTATGTTGAATTAAGCTTCCATTGTTCTTTTTGGTTGCAAGTGTGTAGTGTCAGAAGGCAAAAGTTTTGTTATCATTTTCACCTAGCTGTAGGGCAACCTGATTTTCTTTGTACAGAACTACCTTTCTTTTTTCTTTTTTTCTTTTTTTAAGAGCAAGTTTCAAAGTTGTTCATCTGCATTTATAGTGTTGTTTGAGGGGAAGTAGTGGAAAGGTTCTTTTTCCAGCTTTTATTTGATTGCAAGAAGTACTTTAAAAACATGAAGGACTTCTGGTTGACTTCTGAAGCGTGGAGAGGAAAGGTTTTACTGTTTATGTGCATAGGCTCTGAAGAAGAAACGGAGAAACTTTTTACTGTAAACAGCTCAATTTTTTAAAATACTTTTTTGTGTGTGTGTGTCTGTGTTTAGCTGCATGACTTGTAAAGTGGTCACATAATTTGAAAATAAAAAGGTCGGCTTTTGTTATAAAAGCTTGGGAATAGGAAAGCTAGAATGTTTGTCTCTTGTGAAATAGAACCTGTTGAAAAGCTTTTTTTTAGAAAAAAAAATTATTTTGTAGCAATTTCAGTTGCTACAATTTTTGCAAAATAAAATGTAAGCAACATAAATTGCATAAAAGGACTGTCAAGTAACTCTGTTTTTCATTTGACAGTACTTAACAACCGTCATTCCTTATGAGAAGAAAAATGGACCCCCATCTGTTGAAGATCTTCAAACGTTAACTAAAAGTGAGCATATGAAGTCATCCCCCTCATCCTTTCCTCTTTGTATTCCAACTGTGGTTGCTCAAAACCAATGGATCCATACTCTTACTCTTCCCCCTTCCCCCTATAGCATGTATATAAAGTTACATGATTTTTAACCATGCATTTTGGCCAGTTTTTACTTATTTTCTGAGCCTTCACAGTATCTTTGTTTTCTAGCTGTTCTCTGAAACCCTGAAGGCTAGAAAAGTGCATGTATCAGGAAACAAAATGTTCTCTCATTATTTCAACAGATGGGCCTTATGGAAAACACTGCACGTCATGTAATTTGTCAATACTGCCTTATAGTATCTGATAGACACCTTGTTTAAACTTGCTGTGCTTTATTGAGGTTATTGGAATGACTTCAAAAAGTGGAATGAAAGTCGAGACACACATGAGTAGTTGTATAATAACTGCACTTGATTTTAATAGCCTGCTTTTTCTCTTGAGGTTTTTTTGTTAATAAATTTCAACAATTATGAAGTGTAAACCAGACAGAGTTTTAACAGTCCTTTGAATTAGCCTTACTTCACATGTTTTTAGGCCAGATTCTCAAAATTATTTAAGTTCTTAGTCCTCTGTTGTTTTAATTCTAGTTTGCAAGAAAAAATAGGTTATATTTTTTTAAAAATTATTATTAAGATGGTTCAATACAGCAGAGCATCTCTGGTAGTCAGCATCATCTCCTTCATTTGAGGTTTATAGGAACAGTTTAAAAATAGATGGTAGAGTGCGTCAGTACATTTGATCAGAGCTTGGTGCAGGGCTTTGGATCTAACTACGTCTTAAGGTATTTTGCAGCAGCACAGGTCTGTGATTCCACAGGTGGCTGAGGGATGGTAAAAGGCTCATTGGTTGTTTCCCAGAAAGAGAAAAGTAGTATAGTACAGATCCTGGAGTACATGCAATGTTTAAGCAGGAATTAAATTCCTTTTACTTTTCTGCAGTAGGCACCCTTAACTGGTAATTCATGCCTATTCTGTGACAAATGGATTTTTCATTTTATTTTTTTATATTTTTTCATAGTTTTATCCTCTTACCACATTTAAATTTCACTTGAAAGTATTATCAAAAATTCAATATTAAGCAGAAAGAGGTTAAAGCCTCCTGAAAATGTTTTGTGATGTTTGATGGTTTATTAACAAGATGTCTTGTACAAATGCACTGTAAAGAGTATTAAACAGTATTGCCTTCTGTGGGCTGGTTGGGACTTGATTCCGTGACTCAGTTGCAGATTTCTGACTCACTCTCTCTGCTGTTGTTAAGGCAGGCAGTAAAGCAGGTGTTTGGGGTTGTTTGGTTGTTTTTTCTTTCAAAGCTGTGTATTATTCTGTAGTTATGAACACTGACGTGTTGCTTCAAGATAAAAATTGAGATTAAACACTTGTTCTTTTTCGAGTTCAGAGTCTCATATGAGGAATTTGGAGCTTACTGCTATTCAGTATAATTCTGTACTTTTGATTCTTTCATTTGAGTCTGGAGCACTTCATAAGGAGTTACTGTTTTTATTTATGGAGTAACAGACAAGCTTATATGTGTCAACTTGAGCTAGTCCAAATGTTTTTCCTTTTCCAGAAATATACAAGGAGGGACAATTTTGACTTAATATAAGTCACAAAAATGACATTTTGGCATTATTTGAAATTAATGGCAAATTCAATCATGTATTTAAGATTTTTTAAAGTTACAGTTGCTAACATTCACCATTTGAGGGGAAAAAGACCACCAACTTTTTCAGCAGATCATTCACAGCAGCTTTTCTCCAGAAAAGTGTCATTATTCTATGATTCTGGATGAAGATCACAGAAATAAATTAAGTAATGGAGCAGACATTTTTACCTGTGACTTCCAACGCTCCGTCAGTTCTTGGCACATTATAGTTTTCAATGTAGTGACTTTCTTTTGAGAGATTTTTTTTATAGTAAAGAGGTACTTTTTTGTTGCTATGACTGATGACATTTTACTGTAATAATTAACCATGTAAAATGGGTCTCTTGCATCCATCTACTGTGGAGTTCAATGAGAATTACACATGTGAAAGGTGGAGATGAGTCTCTCGTATCTTCTCATAATCTAGTTAAGACCCCTTATAAATCTTGTAGTAATATCCCTATGAGTAGTTGAAACAACGTCATCATACTTCTTTTGAGAGTGTTGCCTTTATGATTAAATATCTGAATTATTTTTTTCTTATTTTAGTCCTGCATGCCATGAAAGAAGATAGCGAGAAAGTGCCAAGCTTGTTAACAGACTATATTTTAAAGGGTGAGTAGATCTCTTAGCACTGATTCATTTTTTTTTTATTCTAAATTAACTTAATGTACATACAAGGTGTGTTTGAAAAGTGTAGTCCTAGAGCATTCATACATTTTGTTGCCCTTATATCAAACATGGCTCTCATTTATATCATCTTCTATTTTGTCCAAGGTTTCTGAGCGTATAGTTCATAAATAAAATGTGTTTATTTTGTTTATGGTATTATAATGTAGCAAAGTATGTGTTGTATATTCGAATAGCTGAAGGACATCAGCAGGAGCTGTGGCTTACAGTGTAAGCAGTGTGGCTTACAGAGTTCAATGGGTGAAGTTGAAAACTTATGTTGTACAGGTTTTTCAGAATCAGAATTCAGACTACCTATGGTAATAATGGATTTGCTAGATAAAGTGTTTATAGCTTCATTTTAAGTCTTACCTTCTGACCAGTAGTAAAAATTTATTTCCTTTACATTTACTTGTTATACCTTCTTCATATTTTATTTAAAAGATTTATGTACTAATAATTATTTTCCAGTCTTAATTGTATTTATTATTTTAATAGAATGTCAGACTTTGCAAATCACCTCTTGTATAGATTGACAGAGTTGTTCCAGGTTGTTTCCAGGTTGTTAAATTACTTTTTTTTTTCTTCTGCATTTTTGCCAAGGTCTTACTAATGCTTGTGTTCTTACTTAATTCTTGACATATAAAAGGTACCATCTTCTTCAGTGTTTAAAGCTTAGCAAATGTGTCAAGCCCCAAAGATATGAACAAACAGATGCACAAAAGTTTGATTGCTGCCTTTTATTTGCCACCCAAATTTATATTATATTTATATTCTGCTTCATGTTCATTTGCTGCAAAGTTTTTCCCTTCCTTTGGTATGTTGCTTTCCAAGTCTCACTATTTTTTCAAATAATTTTGCTTAACTCCCTCCATATAATTTTTAAAGTTTTTTGTATTTCTTGTGCAGACTTCTAATCACTCTCATCTCACAAAGATTTGAAAATACTTTCAGGTTGAAGTTGTGGATTAAATTTAGTGTGCTCAGAATTAAATTTAGTTGCCTCAGAAAATCTGCTGTTGGAAGTGGCTTGTTTCAGTTTCATGTAGGGTTGCAGAACTACCACATACAATAAGAATGCAGAGATCCTTTCAGTGATTCCTTTGATTGCTCCATTGTGTACTAACCCTTCCTGAAAATCTTTCTTACATTAGACAGATGTATTTGCTTATGAGCTGAGACCTATTTAGGCTCAAGATCAAGGGGTTTTTAATGGTAATGGCACTGAACCTCAGTTTTGAGAAGTAGAATCTTTGACCGAAGAGGATGAACTCTTGTCAGTAATTAAAGCTGTTTGGTTTTCATCATAATATATGTGGTAGAAACTGCTTGGAGTGAATAGTGCTCTTTACAGTGTCTGCTCTTTTTTTTAGATGTAGCTATCCAGAAAAGCTTTCAGATTACTAGCATACTGAGAAGAAGCTGGCTGCCTAGGGAAATGGAGAAATCTTTTGCATAGAAGGCTTATAGAAGCAGATTAGCTGAACATATGACAGACTGATCTAGGAAGCTTAATACTGAGGTTTCCTAATACTTCTGCCTCTGCTTACTCGTGACTTGAAAATTACCAGGGATGTTCTACCAGCTAGATGCAACAATTATGAAAACACCGCTCTTGCATTAAATGTTTTGGTTCAAACAAGTCTTCATATACAAGCACCGTTGTCTCTAAATTGTAAAACACGAGTGATTGGACTATGCCAAGTAATCCCTTCCTCGCATCGCTGATGCTGAAAGGAAAGGGTGATTTCCCCTCAGGTACCATGATTTAATTACTGAAGAGAACTAAGCCGTTCTTGATTTTCAGTGTGTCTGTTTGCATGACAGCAAGCAGTCGTACAAGCTGGTGAGCACAGAATTTTACTCTTCCTTTCACTGTAGCCTTAACCAAGCTTCATATTGCTATGTTTAGATTATGTTAAATATTTACAGCTCAGCTGACAGTGTTAGATCATAATGTAGGTCTGTCCTGTGAAACAGGCCAAGTCTTCCAGTCATTTCTGAAGTTGTAATCTTTTTCTTCTTTTTCTGCCTCTAAAACTTCTTACCTGAAGACTCAGTGAGGCTTAATGCATGGCAAAAAATACTCCCAGCCACCTAAAATTATTTTTTTAAGTATGTTGAAGAGAGATGAGATTATCCTAAACAATCACTTATAGCAACTTTCAGCTCAGCTTTTGTACCTGAAATTCCAACCTACTCCCTGAATGTAAAAATGAGAGGAGTGACCTCCATTTTAAAGAGTCTACTAATTTCACAGTAAAGATTGAAAATGTCTTGGCAAGGTAAAAATGATTATGAGGATTTAGGGGTTTGAAGTTGTTTTCCAGAAAAGACAGGAGGATAACAAATTCTAAACCAAATAATAAGCATTCATATTGTTATAGTGATAATTGTATTCATTTTACATCTGTTTACTCTATGATCCAGCTTTGTCTTACACTGAGTGGATTCCATTTATTTTTATTAAGGTTAAATCAAGAAATGACATTTTGAAATGTGTGAATTATATCACCAAAGATACTTAATTCAGTTAAATTCTTTTAACATCTTGGTCCTTTGAGGATAATTTTTTTCATTCGTTCAACAAAAAAGCAGGCAGTAAATTATATGTGACAGTAGGATGTGTTTGCTTTATGGGAAATCCAGTTAGTGTGGTATTTGTCAGCACAGATAAAACCTTCTTTCTAGATCTGTGTTCCATTTTACACAGCAAAGAGAAAAAAGTCCTTAATTTTTTTAAAGGACTGTCTTTTTATTCTATGGTATTTAAAAAATGAGAACATGCTAAATCTTATGTGGGTGTTATGGCTGTCCACAGAATTAGTAATAAACTTTCCCATGTATTGTTGCTTACTGTTGAAGTTTTTAGAATCAAGAACTGAAGAAAAAATATCAGGAAAAAGAAGTGATTATAACAGTTGCCATAGTATTTGTATAATGTAATGGGATAAATAAAAGAAGAATGCTGTGAATCTGAAAGGGTTAATGAAACCATAAGATTGAGCAGTTAAGTGTTGATTTAACAAGAAATCTTGCTAAATTCACTGATGTTCTTATTAAACAAAAAGGTGGTGAAATAAGTTTATCTTTTATTTTCATGGTGTTTTGTAGAAGTGTGACCATCTTGGGTATCTTTAGCTTAATGCCAAAAATAATTCTGGCATTTGTAAAAGACTAAATTTGGATAATGTAAGAAGACACACACAGAACTCCCTCAATGTATGTTGTCTAATGATTGATATCTTCATTTAATACTGATGGAGTAAATTTGTTTTGGCAAGGCATTTCAGCCTTGGGAGCACGAGACTAGAACTTGAAGGAGAGTTCCGCAACCAGATCTGCTATTGTTTCTGTAGTACCCTGGATCATTCTTGCACTTTTTTTTTTTATAACCAGCTAATGTTTCTGAAATGCTGGAAGCAGAAATCCTCAGACCATGGGATGTGCAAATGCAATATAATGAAGAAGTGAAAAAGGCCAATGCAACTCACTGCGTTTCATGTTAGGAAAAAAGAAAACACTATCTGCATTTCTGGTTAGGATCATTCATTTTGGGATTATTTCGGGTCCTGGCTTCTTTAAAGAATCTTCTTTTCCCAGTGTCTACTGCCCCTTTGTGTCCCCCAAAATGTTAAAAATACCATTGTTTTGTCCTCATGCTTAAGTCCCTCTTTCCAGTGATCAGTTAGTTATCCCCTGGATCTCTTCCATAGGAGCACCTCCTCAGAGGTAAGTATCCCACAGCCAGACTATGTACATATTCCATGTAGTCTTGTACAATACAGTAACTTAGCTTCTCTTGTTCGTGTTACTCCTGATGCAGCCTAAATTATTTTCAAGGGGATTTTTTTCCTTTTGTAGGGTTTTGTTTCTTTTTATTTTTCAGTGAACATTTCCATCCTGAAGTTACTAATAATGAAAGTGACTTAGCGATTTGCTTTGCAAGTACATTGTAGTTCTTCTCCCACCAGTGTATGATTTTATTCTAGTTTATAGATTTAGAGTGAAAATAGATGGTAACATGAAATTGATAAGCATTTGCAATAGTGCTTGCACTTTTCTGAAGGTATTTTAAATGTATTAATATTGTTACTATATTTTATCACTAGGGATAATGGTTGCTGGTCTCTTTTCCCAAGTAACAAGTAATGGGATGAGAGGAAACTGCCTCAAGTTGAGCCAGGGAAGGTTTAAACTGGATATTAGGAAAAATTGCTTCACTGAAAGGGTTATCAAGCACTGGAACAGGCTACCCAGGGAAGTAGTAGAACCACCATCCCTGAAGATACTTAAAAGACATGTAGATGAGGTGCTCAGGGACATGCTTTAGCAGTGGACTTGGCAGTGCTGGGTTAACGGTCGGACTTGATAATCTTAAAGGTCTTTTTCAAGCTAAAGGATTCAATGATTCTATGAAGCAGAAACTGAGATTTGGAGGCGGGTGAGAATGCATTTGCTGACAGTGAGAGAAATATCAAGCCAACACTATGAAATGCTTGATGTTAGAAATCACACTTTTGGTCTGAAGCTGCCAGCTTAGATGTTGTTTGTGCTCAACTTTCTACTGATCTTTTTAATGGTTTAACAAATACAACATGCTTTGAAAACTTTGTGTTTGTTTCCTTTGAAAGACCTAAACAAACAAGCTGCAAAGTTTCTTGTACACAAGTTAAGCTGTAGAGCAGGGAGCACAGATGGAAATATTTTTGATGTATCTTGTGGTTGCATTGGTTTTAGGTGTCGCAACAAGGATAGGTACTATATCCTTAGATAAAAGCATGTTTGTATTAACCATATCCATTGAATGTAGTTATTTTTACTGAAGCTTTCAGTCTTTCTTCCTGCAAGTGCAATATAATGACTTTCTCTATTATGATTTATTTGCGAAGTACAATAATGCAACAAGTAGTAGCATATGTAATCCATAAGATGTGCAAGTTTAGGATGATTTCTGAAGAAAATACCTCTGTGCCGTCATGTTATCTCTCTCTTCAGCCTCACAAATAATAATTGCCAATTTCAACCCTGCAAGACAGAAGAAATGGTTGCAGGAACAACTGTGTTTCACAGAAGCTGTAGGGAACTGCATCTAGGCAGGAGAAGAACTGAAACCACTGGTTTTACTGAGTTGAATGCTATTGGCTTTTAACAGCCAACATCCAGTTGACCAGCTAGCTTTTATGCATTCATGTACCAGTAAATGCAGTAGCTCCTATCAGTTTGGGGGCATGAGGAACAATATAGAGAGGACGTGCTGGGATGGTGTTGATAGGATATTTAAAATAGAAGCTGAGGAAGGCATGGTGAGAAGGGAAATTACCTAGTTGTGTTGTTAAGAGCGAAGGATGAGTATCTGAGGAAATCTACTAGAACCATGGGTTCCTTAATTTAGCTACTTATGGAACAAATAAATGAGATCTGTGAAATGTTAGCTTGTAGATACATGCAGAACCAAAATATTACTGGTATCACATCTAGATATGTTTTTATGTCAAATTTTTACAAATTTGAAGGCAACTTCATGTACAGGGATAATTTTTTGATATAACTTACTATCAGTATGATACACAAATCATTCTCTGTACCCCTGCAAGATTAATGTTTTTTTTTTCCCTAAAAAAGTTAACAATTGTGACATTCTTAGAACTATTATATATAACAATATGTAAGTATGTATTTGTAGCTGAAATAAATGCCTTGGAGATTAGGTGTGTCTTTACAGTAACTGTTCTAAGATGTATTTATTGCTAAGCTTTGTATAATTTTTATTCTTTTCGAATTATCCTTAAGCAGTAATTGTGACATAAAAATACAGTGCTAAAAATAATATACATTACTGCTGAGTAAAATGCATTAAATATGTCTAGTATTGTTTTATTTTAGGGGTTTTTTTCTGAATCTAGATGTCACAAAAGCAGAAAAATTTTCCGTCTTTTAGCTTGCTACATTCATACCTGATCTTTCAAGCTTCTAGTAAAGGCTTAAAAAAACAAAGTTTTTTGTTTTACTAAAGCAAGAATTTACATATTGTTCTATTTTTAAATTATGCAAGTATTTCAGATAACAAGAACATTTATTTTCTTGCCTTTTAAGTTTTTGTTTAATTGTTACACCTGACGTCTTTATTTGCTTTTGTGTTGTGCTAGCACTGGTTTGAAAGCTGGATTGCTCTGAGGTTTGTGTCTCCCATGTGAAACAGGAATGAGAAACACGTGAAGGACATCTCTTATCTTCCCACTGTGTGATACAAGTACACGCAACAGAATTAGAAAGTAGAGTTAGAATCTCATAGAATCTCAAATAATGCGTATTTTTAAAATACAACTGCATGCAACACCTTTTATGTAATGTTCTGTTTTCTAATAGAAACCTCAAAAAGCACTCCTTAAGACATGACCTTTAGTTAACTCATTTCTGGGTAATATTAGTTAAAGGTAGTGGGTTGTGTCACTTAACTATCTTTTGAGAAGAGGATGATAATTGCCAGTTTCAGCTGATTTCTAGATTTTTACCATGTTATTGATAGGGTAGAATTCGACATTTAAGTATTTTAGTATACACAATACATTTTTATACAGATTGACTTCATTGTTGTTTATCAAGATGTATTTGTGGTTCTTTTGCAGTTCTGTGTCCTACATGAAGAGGGCTGCCTTTCAGAATTAACAATGCTCCTTCTTGTGATGAGAAGCTTTCCGTGGATGTAACTCAGTATTTTTTCATTTGGCACTGTACCTAAACCATTATGCATTTATTTCCCTTGTATGTGCTTGGGTTTCTGATCCTACAGTAAGTCTTCGGGGCATGACAACTCATCCCTTTTAACTTAATAGTGCAATGAATTGGAGCGGGGAACAAACATTGTACAGTTTTATTCACATTGTTATGGCTTTTTAAAGTCTATTTTTACATTGTATAGCATGTAGTAAATCCTCCTGCACATTTTGTTGTTGGAAGGAGAAGTAAACTTTGAATAGTGTAAATAAAATAAGCCTAGTTTTAAGGAATCCATATTTAATGGCACCTTTAGTTCCTATAGCAAAGGTCCAGAAAGGATCATAGTTGGGCTTGAACTAAAAGATTCAGATGAGTTCTGCAGGAAGCACTCCAGAACAATGTTGGTGGAAGTCAGCATTAAACAGAAGCTTTTCTTGAACCATACAACAGTATTGTTAATACAGTGAACAAACCCAGATTCTTTGATGGTTTGGCATAAGTAGTTGATTGGTGTGTTGCCTGTTCTTGTTAACACAAACATCTGAATAATGTAGTGTTTCATGTTAGGTTTTTATTTTTAATTATTAATGTTCACAAGGCTTATATATACTCACATATTGCTGCTATAATTTTACTGTTTTTAATAAGTGTTTGATCTTAATGAAAATGCTTCAATATATAAACATTTTTAAAGGCTGTATCTTTTTAAAAATACATGTACAGTTTGAAAAACTTGCACCTGGGTTCCCATTTAGTATTATACTGAGACATTGGTCATTGTGTATCTCTAAATTTTACTACAAATCTCTCTTGTAAATTGTATGCACTGTCACTTCTGTGATGATGTAACTGCATTCAAACAGATGAGAATGTATTTTACAAATCCTGTAAAAGAAGCATACCCCATAATCTCAACATGAAATACTTGTCACAAATAGTTTTGCCAGTCTGAAAGATTAGATTGAAATATAAGGAGTACTAATTAAATTAAAGGAACTTTTCTAGGTTGAATTCCTATTGATTCTACACCCAGATTTGTATACTCTCTGTGAAAGGCACTGTGATATAAGGTTCTAAAAAGATAAGCATTTATTTTCTTCGAAAGTGTTTTTTCCATCTTTAAAGTCTTTGGTCTTCTTGTTATTTGAGGAGAAATTTGCTCCCAAATACCTTGTGTCACTGTCATGGTTTGACTCAGGATCGGCAATTAAACCAGCGACAATAATGCTCTTGATCCGCTCTCCCTCCCACCCAGGTAGGGAAGGGGAGAGAGAATAAAGGAGACTTCCTAGATTGAAAACTAAACTAGACAGCTTTAATTAAATACTAATGATAAAAGAAAATATGTAAAATTATATACAAGTATGTTCAGGAATGTGCAAAACCCTATTGCCTCACCCCACCCCCAGCAACTCCTACGGCACTCTCCTGAGCTGTGAGCAGTTCCAAAATGTCCAGGACCCCTCTGCTTGGGATATCAGCAGGTGAGATAGGAACTGAGGGTAGAGTTATGAGGGTCAGGAATGCATGGGCCTAGGGATCATCCAGTGATCACTCCGGTGATGGAGTCCTCCCTGGATGCTGGCCATGAACAGAGGAGAAGGGAAAAAGAAACAGAAAGGGGCTTGACTTCCATGATCCCTGATCTTACACTGAGCTTACGTAGGTCTATGGAATGGAATACTTTGGTCAATTTTGCTGTCCATCTAGTCCACTCCTCCCTGCAGGAGGGTTGCAGATAATGACTCCTCTGCTCCTGTAGCATCTGAGGCCACAGATTCAACAAGTAGAGCAAAGTGTCCTTGGCATCTCAGCACTAACATAAACATTCCAGCGTTATCAGCTCACTAGCTGGAAAATTTGCTGCTAGTTAAAAAAGAGAGCTCACTAAAGAAAAAAATAAAATCAGTACAAAGAAAATTGGCTTCAACCTGGCTCAAACCAGGACAGTCACTTAATACTCATTTTGTCATTGTCACCAAATACTCATTTTCGTCAGAAATTCAGTTTGAAAGTAGTTCTCAGAATGCTTTCTCTTTTTTTCTGAAGCCTCAGTATTTTTGTCCCTTGTGCCTTTTTCAGTCAACAAAGTTCTCAGCTTGCATTTATTTCCTGTTCACTCTCCACTCGACCACCAATGGTTCTTTTCCAGCCTGCTCAGGAATAAATGTGTCACATGTGAGGAATTTTTTGTTGTTGTTGCTTTATTCTGCTTCATTTGTGGTTTCTGTAAGAGGAAAGCTGCCATTTATTTCCCTAGCTGATGTGTTATGGACTCATTATGGTGTGCTTTTTCTATAGAAATGCTTTATGTTGACTGTTCATGCCTGGAAATTGGCAAAGGGGATGACCCTGCGTTGCTTCATTTTTTTAAAAGGATGTACATGTTGTGAAACACTCCGCATCTCCACATGAGATCTATGCACAGATGTTTCAATCTGCTTTTGAGGCTTGAGGTGACAAGATTATACAAAAACGATGAAAAAAAAGTTTGTGGTGTTAGTTGTAGTGAATCTTGGATGACTTGAAGTCACAAAATACTAAAAGTAATAAAACTCGAAAAGCCTAACACTAAAGACCAGAAACCGCTTCAGCAAGGCCAGCATCTGTGTATTGGACTAAACAATGTTTTATTATGAATAGTACCTATTTACATTGTATGTAGAATCCTGACATTAAACAACAGCTGCCAAAGGTAGCAAATATATATATATATGCACACCTATGTATGTACATAAATAGATCCCAAAACACAGAAATAAAAAGAACCACACAAATCTGCTTTTCTGCTGACTTCTATGTATTTCATACTCTCTATTACATGTCCTTTTTCCAGATGCATTATTGAATCTTGCATTTTTTCAGGGAGATGGATTTCATTATTCTTTTTTCAATTTGGCATGTGATAGCTGTAAATGGCCACCCAAGAGCAGTTCCTGACAACCTAGAAGAGATTTGGTAAAAATACATTTTTATCAGAATCCATTCCATTTTTAATGTGATGAGTCTTGGAAGCAAAGTCTTTTTAAAATAATTGATTTTTAGGTTACTTAAAGTTAGGTTATTTGTATCGCTTGTTTTAATAGCTTTTTTTTGTTGTGGTGTTGTTTTCCTTTTTTTTTTTTTTATCCAACTCTTTTTCTGGGTTTCAGCTATTTTGTTTGATATAAGCTTATTCCTTTGCTGGGTAGAGTAAAATTTGGGGTTGGGGATTGTCTGGTCGTTTTGTAGTCAAGAATCCTAGAATGATGTTTTCTTGGTTAAGGAAAGAAACTTGAAAACAATGTAATTTCCCTTCTGGTGAAAGATAATGATTTAGCTGGACTTCTAGCTGGTGTAGGTAATTGGTGATAAAGAACATCTGCTGTTGACTGTGTCAGATAATTGTAGCCTGTAACTTGGAGTGCTGGTTTTATTGCAGCAGTTCACATCATTATTGCTTCCAGACTGGATTGCCTTGGTATCCTTTCTTCGTGTATGTCACAGGGAAGCTGTAGCTAGCCCAGAAATTGCACTCCCTGTGAGTGGCAATAGTGTCAATAATCAAGTGTGTATCTCTGCACAGCATCGTTTACAGCAGCTGCCTTCTCATTTCCAAGGGGGCAATTTAAGATACAGGTTTCAACTCCAGAAGTTGTAGATGGTGCAGGCCCTGTGCAGTAGGAAGCCTGCTTCTCCAGCTGTGGCAGCAGTGGGCAGTAGAGATCAGCAGCTTGCTACATCTAAAACAGCATCTACCCAATTCAGTAGTGAAGGGCCTAGGAGCAAAGCTTTCCAATGAAGCATTCTTAGCTTGGATGCAACCAAGCCTGAATCTGTTGACTTGTCTCAGCATTCTGCAAAGTGTACCTTGCTTTTGGGAGGTGGGGCTGTATTGTAACAGTAACAGAATCCATGTGGGTTTGGAACTATTTTCTGATTCAGCTATCAGTCCTAATTTTTAAACTTCTCATGAACCTTCAAGTTATCCCTGGATATAAAGTCACTCCAGAAACCATAAAAACTCTTGTCATCCAGAAATAATTAAATCTCAGAACAAAATGGATCTTGAATCATGTCAAGTGAATTTAGTGTTCTGCTTCTTTTAAGCCTAAAAAGAAACTCTGATTGTCATACAGGAAATCTCTTTGTCTAACGCTAAGATAATAAATTTCTTTTCAACGTGTCTCCAATTTTGCAGGTAGCAGTGAGTGCTAGGAGAGTTTTTTAGGACACATCTAATGATGGAGAAGTGCTAGATACCTTCCTTGCAGAGAGTTTCTTATCACTGAAAAATTAGAAGGAACGCTTTCAATTTTTAAGTGCTTTGTCCAAGCTGGTGAAAAGGAGTATTTTGTTCCCTTGCTCACATTCTTTTGATCACAACCTCACTCAGGACTTCTTGCCTTTTTGTTTATATGTATTGATCAAGGATCAATCTCTGGATTAGCTGAACCGTGTCCAGTCCTAACAATAACTGTCAGAAGAAATTGTATGAACAGGGAGAACTAGTTACTGAATTTTGTTGCTGTGTTTTGTTTTTCTCTCCTTTATAATCTGCAAAAGTTGGATATAAACCTGTCTTTGTACTGAATGCTAATTTAAACAGAGCTCATAATTTTGTTGTTCATTTTCCAACCAATATTTGTGTTTGGGTTTCATGTTAACTTCATGTAATAAATACTAATTTTAATTTTCTGTAGCTTTGCATGTAAATTCATGAACTCAAGTACATGTTTTTTGGAAACAATGTGTTCTAACTTAGGCTGAATGAAATGTGCTGAAAAACTCAGCAAAGAAGGTAAAGTGAGTTTTCTTGATAAGGAAAATGTTTTGAGAGTGCCCCAGTTTTTTCAAAGCTATGGAAGGAAGGTCTGATCCTACATCTTTTCTGTTGATGTGCAGTCCTGCACAGTTCTATGGCTTGATGAGATTCAGAGAGCTGACCAATTCAAAGAAAACAATCCAGACTTTCCCACTGACTGGATTTTTGGCCTTCAGGTATATTTCATTGCCCAGCTCAAGCAGGCTGATGTACAGGAAGACTTTTAAGTGGAATGGCGGCATTGCTCTTAAAATGTCAGTTCATTTTTATCTGTTGACAAATCATTGGATGCTCCCAGGAATGTTTTTCCTTCTGCTCACAGGGAAACTAATTGTGCAAAGTAAGCCACATACGTGTCATGCTGCGTATTTTGGACTCTGGGTTGGAAGATTCCCAAATTAACTTGGAAGTCCCTCAAAACAGCTTGCAGTTTGCATAATGAACAAACATCTCCACTGTATTACCTGCATTTACCTCTTCCCAACTTGAGAGATAGAAATTGTTCTTGAGATAAATCTGAAAAAGTCAAATGCAGAACCTCTCACTTTCAGTTCTGGAAGTTGATGTTGTCTGCTAGTGGTAGCATGGGAATAGTTAAGTAGAGAACTGCTTCTTTCTACATGCATCTGTCATTGATGCATGGAGGGAACGGTCATATCAGCCTGATATAAACCTCATTGTCTCCAGAGCCACTGAGCTTTTGCCTAAAATTGAGTAATTGCTTCCTCTAAATGCATATCTGAGATTGTAAAAGATTGAGCCTTAGAATGCACTCGGTGCAGTGAGCTATGGACATTGCGGCCATCGAGGCACAGTGTCTCTGCACTGCAGTTACCTGTTACATCCAACAGCATGAGAGCAAGCTGTGCTATATAAGCACTTTGTACTGAAGGAGAGACTTGGAGAACCACTGCAGTGGTGAGAGCTTCAGTAGGACAGGGCCTTTGACATCCTTGAGATTTCTCCATGAAGGATGTACAGGGGTGTCTTTTTTTTCCTGTTTCTGGAGACATTGCTTTTCCAGTGCCTCATGAACTTTTGTGCTGCTCTGAACTGACTTTAAATCTTTAACTTTGCTGGCTTAGAATAGTAAGTGTTGAAATTCTGGGTTGAAAATCAAGTAAAACCCTGTAGTCTCCAGGATAACTTGAAAAGCCTTGTATCTTATCCTGTCTGTTTGGGTTAGCAAACTATTAACAATCATTCTTTGCCATGTACCCTTCAACATAAAAACTACTCACTGATAGTGACATTTTCTTTTGAAGTATTGATCAACAGCTTTGTTGGCTGCCTACAGACAATTCTGCACTGACTCCCAGGAAAAAGTTTACCTGTGAAGCCAGAATTTTTTTCAAAGAAAAGCTCATTAGTGTTATCCCTAAACAATTCAAAAGCACATTTCAGTCCTTACAGCAGTACCAGGAACATGAGATGAGAATATACCATGCAGACCATACCTTTAACATTGTCTTGTAGAAACTTTATTCCCTGGAACTGAGCAACAGTCCCCTTCTTACAGCTGAAAGCAGTAACAGAGTTGAGACATCACAAGATGTCAGAAGGTCAGGAGACAGCTATGTTCTTTGCTGCTATGGAGGAGCTCAGGAGCAGCTGGAGATCAGCTGCAGGTGGATGGATCTCAGAAGGTAAGAGCAGATACTCAGTGTCAGTGTTACTGACATCAGTGACTTACTGACTCAAGATGAAAAGACCAGGACCAACTGGAAGTTCTGTTGCATCCCTCTGGCCTGTATTTCCTGGACAGGGCCGAGTCCCACAGTGGTCAACTTTCCCTGCCTCTGCCTATGTTCCTTTTCAGGTGGCCTTTCCTGCCCCTTCCCTTCCTATGCCTGCTCCTCCCCCTTTATCTGAGGCTACCTTTGTGGTAATCCTTGCCCCATGCTTCCGTAAAAGGAACATGATGGGCCCGCTCTCTTCCCCCTTCTACTCCAAACCAATGTTTTTTCTTTTCCCCCTCTCCAAGTCTGATGGCTTTTCATTTGTGTTACCAGCTGTAAGCTCCTTTTTCGTTTTAAGTACCCCATGAAACATAAGTAGTTAAGACTTGTAGAAGAGCAGAAATTCCTGAGGAACCTGGGTGTTGGGCAAATTGTGTCTGAGTAAGTATAGAAACATCTCAGAGACTGAGCAAGTATATGTTGGGTGGTTGCTGACAACACTGAGGACAAACAGGGAGTTGCAGGGTGGGCTGGCTGTGGTGGACTGCTAGCACAGAGACTGGGCAGAAGCACAGTCTGGCTGCTGCAAGCTGAAGAAGAAAAGGGAAGGGGCTGTTGAGAAGGGTAGGTCTGCATGGAAGAGAGGAGGTTGTTTGTCAGAGCATGACTCTGAGAGTATGAGAGAGTGTGCCAGGAGACTGAAACTTCCATTTTGTCTGTGTTAGTGAAAGTTGATATGTTTGTGGAGGCTGGTATGGTCTAGTTCTCACTGAGTTTAGAGGGACTCTGAGGTTTTCCTGCCTGCTGTCATCATGTGCTAAGGGGAAAACAAACCTGGGCTGCATGTCCATCTATGGGGCACGGTCCTGCTGTCGTCTAGAATGCCTTATCATGTTTGCACAAACTGCAGAGTTCAGAGATGGTGCATGTCATACCAACCTTCCCAGTGTCTATCTGTCCTTTAGGTTTAACAATCTGGTTGAATTCCTGTTCCACTGAGGTCTTGAGCAGGACAGGCAAAGTTAGCAGGAGATACTCTGCTGTGAATTGGAACTTGGACCCCCACAGAACCTGGTATCTGCAGGGTGGAATAGACTGCCCTCGCTCTCTGAAATTGGAGATTTCACACTCTGGTATCAAAGGCAGGACTGGTACAGGTAACCTTGGTTCTTGTGAATTGTTCCTGGTGGTATCTAAGGGCTTGCATTATGGGTGGGAGCCAGTCTAGTTGCAGGACATATGGGAGTCCTGCAAAGGTTGCTAAATAGTGTTGTGAATCCTTCAGTGTGTTGCTTCATAGCTTCTTCAACAAGTGGATGCAATTTTGCCTGTAGAGTGTGTCATGCTAGAGGAGACTGTGACTGACCAGGTGTGAAGTATCCTGGGGTCCACTCTGTTCCAGAGCTCATTCCAAGGACATAGCACAGCCTGCTGTAGGACACAGCAACCTTGCATAGGATACCAGCTAGTTTTCAGTCCCAGTGAAGTCTTTGGCTTGCTAACAAGAATATAGTTCTAAAAATCTGGGTCTCAGTTATGGCCATGTTTGTTGGAGCCTGTGGAGTCTCAGGCTTCTTGAACACTCTCTTCTTCTCCCAGTTCCAGTCAGGTTTGGTGTCTCAGTCCCACATCATGTTAATCTTGACCAAGGATGAGGTTTAAGTTCTGTGTCTTGACAGTTCTGGTCTTTTCTGCAAACTGTAACTTCTCCAGGACTGTATGATCTTTGTACTGTTTCAGGGGTTCAAGTTTTGTTCAGGCTGGGATTTCTTAAGTCCTCAGTTTGTCTGTTTCTGAAGTCTCCAGCTCATCTAGATGCTGACAGTCTGCAAGTTCTCATGTGTTCTCAGATGCCTGGGTGTCACAGCCAAGTTATGGTAAACTGTATTTCTCCTCCAAAAGACTAAAACTGGGGACAAGATGTGAGAAATAGAGTCTAGAAAAGTAACGGTGCATTGTTCATCCACTAATTTATTTTTATTCACCCCACCCTCCTTTTAGATTCAGTGTTAGGAGCAGTGTGATTTTGTTGTGTTTGGATGCAGTGTTAGCAGAGGTATCACGTTAGATGATCTGATGGCTTTTCCAATTGCAGACACAAGCAGAGTTACCAACAGAAACGGGAGGATCCTTGTATTTATGTGCATTCTGGAACTGGCAGTCTGATACCATTAGGGTTAGAGCCGGGTTAGGATTCCTTTAAATGAATTTTTTCTCCCTGACAGTCTGGAATACATGTGCCTGCCGCAGGATGGCAGCAATCAGTCACCTTTGAAGAATCCTCTTTGAGTTGAGTATTGCATTTCAAGATTAAGTCCAAAGATAAACTATTCACACTAGATCAGTCTGTGAAGATCATATGGCAAACCCAGGAAAGCCTTTGTGTATTCTTATTCATTATTAATGAAAAACAAGTTTTAAAAATTTTATTACAATATAATAATTTACTTAGCTTCAAAAGCTGGCTTAGGGGATGAGCTCTGAAAACCTAATCATACAGTGGTTTGTATGGGACTTCATTCTTTGGGAAAAGTATGTAATTTCTTTTTCATGCTCCCCAGTGATACTTACTTAATTCTTACCGAAATCTGAGAGGTTTCCACCTTTAGGCCTGGGTTTCCAGTGTCCAAGATCATCTAAATTATCCATCCCTGCTGTAGTGCAATGCCCAGCTGTGATATACCTTCAGTTTCCCTGGATTTCAGTGCATGTTTGAAGGCATCCAATGCCTGGATCCAGTTGTTATAATTTTGATGTTTATGTGCATTTACTTATAACTAGCTTTCTGTCATGTCATCTGAAACAATACTCTAGATTAATTCTTACATCCAGGGTTCTTTTAAGTCACTTGTAGTGGTGCCTGGTTGGTTCTGTGATCAATGTCACCAGCTGTGATCAGTGACCAGCACTGACTTGTAAAAGCACTGTATTCAGTAGGACTGTGTAAAAGCTGGAGGGGATGTATAGCCTTTACTATGTGAAGGATTTGGTGAAATTAAATTGTTCTTTGAAAGCCCTACTTTGTGAAAGCTGGGCCTTTTTGTTGGAAAAATACAGTTTTAAAAATTGAAAAATGTAGGAGTAAAACAGCATTTCTAGTCAGTGAGCTCTCTGCCCTGGCAGACTGTGTGTCCTGCTGCCTCCAGCCAGGGATCTGCATCTTCATCTCCAACGCTTCAGGTGCGTGCCCCAGCGCTAGAGTACAGGGCCAGTCTCTCTTCCCCCAAAACTAATGAGCTTTACAAACGTGAGTCATACTAATTAGGACAGTGCTGCTGAAAAGGTGTTTTGGCTGCTCACAGAACCAGTGGGAGAAACAGCCAGAGCTTCAGCCCCTCTTCTTACCAGCTTGGGTTTCTGTGCTGTGGGTTAACTCAGTCTTTTCTCTCTTTTGGTCAAAGTGTAGTGTTTGGTTGAAGTGATGTGTTTGTAAGTCTCCCTTTTTGCCTTTTTTTCTTTTCCTCCTTTATCTTGGAATATTTGGCAGGTGCCCCAGGTGCAGCCCCTGCACATGGGGTCAGAAGGGCAGGATGTGACAGTGGGGCACAGCACGGTGGCACACCTGAGGTGAGTGAGCCACAGTTGGGAACTGCAAAACAGCAGGAAACATGTCCTTTGTGGGGAGGGGGGTAGCTGACACCTAAGGAGAACTGCAGAACAGAAACTCTCCCAACAGGGCATAAAAGCAGGGGTGAAGCAGTCAGTGTGGTGGCTGATGTGAATGAAAGGGGATGTGAGGGAAGGCAAGTGGCAGAGGGGAAACCCTGGACTTCAGGAGAACAGACTTGGGCTCCTTTAGGCAGCTTGTAGATGGGGTCCTCAGCTTCACAGTGACAGAGGTAGTAAAGTAGAAGAGTAACATGAAGGCAAATCTCTGCCTCACATTGAGAAAAACATAAAAATAAAAAAAGGGTGCTATAAATTTCAAGTGTCTTGCTAAAATAATAAACTCATATGACTCAGTATTGGAGAGCCTAGTACCAGACAAGACATCAAAGCTGTTAATAGCACTCTGGCAGGTAGACTTTCCTGGCTGCCTCTGCTAGCCCACAAAGCAATGTATTAATTGCTGTTCTGGAGCAGTCCACCAAAAATACGCTTGTTTTTGTCCATTATTTTCCCTGCAGAGATTATGGAAAGTGTCTTGAGTGTCCTTGACCAGCTGTTTGACATCATGTCCCTT
The DNA here is from genome assembly GCA_020745705.1 of Hemiprocne comata. Taxonomy (NCBI): domain Eukaryota; kingdom Metazoa; phylum Chordata; class Aves; order Apodiformes; family Apodidae; genus Hemiprocne; species Hemiprocne comata. The sequence goes on from CM036588.1 coordinate 40,760,894, forward strand.
TAGAGCCTGAGAAGTCATTTTCAGTGTTTGAAGGAAAATACCCTGAGAGAAGAGGCACTTCTGCTGCTCTTTACTGCAGATTGTTTTTTTTTCCTGTGGAGTGGGAGACAGCTTCCTTCCTAGTGTTGGCTGCATGTGACAGGGGTTGGCTGGGGCACAACCAAGTCTAAGGTGAGAGCGAGCGTACTCTGTGGTAACTGGTGTGGTGGTGCTTGGCATCAGAAAACAAAACTGCATGTGGACAGCCCTGACTGGGGGAGAATAAGACACAGCCCAGATCTACCATAATTGAAGGTGTCAGACCAGAGGTAGGATCAAGGACCTATTTATCAAAGCATAATTCCTTGCTTATCCTTGTGATTTTAGCAAGTGTATGTAAGAAGAGTGAACAATGAGCTGTTGGCAGGATCTGTATGTTCTCATATGGGACACAGATTTAGGTTATAGATTTACAGACTTAGGAGGATAAATCTGAATTAAATGTTTATCTAGAACTCTCTTCCTGACTCTCTTCCTGTCATTCCCACAGTGCCTGTGCAGACTCCTGAGCAGCATAATGCATCACAGGGACAGCATTGAGAAAACCTCTGAAAGATGCCTTCCCTCTGCTGTTCATGCGGGTCAGAAGATTTTCATTCTTGTCTAAGAGCTGGTTATGGTCTTTGTATTCATCCATTATCAGTCTCCTGCTGGCAGCAGCTTTTCTTCCCAGAAATCCCAAACAGGGTGAAAAATCTAGCATTTCTGCAGAGATCCATGCTGTGAATGACTTGGCTAGCTGTTTTGCTGCAGGGAGAAGGAACCTCTCAGAACAGAGGCACAACCTTCTGTCTATGACCAATTGCTATCGCTTTTGTGAGTCTGTCACTTGCGGTAACCAGGATGTCTTGCGGTGTGGCTTTGTCTTGCCCTAAGCAGAAGTGAACATTGCTTTATCAACAGCGTTTTCAAATCAAGAATTCTGCTATAAGGAAAAGCATTTGGCCAACTCTTTTAAAGATTCCCTGTGTTGGTATATTTACTTTTAATAATTAAACCAACTAAAACCCACAAGATGCTTGTGTATAGCTATCGTGTGATAGCGTGAAATTATAGGCAAAGTTTAATGTTTTCTTTATGGAGAGAAAGTAAATTTGAAGGTGAAATAAATTCTTCAGTCCTATCCTACAGACTGCTGGTGTTTTTCCATCTCCTGTGGCTGTGAGTATCACCCTGGCTCCCCAAATACGGAGCTGTATAGATGTATAAAGACACAGTTTTTGTAATCGTTTTTATCTCTAAAATACTGTTCTGACTCATTCTAATACTGTCTTGACTCGTGGTTGATTATAGACTCATAGAATTATAGAACGGTTTGGGTTGGAAGCAACCTTAAAGATCATCTAGTTCCAACCCCCCTGCATGGGCAGGGACATCTCCCACTAGACTAGGTTGCTCCAAACCCCATCCAATCTGGCCTTGAACACCTTCAGGGGTGGAACATCCACAAATTCCCTGGGCAACATGTTCTAGTGTCTCACCACTCTCATAGTAAAGAATTTCTTCCTAATATCTAGCCTAAATCTACCCTCTTTCATCTTAAACCCATTACCCCTTGTCCTCTCACTACAAGCCCTCATGACAAGTCCCTCCCCAGCTTTCCTGTAGGCCCCTTCAGATACTGGAAGGCTGCTAGAAGGTCTCCCTGGAACCTCCTCTCCTCCAGCTGAACAACCCCAACTCTCTCAGCCTGTTTTCATAGCAGAGGTGCTCCAGCCCTTTGATCATCTTTGTGGCCTGCCTCTGGATTTGCTCCAACAGGTCCATGTCCTTATGTTGCTTAAATTAATTCCTTGCTTAAAGATGACTTTGAGATACCTAATGCATGCCCCAAGTGTTCTTTCTGGGGAGTATAGCAGTGGGGCACAGCTGGCTGTCTATGTTTTTCAACTTCTAAATAGAAGACATAATTAATTTCATGTACGAACACGTCTTGTGAGTGGTGCGTGCAGATGTGTTTTGAAGGGGTATGGTGACAGAAGAACATCTGTGAAAAGCTGTGGAAAGATGGGGAGGGCTACATGCCTTTTATTCAAGGAATAAAAGATTTCAATTAATGTTTGGAAGAAGAATAGTAGTAGTACTGCCACAGCATGGATAGTTCTACTGGCTCCTCTTTCCAGCCAGGCCATTAAAGGACCAGTTTTTGTAGGCTCTCATAAAAAACTGTCAGCAGCCCTGAGCTTTAAAGTTCTTCTCAAGTGATAGAATATGATTGCAAACATTATGAGGAAGTAAATACATTTCATCTCTGACCCAATATCAGAAAAGATCCCTAAAACTCACCACAGGTGCAAACAAGGCTCAGATCACTCAGATGATGTATGACCAAGCACTGAGCTTGGCAGGGATCTGTTGTGTTTGCCTGGGCAAATAAAATATCCTTTGTGGACAGCCTTGGCACCCTAATGGTGAAAAATGCTGTTCAAATTTTAGGCTTTATTTTTCCAGTTTGCACTGGTAAAGTGACCCAAAGATTGGCTGACAGTGCTTTGAAAGCTCACTTTCTGTGTGCCTGTGAACAGGGATGGTCTCTGTTTTTCCTCTGCAAATGCAGCCCTGGCTGACCTGCACTAAGGATTATGAGTGAAAGTGGGCAACGTGGTGCCATGCCTGACTCCTCAATGTTGTCAAGCTGTGCAGCTTTGATTTTAGTAACTCCTCACCTCTTCTGACCTCACTTGGCAGCATGTGCTCTTGCCCAAATAAGCAGCTCGTTTACTTACACACCAAGCAAACAGCCCTGAAAAGCTGATACTGCTCCTTTTGAAGTGCTGAAGAACTCTGCCATTCATTTACAAGATCAGAGGCTGTATTTTTCAGGCAAGTCACTCTGAAATCCCTACTGGAGTTGTTTTCTCCTGTTTCTTCTATGAGAAATAATCTGCTTCCATCCTTTCCCTAAAGTACTGTCAGAGCAGAGTCCCTGCAAACAGTGCTGGTGTTTTAAAACTTTCCATGGAAAGAAGAGATTGTATTTTCTCTTCTGTAGGGCTTGTGTTGTGCTGAGTCTTTTCCTCTTACAGGAATGCTTAACTTTACTCAGGCACTCAGTCACATGGAAAAGCTGTTGGTAGCCCTGAATGGTTCTTCAGCAAAAGCTACTGATGCCAATCCTAAACAAGGATATCCTTTTGTTAAGTAGATCAACTTAGAAATGTGAAATGTTTAGAAGTTTAACAAATTTTTAAAAAACTAGAAATATTTTTATCTTTAGATATGTCTTGCATCAATGTTTACCATGAGAAAGGCTGGCCTAGCCTTTCTGTGTACTGCGTTGAAGATTGCTGAGATGCTGATGTCTGTCTTCTGTAAAACTCTTGATCCAAACCTTGTGGTGATGAACACAGATATGACCATTGCCCTTTCTTACTGTCCTTTTAATAGCAGAGGTTAGGAAAATGTGTTAGTCACTCTCAGTTGGCATTATTAAAGGCTGAGAAAGTTTTTCCTTTTGCAATCCATGCATCTGAAACTACTTGGTCTCTGTTGCAAGTGTCTGGGACTGGCACATAGTTTCAAATATGCCAGGAGGGGCAGGCCAATGGAGTGATGGCACACAAGGGTGAAGCATGGCTGGTGGTGGTGTTTATGGGGCTCAGGTGGAGGAAAGTCAGTGGAGCAGCAGTGCTACCTCTCCTCACCTGCACTCATTTGTAGTCATCAAATGGTTGTATTTTATCTATAGGGTAATCTATAAGGTACCTGTAGTGCTTCCAAAATATTCTTAGGCAGATAGTGAAGCCTAAACCCTAGCATTTGGCAGAGCTTTCTGGCATTACAAAATATACAGGCATAGTGACATTTTTAATTTTCTTTCACCAGTGTTGTCACAAATGAGCATGAGTCTTGTCATTAGTAAATACAAGTTTAATGGGGTCAAAGTTTCTTCTGTAAAATCCCACTGCTTACGTGAATGTGCAACTCTTTCCTCTCTAACAGAGTGAATACACTCTAATTCTGGTTATAAAATACTATATATACAGTATATTGGCAGAAAGCTGTCTGCTATAAAATGCCAACCTAAATTATGAGCTACAATGGAGTCCCTTCACAAAATACTTGGATCCTGTGACATAAGAAGGCTTCTGTTAAAACCATTCATGTGAAGAAATAATATCTGTGATAGAACTCATGTTCTCTACCATGTATCCCAGATACCTGGGATTTATACAGAATTCCTTTGGAAGTCACATAAAAGAGCCAGTAGGTACCTAGTACTGGTCCAAAACGCAGTTTGCTTTTCCAGAAATGGCACTCCTGATTCCTTCTCAAAGTTTGGAAGAAGCTAAAGTGTCTTATCCAAAAATAGTGTTTCCACTAACTTTCCAGAATGTGGACATTAATGTTATATTCATAAAACATTAAGAGATCTTTACCATTGTGTAAGTAAATGTACAATGTTTGGATCTTTTTTTAATATATTTTTAATATATGGAAAAGTACTACCCCAAAGTAAACTAATTCATGTCATGGGAATGAGTTTTTTTATTTTCCAGAGCTTAGACATAAAGGCTTGTGAGTGCTGATGTTCTAATATATGAACCAAAACTTGGCATTGGAGAAAAATAAAGGAGTAATATTTAATGGTAAGGAACAATGCATAGAAATTAAGGAGAAGTAACTGGTTGTCTGTAAAAACTTTTTACTGATGACTTCATTATGTATTGTTACATAGCTTGTGGGGATTTTTCTGACCACTTCTAACTGTTTCCAAACTCTAATCTCATTCGAGGGAGTGACGTTCTTAGTATTCTGGAAGTGTCCATTACTCCTGTTAATCCATGGGATGTTTCCTTCTCATAATGCTGACAGGATTCATTCTTTCTGATATCCAACCACAGAAAAACATAATGATATTACCAGCATGTCTAGGATTCCTCTGCCATAGTAATCTTCTAGACTGCTCATTGTTATGAGACACTCTTATTATTGGCTCCCGCACCTACAGTAATGCTAGTATTAAAAGTCTTCACAGGAGTCTATGGTATATAGTTTATAATACCAACCAGCACCTGGAAACAATTAAGTTAGTTCAGATATGGAAGCATAATACCAGCTTAAAATTATTTAAGTCTTCAGTTATTTCCTCCTGCTTTTTATTCCCTTAATCCAGAATTAAATTCTAAATGTGGCTAAGTCTTTGGAGAGCTCTTGAATTTGAATGGAAGTTTTAGGAGGACAGCATATCAGAGGTTTGAATGGGAGGTTGTGGGGTGTGAATCTTACTACCTTGTAAGTTCTGGACATTTTCTGCAAGGCAAGCACAAATTAAATAAAAGGAATGAAGAGAGAATCCTTGCATGCACTGTTCTCAGACATGATGGCAAAGGCTATGGAATGAAAGCACAGTCCCTTGGGTCTTGCTCTCATTTATGCTGCCTACACACAGTCTCATATGAACACATTAAGATAAAGGTCTGTATTGTTTTTCTAGTTTGGATGTTGGAGCTGTGAATGTAAAGCAAAAGCATTGTCCAAAAGAAAACGCACGCTTTTTTCAAACACAATCACTCTGTGCACAATTTGACAAAGAACAAGAACAGTGGAGTTAAGTAGGAGGTTTGCTTTGTTCTAGAATTTTGATGTGAATGAACAAAACTTCACAGAAGCCAATGCAGCTCTATCCAGCTACTGCCTAATCTGTGCAACCTGTAGCCCCATAAATACAGTTATTGCTAGTTATATGCCACAGGCTATGTACTAACATTGCAGTATTAAGGCATGTCAGGTTTGGTTTGCCTCAAATTGCCTTGGCCTGCCAGGAACTTTGTTGCAGCTGGCCTAGCTGTGACAGCAAATTTTTTTTAATTATCAAGTAACTATGTCCTGATTTGTTAAACTTTTTTTTTTTTTTTTATCATTATGGGATATAACCACAATTTTTTACAGCAAAGAGGAGCAAATAGTTATTCAGTGTAGAATTAAATATTTGTGTCACTGTATTAATGTTGCAATGTAGGAGAACATAGGCCTGGCAGTAGAGGACTTGCCTGTGTCAACCCAGGGTGCAGGGCAGAAGAGTGCAGACATGGGGGGATAAGAGAAGACAGCACAGGAGGAGGCTTCAGGGCTGTGAACAGCTCAGCAACAAACGTGTAACTGTGAACCTGCAAGCAGGGCAAAACTGGCTTATAGGTAACAAAATAGATAAGAAGTATACAACATATGTAAGACACTTTTTAAATAGGTCATTCAAACATGATGTGGAGCTGCAGACCAAATAAAAAAATAACAAGGTCAAAAGCATGAAAGAAAATGTACAAAAATAGCCCCAAGTAGACCTTTAGAAAGAGAAGGAAGAAATCAGCAGGTTCAACATCATGCTTCTCCTGGCAAAGAAGAGGGAAAAACCTCTACACCAGCATCATAGTCCTCCCAGCAAAAACCTAGGAGAACACTCTGTAGCCATTCCCTCCCCCTGGCTGAAGCCAACACCTGAAGACTTCAAGAGAAACAGTGGAAAGGTAAGTATAACAGCAGAGAGAAATGCAAAAGCTGGGATGTGTGTGTATTATCAATATTATTAGTGAGACTTTTTCCCATGTTAGTATTCTTTATTTCTTTTCTTCTGCCATAAATTAAGTACATTTTGAGATGCTTTATGTTCCCCCCACCCTTTATTTTTTTCTCTATACTTCCCTAATTTGCAGAATTAGCAGTAGCTTGCTTAGTCCCAAGAATGCAACTGACATTAAAGTCTTGCTTATACATGAAATACTGGGAGATTTGTTCTGCCTTTTCTGCAGAGTTATTTCTTCACATGAGTCAAAGTGACAGTTCATTTGGTGCACCTGCCTCTTAGACCGTACTTCAGAGTAAGGTAAGCAGAAAAAAAAACCCAAGAGTACATTCTGCCTTTTTGAACCAAGACCTAAGGAATTAATTTCCCTTCCTTAAAAAAAAAAATGCTTGTTCACAATAATCTGTAATAGAACGTCATTTACTATTAGCAACCAGCAAACATGCTCTGTATTGAACACACCTGACTGTGAAGGGTAACTTAAATACTGATCCTATCTGTAAGTGGTAGCATCTTCTTCAGTTTTCATGGTTTGCAAATCTTTGCAGTGTCTGTAAATTCTGCTTGAGACTGGAGGCATGTGATACGATGCAAACCCATATTTGGAGAAAAATATGAGCTCCCCTCTCAACTGTAGCACTGAAGTGCTGGTGTAACACAGACAGTACAAGAGCTGCAGTGACAAGTCAGCTACTGCTTTGAGGTAGGTTTGGCTAAACCTGCTACTATAATGAGCTCACCAAGGATAACTGGAAGGCTTTTAAAGCCAAGAAGCCAAGTTTTGCTAGAGCAGGAACTACAGTAACATTATTTTTTTAACAAAAAAATCAGTGTGACTCATGAAGACAGGCTACAAAACAAAAACGCTCAAAACTTGAACTTCCCCATGCTGCAGTGAAGCTTCTGCCTTCCAGCCAAATTCCCACTCCTCAGCAGTTGCTGAGAAGTCCCAGTCCCTTCTCTTCCTCGGGAAACTCTTTCTATCATCTCAGAATCAGGACTACTCCCTTTTCACCGCAATCTCTCACAAACTGATTCAGCTGCCCAGAGGGTTTTAGTTTGCTTTAGCATCACCTAACCTACTCCGTGTGTCAAAGCAAGGAGTTTAAATAATACAAAGCCTCAGCCATCTAATCAAGGCAGTTTTCTTCTCTCCTGACTCATCTTTCAATGTGAAAGTAGCATCTATTTGAAGCTGCAAGATAGTCTGTTTTCATCCATCGAACACACTGTTCCCTGAGAAATTGTTAATTTCAAACTGTATATTGCAGTAATAAGTGCTAACCAAGCATTTTTTTCTGACAGGTAATTTTCTAGATCTGTCACAAGCTACAGAACGCAATTCCTCAGAGAAACATTAGCTTTCAAGATTGATGAGACTAAGAGTAAGGTATGAAACAGGGTAGGCTAAACTCCATTACAATCATGGCAGAACCATGGAGTTTATAGTATATTAATTATACGATGTAATAATTTTCTTTACTGACTTTGGAAGGTAACCTAACACAGGAGTTGAAGTGAGGTTTGGACATTCAATTAGAGAACTCATCGAGTTCATTTGTTTTTGTGCTAAAATATCACATCAAGGGAACAAGGGTTAAACCAGTATGTTTTGAAACATAAATGGTAGAGCATGTTTCATGTTATGATCATTCTTCAATTTAAATATTTCAGGTGTGTTTTTCTGCTGTGAAATTGGAGGTCACTATGTTGCCACCGTTTGAACCTCAGCAAGGAAAGAGCAGATTCATATCTGCATTCTTACAGGTAAGCTATTCCAAGTGGCATGCAGCTAGCACAATCATTCCCATTTATCTGTTTACATGTTTTAGCCATTAGTGACCTAATCTGTTTATAGGAATTTTTTCTTTTAATTCAGTGGGTGTTAGAACAGACCCTGTGCAAATCATATCAACAAGTGTATTTTCTTGGAAGCAGTGAGCGAATACATGATCTGATTTTGGAAAAATGTTACTGATATGAAACCCATAGGTGTGACTGTTCATTGTATGATTGTTCTTCGTGAGTCTAAGTAGTGACTTATAGGATATTGACAGTTTTGGCATTTTATAGTGAATGTTGTTATGAAAAATGTGAAGTGGAAATTTAAATAATCTGTTAAAAAAATCTGTGTAGAGATGTTCCTACTAATATACTATTGGATTTCCTTTTGAATCCCCTTGATTGTTGTTTCTGTAAAACGTCACATAATTTTTTGCCTCTCAGAGAAAAAAACCTATTTCTATTCTACAGAGCCAATTTCTATCTGCTTATGGTTTATTTTAACCCATCCCTTCTGCATATTTTTCCTTTTGCCTCCTCCTTCTGTTGTCCCATTCTTTAATCCACGTGTAACAGGTATAATGCAAAACTAGTACTGTGAGAACTTAGGCTAGCTTTCTAACAAAATAATTCCTTTAGCATCTGCCAACTGCTCAGTGCTCCTCAGGGAAAACAGGTGCTTGTTAGAAACATATATCATATGTTTCCTGTCATGCACAAATTTTACTTCTTTTTGGGTTTTTTGGTGACAATGTACTGGAAACAGTCAGGAAACTGAACTCTAATGTAACTAGCCTGAGTCTCTCAGACTAGTGATGCTGCTGTGATACTTGCCTTATTGTAGTGCTATGTATGTCACTTTGAAAGCATTTAGAGAGGTGGATAGGGATTAAAAGGCTGTAGCACATTTTTAGCAACCCAAATAGGGGCTACCTGCTGGCTTATATCCGCTCTAAATTGGCTTTGCCTGGCGCCTCAGAGACCATTGGCTGATTTAGAGTGTCCATAAAATGGGCTTTATTAACCTGTTGTGTCATAACCCTGTAATTTCATCATTCACTTTAATCGGGTATTCTGAGGTATTGGTTTCAGAGGCTTTCTTCCTTCATTAACCTCCCAGTAACAGCTGCATTAAACCCTCAAGTTCAGCTATGAGTGTTAATTTCTTACATTTTTTTATACATAGCATAGAAGTTTCAGCTTGTTAGACTTGAAAATATGGCATGCTGATGGACCTAAGATCTAAATTCTGCTTTTACTTGCATCAGTAAGGTCATGAGATGTCAGTTGGCAGGGCAGTGTGCAGGGTTGACCCCAACCTGCCTGTGCTGGCTGTGCAGTCCCTTCCTGAAAGGTCTGTGGAGAGCAGTTCATGGGAGGAATGTTGGGCCCAGGCAGGCCTTGCTGTGCAGGGACAGGGCTTGCCCCTCCTGCTCCCAGACCTGCACCTCACCTGCAGGATAGGTGCATGCCTGCATTCCTCCAGTCTTCAGCGACATCTCCCAATCCCCATGACTTCTCAAAGATTATGGAGAGCAACTTTGCAACAACATCAGCAGCTCTCTCAACACCCTAGGGTGGATGGCATCCGGATCCATGGATTTGTACGGGTCAAGCTCCTGTAATAGTTGACACACCAACTCTTCCTTCAATGACAGCAGGTCAGTGTCTGCATCAACCTGGGCTTTTGTTCCTCTGGCCTGAGACCCAGCAGGACTGGTAAAGACAGAGGTGAAGAAGGTATTGAGGACCTCTGCCTTTTCAGCGTTGTTGATGACTAGTTCACCTCTCCTGTTTAATAGTGGGCCAATATTATTCCCCTGTTTCTTCTTGTTGTTACTGTATCTGAAGAACCCTTTCTTGAAGTTTTTGACATCTTTGGCTAATGTCATCTCAAGCTGATGTTTTGCTTTCCTAACTGCATCTCTGCATGCCCTGGCAATGCCCTTGTAATTTCCATCTGGTAACGTTCCACTCTTCCACCTCTGGCTCATTTCCCTTGTGGTTCTGAGCAGACCCAAAAGGTCACAGTTAAGCCAAAGGGGTCTCTTGCTCCACTTCCCTTGCCTTTAAAGGGGATGAACCTGTTTTGCTTATTTAGAAGAGTGTTCTTGAAAAACTCCCAGCACTCACAAGCTCCTTTACCCTCCATGGAAGCTACCCATAAGATTCCTTCCAGCTGAGCCCTTAGCAAGCTGAAGTTTCCTCTTCTAATCTAAAACCTTTGCCCTGGTCATCTGCTGAGAGAAAGCCCTTACAGCCACATCTCCAGTACCACCACAGCCTCTCTGCCCACAGCAACAGGAGACAGATCGCACAGCTCTGCTATCACTGGCCAGCAGGTCACAGCAGGGAGAAACACACATGTGAGGGGTGTGGGTGAGCAGAGGGAGCATACAGTCAGAGCACCAGTCTCCCAAGGTGTGTTTGCATTGCTGATGTCTCTTCTGTGGAGCCAGCCTGTAGCTCCTTCGTATTTATGGGCATTTCAGAGTTCTGTCATGTCCAAACCAGTTTTTTGTCACATCCTTCCAACAGTCATAGCTATGTTGAACACAGTAATTTCTCCCTACCACCGCAGCATTTCAGTTTTATTCTCCATTTTACAGAACTGCCCACAGCACATATTGCTCTCCTCTTTTCAAAGCACTTTGAAAAGATAGTAGAGGTACTCAGGGATAATTTTTGAGAGGCCAGTAAATTGATCAACACCAAAATCGATCTCTCACTGAGACATTAAAAGCGAGGTGACTATAATCTGGAGAGGGAGCCTTCCTCTCACTTGAAAGTACAGTGACCTGTGGACACATGAAACAAACCACAGGAATCTGTAAAACCTCTGTCCTTTCTTGAAGGATGTCAGTGGAGGACAAAACTGCAAACAGGCCAAGATATTAGTCACTCAGAGTAGCATGTGAAGACCCAGGGGGGAAAAATCATCAAAAGCAGCTTTAATATGGAGAAAAGATAACTCTGATGATTTTTTTTTCTTCTCCTTGATTAAAAGGCTCATTTTTTTAATTTTTTTTTAAATCTCATTATTATTGCAAGGTGCAAGGCTTGGCAGAAGACTTTCTAATTAAAATGGAAAGTGTCCATGGAGCTGCAGTATGTATAGGAAACCAAAAGAAACTCACAGCTGAGAAAAGTCAAGATTCAGTTCAGGATATCAAGGCAAATAACGTGATCTGCTTTGTAACACAAGGCAAATTAATGATACTTGTTACTTTATTACCACTTAAAGTGCTCATGCATTTGTAAGGTCGCATGTATGTAGATCATACAGTTTCCTTGAGCAACTTACATAAAAAATACTCTCTGCTGGTTGTCAACATCCCTGTTTAATGAAAGCCATGGTCACTGGCATTTGTGTGGTGACAGATGCCAAGTTCAGACTTGGAAATCCAGGCCTGTGCCAAATGCCATGAAAAAACTGTTTGTACATAAAGGGAGGTGGTTAGGAGGCATGCTCTGCTACCTCAGCACTCACTGTGGTGTAGGGAATCAGCAGTCCCTATACTTGCCATGAGTGTGCCAAGTACCTTCCTGCAAGGTAGGGACCAACACCCCATTCCAGGACACTAGGTGCAGGAGTGACCTGCACTGGATGAGCCATGCCTCATCACAGGAGGTACTCGCTGAGGGGCTGTTCTCTTCCCTCTTGCAAGGCTGCAGGACCTCATCCAGAGGCCTCAGACTTGTCCTACAAGCAGGTCATTGGGTGGCTGATTCATTCTCAACAAGAGAGTAGAGAGGGCATGAACCAGGTAGATTATTTTTGCCTAATATGAAGTGTCATCCTTTTCCACATCTTTCTCTTGATAGGTGATGAAATATACTCCAATGAAGACATGAGCATCCATGGACAGAAGCTTTGTGATGGGCTTTCTGCTGAGGATCTCTTCTTTGACCTAAGTTCCTTGTTCTGAAGAGCAGGTGATATTGCTGGGCTTTGCTGTGGGTCTTCTGGAGCATTTTTGGATGTACAACTGTACCCCCACCCTGCAGATGAACAGCAATCCATTTACAGACAGATAACTAGCTAGAAATGGCTGCTGAAGCTCAATGTGGAAAAGCTGCAATTGTGCATTTATTCCCTGCAAAAGCTGAAGCATGTCCAGGGCTTTGCTGGGGACCAGAGAACACTTCAGTGTCAACCTCAGACAACAGCATGATGTGCTGGACATGCCAGACAGCCTTATGTGATGAATGCAGTCAAGCAATGCCCCAGGGCTGGTGGTGGTGAGAATATTGGGGGCAACCTGGGACTGTGCCAGGAGCACAGCAATTAGGGACTCTGGCCTTGAGAGCATGACTACGGTCATTTTTATGGAACATCAATAATCACTGAGTTGGTAAGTCCCAGTTCACTCTGTCACAGTCTCACTAAGCAGCCTGCATTAGGAGGTTTGTCATGGTTCAACTCCAGCTGTCTTCAGGAACTTAGAAAGAGATCTCTACAAAAAGCCAGCAGGAGATGGGGTGTGGCTAATGACTGGGAAAATCAGGCCACTTGGCTGCCTAAATGGGATCTGCAGGAGCTACTGGACCCAAGCTGCAGAGTTTAGGTAGGAGAAAGAGAGAGCAGCCCACAAGAGCAAGATGGCTGGGGACAAGTCAAGTCTAGCACCCTTGCAAGGGACTCTAATGATGTGAGTGTATGGGTCACTGTGCTTGCCATTAGCAGGAAGGTGAGAGACTTTCCATCTTCCAACACAACATGGCTATTTCTCCCTTTTACTCTCTGTAAAGTGTTGCTCTCCTCTTTTATTCTGATCATATTGCCTTTATTCTCCTCTCTCATGCTGAGGCTGTCATAACAAACACAGGGAAAGCTTGATAAGAGGAATTAACCCTCCTCAGGAGAGACAAAAACAGCCCACAGACAGAAGAGGTTCCCAGTGAGGTGCTTTGGCTCGTTCAGCTGGGTGCCGCCACCAGGGTTGATTTGCGGCCTGGGGTGGAAAGGGATGAGCCAGTCAGGCACAGAGAGGGCCACGGAGAGGAAGAGTGTGTTGCTCTCCGTGAAAACTTTGCTGCTCCAGATGAATTAATTCAGACTCAAATTTTTAAATTATTACTACAGCCTGATAGTTAAGAGGGGCTATACCTGAAATACAATCATTGATACTGCAGTAAAGACAGGTGCTTAGCAGTGTAAAAATAGAATTCAAAGGACTTAAGGTAATTTCCAGTACAGGTTGGAAAAAAAAATAATTTCCCTTCTTTTTAAATTAGCAACTATCTTGCTCATAAAGTAACTTCATGGCTGATTTCTTCTGCTATGTTAAAGTCACATTCTCAGGCAGTGACTGCTCCCTGTTGTTTTTTTACTGTACCTTTAAACAGAAAAATCTGTATAAGATTTTTCCACTGTTTCATTTCAGCTGAAGCTCTACTGGTCTTCAGTGAAGACAAAAGTACTACTATTTTTGCAGCGTTTCAATATGCATTATGTTTGCGGGTGTGCTCGTGAGCCTGTAGTTTATGTGATGTTACCCTATTTTAAAGGAAGTTGTCTTTTTGTCCACTTTTTGTCCACCCACTCTTCATTAAAGATTTCTGTACTTAGCAGTAATAAGGATATTAGAAAATCTGCTGTCTTGGGCTAGCCACAGATTCACAGGCTGTATTAATAGATAGGATTAGTGAAGAGGAACAGGTCAGAAGGCTGCAAAGCTCCTGTCCCTTGAGATTTCCTTCTTTAGATCATTAGTCTCATTGAAGAGCTCCCTTGAATACAGAGAGCAGAAACTGAGGAAAAGGCTGGAACCAGTTTATTTTGCCAGGACATACCTGGCGGAATTTCTGGGTCCTAAGCTCTGCTGAAAATGTCTGTCCAGTTTTCTCCACAGGCACCATGGAGGAACAACAACATCAGTTTTCTGAGCAGAGAGGCAGCTGTAACAGAGCAAGGAGAGACTATCATAGGTTTCTACCTACTGGGTTTAGGTATGTACTGGGCTTGGATATGAAAGGAAGCTCCTAAGTTGAGTTTGGTATAAAGTTCCAAGTGATTAATTTGGGTCCCATCCCTAATGGAACAGGATGTTAGAAAGCGTGACTTTTTTCTTCAGCTATTTACAAGATCAAAAAGGTACAGCTTTCTTCTGTTAAAAAGAGGTTATTAATCAATGCAGAAATCTCGAGCAAAAAAAAGAAGCCTGAAAATTTTTAATTAATGTTCATTACAACGTAATATGTGGGAAGATAAAAAGTACCTTATCAGAAATATATGATACTTCTGTGTCTTCTCATGTTGCAGTAGTACTGAAATAATGTACTGTGATTTCCAGAGTTTGGGCTGCTGAGTGTTAGTTGGAACCCTACAACTGCTTTCTGCAGAGGCAGCAAATACAGTTCTGTAGTTTTAAACTTTTTTTTTTTAACTTTTTTTACTGCTTTTGCTTAAACATTTTATGTACATAGACATAAAGGTCTTCAAACAGGATCTGTGAAAGATATAAGTACTATAACATTATCCTGTGTTAGCAGTCACAATAGCGTGTGTTTATTTTGGTTCTGCTGCAAGACAGCTATTGTAAGTGTATGATAATATAACAAGGATTTGAAAACGTCACCCAATATGAGCTCACTTTGATCCCAGTGCAATTTTGTTTTGTTTGTTTAAATATTGTCTCTTTGGGGCAGACTCATTGCAGGATACAAGGGAACTTTATGAAATTTCAAAGAATGCAACTTTGATAGGTAACAAAAATTTCCAACCATAAAACCTCACATGAAAATCTAAGTTTTATTGAATCTGTTCTTCTAAGCAGCATATACAAAAAAGTTTCAGTTTTTAAATGATCGATCTCAACAAATTTTTTCTTTTTCTAAGCTTATCACATGTTGCAAGTGGCTTACTAGCCCTCAGCTTATGCTTGAGAAAGGACTATGGAAGTTACATTGTAAAATGCAAAGTATTGTAATATGTTTACGTGAGACTTTTCTTTTATCCTATAAGAACTAGAGAGGGAAAAGTTGTGTTTAGAATAAAAACAGATTCTAGTAGCAAAACGTATGATTTTTTCCTAGGAGAATTAATTAGAGGAGTGGCTGTAAGACAAATCAGAGTTGTTCCAATTTATCCCAAATCTGTTCACATCTGCATATCCCTTCATAAATGGCTGGGAAATGGCTGCACCATCAGCTAATGAATTAATCAGTTGCACTTAAGACTAGAAAGAAGAGCTTAGGTCTGCAAGGCCAGTCCCCTGCTGTGACAATAAGTAACCTCATTTACAGAGGTTATCATGCTCCCTCATATAACTGGCTAAGGTTTTTTTTGGTGTTGCTACCACTCTTCCAATTTACAGCCTGTTCATGATTTTGTTGGGTAGGAGCCTTTCCCTAAACTCTTAGCTAAACGGATCATACCAACTTTATACCATTTTTATCACTCCTTTAATTGATTTTTATTTTTTTTTTGCCTGCCATTAATGTCCTATGGCTACTCTGTGTTCCTGAAAGAGCAATTACACCCTGTGGTCAAGCTTTGTATTCCTATAATAAGCAAGTGAGGAGTTTTTTTTCCCAGTTGGTAGTTTTGGGTTTTTTTAGTTATTAATATTTATTTGTCTCCTGTTATAAAATCCTTTCTCTTGTTATCTCAGCATATTACCAGCCTTTTGTGCTGTCTTTTCCAACCTGGAATCTTTTTTTTTTTTTTTTTTTAAACTTTTAGCCAGGACTGAATACAGCATCCAAGCAAGCTCTTGTCATTGCTGTTCACAGTAATATTGACACTTTCCCAGGTCTACTGATCCATTGTGGTGTTGCCTCTGCGTCACACTGGTAGCTCCCATCACCAGTCATCCAGTTCTTCCATCAGTCAACCAACAGAGTTGTTTTCCTCTGCTGCTTCCTAATGGTGACCCCACAGCTTCCAGCAACGACTTTTTAAAGTACCTCGGTGCCTGACCTATTAGGTTGTATGTCTGTTGGGTTTTGATTACTCCAGATCCTTCTGTCAAGCTGACATGCCAGTGCTCAGCATGTCACAACTGCTATTTTTGAAATTTACCTCCAGATTAAAAACTCCAGTTGCACTTCTTGCAGAGTGTATATAACCAGTAATAGCACTACTCCAACTTAAGTGTAATACGTATCTGGTTAAAATGTGATGGAGCTAGGTATACCTTTTTGCAATAGAAACTTCTGGAAAAAAAAACTTAATAATACATAGGTCAGAGAAGTCCCCACGTCTTTTTCTCCCAGAAGGTCTACTGACGCACTTCTGAAAGCACCAGCCATAAAAATTTACAGATACTAGTTTTATGTGCACTGATAAGTCAGTCTGTCTGGGGAGAAGTGATGTGGCAGAACAAAGTACTCCATTACACAGGTACCCTCTTGCCCTTCTGGCAGCAGAGGACAAAGTCCAGTCTGTCTGTTTGTTACATTTCCATACCTCTGTTTCTTTAGGGGTTTGGAAAGACAATCTGCATTTGCAGGAGTCTATGTGTATTTCCTTACAAGAAGTCCCAAAGATGTTCATATTTCACAATTATAGTTCTTTGGTGCCTTGGAAAACAGGTTGAGTGATTACATTTCTGTAACTGTTACATGTTTTCCTCTCTTCTGCAACTAAGTATGCCAATGAAGCTTTCTGCAAATTCTGAAGTTGATTTCTGACACCAAAGTGATTGGTGTTAGCACTTACCCAGAAGATGAGGTTCTTCTGAATCTCTTCACCTTCGCAGATAAAAGTCCAAAACACCCAACTACTTTTGGCCAAGTCTATCCAGTTACACTTCTTGACAAACAATATCCAAGGATATTGGATATCTAACAAATATCTAACACCTTTTGCTGAGATGAGGCCTCTTTGTATGTCCCCTTCTGGAAATTCTCATGTCACATACCAAACATGATAGACAGGACACTAATGTACTTGTGATAGACCATATACCAGCCAGACTGTCATATCCAGATAGAGGTGTTCTCAGAATGCTGTAAGGAGACCTGAGCTCACAGCCTGTGCTGGAATAGGTATTGCACACTAACATCTTCAGCAAACTAGCATTGAAGTGTAAGAGTGCATTTTGCAAATGCTGATGGATTTTGAGATGACTGCACTGCTTCTTGGCATCCGAGTCACTGTGCCATCATTCTCCTTGCTAACACTTTGGCCAGAGGACCAGCAAAGTAGGGGGGAAATGCAATGCCAATCCCATAGCAGTGAGCCATCACAGCATTCTTAGAGGGACCATCTGCAGGAGATAACTGCCACTGTGAATGTAAATGTAGGTGCAATGTAAAAGTACTGTCCACAGCTACTAACTCAGTCAAACTAGACCTGGGGGAAAAAAAAGGAAGCATTTTTTTCTCCATAATTATTAACTGGATTTCTTAAGTAAACTGTTCTTTTCTGCATTTATACACAATTTATTCTGTGATTGTTTTCCCTCATTTCACAATTAGCTTAGACTGCTAGAATGAATATTTGGCATAAAAGGAAATTTTAAGTCAGTATGAGAGAATGTTTGTTGGAGAACAAATTCTGATTTTTTTGTGAGTGCTCATATCAGCAAGGTATGCTGAAAGCAATTCCGATCCCATCATAAAACTGAAACAGACCACGAGACTCAAACATGCCTTTAAATGGCTAATATTTCTGAATAGTAACAGTAAACTGTTACTTGACAAGTGACAGAATAAGTGTTAGTTTGGAACATCGTTTGACAGATAAATCTGAGAAGGTGAGAAAGGAAACAAACTCTTCACAAAACATTAATCCACAAAATGATCACATTTATTGAACAGATAATCTCTCCATGCTTTGTCAAGTCTAAAACCTGATGACTCTTCTTCTCTCCTACCAAAACTGGCAATATGCTCTGGATAAAATGTTGGGTATGTATAATTAGCAGCAAAAAAATCAAAACAGAGCAGGGTCACTTCACAGTTGCAATAGTTAACAGCTTTGCACATTCTCTAGATTTTATCACTGTTTCAAATAAGGTTTTCTAGTCTGAAATTCTTACAGCAAACCCCTTCAGATAGATATTTATGCTTGTGTAGAGGTAGCTGAATCAGTAGTTTACTTCATTCGTGCTTTCTCTATATCTAGATGCTCAATCCAATTTCTGTCCAAGAGATAAGGTTATTTGTTGAGGGGAGAGTGTAGCTTGTCTTGTAACAATGAGCCTTCACCTTTTGCTCTCATTTCTTGAATTCCTCCACTTAAGGCTCCCTTAAGGAGGGGCTCAGGTGGGTGAGTTGTAACACTCATTTGTCTGATTCATTCTTGTCAGATTTTACAAGTAAAAGCCATGCAACAATGTCTAATAAGAACAAGTCTAAGCACAAAGCACAATCACTTGTCTTAGCTGGGCACAGATGCAGTCACCTATTGGAAAGGTGATGACCAGCTCAGAGATACTGGTTCCCTTGTACCAAATTTAACTCTGCAAAAACAAATTGAATGAAATTCCACACAGGCTCAGGTGTTTCTTGTGTGTTCAAAGAGCATCTTAGGTACATGAGAGAAGAAGAGGTTATGTCTGGATGCTCAGGCTTGAGTGATTTGGCAGAACTCTTTTTAAAATTGTTGTGTTCCCTCTTAGCTATTTTCAAAGCTAAACAGTCTCACTTTTCTCAGACACTTTTAGCATAGAGATTTTCAATGTCCTTAGTCACTCATGCTGTCTACTTTGCTGCACGGGCTGGCAGGCAGCACACTGGTACAGGATTGTGTCGATAGGCTTTTGTTTCCTGAGTACCACCAGCTTGTTTGGCAGCCTTCCTGTTCCTGCCCCAGAAATCATGGATAACAGCACCAGCAGCCTTTGTGGAGCACGTTTGACATCTGTGGATTAAAATGCTCTATTAGGGGGTATAATTCCAGGGGAGAATATTACTGCTGAATTATATAAGGACAATACCCTATTTTAAATATTGTTGTCCATCCTACCCCTCCTACCTCGCAATGTTTGCAAACATGGTACCAATAACTTTTCTGTGGGTGTCTGAGGAGTAAGGTGACTCCTTAGCATTTATCAACAACCATTTAACTTATTCTGCTCTGATACTGCTGGTCTCACAGCAGTTGCTCTGTCTTGCCGTGTGTTAACAAACTTCAGTAATTGTATTTTGTGTTTGTATTTTGCCACTTCAGAAGGGCCGTCTCTCTCTGATGAGCAGTCCATGTATCAGACAGCACTACAGCTTAAGGAGGAAATATGGCTTCTCTCTGAACCTAATGTTGGGTAGAAGTGCTCAGTTTCTTCCTAGCTGCTATTTTTTTCTCTCTCAGCCACATTTTAATCTCAGTTGGAACCTGTCCTTTCTCACCAGGACTACCTGGTGAGAATGAGATTTTACAAGTAAAGACCATGCAACAATGTCTAATAAGAACAAGTCTAAGTACAACGCATAATAACTTGTCTTAGCTGGGCATGGATGTGTTTTGGAGTTTGGGTTTGGTTGTTTTTTTACATATACTCTTGTTACTGAATATTTTTGGCAGCCTGCAAAAAATGAAACTAATTCCCTTGGTTGTTTCTTTTCTATCTGCTGTTTTATCGAGATGCCACCCGGTGACACGAAGGCCTTATATAGCACTTTGAAGTTCAGAGGTTTCTTTCTGGGCTCTTGATCTGCCTGTGACCTACCCTGAGGCATACACCACCTGTAAAACAGTTGAGAACATCCCTGTCCTCCCTGAATGTCAGCACTATTGCTCTGCTTCCTCCAAACTGCATTTTCAACCTTATTTCCTGTTGGGGGCAGGAGGCTCTTTGGTTTGAGGTGTTCTTTTGGTTGGGGTCGGTTCAGGTTTTTTTGTTTTGGGGTTGTTTGGTTTTTGTTGTATTTTTTTTTTAAATGAGTCAATACGGTCAGCAACCCTAGACCAGCACATCTATCTGATGACGTGGAGATCCAGTGTCCCATAGTCACTACTCAGGTTGATTGCACTTTTTTGTGATCAACATTTTTGTTACTCTATGGTTTACTGAGAATTGAGTTCCTCAATTATTTTTTTTTTAATCACAGTATTAATATGCTCTAATACCCAGACACATCAGATATTTTAGGGACTGGGTATGCTAGTGCAGGTTCTCCACCTGCTTTTGTTCAAAGGATTGTGCCTACTTGCACAAGTCATACTCCCTTACCTCCCTCAATGCTTCCCTCGTCCCCACCCTTAGTGGGTGAATATAGTTTCAAAAAAATGATCACAAATACTGTGTTTCTGTCACCTCTAAAATGTGTATTGTTGTTTTACATGATGTTTTGCTCTATTTCTTCCTTACAACACTTTAACTGGAAACTGCTTTATTCTCCAGGCTAGGGGGAATTTGCTCTGTATATTCCCCAGAAGTGCATGTGCATGAAATTTTTAGGGAAACCCTCTTATCCATTACACTGTATTGACAAAATTTTGCTGTTTAAAAAGAGGTGCCATTTTATTTTGTCTGCCATTTTAGCGCTCTGTCTTTGACAGGGAAAATAATACCATAGCTGTTCCTTTGAAAATTATCTTGAAGGTAAAGTTGACATTACATAAACGACACAAGTACCATGTTTGCATTGCAAACTACCCTGATGCATTCCCAAAGCCATCTTCCTCCAGGGCCCTACTGTACCTGTCTATGCCTAGACACCGATGAAAGTCAGAAAGAATTCCTGACTTAAAGTTCATGCAGCTATTGGAAACAAGACTCAATTAAGAAACATTGTCACCTAGTGGCCAGAATAAAATCTATTTATTATTGTTGCTCTTATCCTCATAACAAGATATATATGATATAGCTATATGTATCTCAGTGTATCTTTGCACTAGCGACTATTTCTGGTTAATACCTTATGCTGCCACGTCAGCTCCTTGCAGTTCAAAATCTCTTTAGCAAACCGCATGCATTTAATAGAGCAGCAGCAGCTTGGCAATTTAGCAAAGAGAAGATATTAAAAGGAAATGACTGCAGAAAAATTTGTTCATAGTGCCATACAAAGCATGTCCCATCAACCACCTCCCCTCCCACTCCAGACTACTCAGAGCCCCTCACCAGGCAGTAAATACCCAGTCTCTCTGTTTGGAGGACAATCACCTTGCTCTTTGGCATTTCAGGTTGTGATGCTCCCAGGTGGCCTGGAGATTCAGAGGCAATTTCCTCCCCTCCCTTCGTACCCGAGGCAGTCCAGCAGAGAGGCACTGGGTCCCCATATGAGTTGTTGTTGATGCTTTCTGAAGCTGCCCTTGTGATACAACATTAAACCTATCAGCCATCTTTCATCTCATTAATTCCTTTGACTATCCAGAGGTGCTGTGCAATGCCATAGTGCTGTGTCCCTCTTGCTGTGCTATAGAGCACCTGTACTGTGAGATCTCTACTGCTTGTGCCTGGACAGAGGGCTACGGATGAACACTTTTCTCCCTCACCTGGTAGTTAAAGTTGTACCCTGGCATCAACTGTGGGGAACAAAAACACCAGCTGCTGGGTTTCCAGACCTGTCCTAGGCTGCAGGCACTCAAAAGAGGTGGTGTTTTGCCCTGCATTGCCAAGGTGAAGTGAGGCCACCTGTGTTGGCAGTGGCAGAACTGGTTTGGGGGTGGAAATGTGAGCTAACAGGGAGCTGGGTGCTGCCCAACCTGCTGCTCAGCCTCACTCCAGCAGCTGCCCTGGAGCCATCCCCTTCACTGGCTTAGCCCCATTTTCAACACTGAGCCTGACACTTACTTATTAAGTAAACATTTTGTTTGAAGTAGTTTCTTTCTACATGTCTACAGAATTGCAAAAAGTGGGATACAAACTACCGAGGTCTTCCACTGATGGGTGGGTCAATAGCCATGCACATGTGGAAACTCTAGGCATCTCCAACTGAGCAAGTGGCCGACTTCCAGGAGATTTACAGTCATCTCCCTTGTGTTTTCCTCATGTAACTAGACACGTACAAGTCAGGTATCTCTGTTCCTGAAAAGTAAAAGAGGACACAATCCTCTTTTTAAATAAATAAATAAAATACTTTAAAGCTTCTGAAAGGTCTGCTCTAAATGTTCTCATTGTATAGACTAACAGGTGTATTCCTGAAAAATATTCCAACCTGGGACAGGCTTTGCTGCAAGGAGATCCTAGACTGTTCTAAGAGAAGAAGCTTAATCACATTACCTGGAAAAGGCAGCACTTCTTCAGAGAGGACTGGTAAAGTGGCTTACAGGCTACGTGTGAGGGAATTTTTGGTATCCGTTATTGTATACAATAATCCTAAACAGCTGCAGCTTTTGGCAGATTTGTTATAGTTTCTGCTCCACTCAACCAATCTTTCCTCCTTTCTTTTTATACACTGAACGACTTCTTGCTTTATTTTCTTTTTGATTTAATGGGTTTTAAATTTTTTTCCAGGTTGGCTGTCTTGGTTTGGAAACAGCATTGTGATTTTTGTCCTGTATAAGCAAAGGCATGTTCTGCAGCCTACAGACTACCTCACATTTAATTTGGCAGTATCAGATGCTAGTATCTCTGTGTTTGGATATTCACGGGGGATCATTGAAATCTTCAATGTCTTCAGGGATGATGGTTTCATTATCACATCAATATGGACCTGTCAGGTAAGACTGGATTACAGTTAATTGGACAAAATAAGTGCAGCTATTTCTGTGTAAATGCACTATATAAATAACCAGGCAGGGCCATGAGAATGAAAAGAAATACTGACCTTCCAAAGAACAGTGTTCTCTTTTATTATACCCATAAATCTATGTATTTGATCAGGTTTCAACCAACTTTCAGTGATTTTTTTCCAACTCCATCGAAGATATTTGCAATAGTTTCTACTAGTTTGTTTCTTTTACTTCATTTAATAGGTCCCACTCATGTTGGAAAGTCGTAGATGTAGGCTGTGCTTGTCTTCAGTTGCCCTGAAGTCGACCTGCTTGTCGGCACTTATTTCACTTAAAGCGATGTAGAGTCCTGCTTGACAAGGCATGTGTAGAGTAAAGCCTCCCCACAGCACTTGGGTATACTTGTGTATTGTAGCATGCAACTACTCATACTAAATCAGTTGTTAAGTTTCAGTCTCATGGCCAAAATTCAGTGTCGGTTTGAGGTCTGTGGTAGGAGGAGTGACTTGACTTTATGGCACAGCCATCCCTGAACATGCAGGCAGCTTTTTGCTAGAGAATTTGGAAAATTTTATTGTTGCTAATTCTGAAACACACCTGCATAAACAGAATATAAATACATCCCATGGATAGATAGGCACAAGCCTGGCTCCCTGGTGCTTTCACTAACATCTGTGAGAAAGATTATACTTAGTTTCATGAGGGAATGAAAAATCTGAAAATGACAGGATTGCCTACGGCAAGGTGTGAGTAAGATCATGATGAAGGAAAAGGGAGAAAGAAATTATCCTTTTTTCTTGAGTGTTTTTTGTTGTTGTTGTTTCTTGTGTTTTGGATTTTTTTTTTAATTTATGGTTTTGGTGGGTCTTTGGGGGTTTTTTTAAGAGGAAGTTGAACTATCCTATAACATAGATGAAAACATTTTTACAGCTCATGTCACCTCCTCTTCAACACAAAGACTTAGTTTACCCAGAGAGAAGACTCTGATTAACCTGGGAGCCGGAGCTTGATCTAAAAAACGTTTCTTTTTTTCCTCAAAAATGTATGTCAATAGCCATTGGGCAGAAAAGGATTTATCAAAATGAAGCTAATTGCTTCCTCAGCAAATCTCACTCTTTCTCTAATGAAAACAGCTACAGTTGCCACCTAAGGTCTATTGAGGAGAAACTTCCAGGACACATCTTTAATATTTTTTTTCTTAATGGAAACTTTGAGGTCATCAGATAAACAAAGACCATACCTGCAAACTGTAAAGTTCATACATTCAGAGTTAAACAGACTCCCATTTTGCCCTATGTGCCAAGGAGGATTGGAGCTACAATTAAGAAAGAAAAGGTCAAAGATGGATCTCTGGGTTCAGTTCTAGCTTAGCTGCAGACTTCCTATGTAAGACAAGGTAAGCTATTCAGTGTGAACTCCTGAACCAAGATCTGTGGCACAACTTAACATTTACAACCCAGCTGATTTAAAGAGGTAACTTTAAATGGCCCTTTTGCCTCCCCAGTCCAAGCTCTTCCAGAGACTAAGAAGCCCCTGACATTTTTTGTATAGTTCAGAGCCCCATCTGTGCCATGGCTCCTTTTTGGGGCTGTAAAAAACAGCACACATCAGAATTGGCAGGGCATGGCACACAGTGTCTATACCTCTTGATGTGCATGGGAATGAATCCTCTGTCAGCAGCCTTTACAGCTTTCTTCCATGATGCCTCTGCCTGGGAGTCCTCCTTTGGCTGACTTTGAGCTATTTAGATGATCATTGTGATGATCTGGCTTTTAATTTTAGATGTAACAAGACTGAGATGGAGGTGTCCTTGAACTTAATATGATGGATGCACAACCCCAGGCACAAATACAGGCTGGGGGAGAATGGCTAGAGAGCAGTCCTGAGGAAAACGACTTGGGGGTGGTTGTAGATGAGAAGTTTGACATGAGCCACCAGTGTGCGCTCGCAGCCCAGAGGGCCAACCACATCTGGGCTGCATCAAAAGAAGTGTGGCCAGCAGGGCAAGGGAGGTGATTCTGCCCCTCTACTCTGCTCTGGTGAGACCCCACCTGGATTACTGTGTACAGCTCTGGAGCCCTCAGCACAGGAAAGACATGGAGCTGTCTGTTGGAGAGGGTCTAGAGAAGGGCCATGAAGGTGATCAAAGGGCTGGAGCACCTCTACTATGAAGACAAGCTGAGGAAGTTGGGGCTGTTCAGACTGGAGAAGAGAAGGCTCCAGGGAAACCTTATAGTGACCTTCCAGTACCCAAAGGGGGCCTACAGGAAAGCTGGAGAGGGGCTTTTCACCAGAGAGGGTAGTGATAGGACAAGGGGTAATGGTTTTTAAATGAAAGAGAGGAGATTTAGGTTAGACATCAGGAAGAAATTCTTCACTGGTGTTGCAAGATGCTGGAATAGGTTGTCTATAGAGGTTGTGGAAGCCCCCTTCACAAAGCCTCATCTAACCTGGCCTTTAACCTCTGGAGTTTAAGACCAGATTGGATGAGGCTTTGTGCAGTCTGGTCTAGTGTGAGATGTCCCTGCTCATAACAGGGAGGTTGAAAGTAGATTGTCTTTAAGGTCCCTTCCAATCTTAACCATTCTATGATTCTATGCTGTGCTTGAACTGCCTTTAAAAGGAGTGAAGCTGTCCATAATATTTTTGGGGTATCCAGTTTGTTAGTCAAGGTGTGTTAAGTAATTTTAATTGGAACGCCTGGTTTTAAACAGCATTCATTTGTAAAATATGGATATCAATCAAAGTTTTAAGGTATTGGGATCCAAAGATGTTGTTCAGAACATTAATAACACATTGGCTTTTCTAAACAGTCTGATATGCAAAATATTAAACTTTCTGCTTTGGTAATGCTCTGTAAGCTCAAAAAGATAACGATTATAATTTCAAATAGGAACTGATACTGTATTAATACTAACTAAAAATTCATGGTAAGCTGTAATAGACAATTTGTACTCTGAAGGAATAGTTTGAACTGGTTGTGACTCATTGAGTTAAAATCAGGATATATTCAACAACAGATAGAATTCCTGTTTCCATCAAGATTTTCTGTGATGAGGGGTCTCAGAAATATGTCTAAACTCTGGTATCCATCATCTTGATTATTAAGCCTGACAAAACAGAAGCTAGTAATGGAAAAGTAGTAATTTATGGAAGTAGTGTGGTCATTTTTGGGAAGCATATTGTGCAGAAATCGTGGGAAGCTTCTGTTCATAAAAAAGATGTGAATGTACACTTGGACAGCCAGCATGAAGGTCATTCAAAAAAATGTACAATGTTGAGCTGCAGAAGGGGTTTGATCGCTTGGTTTTTGATTTTTATAAAATGTGATACATTTGTAGTCCAACCAGAATTGGGTCTTGAATCTGGAATGTGAGGAGCTCAGTGCCAGGAAGGTAAAACCCATGCTTTCTGTCACAGCTTTCCAAAGCTGATGTCTCTTGCTCTCCTCACTGCACTCAAGCTCCTCTGCAATTAGCTGGAATGACAATTTGGACTGTTGCACACATGAACATGGCTCTTTCCTCAGCATGGCCCATGTGTTTTCCCCAGTTTGGTTATTTTTGCTGAGTCGAGAGGATAGCCTTACTTTGCTTTCTGTCATTGTCTTTTTTATTTGATCAGTCAGCTTCTGCTGTCAGGTATGCTTAGGGAAACTTTGTTTTCCCAAGCTAGCCTGTCATTTCTGTTTATGAAGAAATTCCATGAGCTCACCTCATTTAATCCACCTAACTACTTTCATTTCCTCTGACTCGGGCATCCTTCTGTGCCTCCAGGTAATATTTTTCTCAGTTAAGGTTCACCCATACTTGGTTGCCTCATTTAGAGGGAGTGGGGAGGAGACAGAAAGCTACTACTTCTCTTTCAAAACAGGCGAGACTGTGAAAACTCTCTGTAACAAAAGATGCATCTCCAACTAAAAAGACCATCTTGTCGCCTACCTGCTGAATGGGATAGATACATGTGCTCCTGTTCTCCACCTCTGTATGGAAGAAACACTACTATTCTTCTCTATGCCAAATGTTATTTTTCTTTTTGGAGGTCTAACAGAGCTCTCCTCTAAGGAGTGAGGTTGCATGGTAGGTCTGTATGCAAATGCTGCCCCCACTGAATGTCATGTATGGATACAGTTTTCCAAGGGTGGCTTTTGGACTCTGCTTTCACTTCTTGTTTCTCTCTTCCCTGCTCTACCACCATGTTTTAGACCTGATTTGACAGAGGGAGGACAGTCTGTCCATAGCGCATTTGGGTTTTTGCCTCTGGTGAGGTTATCAGTAGGTAAACTAGTTTGCACAGTGAAGTTCAGGTCAGGAAATGTCAGTGACCAAGAGTCATTTGTTCTCTCACTGACCGTATTTCTAGTGAAAAGCTACCTCAGGATATCTTTTTGTTCTTCCAGGTCGTTTTCTATTTGTATGTTCTGATGAATTAGAAGTTACACTGAAACCTCTACATAGCACTGCGTGCAAATGTTCTTACATGTAGGAAGTAGAGAAATATTAATTCTCTGCATGTAAACACTACAGTTTATTCTAAACCTTATTGATCAAACAACAGACATTTTTTCTTGTGTCTATTAATCAAGTGGTGAATACAAAAGATGCAGGCTTCAGGAAGCCTCTGAATATATAGGAATTATCATCACCTATCTGATCCCCAGAGGTGCATTCCAGTCATGTCAGAAACCAAGGGTGGACTGTCAGGTGCCCTAGAATTTGAAATCCTTCATAATCGTGGTACTTCTGTTTAAACTTCTTTCCTTTGATTCACCCTTCTAAATTTTTTTTTTAATTTTTTTTTTTGAGACCAAGGTTTGGTTATTTTGGCATTAAATTTATAAATATTTAAGGAATTTACTACCAAGGTCAAGAAAATTGACTGCCTTTATCATGCACTCACTCTTTTGGTACAGTCTTCTTTAAAAAATGTTACTTATTTCTGACTGTTTCCTACATAAAAGTTGTATCTCAGCTGTGCACAGCAGAGCACAATGTTGCTCTCTCCAGGTCATGGTGCCATCACAGACGTGCCCACTGCCACCAACATGCTGACTGACGCTATTATCACAGATGCACTCACCTCACTATCAGTCTAGATATTCCTGGTCCATCTGGCCAGCCAGATGGTGCCAGAGCATCCCCAGCAGATCTGGCTCTGCACAGAAACAGCCTTGGGAGGAACAAAAAAAAATACATTCAGCTTTGAGGTGTTAGTGAGCACCACAGTAGCCTTCCTCACAGGATTCAGCCCACTCTGCCTCTGTCCCTACAGCCTGCCCTCACCTTCTCACCACCAATGGCCAGCCTAGAAGGACCTGCCTTCACCCTCTTTTGCTGAAGCTGCTTTATGTTGCACAGAATAATAAAGCCATTGACAGGGGCAGGAGAGAGAGGGACAGACTACTGTCTCACCCTGTGGTTGGGTGTACTACATAGCAGTGAGTGAAACCTGGGTTTGGATCCTGCACTGCTTAATCCTTTGATGCTAAATACAGCACTTTTGTACTTCTGTCTGGCCATACCCTCTGTAGAAATAACTGGCAACATTGTGAGCAGCAGTAAACCTCACATCGCATGCATGTATTGTTTTATTCTGTTATCCCTAAGTCATTTGGGCATGGTTTGCCTGACAGCACCAGACCTGTGGCATATGTGTATCTGAAAGGGCCACAAGGTCCAGCATTTTCTAGAAGTGCCAGATTTATTGTGCATGCATTGAGGAGTACGTGAGCCACAGAAATGTCTGGGATTTCTTACACTTTATCAGACTTTTCAGAATTGTGGTGGTGTAGCTGATCAAGTTACCAGCTGAAATCCCATATAAATGTGGATCTGAGAAAAGCTAGATTAGATGTGCAATAGTTGTGCTTTAACAATGCTGCTGTTGGACACTTCCAATGGGTGTCTGACTCATGTAGGGAGTTTTTCTTTGTCTCTGGCCCTGGTATGTGTTTGCTCCAAGGACAGTGGAGCACCCCAAATGATGAATAGTCTTGGGTCTCACAGGGGATGTGGATCTGATCACCTCTGGATGGAGAAAAGTGAATCCAGCTCTCCCACGCATCCATGGGGGAAAAGAGAGACTGGATCAGCAGTCTCTCTGCTTTTCACAGTGACACTGCTTACTTTTTTTAAAGCTCTTGCACAGTTAAGGGAAGAATATGGCTGTGAGTAGCAAGAAATTCCAATCTTTTGAGGCCTGGAGCAAGACATTAAAATCAAAAGGGGAGTGAGTTTTGCCCCTCACCTGGTTCTGTTGGCTACTTTAGGAGCTTTTGTCACATCCAATCTAGGAGCCAAGCTCAGAACCATGACCCTCTATGCACCAGACAAGTGACCAGAGCCTGCTAAGCTGAGCACAGTGACCCTTACCCCTTTTGTAGAGCAAGCTTGCGGTCACTGCTTCTTGGTAACATTTTAAAAATCCAGCATTTTTTGTGTTATTGAATGTTTAGAAGTCTAGTAATAGAAGAAATAATGCCCATCTTTTGTAAAAATTAAAGTCAGGAATCTGAAAAACTAAAAGGAAAATTGCCACAATAGGAAATTCTGAGATCAGTAGGATGAAAATATATAGGCCCTTTTCAGAAGTGTTGAGGCAAGAAATTGTAATCTTGAATAAATTATTCTATATTTTATTGATAGCATTTGATTTCTCAGGACATGCATTTATCTCTCTCCCTCTACATGGATTGTAAAATATTGCTATATCTTGTCTGAGAAAGAAACAGAAGATTAATGCCTTCTTTTAACAAAAATGTTCTGTATCTTGTCTGATAGATTAAAAACCCTATAGACATTTATGTTCCTTTATAAACAGAGTAGATTTGAAGGACATTTATTT
Organism: Hemiprocne comata; assembly: GCA_020745705.1. NCBI lineage: Eukaryota > Metazoa > Chordata > Aves > Apodiformes > Apodidae > Hemiprocne > Hemiprocne comata. The sequence goes on from CM036588.1 coordinate 40,790,647, forward strand.
CTGTCCTTTTATTATAACTGATAAAGCCAACCAATTGTTGACTTAGCTAGACTGTTGACTCTCTTGACTGTGATTTTATGCATTTGTAAATACCAAGGCAGTGTTTAGGTATTACCATATGTGTAATGACATTCCCTCACATTCTGGGTGAAATGACTGACCAGTGGTGGTTCAGCAGTCAGTGTGACCAGGTAATAAAAGCAATGTCAGATGGAAAGGACCAAAATGAAACCTCACAGGCTTCCTTTCTCCTACCTTACCTGTACTTGGGAGATTACTGAACAAAATAACAGCGGACAGCATCACTGCTGTTAGTGTCTGTCTAGTGTCTGTATGATTCTTTGTCAAGCTTCTTGCAGCATAACCAGCCATTCATGTTGCTGCATCATCCATTCATTATTTCCTTCACCAAATCATTGTGCTTTCACTCACTCACAACCATCCTTTGCATATATGTCTCTGGCTCTCATTCTCCCCACCAGCCATCCATGTGAGTAACAGAGCTCTTGTTCATAAAACCCAGACAAATCTACAAGCTGTTCATCTTTACCCCTAGCAACATCTGTCAAGGTGGATAAAGATTTGCTCCCACTCACTCTCCCTCCCAGCTAGCTATGGGGAGATGTAGTGATGGTTGCTGTAATTCTCCTTGCCCACATCTGAGGGTACTTGAATGTTCTTCCATGTTTTTCCTCCTCTCTCTCCCTGTGGGGACTAGTCTGTGCAGACACACCTCGAGTGCATCAAGACTTACATGCAGTGGAGGCAGAAAGCACACTGCAGGAGTACCTTCATCCTTGGCACAGCTTTCTGCAGCAAGCTAATTCTGGCAGAGGTTTCCCATCCAAAGACCGAGCTACCTCAACTTTGCTTGGTGTAAACAAACTTACAATACTACTGTATATCCCAGTGTCCAAGTATGTCTCTCTAAGATTGAGGCTGGGTCAGAAGAAACTAGATCGTTTTTCTCAAACGATAATAGTGCAGGAATGTCTGATAGTTGAAAAATGTTTGGCTATCTACCCATAAGATGTGAAAAGACATTAAACCAAAAGTAGAAAGGGAGTGAAAAATAGTTATTGACTATCTTAGCACAGTACTGCAGTGTCATATTGCTAGGATTTTACTTATGCATAGCCTGTCATACCTGACATTTCAGTAAGATGAAAATAACCCAAAGTCAAATCATGGAACTGGCACTAAGAGCATTAACAGATAAAACAGGTGTTAAAGGTGCTGAAGGAAAGCTGTGTAACATTAGCTCTGTATTCAGCTCACCTTAGCACACTGATTCACCATGAAAGGTAGGATGTGGAGACTGATCTATAAAGCACATAAAAAAAAAAAAGAGTGCCCTTTACTTTGCCTGTGCTGTGCTACAAAACTCTTCCTCTCCTAGATATGTTTTCTTCTGAAAAGAAGTATACCTCAAATATGAACACTAGAATGTATTCTCAGTCTTGTTTCCTTGCATAACAGACCTGGATACTGAAAAAAATGTTGCAGAGATATTAGTCTTTCCTATTGGTTTATTTCTGGTCCACCTTGATATAGTCTGATGAGTGTGCACACTGCAGTCAAAGGGGTAAAAGCAACTCATGTAGACATCTGTGAGCTATATTTTTCTGCAGGGAAGGAGGGAAAAATGTGCCTTTGCATGAACAGAATCATTAGCAATACAGAAGATCATTTCAGTGTAACTAATGCAACTGCAGAGAAGCTATGCCAGTTTTCATTAGCCATGAATTCTCCCTCATTTTCCTGCAAATTTTTATTTCTGCAGCCAATTACAACAAATTTGGGAAGTTGCATATTTGGTAGTTGAAAATTTATGAATGCTCAAACTATCTGTTTCCTTGCTTAACAAGTCTGACATAGCCTCTCCCAAGCACTGTATCAAACCACACGCTGCTGCCTGGAAAGGCATTTATTGCCTGTTAGAGCTCCTACAGAACCAGAAATTTCCAAAGCCTGAACTTTGATTCTTTCACTAGTTTTTCCTTGTCCTACCTCACATTTACTGATCTTGTATTACACAAATGTATATATATTTCTTAAAGTCAGTACACCTTTCTACACACTTTCTAGTGTGTAGAAAGAAATTCAGGTCCTGGCCCTGGTCCTGTGCTGACCTAATCAATGACAAGATGACTGTTGCTTGCAGTAGGCTGTGTATGACAAGACATCCAGTATTTCCATGCCACTGTCAGGCAGAAAGGGGCTTTCCAGATAGCTCTTTAAGGCCAAGAATAACCTGTATCTTTTACACTACATTCCAGGCTCTCCCTGGTCTCCTCAGACTCCTTGGCAATGTGTGTGACACTCCTGTTAGGAGCTGTCAGATCTAGCTTATCATACACAGTTGTGATGTGAAGACCCTTACAGCCCATACCCATTTTAGGACTATAAGCATTTTCTTGGGATAAATCCATTCTCTTCTCTTTCTCTGGTTATTTTGGTACAGGATCCAGAGAAGAGTAAAATTCTAAGGGGAGATCTCCCAGTAGCCATGCAGCTTTTTCAGGCTTTCAGGGACGTACATGTTCTTGTCTTGTGCCTTGTGCCTAGGAGCTTTATGAGCAGTAGAGTAAGTTCACTGTTAGGCATTCAGCCAGCAATCAGAGATGACCTTGTACTAACCTGATGGTGGCTACGTAAGCATATTACTTCTTGCTGGGAAACAGCACAGGCAATTGTACTTTGTAGAACATGGAGGGTCACTTGTAATCTCTGGGCTGTCCTGGCAGAGCCCATGAAGAGTCTGTGGGACCTCTGCTTCCCTTGAGACATGTGTAAGCCTGCAGAAACATTTACCATGACATTCTGAGAAGGCAAAGATAGTACTTTGTTACTTTGAAAATAACGGTGTGACTTTAATCTGATGTTGATGGATCTCAACTATTGAGGTAATGACCACAGGCCACAAAGCCAAGCCTTGCTTTCTGTGGAAATGTAAAGAGGAGGCAGGTAACTCATGAGGCTGTTTTCTTCTTCTCTCTTTTGCTTGTTTGTATTAATGGTGCTGCTAGAAATAACCAAGTAGGCTCTGAATTACTAACACCAAAGAGGAAAGGAGTTTTGGCTCAGGCCCACTGAAGAGAGCTTTATGCAGTAGAGCATGGATGTTTCCAGAGGGCGATGCTGGAGTTTCCCATCTAGTGCTTCTTAATTTCCCTGTATAGTAATTCACAGAAAGACAGTGGCAATACAGCATTTAACCTGAAGATGGGAACCTTTCCACTACATCTGGAGCATGGGATGGTATGAGCTACATGCTTTGTTGCTTCCTCCCCATTCATTCTTCATGGGTCGATGGGAGAGATATTAAACCTGCCATGGTACCACAGCATGATCCCAGAGCTGGAAAGCAGATGCTCCCAAGCATGTGGAGATGGGGTACTTGAAGTCAGATTATAATCTGATGAGGCTGTGTTAAATTATGTGCACTTGGTTGGGTTATTACATTCATAACCATGCTCATTGATAGGGGCACATGCTCCTGTGAGTATAAATTGTGATCTGAGAGGGCTACAACTCAAATAGCTAAAAGTTAGCCCAAACCAAGTATACATTGAATCTCGTTTGATTAACCGAGGATATAAACCTAAAATAACTACAAGCAAGCAAGTAGATTTATTCTGGAGCCCCTAACATTAGTAAAACCCAAACCTGACCTGCAGATATTTATAGCTGGCACTAAATGTGCATCGTATAATTAGTGTAGTTACATATCTGTACACATAATTGTGAAGCCTAAATATTGCATTAGTATTTTTCCTATCTTTAAAATATATGCCATCAACAGAAAGGTTTACTCACTTGGTGAATGCAAAATACTGAGTGTCTGATACTGTCACTTAATGGTTTAAGCGATCTAATCCTGTAGCATGTCAGTATGCATTATTATTAGTAAATGAAGTGCTGTTTGTGTCAGAGACCTATAATGAAGAAGAACTACCCTTGAAGCCTGCTGAGACATTTTAAAAGGCAGAATACAACCATAGCAAAGCAGTGTCACATAAGCAGAAGACCTTCTGGAAACTGTGGTAAATAAGTCTCTTTTACTTCCTTTATTGTAGTAAATCTTAGATAAACAGTTTGAGTGCTTTAGGAACACTATGCATTGGGAGTTTTAAGTGGTCTCCTGGGAAGACTGATGTTGATTATGAACTTTGGTAGTCCTTCCATTTGCTAGAAGAGCTACTATAGTCCAATTGATGCATTATTGATATATTGGAGGGATGGGAGAATTATGTTGTCATTGGGCTCCAGTGGAATATTCTCTCCCTTACTACAAACTTCACGAACTTGTTCGATTTTAAAACATACTCTCTTCAAAGGTACCTACAATAGTTTTTCCAAATATGTTTCTTAAAGACTGATTTAGGTGCTTTTTCCTCTTTTGAGGAAGTTTATTGCCATTATCTGTTTACAATGTGATCTTGGAACAATCTGATCTGTTTTAAAAAAACATTCTGAGACAGCTTATTGTGATCACTTTAAATATATGCAAGGAAAAAATAATTCCTTTTTTAAAGTTTATCTTTTTCTTTACATATTCATTACCTCATACTTAATAGAAGAGAAAGACAGGAAGGACATTGTGGTTCTGAAGGAAAACAAATGGACCTGAGTAAATTGCAACAGATTGGCCAGTTGGCCAGATGAGGGAGAGATTCAGCCTTTCTGGCTGGTGAGGTCAATGTTTCAGCCTAAATTGAAACGTAATAGCTATTTTGGCAATCTGCTTTTGTGCCATTAAACCTTGATTAATCCAATAATAAGAACAATAGGTTGTATTTTACTCTGCTTTAAATTAAGACAATCCTTATGAATTCAGTAGGGATGCGTAAGTACGAAAGGTAGTAAAAGCGGGACACACCCAAGCTTGTAGCCAAATATTTGATATGCACTGGGGATTTCTGACTCTCCCTGTGTTGACACAAAGCTTAAGAAATGACTTTGCATGCAGTAGGAGCTTTATGTATTGTGGGTTGTAAATAGTACACCAAGAACTTCATTGAGATTTATAGTCAGGCGTAAGTACAAAGCAGAAAAGATGCCTTTTCTTCAGTTGTGTCTGAGCTTCCAGGCAACATGAAGATAATTAACAAGTACTATTAGTATCCATATAGTCAAGGGAATAATATCAGCATAGCACTGAGAGAAAAGCTTATAAAACTGCTAATCTACTCTTGCTTCTTAATGAGTAAAAAGGAAAGCTGGTGGACCAAAATTACCCTACAATCAATTTTGTGTTTATGTCAGAATGTTGCCTATTATAACACTGCTGCTGATCATAATTAATAACAGGAAGAACAAAATTGCATTACACAAAAATGGAGGAAATATTAGGACTCTAGAAGGAAGGAGCTGGCTAGGGGGTAGGATAAAAGAAAAAGAAAACCGAGGGCTGGGAAGTATCAATCTTCCAAAGTAATTAAATGTACTATTCTAGTATTTCCTTGGCTGTCATTCCATATATATTTAAAGATGCAGAAAGCTGAGAATATCTATTTTTGTTACCTATATATATTAACATCTCTGCCTATAGGAATCAGGACTTCTCTGAAGCAGTTCTTCAGTTGCTAACTACTTTGGGTTCCAAGCAGTCATGTCGGTTGCTACCTACAAGTCAGTGTTTGTTCAGGAGCAAAAAATGTAGCAGATATCATTTTCCCTTATCCAGCAGGTGTATGCTTGAAGTAGGTTGGCTACAGTTAGAGTGAGTTCCTTTTTTTTCTTCTGAAGACATATGTCTAAGTGACACCAATTATTACAGAATAGACCAAGTATTGCAGAATCAATAGACTTGCTGGAAAACAACATATGCATTGCTAGGCTCAAGAGCTAACTCATCTCCTACAGGAGTTTGGCGGGGACATACTGGTTTGAGGCTTCTGCTCCCAAAGCAGCCCTAACCCTGTTGGATGCGTTCTGGTGTTTTAATGTTCCAAATGCCTTGGCATCTGTATGGGCTGTTTGCAGCATGAGAGCCACCTCATTCACCTCCTCTATTCATTTCATCGCAGCACTCCTGTCATCTGCAGAGCTCCCTCTCCTCCTTGGCATTTCACCCTCCCCCTTGTCCCTAAACTGCACAGCCTGTGGCTAGCACGGGCACAGTTAGCACAGCCACCCCCAGGAGACTGCTGCCCCTTTAGCCACTTACTAGCCATATGGCCCTGGTCAAATCTCTGATGATAGCTCCCACACTATAAGAAGCAACAGAAGTTTTGATGTGCTGAAAGGGTGTTAAGAAATAATGTGAAAATGATACATGGCGCTGACGATGGCTCAGTCCTATGATTTATGTTGGTCTAGGTAAGGCTGCATTTTTTTTTAGCAATGCACCACTCCAAAGAAAACATTTTAGTTTGTTCTTTCTTAACATGGCAGTTTCATCTTAAATGGTGTAGGAGCAAGGGTGTATTTTTAGACCCACTTTTTTCCCTTGTAAGCGTGCTCAAGGGCTGTTTGAACTAATCACTTAATATGGTTGTCTGCCTTTGTTCTGACATCAGGGAGGTGGGGGTGGAAGAATAATGGTCACATCTGCAGGTGATAAAACAGACACTGATGTATTTCAGAAAAATCCAACCAGTTTGAGCATAGGAGGGCTAACTGATTAGCACTAAGAATCTTATCCTACTACTTTAGTATTCAATCTCATAGCTCTTTAGACTGAATTTCCAAGTGTTTCTTTGCAGCATTACTGAAATACTGCTTCCTTTCTAATCCAGTAACTAATGCAATTGCTTAAGCTTATGCAGCGTGGTTTCTCAGTAGTCCTTGGCCACATTGTCTTCTGCATTTATGAAGCATTGTGAGAGCCAATGAAGAAGTGGCAGCTGTTGGCATCAATAAGGCAGATGAAATGCAGAGCACATTTGCATATCCAGGTATTTCACCAATCTCCACAGCACACAATGGGGCAAATTCAGCCAAGTGCATCTTCTAGCAGATAGATGAGACATCCAAGGATGTCTGTTTTCTGGTGTAAACATGGTTGTGTTTATACATCAAGCATGACCTGACTGTAAGTGGAGCACAGGTGGATGTAGATTGTTGTAGAAGCAAGCCTTGCGTGCATTCAAAATGTGGTGGGTCTGTAAAAGTTGGCATTTAGGAAGTGTATAGAGTCAATATATGGGTGTTGGTAGCAAGAAAAAATACCAGTGAAAGAAATGATGAAGCAGTCCTTTCTTAACCCTTCACTCAATTTCATTTGTACAACTTGCCATGGTCTCAGCATTAAGCCTGGACTAAAGCCCCAGACTGGGCACTGGGATAAACTGAATTCCCCGGGAGTTGTGCCCATTCACACAAAGACAGAGTTTGTTCCTGTAGAATAATGATGTGCCTTTCCACTGATAATTTTACCACTTGAATGCCAAGTTACAGTCCAGAGACACTTCCTTAATATTCTTGCTTCACTCAGTGTAAAACTGGCACCTCCAAGAGCTCCTCTGTTCTGGCCAGGTTGGGTGTACCATTGCAAGCTTTTCAAAAGGACTGGCCTGGCTCATTTCCCAGTCATTTAGTTCTCCCTAGCAGATGGCTACCTCCATCTCCACTACAGTCAGCAGCAGCTTCCTTCCTGCACTCATAAGGGAAGCTTGTAACCATCCTGTGTGTATATGGCTGAGACACTGACACTGGTGGGAGCCAACACAGCCACATGTCTCTGCCCATGTCAGCCAGAGGTGGTGAGGATCGGGGCTAAATAGATAGCAGGCAATCAGTAGCACCAACATTGGAACTCAATCTGTTGGAACATTTTAGCTTTGGATGGTTTTATTTCATTTTTTAAAAAGCTTTTCTCACTTGGCCGAGCCCATTATCTCCTAAGTTCTTCCCTCTTTGGCCTAAATTTACTGCGTTTAGTTTGCATGTTTGTTCTGCCTAAGTGGGGCAGCTGCATCCAGTGCAATTTTGCTTATTCAGGGCTTTTCTTCTTTTCAGTTCAACCTTTTTCTCCTTCATTTGATAAGTCATTTCAGGGAAGCATAAATGTAAGGGTGTGTTTGCTTGTTTATTTTATATACGTGACAGAACACTTATATAATTTTGGACATTTACTTGCTCACTGAACCTATAGAAGATAACTGCACCTGACATTTTATATTTCTCTGCTAGTTGGGTTTCTGGAAAAACTTTCAAGAGCATTCACATGAAAATGACAGGAGCAATCCCTGTGGTTCTTTTCCCCTTCAGTTCTCTAAAGAGAGGACACACTGCGCTGCTTTGTTTTTCAGGTTGATGGCTTCCTGACACTTCTCTTTGGCCTGGCTAGCATTAATACCCTTACAGTAATCAGTGTGACTCGCTACATCAAAGGCTGCCATCCTGAGAGAGGTAAGGAATAAAGGCAGGACCAGTTCTGTCTTCATTGAATCTGGTGCAAATCTGTATTTCTTTCCGTCACAGGCTATAGAAAATATAAATTAGATGCATTAGAAACCAGAACATAATGTAGTCTTTTACATTACAAACATGTTTGCATAGAATCCTTCAGGGTTAACCCAAATAAGAGCAGAATTATTACTAGTCTGCTTTAGCCACCATGGATTAAATTCACCCTTGTGCTAAAGATACCACATGTCTTGCTGACTCTCAATATTCCTCAAAATGCAACTTAAATTACTCCTAAGTGATGCATATGTCACTGTTTGGATCTCCCTGTAAGCAGCAAATTTCATTTTCTATGAGATGATGATTAGGATGTTTCCAGCCATTGTTTAGCTTCTTGGTTCAGAAGGCTGCCCTACCTACAAATGTTTTCACTCTTCAGGGTGTTTTTCTAGGATATGCACACAGCAGGCATCATGGACTGCTTTAGCTGGCACAGGGAACATTCAGGCTGCAAATCTTGCCTCCAGCTTTTGTAGCACTCTGCAACCTGCCATCCCTACACACCTCTCTGACCTCCCCTTGGTGGACAGTGTCACACCACGGGAGACGAAAGCTACCCCCATGGTGCCCAGAACTGGCCATGACTCAACTCTGCCGAGAAGGTCTCTGTCTCCCAGGTCTGCAAAGCATCTTCACCACAGCCTTGCACACACACTTATTCCTTCTCTAGTGCCCTGTTGATCTGCAACCTGGATATCCCAAACAAATACTGTTCATTACTCTCTCCAATGCTAGAAACCTTTTATTAAATACTCTTTGAGAGGTTTTTTCTTAATTTCATTTTTTATTAACCTGTGTATAAATGTCTCTGTAAAGACATACGACTGTCCGACTGTGCCAGTCTGGTTTGAAATCCTTTACATGTTTTCTGCCCTGTGAAGCCCTCATCAGCAAGCCCATATAAAAATGATGTTATCTACCCCTTTCTCTTTATGCGTGTTTACATCACCACACTCACCCCACACACTCCATTTCACAGGTTGAGCAGAAACTTTTCCTTACCATTCACCCTGGACCTCCTGCCTGCTGCAAACTTTGAATTCCACTGGCAGCTCTATGTAATCTCTCTTCTTTATACCTACACCTTCTATAAATTCTCCCTAGTCTTCCTAGCACCCATCCATAAATAATGTATTATCAGTTTTCATGCCTTTTTTATCGCTGGCTTGCTCCATCTTTCAGACAGGAACCTATTAATGTCCACAGGCAAAGCATGCATAAAAACAATGGATGCATCACACAAGTTTTTCTCTCTAATAGCATCAGTATTATTAGCTGTGAAAAGGATGTCTTTTTTCCACAGGAATTTCTTCTGCAGTTTGTTGTAATGATAGACTTGTTGAAGTTAATTTTCAACAACAACTGCAGTTGGAGCTGCTAAAAGTCATGTTTAAAACCCTCATTTCTCTTTTGCCAAACTGTATCATGTGTCCATCTGAGGGTGTGTATAAGTTACGTTTGCCTCTTGAGGAAACCTGAGCACGTACCCAGTATAAGTTTATTAAAATGGTGGGGAACAGAGATTTGTGGATGCATAAATATTTCCCATGTAAACAGAGGTAACCACAATGTATGGCAACAGCAGGACTGGTTAAAGAATTTGTATTGAATGGCTAATGTATTTTGAGCAAAATCCTCTGAATTTAGCTTTAACCTTGTTTGTTTCTATGTAAAATTTAGCATTAAACTGTTTCCAGCTTTCTACAAAATTGCAAAACAAATCTCACACAGAATTTGCTAATTCTGCAGTGCTCAACACATTGCCTCCTGCTTAAAAGCCATTCGTTTCCACTGTTCACAAATGGTCTTGAACACAATCTTGACAGACGCTTTCAATTTTAAGCTTTTCTCATTCATATGCTTTTTTTTTTTCTTCATATTTTTAGAATAGCTGTATTTTTAACCTGAATGTTAAAAAATACTTCTTTACTCTGAGGGTAACAGCACTAGAACAGGTTGCCGAGGGAGGTTGTAGAGCCTCCATCCCTGGAGATATTCAAAACCTATCTGGACCTGTTCCTCTGTCATTCTCTGTAATCTGGTCTAGGGGATCCTGCTCTAGCAGGAGGCTTGGACTAGATGATCTCCAGAGGCCACTTCTGTTTAACATCCTTATTGATGATTTGGATGAGGGGATAGAGTGCATCCTCAGTAAGTTTGCACACGATGCTAAGCTGGGTGGGTGTGTCGATCTGCTTGAGGGTAAGGAGGCTCTGCAGAGGGATCTGGATAGGTTTGACCAATGGGCCAAGGCAAATAGGATGAGTTTCAAGAAGGCCAAATGTCGGGTGCTGCACTTTGGCCACAACAACTCCCAGCAGCGCTACAGGCTTGGGGAGCAGTGGCTGGAAAGCTGCCCAGCAGAGAGGGACCTGGGGGTGCTGATTGACAACTGTCTGAACATGAGCCAGCAGTGTGCCCAGTGGCCAAGAAGGCCAACACCATCCTGGCCTGCATCTGGAATAGTGTGACCAGCAGGACCAGGGAGGTGATCCTGCCCCTATACTCAGCCTTGGTGAGGCTGCACCTTGAGCACTGTGTGCAGTTTTGGGCACTGCAGTATAGGAAGGACATCGAGGTGCTGGAGAGGGTGCAGAGAAGGGCAACTAGGCTGATTAGAGGTCTAGAAAACAGGCCTTATAGGGAGAGGCTGAAGGGAGCTGGGGCTGTTCAGCCTGGAGAAGAGGAGGCTGAGGGGAGCTCTCATTGCTCTCTACAACTACCTGAAAGGAGGTTGTAGTGAGGTGGGTGTTGGCCTCTTCTCCCTAGTGACTAGTGATAGGACAAGAGGAAATGGGGTCAAGTTGCAACAGGAGAGGTTCAGATTGGATATTAGGAAAAATTTTCTCAGAGAAAGAGTGGTGAGGCATTGGAACAGGCTGCCCAGGGAGGTGGTAGAGGCACCACACCTCCAGGGAGGTGGTGGAGGCACCATCCCTGGAGGTGTTAAAAAAAGGGGTAGACATGGTGTTTCAGGAGATTGTTTAGTGGTTAGGGGTTGTAGGGCCGAAGGTCTTTTCCAACCTTGATTCTACGATTCCAAACCCTACCATTCTGTGATTCTGTGATTTTCCATGGTGGCTGTTGGTATAGGAGTGCATTTAGATTTCAGAGATATGTTTGCCTTTCTAGGCTTCACTTTCTGACTACACCATGCCATTGCAGGTCACTGCATCAGCAACAGCAGTATGACAGTGGCTCTGGTTCTCATTTGGATAGCAGCTTTCTTCTGGTCAGCAGCTCCATTACTTGGCTGGGGAAGCTATACAGGTAACAGGTATCTTTCTGTTGTACTTATTTGGCACCTCTCCACTTAACTGAAAAAATATACTTACCTTTCTTTCTTGCTGTCTGTGATAAACCAGACCAATTATCAGTGGAACTGAGAAAATCGTTCACCATGCACGACGTGTTGTCTGCTTCAGTATCAGCTATACAGAGATTGTTTGGAAGGTATCACAGCAAAGAGTTGGACCCAGTGCATATCAGTTATGAAAAGAGAGAGACCAGAAATATTTGGCACAGTTAAGCAATGAGATAAAGGAAGCTATCAAAAGACATCCTTCAAAAACTGACAAGATTAGGAAGCTAGAAAAGAACACAAGTTCCAGCAAGTTAAACTTTAAAGTGTAATAAGACAAGCCAGAAAGGTCTGGTGAAAGAGTTTGTTTGAAAACATAGCAGAAGAAGAAAAAGATGTCAGAAAGTTTGTCAGTCCAAGAAGTGATTAGGGTGCAAGATAAGGCCATACCAAAACAAGGAGGGGGAAAAAGAGGAAAAATTTTGAGTAGTGAACACTGCAGTAATTCAATGACCAAGGGATATTCCCATACCAAAAAATTCCTTCATGGGGAAAAGCTGGAAAATTGTCTCAAATTGAGTCTCTAAAATTCAGCAAAACAAATCTCTAGGAATAAATGGTAATGATACAGGAGTGCCTGTAACTGAAATCATGTGACTGCATTTGTCCAGCAGTGACCTGACTGGATCCTGTAGGCATCTGTGTCCTTTGAGAAGTCATGAAATCTATGAAGACTTATTAAAGCAGCTATGTGAATATATCCTGTTACTTATTAAATATGTAAGCTTTGAGGTGTCTCTGGACCCTTGAAATATGGATGCAAGAAAAGCATCCATTTCTATGATTGGTTAAAACTTTTATCCTTTCCAAATTAAAATGTTACCAGGGTGTTAGGATCAATGGATCTTTTGTTTGAGACGAAACCAAGCTTTTCATTAGACTGTTCTAATTTTATGTCTTGTTTTTGCAGTCTGGAAATGTCATACACTTGAGGGATTTTGACTAGTCATTTTCTGTGTATCTTCTGGCTATCTGTGTTTCCTTTACACATTAATCTTATTAGATTTTCATTTATAGAAGTATTTATGATGTCCCTTTTTGGCCTTAAGCTGGAGCCAGGAACTTCTTGGACATCACTGCCTTGTCAGGGCATCCAAGCGCCCCCACAGATCCTGTTTGTACTCTGGATTCAATTCCTTGACAGTGGTCTTCAAGACCACTTCTAGGAGCACTTTTTCGTACTTAGAATCACTTAAGTTTCAGGTTCCTGGGCTATCTGGCTCTAAATGTATTTCCATTGAGGGCACCCATGGAGATGTGGAAGCCCAGGAATGGCAAGTCTGACAGCAGGCAGCAGAGCAGGCAGAAGGTGCCAGCAGATCACAACACATTACCCTGGGCTTCGTAGGACCTCTCCCCTCTCCCTTCTACACAGCAGCTGCAGGGGTCCCCAGGACCCCACTGGTACTTGGAAATGCCACTTGCCAGTGTCCCAGCAGAGGGGCGAAATAACTCTGAGCTGTGACTCACAAATAATCTGCAGGATTTTCTTTTCAAGTCATCTGGAGGCTGCTTTCATTTTTCAGTCTAAAGTTTTCACAAACTAGAAACCTGGAATTAAGCCAGATTTTATTATTATCTCTTTGAATCTTGAGGCATACTGATGAAAAAGGCAAAGTAGACAAAAATCTACTTCTATTACTGAACACATCCAGGCAGCAACACTTAGAGTTTTTAGTGATAAAAATACCAAGTTCTTTTTGATGAGAATCATAAAAGAGATTTTAATCTTTTGCACCTTTACTTCATTCTGTCTAAACCTCCTATCACCTGTAAGGAATTAAGGGTTTCTTTTTTTGCTTCAGAATTACCACTGGATGTCACAGAGAGATCTGTTGCTAAATCAGTCAGACTTCACCTGTATTGTATCTCTAGGACTTGTGAATACTTGACTTACATAATTTTGGTTCATGCTTCATTTACTTGTAATTCAGTTTGCTGCCAAAACTGTCAGAAAAATCATATTTTTTCACTTAAAAAGAAGAATCAACAATTCACAATCTATAGCAAGTCACTAATGCTATTGAACTCAAGTTTTATATCAGAACCCGTTTGCAAATATATCAGAGGGTCTAAAGAAGTCAAATGTTATTCATGAAAGTATTAAAGCAGGCACTGCACCTTATTCCCACTGCCTTTCCCTTAAGTACCTGATCAGCTTGTGTCCTTTTGTAAATCCCACTAGCTGCAGACCCTGCAAACTGCCTGACTTAATTTTTAAGAGCCTGCAGATCCTCTGTAGTTGCAGAAATGTATGTTCTCACTACAGGAGAAATTTCATTGCCTTTTTGTTTCTATTAAAAATACTTCAATATTTTTGTTTCCTGCTTCGCTATGTAAGTAGTGACTTTTTATCTTAGTCATATTGTCTCTTTACAATTGCTTGTTACGCTGCTGCAGTGCTCATCTCAGGAAGTTACTACGTAGAAGCTTGACAAATAAGAGTAGATAACACTCAGGAATCTCAAACCAACTGAATTATTACAATTTCCTACTCTGAAACAACAGTTTGTGCATTATGGACTTACACTGGAAATCTAAACTTGACAGCATGATCATATGCATTAAAACTTGTTAGTCTATCTGGTCTTGAAAAATGTTTATGTAGGAAATTATACCATGGCTCATTAAATCATAAAGATCAATCCACTCTTTAGTGCTTAAAAGAAGAAAAATGCAGCATTTTAACTGATGAATTAGTAATTTAAAAGCAGATAAGTGTTCTAAAAATGCTAACCGACTTATTTTTGGTTTCCAGATCGCATGTATGGCACATGTGAGATAGACTGGGCAAAAGCCAACTTCTCTACAATCTACAAGTCCTACATTGTCTCCATTTTTATCTGCTGCTTTTTCCTACCTGTCACAGTCATGGTCTTCTCATACGTGTCAATTATCAACACTGTCAAGCTCAGCCATACATTAACAGGACTAGGTGATCCCACAGACAGGCAGAGGAGAATGGAGCGGGACGTCACCAGAGTGAGTTTGGGTTTCATGTTGGGTGGGATTTATCTCAATGAAATCTGCCTTTCCAGAAACTGCTTTCCACTAGAACAGAAGAGAACAAAACCAATCAGTTGCATTTCATTTTTCTATAAATTCTAGTGACTGAGTCTGAACTCAGTGAAGAATATAATTGGAGTGGCTTGTACAGCACAAAACCAAAAATTTGGTTTGGCATGTGCTCCTTTCTTTCAGAAGCTGCATTACTTCTGAGCACACACAGAAGTTACAGTGGAGCTTTCAATTTTCTTACCATTGCCTTGTCTACCCAAAACCTTCTAAATTTGCATAAACATGCAGACGACTGTAGCTGTTTCCATTCCATCAGGTGAAGCATTGCTCAAGCACACCACCATGCCAAAATTAGATCTAGAACTTCTACCTCTGCCTGGCTTCATTAAAACAAACCTTTTGCTTGCCTGTATTCTGTGAGCCATAACTTCAGGACAATCTGAATGCTTCCCTTCCAGCCAAGTGTCCAACCTACTATTCCCAGTGTATTGCTTCCCTGATGTAGTCTTCCAGAAGAGATTTGAGACTATTCTTCTATCTTTTAGGTTTCTATTGTCATTTGCACTGCCTTCATTATTGCATGGTCACCATATGCTGTCATCTCTATATGGTCTGCCTATGGCCACCCTGTGCCCAACCTCACCAGCATCCTTGCCAGTTTGTTTGCTAAGTCTGCCAGCTTCTACAATCCCATTATCTATTTTGGAATGAGCTCCAAGTTTCGGAGGGACATTTTCATCTTGTTCCATTGTACCAAGGAAGTCAAGGACCCTGTGAAGCTCAAACGTTTCAAAAACCTCAAGCAAAAACAGCAAGAGCCCTGTCAGAAAGAAGAGAAGTATGCAGCTGTAATGCACCCCGCACCAAGCCCGGATTCTGGGGTGGGAAGTCCAACCAATACCCCACCTCCACCAAACAGGGAAGTGTATTTTGGTATTCTCGATACACCATCCAATAACCCTGACATTGAATGTGATAGACTATAAGATTTGTGGCCACTTGATGCATGCACCCACTTTCAGTTCAGGAAGACCCTCTTCAGACCAGCGCTTGAGTGATTTCCTAATTCCCAGTCCATCTGTTTTTGCTATAGCCCTGATCACTATACAACTCAAGCAAGTCAGATGGTAAAGTGGTATTTTCCTTCTGTGTAGGTACAAAATGCTATGAAGCACATTACAATGTGGGCAGCACACCCAGTGCCAGAAACATTCAATTTTCACATCCATGCAGGGAAAAGATGACTGACTTGTGAAGAGGAGGCATTAGCTAGCAAAAATAACTACTGTGTTCGCATCAAGATTTGATTAATTAGGAGATTATATTTCCAAATACGTTTTTTGCTCTTCAGCAGCCCCAGCCATAGAGGATCGTTTTAGCTCTGTGTTGCTGCCCCACCTGGCTGTTGGAAAAGGGCCCTGCTGAGATTGTGGTGGAGCTGCTGCAGGTCCATGGCTGTAAGCTGGTGGGGAAAGCTCCACCATGGAGCTCCCAGGCATGCAGGGCGGTGTGTCTGATTGCCTGTGCCTGACTCTGGCAGTGGCTATGCAAATGCTAGAAGTTGTAGGTCTTGGTATTTTCTGGTCACTGTTGTCTGAAAAGTGGCTTCATACTTACCTTTATTGGTCTGCAGAATTATTTCTACCTTCCCTGACCTTCCTGGTGAGCAGGGCCTGGCTGTAGCATTCAGAATCAGGAAAGCTGGCCTTTAATTTACTCATCTGTCTACAAACTCATTGTTTTTCTATCTGACTATTGAGGTGAAGCAGGAGATGTTGTACAGGCAATGAAATAAAAAAACGACACTAAGATTTTAAGAGTACTGATGAAGTGTGGTATCAACATTTACAAAATATAATCCAACACTTCACTGCTGCTTCTAAAGAAGTTTTTTGTTAAAAAAAAAACAAACAAACCAACTTTTAGATAAATTTAACTAAGTAGCAATTAAGGATGGTGATTTAAACAGCTAAGCTGTTGGCTTAATTCAGTAGCAAGACTATCAGATGTTTTAACATGCAATTATTCCACCAAGTTGATTTTACAGAATCAAAGTGAGGAGGTATATCTTCATAATTCCCCATCTTGGAGATTAACTGCATACTCAGAGACTTCTGTAAAAATTATTCATATTAGCCATGGAAATTGTGGGTTAATTTAGTGCCATTTGCAAGTTAAATGGGGAAAGAAGAAGGAAAAAAAAAAACAACAACATTGGTTGCTAAACTCACTGCTATTTATGACTTTCTGGAATCTCACTGTCTGGGTGTGCTAAAATGTAGCTGTTTTGCAAAAGTATGCTCTTCCAGATGTGTTTCTTGGGAAAGTTACAAAGAGAGCCAGCCTTCATTTCCTCTATTACTCTATTTGTTTTGAGAAAATCACCTGTGTTTTGAAGTTAAAAAACAAATAAACATTACAAGCAACAGTGGGGAACTGTGTTTTCTTTCATGGCCACAGATCTGAACTACAAGAGTGTTCATTTTTTGTGGAAAATTTTGAGATATGGGTGCTATTTCATTATCATAAATAATTAAAAGCAAGTAAGTAAACAGTTTGCTTCCAGAGAAAAGTGCAATGCTGTAGCTGCAGAAATAGATGAAATCATTTAGGGCAAAATCCTGTCTCAGTTGATTGGAGCCAGGCTGGGCTCGCCAAAGCTAGCATGCAGATTTGAAAGCTTGTAGGTGTAGCACAAAATGCAGCTCAGTAACCCTGCTGGACTGAACCTTCTCACTGCTGAGAGCGCTTGGGTTTTTCTCCAAAGAAAGAGGAGTGCCACACTTCCCCATTCGATGCAGTTCTCAGAGTTACCTGCAGCTGCAGGTGTGCCCGACACCTGCCCATAGAGCCTTTGTGGCCACAGACGACAGGCTTGATTTTAATCTCTATTTCTGCTAATTTACAGATAACTAGGGAAAATCCTTGCCCTGCTGCACTGTAGCAGTGCTGCTGATCTGCAGGATTCAGACTCTGACAGAAAGATGTGAAAAGGGCAAGGGGGAAGGTGGAGCAAAAAGGCTATTTGCAAGACTGTTCCTCAACTCCAGCTGAAATCTCTACCAGTTCATGCACCACGGAGCATCTACAGTGAGGTTAGACTGGGAGAAGAGAAGGGAGTAGTTAAAATAAGCCAGAGTAGGAGCAGAGCAGGGAAAAATATAAGAGGGGGAGAACCAGATAAGCAGGGGAGCAAGAGGCCATAGGATGCATAGCTGCTGAAAGACAACTAGAAACAACCAACACAGAAGAAGCCTTGACTGGGCTGCAGCAGACCTCCTTCCTGCAAGGCCTGCAGCTACAGTTCTTTGTGCATACAGGATAATACCATGGGACTGCATAACTGTAGAGCAGAACATCTGGTTTTGCAGGTTACACAGGGGAAAAGAGGATGGATGCCTTTGCAGGCACCAACCTGTGCTTCAGGTTCAGTAACAGCAGGAGCACATTTGTCACTGAATTTACTCCAGTTAAAAAGCATCCAGCCCTAAAACACCAGTGCCCTGTAGCTGCATCTAGGACACCAGAGAGTGGCTGAAGTCAGGAAAAAAAGGTCCAGAATCTATTAATGCTGAAGTGCAGGTGAGGGAATGCATTTCAAGTGTGTGTATCAACACAAGTCAATTTGTAAAACACTTTGCCTTCATCCTACATTTCCTCCCCTTGTCTCTGGTCCCACACAGGCCCAGAGAAGGCTGGCCCCTCCTGCTGCTTCCACAGATGAGCCCCTCTGCTGGCCAAGCCCATGCTGCCCGTCAGGGGGGAGCAAAGAGCTCGGGAGCCTGAGATAGTCATCAAGTATAGACACAGTCCAGAGGTGCTGAAGGGGGATGATGGGGTTTTATGCTTTTTGCTTAGTGACAATGAAGTAGAGTGCAAGCAGCATAGAGAGTCCTGGAGCCAAAACATTTTGTCCTGTTACCTTGCTGCTCCTCACAACCTTGGATATTCTTTTACAGTGGATGTGTTTTAGCAGCAGAGATGTAAGAAGGCTGGTCATCAGGACATCAGGCAATGTCCTGACTGATATTCTGGTGACAAGGATGCCTCCTGGGAAACCGCAGCTTTGAATGCTGTCTCAGCTGGTCTTACAAGGGAGGTCATGCTCACCTTGACAAAGCAAAGGACTACCTGCTTCCAACGTATTATTGTGAGATTTTTTAAATTGTTGTGGTTGGTATTATGTACAACACACTAAAACTAGGTAGCATCATCTGGCAGAAGGCAGTAGGCCAAGCAATTCTACCATTTTCAAAGGATGCTCTCAGCATTTGCTGGCTTCTTCCAGCAAGATCTGAGACAGAGGGTAGCCCTCTTTTAGCCTAGATGTAAGAAGACCAACGAAAAGAACCTTGCTAGCTGTTCATTATCCATTTCTGTACTCACAGCCCTGTTGACATAATTAAAGCACCTCAGCAAAATTGATGTGCTTGAGCATAGTAAAGTCACTCTGCAAAAAGCTTGAAGCCCTCAAGTCACCCTTTAAAATATGCCTTTAGCTATTCTACATATTCATTTCCAAACATTTCCCAACTGTTCTGATTAGCTATTGATTAGTACATGCAGCAGGTGAGTTCTTAATGGCTACACAATTCTTGTATTTACATGTGTATAAAAAAAAATCTCATCAGCTCTTACTTGATTATTTCTTATTATCAGTATTATTCATAACTATCAACATATCAGTATTATACCATAATAATTGCATTTATTAATCATGAAGTGCAGTTATTAATACTCACGTGTACAATTTGGCCTTGCAGGTGGCTTACCAACATCCCTATCACTCCCACAACCTTTTCACTTGTGCTACACAGTTTGAACAATCAAGTTAAGCCAGGACTACTTCTGTTCAATTTCCACATTCAGAAATAGCCTCTTCTGGTTTTGGGGGGGAGGAAGGAAAAAAAAAAAAAAATTGTTAAAAAACCTTTTGGGTCTGCATTTTTTTTGCCAAGCTGCAAATGTGCTTTCAGCACATTGACATGCATAGCAGCATTTCTTAATATTCTTTGACATTTCTAATGGTAACATGAATAACTTGAGTGTGTAGTTGGAGGGAGTGGGATAGCCTGCTGCAGTCCAGGCCCTGTTCTCAGTGCTATTGTGCCTTTTTATCTACTGACTCATGTAAAAGGATTTCTTGTAGCAGGGATCAGACAACAGGAAATCCTCCTCCACCTCTCTTAAGACACTGGCTTTATTACAGTGTGAAGTACTCAGGTCTGCACCCCCTGGCAGGCCCTCTCTCCACCCCTGTAAATCCTTCAGTCTTTGCTGCACAGACTGACAAGATGAGAGGTACAGAGTGTGCCCCTCCAAGTATGGCTTGTGGTTTGGCACTTTCCTCAGGAGAGAGAAATGGAGACAAAAATCCCTTCCCGAGGGTAGGGTTGGACAAGAACATTGTTCTCCTGCTACCCTGGTGAATTCTCTCACCCAGGGCAATAAATGAAAAAGGTAGGTAACGCTACCACATCTGTATTTTCAACTACCCTGGAGATAAACGAGCCTGGCAAACCAGGTTCTCTTGCAATGCTGTGTATCCCCTTCAGCCTGCCTCTCAAATTGCTAAAGGCTTGGGATCTGTACAGTACATCAACAAATGCAAAGGATTTTTGCAAGCACTTTGGGAACTCTGCAGACTAAAGTGATGGTGCCCGCAGGTTCACATAGGTCTGTCTCTATGAAGTGGTCTGAAGTGCCTAATTTCTGTCTGCAGCAAAAACTGCACAGTAGCTGGCCCCCAATCCCTTCCTGCACTGATGATTTAGGACTATGGAAAGCTACAATACTGTGCAACTGGGAAAAAAAAATACCTCCAAGGTCCTCATGATTAGCATATACTCCTGCTTTGTGGGAGATGGCAATTAGGTGATTCTAAATGAAGCAGGCTAAAAGCTGAAAAATGAAATCTTTTCCAGAGAACAGAGTAAAGATACTACTGGGTACACATAAATACAAGTCCTGCAAGGAGCTTTGGGCCTGGAAGACTCATAAAACTTAATTTACTCACATTAAGATTACAACAGGTAGCTAAGTGAATTGCACTGACTGCGGAAGAGAACAGGAACTTGGCATCTGTTCTTGTCTACAGCTTTGAGTGCTCAAATATGTATGTATTTAATACATGCTTCTGAAAGTTCAGTTTCTGGGTTGGATATTTTTTGTTTTGATCATCTGTCTATCCAACAACAGCTCATCATAAAAGAGAAGCAAAACTGTGTCCTTCTTAATGTGCAGGAGAAAAATAAATTTAAGTTTCAAAGAATGTCCAAATAGTACTACAACAAGAACACAGAACAATAAGAGAATTACTAAATGGAAAGTAATAATCCCATTGCTAATAAAAAAATCAAGGCCACACTGAATGATAAAATTAAAAAAAATAACTACCAGCTGTCTGTGGCAACAACCATTGTCTTTAATGCTCACTGAATGAGACAAAAGCCCTTTGGGGTTAACAAACACACAGCATTTAATTATGTAATAGGATGTAACCTAGTGGAACTGGAGTGGAAGGACCTACAGAAAACACTACAATATATGCCCTCCCTCACTGGTGTCTGACAGCCTCCAGTAGCCTTTGATATTGTATACCAGCCCACCTGGCAGCTGGAAAGATCTGCCACTAAAGCAAAGCTGGGATGGTCCTAGAGGGTGCACATGTGGCTGGAGGCACATCTGTGGGGTCCCGCACAAGGTAGGTGCAAGCTGCCCAAGCAGGAGGCACTTGTGGGTGTGTCACATATGCTGCAATGTTTGCAAAAGGAAGAATGAAGTCAGGAATACTGTCTGGCAGCACAAATGAGAGGGCAAGCAAGTCTTGGTGATGGCAAAGCTTTACCACGCACCAAAGATTAATTTCAAATGGATTTCAAATGGATTCATATAATATAACCTTCAGACAAAGAACTGCAAGAATTGGGAGATTAGCAGACTCGGGACATGCTTCCCACCACTGGTAAACTGCTGTATGAAATGAACAAAACTAACTTCTCTGAGAACAAGCTAGCCAATCCCTTGGATAACATGTGGCCTATACATGGATTTAAAGGGAATGGAAAACAGGCTTTAGCTCGTCCTTGACTGATACCATGTTACCTGGCAATCCAGCCCTCAGCTTGCTTTGCTGAAAGGCAGTCAAGTACAGCAGTGTGATCATGAGTCCTATCACCCCACCAAATGAGCAGTTCAAGAATTTGAAAGTTTATGCCCTAGCTCCAGACATGAAACCCATATCTCTCCACAATTTGGAGGAGCCATTCTAGAAAGACCAGGCTAACACTAGGTTAACTAGTCAGGTATGCCTGCAGATAAAGGAGCCAAAAACCTTGACACCACAACTTAAAATTGAGAAGAGCAAGGTTCTATCAACTTCTGGCCTGCAGCAGTATTTAGCAGACTTGAGTCTTCCTCAAGTTAGTTCAGACCTCCTGTTTGCATATGCCCCATTCACTGGCTCTGGGTCATGGTTGCTGGTGCTCACCCACGTCTCAGTTGATTCACTGTGACCCTGAGGAGAAACAGCATTCCAGTTTCACATTTCCAGTTTAACAGAAACCCCATGTTTCAGGCTTCATGTTTGCAGCTTATTCTATTGCCACATCCCATGTTATACTCAATATGCACTGTTAGTAGGTTCTTTGGCAACAGATAAGGAAGAGTGCAAGTAACAACCAGAATGTTAGCACAGATGAATACAACACCAAAACTCTTTCTAACACAAATTCTTGCTGCAAAGCAAGCACAATTTTTCCCAACTGCTTTTTCTCATCCAACCTATTATGAAAATTGAGCACCACCATGAAATAGTGAAACATGGGGAGTTCCCACAATGTTAGCTTTTACCTGTTCTGCCCACTAAGAGCCCTTTTAGCATTTACCATGCTAGCAGCAAAGAAAAGGCCTAGAATATGCATCAAAAATACACTACTGAGAGTTATCTCCCTGAAGTCCTGCAAAGACAACATGGATTTGGGGCCATTCCCCCTTTACAACTATATGTAACAGAAATGAAGTTAACAATGTTATATTACCACAATATATGCCTGGGACAATACTTCTGGCCTCATAAAGCTATGTTCTCCAAATAATACCCATTCAATGAATCCGCTCAATAACCTAGACTTTTCCCTAATGCCTCCATCTGCAAATTTGTACTTCACCCAGCAAGTTCAGTTGCAGTTCAGTGGGCACAGTTAGGCTTAGGAATGCTCAACATACGGTCTCTCACCAGTAGATCCAAAAGGTTTTTAATGAAGATGACAAGCCTCAGCTGCCTCTAATCCTGAAGAATCTGATTGCTTTCTGAATAGCAGAATCTCCCCCAAAGCACTTCTGCCATGAAAAAGTTAGGAATATAGTATTATTTAATATGGGATCTTGCACAGTAAGCAAAGTAAAAACTAGCTGTGTTCTGGGAAGTTGCAGTCATTAACAGTGTTGATATTATTTTTTCTACTTAATCACAACAGCAGGTTTACCTCATCTGTTGGTTTCATGGAGTTACAGCCTTTCACTGACCTACCTAATCTTCAAAGAGCAGAATTGCCCTGCCATCCTAACCTACAACTGACCTTAAGAATCCCTCATTTCGAACTGTCCCTTTTCATTCCTTAGGATGAAGATGACACAACAAAGCAAGCTTTTCCAAACTCTCCATAAGAAAACCAGCTCATTCTCATCTGTCTGTAAATCCCCGCATTAGCCCAGGTTACAAACAGAGGACAAAAGTCCAGGTACTGGGAAGCAAGAGGGCATGCTCCCAGCATCTGGCTGCCATTCAAGCCCTTCCTTGACACCTGGATAAACCCAGCATGGATTAAATACACTCAGCGGGGTTGGGAAACTAGCCTGATCTGTGTGGTTGGTCTCCCCTTTAGTACCGCTTTGACTCAGTCACAATTATTTCAGGCTTTGTTAACCAGGCATGGGTCAATTTGACTTGCTCAGCAACAGGCTTAAAAAACAAATAATCCAATTAATGAAAGAAGCAGAGTGTAAAAGTGTTTGGAAAGGGTTGGGAAATCCAGGAGGGAGCAGCTGGCATGTCCCTGGTGGGACGTCTCCTTCCAAACAAGGGCACACAGAGGCCCCTTGTTAGCTCGGCAGGGACAGCAGTGTGGCTGCTCGTTGAACCCCGCAGTCCTTGGGACGGTGACATTTCACTAGGACTCAGAAAACCAAGGCGGGGGGAAGAAAGCTCCATACACCATGCAGACATTGAGGCTCACCATTAAATAAACTCCAGAGACAAATGCTAACATTTGCAACTCCTGCCCACTTCCAATCCTACGACGACATCTCAGCAAGGGCTTACATAAAACTTCCCTCTAGTCCCTCTACTCAGCCTTCATTAGGCAACAACAAAGAAATGTCAGAAGTGATTTAAGATTATATCTTTAGCCCTGAAATGAGTGGTTTTGCTTAGGCTGAGAGAGGAGAGGTGAGTGGGAAGAAGAAGATTGAGGAGCGTTCACAATTACATTGCAGCCACGGAATATGTGTAGGGCTATTCATCCAAAATGTTGTCATTGATAATGGCATTCAGCTGCAGAAACATCTAAATATCATTTAGAGAGAGAGAGAGAGACAACTCTTCTGCCTGCCTGGAGTGATGAACATTTAGGGCTTTGGCTCTAATTCCTTGTACCACCACTCCAGCCCTGACCCTCGCTGTGTAAAACCTTGTGATTAAGAAGCCACCATGTGACTGCAACAAACCCCACCACCGTTGCTCTCCTTCCAAAAGGGTCATCACAAACATTATCCCTTGCAAACCCAGGACAAAATCCCCCCAGCCCTGAGCAATGGCTCAACTTTTGTGTTTATGGCCATGGCAGTTTTGAGGCATAACCTAGTCTGTAAGATCGGCTGTTGAGGCACTGGTGAAAACCCAATGGCTATGTTTGTTCCTGCCAGACCCAAGCAACCAGGATCATGCCTGCATCCTCCCTACAGCTTCCCCCCACAGGGCTGAGGGGAGGAGAAACAGAGGGCATCAAAGGGGGAACATCCCCTCTCCCTTCTCCATCCTTCCTCACTTACGTGTTTAAGACTGTTCCTTGGAGCAGGGGCAGAAAAAGTCTTCCCTTTTAATTCTAGATATATGGGACATATCCTAGGATTGGTCCTACTCCCTTGCAAGCAGCAAACTGATTAATTGTAACTCGCAAAGATTTCATTCTCAGTGTCCCAAGATGAGGACAAGTCACAGAACAAGTGAAATTTTTAGAGACAGGAGGACACCAAGGCCGAGTGCTTGGGTGTTGCAGGATAAGGTTAGTCCCTCTTATCAAAATCCTTGTGCATAAAACATTCTCAGACTTTTTGAAGTTTTGTAGATTAGAAATAATAGCCACACTGACAGCAATAAATTACATACTCTCCAACAACCGTTTATGGTTCAGAAACTCATGAAACATGCACTCACCACCTCTGCCATCCCGCTGATGGGATCTCCAGGACTACTCTTGTCCCAGCCTGTTGATTTCCATTATAATATAATAGCTGATGGCAGAAACGATGGTGTTGCAAATCTCTCCTGAAACACCAGCCCAAGCACTGTCGTCTTGTTCCTAGGAACAGTCTTTTTCATAGCAACTGACTCCATGGAGATTTTCTTGCACTTGCGCAGGTTCCTACAGATGAAACACCAAAGATATCACAAAATGTCTTCAAAGACTTCTGAAAAAAAAAAAAAAAAGGTAAATGAAATCTAGCATTTTTACCAGTTTCCTCAGTTACAGGTGCTAAGTCCTTGATCACCAATTTTCTGAACACTGCTTGTTTGCACGTCATCGTGTGCATGCACCCCTCTTGTAAAAGAGCAGATGTGATGATGGAAAAAGATGGTGTGCAGAGGGCAGTGCTCAGCTTTCTTTTGAAGTCCATTTATCTGTGTTCTTTCATATCTTGGATCTCTTAGTGAGCATCAGCTTGATTTTATGCCTCCAATTCTGTGACCTTCAGAAATTCCAGCCTTGGAAATGTGAAACAAAGTAAACAAGGAGTTTACTCTAAACTTCCCATTACTAAGCAGCGTTGTTTGGCAAACTGTATCTCTCACAGTAACACCAATTCCTTTCCCCCCTGCATGTGAAAAGAAATAAACAGAGCAACAGACTAAAAGTAAACAATTACTTACTGCAAATTAACCTGATTTATTACATGCAAATCAGTACTTGTTTCAATTTTCTTACTCATTCTTGAAAATTTTTACTAGAAGATGAAAGGTGTTCACTTCCTGAAAGAACAGAAGAAAAAAAGAAAGCTTTCAAGCATTAATTTTGTGAAGACCAAAGAAATTCACTTCAGAGGGGCAGAAGCCTTAAAATGTAATTTCCCCAAAAATCACTGTTTGCTTAGCTGGACGAGAACAGCTGATGAAAACAATTACAGTTAGCACCTGAAGGCTTCTTTAGAGGCTTTCTCACACAATGCCACAGAGGAGACTAAGTGAGCTTCTGATGGCATCCTCTCAGGCACCTGATCTCCTCTAAGTACTGATGCAGAGTATATAATACAAGCTATCCCAATCCACAGCAAAGACGGCTTGGTGGCAGAAAGCCCATGAGGACAACATGGTGAGAGGGGAGCTCAGCAAACACAAATGGGTGCTGAAGGCAGAACCCCTGTGTGATGCAGTGGGCACCTCGCAGCCAGTTTACAACTCGTTTGGGCTGTCAGCAGCAGCTCCACCACGCCAGAGCCAATCAGTCAAGGCAATCAGTGAGCTGTAACGCAGGGCAGTGTGTAATATTTAGCATCACAGATGACACAGCTTGATTACACACCTTACTAGGTCACTTAGGAGGGGAATGCATCATTTTATGTGGCTCTGCAAGCCTGACACCTCCTTCTTTTACATTGGGGTTATCTCTTCTGTTGTTCCTACAAGTACCTTAGGCAAACACAATGTGCCAGATGTGTTTCTCACTGATCATGGGTCCCTCACTTTATGGTAAGGGATTCACATAAACCACCACTAGAACTGAAGAACCTAAGATCAACTCACTGTGGAGAGTCAGTGGAGATGGAGAAACTGAACCAGGATCTGGACATGCCAAGGTATGGCTGTAGCTGTAACTCAGCAAAATTAACAAAACAGGTGCCTTGCTCAGCTTTTCTCTGACCTTAGTTATACCCTGGCCTTCTCCCTGGGACTCCCAAACCCCTACAGGATGCAGCAGAAACCATTAGGATTTTGCAAACCAAATTCCAAGCACTGACATCAGCATATGGCATAGTGTTGCAGGGCTGTGGGTGCAACAGCAGGAAACATTTTTCTTTTGCCTGGTCCTGAGCAACTCCTTCCCCAGCACATGCATCTTTGCAGCATGTTTCTGCAGAGCCTTGAGTGTCCCTGGGAGTCGTGAGGAATGTGGGCATCCCTTACAGTGCTGGGAAACCCAGAATGTGTCCTCAACATCTTTTGTTGTTGCTGGATTTAAAAAGGGCAACTGCCTCATAAATCCCTACCTCTTCTGAAAAAAGCCACCAGTTTTTAAAGCTACTTGTGGAGCTACTTGCAGAACAGCTTCCCTGCTACCATCAGTCCAAATGAAGCAGGGCAGGTAGGGGACAGGGCTCTCCTGCAGCAGTTTCCTTTGCTCTGGTTCAGGAAGGCAATGGCTGGCCAGGCCAGCTGTGGGGTGGTCATTGGCAACCAGAGATCGCAGCAGCTGCAGGGGCAAACTCACCTCTTAGATGTCTTTTGTGGAGCAAGCCCTGGGAGATAGGCTCCTGGGTTTGCTACAGATCCATGTCCTCCTCTGTATCTTCAGCAACCTTTTCAAACCCACCTCTGTAAGCTCTGCGTTTCTCAGCTTGCTTTTCTGCAAAAGCTGCTTCCCTTTCTTTTCTTCTGATACTTTATAAGAACATGCATGTAATTGAATTCTCTCTCTCCCAAAACTATTTTTCACTTTATTTCATTTTTTGCCCTTCTTTGAAAGGAGCTTTCAGAACCTAAGGTGGAAAATGCCAATTATTAAAGTAGTTTGAAAGCATTTACAGTATTTTCCATAGCATAAAACACTCTGAGGAGTTAGCAAGCATAAAATGTAGAGGCTTTCCTCTTACAATTCTTATGGAGATTTAATGCTGGTGATTATAAGAACACAAATGGTATTTCCAGCTTAACTGTGCTTGTGACTAAGCAATTTAATAGAAGTAATTCACTTAATTTGGGGATCAAAATGCAGAGCTCACCTTATAATACATGGCTGTGGCACTGGAGGCAAAGAACACAGGATAGAGCTTATTCAGAGAGATATTTTTTTTAATAAGATTTGAAGAGTTCAGTTTTTTTCTTTTAAATGTAACAAAAAAGCAGCTTTTCTTCTCAAGGCCTGATTTCAGAGAAGGATTTAAAATTGCATTGGATCTTTCTGTGGCCCTTAGAGGCATCACAGAAGAAAGGCTGTCGCTATTCTATTTCTACATTAGTGAGTTTATAGCTAGTTGAATTGCTACAGTATGGAGTGATGTTTATGCATACTGTTTTCTGCTTTTTAAAGTTGAAATGAATAGTAATTACTGGCTTACAAGAAGTATAAACACAGGCTAGTGCACTGCAGAAACTTGTGACTACATCTTTTGTCCCTTAGGATACACCTCATTGTTCCGTATGGCTTGAAATATCCCAAACAACTTGATGGTTGGGGATAAAATGGTGGAAATGGGCAGCAAAAAGGGTCTTAGCAGTTCTTCACAGCCTGCACTCCCCAACCCTGACCCTTTTGCACACATATTATAATAAAGGTTTAGTCACAAATATCCTGAGCAGGAGGAAGGGGTGTGAGATCCCTGCTTCCAGCCCTGGCCTGCAGCCTGTGCAGTGGCAGAGCTACTGCCAGCTCAGCCACCCTGGCAGACAGCAGCATTTCCAGTGTCGGGCTGGTCCACGCACAGCAGAATAACTTTTTGAAGGTGTTTTAATGGCCAATGGTAGTCTGGAGCTTCAATGCCTTCACAGGACATTGAACACTTTGGTGGCGACCAGTTAAAGAAACACCAGAAGCACCATCCCTCCCATCTCGCTGGAAGTGAGAGGGACAGAGCAGGGAAGGGGAGAAGGGCAAATGCTGGTGTTTCGGCCAGTCCACTGGGGTCTGCATGCTGGGGGAGGCCCTTGCATTGCTCTACATTCACCCACATCACAGGGGGCCCCAGGTGCTCTACACCACGACCACCACGCCCCCAGCACCTTCCCCCTGCTTCATCCCTTCAGCAGGACCTAAATTTTCCCCTCCTGTTTCCCCATTGCCTCCCCCTACTCTGCCAGCCCCCAGCCCCAGGACTGTACAACCTCTCTCCTTCCCAACTAAATTCAACCTTGCTGAAACACAGGACAGTCTGTCTTCACAACACATACCGTCCGCCAAGGAAGGTGTTGCCAGCACCTTGATCTGCACAAGCGGAGGTTTATACAGGTGCAGGAGTTGGGGAGTACCTGGTGTATTCCCAACCCATGCTGAGATCTCCCATTCCTACCCAGGCACATGGGCATGAAACCCCTCCACCAGCTGGATCCCTTCTGGAAATGTTGCCTCCCTGGAGGCAAATGAAGCCTGTAAAGCATAGTGGGCAAGGAGACCTTGGAGAGGGGCCAAATCACCACCATCTGACTGGGTGAGAGCAACGTAAGCCCTTACATGGTGAGCCTTTGCACAGAGGTGCATGCAGAGGGACTTTTCATTAACTCTGGTAAATACCCGTTTTGAATGATACGTGCCAGTAAAGAAAATATATTAATCCACCCATTAAACACACTGGCAGTTCTGGTCCTGTTGCATGTTTGGACACTTCTTCTTGCCAGAGCAGCACTCTGATTTCTGCATGTTGCCTCCAGAAAATACCTGCATTTTGAACAGTCTTCAGTGCCGAGAGCCAAAGCTGGAGAAGACAAGGATAAGGACACCACAGAGGGGACGCATTCAGTTGCTGAGTGGCAGCCACGAGCTCTCTACTGTGAAGTGGCTTTTACTGGCATCACCTACTTGCTCTGACACCTGATGCCCTACAGAATGTAAACAGAAAACACATCGGGAAAATAGTCAGGAAGAACAGACAGAAGACTGTTACTGGGTTTACATTTTCCAGCCCTGATTTGTAGTGAATAGTTGAGCTTTACTGCCAAAGTAAGGGGCACTGGGCTCCAGAGTGAGACCTGGTATTCTTGGCAAACTGAATTGACAGTGGTGATGGTAGCACATGGCTCACACTGGCAGTACACAGATAGGGAAAGCACGCTGAAAAAGCCATTTGTGTTTTCTGAGAGCTGTGGCCCCCATCTGCACATTTCAGCGCTGAATCCAGCACTGCCAAAACTTTCGATTAACAAAGACTACTCTCCTAAACAGATGACTTTACTCCTCATGCAAAGAGTTCTATGCTGATGAATAAGGTTTTATATGATGTAGGAAAGCAATGAAATATATCCCACTTACCCTGGGAAGACTCAATCTCCACCTACACTGAATTAGAGATGAACAAAATCCATATGCTCCACTTCCTACAGACCCAGTTCTCTTCAGTCACCATACATATTTTTTCGCAATAACTGCAAGTTCTGCCAAACAACTGGTTCTTAAAATGGATTTTCATTGTGGCAGTCACTTGGTTTTTGATAGAAAACTGGTGAGATGCAAATATCACAGTCCAATCCCATAATGTTACAGCTTTTAAAGCTGGTTACACCCTTCAGATCCAAATTGAGTCCTCCCGAGCAGCCACCCTAGGCATTTCCTGATCCCAAATATGACAGAGGCTGTTCCAGCCCTGGCATTTACTGTCAACTTTATGTTTCAAGACAGCATTTGTGGCAGCCTCTGTTCTAAATCTGGCATTGGGAATATGGAGCATAGGAGGTACGGGTAGTTTCAGTTGCATGGTAAAAATAATGAAGCTTTCTTGATGCCTCGGATAGCTCCCTGTTGTGTTTCAAATGGAAGTGCATCCTTTGTTGGTTTTCTGTTTTCCTAGAGATATATCTTGAAATCATTACAGGAAAGCAGTATCTGAACATTGGTTCATTCTGCAGCAGTCCAGGAGCTACAAGCAAACCCAACTGACTTTTTGGTCCTACATGCCCAAGAATATACAAACACTTTTTAGAGGTAAGTTCTCAGCTTGCTCAAATGCCTTATTAGATTCTCTTTCCAGCCCAAGTTCACTTTCCTTATGACTTTTTATTATTATAGAGGTGGATGAGCTCAAACGGTTCCAAAAGCCCAGAACTTATAAAAGCCAATTCAAATCCATAACAGTTAAAATGGTCAGTGTTAGATTCTGTGATGTATCAGTCACAGAAAAGGTTGTCTTTCCCATTTCCTACTGTGAGCTCTCATTTTTGAGCCTGCCCAGCTGGGACAGCAGGCTCCCAGCCAGACCCCATTCCCATGTTGTACCCTGCAGGAGATCCAGAGCAAGGGGCTTATAAGCTCTCACTTGAACATTGCCTCCTGGCAAACTTGAACATATTAATTTTGTCATCATTTATGCCTCCCTTCCCTGTGGAACAAGCAAATCAGCCTGGGGCTTGGGGGTTACTGTCAGAGCCCAGTTTCTCTATAGTCTCAGGAAACATGGCAATTGCCATCTTTGCTGACAAACACCCAGTGGGTCAAATTTACACAGTGTAAGTTTGGTATCCATCCATTTAAGCCCAGCATGCCAATGTTATGCATTCATTTGGCCCATGAGGTCTCCTCATTTATAAGAAGAAAAAACAGATGCCTGGCTACCCACTTGCTCTAATTATTTGAAGAAGTTTCTGATGCTGGCAATGGCTACAGCATACATAATTCAGCCTCCATAGCTTTCTCAAACACAAGACAAACACATCATTGTATTTTATATAAGCCTTCCAGGACTTTGGTTATTTTATTTACCTGAGGTCAATTTAGATGTAAGTGCTTTAAGCAGCTAAAGCCAAACAATGTTAACCCCTTAGTTGCCTTGCCATCCCAATTATACTTTTAACTTTCTACTGTGTTTTCCTTATGCCTTGTTTCCTTCATGTATAAATGGTTTTCAAATATGGATAATCTTAAGCATACTAATGCATAAGTCAGTATGTCATTTCACAGAGCTGGAGAAACAGAAAAGCTGCAGAATTTGAACTTCACAGCCAATTGTTAGGAGTTGAGACTAACAAGTGCAGCTGTGCTGTCTTTGAACAGAGCCAGCACTGCCAGGCTGTGCATGACATCTTGGGGTGTTACAATGTGGATAATATTCTGCTTTCTGATTCCTGTACTAGTATGTTGTGGAAAAGACTTGAGAGCAGAAAACTTGTTCCTTTCTGTTTAAGCACTTGGATAGGATTAGATGTGACATAGCTATGCATGATCTTGCAGAAATAATTTAATTTGTACTTTCTGCCCTTATATGCGGAATCAGGACTTTATAGTACTGGCTTACTAAGCCTGCAGTGATCACCTGAGAAGATTCATTCAACAGTCTCTGTGTAATGATCATAGACCAGATAACTCAGTCCTGAATCACTTTGATTCCTTATATATTTCATGCTCACAATTGGGAGAGTAAATGATCTCATGGTTTTAAAAGTGTGGTCCACAGCCCCATGCTAGAAAAGCAGCCTGCACCTTGATCCCACAAATGGGACAAAGACCCAGTGTGTGGGAGACTCTGTGCTTTCCCCTTAAAAATTTCCCAAGGAAATTTCAGATGTCTTTAAAAATTTTGCAGGCGTAGCTTTTTCTGTAACATTTCTTTGCCTATGCCTACATTGGTGGAGCCAGGGGTCCCTTCTGAGTTTTGGGGAGATGAGCACGATGGGGATTGCTACAGCACATACTTACTCACAGGATGTGTGTACCCATCACCCCTTGCACAGTCCTCTCAGAAGAAATTTATGGTCTTTGAAGCCACCATCCTCTGCTCTCACTTACACATCGACCTATGTGGACCTACTATGTAGTAAAACCTTTCTCTTCCTCTCTCTACAAAAGTTTGATCTGTTCATGTAAATCACTACAGAAAGGCCAGTTAATGTCGAAAGATTATGGGCCAGGCCAGTAATGAATTTGGATACCTAAGTCCAAAACTACACCCGTCCCTGCCCAAATGGTTGTATATGTTCACATCATTGTCTGCCCTGAGCTCAGGGGCCATACCATTTGGTGAGCATCAAACTCAGAACAGGTGGATTTATTGGCCATTTCCAAATAGGTGAAGTTTCCCCTATTTCATTTACCCATGCATCGCTGCACAGGGAGGGAGGGAGGTAGACACGAGGGATCTTACAATTTTCAATGGAGTGAAGTCAGATTTTCAGCTGTTACCCAACATGACCTTTATCCAACAATGTGTTTTTTAAAAAACAAAACCTGTGTACCTTAAAAATTCTGCAGAATAGATGATCTCAAGATTTATCTAAGGGACTGTGACTCAGATCCATCAGCAAGCGTCTGGTCTTCCAGGCTTGCTGCTAACCCAGTTTGAAAACACCAGACCTCCTTATGGAGTCTTGGCCAGTTTATCTCCTCTGTGCTGACATTGCTTACACACATCTTACCCTGTCTCTCTTTCTGCTGTTTTATCTTCCAGAGCGTAGGTAATCTCTGAGTAGGTCACAATTCAACACAGTCACTAGATTGTCCTCAAACTTAAAAACCTTTTAAAACTCTCTTTGAAACCAAAGTATTTCAGCATGCTGGTCTTGTTTGTTAGCTGCTTCATTAAGAGTTCCAGGGGACAGGTCAGAGGTCTGAGTTCCTTTGCTTTCAGGCTTCATATTACAGTGGACACAAAGCTGCTCTGCTTGTCAGTGCTACCCACTTTGAAATTAAGAAAGCAGCAATTTTGGTTGGAATATTTTACTGAAGAGAGTTACTGAGCTGCTGCTGCTGCTGTGATAGAGGCTGTAATAGGCATCAGCCTTACTTACTGTGTATGTGTATATATGTATATGTGCATGTCTATGTCATACAGTAGTAGAGACTCAACCCCTTGAAATACGTCACCTGATCTATGTGTGCATTCATGCACCTTCTAATAGTTCCAATGGACCCTGCTAAATCCTGATTTGACTAACAAGCAAATGAAATTATGATACAGTAAAATGTAAAAACTACCATCACAGGCAATGCTACCAGTTCACAGAAAACTCAAGTGGCAGCCTCTGGCAAGAAGCAATGGTGGGAGACATGAATACATACAGATTTGGGGCATTTGCCCATCCCCTAGATAACTGTGTGCAGTGCCTATTGTCCTCAAACTAGTAGCTTCCTGACTGCACGGTCAGCTCTTTTGTGCACAAACCTTGCCCTGTGGCATATCCCTGCACTGAAGTGAAGCCACACAACCACTTGCTCCCACACTTTGTGTTGCCAGCTGGTGGGTGGGAATTGCTTCTGTCAGGAAAAAGCACAGGCAGCAACACTCAGAAATGTTGTGATAAAAAGAGACAGCCAGTGCTCTCCTCAGTGTTTTGTTTTGATACTCTTCAGCTCTCCATTACACATGACAGTGAGAGGCTGAATACCCTGGATAATGACAAACCTGGATAGTGTTTCTTTTTCTGTCCACTCAGTGTTTCTGCTCTGCGGTTCCTGGGATGCTCATTTCCAGGATGCCAGGTTAGCTCATAGGCAGTGATGCAGAAATGTTCCAGCCCACTGCCAGCATCCTTGACCCCAAGCTCCAAGTGGAGCCAGCCAGGCTGGGAGAGCTCAGGTGGGTGCAGGGCTGCAACACTGCTGAGTTTCTGGAAGCAACAGAGCTGTGTTCACACACCACTGCATTGTAGCTGAGTCCTGCCAGGTCCACCCTGGCTCATTGCCCTTGATACAATTTACCCACAAATTGGATAATCTGTCCATGGAAAATGAGAAATGGATCTATCCGCTGTTTCTTTTGTAAAACTACCACCCTGCAGCAGCAAGGACGAAGTGGGACCTCGGTGTAGGCGCTGTCGCTGTTGCTTTGACACCTTGCAGACCACATTCAGCATGTCAACAGCTACACCCCTCAATGAGGTGAGGCAGATACCAGAAGATGAACCTTATGAGGACTTTTTCCTGGTTATCCCAATCATCTGCTGCTTCTGACATCTCAGTTCCGTCACACACTGTTAGACTAGCTGTTTCATTCCAGTCCTGTTGTGTGGGCACAGCCTGAGCCTTTGCCATCCAGCTTTGCCAGCTTGCTCTTTAGTACTCTCACTCACACTGGTTTGAGATCAAGAGGCTTCTTCAATAACCCACTGACTGAGTATTTCTATCAGCATCTGCAGGTAAGCAGTTATTGTGAGGGTCTTAAGCCCTCTACTAGCACTGGGAAATGACACACAGCCACTTAGCTGCAAAACCTCAGTATTTAGATGTCTGGCCTGTAGTGCCTATATACCTCTAAACTTCCAATCTTAAGCTCTCAGTCCTTTTGCCCATGTTTATCTGAATAAATAAATTGAATTAATAAGACTCTTGGGATTTGGGTTTTTTTAGTAGATCTGCTAGCTAGATCTGCTAACAGATTTGCTGTCTGGAGAGGCTTTCTGCTAGTCCACTTCATTCTGCTTCACAAGATATTACCATGGTAAGCCTGAACTTCTGTATTAAGAGAATGAAATTAATTATAGATCATTACACCTTATTAAAATAATTGGGACTTCTTGATAAATCTTTGTTGTTGTACTGGTTATTTATATGCTGAGATGTTATCCAGTTTCTGTAAGTATTGGAGTAGAGATTCACAAATAACAGGTAACCACTTTCACTTAAATCCAGTTAATCACTTTTCCTTAAACCAAACACATTTATGGTATTATTAAACTAGAAGTAGCCAGGAACTCCATGTCTTTCCAATATCTCTTTTGAACTCTGTCTCCTGAATATATTCTAGATTTATTTTTTTTTTACCAATAATGTTCTTAGATAAAAGACTGTTTGTTCACTCATATATGTTATCTATACACTTCTGAATGCATAGGTGGAATTGCAGATCATAGTTTGCATTCCAGCAGGTGATACCAGCCCTTTCTTTGACAATCTTGTAAATGCTGTGAACCTGATCATCTCAATAAAATTTTCTTTTAGGAGATCTGTATACAGATACTTAAGCAAGTTAATCCTTTTGTGGATCTAATTTGGTGAGCTCGCACTAAATGAGTGCTGGTTTAAAAGTATTTGAGAACATTTAAATAAATTCCTGCACCCAGCTTCATGAGAAAGAAGTCCATGCCGACCCCCATTGTCATACTTCTATCTTTCTGTGGACAGACTCACAGAGTGCTCTATCACTAACCCTCCGACTTCAGGGACACTGCTTAAGGAATACGATGCTACTCACAAGAGGAAAGGCATCACAGCCCATCTCTTCAAAAGCTGTTTTTCCTCTGTAAATTTCACTTGCACCTAACTAATCTGGTATTTATAATTTATTTAGAAATAAAGCTGTGTACTTTACTTCTGGCTACTAGTTGTAGTCCCTTTACTACAGTGCTGAACTGCACAGGAAGACTGAAAAAAAATTCAACCAAAACATCAGTCGAGTAAAGCTTTGCTTCCCAAAAAAAGAAAAACTTGACAAATCTGACAGGCTAGTGCAAAAGGAGTATAGAAAACCCTACCAAAAATATGTGGGAGGGAACATATATTTTAAATAGGACCGCCTAATTCGGCTGCTAAATCACTGTAAGGAGCTCTGTACGTCTGTGTGCCGGAGGAAGAGGGAGAGACAGAGGGAGGGAGAGACAGAGAGGGAGAGAGGAGCAGAGGGAGGGAGAGAGGGAGGGAGGGAGAGCAATGTGCCTTTCACAGAGCTAGGAGCTTGATGGGAATGTTTGATTAGCTCCTCTCTGAAAGAGAAAAGGTGTCCAGGCCTCCCTCCACTGCCTGCCTCTCCTTCTGTAGAATAATGTTGGCTGGAGTTTGGGGTACAGAAAAGCTTGGAAAAAATAGCACTTTCATACTGTGTGGAGAACAGGAATAAAAAGTTGCACCCCTCAAGCAAGGTAATTCTGAAGTTATTTCTCTGCTATATTTATTTATGGGGGAGCGGGGGGGAGTTGGTTTTTTTTTGCCTGTTGATAATAGTTAAATATTTTCACTGCTAAGAACCTGTAGGGATGTAACTTTCTGTTTAGCATTCCAGCTGTGTGCATAGGATCAAAGACCTAAGAAGATGAAGACATACATGTAGAAAGAAACCCTACTTTAAATTAGATATACTTCATTAAGTAATTATAGAAGCATTAAACCCCTGCTGTTTAAAGTGGATACATATATTCACTGCCTGAACAGCAAGCGCTTAACTATTTGCTAAAGGATGGTGTATTTTAGTCTTACACCAATAGACACATATATGCCTACTGTTCAATTAGTGTGTAATAGGTAATGCAACTTGTTCTCTAGGTTTACAACAGTTTTGCTTTCAAGACTTTGTGATCAATAGGAAGGTGTGCATTGTATCATTAATTAGCACTACCTGACACTGTGGAACACTAATCTCAAAGATACAGACTTGAAAATGGCATTATTCCAGGCACATGTATTTGTACGGTGGGAACGCCCTTGCTAGACGAATAGATACAGACGTATGAACAGTACAGTAGCCTAGACACTACACAGGCTTTTGTGCTGAGTGCTTGTTTTGCTGGGCAGGCTCTAAAAATGAATAGCATTGTCAAGCCTGCCACAGCCGTTCAGCTCTCTGCGGAGAGATTAGAGTCGCAATCAGCCTCTTCAAAATGCGGTTTCTCTCAGGCTAGTACAAACATGAACCAAATGCCCCAAGCAAACTTTCAACCCCAGTTAATATTTTGTTCCTAGAGTTTATGGGAACTACGCCACATCCAGAGCAAAAAAAGAATTACAGATTAGAGAGGCAGATCCTCCTTTGCCTCTAACCTCTTCAAAATGTAAACAAAACACCAAAAACCAGTAAGCGTGGCTTACTGGTGGCATAGATGGCTTTTAAGCTACATTTGACTGAGAACAGCAATGGACTCATATATGTTTATCACTTGTATTTTACCATATATATCCTGAAGTTAAAAACACCTCGCGTTTGAGTACAGCCAAAGATAATCTGTGTTTTTTTCTGTATCTGTAATAACATGTTCTTCAGACTTCATTCAGTTCATCACATGAATGACAGTCATGGCTGTAAGACTGGTCTCTTTCAGAGATGCAAAGAGAGCTTAAGGAAAAATAACTATTATATATGCACATTACTTTTTGAATATTAAATTAGCTTCTTATTTTAAACAGACTTATTCTGCTCACCTATTTTATCTAATCCTTTGTGTTGATGTTTGTTTTTTTTTTCACTGGGATGAGAGAAAAGACTTCCTGTCTTTCTGTTATTCAAGACATAAGAAATATTTTTTTTAAAACAGAAACCTTGACTGTCCCACCAGTATAATTGGATATTGCTTTGCGTTTCCACCTGTAGCAGGAATATTATGTTCTTAACTTGCTCACTACTTTATGTAAGACACTTCTTTCCCTAGTAGTATTCTTACACAAGAACAAGTAATAGTATTCTTAAACAAGTAGTTCTACTAACTAAATCAGGTTTCCTCACACCTGGGGTGCAAGAAAGATACCCATGTGGCATCTGTTGTGTCTAATAAGAAGGAGATCCTACCAAAGTCCTTCCTTTCGTGTAGACATTAACAAGGTTCCCTCTTCACCCAGCTATTTACTTACTTTCACAGAGGTAGTAGGAAATTAATTTTTACACTTCCTTTTGTCAAATTTGATTAATTAGAATATTTCTAAAAGGGGACTGCCTGAGCCACAGTGTAAACACTGAAGCAGGGAAAACAGGCTAATTACTTCATGTGAAACAACATAATTATTAATTTTTGCCATTGCTTTTAGAATAAACCTGATATGATGATAGGTAAGTCATTTAAGGCATCTGGCTGAAATGAGCAAAAAAAGGGATAGCTCAGTTTACTATCTGCAGCTGTGACTGGATTCCTCTTCCAATGTCTTGAGGCTAAACACATAGAAAAAAAATTCCATGGCACTCACAGGCATGAACTCCCAGTACAGAGGGACTGGCATGGGCAGGTGCCAGAGCAGTGAGAGGAGTGTCAGCCCACTGCAATGGAGTGGGAAGGTGTTGAAAAGCAATAGCCCAGGATTTCCTGACAGTCCTGGGGGATATTCTAGCCCCCTGAGGCAGAGTCCACCAGCACTCCTCGGCATGCTGCAGCATCAGCTGAGATTTCGGCCTCCCATTCAGGGCTACAGAAAGTGGACACTGAACAGATACTATCTGAAAGCCTATCCATCGTACAGGTGTGTGTCAGAAAACAGAAATAGAACGAAACAAAAGAAAATACAAAATTAAAATTTTGGGGTTTTGTTTGTTGATGTTTTTGGTTTTTGTTTGTTTGTTTTAGAGAGAAAAATAATAGTCATAGTACGTGTCGTACTCAAAGCCAGGGAGGATGCAGCTACAGCAGTCTGCCAGCCTCTACTTTCTCCTGTGGAGCAGATTTTAAGGCCAGAGGCAGAGAGTGAAATAGGTGCTTAACACCTACTTAGAGCACTTCAGCTCCTCTTTTGAACTCGCCGGGGCACAAGGAGCCCTCTTGTCCCAACGCTGGCCTGGGGTGCCTGTGCTAGAGCTCAGCTGGGACCTGGGACAATGCGGCCCCTGTTCTGGGCCCGGCTGTCGCACAGAGACTATAATTATCTCTCTTCTAATGACCAGCCAGGCAAGATAACAGTTTTTATGCTATGTTTAGAAAACAATGTCTTACTACAAATTGACGGTTCATTCGCCCGTAAAAGAGCCTCTGTAACAGTCCTAGAGCAGCTGCATTCCTTTGCATCCCCTTTCCTTTATTTGCTGCGCATTTCACACTTGGGAAGCTCTGGTGAATGCTGCGCAGGCAGCGCAGCCTCCCCCTGCCACAGAAGAGGCTCCGAGAGGCGCAGAAGTGGCCAGAAAATCTGTAGCCCTTTGCAATGTATCTCTATTAGTATATTAAACTCTGATTGTCTGGCTCACAACTGCCTGCATCGCCCTCGTGGACACTTTTAGCCCCCCACCCGAAGGGGCTGCAGGCCCTGACTCCTGATAATGCCCTGCGGAAAGCAAGCTGCTGCAAAAAGTGGGATGTGAAGGGACTTGCTGCAGATAAAACAGGAGCATGTATTACTGATGAGCTTTTCTTGTGGCCCACAGACAATTCAGGGATCTACTGAAATTTTGTAGGCTCCTAAGGCATCTATGGGGTAGCTAAACTAGCCAGCTGGGATTGCAGTTTGTGTGGATATATCTGATCCTTGCAAACACTACGAGGTATCAGAAGTGGACAGTCCTGACAGCATGGCACTCATGGGTTAGCTACCCAAGTATCTGCTCTGGGCTCTGCAAACGTTTTGCACAAAAGTCTGTACTGGTGCAGCTGTACATTTACTGGTGTCAGAGGGCTGCTTCCACATCCCCTGCCAGTGCCCTGCCGGCGGGGGGGAGCAGGGCCCCCTCCCTCTTTCTCCAGCCGACTCTCCCTCACCTCTCTTGCCACCTTCTCTGAGCTGACATCTTTGCTTTCCTCTGCAGCAGGATATGGCTGAGTTGCCTTGGGCTGCCGCCCCTATTCAGGCTCATTTTTCAGCAAATGAGCCTTGGGGGAAAACAAAACAAAAAGAGAACAAAACGAAACAAAAAAACACACACACACCAAAAAAAAAAAACAAAAAAAAAAAAACACCAAATCAGAAAGAAAATTTCCCAATGACTTGGAACCAGCAATACTTCTCATTAAAATGTATTTAATTAAAAAAAGTAATACCATCTGCAGCTTTTGCTTTCACTTTTGAAGGAGAGCACTCAAATCTATAGCTCATTTCCCAAACTGGAAACACATTTACATTCAGAATAGTCTTTATAACCATCTCTGCTTCGTTCAAATTATGTAGGTTTAAACAGTTCTTACGTGGCAACTCATAAGACTGTCATGACTGAAGTGGCTTTCTAGCACCCATTAAGTGCATCCTACCTTTGCTTTATCTTCAGAGCTTCAGAGTGCATTAGGAGGTCAGTGGCACATTAAGAATACGATCTGTGTCAGTTAACCTTAATGGAGTACACCCCACAGACACAAAAAAAAATACTTTCAGTATCAACTTGTGTTTGCAAATTGTTTTTCAGCCTGCCACTTTATAAAATAGTTTTGTAAATGTAACACGTAACTCAGTAGCCAACAGTCTCTCAGCTGGCAGCTGGTTTCTTACGAAAAAATGTGTAATTGCCAAGTGACAGTTTTACATGTGCCAAAATTGCTGGAAAAATTCTGAATTATTTTGTGGAGCTTCATGCAGTCCTTTCATGTCCCCACCAGGATGAGCTGGGGATTTCCAGCACCTCCAGGTTTGTACATAGAACTATGGAAATTTTTACCTCTCCATAATCACTTGTTTACAGATAAATTTGGATGCCTCTCAATTTCCCTGCCAGGTTCCTTTAGGGATTCAGAAGGCTCCATTCTTTTTATTTTTCCCAAATACATAGTTTACCCTTGAGTCCACAGAACAAGGGTGAAACACAGAGGAAAGCTGGCAGCAGCACTGTGTATCCTGGCCCTGGTCACCCTCAGTGAGTCAGAGTTACAAAAGACCAACAGCTCTGTGACTCCAAGGGCTATGTTCTCTGCTGCCAGCCAGCTGAGGACAATGCAAGCCCATCCTGCTTACCTTGGTGGAGCTCATCTTTCTTACCTCTCTTGCAATGCATCTGCAGCACTCCAGCATTTTGTTCTCCTGGGCTTGCTAGAAGAATTTTTTGAATGTGAAACATATGAAGAAAGAGACTGTTTGGAAATAAGGTTAAATGGGAAGGCGAGGAGTGTCCAGATGAGGGAGAGGGAAGGTAAGAGAAGTTTAAAGCAGCTGCAGTGGAACAGCTTGGTACAAATGGAACTGCCTGCAAGGTCAAAGACAGACAAGTCTTTCACCCTGCTTTGGGGACAGGCTTTCTACCAAATTGCATCTCAAAATGTGGAAATTCAGGAAGTCTCAGGCTTCCATGGTCTACATCTTCTCTTCTCAGTGGTGTAATCTGTATGTAAAAAGAAATACGTAAGTTAGGCAATAATAAGATTTGAAGTAGAAACTCATATGGTAACTCCTAAAGCCAAAGTTCAGAATAAACTTCCTGAGTGTAGAAGTGGATTATACAATATTGAGGTCTGCAGGCTCAGTTTTATTTTTTTTAAAAAGGCCATAAATTACAAGTTCCTCCTCCTAGTCTATGTGATAAGCACAGTTTTGCTTTTTGAACTTGAGCTCTCAGAAACAGAACCTGGTGATTCATCTCTATGCTGAAACAGCAGCTTTTAAAAGTTCTTAGTATGCAAAATTAGTAAATCCGTGTCAGCCTGGTCCTGAGATGCATTTCTCAGCAATTTCTGGCTGTACCTACACTGTCAGTATGCAGGACTGGACTCTGGAAGCCACTTTCTATGCCACCATATTTTCTAGCTCTTCAAGTCCCCTCCAGGGCACTTGGATATTGAGGGATGTAGTTTTGGATGCATAGCCATCCCTCATTTTGTCTGTATGACCCATATGCTAGAGAGCCCACCCCTGCCAGTTGCCAAGGGCTGCCAACACACATGCCATTAGGCTGCCCAGCTTGGCCCACACTATATCAGGTCTCTCACCAGACCCTCCACCAACCACACGTCTTCAGAAACCCAGTGCTACCCATAATAGCCTCCCTTTTAATGCTGGTACCCATGCAAACCCATAGCTCACTCTCACCCCAGAAGCAGCAAGGAGTCTCAAGATGTCTTCTGTAGCCATTAAAAAAAATGGAAACAGTATTCACAGGTCCACAGTTTTCAAATGGCTCCCCACAACAGTCATGTCTGGTGAGAGATCTCTGCTTGAATGTGCCTGGTGGGTTAAAGGTGGGCTGCAAACCAGTACCAGGTGGGAGAGATAGAACTAAAATAGCCTGTAGCAAAGCCAAAGCAGCAACGACCTCTAGCTGGGGCCATCAGCCTGCCACAGTAACGAGGTATAAGGCTCCATCCATATGCCAGGGGAGTTCCAGATTATTTTTTTCATTACATGTATTTTCTGAATCCTTATCTAACCAGTTCATGGCTTTGGAATGAGATATCAGGAGTCATACTGACTGCAGGAGATAATGAATTGATGAACGTTTTCTGTGAGATGTTGTACAAATTTACTAGGATGCTTCAGGATCAGTTCTGCTTTTGCCCTAGACATATAACTCACTTTTGTAGTAAAGGGTACATGTAACTTTAATATGCAGAGCATCAACATCCATTTCTGCTTATAAGTTTCTACCAGAAAAAAAATGGTGTCACATTTTGTTTGAACATGCTACAGAAATTCCAAAAACTATCCCCAGGGTGACATGCAGTTCCTTCGGTACCTTTAACACAGATTCTTCCCCTTTAAACCAAATATGTACCTTCGGGGGAAATCTAACACACTACAATAATTCTTAGTTTGCAGGCAGCACAGCAGCATGGTTAGTCAGCTCTCTTTCCATTGTGCATCCAACTGAGAAACCATGAAACCACTTGAAAAGTCACTTTGACTTGTTAAAACTGTTTCTTCGAAATAGAAAATGATGCATTTTCTAAAAACTGAAAGAAATGTGGCCACAAATCTCATGCCACAAGTACTACAGGTACTTCCCTTTGCCCTCAGTTACTTAGGACAATGGCAGTGCCAGGGATTAATGCTACCTGCTGGGGTATGACTGATGTTAAGCAGAAGCAGTTAAAGCAGAAATGGGAAAGAAGTTCTCTGCAAGAGTGAGCAAGCTCCAGCATGCAGACAGAGCATGGGCTCAAGCCTGGGAGTGAGGGGGGCAGATACATGAGCAGACAAGAGCTATGGTGGGGAGAAGGACAGAGGGAGTTGTCTGGACAGGGATTCAGAGGTTGGAGCTAGTAATGATTCCCAATGAGCCATAAAAGCTGCGCATCAAAGCAAAAAATATTAATGCATAATACATTAACAGAAACCAGGAACGTACAGTGTAATGACCCTCACAGAAATAATAATCTGTATAGTCCAAATTATATTTTCTCTGTGAGTGGGTGACATATTCTAAATGTATCTTTTCCTTCGCTGGAAGGGGCAGGTCAGACCAGCATAATTGATGGTTATTCTGCTGAGACAGATGAAAAAGTTTTATTTAGGCTCTGAGAAAGGTCTGGCAAGTTAAATCACACTGTAGTTTTAAATAAAGTACCTTCTTCTGAAGGAGCTCTGTGGAAAGTAGAGAAATCATTCGTCACCGTTACTTCAACCTTACATTGGTTTAATTTCAGGGCATTGCATGAACACAAAATGAGTAGTGCAGGGCTGTGTGGGTGTTTTTATTTGGCTCTAAATTGCTGGGTACAGCATCTCTTCATTATACCTACCTGAATGGAGCTATTTTGAACTAAATTATTCTTGCAAATCTGCATATAAACATTTCTTAAAGCAGCTCTTGAAAAAAAAAACAAACTACTTCTGTGCCCAAAGTGCAACTTAGGTAGAATTTAGACCTCTGAATCCACTCATACATCACTCACTTCCATGACTCGAGAGTGACTTGAGAGGTGCCCTGTGGGAGGTACAGGCTACTGGCAGCCCCCCTAGCCCTCTTCTGACTGAGGGACCTCCTGGAACAGAGCAGGCACCATTTAAGACATGATGTGGCAACAACAAGCAAAGCTTTTGTAATAAGAAGCAAGTGGTGAGAACACTTAAACAGGGATAATTCTATCAGGGCTGTCCATGACCTCAGAGAGTCTGAACCCTTGTTTCCTTCATCATCAAAGTGGTCCCCCATCCTCAGACTCCAGAGCACCAAAGATTGGGATACCCCTTATTCTCTGTGATGAAGCAGGACCCCCATGCAACCAGGAATGCCAAACATGGGGTCAGAAAGAAAGTGAGAAAGGGACTGACTTGCTGCTTGCGTGGGAGCAGAGCAGAGCCAGAGTCTCTGGCTTTGGTCCTGGAAATAACATGCATTTTACAGTATCTCACTATGGCATGAAAAGTGGAGTGAGTTCAGGGAGAGGAAAGGTCACAGAATCACAGAATCCCTGGACCCTAAGTCCTCTTGACCCCATCTCAATGTCCAAACCACAGGCCAGCAGCAGCTTCTTC
Organism: Hemiprocne comata; assembly: GCA_020745705.1. Classification (NCBI taxonomy): domain Eukaryota; kingdom Metazoa; phylum Chordata; class Aves; order Apodiformes; family Apodidae; genus Hemiprocne; species Hemiprocne comata. Next base: position 40,835,584 of record CM036588.1, read on the forward strand.
ACCTCTTCAGCCTCTGTGTGCCTCTTCACAGCTCTTAGGATCCCAGACGTACAGTGGTTTGGTTTCAGTAGAGAGGGGACAATGGGCCCTGGCATCCTCAGTACCCTTGGGGATGGCACCCCCCCCCTCTCAAATAATCCTTTCAAGCACTTCATAGAGGGCCTCCACCTTGAACTCTTGGGGCTCCTCAAAGCAGAGGCCAGAAGCTGACTACCTCTGATCTAACACTGCTGGGCATGGCTAGCCAGGGCCTTTCAGGCTACATGGGGAAACTTCCCATCTTTTTTTTTTTTTTTGGCAGGGCCAATAGGGCTACCCCCATTTTCAGCAGCTCAAAGACCACCCAGTAGGTGAACAACCCAACCCACCTGCAAATACCACACTCTGGCACTAGTCAGCCTAAGCCAGGCAGCTGAATGTCTTTGACAAGCAGGGCCGAAAGCTACCTCTGTATAGCAATTTGGTGTGAAACAGCATGTGCTCAAGAAACATGCTCAAGAGCCATGTCCAAGCGCTCAGCATCCATCTCTGAAGCAAAAGGCCTAAAAAGCAAGGAAAAACTGCAGCAGCCATCACCTTGCTGTCAAAGGGGTCACTGCAGAGGGGGTGGAGGACCACCACTGAGCAGGTTGGGATTAATCTGGCCACAGAAAGCAGCTGTTGAACAGTCTGTAGCTAACTCTTATATGGTGAAGGAAATTATTCAAAATTAATAGCCCGGATTCTAACCCTAATGCTAGCTGTGTATGTAAAACAAGGACTCTCTAAGGCAAAAGCACAAGCTGTGCCCAGGCTTAGAAACTAATTTAGCGGTGGTTTGGTTGTTCATTTTATTAAATACACAATTGCCTAACGTGCAACGTCCAATACTTCTTACAACTCCTCCACCACAAGAGAATAAACATGCTGCCATAAAAGCCTGAGTTTCCTAGTCGGCTCTTTCTGAGGTGCTGGATAATTAAGCAGATTGCACAATGGTGCACTGAAGCTCAGCACCACCTCCAATAAACATTTTTAGGCTCTCAGTCCTAGTCCCACCTGCCTGCACCTGTCTGGCCAAGATGCAGGGTTTGCAACTACAGCAGAGGCTCCTCTGAAAGCTGAAGAAGATTGAAGAACATCAATGGTACAGGAAACCTTGAGTTTCTTATTGACACTTCCCACAAACAGTGTGGGCAATTAATTTATTCTCTTTGATATGATGAAGTTTATCATGTCCTATCTTTGCAGATGGTGCTAACATAGATACTATCTTTCTCTTGCTTTAATTTTAGCAAGCCCCTTGCAATGTCCTCCATATATGAAAGAAAACATGAGAGCTTTCACTCACCTTTTTTATTGCAGAAAGTGATGAGATCGGTGATTTTTTTTTATTTCTGGATGCATATATTCTATTTCAGACCACTCAGAGAGTAACAGCAAACATCCCAAGCTCACTCTTGCAAAATAGAACCTTGGATCTTACCTTTTGTGATCTGGCCTGGGATACGTACAGGTCAATCTATGCCTCAGAAATGAAATATAGTTACCAACTCATCCTTTTTGGCTGAGCAGAAATTATTACCCGCTTTTTAAAAATAAATGGCCTCCTGGATTTTTTTTTTTTAATGTACAGACTTTCAGAGCAACACAATGCACTGAGGGTACAGCATTCTTTCCCTCTGACAAGACATGTGTGAAACAAAATCACATGTGACAAGCATTAGCCATATTACCTAGTGTGCACCAGAATAAGCAGCTGTTGTACTGCCAAGCAAGGCACAGCACCACGAGGACAGAGTATAAGCATGTAACAAAGGAAGAGTTAATTCCTGAAAAAGAGACAAAAGAAATAAAAAACAAAATCTTAAATATTTTCTTCTGGAAGAGGATGATGATCAGCTCTTGTTTATCCAAACCAGTTTACTCACACCTACACCAAGCCCACTTCATTTTCCCATAAAGGGCACATACTTAAAGCAACCCATAGTGCTTAGAGATGGTGTTGTTCACTCCGTGCTGCTTGCTCAGATAGCTTTCAAACAAAGTCCACTTCTGTTTTTTTATGGTACCAGTGCTGCTGCAATATTACATCCTCTTGAGAAGGGGAACAATAACACCCGCTGTTGTGGCACAAAGAGAATACACAAATTAATTTCTGCAGCACAGGAGGTTAGAGGAAATAAACTGCTTATTCCTGCAGAGACAAAGCACGTGGCAGCAGCAAAGAATTTCAGTTTGCACGTGGAATGGACAGCAGTGCCTGACACAAAAAAATCAACTTAAAATCTACACTTCCATCAGAAAATGTTATAGTTGGCCATACAGTGACAATTTATATGGATTTAAACCATCTGTTTGTTTGTAGCATGTAGCAGCTCTCTCAGATCTTTATAGAAGTCAAGCTGCCAAAAAAAGGTCACTGTAAAAATCTGACTTTATATGCAGAAAGAATAGTTTGCTAACTCTGTCTCTTCCCTATAATTCAAGCTTTTTCAAGTCTCTGTGGTGGGTAAAAGTGATCGACATTCTTTCAACTAGAAATTTGATTTTAAAAGGTACAATAGGATCTGCACTGGGAAACTGAAGGAGGTTCTTCATACTACATTTGTACTAAGCTGGGCTTTCAGTACACTACAATGTAAAGCATATACTTAATTGCTTTCCTGGTGTAAGAGTAACCTCTGTTATGGCAGTTTGAAGGATGCAGATTAGAAAATGTACTCTGATAAACAAAGATCCAGCATACAGTTTAGGAGATTTAATACTGAATGGTCACTAGTTGCCACTACTGACTGGGACTGCAAATACTGCATTACTGGAAATCTGATAAGGAGAAATCTCAGCAAAACTCATACTCCAGACTAACCGAAAGTAGAAACTTTTGGGTTTGTTTTAATAGGATCTATTCCTTTGGTAAAGGAACAAAGGAACAATAGCTTTGTGTTTAATAACAGTCTAATTCATGCTCTACAAATTAAACATCCTAAAACCTCCCAGTGGATCTACACGGACTAAGAAGCCTGCTGTATGCATGGATTAGAGCCTTGTTTTCCCTTTCCTTTCCAGAGAAACCCCACTGTTTTATTCCAAGCTGCTGCTCCCTTTGCCAGTTTGAGGTAGCAGATGCCATGCTAGTTCACAGTACAGGAGATCTCTTATGGCTTAAATCAGGTTACTTCCTCAGCCCCAAATACAATAAATGCACACAGACTTCCCATAAGGGAAAGCTTGGAGCCTCTAAGCCAGATACTTAATGGTCAGCAGTGTAAATCCTCCTCAGCTTTCCCCCATGTGACAGCCCAAGGTCTGAAGACCAGGACCTCCCCTTGAGAGCGTTGCCACCAGAGCTGTGTCACTGGATGTCTGTGTGTTTTTCCTGGCATGCTAGTGCCTAATGTAGAAATTAATATAGTGGCAAATATAAGTTTCCTTGCTATTATAATTTGTTTCCATCAGGATACTGGTACAAACTGCACCACCAAAAGTACAGAGTCCACAATAGGATGCTTTCGTGTGTAGCTATGGCAACAAATATATTAAATAAATCTAACAGCCATGTCTAAATGCTTCAGTTAACTCTCTCATTGATAAAATACCTTATTGCAGGCTAAGGGGTCTGCTGAACTCATTTGCCCCAGCAGGCTTTACATATGAACTCCTTTCAGATTTCTTGGCATCTTTCTACAGGAAATTAATAATATTTTAGGGGAAAAAAGCCTACTTTCTGTTGCATTGAAAAGCAATGCCACCAGCAGACTATGTAGAGATTGCAGTTGCAGCCAAGCCTGGGGTAGTGCCACCCAAGACGACTGGGATAACTGGCCTTGATCTGGGGACAGCAGGGCTTGGGGACAGCAGGGTGTTCAGAAAGCAAGGAGAAGTCTTGCACAGCACTGGTGGTACAGGTGGATGTATATTTTGTGAAACAGAACAAGTTAAGTAGTATCAGATTCTCTCCACAAAGCACAGAGCAACCCATGCATGAAGCTAGCTGTTACATGGATCCTTTACCATCTTAGACCTTTTCTACGCTAATTAAGCTGGAGATGAAAACACCTCAGCACTGAGCCAAATACTGTCAGGACAAATTCTGACAGCTCGTTTTGACTTTAAATAAAGATGCCACTGCTGAATTTATTTGCTGCGGATTTTGGGAATACTCATATTAGGATGCCTTTTCCAAAGTCTAAGTCAGTATAGTGCCAGTATAGTCTTCAATGGTGTGTGGTGGTTCTGCAAAAAGCCTGAAAATCTTATTCCGCCGCTTCTTTTTCCTGGGATTGACCTGAAGTAGGAACTCATTGCGGGGCAGGGGGGGGTGTGTGTGTGGGGTGTGTGGAATTTTTTTATACCCCTGATGGGAAGGGTTGAGACATGCAAGTGAAAAGAAAAGCATCTGAGCTAAGTTTCTCTGAGCTCTCTTCTACAGCTTCTTACTATTTCCTTTAGCAGCTTCACAGGGGAAATACATGACAATAAACGCTTTAGATGGATTTTTTTTTTTTTTTCCAGAAGATGGGCAAGACTTTTTCATAGAACCTAAGAGTGACAACAGAATATTGTAACTGCTCTTGCTGCTATGGTTTGTACAGTCTGAGGTCACCCCAGCTGTACTGTCCATTGCTTTGCAGAAAGACACAGTCACTGTGTTAAGCCACTTTCCACACTCCCAGGACTCAGTTCTGTGTCTTCTGAGCAACCTCTGCTGCTTTCAGCTTTAGCAGCCCAGCAGGAGGGTTATTTTAGGACAATCACACATAGTACTATTAACAAGTGATACTGTTAGTATGTCCTGGCATTTGAAGTTCTCTGACTGTAGCACAGAAGCAAAAATCAGAGGTGCAGCTAGTCCATGTAAAAAGGGTTGTAAATTATATAGGCCTAGAACTGACTGAACTGAGCTTATTCTAGCATACCGTTTTAGTCACCTTCTCTCAAGAAGCATGTGGCATGCTTGAAAAAGAACAGCAATTAAAATAAAAAATGTGCAAACATTGTACATGAAGACAGCAGATTTTTTTCTCTCTCTACTGTACCTGCTTTGTCAGTCTAAATTTCTTTCTGGGGCAGCTGAAGCCCTGGTTCTGAGTACAAAAATTGCTATGTGAAATCTGCCACTGACATTTTTCCAGGAGGCAGAGATCTTGCTTTTCCTTGTCATTTGCATCTTTAACATTCCATGTATTTTCTTTCTTGATAGCAAGGTAATTTTTATTTTAGTACAAATCTTTTAATTTGTAAGCATACAATCAGTTTCTTTGAAGACCAAGTTTATTTAGATCCTTGAGGTTTCCTGTACAACACACAAATATTTTCTCCCTATCAGACTTTTCACTCTGGCATTTGTAAAGCATCTTGTAGTATTTTAATGACTGAGATTAAATATGAGTGCCCAACCCAGGATTCCCTCAACAGTCACCAAATAACTGCAAAAGCAGCATGGGAGGGGATGCTCAGGAGGACCTGAGAAGGGTTATTTCTGATAAGTTTGTGTTCTTGTAGCCTGGCCAAGAGTTTCATTGATGGCAGAGGTCAGGGACCACATATGCAGACCCAGTAAAAAATGTTATCCAGATGTTCTGACAGAGTCCTCTTAGTCTCAGGTGCTTGCATGTGTGCACACACACCCCTACAGCCCCACATCCTCAGAAAAGGAAAGAAAGTAGTAATTTGGCTCACAAATCATGGCTCGATTGCAAGATACTGTACACAATCTCCTTCAGGAGTGAACAGACTTTTGTTCCTCATATCTTTGTGAAATCACATTATGTAGTTTGATGTGCAGACAATGCAATATTGTGAATATGCTTTACAAGACCAGTGAATGAACTTGAATAGCTGTCAAAGCATGTCCATACCCATCATGCCCTCAACTTCCACAGCCTTCTTTCTGAAGTCTGTGGAATGAAATCTTGGTTTCCTGAGGTAAGAGGCAACTCTTGGACAGAAGTAAAAAATTAGTCCATGGGAGTGCCACAGCCCAAACACCATCTCGTCTGGGGATGTCTGCTACTCTACAAAGCATGAGAAGAGGATGCAGCATGTGAGAACTGTGAAAGGTTAAAGAAGAATGTACAGTCCCTATTCCGCCACCATTCCAGTGTAATCTGTGATGTCTCCAAATGCAGCCTGATGTACTATTCTTTTCCTTTTCAGTGGTCCTTAGTGTTACAGCCAGATTCTTCTTCACTCACCATGAAGGCCACAGTCATTGCAACCTTCTTTGGTAAGTACAGTTGATGTGCTGCAATTAGTAGTATGTGGGTTTGTACTCTCCTGTCCTGAATGACCAGTGGCTGCTGGCTTCTTCTCTTCCCTTTGAACTCCGTGACTGATGAAGCTCTCAGTGGCACAGCTTTTCAGAAACAGGCTACCCAAACTTCTTGACTTTGGCATAGAAAACATATTAATTACTTGCCAAGATCTCTAAGTACATGAGCAGCTGCATGCAGTCTCCATGTCAGATGGCACAACTGTGCCTGAAAAATGCGTATAATGTAAAGATTCCCTCCAAAGAAAAATCAGCTGTTTCTCACATAGCATCATACCCTCTCAATTGTTCTCTGTTCTTACTCTTTCCATGAACAAGAAGGTGCCAAAGGAAAAAGGCTATAAACATGCCTTATTTTCTTTTCTATGGTGGTCAGACAGAATATTGCTTTTTGGGAACATGTAGAGACTCCAGAAATTGCAATTCATCTTATATGAACACCCTGTTGATCAACCATGATTTCACAGAATCACCAGAGTTGGAAGGAACCTCTAGAGATCATCTAGTCCAACTCCCCTGCTAAAGCAGGAGCCCCTAGAGCACATCACTCAGGACTGCATCCAGGTGGGTCTTGAATATCTCCAGAGAAGGGGACTCCACAACCTCCCTGAGCAGCCTGTTCCAGTGCTTTGCCACCCTCACCATAAATAAGTTTTCCCTCATGTTCAGATGGAATTTCCTGTGTTCCCGCTTGTGCCCACTGCCCTTCATCCTGTCACTAGGCACCACTGAAAAGAGTCTGGCTCCATCCTCCTTGCACCCACCCTTTAGACACTTACAGGCATTAATAAGGTCTCCCCTCAGCCTTCTCTTACCCAGGCTAAAGAGTCCCAGCTCTCTCAGCCTTTCCTCATAAGAGAGATGCTCCAGTCCCCCTATCATCTTTGTTGCCCTGCACTGGTCTCGCTCTAGTAGTTCCCTGCCTCTCTTGAACTGGCAGGCCCAGAATTGAACACAGTATTCTAGATGTGGCCTCACTAGAGCAGAATAAAGGGGGAGGATGACCACTGGCCACACTCGTCCTACTGGCCACACTCTTCCTGATGCATTCCAAGATACCATTCGCCTTCTTGGCCACAAGGGCACAATGCTGGCTCATTGTTAACATACTCTCTACCAGGACTCCAAGATTCTTCTCCTCAAACCTGCTTTCCAGCAGGTCAGCCCCTAACCTATACAGATGTATGGGGTTGTTCTGCCCCAGGTTCTCATTTGCTCTAGTTAAATCTCATTAAGTTCATCTCTGCCCAGCTCTCCAGCCTGTCCAGGTCACGCTGGATGGCAGCACAACCCTCTGGTGTGTCAACCACTCCTCCCAGTTCTGTATCATGGGCAAAATTGCTGAGGATACACTCTGTCCCCTCATATAGGTCACAGATGAATATGTTAAACAAGACTGGACTCAGCACTGACCCTTGGCGAGCACCACTGGCTACAGGCCTCCAACTCAACCCTGCATCATTGATCATGACCCTCCAAGCTCTGTCACACAACCAGCTCACAATCCACCTTACTGTCCACTCATGCAACCCACACTTCCTGAGTTTCTTAATGAGGATATTATAGAACATATTTCTTATTGTACTTTACTTACACATCTCCCTTTGACGGAGAGCCAGACACCACCTAGCCTAACAGTGCTGTATTACTTGAATTGTGATATTCCCAGGCAATATTCCCTCTAGCTGGGATCCTCAATCTGGCATGGCAGCCATTCTTCCAATTCTTAGCTATCTACATAGTTCTTCTGTCTTTACAAAGAGACCAAATTACTTTCTCCACACTAAGTTATGTCTTACCACGGCATGTATTTGGGACTTTGCACTTTATTTTTCCCTGGTTCACTCCTTTTTTTCTAACTACAGTTTTGTCTTGGTTACACGACTGCACCAGTGACAAAAGGCTCCAATACTGCATCTATACACTGCTACTTCAGACACTGTAAGACTGATTTCTCTTTTGAGCAAATTCAAGGAGTGATTAAGTCTGCAAACTCTCTGCAACAAGTCTAGAGTGAGAAGAGCATAAAAGAAAGAAATAAGACTGCCATTGCATATTCTAGCAGGATTAATTTAACAAATGAGGAGAGGATCAGACAACACATCACAGAGAGTTTCAATTCCCTCTGAAAGCTCAGAGAAGGAAAAGGTGAATAGGAAAGTCAAGATATTTTTAATGAAGTTATTAATTACTCATAATAGTGTGCTTATAAAATAAGCACAGAGAATGAAGAGTTTTTGTATGTCATGCACATAGCAAGTAAACCTAACAAGGTAAGCTACATGCATATATTATGACATATGTTTTAACATAACGTTAAACACTGTATGTCTCTATTACTATTACACTTTTCAAATCATAATTCTACTTACTGAAAAATATCAGTGTACTTGCTGGGACAGAATACTGGGACATGCCACACTTGAACCTCATACAGTCCGTAGTGCTGCCCAGAATCCCATACCCACTGCCACCAGTGAGTCACATGCCACAATGCACAATAACAGGATAACGTCCCTGCCAGGCTGTTAAGAAAGAACTTTCCCTCCCTGACTTCTCAGTTGCTTTATGCACAGAGCATGTAGTTTCACTGATACCTCTATCACAACAATTACAAAGAGTTCCCACCACTTGTTGAAATACTGGGGCCTTTCGTGGTTTTCTGGACCACATGGACTCAATGGCATCTTATGATAGCAAGTTCCCCAAGCAAATGTGTGAGCTGATCTTTAATCCCCATCAGAAAACTGCCCCACAGTAGATGTCATCTTGTCTGTGAAGTTAACCAAGAAGTAGAAACCTAACTGTGGCTGAGAACATTCTCATTTTAGTTTTTTAACCTATTGATTCCAATTTGGGAAATCTCATGCACAGAAGTTTGAGGTGACTGATTGTTGATAGTCTCCCTTTTTCCTGATACTATGCTTTCTTTGTTTTAGGTGTATTTCTTATATGTACATATGCAGCTAAGGAAGCCACAAAGAAGATGAAAAAGTCTAAACTATGTAAGTGGTCTCAAAAGTATTCTTGGTTGCTTTGCAGCAGTCATGTCTACTATATAAAAAAAAGTGCAAAGTGAGGTTATATTCTAGTAACTCCTCACAATCTGCAGAGTCAATGGGAGCATATGGAAACAAACAGATTCTTCTATTGAAATCAAATCACTAAGTCTGTGCTACTGAACATGTGTAAAGGGGAAACTCTATTTCACTACTCAAATGTGTCTCCATAGGTCATTAGGTACCACGCAAGGATCTAAGCAAGCACTAGGGTTTTCACAGAGAGAGCCAAAAATATGTGACATGGACCTGCTGTAACACAAAGCATATGTAGCTGATTAGCATGAGACATGTGGTGCATGTCCTGTGCACTAGGATTATAACTTTCAGCTACATTGTTATAAAAGCATTTCTTTCCACAGATTATTTTGCTCATTTAGTTGACAAGCAAGCCTGCTGCGAGGTTGTGAACTCACATTTAAACCCCTTGTTCAAAGTAAATTGTACCCAGCAAATAGTTTTAAAAATTAAGGGAAAGATAATGGGATATGGCTGTAGCCTGGCATTATGGATGGCACGGAGCTACATGAGCACAGCAGGAAGCCTGGGAAGCATCCTGCCTCGTGTGTGCACAGTCCTTCCTAGTCCCAACTCACAGCCACCTCTTCCTCTGCCCCCTCCTTCTCACATGTTAAACACAGCCTGTGTGACTATATTTCTTTCTCTCTCCAGCACAAGTGTCATAATGGTTATTTCCTTCAGAGAAGCAAATATTGCAGGTCAGAAATATCCTCAGGCTTCTTTAATCCATCCTTAGTTACAGCTACATCCCTCAGTACAGGGGTTATTATGTGTTATATTTTAGATGCAGAACACATAGACATGTCTTGTATCCCAACACCATTGTGATACTAAGGCATGAGAGGAGGGCAGCCTTGTCACTCAGTTACTCATTGTTTCATGACAAGATCACTTAGCTATGAAGACATTCAATCTGACTTTACCAAGATTTTGCACTCACAGATGTACCCCAGATCGACTGTGATGTCAAGGCAGGGAAGATACTCAATCCAGAATTCATTGCGAAATGCCCTCCAGGATGTCAAGATGTAAAATACCGTGTTTATGGCACAGACATTTATGCATCATTTTCCAGTGTGTGCAATGCTGCAATTCACAGGTGAGTGAGTTTAAATGAACAAGACACTCAGACAAAACCATCATGTCAGTGCAGGGAGCTCTGGACTTCTCAGACCCTTTAAAGTTCCCCCTGTCTAGTAGCTTTGATTGCAGGCTGCTGCTGTTCTAGTAGAAAACCTGTGAGAACGACCATGTGTGATGCTGTGGATCCAATCTTATAAAATGCTGTCAATCCTGTATTCCTATTGAAATCAGTTGTGTTTGAAGACATTCCTCAGCTTTCGAAGTGTCTTGAGATTTGCAGATCTCTCATTCATGCATAGCAAATTACTATTGTAGTACTATAATTTGAGTGGAAGATAGGGATGGAGCTGCTGATACTAATAAAGCTTCAGAAAAAAATAGGCATATCACCAGCAATGAACACATATAACTCATACTTCTGGGATTGGTTTTGGTTCTCTAGATTTGAATTTAATAGTAATGTGCTTTCCTGCCACAGAAAAGGACACTGGACAAGAAAATATAGAATACCAGTTTTGTATCGCAGATTTTAAAGAGTTCCATTAGCCATGCAAAAACGTCCATAAAATTTTAATGGAGAATAACTTTGCAACGAAAACACATCAGAATTGTAAGCAGGATGCAAAGGTAGGATGCATTCAGCTGAAAATGCAGTAAGAACTTATAAAGTCTGATTGACAACATGACTTAATTTAGAGTTATTTGAGCTATTGCAATGCTTCCAGTTCTGTGAAATAGCTGGGACTTTGAGTAAAGTCGAGTGTTCAGGCTTTGGGGACTTTGCACCTTAGCTCTGTACTGCGCAGCGTGCATAGAGCTGCCACCTCCTGGCTGCAGCTCTATCTGCTCAGCCCCTCCCTGGAGAGGTGACTGCCAGACTTTCAAACGACAAATACTTCCTTCAGATACTAGTGCACAATGGAAATTGTTTGTCTCTGCACGCACAGCTTGACCTACAGGGAAGTTACGACTGCAGTTTCCCCTGTACCTCTAACTCTGGCTGCCTCAGTTGTTGCTGTGAGAGTTTCAGTTTTCCTCGTTTGCCAGCTCCGTTTGGCTTGTTAGCTTATATGTTGTATTTCCTCAGAAGGTGAATTTCCTTTCATTACAGTTATTTTACTTCTTGCAATATTCAGAAAAAGCTACAGCTCTAAAATATTCTTCACCATTGTGTGCTGCCCATTACTTTTTTTCCCACAGTGTCGTTACTGCCAGTCCCAGGCAGTGGTTTCCTGGTTCCCCTGCTTTCCTAATGCTGCCACAGCAGGCTGCATTCACTGAAGGTTTTCCGTTTGTCTTGAGATACACGTTACATCCTATGTCAAACATCATTTAATGTGCACCGCACGTGGAGCCTGCCAGGTTTTCTACAGCTTCCAGCAATATTGTGTTCTGTTTACTCCAGGCTGAGGTCAGAACCAGGCTTAGTTTTTTGGAGATAGCATATACCGGAACTCAAAGAGAACACTGATCTTTTACAAAAGAAAAAGTTAAACGAGTGGGAGGTTTACCTCAAATTTGTGTTTCTGTCACATGGTTGGCCTGAAAACTCCTCTGGGTACCTTGCCCTGTATCTTCAGTCATTCAATCAAGCTTGCAGGAATTTTAACGAACACAGTAGCTTGTTCTTGTGTGCAACTAGGTCAACCTTAAAAACAGAACCAGTAGATCAGTGGGAAGAGCAAACAGATCCCGACAGCATTTTGTAACAAACTGCTCTTCTGTATGTGGAAGAAGCACAAATATTTCTTAGCAGCAGACTTAGCAGTAGCATCACAGCTCCACTACCGTCCCTGGTTTAAAGGTAAAAGCGAATGCTTTATACCTCCAGCATTGTTGAACAGTTTCTAAGTTTGTGGGGGGAATTTCCACTTCAGACACCATGTTTTCCCTTTGCAGTGGTATAATCGACAACACAGGTGGGAAGATCCTCGTCCAGAAAGTTGCTGGCCATTCCGGTTACCGTGGGACCTTCTCCAACGGGGTCAGGTCACTGTCACTGCCACGCTGGAGGGAGTCCTTCCTCGTGTCAGGTACCATGGTGAAGCACCAGAGCCTCCTGCCTGCCCCGGCTACTTCCCATTGCCCAAACCAGCTGGACAGCAACAGGCAGAGGAGGAAGCAGACTTCTGATTTTAAAGACCTGTTTAGTAACCACAGGCCCACCCCACCTAGCTTTAGCATGAATAATGCACTTGAGACATTTTTTATTCTGGGGTACCTTATATAGCCTGCAAAGAGACACCCACCAGGGGTGTCCTTGATTCAGCCCAATGCAGGTCTAAGCCCGCTGTGAGAGGTGACAAGCTGTCTGGATTGACTCGTTAATTCCTGCTATTATTATTCCTGCTATTGATGCATAAAATCCAAACCTCAGAATTGAGAGGTAGGTCTCCCTATTGCACTTGCTCTCCACCCTGGTAAGTAGTGCTGCTAAGGGGACTAAAGGGCTTTTGGCCATTTGAAGCATCCTCAGTCTCCAGCTGAGTTTGCATCTTCTGAAATGACTTCTGACTTCTGTCAAACCATCTCAGGCCACATATAGTCATATTGTATTTATACAAACCCTCTATTAAGCAATTATTTTGGGGGGGCATCCCAAGTATGTTATTAATCCTCCCCACCTCTGTTGGCCAGTTTTGATACCTACTCAAGGCAGGGAAGTCCACTTTAATTTAATGTTTATTCTTTTTTCTCATCATAGTATAGACAGCAACTCGCTTCCATTCACTGACAAAATTCACAATTTTGGGGGGTTTCTTTGTAAATTAGATCCCCTTTACACCAGCTTCAGATTATATTAAACCCACTTGCACTCATTCTACGCATGTGAAAGGAGGGTCCAATTTACAGTGCTTTATGTACAATTTCTAAATATAAGTTCTTGCTTCATCTATACAAGTGTGTCAGTTCTTGTTGGTCCACACGTTTGAAGGTTTAGGATAGGTACAACCAATTGATGTTAGTTAACTACATTATTCCAGGAAAAATCAACAGCTTAAGCAACTGAACAGCCACTAAAATTGAAATGTTATTTTCATGTGAGAATTTGTGGATAGCAAAGGAGGTATCAGGAACTGACCAAAACAAACTGTCATCTGGAGTTTGCATTAATATATTTGGATGCACTTTTTACAGCCTCCTGCCATTGGTACACCACACTATGAGAAGGATTTATTTTGGATGAGTAGGAATTTCCTGGAATAGCTCAATTGCTACTTGTACTTGTTGCTGTTTTTTCCCCAACAAACAGCACATTGTAATTTTGGTACAGAAATGGGAAGTGAGTTTTCTTTTTTACCTCAGCAGCTGCTCAGTATTATCCCATAAAACTGTTGGAATTTTTGATTTATAGTAACAAATCTTTATTCTTAATTAATGAGACATTATAAAAGGCAGAAGAGAAAGCTTCAAGCACATGTCAGAGGAGATGATGAGAAATCTGGGTATGTGCAGACACGATGAGATTTGTCCCTCATGCACTTAATTTTACGTATGGTGAATGCTCTCACTGATGTCAGTGGAAGTACATAGTTTATAAACTAGGTCAAGCATTAATCTAATGTAATATATCCTATAATATGTATAATATATTTCAGATTATATGATGGATCTTTGAGAAACCTGGCAGGGGGGTTGTAGCTAGATGATCTTTAAGGTGCCTTCCAACCCAAACCATTCTATGATTCTATGATTTATAAATAGAAAGAAAAGTCTCACTATACCTACCGAAAACGTGGACATGTAGAAAACTAAAAACCCAGGAAGGCTGTGCTATTCATCTCATCCGCCTGAGGCTGAATGCAGACAGATCTCACTCTCAAGAAAAGATGAGTTGTGTTATTTTTACAGTTACAAGCCCTAAAAAGAGAGCTGCATAGAGCATTCTCCAATAAAAATACAAAATCACCTACAGCATTAATTTCAGGACAGCTTTAAAGTTTTAACTGAGTCCCTTATTCTCCAGCTGAATTCCCTCTCAACAGACCAGACTCGTATGCAATACTCTACCCCAGAAATGTGCCAACAGTTTATTCATAGTTAGGATATTGTCACCAAGAATTTGTGATGTTTAAATTGTGAATGAGCATCCACACAAAAGAGCACAGAAGAGGAATCCCCGGGGGATCTGGACAATGAAGTGGCATGACTTAGGGGCAGTGGGGGATGAGGTCTGTCCTGCGGGATTGAAGCAGCCAGCGCACCAGGAGGTATGCAAATGCACTGGTTTTCACTTTCAAACACTGAAACATCTTGGCACTCAGTTGAATGACTCCATTCAGTTTAGTGGGAGTTTTGAAGCTAGTGGGTTAAGAAAATAGAGTCCTAAACCTCTGGGTTTGCTAGTGACAAATAAGCATGAGAGGGTGAGCAGCCACCACGCCATAGTTTGTACTTCAATGGCCAGAAGCTGAGGTTTTCAGCCCACATGTAAACCCATTTTTAAATATGTTAAGCAAACTCCAACCTAGATGCAACTTTTCCCAGACAGTAGAAAAGATACTACCATTGCCCCAGAGAACAGGGCCACATTCAGGTCAGACCTACCTCTTGATCACATAAGGGATGCAAGTTGCTGTTGGTCATCACTCTGCAATCAAAAACCCTGGAGTTCAGGAGCAGCCAGCCTCCCCATGCCAGATACTTCAATTGCACAGCAGTAGGCTTCAGGTTTACATTAAATATCAGATTAGCACAGAAAGATTCTAAATTAAGATCAGATTATTATGCTATTGCTGTATCCATGTACCAACCACTCATACCTCACAACCCTGCCTCTGTTGGGGATAAAGAAATGCATTTAGAAATTATCTGCAATCCTATAACTTTTTCATCTTTCTACCAAATTGGCAGAAGAGCTCCCTAGTCCTGCTTGGCTATTGATCCTGGTTTTAGCTTGGGGAGAAGTGGGAGTGGAGACCTGCTACCCTTCACTTTGGCCAGTTTCTGTGCAAGACCCAAGGGCAAGGAGGAAGCTCTTTGCAGCTTATCCTTGCATACTAACTTGCCAGCTCTGGTTTATGGGACATCTGTGTTGACTTCAGTGGAGCTGCTTTGAGTCTTTAAATAAATGTAAATGATAAATGGAATAGCTCCTTACATCATTGCCTCATTAGTAACTCAAACTAACTTCTTCATCTAGTGTATTTAATTACATCTGAAATTTCAGAAAGGAGTAAAACAAAGGAGCTAGAGA
This sequence comes from Hemiprocne comata, assembly GCA_020745705.1. Lineage (NCBI taxonomy): Eukaryota > Metazoa > Chordata > Aves > Apodiformes > Apodidae > Hemiprocne > Hemiprocne comata. The sequence continues at coordinate 40,851,197 of CM036588.1, forward strand.
CATGAAAAGGGACAATGGACAAAGCCTCACCAAGCTCCATGGCCATCCCTCCACATAGAAGACCAGTTCCTCTCACATATACCCTTTTTTGTGTGCCATCACAGGTGAAATAGCCCCCAGTTCCCAGGAGTTGCTCAGTCTGTAGCAGCTAATTCTGTTCACTACTGTTGGTGTCTGGATTAATCACCCAGGATAACAACTGACACACTTGCAGTGCCATATATAACTTCTAAAAGAATCCACCGAGGGAATAAAGGAAAGCAAATCTAGCATCACCATCATGACTCAGGTTTTGCAGAAGGTGGAGGTAGGTCTCACCTGAGGTGGTCCAGACACACAACACAGCACAGCAAGTTGTAGAGAGAGTCACTGGGGCGTCCAGAAGTCCCACATCCACCATGCCAAAGGTTGCATAGATAAACTCCTAGAGGCCAGAGCAGTCTTCCTTACACAGGTCTTCTCTGCAACACTTCTCATCCAGTGATATAGACATGCCTTGGGAATACAAAATTTTCCCCAAAAGATGGAGTTGCATGGCCACATGTACCAATACAGATGGCATCTGGTATGACACTAAAAAGATTTGTGGTTTAAAGCTTAACTAGGAAATGTACCTCATTGTTCTAAGACAGGACCCTCATTTTAGATCTAAATATAGGTACCACATGGTCCCACACACCAGCATAGCCTTCTCTCACTGTTATTATTGCAAAAGATTGTTGCCAGAAATGGCATGTTACAAAAGTGAAGTCAGAGAAGAATGCTGTGTGCTTGACAAAATGAATCCCACATCAAATACGCTTTTTAACTCAACTGAATAGTCAGGCACTGGAAAAGGCTGCATAGTGAGGCTGTGGGTTTAAGTACAGGTTCTACAGATGTCATTCAAGAACCATTCCCTTATGCATGACACCATTGGAGAGCAAAGGAATGAACTAACCAACCTCTTCAAATCCTTTCCAGGAATGTTTTTAATGTTTTCTGACTTTTTTTAAAAATAATGGTAGATCGAGGCATTGTTATTTTTAGTGGCATGGTTTTGAGATTCTGCCATCAAATAAAGAAATCTTCAAGCATATTAGTTGGGCAGTAAATAAGCAGGGCTTGATTCTGGACACCTATGTTAGATGGGAGTTTTGTTGCAAGAAATTTTAGGATATTTTGTGATGCTGTCTAATGATTTTTTTGTAGAGGGCAAGCCACGAAAAGGTGTGACATATCCATCAACTCTTGAATATTCTTCTTCAAAAAGCACAGCTGTTAAATCAGGCAAGTAATTATGACTGACCTTGCCTTCCATCTATCCACAACTATCTGTTGCAGCTTCTCAGTTTTGTGATATAGGGATACAATTATTTAGAGTCCGAAGTTAATGCATCTTTTAGTATCTCACCCAAATCCCTCATGGTATTTTTTTTATGTTAAGCATATGGAAATTATTCCAGACAATTTCTATTTTACGATTACACCATGTTTCACAGACTTCAGTTCCCACGTAGTTTTTTTCCCCTTGCTTTAAGCCTTTTAGTGGGTATGATGTTGTACTGATTATACAAAAGCTTTTCAGGTTTTACATGCTGACTTTCTCCTAATGCTATTCATAGGATCCTTTGGGATATTCAGTGTTGAGAATATAATAATAAATAATAATATAATACTAATGACACAGATGGCAACGCACTGCAGCTTTAGCTAAGGATGATAAGGAACTACTCTGTATAATCATTTTAGTTGGCATCCTACTCTGTAAGACTCAATTCAGTTTAAAAAATTTAGTTGTTTTTAGAGGTCTTTGATCAAGCCTCATAGCAGGTAGTAGCTGATATTCAAGTGTACGTGAAGGGTCTCAGTCACTGAAATGACACTTGTTTGTGTCCCCTGTAACAGCTGTGTAATATCCAGACTCTTCCTTGGGGGTATGAACACAAAAAAAGGAATGTCTCATATAACCACAACTTTCCATAATACAGCTCTTTTGGTGTTTGCTGAGCCTGAGTCTTCCTGAGCTTATCCGCTGTGAGATGTGGTATAACAAAATGTGCTGTATCTTCACCAGTGGGTGCATCCATCCAAGGCCACACAGAAGTTACGTGGAGGTCTGCCCTTTTCCTGTCCATTACTGTTTGGTCCGTGGAAGCCAAGTACAAAGCTCTTTCCTCATCTTTAAACTTTTACTTGCACACAGGCACAATTTCATCTGCATGCTCTAGTTATTCAGAAGGAACATGCATCACTCAAAGCCATGCCTTTAGTTTGCAATACTTCAGCATTTACAATCAAACAGGTACAGATTAATTTATGTGTCCTGACCAGGTACACAGAAATTACTGACCCAAATATGCACTGCTCGAAGGGAGGCAGTACTTTAGAAGTTTTGGCTTTTTCTAGGAAAAAAAATCACTAACACCACATCATTCCCAAATATATCCACATGTGAAGTATCAGCCCAAACATCTCACACCAGACCAGGGACAATTGCAGCCAGGGTAGAGCTCAGCAGGCTGCAAGCAATTATTTCTTTCATCAGTGCTAAAACACACATTAACTGAGCATCAGTTTAGGAATGTGGAGTGTCATCGAGTCACATCTCAGACACACAAAAAACCTACCAGGAGACAGTTCCTGCATCAATCCAAAGATGCAAGTGGCTTCCTTCACTTTGTTCTTGAATCAAACAGTGTAAATGAAAATGTTAGGATCCTAGCAACAAAGACTTTGCATTCACACAAAGAAAGTCCAGGATGGTCAAAGGAATAAATTGCAACTGTTATATCAAACCCAGTGCTTGCGGATGCTCCTGCTTTGCTTTGCCCAGCCCTGTTCCACAGGTAGCAAAGAGATCTGATGGTCACAATCCATCTTCCCCAAGCCCCACTTTGCCCTGTCAGCCCTCCTTAGCCCTGCTGTCTCAGCCCAGGCATCTCAGTTCTACTCTGCTAGAAAGAGCTTGTTCTTAAGATAAAAATCTCTGTAATATGGTGCTGGGGTCATCTTGTGATAGAGAATTTCCTACTTCTTTCTTAACTTTAAAAAGCTACCATTTTCTTTTGATTTAAATTATAGAGACCACATTGCACATTTGGATACTTAAACCTGCTACCTGTAGGAGGCAAAGGCAGCCCTTTGAGGATTACACACATTTGCTGCCAGATTACAAAAAAAAAATCCTGCTTCCTGTTGTTTAAAAAAAAAAAAACCACACAAATTTTTTAGGAAACCATTAACCCTGGCATAATTTCTCAAATAGGTCAATAGAGAAAAATATGGAAGACCAAAATCATCCAGTACTCAGATATAAAAGCAGAGGCAGATTCTTTTGTAGGATAGCAGTAAATGAACTATAATAAATATTGCAAGTACTTTTATGACTTTACTTCTTAGAAGAAAACACTTTTTAAAAAAAATCTCCCTTTTCCTTCTAAGCCAGCCTGTGGCATTGAGGATTTGGCCCCATGATGATATGAAAATATCAAGCAAGGAAGAGCTACATCTGAACTTGAATTAGTAACTGAAATATTGCACGTTAGCTGGTATTCCCCAAACACCCTACACGCACCATGACCCTGATTCCCAGGACATGCTGCTACCCAGAGGAAAAATCAATAACATGATGCATTAATCTTATGAATATTGGTTTATTACTGGTAAAACCCTGTATTTATTGCTCACTTCAGAAGCTCTATTGACATTGGCAGGAGTTTTTGAGCAGTAAAAATGCCTATATTTGTCACAAAAATATGGGGTCACTACTCTCTAGAGGCACCCAGCCACCACTTTTTCCTGCCTGGTAAGAAAGTTCTGATTAGACTGACTGCCCTACCAAATGCCACGTGTCAGGATGCCTCCCTTTGGGGACTGATAATCTCGAAATAGGAGACTTCAAATTCTTTTCTTTCAGAGCTGCATTTTTTAATGTATTTAATTTTTGCTTCAGAGCCTAAAAAGCCAGAGCAAGACCTAAAAGCTATGAAGGGTGTGGATACCACTGATGCAGCAGAGAAAGTATCAGAACAAGGTATGGGTTGGGGATCTCAGTGCTCTTTTACAGCATCCCTCCCTGTTTAAACTGCCTGCGGATAGTAATAGAAAAGTTTGACACTGCTAACACATACAGCTTTACTCCTCATCAAGCCTCTTTCCCACCAAATCAACTCCATTACATGAGGGCCTGCAATGGTGCTTGAAGGACATTTGACAATTCAGAAAAGAGAGGGCACCCTCTCAATTTAATTTCTGCCTGCAGTTTGGGTGAGTTCCGCCATCAAGAACTTCAAAAGCCTGTGTTACAGCTCTCATCAATTTCCTATGCAGGGCACATGCCCTGCAAACCCTTTGAAGATGCTGTGAGGGAGATGGGCACTCTGCCCACAGGAGCACTGGGAACAGCTAGCCCTCAAGAGCCCTCCTCTTGCATTTAAGGCTCCAGCAGCTACCCAGTCAATATGCACCAAGGCAACAGCTTTTCTCTGCTCTTACCATGCTGCTTCCTTGGGATTTCTCCTACCACTGTTAGCTCCCAGCTTCCTTGCTCCTTTTAGCCTGAGGTATAAAGCCTGCCTATGTGCCTGCTCCCCTCTCCTGCAGCACAGATCACAGGGGAAAAATCACTGTGCCCTCTGCCTTCTTCCTTTTGGCACAGCAGTCTGGAGCAGGACACCATTCAGCCCAAAGGGAACCATTCATGCTGATTTTTCAGCTGAGTTGTTTTGGTTTTCTTCTGAGCTCTCTTTCAGCATTATCCCATTAAAACTGTCTGAGACCTGAGTTTTTCACTGGCTAGAGTTAGGCGGTAATTAATCCACCAGGCAGTTCTGTGATGATGCTTTCCAAAAGCAGAACATCCAGCAATAAAATACAAGCTTGTGCTGTGCAGCAGTGAATAGACTGCACACCATTCCCTTTCATTGTACTCAGTCTGTCAGGCCATCCCCAGGGCTATGGGCAGCGAGGAAAGGAACAAGACTGAGGTGAACATGGAATATAATTTAGGGCAATTTTTTTTGTAGGCAGATGGAGGAGACATCACGGAAGGCTCTTTTTCAAGACAATAACTTGAAAAAGCATGTCAACAATTTTGTATAAGGATCTGTAGGATGCAAATTTTACAACTAGAATTGTCACTGTTCTCACAACAGATGATACATTTTAAAAGTAGTAGCTACTGTAAGATGAGTCAAAGTGGGATGAAATTGGCATCTCCCAGGCAGTACTCTCCTTAGTTCCCCTCAGCTGAAGCCCTAAAACTCTCTGCTCTGGCTCTGACCTGCTCCCCAAAACACCAATATCTGAAAGTCATCTTTCTACCAAAAGCATTAATGCTGTGTTGGGCAACACATTTTTTATTCTGGTCTGTGACTAAGAACGACCATCTTTTATTTCCAGATGTCAGGTGATTGCCATTTTTATGGACTTTCTAACTGCTTAATTACACTGAGAAAAGATGATGGAAAACTGGAAACTGCAACTGGCTGATTGATTTCATAGGTCTGAGACATCTGTCAGGTTGATAGGTGTTCCTGGCCAAAGCAAAGTGTAGGGGAAACACTAAGGCTATGACAGGCTGTTGTCAGTCCCTCCTGGAGAGTGGTGTGATACTGTGTCACACAGGCACATGTGCTACACAGCCACACAGCAATGAAGGCACTAATGGCTCCACAGATGAGGATGCTTGTAGATATCCTGAGGAGAAAACCAGTGTCTGGATCACCTTAATCAGTGAGCACTACTAATGATGCTTCCCTGCATGTCACACATCCAGCTGCAGTGATCATGTCAATGTTCCTACAGGGGATGCAGTCCGCAAAGAGTACCAGATGCCTCCTGTGCCGACACCAGCTACTCAAATGGCCACCACAACCCCAACACCAACCACCACCACGACAGATCCTTCTACCACAACACCAAAGCCAACCACAACACCTGCAATAACCAGAACTACAATAGTTGCTGTTGCAGCCAAGACTCGACCTGGACTGCACAAGGTCAAAGATATAGGTCAGTAGTATGGATGTTTGAATTGCCTTCGTCCTGACCAACAGATTTCCTAAAATTTAAGGAACAAGACATGCAGCTAAATATTCCATATTTTAGTGGATCCTGAATTCAGTAATTCAATGTATAAATATTAGGAGTGGATTAAAAAAAATCCAACAGTTAGGCTGGAGTAAAGAGTTGTACCTTTGAGATAGGTACAAAATCAGTGTGTCTCACATAAACACAAATGTGTAGATTCTCTGAGATGAGAGCTCATATGCAGTAAATTTATGGCTAGTCTTTATCTTACATATAATATACTAGCATATAAACTGATTCGTGGGAGTAAGTTCTCAATTCACAAATGTTGTCAAGACTTCCAGGTACGGGAGTCAACTGATAGTTCTTTGACTCACATGTCTAGACTAAGAGTTCAACAAATAGGTCAAGACTCATTTTAGAACTAATTTTTTTGTAACTTTGAATAAACTGAAGTTATACTTCTTGTAACAGTTTTTGGATTTTAAAGATTAAAATACTGTGAAGGAATTCTCATACTATTTTTGCACACCTGGTTTTCCTTAATCTTTCCTTCTCCATTTATTCTTTGGTTCAATACCTGACAAATCAAATATCTTATTTTTAGGCTCTAGCAGTGTCCACCCAGCATACTCATCTGTGGTAGCTGCAGCATCAAGTAAGTATACCACAAGGCATGTAGTTCAGTGTATTTTAAGGCAGCAATGATTCAATAACCTTTCAAGCCTCAGCAAACTCAATGACTGAATCCAAGTCTGGATTTAAACTGAAAAACAGACACTTGGCCTGAATGCCACAGACACTGATTACCCACAGCTCTGGGGAAGCCTTTCTAGGGAATATCTGTGCATTTCAGCCATGACAAATGCTGGGTTTCACAACACTGGAGACAAAGCTTGTGCTGCTTGAATTGTATTTTCCTACTGCTTTGTTCTCTCTTACTCTCTCAGAGGCAGAGATTTGATTTAGTTGTAAGATACATAATGCAGAGGGCTGCATAGCTATCTAAACTTAGGGCTGAGAGCTCTGAAATGCTGACTTACACTAAACCAATGCTCTTTTGAAAACCTCAGGCTTTGGTTCTGAGCCCTGCATAACTGTGATGTTATTCCTGGTTACTCAGCTCCTGTTACTGAGAGCTGAGTGTCGGCTGCTCAGAGCTCTGCATCTCAGTCCAGAAGCTGGCCCCCCTTCCAACTCACAGCCAGCAATGCAAGTATTTAGAGGTGTTTTCCCACACAATTGGTCAGCTGTGCTGTCAATTAAAGGAGAACATTTTCAACTGTTTGGAAGTTTCTGAGGATAGGGATATGATTGCTTTTGAGTGAAAAGAGAGCTGAGCCATCATTAGGTTTTATGCTCTGATAGGTTCTTATTGCTGAGTGCCTTGAGCTCAGCTTTGCTCTCACATAAGTAACTGTGGCCATCCCTGCTGCCAAGTAATTCAGAGCCAAGCACATGACAGGGCAGGTGTCTTTTGGGCAATTCAGGTCTGGAGGTACAGCATTGTTAAGTCAAACTTAGCTGCAAGCACAGAATAATGGCAGGGGCTGGAGGGGTTAAACTTACCAAGTCAAATGTGCAGGTATGTGTATGGCAGGATTTAGAGAAGTGACAACACAATGCAAAGGGGTTTAAGTACAGTGGGAATCTGCATCATTTGATACCTAATGTGCTTGTAAACCTGGTCCTGCTTCTCACTGTCTTTTCTATTTCCTATTCCTGCAGACTGAGTAAAGAGGCCATTACTGTCTTTACTACCAATTAGGAAACCCTGTTTGAGGCTTCCCAATCAGTGAGAGATGCACAGTGAGGGTAAAGTTCTGGCAATGCTGAAATCAGTGGGAAGGTTGCATTTGTCTTTAATAAGACCAAACCTTTAGTCAAAAACTGAAAAAAACAAAAACCCAAAATAAAACCCAAAATGAAAAAGCGCTCACTTTTCCAAGTCTTTCAATGGTCACTTCATTGCCATTTGGATTCATATTTCTTGGCAATTTTCTTTACTGAAGTTCTAAACATAAATTAACTTCCAAAAGACTAAAGTGATCAGACTTAGGGACAGGTTATTGTGAGCTGGAGGTGTGATGAAGACCTACTCCTGATTTCCCAGACTTCATTTCTAGGACCATGTCTAACATGTCTGCACTTGGTATCTGGCTTCTTGAACTCTCCTGATCTCTTCTCGATTCTAAAAGAGAAGAACTAGCTAAAAAAATAACAAAACATAGAAAGTGCAAATACAGTTTTGAAGCAATGACCATACACAAAGCAGCCTTTAGGATTCACTTCTATTATTCAGGTCAGTGTTTCTGATGATGCTGTTGCCCTTAAGCAGAATCAGATGTTCTCCTGTCCATCTTGGTTCACAGGGACTCACAGATCTACCTCTCCCAGGGCATCAGTAGTTTGCCTACTACCTTGATGCCTTAAAAGTAAAAAGCCTTGAAATAGAGCACAGCCAGAATGAGCATTGCTGTGGCTGCTGTTAGCTCTGGCCTTTCTATTCCTAGCCACAAGTACTAGCAAAAGTTCACAGGGGCAAAAGAAAAGCTGGACTTGCAGATTAGAGCAGGAAGGAAACATCTGTCCTAGCTCTTGCTGTTCATTCCACTTCATCTTCTTTTTGTCAAAGATACAGAAAAAAAAATCTTAGACTCTGCTCCACTGCATGAACCCTGCTTTAAAGACTTGATGTGGCAAAACTGCTAAATGATAAACCACTGATGTGACTAGCATGACATTGGACAGCCTACTCCTATCTGCCCCACTAGCAGATGCAGCACTTCACCAGTGCAGTGTGCAGTAAAGGGCAATCCTGAGAGGGAAGCAGCAATGACAGCGGCCTTTGAAAGCAGATACAAACTCTCTCCCACTCTGGGCACACCTTTAAGTTCAGCCAAGCTCTGGCAGTGACAGCCTCTGCCCTTCCAACAGCAGTTAACCAAGCACACTCCCAAGGGCCACAAACTCACCTACCCTCCCCCATCCCAGCTCTTCAAGCAGTCCTTTCTTGCACAGCTGCTTGGACCCTAGATGAGGACTGGGAATAAATCCAGTGCTGCAGTGAACACTGCAACCGTAAGCCATGTCATGATCCTTGGTGCTGCTCCAAGACACAGAGCTTGTAATTGAGCATCAGGCAGCAAGTGCCTGGGCATCCCCAGGAGAGGTGCTGCCCTGCACTCTGTGCCCAGCTTGGTTCAGTGATTGCCTCTCTCTTCAGACATGGACTCTAAACTGGGCACTCCCTACCACTGTACACTACACTGCTTTCATCCCCAGCTGAGACTTATTATAGTAGTAAACAGAAAAAAGGAAGAAAGAATGAAAGAAAAAAATCTGGGGAGAAAACAGTAGTCTTAAGTGGTAGAGAAAGCATTGAAAGCTCTTCTCCAGCAGCACTAGACCACCAGGGCTCCTGCCTGCAGGAAGCACTGGGTAAGAGCTCCCTCCTAGCACTAGAGAAAACAGCTGCTGTTTATTTTTAGATGCTGTCTTTGCCCCCAGTTTAACCCTGACTACTTAGCCCATCAAAGGTGCTGATCAAGTTGCAGAAGGCCAAGCATGTTTTGTGCACAGAGTATTTGCTTGTCTTCTCAAATCAGTTCCTATCACTTGCAAGGTCACTCCAAATTGCCTTTCTCAATGCTTTTCCCGTCCTTTGCTGTCTCCATGCCTCCCTGCTCACTACAGGACTTGCTCCAACCAAAGCAATTCTACTGTTTTAATTTCTGACCCAGCTCTTGGGATTCACCTGGTGACTGTTCATCCTTAGCTTGTTACAGACTTCCCTTATTCCTGTCTCAGCCTCCAACTTGCACAGAGCTCTGCTTTAACAAACACACACTTACATGGTGCAGAATCACAGACATCCCAGATCTGAAGGAAGAACAAGCCTTGCAGACCATGGAAGTCCGGTTCCAATTTTTCTCCCTTTACCACCACAGCGTTTGCCCAAGCCAGCAGAAACATGGCAAAAATCAGCTTACTGCAGGGATGGTGGTAAGACACCTTTGGGAGGTACAGCAAGAGGGAACAGCCCCAAGGCCCAGCAGAGTCAAAGGGTGCATAGTGAGAAATCCACATGGCTACAATGGCTGTGGAGGGTAGGACTAATTCATTTTAAAAGTGGCATAAAATACTTCTGATACTGAGCTAATCTCTCTCTCACCCTCTTGTAATCCATTTCTACTGACTATGTAAAAAGAGGGTTATATACACATTTGGACTTGGTTGTGGCAAACCCAAAACAAGACAAGCTCTCAGACTCAAAGTTAATTTTCTTCCATCATTTTGGCGCATGCTGATCTCCCACATGAAAAGCATGGCCTGCACAACCCCATACAACACAGCTGCACAGACATACATTCCCTTCTACAGCCTGAAAACTCGGCCAGGCGTGATCCATCTGGAGCTGGAGCTACAAGCTTATAGAGTTTAGAAGACTTGCCAGTTTTGGCAGATGAGCCTGTTATTTCCTTAAATAGGATCTCTTTGGTGTCTGGAGTTAACAACGTCTCTCAGGACTACTCCTAGAAATCCCACCAAAGGGCTTCCAGTGGCCTCTGAAGGTTTGAGTTTGGGTCAAACACAAGCTATTTGCTATCACCTAATTTTGCAATATCAAGATCACAAGGAGCAGGAATTCCTGTTTTCTGAGACAACCATTCAAAATGGTTTCATTTATGATATATCTTATGGACAGAAATCGCACGGGCCCCCGTCCAGTGTTCACAGGAGTCAGCTAGAACATTCCCACTGATTTCACCAAGCTTTGGAACTAATCCTTCTGGGAAAACTAATGAATAAAGGTTTGTTAAAGAATAACTTTGTTAACAACCTTCTTAAGAACAATTAATCAAATGAAAGGCATAATTAAATACGTGGTATTCAGCTGCAAATGCTTTGAGCCTTTAGTATTTTTGAACAAAGGCAATTTAATAACCTAATCACCTTAGAAAAAGCCTTTTGTGTAGACACTGAAGACATTTCAGACACATGAATTCTCCCACATTATTTTTGTCACTGTCTCATTAGTTACAGTCTGCCTGCTTGCCTCTCTACTGAGAGAGAGCTATCTAGTCTGTGGGGTTGTTTTGGGTTTGAGGCTTTTTCTAAGCTTCCTTACACAACCAGCACAATTGGATGGTACTGAAACAGAAACAAACATAGACAGCAGAGTGCATGAGAGAAGGAAAGTTGCAAGGGAAAGCAAGTCACAGCAGTAACTACAAACCTTTTAAATGCCGACCAGAGACCTGTAAAAGTAATATTCGTAAAGGAAAGGAATATTAACTAGGCTAATTTATATGACAGACAGAGCAAGGCAAACCTTTTTTAAGTGGGCTCAAAATATATAGTTAACAGCTGAGAAAGTATAGTAATGAAAACTCTCTATATATGAACCATTAACTCTGACAGCTATAAAATAAGACTCAATGAAAAAGCCAGGTGGCAGTAGTCCTGAACCAAACATGGTATAAATCACACTTTTCCATTTTGATGTCTGCTTAGGACAGGTTCAGGCTGCCCAAGGAAGAGGACAGAATACAGGTATGTCTAAAATTAATAATAACTAGCAGGTTTGTATTGATAGAACACTAGAAAATCTTGTGTTTAAGTTCCATGTACTAACCAATATAATATTTTCAAAGCATTCAGGGGCACTTCCACCTCTGCAAGTAACAGGAATATTTTACGACCCAATGCAGGTAAAGACATTACAATCCCTTCTCTAATTCCTCCTCGTAGCTAGTTCCACCACTCCCATCTACTGAGTCATGCAGTAATGCAGCATTTTTCACTCTTAACTATGCTTATTGCAGGATGCAATGACAGCAGATATCACACTGGTTATTACATGACGATAGAGTAACTTTTAGAAAAAAAAATGAAACAGGAATAATTAAATTTAGAATTGTTCTCAAAATAGTATTCTAAAATTATTTATAAAGATCTTTTATAAAATTTGCTGTTGCAAAATGAGAGGGGAACTCTGTGTCTGCATAAGTTTGGGGGAGACAAAGAGAGGAGACGTGTTTTCAGTTTCCAAGCCTTGAGCACGATCAGGATCTCAGGACCCCACTACCAGTTGTCCTGTTGCACCAGTGAAGAGCCGCATGCTGCAGGACCTACTAACATTTAAACTCTTCTGCTTTTGCCAGCCTCTTTCAGCTTTTAATTTTTTTATTATTATTATTTTAATTTTGAATCCATAGTTTCCATCTTCATTTTCCATTGAGTTTGAAAACATGTGCAGAAAGACAGTTTGGGGCCACAGCATCCCTTGCAATTGTGCTTCTCTCTCTTTGCATGCTGGTGTCTCACCTCTTGCCTCTTTGTTGGATCATGCAGGTATTCAGCGCCAAGAACCTGTTGCTGCCTTCCGGAGGGCTGTCGGCTCTCCAGCCCACCTGGGTGAGCAAGACTGCTAGCAGCAGATTTTCTGCTCTCTTTCATAGTTTTAGCAGCCCCAAATTAGTGCTCAGGCAGTACTGCAGATAGTTTTCATGTGGCCTGGAGGAGGACCAGGGCAAGCCTCATGGACTGAATGACAACTAGTAGCTTCCTGAATGTGAAAAGCAAAGAACAGTTTGGTCACTGGTGAGCTGTTGTTTCAGGCCGTGGGAATCAACATCTACTGCAGTGTTTGCAATTTTCCTTATTTGTTAGTCAAAATGAGAAACAAAAAACCAGCTCTGTGCAGCCTATCAGGTTTTAGATTGAGCTAAATCTTCTGTTCCTGTTGTTCCCAGGAGCCTCCAAGCTGACTGTGACCACAAGAGGTTGCCTTTAATACGGAGAGTAGAAACATCACCTATCCTTTCTTTCCTCCCCAGCTGTGCAATTCACCATCCTTCACCAGCAAGCAGGTGCCCTGCAAGGCCATCAACAACTTCCCAGGGCTCCAGAGTACTCAGTGCACATAAAAACACTAACCCTTTCTTTCACAGGATAGCAAAGTTTCCCAGAGATGGATTTTGTCCAGGAGCAGCCAGAGCAGGATGAAGGCTGGGAGTCCAGGTGGCAGCAAAGCTGGCAGGGCTGCCCCTCACCAACAAGGGAGCAGACCCACAGAGTCCCAACAAGAACAGGTGGTGGCACCCAGGGCCAGCAGACAGCCCAGGCTGCCAGACAAGTCCACAGCAATGAGGCAGGCCTGACCAGCTGAGGCAGGACAGCAAACCAGGAAGGCAAGGTCAGGATGAGGATCAGGATAGCAAGGTACAAGACTAGGCACAGGTACAGGGAGCACAGGCAAGGGTGTGCACTTACATGTTGTCCCCAAGCAGAGCAGGTGGAGGACCCCGTGGATACTTACTGCAGCCCTTCTCACACACAGCCCTTGCTCGCAGCTTCACCATTGTGCCCAAATCTGGGCTAAGGCGACAGAGCTAGGCTGTGGCAGAGCTGTTGTCTAGTATGGGCAACCAAACCCCCTGGGGAGGAAGAGGTTGCGGCACAGAAAGCTGTTCCCACAGCCCCGAGGGCTTTGGTGAGAGCTGGGAAGCACAGGAGAATTATTGCAACAGGAGAGAGCAAAGTGGTGGTTGGCATTGAGGTTAGAGGAAGTTATTATGCAGTAGGACTTTCTGGATAATACCGGTCAAGTAAGTTTACCTAGTAATCTCCCCACCAAAATGACAATTTGTAGTGTACCTAGTTGCAACATATTTAAAATTGATACACTTCTTCTCCTAAGATTTACTCTGTTCTCTCACTTTTATTCGTCTTCTCCTTGTTTCAGTGTTCTTCTCTTCCTTCTGGTTTCCATTCGTGTTTGTCTTTCTCATTTTTTGGCCATCCTGGCATCACAGTAATTTCTTTCTTTTCTGATCTCACATTTCTTGTGCCCCCCCAGTTCCCATTGCCCTTGTCAAAATCCAGTGCCCACCTTTAGAGAGGAGACAGAAGGGCAGTATTTTCCTGGACTAAACAGCAGAGCAAATACGTTGCCTGTAAACATGTTGGTCATGGTAATGCACTAATTATGGGACACCACATCCAGGGTGGGGATAGCCTGGGGTGAGAGACCTGCCTTCGTGGCAGGGCTGAAATGGGAAGAGTCCCAACATCTGGACCAAAGGATGTGCTGGCTAAACCTCAGGCTAGCTAAATATTTGCCATAGAGCTGAGTCTTGTTTAAATCAAAGTCACAGTTTGACCCCACCTAATGGCTTAAGGCACCTCAAGGCCCCCCCAAAGGTGATTTCAAAGCACAAATTACCATAATGAATGATTCTGTTTTCTTCACCACAGAACAAGAAGGAAGAAACCCACAAACACATACTTGCTATATTCCCAATGAGTCCTGATCTTTTTTTCAGCCCAGGCTTTGACAGCTTGGATGTGTTACTTCCAAGCAGCCAATTTTTCTAATGATCAAAGGGAAAATCCTGAACAACTCGAGGCTTTTTTGGAAAGGAGAATTGTTTTTCTTGATCCTACCAAGCGCACACATGCTGCTCTGCAAACAACAGTGGTCAGTTCTGTAGGTTTGGCTGGGCTGTTGAATTTCCTCTCACCAGCTCAGGTTAGCAAAAGGTTGTGCTGGGAGAACACCCGCCCTGACACACCAGTTGCTTGCACAGCTTCTGGCTGCACATTCTTCAGAGGTCCGAACTCTCCCAAGCTCTTAACAATGCACGTTAACTCTCCTGAAATCCCATACTCACTTAGCCCAGAATTTTTTTCAAGACCATTACACCGAAGGGTGGTGGTGGTAGTGGTTTTGTTTTGGTTTGTTGTGGGGTTTTTTTGTAAAGACCAGTCTTGAAATATTTTTAACAACCCTTGTTTTTTATGGGCATCATCAAGTGGAAGAAAAAAAAAAAAAGCATCCCTAGCTACTTATAAGAATAATCATTTCCCTTTCAGGTACACATTTCAGTGAGAGTTTTCTTCGTTTTGTGACCTGCAAGAAACAGAGATTTTGCCAGGATCTACAGGCCTCTCAGAAAGCTGCATATTCTGATATATTTGCAGCCAGCTCCCCTAATCCTTGGCACTTACCTAGTGCTTTTCTTCATTAAGAAGGAAAACACAGGGGATTTCTCACCACAGAAAGTTTTAACAGGGTGTGAGCTATGAGAAGACTGCTGAAAGAAGCAGCAGACATCTCTCACCCACAGATATTTGGACAGGCTAGAGCACCTGCAGTTATGTGAGTTGAAGTAGTTCTTAAGAAGAGTCAATCTAGAAAAACTTCATCATTGCTTCTAATGACAAAAAGCAGTCTTTTTTTTCAGTCTGTCTTTCTGAAAAGCACCTGTCTGTCTTTTTTTGAGCTTAAACAGTCAGAGAATTTAAAGGAGCCTGTGCTCTGAGAATAATGCCTGGCCATGAGCTAGGAACAGAAGCAAACCTGTGATATGTGGGATGGGCACATTCTGTTGCTCTGCATCCTTCAGCTCACATCCCTGCTTGTGAAGAAGAGAAAAGATGGGCAGATCTTTGCGCAGCTCCTCAGCTGGTTCCACATGCTATGCAGTTCCTACTGCTTTAAGCACATTTTCCACTACAACTTACACAGCAGCTGTTAAGAAAACTCAAGAAGTGCCAGGTCTTCTTCATTACTTGCTCTTTGGCTGTTGTTTTTCAGGAGGTTAGGCTGAACATAGCTTCACATGAATCTTTTTGCAGCCACTGGATGCTTCTCCACCTTGCGAGGGTGAAGCACACTTTTTGATAATATCTGCTCACAAGCTGGTTTCACTATAATCTCTCGTTCTTCTCAGTGACAGCATCTGGGAGACGTGTTGGCCACTCTGATAAGAAATGAACACCAACTCTTCCCAATGGATAGGGTCCTCCTGCGCTATAACCTGCACCCCTTGCTCCCCTATGTGTGGCTTCCTCACAACGCTGCTGAGGGCTGTAAAAAATTCCGTGTGACTGACTGACTTCCCAGCTCTTCACTTTCCTCAGTTTTTAGATTCTTCATAGGGTGTCTAATCAGTCCTCAGCATAAGGAGGTCTGGAAAAATCAGCTTAGCAATAAAACGTGACAGGGTTCCTCCTACCCTAAGGGAGACCACCCATCTTATTTAGCCATCTATCTCATGCAACATGTCTCCCTCCCAAAGAGAAGCTGATAGCTCCTGCTGGGATGGCAACCTAAGGACAAGGTCAGTACTCTCACTAGACTGGAGGACACTGGCAAGACATGGCTTTTTCCAAACCTACATTGTGGTTCACCAACTGGCTCTAATCAAAAGCACACCAGCTGCCAGTCTGAGTAGGGGAAGTCAGGTGCAGGAGGCAGTATGGCTTCAATGGGCTTGAGATATGTGTCTTTGTAAACCACAGAAAACAAACCTGGAGATAGACTGTGAGGGGTCAAGGATCTCACCATTGCTCCTTGGTACTGTTCTTGTCCTAATCAGCTTCGAGGGCTTACATCTGGCTGTAACCCAGAGCAAATTATCCCTTTTTGGGAAAGCTCTTCAGCAGGCTACAAAAACAAAGACACTTTGGGGTTTATTTATGAAAGCAGGAATTTTGATTAAGTTTTCCATGCCTGGTTGGCTGCAAGCAAAATTTATACAACTTCTTAGGTTTTTGGAGGGACTGAGGGGATACAGAAATCTGTAGATGAGAGGTATTTGGAGATTTTCTGTGGAGAACAATCTAAGCCAAGCGAAAATGTACCAAAGTCAGCATACTTGCCTCAGGATCAATGCAATTTAGAGGGAAAAGACCAAAACAGATCTGAAGAGGCATATTTAAAGTCATAAAAAAGATTGATGCTCTGGAGGCAGTGATATGAGGCTCTTAAATATGGCTTGAAACATGTGCATAAAGGTTTCCAGGTTTACTGGTTTCTTTAATTCATAGCTGTTAACAATGCTTCACTGTATAAATGGAACTTTCTAAACTGAGTCAGGATTTTGTAATCTCAGGCAATTCCATTATTTTCAGTAATAATTTTTCTTCTCTTTCATGTGTGAAAGCAATGGAAACAGACTCATGGAAACCTGGATTGAGCCTTTTTGACACAGGTAAGTATTTAAAGCACCCAGTAAGTAATAATTGGTTTCCAACACACTTGGGGAAAGCGAAATCTGTTCATTAGGCTCATGACACTGCTGACAACAATCGCATGTTAAGGACTAATTACAGTATTTAAAATTATAAACTAGGTATGTAATTTACATTTTAGTAGTTAAAATTATTCTGTGCTTGCATCAGTTTCAAGTTCCTGCCTAAAGCAGAAGCAGAACAGATGAGCTCTGGAAACAGTTGGCAGCTACACTGCACGAAAGGGGTTCTAGCTACTGAAATCCATTTGTAAATAAGAAGCTATTTTGGGAATGCTACAGTTGGGTTTGCAGTCTAGAGCTGCAATCCATGAAGATGATGAGAGGTTATTCTGATGTCAATGTACTTAGGAAACATAGTCACATAAGAAAAGGAGGGTTTAAGCCGCGCATAAAGAATAGTAAGCATCATTGAAATTTTTTAGCCTTAAAAACTGACAATACGGGGATGACAACATTTTTATGATTACTGGTGAGTGAGGGGAAAAAAAACCCTACATTTGTAGCAGGCTCAAGTAGCAACAAGACCAAGGCTTGCACAACCCTTAACCAGGAGCAGTTACCAACTGCAGATTCTATGCATCCAATATTTAAAGAATCCCTTTCCTGGAGAATATTTAAAGCAAGCTACACAGACTACAGGTCGGTTCATGACAGGGCACTCCCTCTCTTACAAGGGGCTGGACCATCCAATACAAGTATCTTTTCCATCACCAATTTTGTTGCTGGAGAGGGCTGTGCTGGTGGCCCTTGTAAAGACCGTTCCCTTGAACACTCTGCTTACTTCAAAGCTGACCCATGACCAAGCCTCACACTAGCTGTCACAAGCAGCATAGCCCATATGCATTAGCTTGCAAATCCAGTGTCAGCAGCAGTGCCTGTCAAGTACAAGTTTGCATCATCCCAAACATGAACACTTCTCCCTTCTCCAGCATTGGCAGTGAGAGGAAGCGTTTGTATCCCCTGTAGCCTAAGCCATAAGAGTGCTTCTTTAGAAAAAGCTACTGCACTAGGGCCAGGGTGTAAAGGGGTATTTTGAGGCAGAAAATGACATTAAATGCAATGAGATATTGGGCACGGGGATGGGATGCTGTATTACTAGCTTCTCAGCAACTGAAGTGCCTGCATAGACTAGCCTGATAAAGTGTAGTGAATTCAGATTGTCACTTCAAAGGAATGTTTCTGGCATGGATGTAGATACTGCTGTCTTAAGTAAATGAATGGGAAGTTTAATCAGCATGGACAGCTGTGAAAATCAGTGAAGGGAACTTTAATTAGCATGGAGTAGACTGCCCATGCAGCAAGCTGAAATTCCCATAGCAGTAACAACATTAAATTGGACTGGCAGAATAGGGAGGCCCATAGAGACTGACCACCTCCCCAATTAGTTGGGGAAGGTTATTTGGTGGGTGACCTTATTGTTACACTAAGCACAAGTCAGCCAGCTGACCCACAACCTTCAAGAACTGGTAATTGCACTGGCAAATAAAAATGAAAAGTGCTGCATCGCCTACACTTTGGTTTTCCATACCAACAAAGCTAATGTCAGTTGTATGCCTGGATAAGGAATACAGATTTTATTGGCTGCAGATAAACACAAGAGGCAGGTAACTATGAATTAGCTTCCCTATACAATTTAGTTGCTAAAATGAATGGCACACATTAATATCTGATTTCACTACAGTGTTAAATCCACCTACTTTCTGTTCTGCAAATAAGGCAAGTGGGGGAAACTGCACATATGGGATACCAAGCTGGCACGTGAGGTATGTGGTGTGCAGGCTGTAGGATGAAGCATGGCTTTGGTCTATTACTGAGGAACTGTTATATGCTCATGTAATTAAAGCCTGTACTAGGGCATACACAGTCAGCAGGGCAAGGCTATTTCAGGTTTTAAAGAAAAAAATACAATTGTGTGGCTGACATAGCCAGGGAAATTCTCAAGCACAAAAGTAGGGCTAATCATTGTGCCCTTTACCTATTTCATTGCATGCGACCACATGGGCTCCTGCACAAGGCTAAGCCCAGTACTCCAGCTAGCTTAGTGTCCTATCTAGCAAAAGGCAACAGCAGATGCCAGGAGACAAGCAAAACAGAGGAAATTCACACAGTGCTGCTGTTAGCAGTTCTGTTTAGTCCCTGCAGTAGAAGCTTTCTTCACTGGTAGCTGAATTTAAAAAACAAGAAGCCAAAGCAACCTTTCTGTTCTGGAAGATGCTATAGCCTCCTGGCAAGGATCAGGCATCAGGTCAGCTTTACGTTAGGCACTGCATACTCAGACTTCATACAAAATTGGCCTCTGACCCAAAACTAGGCATAGCTTTCAGCATGCAGGTGGAAGGACTCAAAGCAGTTGTGTTTGCTCCTTATGAGGAGTGGATCATTAGACATACTTGGAATGGAAATAGGAGTGGTGATGGAGGTAGTTGGAGCTGGTATTTCCCCCCCTTTTCTTGTCTGATTTCTGCATTATTATGGCTTGGTCACTAAGCATGCAACTTAGGCAGTGCATGTGCTCAGAGCAGTTACACCTCCTGTCATATTTAGGTGGTGACCTTTGCTGATGTCCCTTTGCTGCCTGTTCTCTTTACATACACTGTTGCTCTCAAGCTTGGCTTGCTTGTGACTCGTTGCTGTGGAGAGACCAACTCTGTGGCAACTAGTAATTTCTCATCTTTTTTCTATATTAAGCTCACACTTTCTAAAGTTATGTTTTTACTGTCCCTCTCAAGTCTGTAGTCTTTACTCAACTTATTTGGTGATGAAGATTTAAGGAAATTTTCCTCCTTTTGTCATAAAAATTAATATGCAGTTTAAAAAAATAAGCCAGTTTGCTGGTTTTTTTACCAACTGCTTCCTTGGTGAGAGTTGGGTCTTGTCTGATCATTGCTGTCTCTTCTGAGGATTACCCCAGCTAAATCCTTTTAATCATGTCCTGCTGCAGTGAAAAGAAACAGCTCTTTGCCCTAGCTCAGGAGAGATATGCTGTACTGTAAGGAGACTCCCACCAGACATTCACATCATGGGTGAAGTTTAGCATTTTCAAACCTTCTGATGACAGCCTGATGATGCCCTGTGAGTCAGTGCATCTCACAAGGACATAAACTCATGTTCCCAAGGCTACTACCATCCAAATATCTCAGCTGGGGTCTCAGCTAAAATCCACTAGTGACCTGTGAGACTGTTTCTCAGGACTTGACTGTACCTCTCCACCACCATTTACCCTGTTTCTTTTGTGCTTTCCAAAATAAGCAGTCCTCCAGGAGCACCTGAGGAGCTGTGGCAGCTTACACTGCTTCCCCAGCTGTAATACAATGGCGTGAGTCACTGTCCATGCCTTCCTCTCCAGATAAAAGTGCTGGGAAGTCACCATCACGAATCATGGCCACCAGCATCTGCACCTGAGGAACCCTCTATTTGTTCATGCTGCTCCCAAGTCCTTGCAGTGAGGGGACTGACTCACAAAGGGGAGTCAAAGTCAGTGCTTGGAGAGATTTTGGTGGAACACCTAGAAATGTCTCTGGTCTTGTTTTATCCTAGAGTGATACAGGTGGAGAAAGCTAAGCTCCAAGGATGTGCATCCCATTCTTATTTCCCTCCCACACCAGTCCTCAGGCCAGGGGGAACTCTGCAGCCACCCCATTGCCTGCTTCCTTCCAGAAAGGGGGCAGCCACCAACCATACACTGATGGAGCCTTTCCTTTCTCTTTCTAGGCTTCAGTTCCAAGGAAGAATTTAATCCAAAGCCGCTGGAGTCTGCCTCCCAGGGGAACCCAAGTATGTACTTCATAATTAATTTCATAATTAAGCAATATCATTTTATTAATTACACATTGCTAGAACGCATTCAAATTAAATGGCAAAAGGTAAGTTTTTGAGAAAGCCTAAGAGACTCAAGAAATGTATTTTTCCCTTGCAGAGGAACAACGAGTGCTTTCCGCCAACCCCTCTCATACACAGAATTGGTTTTTGCTTCTACAGGGAAGGAATAAACAGCCAAAATTCAGCTTACCTGGCCAGGGGGGTGGTGACTGCTCACTGCTACCTCTTCCTGGGCAGTATCAGCTCCATGTTCCTGAGGTGCAGAGCTTCACTCAGGGACGTCAGTGGCGCAGGACAGCAAACCAACATCTTGCAGCTAGGGTTAGATGAGCAAGCCCTGCTGACCAGAGTGGGCTCCCGTGGCTATGCTGAGCACAGACACCCATTCCACAGAAGTGGGTGGGAGGGAAGGAAACCACCTGAGAAAGGGACCTGGCACCTGCCCCAGCAAGAAGGGAGGGGATGCAGTGCGAGCACCGAGAATCCCTCAGCCTGGAGATGGAGATGTAGGGTCCCCTCCTCTGGAAAGGAAATCTTCTGCAGCCCTCTGTAATTAAAGGTAGAATCGTCCATTAACTCACCTTTAGATCGGGCCCAGAGTGGAAGGAAAAAGAGCATACTCTGAGGGGAAAGATGGGGTCGTCTGCCACCTCCTCATGGCAGGCTGCCCTGGAGAGGGGGTTTCACCCTCCCACTGGGCTCCTCTCTTGCCCATCCTCCAGCAGCTGAATGACATGTCTCACAGAACTGGCATTTCATGAACTCTTTACATTAACTACTGAGCCAAATGTCTGTATCTTCCCAGGTGCTTGTCCTAATACTTAAAAGTATTTTTTCCCCCAATCAAAGATGTCAAATACACCTAAAACTGACACAGAAATAAGGGAAACAAGAAGAAAAGGGGCAGGATCTGCCCTACAGACCCAACTGCATTGCAAGAAAGCAGAGCTCTCCACACAGAGAAGCAGGCAAGCACAGTTGTGTTTCCAGCAGCTGAACTGAGATAAGGCACACCGGAATCAAACTCTCATCTCGCTGTTACCTCTAGGACCATAAAAGCTGTAACTCAGGTCCCACCTTCCTGCAAATCAGAGAGCGCTCAGCTCCCCACATAGTACCTGTAGCTTGTGCTCTTGCAGAGTCCCACTAATGTCCCAGCACTGAAATACTCCTACTGCCTGAATCCTCCCCAGAAATTAAATCTATATATAAGTGTATGTAAATCTTTGCATGCCCAGACCCTGCTGGCTAACAAACTCCCCACTTTCCACATATAGACCACATGGTGTAGCTCCCTTTGAAGGACAGGAAATTCAGGAAAACTTGGCTGTTAATTGAGGTATTATTATTTGTTGTGGGTTCCCGCCCTTGCCCCAGGATCTGCTGTGAACAAACATGGTTCTCAGTCACGCTTCTATAATTCAGCATTATTAAAACTAGAAAACCAGACAGCTACGGGACAAAAAATTGAAGGTAATGAGATGGGAGGCAGTTGCATAAGCCAGTAAGAACAATTGGTGCTTTGTAGCCTTCAGGCTACCTAATGATTAAAACACACTATTTTGGACAGTATGATTGGTAGGAGACATCATCGAAGGGGAATCAAGTGATGGGGATGACCCGGACACCAGAGGGGGAAAGTGTTAATTAGCGCTCTAGTTAAGCCAAATTTTGATCCCACTCCTGGTTGCAGTCCAACTGATGAATGTTTTACCACTAACTTGCAGAGACATAAAAGCAGGCTGGCAGTGATGAAGACGGCATTCGCAGGAACAAAGATGAGGTTCATCTGTGTAATTAAGAGAGAAGGGTTTGTTTGGGTGCAGGCGTAGCTTTTCTAGAATATTGCTTTCAGCCCATAGAGGCAATGCACAATGGCACTCTGCTACTGCTTCTCATACAGGTACCAGCCCCCAGTTACATGCAAAAAGAACCCACATCAATCTGAACACACCAAGAGAAATCATCATCCATGCAGTTAGCTCCAGCCTAGAATGAAGGTGCTGAATGGTTCTCATTCAGAAGCACAGAGTTGCCAGGATTGCCATCAGCAGCTCCTTGAAGAGACCCCACAATGTCCCTTGCCCCAAGGCACATCCTAGGCATCTCATGTTCAGGGAACTGAGTGGGTCCTCCCACCCTTCTAAGCGGCATCAACACAATATGTGAAGAACTGTTCCTGTTACATCTATTATACAAATTAAGCCTGCAAAAGCGTAATCCAAGGAAATCCCTGTGCTCTGCAGGTGGCCAGACTGCAAAATCCAAGGGTTGTATCTGGCTTTACAAACTCTCACCACCTCTGAGCTGTGAATAAAGCAGACCAAGCCCCAGCCACAGCTCTGAGGGCACAGGACATGAGCCAGCTTGCCCCTGCATGGCTGGCGTCTCCTCTTAGCTCCCAAACGTGGTGTTCTCCCAGACTGAACCCTGGGGACAGCTTCTTGCCCCTTTGACACCCAGCCTTCATATTGTATGGGAGAAAATGATACCAAGAACTGTGATTACCAACGAACAGGACAGACTTGAGCCCCCAAGCTGTGACTTGTCCTTGTCAAAAGCTTTTTGGTAGGGCTTGCGCAGCACTAGTCACTGGATGCAGACTTTTTAGGCCTTTCTTCGTCACAAGCAGCAGAGCTACTAAAAAAAGGACTAAAATTATTTTTTGTGTTTTTGTGTCTCTTCTCAGATTGCAAGGTTGATTTGTCCTTCTTGATGGATGGGAGCTGGAGCATTGGTAAACGCCGCTTTCAGCTCCAGAAGCAGTTCCTCAGTAACATGGCTCAAGCCCTTGGCATTGGCAGTGCTGGTCCTCTGATGGGCATCGTTCAGTATGGGTAAGAGGTTCTCATGCAGCTACTCCCATTGCTGCAGGGCATGACTGCACACTCTGGCAGCTGTAGCTCTGTGGCTGACTCATGCTAAAGGTCTCACTCCAGCTCATATGCAGGAGCCGAGTAGCACAGACAGATCCTATAGCTTTTGTGTTGTTGCACGTGAAGCAAAAAAATCTGAAAATTGCTCTCATTTCTCCTTTCAGAGATGACCCTTCCACAGAATTCAACTTAAAGACTTACACCAACTCCAAGGACCTTAGAAATGCCATTGAGAAAATCCCACAGAAAGGTGGACTTTCCAATGTTGGTAGGTGATGGGGCTGCTTGCACATCCTCAGCTTGGGAAGGGCTCCAGAGCCTGGGCTATGGAGACCAGGTATGGAGGCTGTGACTGAATGGTGCACAGTGTGAGGGCAGGTTTGGCAAAGGGATACAGCTCCCACCATGACCTGCCTGCTTTGGTCCAGTGCACTGCAAGTCTGTTGCAAGTGGACAGGATTTACCTTTCTCCTTGCAGGCAGGTCCCACCAACATGTCAGGAATACTTGCTAACCCAGCTTGTTGCTTCCAGCCCTCCTGGGGCACAGGGAGGGGGCAGATGTTGTTCAGCCCAGGAGGGCTCAGGGGGCACTGGCACTGACAGCAGTGACCTCCCTTCCTGCTCGCACAGATGCAGAAAACACTTTCCCTGGCTCTCAGCAGGGGTCCAACACTTGAATCAGTCTGCTGCCTACCATTTCGTGAGATATTATCAGGCAGAATGCTTCCAGACCTGTAACTCATCCTTATCTCCTCTTTTATTCCAGGGAAGGCACTTTCATTTGTTAACAAAAACTTTTTTTTGGATGCTAATGGAAACAGAGGTGGAGCACCCAATGTGGTTGTAGTGTTGGTGGACGGGTGGCCAACTGACCGAGTGGAGGAGGCCTCCAGGCTGGCCAGAGAATCAGGGATCAACATTTTCTTTGTCACTATTGAAGCAGCTGCTGAAAGTGAGAAGCAGAACGTTATCGAACCAAACTTTGTGGACAAGGTACTTACTGGGCTGGGCTCTGGTTGGGAGCTTAGTTCTGGCCACATTTCCCAAGCTGTTTCATTCAAGCTGTTTTCCTCCCCTTCTTACAACTTCTGGTTATTTCTTTCCTTGTTTATACTGTTGTGAAGTCTCCTGTAAGAAGAGCCAGGCAGCAATGCTGAAGTCAGCAAGGGGAAGAAGCCTGTAAAGTCATACTGAGATGAAGGGTTTTCCAAATATACAGTAGCATGACAAAGCACAATTGCAGCCTGAGCTTTCTGCAAGTCTCCTGCTGCGCATGTCCCACCTGGCAGAGGCTGAGGAGCCCTGTCAAGCTAACATCAGTGTTCCATTTACAAACAGGTCGCATACATGCAAATGTTGGGACACTCCCAACACAGGCACATCCCATTTGTTCAGCTGCACTGGATAACTTGGACATTTTGTTTCCACTGTTGATTTGATACAGCTTGGTTTTTTCTGTTATCTGTTTCTGCTGTTACGGAATTCACGGTAGCTCTTGGAAAAAGAGTGAATCCCTGCTGTATGCAGCAAAAAAAGAGAATGCAAGCCTTGAATGATTTGTATTTGGTACTAACAGTAGCTGCCTGCCCAACAGTGCTTTAGGGCAAGCTGGCACCCAGACATGGCAGGGGGTTATCTACCAAGTGCCAGGTTGGGCTGGACTCAGGATGCAGGGTTGAGTTATCTGGTATTTTCAGAAAACAGATTCCCATCTGAGCTGTGTTGCTCTGCCATTAAATAGTCTCCCATGAGTTTCAGAGTTGCTCCAGAGAGCTGTGCTCTCTCTGGTCAGTGTTTAATTGGATTGTAGTCTCATTTGCATTTAATGTTTTTAAAAGGGCAATGCTACAATGAGTCTCTGCAAACCTGCAAAGGACATGGCAGAAGTGGGAGTAGAGTGGGCTCAGAGTAAGAAGATACAGAGGGAACAGTGACTTGATACTGCTGCATTGTTAGACTAAAATAGCAGCAAGACAGTAAGAACAAACAGCAGGACATGGTGAAGAGCCCAGGCTGCTGGGAACTCTAACTCCCTTGGAGCTGTTAGGCTTTAAGCAAGTCAAGACCAGGCACCAAGAAAACAGTGCCTTGGTCTTTAAAAACACACACAAAGCTGATAAAGCCTGGCTTAACAAAACATTCTTGTCCAGAGGCCTGTGGCATTAGCATTTAGAAGGCGTTAGAGCCAAGGACAATTGGATCCAGCCTGTCCATGCCACTCCTCCCAGCCCCACGCTTGACTTCTCCCACTCCCTCTCCTGTGTCAAACCCTACTTCCTACCCGCACCCACCTGACTTCCACTAACCCCATAGAAGCCTCCCACAGATCTGCTCCCTACAAGTATTCAGTTGTAAAAAACAACCAACAAACAAATAAATATATTTTTTTTACATTATTTGGCAGAGGCAGCACAAAGGGACATTTTCATGGCTTTTTGCATTTTCACAAAAATTGCCTGTGTTTTTTTTTTTCTGCTTAGAAGAGTATGAGCCAAGAATAAACCAACTTCAGCCCCAGCTTTCAGTTCAAGATAGCAGGGTTTGTCACAGGCAAAACTGTCCTTGTTGCCTTGTTGCATGGAAGCTGCACTAAGAGCTCTGTGATTTGGATGTTTTTTCTGTAAACAATATAAGTCACCTAAAAAAGCTTGACAGGTGGCAAATTTACTGCATGCTTTCACTAGTGTAATACCAGCTTCATCCCACAGCATAAAAAAAAAAAAAAAAAAAAAAGGCAGGAAAAACTGTGGCATTACACAAATATCTGTGATGTTACACTGACATCATTTCCCAGGGAAGCAGATGGTGACTGGAGGAGAGGCCACTTCAGATTCCAGCATTACTCTTTCCAGGAGCCTACAATTAACAATTTAGCTACATACCCCAGCTGAAACAGGCAGACTGAATTTCCATTGCATTTATCCTTGTGTCGCCTTGCAGGCAGTGTGCAGGACAAATGGTTTCTACTCCATCAATGTGCCCAGCTGGTTCAGCCTACACAAGGTGGTCCAGCCCTTGGTGAAGAGGGTCTGTGACACCGATCGGCTGGTTTGCAGCAAGACGTGCCTCAATTCAGCTGACATCGGTTTCGTAATCGACGGCTCCAGCAGCGTCGGCACCAGCAACTTCCGCACGGTCCTCCAGTTTGTAGCCAACATCAGCAAGGAGTTTGAGATTTCGGACACCGACACCCGCGTGGGAGCAGTTCAGTACACCTACGAGCAAAGGCTCGAGTTCAGCTTTGACAAGTACAGCACAAAGCAGGATGTGCTGAGTGCTATTAAAAGGATTAGTTACTGGAGTGGTGGGACCAGCACAGGGGCAGCCATCAGCTATGCCTCAGAGCAGCTGTTCAGCAAATCCAAACCCAACAAAAGAAAGATCATGATTCTCATTACAGATGGCAGGTCTTACGATGATGTCAGAGTACCCGCCATGGCAGCTCACAGAAATGGTAAGCTCTTCTATCCCTGCCTGGTCTCCCCACATTGCCTCAGCATTTACTCAGGTCAGAGAAATGCAGTTTGCTACAGTTTGAAGGCACTGGATGAAAACCTCATGAAGGATCACCCTGGGGTCTCATTGAGCTCTAAAAAGACCAGCTCCTCTGAATGAGGAATTAAAATGATAAATAAATACATAAATTCACATAAATCTAGCAAAATGCAGCTATGTCTAGTGGATCTCAGGACATTTCTACAGTCTTAGTAACACAGGAAGCATCCTTTGGCTTTCCAGACAGGAAACACAATTGTAAGACATTTGCATTGGTACAAGAACGTGTCATTCAAGAGCCTGTTGTTCAGACCCAGAAAAGAAGCTTTACTATTGTTTAAACCTTTTTGCTGCTGGCAAAAGTTACTTCCAAAGCACAAAACGGGCCTTTTCTCCAATTTGAAAATACCATTTTTATACAGAGAGAGAGAGCACTGCAACTCACTGTCCACATTTTTGTGGCCTGGCACCTATGTTTGCATTATTAGTCTTAATTTAATGCAATGACAACTTTTTTGCTCACTCTAAACTCTGGGTTTCTTTCCAGGAATTATAGCTTACTCCGTTGGAGTTGCTTGGGCGGCCCAAGATGAACTGGAAGCCATTGCAACAGACCCAGATAAGGAGCATTCCTTCTTCGTGGATGAATTTGACAACCTCTACCGCTTTGTAAATCAGCTCATCCAAAACATTTGCACAGAATTTAATTCCCAGCCACGGAACTGATGGCCTCAAGCAAGGCGGGATCCTCAGGCTGGAGGCATGACAAGTGCCACAGGAATAATGCCAGTTCAAGAAATACTGGAGGTGTTTTTCTCTGACGCTTTCCAATCAGCAAGACTGATTGCAGCTCTGTCCCTATGCATGATAATGCTCTGTGTAGACTGTTGATTGTTGTTTTTTTTCCTTGCAGGCTTCAGATTTGGATGGATAGGAAAAGAGGCAGTAAACATGGAGGAAATAACTGGAGCTGCTTGAAAAGCTGCTTCCAATATAGAGCCCTGGCTTGTCCGATTCCCACCTTTGGGCACACATAAGCTCCTTAAAACATACCACCTGCTTCCTGAAGTGGTCAGGTCCCTTTGGGGAGCAGCCACGTTGCTGAGCTGCGGTGGCCGAAACACCTCTGTGTGGCACTGCCCAACAGGTGACACTCAGGTCAGGGCTGAAATACCAGACACTTTTTTTTAGTGGGTGTGGGGGCGACAGCTCAAATCTTAGTACCTTCTTAAAAGCAGGCACTCTCTCCATACAGCTGTCTTGCCAGCAAGTTAAGCTTCAGCTAGTGTAAACACAAGCATTTTGATTTATCCAAAGCAGAGACTGTAAAGCAACTGAGAGGAAAAAGTCAAGCTTTGGGACCCTACAACTGTTTGTCAACCTGAATAAAGCCCCAAATCCACAAAGCAGCCAACATGCAGGAACTGAAATCTAATCTCCTACAGCACTGCATTAATATTTAAGAAGTGTCTTGTTGCCTTAACACTCTTGCTCCATTCCTGGGCAGCATAAGGCCTGCAGGACCACAGGACAGTTGCCAGGACAGAAGAAACTGAGAAAAATTATGGATTTAAGTTGCTCACAATCAGAAAAGCATTTGACACCACCACTCTGTTGTTAAACCACAGTTCAGAACAGCTTACAGCAGTCTCTAGTGTGAGGAGAGCTATTCAAGAACCATTAACAGGATTTAAGAGGGAATGATCTGAACTTCCACATTATACACTGGGAAAAGCAGCATTTCGAGCATTCACAGACACCCTCTCCCAAATTTGGGATTGACTTCTGTTTTAGGGATTTATTTCAAAAAGAACCTACTAAAGCTCTGGATTATTCAAAACACATGGTTGTTTCAAGTGAAGAACTACCTGTGTCACTAGACTGTAGGGGAGGAGTGACACACTAAGAAGATCAAAAGAACTGCACTTTAATTAAGCAGCAGAATTTACTGGTTATGCTTCCATCTAGTATAATTTAGGAAAATACGCTCCTTAAGTAAAGTTATCGAAGGAAAGGGATGGAGTTTCAGAGCCAATAAAAATGTGCACATTCATTCACCTTATGGCAATCAAAGCCACACTGCGAGAGGCTTGTGGAAGTAACAGGAAATGGGAAGAAATTAAAACTCAAATTTCACATCTTACTTGCAAAGCATGCTTTTAATAGCATTTATAGGTTTAATAACCATGACTCAGGATGTTTATTATTCACATAAAAATGTTAATTAAGTAAATTGCCATAAGGGAGACTGCTTTCTGTCAGCAAAAGTAGCACAACCTTTTAAATCATTACGTTTCGAAATTCAACTGAAGGAGCTAAAAAAATTACCAATTAAGTAAGCAGAACGGCAGATTTTGCATGATCTCCCTAGTGTGGCAACATAAGGCAGACTGGGGTCCTCTCAAGAGGTTATCAAAACCAATTGTGGGTGAAACTGCAGTTTTACACAGAGAAGGTTCAGATCTTCCTTCTAGAAGAAACATTCGGTTCTAGCTTTAACTGAACATCACGGATACAATAATGCACCCCAGGCAGAAGACACAGGGCACTGCAATCTTCCAAAAAAGGCAAAACAAAGTATATTGTATGCAGAGTTTTTAACACTAATCTCTGTTGCTGCACTTCCACAGCAATAGCCTTTTGGCTTGAAAAAACTTAAGATTAAGGATAGGGAGTAAGGTAGAAGCAGAGCCCATCTCCTGACCCACCTCCCTCACTACTGTTCTAACTGCAAGCATGTTTCTATGTCAACAGAGGACATTACATGGGCCGGACAAAATTCAAAAGCATTAACTGAATTTACTGGGGACTTCAGTTCAGACACCAGATTTATTGTCTGAAAAACTGTTTGCTTGGAGTTTAATTTGCGGCTAGCTGAGAAAAAGGCCTAAGTCTTAACTTTTAGCTACTCTTAATATTGTGGTTTCAATTTTAATGCAACAGCTTAACACCGCATAGTTTTCCATACTGGCCATACTGCAGCTCAGAAGACTGGTACTCTGCAGAAACTCCCCAGTTGTTTCACTTGTGCTCTGCTGAAAGCACAGCTCATAAGGCTAAGGCATTAGGAACAGTTAGAGCCACTCATGTCCTTTAGGATATGCATTTTAATTTCTTCCAAAAGCTTAAACTTCAAGCAATGACTGTGAGCTTTGAAAAGCTCTTCCACAGGGAAGCTGCATGGCTATCTTCTGAGTCAAGCACTTATAAAGGGCACTCCAGGGTTTGCTGCTGTTTAAATCGTTTCTCTTAATTTTACAGAGCAACTATGGCACTTGGTTGCCAATTTGCCTTTTTCTTAACTTCTAGGGATGACCTTGAAATTGTTGGATCTCAAAGTGTGAAAATATAGATATACTATTCATAAACACTGTAAACCTAAGCATAAGCCTCAAAACTTTTAAGAATACACCCTTCCACTAATGAAAGCAAGTGGATCAGCACAGAAAACACCCCTTTTAACCTTTACTTTTCATAGCAATCAAAATACCTTCCACACACTACAATCTCTACTGTTTTATTAAAAAACAAGATAACTTACGTATAAATAATCATAAATGTTTGAGGGGGTATATTTGTTTGAAGAAAGCAGCAGAACTCCTTCTGTAACATATACGAGCTATTTTGAACTTATCAATACAAGTTGCTTTATCTTTTGCAATAAAATTGTCCCAAAGGCGTATGCAGTACATGTCATCTCATATGTGGTTAAAAAAACTAACACCAATTATGGTCCTTGCCATTCAAGTTTCTGAAATGCAGCTGAGGTTCTTGCTAGATTATGGAAGACCTAGCAAGTAAGATCCATCTGGTAAAGCCCCAGGTGTTTCACTGCCATCCTTTTACACGCTTGGCTGAAAAAAAGCCTAAGAGTGAGCTAGCAGATGAAGGACCACTGAATTACTCATCAGAGGAATCAGTCACTGAAGCAGAGTCTAATGACTGAAAGGCATCAAAATCATATGTACTTTCTCAAGTCTGCAAGATCACGTCTTATTTGGAACCACACCTCTTCTGGAAGCTGAAGAAAAAATTAAGTCTCTACAGCAGGGCTGTCATAGGGCTGAATCCAAAGAGGATCTAGATGTCCAGACACTTGATGGTGGCCTGCTTAGTTTCAGATGCCTGACCAGTGCAGTGGAACCTGCCATCTGGCTGAGACATCCAACAAAGAAGGGCACCAAAGGGTTGGACCTGAAGCCAGGCAGGTAGTCAGGGTTGGGAGCTATCTGAACTAGTCACTGGATATATAGCCAAAAGGGGATTGTCTGATCACCCTCTCCCTAGGAAATAAGTATCTTTGCACTCAGGAGTTGGGCTGGTGGCTTATCACTGCTCAGCAATCATACTGCAGAACACCCACCTGGAAATGAAGACATCCATGCTCTAGAAGCCTTGGGGTAGCTCTACAACAGCACCTCTTGCCTCTAATTCCAGTATTTGCCACTCACCTTCTGAGTAAACAACCACAGTTCAATTCAAAGTTCAACCACCTTTTCAGAGAAAGGTAACTCAAGGCTCTGTTTCTCAGCAGTATCTTGCCTTGCTGGCCCAGAGGTGAGACACTCAGCTCCTCTGCTGTCATTGTGCCACCCTGTACAGAAGGCATCACCTGCTCCGTGCGCTCTCTTGCTCCTCAGCTGCTGCCACTTTGCTGGTTCAGGAAGACAAGGCATGGCAGCTGCTGAATTTTGCTTCTCTGACAAGTAGACAGAGGAACTCCTCCTTCCTCCTCAAGTTCCTTCCTCCACAGCTCTCCAGCACAGGAGGAGAACCGTTCCAGTAACTAGGAAAAGCTCTGGGGTTAAGCATCCAGACAGGATCAACCCAATCTAGATGCGCTTAGTGGATTTAACACCCTACCTGGAAACTCCACAGAAAATTATCTATGTTATCTACTTGGCAAGTCAAAGCAAGCAGCAAATATCAGAAATATGAACTAGACACCAAACACATCAGCCTTCTGTGGTATGCATACCTTGAAATATTTCATGGTTGAACAAAGTTACTATCATTTTTCGAGTTGTTGTTCTCTGCCCACCAGCAACATTATGGAAACAACTCGATCCCTTTTCTTTTCCATTCCCACCTCATTTTGAGAAGTCTTAGACGGTAGCACACCATCTACGTTTGCTAAATCACCTTGCAAGTGTACATCTATATAGCTTAGTGTCTCAAATTCCTAAAAAGTACTCTTTTTGTCCCTTGTTAAAAACTTAAACTGGGGAGTATCACAGGTTTTAGCACTGCATCACCTACATCACTCACAATCAGCTGTCAGTCATCCTGAATGGTGAGACACACAAGTGTTCTTTTCCTTGACACCAGTTTAAGCCTCCCTCTGATTTCTAATAAAAAATCCAATAATGCAAGTTCAAGAACTCAAACACTCACTCATACAAAAGACTTCCTCCTAAGCACAAAGTGAAATGCTAGTTATTAAAAGTTTCACCGTGTGGCCAAAGAGAGTACACTCACTTTTCCCACACCCAAATCATTATGTGGACACGTCTTGTTCATAGGCAAAGCCATGTTAGGAAGACCTCCCATGTGTGAGGGTCACTCCTACCACCTGGTTCATAAAATCTCTCTCTCTACCTCAGAAATCTTGCAATGATCCTCTCTGGAGGCACAACACTGGGGTGAATGCAATTGTACTGTCATTCTATGAAGCAGTTCCTCCTTTCCTATGAGGATGGAACATTAATAGGACCAAATCAGAAGGGTTTTTTTACCTACCATAGAGAGGAGATAAGAACTTCACTTATCCCACCTACAAGCTTAGAAAAACAGGATGGACTAAGAAGTTGTTCTGCTCAGTTCTGTGTAGGTTCCCATACCACCCCCTCATCAGTGCCATTCTGAGCATCTTCCCGTAGCAACATGACTACCATCTGTGATGTGTGGTTTGTTCTCCCTCATCCTCTCCCCAGGGCACAACCGTACACTTGTTTTTATGTTAAATCAATGTTCCCCCAGGAAGTGCTGATGTCTCACTGTAATCAAGTCACCGCTGGTAGACCAGATCCTGCACCATGTCACCATAACCACTCTGCGTGTCTCTTCACCCCATGCAGATACTGGGACTGTGTGCCTACGCACATGGAAAGATGCAGGGTGCCAGCAGTGCCAAGATGGCAGAGCTGTACAAATCAGGACATATGGAGAACAGAAAAGCTGAGACACTAGTGTGAATGTTAATGCTTTGCACGGTTCAAAAGAAAAGTTTGCGTGAAGTTACCTCACGCAGCTCCAAATGCATGTCTACTTGTCCTAGTCTGAGTGCACTTCCCCCTCCTAGTACACACTCCAAGACCACACACCTTATGATAAAACAAAGAATTCTGAACACAATACAAAATGTTGAAAAATAGTATTTATTAGCACCCAATTTACATAATTGTATGGTACAAATGACACTTACTTGCTGCTGTAACATTAAATAAAGCTGCTCTGAAAAACCATTGCCTGTTTCTGGAAGTCCATGTGATTTTCTTCAGCACAGAATGCGGGCACAGTATACAGCTACCCCACTTCACTACTGTCATACCAATACAAATACCTGCATGGTTACCTCAGTGTGGTCTCATTTTAAATGGCACACTAACAAGCAGATCTATATAATTTTAAAGACAAAGTATTTACTTGACTTATTCAGGCAAGTGAATGTAGCTTTAAATATAACCTACCCAAGAAGTTTCACAAAATAGGAATAGCAGTGAAAAAGAGAAAATTCAGGGCTGCAATTGAGAAGCTCAAAAATATACTGGCGTATTTTTTAAAAAATCTCCCTCTGAATTTTCTTCTTTGCCATTTTAGATATTTATCCAAGATTTTAAAATACTGGGTTTTAGTAAGAAGCTTAATAGTAAGATTTTGAAGAAGCATTTTCATTTAAAGCAGAAATTCACACCGTTAATAATAAATGCTTACCAAATCTTTGGAAAGCAAATCACTTTTTCACTTTTTCCATGTCCCATGATTAAGAAGCCTTTCTGAAATCATGAAATACATTGAATTTATGGATCCTTACTCCCAAGAAAACTATTTCCTTCACAAGTTAGAAAACAGAATTCCTCACTTAAAATAACATTCACTTTCACAGTAGCATTTAAACACAGAAATCTGCTGTTACTGAAATTCTGACACAGCCTTGTACTGAGCCATACACAAAAACTGACAAGCAGACTATTACTCAACGAGTAAGTATTTCTCACTTGGACCCACCACTTTGCAACATTTTTTCAAAATAGTCATTCAAAACTGGCATGCAAAATCATAACCTCAGCATAATTCTGAAGGGGAGTCTTAATGTCCTTTAGTTGTTTATGTATCAGTCACAGTAGCCTTTTCATATCAACTATTGGTCATTGAAGTGACCCAAAACAGAAGAGGAGCAACTGTAGTTACTAACATTTAAGTGGTTATCACCCCTGGTATCTTTTCCAAAAGAGAACTGTCAGGAAACTCCAATAG
This sequence comes from Hemiprocne comata, assembly GCA_020745705.1. NCBI lineage: Eukaryota > Metazoa > Chordata > Aves > Apodiformes > Apodidae > Hemiprocne > Hemiprocne comata. Next base: position 40,885,921 of record CM036588.1, read on the forward strand.
CTATTCTTGTAGAGAGAAAAAAAGGAAAAGAGGAAAAAAAAGTATTAATATTTAAAAAAAAATTCAAACTATGGTCCATAAAGCAAATCAATTTGTCTGGATTTTTTTTTTTTTTTAATCTGACAGTTTCTTTTAAAAGAAACCAATTGAAGATATTTATACAAAATACAATGCAGGTAGTTGGTATGCTGACAAATGTCAACAGAAAATCTTACAGCAACAATAGTCTTCTCATCACGTATTGTTTTCTACAAGTTTTCTCAGATGCATGATTCAAGGAAAATATAGCACAAGACTGCTTTTCAGTCTGTTGCTATTAAGGTACAAGAAATCATTAGCTAACACGCTCAGTTTGCATTTTCAGAAAAAATGCTAACACTTATCAGGCAGTTTTCAAAACCTATGAATGTTCATAAATGTCTGACTGCAAGGAAACAATTCTAGGAAGCCAACGTCTGAAAACAAGCTATATTCAAAAAGCACTATCTTGATGACAGGAAGAATAAAAAAATAAATTCTTAATGGAAAAATATTAGCTTGAAGTCCAAAGTTTATCCCTTATACAATGTTTTTGGCTGCTTTTAGTAAGTAACCAAAAAATAATGAAATATTTGGCTTGGCAAGGAGTTATCCCTTCCCTTTCAGATTAGTACAAATCCAGCTGCATAAATCTTTTCTCAATGCCCCAGTCTAATACTCTGGTGTGACGACCAAGCATTTATAGAATTAGCAAGGAAGTAATTTTGGGAGCCTGCAATTCAAAGGGAAGGAGTGCAAGCAGACCAGGCTTGAGGACCATGTCAACACAAGGCTTTAAACAGCTTAAAAACACATGTGCAAGCATGGTTTAAACGTGGGTGTGATCTCCCAGGATCACAACATGGCTTGGCAGCATGAGCAGGGTGAAACTAATTTAACACACAATACCACAACCTGGACTCAATCAGAATGATAGTTGGGCTAAGAAACATCTGTTATTATTAAATGAGTTTTTAGTTCAGTCAAAGTTTGGATTTTTTCATCCAGCAACAAATCTCTTGTGACAATGAACCAGTTGAGACCCACAAATTGTACTAATCAACTGGATGTACACCTCCTATAGTGGAATTCAGATTTTCAGAAACAACTGAAATTATATAGCACTTCATAAGTTTTCACAAGAGGCTACAGAGCAGCAAAATTAAATCAGCAGGTGGGGTAAGAAATAACTCAGTAGAATAAAATGAACTGGGAATAAGGAGGTATAAATCAGTCTTTTGGTGTTGGGAGGGGTAGGGCTGAAGCTGAAACCTCACAACCATTCAAAAAATACTCCAAGACAAAATCAATAGTCCTTGCAATTGAGAGTCCACTGCAAATGGGTTTTAAGATTCTCAGAAAATATAGCCTAAATGAGGACTGAAGTGGGAAGATAAAAATCAGGTATCAAAAGAATAGATAACCTGCACAACAGGTATGTTCACTAGCACAGGCAGAGACTTCATTTTTAAGATCTTACTTCCCACCATCCTCCCTCCTGGGCTTAGTCCCACCAGCTGAACAAGAGCCCTTGCCTAAGCAAGGACATAAAGGTCATCCTAGCTTCCTCATCCCTTCTCCCACCACTCCCCAGGTGTTTGTTCATTTGCTCTGCTGTACGTAATACTATCTTTTACAATGTGGGTTGTATATTGTAAAACACTCCCTATAGAGCTGGATGGATTAACACTGTGGTTTTCATCAGTGTCTCTGCTGCTCAGTAGACACACTGCAGAGGTTTGGACTAGCAAGCCCTGCGTTTCAGTAACAGTGTTCATCTCTAAGCTTAAAAACACTGATGATGAAAGACTGTTCACCTATTATAACCCTCTTCAACTAAATACATTATCACATTCAGATAAAATATTCTCAATGGCTTCACATCCTTCAAAGAAAAAGGGAGCTTTCTGAAACATTTGAGTAGTTTTTTCAGGGAAATCTTTGCTTCCTGTCACTCAATACTAACAGCTACGCCGAGCATCTCTATGATGCTCATCAACAGCAGATGCCCAAGAAAACTTAAATTACCACGTCAAAGTTTGCAGCATCTTACACAAACCAGTTTACCAAGTGGTTTACTATCATATTCCAATGTCTTTATTCTTAACAGCGTAGTCCAAAACAAGCTCCACTAAACATCCACAAACTTCAGAATGTTTTTAAATGCTATATTATAAGAAGCATCATATTTTCACAGTTACTTCCATGAATCATATCAGCTCACCCATTAGAAAGCTGAATGACCTATATGCTAAGTGAGTCTCAAATTACCTGGAAAGCACTAGTCCCATTCACATCTCATTTGTATGAGAAAGTACTGAAGAAGTATTCTTTACAGAATGGGCTATTTAATGGGAAGTGAGTCATACAGATGACACGGTATGCAATATATATTAAATATGTAGATTTAAGACTGAAGTGAAAAGGAAAAAATTATAAACAAACAACCCTAAAATTCTACTCTGCTTCCCACATTTTGTGGCTTGAATTCAACATTAACAGACATCATAAGACAAAGTCTTTGTCCTGCAATTTGGTTTTTAATTACATGTTTATGCAGAAGCAAAGGAGTGGTCCCACTACAGTGCCCGAGGAACTGATCTTTGTTTAACTGGGTCCCCAACATGAAGACTATCTTACCAGAAGAGTAAGTTCTGTCCTTAGAATTTAAATAATAAGCTGTTACAAATCTTGCCACCTCCGCATCTAAAGCGACAGTTCTGAAATGTGAACATTCTCCACCTTTGACCCAAGAGTGCATAATTTGGTATCTGGATATATACTAGATTTTATCCTTCATACAACTTGCAACCAACAGACAAATTAATACATCTGAAGAATCATTATGAAAAAAGCTTGCTTAAGTTGCTGCTCTAACCTTTTAATGTTTTCCCTTGTGATACAATCAGGCTAAACTTCGCACTGCTCCCTAGCCCAGTTCTCCTGAGATGATACCAGTCATGTGGAAGGTACATGAGTTCTGGCCATTTAACCTATTATCTCCTACAGAGTTCAGCAAATGGTCTCCTTGCTTCCCTTGCTGTTCAGCACACAATCCAAAAGACTGCTGCCGACACATCTGCAAAGTGAAAACACAAATCTCACTTGCAGATACTCTCACGGTGCAAAAATTACCAATGTTAGACTGCAAACCTGATACTTCAGCAGAGAGGACTCCAAGGAGAACACTGCTACAGTCTCTTGTGCAGGCACAGGAACAACCACAATGGCTGCATTTTCTTCCTTAACCCAACTTACATTAGTAGGTTTACTGGGTATTTCACACAGATGCCAAGTAGGCTCCCCACGACAGTCCACAAAGATACTGCCAAACCACAGCCTGCAAATGCTTCCAAAAACACATCTTGAAAGGCATGAAAAAAAACCAAAACTTGCTTTTCTGATAGTTATGCCCGCTTTTTAATTTTTTGTTCCATTTGGGATGGACTAAAACACTCTGTTAATCCAACACTGCTCAAATAATACATCAATTTATGGAAACTGCTGCTTCCCAAAACTACATGGTTAAAACATGAGTAAGAAGATGGGGCAAAGGGACACATCTGTGATCAAACAGGTGTACTGAAAAAGGTGGTGTAACTAAGTCCTTTCTCTCTTACACATTTATTCAAAAGGAGAAGTTTCTGGTTACTTTAAATTCACACCTGCAAAATGGAGGTGCATGACCTAATCACAAAGCTCTATGGTGACCACCACACGCTTACTGGAACACATTACATATGAGGCTGCTTTAACATAACATTATTTCAAAACACAGTCTAAAAAACAACCTGCAGTACATGGCTTCTTGCTAAAGAACGTATTTTATCAAAATAAAGATGAATGAGACCCCACAATATTAATTGGGTAATTTTCTTAAAAGTAAGTCAGTCTTTTACGTGGTATGTCAAAAGTTCTCTCTTTGAGGCGCAAATCCCAAATGCAGACACCAGGGTTTTGTAAGACTGAAGAAAATGTTTTCCACAATATAATTACATCTAGAGATTCTTCCAGGCTATTCCAAATAATTTTGTGCAAGCATTTTGGTAAGTGAATCAAATATGTGAAATCTAACAGCACAGTGAAGTAAATTAGAAATAAAAATCAGAGTATTTAAATAAAGTGGACCAATTTTCAACATACAGAACAATGGAAAAGTCTCCCATTAGATTAGTTAGTAAAACCAAAATCAGTAGCAGAGGCTAACATACACAAAAAAAAAATGAGTTAACCATTAAAATATGTACCATGTAAATTAGATACGGGAAAAATAGTAATGGTAAAATGTCATATACTGATGTTGCATAAAAACGCTTTTTTGCAAGAATAAGCCTTAGGTCCAGTTTTGTTTATGTATCACATTCATGAAAGTTACCAATTACATTTAACCAGGAAGAACTGCACAACAAAGGGAAAAAATAAAAAAAAGTTTAGTGCCCTCAGAGATCAGAAATCCAAAGCCTATAAACCCCAAAAAAATAATGAAACAGGAATTAAGTATCTAGCTGCAAGTTAATAATAAAAACATCCTGAAAGTGAAGAAGAAACTTGAGAAGCAACAATATTCGAAGTCTGAAATAAAGAAAGAAATACAATTTGAGCTTGTGAGACACTAGCCAGAAGACCAAAAGTTTGGTCTTCCTACACAAAAGCATCATATTACAGAGGAAAAAAAGAGACAACCTCCGGACTAAGTCAAACAAATCATGCATCTGGAATGGTGTTGTGTGCACCAAGATATAGAGAACTGTGCTAAAAAGGTGACAACAAGAAAAAGTTGTGTAAAAAGAGCAGACTGAAAAATAGCTTGAAGAAAGTGGAAAGGAATGGAAATACACAGCTAGAACCAGCGCGTGCATGCAGGTTCCAAATTACAAAGATGATGAGGCATATGTAAAATGGCACAAAACATGGCTTGGAATACCAGCACAAAGTTACAAAAAAGAACTACTAAACATCATGTAAATCCTCCTGTCAGTGAGACATAATATTTGAAATAATCTTTGAAAGGAAGCCTAATTGTTAGAACATATATAAAACCTCACTGACCAAGACAATATTAAAATGCACAAGTCTACAATCCTGCTTTAGCAAGCAGCTGGACTAGATAACCTAAATAATTTTTTCATCCCTAACTCCTATGATGATGTTCAGGAGATCTGACAGGCTCATGCACAATACCCTGCAGTCCTACAAGTATGTGAGCAAGTACAGTAAAAAGACATTGACATCAATCATGAAGACCAGCACAAAAATATATATATACTCAACAACCTCTTTGTAAGGCTACATTTGTTTTGTTTTTAAAAGGCACCTCATCCTCTAGCTATTGCCAGCTTTTAAAAAAAAAAATTAAAAAAAAAAAATCACTTTTCAGTTTGAGCAAGGGCTCAAGAGTGAGAAGGAAACATCTTTCAATTCACATTTGAACAGCCACTTCTTACATTCCAATTGTAATCAGAATGACAGTCTTTAAAAACAAGCATGCTGGGCCTATTAGTTTTATGTACAGCAATTTAAACAACTGTAACTACATATTGTATTGTGTAAGCAAAAGCACAACGTTCATTTCATACTCACACCATTATCTTTTGTATACACAAACTCAAGAGAACTCTAATACTAAAACATTAAAATGCACCCATGGAGTCTTCCCTTACTAGACACATTTAATACATGTTTACAATATATATACACATATATAATATACATAACTTTTAGAATTTTTCAAATAAATCTTTGTAATTTCCTCTTCAAAAAGAAATATAATAATGACACTGAAAGAATATGAGTCAAGTACACAGAACTCTCACAAAGTTGAATGCTCAGTTTTGCAGCCAAGTTCCCCCCTTTCCATCATAACCAACACACTTTATAAAAACTAAATAATCTGAATTACTATTGTAGTAATCTGTTTCATGGTAAAAGTTCTAATCTTATCTATGGAAATATATTGCATATCAATATAATGAAGTGACATATCTGAATATTCTGAGCAATAAAAAGTATTCCAGGATATTTTAGCAGTAAATATAATGTGTTGCAGGCTCAAACAGCACAGGTCAACTTTTTGTTCTAATTAACAGTTGATTTAAACTCTGAATTCAGCTTCAACTGTGGTCCCATGTTCAAATACCATTCTAAAAACAATACAGTCAAACCCTATGTTGATAGCTTTCAATTATTCCATTTTTACAAGTGTCAGTTTAAAGGCAAAGATTTATTTACCGGTTTCCAGTCTTAACCTCAGGCTGGTATGTGGAAGAGTTGCATTGGGTTCTTTCCTACTCACATCAGCACCAGAAATCATCTCCAGCAGAAATCCTGCCTTCCATTCCCATTAGAGGAAAACACCAAATTCAGGCCTATGAGCAGTAATAACTCTGACAATGACACTTAATAGAAAAGAACCCACTCACCTTCCTTTAACAAGGGATAAAAAAAAGACTAAAATATCAGATTAAAAGTTATTTGTCATTCAAATCAACAGAGAAGCTCTGAATAGATAAATAAAGCACATCTGTTGAGTAATTACAAGCAGCACTCATTCTTTAGGTAACCTAATCGATGGCACGACACGCCCAGTGAAGTGGACGAGTTAAAAAATTCCACAAATGGTGAAGATGGGAAATACCTCTAGAAGTAGCCGAATCTCTCAAACTGATGGAATTTTGCATAATTCCCACCTATTGCACTAGTAGGACTCATACAAACCCTCAGGTATAGGTTTAATCTTCAAAAGAACTATTTCACTGTACCCTTAATGCCCAAAATGATACCCTTTTTAGCAGGAACAGAAAGAGGAGATGAATGTTTGATAGTTAAGTGTAGGACAGCTTCTTTGGAAATCTTTGTGATAATTTCTTGTGCCAGACCTCCAAGAATAAACAGCATTGTAAATCTGAATAAGTTAAATCTGCTAATAAAGTATATACAGACTTCTTCAGTCTGTTGTTAATTGGGACTAGACTAAAGGCTCAGCTTCCAGCCAAACGCTAATACAGTCTTCAAAAAAGTATATGAATTTTTTTTTGCAAACTAAATATTTACTGTATAACACAGAAGATGTAACAAAAACTTTACTGCATTTTGATTTATGTTAGTAATTTGCTTTCCTTTAATTGCATTTATCTTAGGCTAGCAGCCTGGTGGTTGAGTTTAACTATCTGCTACTGCTCTCTGAACAAGATCTACTTTATTAACACAAAGGGATGACAAAGTGCCTCTCACATGACACAGTAATGAGTACGTAAACTGTCACTTTTACCAGGTGATTTAAGTACATTAAGATTCCTCAATGAGAAGCATCCTAGGAAGTTTCCCTCTTCTACTCCCTGATGCAATTAGACCCCTTCTTTCCAACACTCATTTTAATTATAGAGAATACATAGACCTAGTTTCACCCAAGGCCTGCCTGGACGAAAATTCACATCCTCTGAAATAAAAGCATTTCTTTTGTTTTTTAACTATTTGAAACTGAGAGTTTCCAAGCTCTCAGCACCAGCTGAGCTCACAGAAACCAGAACAAATGTCAATTTAGAAAACAGCAACCTGCAAAACTAAACACTTACAAACATTCTCTGAATTATAGGGCAGGATATGAAGACTCATGCCCTCCTTTTCTCTTTTGTGCAGCTGGTTAAATATATACAAAGCTAGAGTTGAAAGGAAAACACTCTGTCATACAAACACTTTAGCCAGGGCATCTGCTCCTGCACTGGCTATATAACATTTGGAGGGGTGGAATGCCACATCATGAATGGACTCATCAAATTTTTTGCGATGAGCTGTAAATTCTTGGATGCAGGTCTTGCTTTCCAGATTCCACAAGCGAATGGAACAGTCGTGACCTGAAGAAAGGGGAAAAGGGTTTGTTTTTTTTATAATTCTCATGTCTGCCACCGTTATGAAAAAAGGAAAATTAAATCTGAATGTACTTACTGCCAGACATCAAATACAGGCCATTAGGATCAACAGCTAAACTTGTAACTGCATCTAAGTGAGCTACCATGGAGTGGATCAGTTTCCCTTTGAAAGAAAAGATTTCTTTAGATTATTTTCTGCAATTCACTTTGTTATCTGTATCCACTGCCTAAACCCTACCACGGCTCATACTACACATACAAGATCTTTTACCATGATTGGATTATTAAAATCATGCAAGAAGTAATTATTTTAATGTTTACAGTCTCCAGAGAGCCACAGTACCAATATCATCAACCTTTGTTTTATGTCTGCAAAAGCACCATGAAGCTTTAATCACTGTGCATTTTAAGTATCTACCCCTCAAGTGAACTAAGTGACTGGGAAGGAGGACAGAGGCTGAGTATACTAATAAGCAACAAATATAAACCACATAAGAATATGGAATAATTTTAGTCAACTGAGAGAGAATTAATCTTCTATTACAGCTTACTATAATCACAGTAATGATTTCATGTTAAAAATAAGAAATCATGGGTCAAATGTCAGGTTTGTTGTTACAGAAGATAATAAAAAAGAAAAAAAAATAGTGGCTGTTTCCTCTACTATTTATTACAGAACTACATAATCAAATCAAGTATTTCCAGCTTTTTCCTCAGCTTCCATTGGATCCTTTCACCTCTTCTTATTTAAATACATTTGGGGATTAGCAAATTTAAAATCAACAAGAACACAACAAGATCGCAATTTAACTTTTCAGACAGTGTGACCTGGAAGCAGAGAAGTCACAAACTGAAGATTATTGAGATTCACAGTCAGAACACCAGATTAATACTACCATTCCTGTCAAAAAGTCCCTTAAAACTTTAGAGATTTATAGTTACAGATCTCAGTGTGTGTCTCACTACAAATTAGAAAAAATATTATACGCTGTCCAGCTGTTTCTGCAGAAGTGTGAGATCTGGAGAAATACAGTGGATCAAATTGATGCCTACAAGGGAACTTCTACCTCCAAGCCATCGGGCAGAGGTCCTGGAAGCACTAAAGGAGTGCTAGAACTTTCTGCCCCCAGATCAAAATAACACAGACAATACAACAGAAAAAACATTAAAATAAGCACAAAGATTTTGAAGAAACATCCTTTTATGTGAAATATTGATAACGTCCATACATAAGGCATTTAAAAAGAATAGACAGAGAATGATGCACATTCTTTATCACTGTGCCAATAAAGTTTTAAATGGGCTGGCAATTTTTGAGCTCTACTGGCGATGAGAGATTCAGAGGATGTCCAGTTCTTTACATCCTTCAGCATTTATGTGGATAATATTAATAATAATGAAATACTGTTTATGTTTTATGTTATACAACCGCTATGACTAGAACCTGCTGAAAAAATTAATACCTGAATTGTTGTCGTAGAATTTGATGTGTCTGTCTTCATGAGCAGTGATACTAATTGGAAGGGTTGGATGGCTGATGACTCTGTTTATCTGACAGGAGGAACTGACTGCTAAGAAAAAACCCACACATGTTAACACATGTACATAACTAAGTTATTTGAAAGATTGCTACTAGGAAATAAACATGTACTCGAGCTTATTTGCAAAATAATTCTCACCTTTATAGAATGGAAACTCTCAGCTAACAGCTCATGTAATGCAGTTAACTCTAAAAAACTTTCCAAATTACAGACACACACACACAGACACACATAAACCGAGTTTATGAGTGTAAACACAAACATACAAGGTCCAGCTTTCGGCCACGGTTTTGAATAGGCACATCAGGCAAGAACATGAAGCCAAAAACTGAGTGAAAATACCTTTTTTGCACTTCCCCACCTCCACATTTCTCCTTAAGTCAAGCAAAACTTTCTTCAAAACATACAGACAGTATAGGAAAGTTAACATTGCTGGCAGTACATTTCCAAGCAAACATCATCATAGGAGAGCCACCTTCCTAGCCTTCAAGAATCTTTAAATATCATATATATATATATAAAAATACAATTTAAAAAGTATATATTAGCTTTTTGAGTAGAAATCTAGGCATTTCTGTGATGCACAGACTAGTGCAAGCATGGTCTTAAGAGGCAAAGATTACCACAACACCACAAACAGCCACTCCACAAAACATCAAAATAGTTACCTTCTTTCATGTGGGAGTTGACCATATTTAGAGTGCTGTCAGTGAACACTCACTGCATCTATCAAAATTCTTACTGAACAAAATAGAAACTACTACAGAATCACTTGCTACTAAGGCAGTGAAGACTTAAATTTACATTGTTATATAAAAATCTGAATCATCAAGTAGCATCAGCATCCACGGACACTTAAAAATTATGAAATAGTAAATTAAGGAAAAAATAATTAATATTAATAAACTCTCCTAAAATGACTAAAAGCACATAAAATTGCATCACAGCCAGCTCTCCTCAAGGTTTTAAAATGCCAAGCAGAATGAGGCTTACACTGAACAGCAGAGTCCCTACGTAGTGGTGGTAGGGCATTTCAGATGATTTATTTTCCTCTTGTCTAGTTCTTGTAGAAATAATTATTTTTTCAAATACAAATAAGCTTTACAGTACTATTACATAACTAAAAATACTAAACAGGTTGCTATAACATGGTCTCATTTTCTTAAAGGAACATTATTGAATTGCTGAAGGAGAAAAAAAAAAGAAGGTAGGTATTTTCCACTGAATAAAGAAACTAATTTAGGACAGTTTTTTCAGACAGGAACAAAGATCTGGATAAAAAAAAGAAATCCTGCACAGTAAGGAGTAATATAAAGAATGGCACTTTCCATTTCCTCTTATAAAACAACAGTGATTTAACTATTTTAAAACAGATAAGCAAAGCCAACAAGAAAGGCTTTAGTCCCTTTAAAAAATATAACTGAATAGTAGAATTCAGTGACATTAAACTTTTAGAGGAAAAAACTATCAAATTTTTTAAAAAAACTGAATGTTTATATTGTTATCAGGTTACCATTTTGGTCCGAATATGCAACTTCATGCTTCAGCTCATTCTGGTCTCTTTCCTAATACTGAGGTAAAATAATTTTTTCCTAATACTGAGGTAAAATAATTTTTTTGTAGGCTCCTTACAATTTTCCCTAAAACTTCTGGTATTGGCCACTGTCTGATGTTACTTCTAACTTGCAATTTTGGACTGAAGAGAGAATGGAAATCTTGAAGGTGCAAAGATCACTGGGCTGTACTAAAGAAACCTGTGCTTTTCCTTGTGCAATTGTTCCTTGAAGAGGAATTAAGATAGTTTGGGCTTGTTTCTTCTACCTTCTTTCAAAAGTATGTTCACTCTTCTACTGAAATACCCACTAGGTCTGTTGTAGTAGTAAGAATTTACTGTTGCATTTCAAAACACAGTATATAACATTAACCCCCAGCAGCACTACAGGCTTGGGGAGCAGTGGCTGGAGAGCTACCCAGCTGAGAGGGACCAGGGGGTGTTGACTGACAGCCAGTTGAACATCAGCCAGCAGTGTGCCCAGGTGGCCAAGGGGGCCAACGGCTCCCTGGCCTGCGTCAGAAACAGTTTGGCCCACAGGACCAGGGAGGTGATTGTGCCCCTGTACGCTGCACTGGTGAGGCCACACCTCAATCACTGTGCAGTTTTGGGCCCCTCACTACAGCAAGGACATTGAGCTACTAGAGTGTGTCCAAAGAAGGGCAAAAATGCTGACGAAGGGTTTGGAGCACAAGTCTTATGAGGCGCAGCTGAAGGAGCTGGGGTTGTTTACCCTAGAGAAAAGGCAGCTGAGAGGAGACCTTATCGCTCTCTACAACCACATGAAAGGAGGTCGTGAAGGGGAGGGATTGGTCCGTTCAATAAAGTTACAAGTGATAGGACAAGAGGTAATGGCCTCAAGTTGCTCCAGGGGAGGTTTCAATGGGATGTTTGGAAGAATTTATTCACTGAATTGGTTATCAGGCTTTGGAACAGGCTGCCCAGGGTGGTGGTGGAGTCACCATCCCTAGAGGCATTTAAGAGTCATACAGACATAATATTTAGGGCTATGATTTAGTTAAGGACTTGTCAGTGTTAGGTTGACAGTTGGACTTGGTGATCTTTACAGTCTTTTCCAACCAAGGTGATTCTGTGCTAATTCGTGTTATAATTTATCGTTACATTGCCTAATTGTTTAGAACTATCACAAAGACTATCAACAGTGATCTTAAACAATCAAATTTTTGGTGATACATACTAGTATCCACGCTAGACTCCAGGGTAAGAATTTGTTGCCGTGTCTCCATGTTAAAAATGCTAGTGTGTCCACTGTTAAATGATGCTACCATGAGGCTTGGGTCACTGCTCACAAGATCTACTGACGAAGGGATTCCCATTTCTAGAAAGGAATGTAGAGAACATTTTCATAAGATTTAGTTGGTGTAAAGACAACCCAAAAACAAACAAAAAAGCCAACTAGGAAACAAGTAAGCACTTAAATATCAAAAGGGCCTTGGTTATGAAAGGAAATGTTACATTTAAAAATCCATATTACGCCAATCTAAATAGATTGCCCTGTACGATCACTATTTTAATCCTATTTTTCAGATACACATTTGCTAAGATGCTGTATTTGAAACTGTAGCTTGACAGAAATCTACTTTGAAATTAAGGAAGTAAGAACTCCCTGCCCCTTTTCCTTCCTTCCTTTAACTGTATGAGCAATTCTCAAACAAATCTCCATTGCATCAAGTAAAAAGGACATGAAATTGAAATCATTAACATGACAGATTACGAACGTTATTATTAACCTGAGCAAATTCACAGCTTAAAAAACCCCTGAAGTTTTCTAGGTGCAAATTTTATACACTGACACTGTCAGCAAGGAAAGTTACGTAAGTACATTATAAACTCATATTACAGAGCTTTGTCTATCCTGCCTATTATGGTATACATCCGATCTCCTCACACTACAGCTATCTGAATGCTACAGGACAGAAGGCCAAATCAGCAGAGCTTGGGTATAGCAAGTATCTCTTAGAATTTTCTCATCCAACGTTCTGTTCGCCACCTGTGAACAGGAACAATGCCTGCTGCAAGAAATGTCTGGAGGAGGAGTGAAACACTGGACGTACAGGAACCAAATGTCCATGGATCCAGTTAATGCACGAATACTGCCACCACTTTCTAAACCTAAGGTTCATGGGAAAAACTACACATGACCTCAGAAATGTTGCTCAGGAGTGGTGGTACTTATCTACAGGTACTCCAAAAAGCCAAAAATTATTGGTTGCAGAAGTAAACATGTATTGTTTCTGAAGTGACCTTTTCTGCCACTGCCACACCTACTTATCTGCAGCTTCCTGGTAAGCCTACAATGGTTAATCTTAAAGGACTTATATGATGAGTGGTAGATATTTTAAGAGTTTGTTCAAGGTTCTCAATAAGCCACACAAAAACTCAGTTTCAAAAGAGGATCTTTGAATTTCACAACAAAGTCTCATTCCAGTTTGGAATCTAATACACAAAAGATTATCTAATCACAAAGATTATCTCTGGCAAGACTACTCTCCCTTCCCTCTTAATTTCATAGTTAAAAGCAACAAAAAAACCTAAACAAAAACAAACAAGCAAAAAAGAAAACACCACTACCAGACAGTTTCCAAAGTAGAGAGGTAGGCAAGCTGGCAGCAAACCAGTTATGTTTTTCACAGAATCCTGCAGACCTTTGGAAACATAGTTCTGCAAGAACTGCAATACTACAAAACATCTCTATTTTGCTCAGTTCATTTTAACTAACAACTAATGGCATATCTGACCAGCTTTACACCATAATTCAGTAAGTCTGTTCAGTTATGCTAAAGTTTATTTTGCCTCAAAGTTGTTCTGGAGACCCAAGGAACTGTCTTGATCCATGTACTGCCTTTTGGACCATCAGCTCTAAGAGTGTTGGCAATGTCAGTGGGTTCATTCCAGAGCACTTACTCAAACATCAACTTCAAGAAATTGGGCTCTAAACAGTAGCATTTTTATTTGTGCATGACATCTCGGTAACTAAATCTAAAGGAGTAAATTTTTTCCAACTAGCAGTGCTTAGGATGACTAGGTTATTGCTATTTAGTTCATGTGCAAACTCAGAAATTCAGCTGGAATCTCTGTGTTAAAGGCACAAGGAACATAACCTGGAAGGTACCATGACACTGGCCCAAGATAAAGCACTGGCTACTGCAAACCTGGACAAACGAAAAGCAAGAGCTTAATGGAAACTCAATTTGAATCTGAACTATGGAGTTGATATATTATACTGTATGGTTCTAGTAGCATCAGCAGATCATCTGCAGCAGTTGGGTTTTAGACCTAATGCGACTGTCCCACTTTGTGTAGGTATCTATTCAGCTGGTGTGCAAGTAGAAAGGACCCAAAATTTACTCTTCCCAAAAATATTTATAAAGATATGAAACCCAGAAAAACAAGTAGGGAGGATTTCTATTCAGTAGCCAAAATGATGGCAGTCTAAACAGTGACACTCATTAATGTTAAAGCAGGGCAATTTTCTGTACCTTGATTATCATTAAAAATATTGAGAGCTGGAGCAATTTCTGTAGCTTTCCATAGACGTATAGTGCCGTCTGCTGAACAGGACAGCAGACGTTGGTGTGGTCCACTGTAAACCAGACCCCACACTGCATCTGTATGGCCTACAAAAGCACCTCTTAGAACAGAAGGATCTGTGAACAAAACACAACAAACCACATTTCAAAACAAAATTTGAATTAAGTGAAGTTTTATCTTGGTCTGTGTTTATGGACCAGCCTTAAGAAGCTAGTCCATAAAAAAACCCAAGTCATATCAACATAGTGGTCTCAGTTATTCTTGTACAAAGATGCTTGAATTTCATTAGCATACATGGCATTTAGTTATCCAGTTTACAGCCCATGGAACAAAACAATGTTTCAGCAGAAGGGACAGTATCAAAGTTGGCAAAACACATTCTGATTTTAGAATTCACTCTCAAGAAACCATTCCATTAATCACTCCCTTTTTCCAAAAGCCAGATTTGAGGCCAACTGCATCTGAAGCTACGAGAAGTGAAAAATATTTAGAAACATAGACACTAACCTGACATCCATTCAGATCTGGAAAATGTTATAAACTGGGCTTTTTTAGCTGTTTGCAGCCATCCAGAACACTCCTGACAGGCTTGAGAAGTGGGCTTGTGCAAATTACATAAAGTTCAATAAGGCCCAGTACAAGGTTCTGCACCTGAGTTGGGGCAATCCCATGCACAAATACAGGTTGGGTGGAGAATGGATTGAAAACAGTCCTTCTGGATTTGGCGGTGATGGCAGATGAGAAGATCAACGTGGGCCAGCAATGTGCGCTTGCAGCCCAGAGAGCCAACCATGTCCTGGGCTGCATCAAAAGAAGCATGGCCAGCAGGTCAAGTGAGGTGATTCTCCCCCTTTATTTGGCTCTCATGAGACCACACCTGTAGTACTGTGTCCAGTTCTGGAGCCCCCACCATCAGAAGGACATGGAGCTCCTGGAGAGTCCAGAGGAGGGCCACAAAAATGACGAGAGGGCTGGAGCACCTCTCCTATGCAGACAGGCTGAGAGAGTTGGGGTTGTTCAGCCTGGAGATGGGAAGGCTCCAGGGAGAGGTTATAGAGGCCTTCCAGTACCTGAAGGGGGCCTACAGGAAAGCTGGGGAGGGACTTTTTACAAGGGCTTGTAGTGAAAAAACAAGGGGTAATGGCTTTACACTGGAAGAGGGGAGATTTAGGTTAGACATTATAAAGAAAGAAATTCTTTAGTGTGAGGCACAGGTTGCCCATGGAGATTGTGGATGCCCCCTCCCTGGAGATGTTCAAGGCCAGGTTAGATGGGGCTCTGAGGAACCTGATCTAGTGGGAGGTGTCCCTGCCCATGCAGGGGGGTTGGAACTAGATGATCTTTAAGGTCCCTTCCAACCCACATCATTCTATGGTCCTATGATTAACACCTTTGGCCTCAGACTATACAACCCTTATTCATCTTAGTGGCACAGAGTTTTGTCGAAGTGAAGAACATTAAAATACACGTTTGATGTACTTGCCAAGTATCATGTTTAGTTCTGTACTTTTTCAACCCAGCTGTTTCTCAAAACTGTGATGAGATCAAGGCCTTTCTAAAGAACGTTACAAATTTTATCTTCTCAACCAGCATCAGTATTAGAACAAAAATTTGCTTAAATTGAAGATGACGTTCAGCGTTCTCTTTTGAATTTTCCAAGAAGCACTACTTACAAATTATACTGTTTTAGCCACATAACATTAATGTCACTAAAAATATCATGTCACTGGTGTGTGTGACAGCAACGTACCATAAGAGTCATAGGGGTCGATGTTCGGGTTGGTTACACTCCAGCCATGGATGAGGCCATCTGTTCCCCCACTGTAACACTGTTCACCATTACTGCTCATCACCACACAGAGCACTGGTCCACTGGAAGAAACCCCCCCAAAGAAATGGTATTAACATTTTCATTATGTGAAAACCATTGTCATGGGAATCTTCAAATTTCCCTGTTAGATACAGTTAACTTGCTGCACAGACTGCAACAAAAATTGTGGCATAGTAAAATAACCTGGTATATGCTACAACACTTCGCATAAAAAAAAACCCTCCACAGTATTTGGTAATGTAACTATAATCAGGACAATTTAATCATTATGCACATGAAATATTAAAGTGTCACACTTTTAAACTATAGGTTTTGTTATTTTGAGTAAACAGGTTTTTCCCCTTTTTTAAAGATTTGAGGCTCTTTCATTAAATCAATTCAGTAGATTTAATTTCACTGCGAAAAGCTTCATCCTACAGATGCAAATATCTGACAAAAATGATGGCATATATCTGATAATATGGCAAGAGCTGCAATCACTACTTGACAAGGTGGAAATTACTTTTTAAAAAAATCTGTCTGCTTTAAATTCATATATTTATCAAAATAATACAATGTTTCTCAGGAAATACTCACTTATGTGCTCTGAAGGTATATATTGGCTCTACATCAAGAGAAGCACTCCTAAATAAGTACAAGAAAACGTTAACATATATATGGTCTTACACAATGCTTTACAAAAATGTGCCAGATTTGCTAAACTGTTAAAATCACTGCTATGTCTTTTGACGTGTTTCTCCTACAACTTCCCCCCCTCCCCCCAAAATGATGCTTCATATGTCTAGGGATTCTTTACATTCTTTCAAAATATGACAGGATTTTTTTGGTCTGGTTTGGTTTGTTTAAAGACCTCAAGGTAGAGAGTCCACAAACCCTCAGACACCAATCAAACCAGTAGGTAGGTACATCAATGGCGGGGAAGGAGTGGAGAGCCATCGGTATCGCATGGAATACATCATGAAGTGTTTACAGTCCCTACCAGAGCAAAGGAGCCCATGACACCTTGTTTTTATATCAACACTGTAGCAGTTACAAACTTCCAGAACTGCTGCTCTGGACTTTACCAATCTGGTGCTTGGTACAGAATGCAGAAGACCACATTATTTGCCCAGTCTTCCTAAAAGGCCTTAGCCCTGCTAAGAATTTGCACTCATTTCTGCAAATCCCCAGCAACACACAAGGTATGGTCTCAAAAAAGGAACCTAGCAACATCTCAAAGTTTAAAGCTGTATACATGCATACGCATACATGTGTATACATATATATATATGCATACATATAAATGCATTTTCATACATTTATATACGCATGCAAGCACACTAACAGGGCACATCCAAATATTTTAATCAGTAAATTAATTTGCCATGTTATCTACAAGGAAAATATAAAAAAGTGAATGGTCTTCATTTTCAAAAACAAAACACATTTACAAACAAACATGGAGTTCTTCTAGCACTCTTTAGAAGTCTCCATCCTTCTCTAAGAGCTGTTTTCCTACTCTTAAATGCAAGGTATAATTTCCATTAACTCCAAGGGCCATTCAGTGAAGTGGCATCTACAGGTGTTCTTTTTTCTTCATAAATGAAAGTGGTTTTTGAAACAAAGCAAAAAAAAAAAAAAAGATCTTACTTTTTTGCTGGGGCTGTTTTTTGTAAATTCCACATTTTTAATGTATGGTCCTCAGAAGCTGTTATTAAGACTGGTTCAACCGGATGAAAAGCGAGACCTCTTATTCCATCAAAGTGACTTCTTAATGTGAATTTGGGGTTCCAAGTCTTTCTCAATGCATCCTTATTGTTTGCTATCTAATAAAAAGAAATAAAAAATGCCAAACTTGTAATTAATCTAGAAGGCACAAGAAAAGGAAGAAGTCAGAAATTTAGTTTGGCATTTTCAGAAGACGCCAAATTACCTCACTCATTTGTCGTAACAACCTGCTCTTGAGCAAGTCCATTTCACACTGATCAGACAACTCAAAATTAGAAGAATAGCAGATGTATTCCATCAAGGCAACAAGTAATGTTGCATCCACAGTAATACTTTCTGTGCAAATCTGAAATACTCCATATGTCTGTTAAGTTATGCAATTTAAAAGCTGAAAAGGACCTTTCTGAGTGATAGTGCTGTGAACATAGTTTGGTATTTGAAATTTGATCTATAATACTGGCTTATTAACACTGGACCTGACTCAACCAAGCTGTGATTCCGGAATGTGCAATGTACCACTGACATGGAATCTCTGAAGTAAAGATCTAAGAGATAACACAGAAGTGTCTAGCAGCACAGATAGGAACACAACTTAACTAACTCATGTAAGGCAACACAAGCTCTGTCATAATGCAAGAAAAGTAAAGCTTGCCAGGAAAAAGAAAAAAAAAGGCAAAAAGGACTTGACTACACACTAAAAATATAACTGGCAAGCAATAAGCTATGATATATACAGACACAATTATTTCACAATACATGCATTTTTAGAAGAACCAAAAAGAAAGCCATTAAGAAAATAAGTCACTTCAACATTGCTGCTCTGAACAAATGTTGACATAAAATGCTGAACAGACTTTTATCAGTCAATCAACACTGCCATAGTTAAATTTACTTTCCCATAACCACTGCTGATGGTGGTTATGGAAAACCAGGAAAACAAACAGTTGTAACTAAAATATTGATGATTTCATAATCTTGATTGCTACAGATAATCCCACATAATTGAGTATCATTAACTGCAAAGATGACATGACTGTTCTGAGCCACATCACATATCTTCATTTTATTCTCGAATGTGTGGCAGAGGGAAAGATTTAAGAACAAAAATGCTTTTTCTTAAAGTTTTGTTACATCTGGATTTAATAATAAAAATATGCTTCATTAAGAGGTTGTATAGATTTTAAACAATGAGAAAGGACTTGTAACAAACAGCAGGTTTAGACTCATCATGTATCTTGGTAATTATGAACTGTTGCGCTCAGGCACACAAGTCAGTTCCTTGCCAATTTACTGAGCTGAGTTGGCTCAATGAGGTAACAGACAAATGCTCGAGCTGGTATAAAGATGGGCCAGGACTGCAAAGTAAGCAGCTCTGGCAGGCTTTCTAGAGGTTGGCCAAGAAAGCCTTAGCAAAAAGGGTACAAGACGCACAGAGCATTCACAGATATCTGGAGAAGAATTTGATTGCCTCAATGCAGGCATCTAATGCCAATTAGGTGATGGAGGGAACCTTGCCTGCCCTCCAGCTGACATACCAGCAGCACAGATCCCAGGTCACATCTGTGAAAGCCACAGACACCTCAGGTGGCCTAATAGTGTATGGCAGTTCTGGGAGGTTAATAGTCTCCATTTGCTTCTCATTCATTCAAAGACATTCTTCCAAAGGAGTCCAGGATGATTAGCTTGTAAATTGGAAAGTAGATGGAGAGCAGTCCCAGACAGCAGGCCAGCAGCAGAGGTGGAAACAGACCCTAGCCCTGATGCACCAGCTGGCTGCACCACCACCACTCTTCTTCACCCACTTCTGTCACAAGCTGTGAGAGGCTGGGTTACTAATGCTGCAACCAGCCTCCTTTTCTCTCTCCCCACTGAAATACAACAGGGAAGTAATCTGAGACTTGAAAAGCAGTTGAAGCTGGGGGGAGGATGTACAACCCCCAAGTTATCACCTGATCTGGATTTGCCACTAATAGTGTAGGAAACTACACTGGCTTTGCCAAGTAATAGTTGCAGGAAATCAAGCCAGGGCGTACTACAAAGTCCAAACCTCCCAGTCAGTACATAGTATTAAACAAATGTATTCAGATACTCTTATGTAGTACTCAGTCTATTATAATTTCATTAACCTTTTATCTACACAGAAGACTAGGAAAAAAAAAGAACCAACCAAAGTGAATGTTTGTTGAGACAACAATGTGTCCTGTGTAAAGGAAGAAAAAAGAAAAGAAACTTCAGAGAGTATTGGCTAGCAACCTGGGAAATTTTATCTTGTTGGATATTCTAAAAACTTACCCACAAACAGAGAGTTTTCTGTTTAGGTAATAAATTCATAATCTCCCTTACCAAGTGAAAACCATTCTTTAATTTACAGAGAGCCAAAGCAACATGTAAAAAACTTAAACCATGAAATGAGGTAGGCTAAGGCTGCTGTATTTTAAAAGAAAAGAATCCAGGAAAAATTTCAGTGGGCAGAAAGGGACTGAAAATAGGAAAGTGCATGCAACTTTTGAGAGCAAATACATTCTAAGACCAATTCACATGAGGCTTTTAACTTAATTCTCCATATGATTAAAAACTGACACTTAGAAAAAACACACTAAATTTCCACTAAATCTACCTGATTCACATTTGGCATCTGGAAGAAGGTATGAAGCAGTCAAAAAAAAAAAAAAAGATATTATTTGTAAGCTAAACTTCCAGTGAAATTTGGAATGGAAAAACTAGTCTTTGCTTCATTAAAGAGCACAGGCACAGAAGCAAGGAGCACCATAAACAATTTTTTTTTAATTGTCAGCATTACAGAAAGGAAAGTATGACTATGAATTCATAGGATCATAGAATAGTTTGGGTTGGAAGGGACCTTAAAGATCATCTAGGTCCAACCCCCCTGTCACGCCTCCCACTAAACCAGCTTGCTCAAAGCCCCATGCAGCCTGGCCTTGAACAACTCCTGACAACCAGATGTCATAAAGGCATTTAAAAAGTAGACAAACACAAGTTAATATTCTCAAACATGCAGAATAGGATAGGGGTGGATAAAGAAATGCTAGATTTCATAAATGAAACCTGCTGGTTCAGAATATGGAGACATGGACAAACACAATAGTTTATATGGACACTTGAACAATGAAGTCAAGCACTGAAGGCATTAAGGCCTTCTACAGATGATTTAGGTTTGTCATGTCCTCTGAATTTAAAAATTCAGCATCTAAATTTTAGGTGTAACTGTAAAAAAAATTAAATTTGTACACCATCCTGCCACTTTTTGGAGAAAAACATAGGGAAGATTAGCAAAACCATTAAGAGCTTAGCCCAAATTAGGAGAAAATGCTAAAATACTGAATTTTAGCAGAGATGTTCTATACTATTACAAGCCTGATGATTCACAATACATCACATGCTCAGAAACTTGCCATAGTAGTAGAGCACATCTCTGCAGTGTCACTCTCAAAGTGCATGTAAATTTTTATTAATTACATAGTTTATTGTTTTACAAGTACATACAAGGGCAGACCTTCAAAATAATGACCTGCAGGTTATTTCTGAAATCTCAGATTTTATTTGTGATAGTAAAATCCCAGATGATGATTACTTAACAGTCAGATTTGATGAAGGGTAAGATTCATCCCTAACACAAAGTACTAAAAAAATCATCTCTGAAATCCTTCAACTTTAACAGAAATGGACAATGCAATAGCAAGATTAGTCTGAAGTTGACAGATAACAAAGAAGATCATAATTAAAGTAATACCTGTAGTACCTTTTCCCAAGAAATCAGAAATACAGACAAAAGTTGCGTAT
Source organism: Hemiprocne comata (assembly GCA_020745705.1). Classification (NCBI taxonomy): domain Eukaryota; kingdom Metazoa; phylum Chordata; class Aves; order Apodiformes; family Apodidae; genus Hemiprocne; species Hemiprocne comata. The sequence continues at coordinate 40,907,788 of CM036588.1, forward strand.
GACTGCAAAGAAGCAATTTTAAGAGAGATTTTTTATGAAAAGTTAAAGAAGCTGTGGGCTACACACAGCCACAGAAGAGCTCACCACAAGAGCCTCCTAAAAAAGTCTCCAGTACACTTCCCATTTGAAATGAGACTATTGCCCACACCAGGTAACGCAGGCCACAGCTCTCCCCCAGTCAACATCCCCCAGTTGAACATCTCTCAGGAGATGGATTCCACAGCTTCTCTGGACAACATAACTTCAGTACCACCTCCTACATAACACTATTTCCCCTAATGACCAACCTGAACCTCCCATGCTACAATTTGCTACTGTGTCTCCTTGTTTTAACACCGGCACTATGGAGAATCTTGGCTCTGGTGTCCTTGTAAGCACCCTTCCAATACCTCTAACAACTAAGCACCCCTTAGCCTCCTAACAACTGGACAAGACTAACTCACTTTCTGTTGAGTCTACACAAATGTAACTTGCATCTGTATTCAGCAAATAGACAGTAGGACCTTGATTTTCCATTAATAACCACTTACATCATAAGTCAGTGAATCTGCCTCATTGGCTACTGTAAGGCCTGCGAGTTCTCCAAGACCCAGCTCATTTTCAAGGGCTTCATCTGTTCCCATAATGAAAGATTTCCCTGAAGAAGGAGGGAATGTTAAAGCTTCCACTGCAAGAAAACAAAAAAAAACAAACAAACCCTGAAACATCGGTTATACAACATGGATTAATAAAAGCTTATTTTCCACATCCAAAATACTAAATATTTCTCAAGTAGCTAAGGGCAAAAAGATATAAAAAAAGATACTTCAGTCTAAATAAAATCACTATACTTACCAATAAAGTGTCCTCTGAACATAATACTTACACTTGAGTTGTGCAAAACTCAAGACAGTAAGTGTCATTAGCCACAGGAGGGAAGAGTACACTACCATTAACCCATATATAATGCAAAAGTCATGAAGAAAAGCTCAGGCCCTTCCCTAACTCCACAATAAAAATACGCAAATAGGCTGTGGAGAAGTAACAAAAATGTGGCAGAGAACAGCTGGTGGGAGCAGCCAGACTACTCCTTTTTAACACCACATACACAAACATCCAAAAGCATGTCTACAATGAAGCTGCTTACATGCACTCCAACCTAGCAATACAACTGGAAGCTGACAATTCACTGCAACATGTAAAATCAGTTTAAGTACCAAAGAGTTTAGTCAGCAATGAATTCCAGGTTTTTACTAGTTTACAGCTGCTATAGCATGCCTAGAGAGCTTCAGTCACTGTAACAAACACATCCATGTGCAGATTCACTAGAAACAGGAGCATCAAAGGCTAAGAGGAGTACAGTTCACCACATAAGACTCTGCACCAAGTGATACAACTCAAAAGAAGCTGTGCCTTTACCAACTTCCCTGTACAACAGCCCTCCGAGTCTATACATCACAGAAGGGGGCCCAAATAGATGAAAAATGTGTTATCTTCTGGACAAAAGAGACTTCAGTCAATTTTATACACTTTTTGTCTCAATTACAATGGTTATTTAGTAAATCACAATTTTTTTCCCCTTTTAACTCCATTGTAAAAATATAAGCCTTGGCAAATACTGTTTCTACCAGGGAGAGAATAGGAAACACCATCTCATTCTCAGTGTCTTATTTAGTCTAGCAACACCAACACTAAGTTAAAACCAAGCCAACTATGGTTTACAATGAACAGCCCGATCTGTTCAGGCTGCTTCCCTCTTGTCTCAAAGGCATCAGGTTCAGATGCTATTCCACTCTACTCCAGTCCAACCAACCAACATAAAGTCATGTATCTTTCCATGGTCTTTCTGTCCTACAAATACCTATACCAAGTGTCCTGTCTGCTATTACTTTTTACAATTTAAAAAAAGCCCTCCAAGCTCTGCTGTTTGATTAGGTCTCTTGGTCATTACCTTCTATCACAAATAGCTGTAACCTTCATCACCCTGAAGTCTAAACTATCATTCTCTTTTTCTCTCTTCTGAACTTAGGATGTAATATTCCACTCAACACACAATACATACAGGACATCAAATTTGAAAAGTTACTAGAATAAAAAAACTGCATGCCAAAAATACCACAGAGTCTCAGATTTATAAAGGAATATATAGCTAATAGTTCATAATACTGAATTCAGACTGCTAACAATCAGCTGTCCTCTTCTGGTTTTGTGAGAGTCCATCTGAGTCTCTGAATTAAAAAACACATTATTGAAAGGACAGAAAAGTAGAGCTCTGCTAATGCAGCTCTCAGTACACGTAATAAAAGTTGGAAAGGAAACATTCACCAAAAAATTCCTCCACTTCTCAAAGAGTTGCTAAGTTACTCCATTCTTTCTTAAGGAAAATCACTGAGCATGTAGGAAATAGAACTACTGAGATCTTTGGTAACTATGTCACACATCACAGCTTTTTATGCATCTTAATTATAACTTGGCCGACCTACTTTTTCACACTCACTGAAAGACTGCTAAGTGAAACCCATGTTTTGCTTGTTTGTCAAAAGACATATTTACCATTTAAAGAAAGAGCACATTATAGGATCTTCCACAAATTAATACAGCCTCACATATTTATTTTCTTATGCTGCATATTATAGCAGTTAAAATGTTGAATCAAATAGATGACTCAGCAAGTTTCAGAGATAATATTAATGAAGGTAACCACATCCCACATTGCAAAGATACATGGTTTTTCATACTTGAACTGACTGCTGTGAGACATTTTTTTATTATTTTTGCAACACATTATGGAAATTAATGGTAAAGCTGTAAGTTATTCTGTAGGATTCACTACACAATCACCACACAAGCATTTAAAAGCTATACCTACCCACTTGTGTTTACCTGCAGAGCCACTATCTTTGCACTTACAAAAGAACACATACATATGTGCGTGTGGATATACATACATCTAAAATTATGTTAATGGGGAGAAAAACAGAGGCTCTTATGCCCTGAGAGTTTATATTCTACACTTGACTGCCAGGCCTGAGCACAAACTAACGCAAGTGACTTAAGATCCTTAGATTACAAAGCCACCAAGCGCCAAATGGGTTTTTTCCTGTTCCAAGGTGTTTAGCCAAGACTTGACCTAGGTAGGTGTCTTGACCTTACTAATAGTGACAGGAGGGGAGGAATGGGAATGCCACTTATTGCACTTAGGCAGAATTCATCACCATGAATGAGTATTGTAAAGTGCATGGAAAGTCTTGAGGACAATCTTTAAGCAGAAGTAAGTATAAACATCTACCTTTTCCAAAGGCACATGCACATTTTTAATGCTTACCTTCATCTGTCCTGTTTATCTCATGTTCAATGAGCCTTGAGCTACTGGGCCTAGAAGAAGGTGTAACAGATGGCTGCAATGAAGGGAGATCATCAACATCTCTCAAGTTTGCAAGCATATCTTGCAGCTTTGACCTGTTGGGCCCTAACCAGAAAAAAAATAAAATTAAATGGTTTATGCATAGCTTATGATGGCATTACTTATATCAGATATGCTACAGGAGCACATGCAACAATGCACCCTTACTTTGCATTATAACATTACCACAGAAAAACTAATGAGCCCCTATTTTCAACAATAACTACTCATCCAGCATGAAATGAATTTCTTGAAAAGAAAGTGATAGAAGCAACTGAGACTTGTGAACGTACAATTTTCCCCACATTTATAAACTCAATGTTACTTGCATGGGATGCTGAAGAATGCCTCCAAATGAGTCACACTGCTCATTAGAATATCTACTTTTCCAAAACAATAGCTGACATTTGTGAATATTTTAAAATTTGTGCATTAGGTACTTTGTGCAGCATATTATTATGACAACATGATTATTTTAAAATTATTTGTGCAGTAGTGTAGTATTGTGAACTATATAATCCAAAAAGTTACATTAAAATATAAATGCAACTGGATTCACTGGCCTACGTCCTGAAGATACATATGGTGAAGACCCATGCCCTTCTTGACACTTACCTGTGCTTTGCTCCATCATTTTCCCACATCCCTGTTTTGACTGTTTTATATAGGATTGAGGCTGAAACATATCTTCGGTAGTTTTTCCTGTTGTAAGTTTAATTAAGAATGGGAAAATGTCTTACCCATAGTCCATTATGCTTTTTCCTAGACCAGTAAATAATACAGCTATTTTCAAGAAGCTTTAACACAGAACTGTACTCTAATAAACAAATTCTGTCATAAAACCATTCTATGATTCCATAATTCTATTCTCTTCTTAATTCACAGGAGTGTTTACTACAGCCTTGCAAAATCGTAAGTTTACTAATGCAGTTGAAAAGTCTACTTTGTCCACCCTAACCATAATGACAGATAATAAACTAAATTTTATTTAATTTGTCTGTCACAAAAGTATTACTTGATTCAGGAAAACAGTAAGTAGGATTTTGCAAGATTGTTTCAGTATAATATCTGATTGATAAAAATATTTTACTTAGCAGTTCTGTGTCTAAACACCATTTATGATGACATTAAAGTCATAGAAACAAACTCTGTACAATCTAATGTCAAGATATTTAGTCCCTCCTTTTTGCCTGAGCTTCCTTCCTCACATTCTTCTTCACTACATGCAATACCACTAATAGCTGAAAACAGGCTGAGATTCTTCCTGATTTTTCTGCATTGATGCCCTTCCAACGATGGCTTGTCCATGGAAAGATGCTTAATTTCTGTACCGCAGTAAACCATTTCGAACTCCCAAGATTCAACCAATCAAATCAAACCAAAAGGCAGTGTAAATGTACTAAGCAGTCATTATCTTCACGAAGGAGCACTGGATGCCCAAGTGCTGCCTTACATCAGGAATTTTTCTCATAAATATATAAAACATGATCCAATAATATCTATGCTTATGTTAAAAAATTAAACATTAAGTTTTATAATAAAAAAAAAGCACTCAAGAGCTTTTCAAGAATATAATTTCAACAGTTAAAATTTAATTTCTGCAAAGTTAACCCTACAACTGTTTACCCTGAACTACACAGCATGTCTGTGTATTTTAAAAATAACAGACAGGTTACAAAAATCAGCTTCATTGAAGTCAGATATTGGCATGCCTTCTCTCTCTTAATTATAAAGAAGTTTAGAATAAATTTTGTGAAACAGGAACACTTTAGTTGGTCAGCTCAGCTTCTTGTCAGACTTGCAATTAATTTCCAGTAACTCAAATGATTCCAAAGATGACAAAAATATCACTTGAAAATTTAAAGTATGGTAAGGATTTACTTTTTTTCCATTAAAAAAAAGGAAAAAAGGAGGTTTAGTTTGTGTATTTGATAGCATTATTTCAGCAACATAACCAAGGGCTGAGCAGCAGCTTACACAGTATTGATACAAAAAGTAGTAACAAAGCAAGTCAGCCTCAATGATGTGAGGATCTGACACCTTTTACATAGTTACGTATTTCTCTGGAAGGAAGAATTTCCTTGGTATTCATAAGCATCTTCCCACAAAGGGAGAAACATTCCTCAAATTTCTTACTAGGCTACATGCAGTACTATTCATTTACATCATTCATACATGAATTCTCAATACAGCTGGATGTTTGAAACATAGCTGTGAACACTGTGTTTCTTTTTAAACACTTCATCTGAGTTCAAAAAGTTTTACATCTCACGTATCAAAAAAGACTGATTTTACAAAACAAGTTTGTAATTCAAGAAATGTAACAAAAAACATAATACAGGGCTAGAAACTGTATTTCAGATACTATTCACAGTTTTTTTGCTTGGATAACAATACCCAACACTTTTAAAGGCTAGTTCCACAAGTGAGAAAGTCAATAAATAAATCCTGTGATTTACAAATACATTCATGGCCAGAGTTGCTTCCTATTTCGAGCCCTGCATAACAAATTATGATGACAGCATGACTTGCATGTTGTGAATGTTAAGTATAAACAGGGGTAGAAATTAACCTGTTTTCTCCCTCTGTCATCTAATAGGATGCTCAAAAACTGTTTATGTTGTTGTTTTTTTTTTATTTACATACCAGACTTTAACTCTTCCTGTGAAACTGGCATGTTTCCAACTAAGAAAGGGTTCTGAAATCTTCTATATTAAAAGTGTGAACTATTGAACCAATGCTTTTACAGTTCTTGTTTCTGAGTAACAAAAGTATAAACCATTCTCAAAGCAAGAATTTTTAATTAATCCAACACCTGGTTGGAAGAAGACATCTAATCCAACTATTTATCAGGTAACTTGATTGACTGTCATTAATTTCAACCCCTGAGAACTGGTGAACAGGAAAGCAGTCCAGGAGCAGCAAAGTAAAAGAGTAAGTAATTTTAGGAAAACATTGAAAGAGAGATAGAATTAAGGGTGTGAAAGATGTGGGATTTATGATTTTAAGGTGCAATGTTTTCCACTTACTCTTCACCCCCTTTTTCCCCTTGCGCTCCTTTTTGTATTGTTCCTTGAGTTTGGTTATTACTCCCTGGTCGACATTCCAAGCTTCAGGCATGAGACACTGGTCTTCCTTTTCTAAACAAAGTGAAACAAATGAAACATCCTTTTTCAATAATGTCACCAAGTGATCTCCACTGAAGGAGGTAACAGCTGCTGTCAATGGCATTTGTCTTTTATTTTAAACAGACAGAAATAGCACCAAGCTTGTGAAAGCTGTAAAACTGCTACTCACATTCCACTTGTATTTGCTCAGAATTTTCTTAATAAAAAATGGAGATGAAATTTCACCTGCCTAATTTCTATAGCTAAGCATGTAACTGTTCACAAATGTAAGCAAAATTTACTTTATAATCAATTAGGACATATTTTTCAGCTTTTTCTTTCCTCCAGAGAAAGAAGTATTCTATCTATAAGCAGCAGCTATGTTACTGGTCCATATAACTTTACAACTCCGATGTTGCACCACTTCATTTCAAGTTCTCATTTCATTGTCTTTGTGGTATGTTGTCATTTACACAAAGCAGCAGCACACTTAAGTAATTTTGGAACATAGTACACAGGTCATCAAGGTTTGAATAAAATCTTAAAGCACAAAAGTCTTGCATTTTCACAAAAAGGGGAAGGCCTGAGTTACCAGTCTTTGAAAAAATACACAAAACATTTCAACTTGACTAATTAGAAAAAAATAAAAATCCATGTCTCTCAAATTGCTTTCCCTGTGACATGATACAGAGAAGTATTCTTCCAATAGTACAGTACTTGGAGATTTTGAACAAAACATGTTACCTGAGTTTAAATTTCCAACTCATTTTTTCCACATATGGAAAGACTGTAGAGTGAGGCAGCTTTGAAAAGTAATTTGCAAGAGGAGGGAGGTAATACAGCTTTTCCTCATATATATTCCTTTTTATGACCACTACAAAATTTTTTGCAATACATTATCTTTTTGCTTTGTTTTCTTCACTAAAATCTCAACCTGATTGTTTAAAAATTGATTCCTTTTGATGAAGTTTGCTTTCTACATCAATAAACTATTCTAGGACTTTTAAAATACGAACAGTAATAAACTTATCCTCAGACTAATATGCAGAAAGGGCATCAAATGTGTGTAGAGGAAGCACACTACTGATCCCAATCTGAAGGAGTCACTATGACTGGACAGAAGATACAAAACCAGGCATAGGTTACTATGGAAACTGACTTGTTAGAAATAAACTTTGCTGAAATAGACCCAGGAATCCTCCATCAACATCAAACTGAACAGGACTCAACAGCATACTCATGCAACAAAGGTGATCAACCATATCCTGGGCTGTATTATTAAGAATGTAGCCATTAGGATGAGGGAAGTGATTACTCCCCTTGGCTTGGCATGTGGGAGGCCACACCTTGGGTACTGATCCAGTATAATATTCCTTATACTGTGAAACCTTGTACATAGAATGTGCTAAGAACCTACTATTGATGTGGCATAGCAAGTTAAGGCAGCTGGAGCAGACGAGCCGCAAGGAGGGACTGAGACTACTGTGAGTGTTCAGCAATGGCAGAAGAGGCATCTTAGTGCTGCCTATCACTACCTAATGGACAAGTGTAGAGAAGACTGACATCGACTCTGCTTGACTTGCATCACAGAAGGACAAAATACTTTTTACCACAAGGACAGTCAAATACCAGAATACTGCCCTTGAGAGTTTATGTGAACTTCTTTCTTGGAAGATACTGAAGACATGACAAGAAGAAGGCCGGAGTAACCTGCTGCAAATAGACCTGACCAGGAGATTGGACAAGATGGTCTTTCACTCCTTTGAACTTTCTAGTCATGATCCTATACTCATGAGTGACACATCAATTCAAGACCCAAAGTCTGGAGGCATTAGTCTTTTTGCAGCAGCTATGAAAATAGAGAGTTATTAATAAGCTGAAGAGAGACTCTAAAATTAAAGATGGCCTGTGCGCTAACTCATGTCCTTCTTAATACATACGCCCAATAAAGTACCACTATGATAAAAAAATGTGTGAAGAACTCAAAAAAGATACAAGAAAATCATGCTTGAGAGAAACAGGTATGTATTATTTCTGGGACCAGGCTCTAAGTTTTAATCATACATTTCCTCCCTGGCTAGACAAATTGTTTCTCTCTCCTCCAACAAAAAAGTTTAAATGGATTTATATTAGATTGTATTGTTGCCAGGAAAATACTTAATACATTAGTTTTCTACAGACTGTCCCAGGATGCTTCCTGCATGCCCTACAGGTTCTGTTTAACTTCCCAAGTGGACCCTGAACTGCTACTGTGCAAGTGCTTTGGGGTTTAAAAATTACCTGAAGACTTCTGAGGACCTTTCAAGACAAATGGGTTCAACAAATCACTGTAACTAATCAGTAATGCTTGGGATCCAAAATAAAGCAAGAACTTCCTCTTTTTGCTTCTATCCTTGCTACACAACATCAGTCTTCTATGCCGCATTTAACAGTTTCACTTAAATCAGATTGGCATAAGTGATTCATAAAGGCAGTTCCTTGAAGAAGCTAATTCTTACATACAGTTACCATAAAAGACACAAGTTGTAAAACAAGTAATTGAAAAAAATGAATGCCTTCTAGAAAGTAAACTAATACTTTTCATTACTATTTATTTTTAATTATTAGACTTCTGCTCATTTGTACTCAGCTGCCATCAATGAAAGTAAAAATAAACCAGAAGTGTGAATTTGAGAACAAAAAAGCTCCAGTTGACATACTAACTTTTCAGTGACACAAGCAATAGCTACACTTACCGAGCATCAATTGATAAATTTTTAATCTTAAAGAGAAGTATCAAAACAACAATTTTTTTTTAAGAGTAGCATTCCTACATTTGTTTGGTGAACAGAATACTGACTGCTGTATCTAGTGATACTGAGACACATCCACTTCAGCACAGACTACAACACAATGAACAATAATTTGGAGTCCAACCTGGAGCTGGACATGGCTTCAATGAATACAACATCTCAGAGCTGTCAGCTCATGTGAGGGCCACAGCCACCATGGCTTAGCTGTCTGACAAGGTTTCAGTTCCATTATAAAACTCAATTATTTCCCATTCATCTTCCATAGCTCCCCGTGTCCACTTATTCTTAAGACTTTCCAGAGCAGCTTAAGGACAAAACCGCTCGCCACCAAGATATTTCATCAGATCTCTTCCTTCTTCCCTTCCCTATGTCATAGGTTTATGCAGAGTAAGTATGTCAAGATAAAGTAGATGCTGGCATTCTGGGTTGCAGGACACGAACCTCTAAGGACAGAGAACAGTTCGCGAAATGTCTCTCTGTGACTAGGGGCTTAAAGATATGTTCTTCTGATAAATTATAGAAGAAAATCTGAGCAACTGAGTAGTTCATATTGCCCAAATTGCTAACACACAGTAAGAGTACAACTAATTCAGTCTTTATGACTCACATCACTCTCTGTATCAAAGTGGGAGAAAGCAATCACTTTAAGATCACAACTGTGAAATACAGCTTTATCTGAGCCCTTCATTAGCATAGGTCACTGGAAAAACACATTGAAATTGCACTCATAAAATTAAAATTCCTTATTATTAAAGAAAATGAATAAGACAATTACTAGAAACATGACCTTATAAAAATCCTTACTTTGAAGCAGTATATAGGAAAATTAGAACAGTATGTCAAGAGGACTTCAGTCTGCCCATTACTTACTGTAGGAATACTCAAAAGGTGCTGTGATCATAACAGAGATCTTAATCAATAATATACAATATATTCTTAGCAATTTTTTTTTTCTCCTGGTACAATCCATTAATTTTCCTTACCCCAGTCTGTTCCATCTCCTGAACTTCTCGATTCCCCATCACCTTCATCTGAGGTAACCAGAAAGTCAAACTCTTTCAAAGCTTCTTCTGTATCTCTGTCTTCACTGCTGTCAGACAGCACTCTTTTCCTTACAATCTGAAGGGTCAGGAAGGAGAGAAAAAAGCTGAATTAAGTTGCATGCACATCTTCATACCAAGCAGTACTGTCTTGTCTTCTATGCAAAATCCTAACAGTGAGTTGAAGAAGAAGCAGAAAAGTATACATTAATAAGCAAATCTGGGATAAGCATACAGACTCTACTTGTCTGTAGATCTTTATTCCTGTGACCACCAATGATCAGTCACTTGATAATGAATCTACACTAACATAGACTATTACTTTTTTTTTTTAATACCAGAAAAGTACAAACTTTCCCTTGATACAGATTTTTTAAAAACCCACAAAACCCACAAACAAAAACCCCAAGCTGCTGTAGAAAGGACTTCAGCAAAACCAAACCCACTCTGTTTCTCTGAAAACAGACTTTTTAACTCTCATCTCTGAAATTGCTCTACATGTAGACCAAAAGACAAGTCTAGGAAAAAAATTACCACAACTGACAAGAGCTAACTTGCTTACATTTGGCAAAAATAATTCCATCCTGAATACTTCCTCAGAAATTGCTGTTATTTAAACATGGTACTTCCATGCTTAAAATGCATTTCCCTTTCAAATTCAAAAACAATTTTGGTTAAAAAACATCTACTAAATTCTGGTAAAAGAAAACATACATGTTTTAATGAAGGACCTCACCATATATACTCTGCAATAAATTTATTTTTCCCTCAAAAAAAAAAAATAGAATAGATGTTTTATGATTACTTGGCTAACAGATGAGCTGATGCCCTGATACATGAAATTTGTAGCACAAATTCTACTTATTCAGAAAAATTATATTCATGACAATATTTTGACTTGGAACCTTGCTACAGGTCAGTCTGAGAAGACTTCAGTACCTAGGCCAATATCCCACAGCTCACGAGGATGGAATGACTGACTTTTTCTTCTAAATACAATGAACCAATTCCAAAACCTGAAGGAATTCTAAACTTCAAGCTTCATTCCTTCAGCAGGCTTATGGAACATACTGTATTACAGATTATTTTACAGAAGAGTCTCAGACATTAGTTCATAGCCCATGGATGACAAAAAGTTTACGAAGTTCCTCTTTAAAAACTCTTTAAAACTGACGGTTTTTTACGTCTTCATTCTTAAAACTCATCAGAAACAATTACAGCCATTATGACTCTTATCTGCTTCAATTGTTAGGAAACACAATTCATTGAACAAGCTTTGATTTTGAAAAGACAATGATAAAACTGAGTACTGATTGTATGTATCCATTTTATGTGATCGTATATAAAACTACACAGCAAAGTGTAGATCACGAGGGAGTTTCAGGTATTTGACTGAATAAACAAAAAAGTGAATTAATCACATATTAACGGTTTTTCTAGTTATGTTTATTCCTTTCACATACTATTTGAAAAGAAATGTGGTGTTTCTATTCTGTACCCTAGAAGGATAAATTTCTACAATTTTAAATATCAATACATTTCTATAAATCTTCAAGAAATGACACATTTTTTGACATACACCATTATAAACAATACTTTCAAACTAAGCTGAAAACTGGAAAAAAAAATAACATCTGCTACCTTAAACACTGTATGCAATATGTATGAAAAATACTAGGCAGTACAGAATAGTCGAAAGGCAATTTAAAAAATTTTAATCTACCACTGCAAACTTAAAGCAATAAAGATGGCAAAGCTTAACTTGTATTGACAAACTCGGAAATGTATATGTAATTACTCTAATGCACACATGCTTGGACAGACCATCATAAAGATGCATTAATATTTGCACGTGTACATACACAGTCTTACACTTTGCATATAGGCATCTCATTAATCTCACTTTTTCTGCTCTTCGTAACTTTTTCAATTATTTTTTTCCACTCACTGTTGCGCTATCAATGATTGTTTTCTCTCTTCCTTCGATATCTTCTTCATCTTCTTCATCACTGAAGTCTGCAGCTGCATTTTCAAGAAACTTGAAGGTCTCTAGCAGAGAGGCAGAGTCAGTCAATTCAGGTTTCCTAAACAACAACAACAACCACCATTGTGAGTCAAAAGAAATCATAAAAATGTTACTGTTGCAATTACCAGTCTGTTCTGTATTATGATGTCCAACAACACAGGAGACTAAGCCTACAGGTAAAATCGGACTATTACAGGTAAAAATGTTTGTGGATTAAAAAACTAAACATTATCCATAAACTATCTTATTAGAACCAACAATTACTCTCCATCCAGCTGCAATTACTACAACAGACACTCCCATTTTTTATTTGAAATGTATTTTAAAGCAATGTTCGTCTGATACATGCCCAAAAGCAACACCAATACTGATACACTGTCACTGAAAGCCTCAGCAACAAGGACATGAGTTACAGCGACTACCTTGGCCTCCCAACATGTATATCAGCGTACAGGAGAACTTTGCTGCTGCTGCTGCTATCTGATGTTCCTCACCTTGCTGGGAAACATGAAACTCTAGATCTATCATTCATTAACTTTTGAGACATGGTAAATTTGCCACTATAAAAATGGGAAAATACCACTGACGACTAAATAAACTTTACATAGAAGTTAATATTAAACAAAAGAGGAAAGACATGAAGATTGGGTTAAATGATGACTACACTGCCACACATTCAGGCAGTGCCTCGGAACAGAAAGCATAAGGGTTGTCATTAACAGTTGAAGAGGAAGAATCCATGAACCAGGACTGTAGCCATTACTAAAACATTGACATACAATTAAAGCAATCCAAAAATTGCCAACAGGTAGTGTTTTCTATGCAAAAGATGCAATTCTCCATCAATCCCTCAAAGATAAAGTGAGGAAACAAAAATATTCCATTTGAATTGCAATGATTACTTGCAGCAAACCTTGCACATTCTTTATATGACTTTACAGCAGTAAAGACAAGCTATGTTGCTTTCTTACCTTTAATCAGTAGTTTGTTTCTCATAGTTCATCACTAAATGCACATCATCTTGATTTTCACCATTACTGAAACCACAGAAGTCTCCCTCTTTTCAGAACTGTAGCTCTAACTTGTCTTGTGCAGTCACCCTTACTACCAGCAAGTGCCTTGCTTATGCTATATTTTGCTTCTGCTATGACTCATTTCAAAAGATTCAATCAACTAACAAGCCTATATAGTAAGGCTTTTTAAGCTCCCTGCAGCGTAAACACCTGAGTATCCATCCATCACCCATTTATTCCAGTGTTTCCTCATAACAGTTTTCAAAGGCTTATTACAGGAAACATCCAAGGGCAAAAGCTCTGATGTATAATAAGGCATGAGAAGTAGCACACTTGTTTATGCAGTCTCTGCTCAAGCAGTGCTATGCTTACATGACAACGATTAGCAGGAGTGGCTTCTTCACAGCTCCAGTATATCTGCACCTCATTAAGAGAATTCGCTCTTTTACCCTTTTTTCATTTACTTATCTTTACGACCCAAGAAAAATAATAAGGATTTCACATATCATTAAATTCCACATTCACAGTGGCATAATACACCATGATGTACAGTATGATTTAATGATCGCTAGTTTTACTGATAATATTCCCCCCACTTTCCCATATCTTACCTTAGATAAGAACAATTTCAAACATGACTCTAATTTTACTTGCTTCCTACAGTATTTTGACCCTTGTTTTCACAACAAACCTGAAAGAACTCTGTAATATTTTTCACTTTTCTTACAACTATAATACCTCGTGGATCTGTAATAATAATGTACATTTTCACAGAAATCCTATGGTACTGTTATTTTATTGTTTACAATACACAAATCTTGACAAGGCAAAACTTGTAACATGCTTCACTTGACTAAGTTCTTGATTTTCAACAAATTTTGCATGTCCTGGTCAATTCTTAGTGGACTAAATCATCCATCCAAATTATATTTGTTTTTTTTTCCTCTGTATTTTGCAGTGTAAAAATCTGCCACGTAAAAACATCATGGCCGCTGATCTATATTAGAAATTATCATATATGTTACAGTAAATATAAATAGCACATAGGAACTAATACTAAACATTGAATATAAAATTTTAATCGACAGAACTTCTTATTACGACGTAGTGTCCTGGTTTGAGCCAGGATGAAGCCAGTTTTCTTTTTACTGATTTTTTTTTTCCTTCAGTGAACTGTCTTTCAAGCAGCACACTTGCTGAAAGTAGCAGCAAGTTTACCAGCAAGTGGGCTGATAATGCCCAAATGTTTATAGTTACCGCTGAGAGACCAAGGACACTTTGCTCTGCTTGTTGAAAGGAGCAGAAGAGTAGTATGTACAACCCTCCTGTAGGGAGGAGCAGACTAGACAGACGGCAAAATTGACCAAAGAGATTATTTCATCCCATATATATGTGACACTCTGTATGAATTCAGGGATCATGGAAGTCAACTTCTTCTTCTTCCCCTCTCTTCTGTCCATAGCCAGCATCCAGGGAGGACCCCATCTATCCATCTCCTTTGATCCCTAGGCCTGTGCATTCCTGACCCTCACAACTCTCCCCTCAGCTCCTGGCTGCTCTGCCACTCTGTCCAGCAGCGCTCTGGGACATTTCAGAACTGCTCACAGCTCAGGGAGTTGCTGGGGGGAGGGGGAAGCAATAGGGTTTTGCACATTCATGAACACATTTGTATACAACTGCACATATTTTCTTTTATCATTAGTATTTAATTAAAGCCATCTAGTTTAGTTTTCAATCCAGGAAGTCTCTCTCCTTATTCTCTCTCTCCTGGTGGGAGAGGATCAAGAGCCTTGTTGTCATTGGTTTAATTGCCAATCCCAAGTCAAACTGTGGCAAGAATTCGTTGGTGCCCAACGTGGCGCTGTATTTTTAAGCCCAGGCTATAAATTCTGACTAATTGGCTGAATGTTTAGAATTCCACCTCTGATGGGAGGATTCCCTCAGAGAGCTATGAGCAATGCTTCTGCTGAATATGTTGATGGTTTGAAAACCAAACAGACAATTTCTGCAATGTTTCTGCTGGACCTTTTTCCCAACATGCAGTCATTTATGTGGTATGCAGCCAGGACAATACTGCTCTGAGTAGCTGCTCATGTTACTGTTCTACGGTTTATCAACAAGACTATAGCTAAGCTATAATCTACCATGTGATAAGCTACTTAGTGATAACAGGGGCTTTGCTACTGATCTGTATGGTGGCACTGAATATGTATGGTACAAATTTTTATGTGAATAGAAAGGTCTATGTTGGTAATGGCAGCTTCAGTTTCACCTTTTTGTTTTCTTTCGGGCAGACACTCCCAGCTTTTGATGTAAATAGCATTGTTTCACTAGGGACGCTTCTGCTGAACGTTTATAATGTATTGTGGATGCATAGAGTCAGATGTTGTTTCACTCACTGCCACTCCCCCACAGGTAAGGCTACTGCCACCACTGCTGCTGCTGCAAAGCCTACAGCCACTCCCACTTGATCCAAAGGAGCGAAAGTTAATCCTGTGACCAGGAGTAAAGCAAAGAAACAGCCACCCAAAACCACAAGAGCAAGACCTCTACTAGATCTGCATTTAGCAGCAGAGAACAATTTTATAAAAGTGATGTTAAAAGGCGTAATTGCAGCAGATGGATGAGCAGGCCCTTCTAAAGCAGATAAAGAAGCAGGCCCTTCTCAAACAGATAAAGAAGCAGGCTCTTTTCAAGCAGATGAGGAGCAGGCCCCTCTCAAGAAGACAGAAAAGTAGACTGCTCTCAAGCAGATGATGACGACGATCTTGTCCAACCTTTCTCTCTAAAGGAGTTGCATCTCATGAAAAAGGACTTTACCCTCAACGAAGCTAAGCCACTTCTTTGTTGGTTGCTCTGATGCTTTGATAGAGGGGCTGATACCTATGACATGGACAAAAGAGACGCCAGGCAGTTGGGATCCCTGGCCAGAGATGCTGGTATTGATAGAGCGATTGTTAGAAGGATAGGAACTACCACCCTATGGAGCCAACTTCTTTAATTTGAAAGAGAGAGATACCCCCATAAAGGTGACATCAACTGGCACCAAAGCAGAATGCCCACTCTTAAAAGAGCCATCACATATTTGAGAGAATTAGCTGCGCGAGAGGTGATCTATGATAACCACGGGATTACAAATCCTGATGATGTCCTGTGTGACACGCCCATGTTCCAGAGGTTTGTGCAGGCTGTACCAGCACCACCTGCCCATATTTTCTCCTTCATGGTACGTTGGGAAGAATTCAAGACACCAACTGTGCATGAGTTGGCTTTTAAAGCACGACAGTATGGAGAGATGCTCTCTGATTCCCATCAGTTCCACACCTCAGCCATTGAAAAAGTGACTGACAGAATGAATAAGACGATGGACAGATGGGAAGCTAAACACCAGCCTTTCCCTAGAGACAATGGGGCCCATATTGCAGCCATTAAGAGGAGACACCCTGCTACAAGACAGCAGTGAGAAAGACAGCACCCACTTTGGCACCGCCTGTGGTCTCTCTTGTGTGATTATTATAAAGACGACATGAGAACCTGGGACAAGAAACCCACTACTGTTCTCCAGATATGTGTACAAGAACTGCTAAATAGGACAAATGCAGAGAGATGGTCCTTCCAGGGAGAGAGCTACTCCAGACTCCAGCAACCAGTCCTTCAACCAGGATGGTGCATCAAGCTCCAGTGTTCAACATTAGAGGTGCCCTGCCTCCAGCCAGGAGGAGGAGAGGGACAACTGAGTTTATTGGACTGTGTGGATTCAGTGGCCTGGCACATTAGAACCACAAAGGTATAAAGCCTTGGTGGACACTGGGGCACAGTGCATGCACCCTAATGCCATCGAATCATAAAGGGACAGAATCTGTCACTATTTCTGGAGTGATGGGAGGATCTCAAGAACCGACTATTGTGGAGGCCGACGTGAGCCTCACCGGTAAAAACTGGCAAATGCACCCTATAGTGACTGTCCCAGATGCTCTGTGCCTCCTTTGCCTAGACTACCTCAAGAGAAGATATTTCCAGGACCTGAAAGGGTTCTGGTGGGCCTTTGGTATAGCAGCTGTAGAGACTGAGGACACCGAACAGTGGCATGCTTTGCCTGGCCTTTCAGAGGACCCTTCTCTAATGGGGCTGCTGAAGGTTGAAGACCAACAGGTGCCAACTGCCACTTCAACGGTGCACAGACGACAATATCGCACCAACAGAGACACTGTGATTCCCATCCATAAGCTGATCCGGCAATTGGAGAGCCAAGGAGTGATCAGCAGGACTCTCTCACCCTTCAACAGTCCCATATAGCCAGTGCAAAAGCCTGATGGCGAGTGGAGGCTGACAGGGGACTATCGTGGCCTGAATGAGGTTACACCACTGCTCAGTGCTGCTGTGGTTTCATCTCAGTTAACTTAACCACTTTGTAATAAAATCTAAAATTAAAGAAAAAAAAATTCATTCAACCAATACACCATCTTCTATCAGATACTGTTAGCTCTGTGCATTACATCCTCCTCTCCAGTAGTCTTACTCAGACAGGAAAGTCTTTGGGGCAGAGACTTCCCGCTACTCATGTCTGCACATGATTAAGTACAACAGGACTAACTGCTTGCCACAAGCACAACATGTACACTAAGTAGTGCCAGAAAGTAAAGTATAGATACACTAATGCTGCTGGGTTTTCCATCTTACTACTAACAGATGGGCAGTGTGCAGGTTTTGTGAATATTTCTCTCAACACCAGGAACTTCTGATCAAAGATAAGGCTCTTTTTCCTGTTTAAAATGCACAATGCTTGTTACAAATGGGCTGCTAACTGAAGTACTTACCTCCCTTAAAGTAACATAAACCTGAAATCAGATTAATATTTTTGACCTCAGAAGTTGCCACCATTTTTTGCAACTGTGACTCCCCTGAAAGTCTCAATCTAACTTGTATTTTATAGGCTGTTCCATTACTCAGATTTTTCTTAACCTCTTGACCCCTTTAAGTCTAAAAAATAATAGTCTCCTCCCATGAAATACAAGAGATATGATTCGTAGATATTCCACATGTACTATTTAAAGCAAGCGTGGCTCTCAGTGGGCCTCAGCAGGCCATACAGCCAACTCTTCATCTGCCCTGTAGTCACATGGCTCAAGACAAGTATTTTGTGTAAAAATACAGTTGGCTCTGACATTGAAATACTGGCAGCTTTATAAAAAGTATAGTGTCCAATGGGTCCCAACATTCAATATTCAGGATCTTAATATAAATCCTGTTTCTTACTGAGTGAAAAGCAGAAACTATAACCTACAGGATACCTTTTCTGCTCCCAGCATGATCCAGAACATTTCAGATTTCAAAGTCGAGTTTTAACTTAGACCAAAACCACAAATACAGACATTTTCTTTGTAATCCATACATTCAGTATTTCTATCATTACCTTCTCATTTATTAATAATAACCCTTGGGAGTCTGTGGTCATGTCCAGGGAGACTCTCATAAACTTCTCCCATGAAATCCCAACCATAAGACCATTAACTGCCTCAGTCCTATGCACTCCCTCAAAGGAAAAAGTAGAGGAGTTTTTTGTTTGTTTTATCAAAGACATACACAAGTTACCTTAAATAAAACCAGATTTTATTGATAAATTCAGAAGCAGGAAGAAATACCACAGTAAAGTTAAATAAACACAAGTGCAGCTTAGGCTGAGAAATGTTTCTGGGGCCCTGTACAGGAAAAAGCCTGTTGTGACTGAGCATTAGAAGAGCTATTCTAGCACACACTATCTTGAGCCATTTTAATTGGCTCAGTTTCCTCCTACTATGAAAATGTGCTACTGCAAGGTCATAAATCTTATTAACTACCCATATACCTTTGTTATTTAATGTTTTAACACAGTCTTTTCAATGTGACTAGTTGAGTTCTTTCAAACTGGATGCAGTAAATAAATGCATGCAAATTAAAATGTATTCCTTTCTATAAGGACTATCATTAGGGACTATTTGTTACATCTTCAATACTGTGCAAAATCTTTCATAATGCAGCATAGAAAATAAGAAACTAATAATTTATAAAACTATGAAACACAATAATAAAAATTTACACACATGGGGTAGGCTAGAAAGTCAGACACGACCTTTGAAATCACTTACAAATTCACATCACACAATGCAAGAACCAGCGTAATATATACTATGACTGGTAAGCAACACTTACAAAATGGTTTGGATGTAAATTGGAATCATGAAGGAATGCCATTTAAAAAGGAAAGGCCACTTCTCTTGCTAAATCTAGTCAGATAATTATAATATCAAATAAACAAGCTTTTTAAAGAATAAAAATTAAAAATTAATGCAATGTTTGAAGAATCAAAGTAGGTTTCCTAAGTTATGTCTCCATTCACCTCCCCTCTCTTTGCTTCTCTCTCTGCCACTGCACAGCTTCTCTGTCTCCTTCTCCCCATTCCCTCTGTACCATAAGTCTTATTTGACATTTCCAAGAAGCATCCCTCAAACCCTTAAAGCCATAGATCTGTGCCAATGAAATTAAAAGAGTGGTCCATTGGTACTACTTTCTTCACACAAACCCCCAGTTTAGCTATTTATAATTTCTGCTTTAATGCATCTGTTGAAAGTGCCCAGGTCTTGCCTAAATCAGGTATCTTTGAAATGTCTATTAGGTCACTGCAAGATGGAGGTAGGGACAAATGGGAAAAAGGTTGGAAAAAAAACCTGCAGTACAGCAAATAATTCAAATAGATTTTGTTGCTTTTTTTTTTTTTCTTGTCATAATTCAATATTTTAGTCTCGCATACTATTTTGGAAATATTTTTCATGGCAGATGTTACCTCAGGTTGTTAAATTCATAGACATTTTCTCAAATAAACCATTTTATAAGCGAGTCAATGCACAACGATCATCAGCCAGTATGCAGCAGTTTCATTACATGGGTCAGCATTAATAGGATTTAGAGATGCAAAGAGTTATTCAAGGCCTTCTGATATAGAAAGATGTTCATTCACTGAAGTGTCAGTTGCAATGATCTGTTGTATATCAGAAAGATAAATATGTTTCCTTTTAACATTTGAAAAGGCCTTTGGATTTGCTCTCAAAATTGAGGTTTTATGCCTTTTCGCTCATATAAAGTATAGTCAGTGGAAGTTACATGTGGTTCAATAGGAAAAAAAAAAGGGCAACAGATCAGTTTCAGAGAGAGAGACCGATATATCATTCAGGATAATTTTTCTTTTAAGAGTTTCTACTTCAGTATAGTTCTAATAAAACCCTTAGCGAGAACTTCGATAATATATCTATATTGTTTTCATCTATACACACATCCATACATATGTGTATACACATACATATGCTTGGTATACTCTTACTCCTTTCCAGTTCTATTCCTTTATTGTATTTGCTTCCACTCATATCAAATGGTAGTCAAATAAAAACTTTTAAGAAGGTAAAAGAATTTGACTAGTTAGGTTTCAGTCAGTAAGATAAAGCTATTAAAAATGAGGTAATAAGTGAACTGAAGATACTTAAATACTCTCATGTTTTCAAGGCTACTAGTGATATTTGCAGACAGCTTTCATTTCTGTTTCAGTTAGTTAGGGGAAAGCACTCATTCTTCCCACTGCAAGTGTTAAGAATTTCAACCTTTATTATAATGTTATTATTTTAGTATCTATTTTTGAGTCCAATCATGCCAAGTGGTACTTATCTTTTGTAATGGAAGTGAGCTGATCTGAAGAAACTGAAAACAGATTCCCTTTTAAATTCCATTTAAAAAGTGGAAACAGAGACTATATTTATCTCAGGTTATCATATTAACATTTCATTTATGGAATCAAAATCTTCCAGGTTGCATTCAAAATCCACATGATGTCTTGAGTGCTAAGTTTTCAAGAGGATCTGTACATCAGCAAATAAACAGGCAATGTAAGAATGCAAGTTTGGCCACAGATGTAGCAGCTAGTAACACAAAGACTGAGGCTACTTCACCTAATAGCAAGATGAGAAACTGATTTGTTTTTTAAGGTTTTCAGACAACAGTAATTTGTTCATCACTGTAGCAAAAGAAGAAAAAAAAACAACCAAAGATGTGGGGGGAAGTTCTCTGAGGTAATTGCAACCCTTTAAGATACAGAAAATTAAGCTGAGGGGTATGCATGACCAGGTGGACAATTTTCTACAATAACTGGAGCCTAGCAAAATTCAAGTTTACATATTGTCTGCTGCAAATAAGTATTACTTTCATATGTATTTGCACTACAGTAACTACTAACATTTCTACATACAAAAGTAAACAGCATCAACTTCACAATATCACCCCAAACTTTCTCTGCAGCCTTTCCGATAGAAGAGGCTTGATTTACTGTTGATATCACAGCACTGAGTGTCCAAACCCTGGCTGTTGAAGTAGTTGTAATTGGTACAACAGACAACAAGGCGTAACTGGTATAACACACAACTTTTTAAAATTTATAAAAGATGTAGTGAGTTAAGCAGAGAAATGTCCTATCTACCCACCATGAAATATACATTTCACACATCCCTAGGGTCAGAGGAAAAATGCCAGGGATTACCCTTACAACAACCAAAGGCATTTCCAGAAAAAGGAGGAAAAGAAAAAAAAAAAAAAAAAGGGGGGGGGGGAGGGGGGAAGGGTGAGGTTTCTTCAAAGAGTGCCCCTACCTTGTCTGTGAGCCAGAATTCAGCTGAGCCACCTAAATTTTTCCCACTTCTGCCAACCAGGTAGAAAAAGCGCTGAATTAAGTTTTCAAACACTCAGTAAGAACTCCAGTTGGGATCAGGAGCAAGATCCATGTGCCTTAAATCTCAGTCACCTATTCAATGCTAATACTCCTCCAAAAACAAGCTGTTCTACACACACTTAAGTCATGCTGACTACAGATGAGGCAGGGAACAGGTAAGTATGAGCTAATCAAGAACAACATCTCATCTCATTGCTGATTTCCCATCTGTCATAAAGCTGCACTTCGAAATCTCAGAGGCAAATGATGATTCAGTTGGGAGGAGGTGAACAGCACCACATGCCACAGAAACAGCAAGGTGTAACATTTTACAGCATCTAGCAGCACAAGATGAAATAGCTGTTAAATAACAGGCAGTATCTTCCAGGAAGAAAGCCATGGAATGCTTCCTGCACGGAAAATTGAAAAGGATTTGAAAGGAAAGCTTACTTGAAACATCTGGAAGAATCACAGCATGTAAAGCTAGTTCTCTACTCAGGCTGACTAAGGAATTTTAGTAAAATCCCATCTTTTTTCTCTCAGTGAGGGAGATACCAGCTGTCATGCACAAATGCAAAATCACCCATGAAGACTGATTTGACTATGTTGAACAGATCCCTGGAAAATTCTTCTACTGTAAAACCCTGGAGTCACTTCTCACACATCATGTATCAAAAGGCTCCCCTGAGCTTTCTAATAGAGACCGCCATCGTAGGCATCACAACTGAGATGAAAACAGTTCCTCAAAGCATGCAGCTTGGCCAGCCTTGCAACTAACAAGCTTGCAGAGCCTCAGTGGAAGGGAACTCATTTTTCTCCACCAGTGAATGTCCTCAGTCGTAAGGTAGACTGCAAAGTGTTTGATCTAATATCACATCTACCCGGAAAACAAGATGATATCCAGATACATAGAAATATAAATGTATCCAAAACTGCTGTATCAAAATCACTGTTCAACCATTTTCTCCACCAAATAAATACCATATGAATACATCCATCTGTTTCAAAACTGAAGTAAACACATTTTAATTAATTTTAAAATTAAGAGGAGAAGCTTTATTTACCCACTTCCCCTAAGAAGAAGTGACCCCTTCACCAGAAATCAAACTAAAATTGTTATTGTAATCTATCATGCATTCCTTCCTTCTTCAAAAACAAAAGCTGCTGTACATAAATGACATGACTTGTCAACTACGTAACAACACAATATATTTTAGTGGCTTGGGGTTTTTTTCATACATTCAGATTTTCCACCTCACAGCATTATATTAATTACATAACAATGAACTTCTGCCCTTATGTAACTTGTTGGCCTGAAGTTGCTGCAGCTATCTGCTGGGTATAATGAAACTTCACAAATGCTTTTTAAAAAACAGAATGTGTCATATAACAGTATTAGACCTTAGGAAAAGAAGTCTTGAATTTTGCCAGATCGGTTCAGAAAAGGAAAAAAGAGGGAGAATCTTTGAGGAAAACTGTGCTTGCTGATGCAGCACAAACTAGTGGGAACATTTACCTCATGTACTGTTCAGACAAAAAAATCTTCATCATTTTCATTATTTTTTCAAGTTTTGCAACTACAGTATCTTAAACAAGAACAGATTGTTTTACTGAAGCCTCTACTGTTAAGTCTCAGATTTAACTTTAAAATAAAATTAAAAATCTGCATGAGAAAGGGAAGAAAACAGAAAAAAGCCTCATGTTTTGAACATTATTTAAAAGCAAAAGTAAGCACAAGAAGCTTTTACTCTCCTTGCCTGACTTTTCAGAGTATTAGAAATATTGAAAACCAGAAATTATTACCTTATAGTTCAGTCGCATTTACCTATGTATATCCATTAGTGGAAAATCAAAAACTCATAGGAATCAGAATGTAACAAGTGAATTTGTTTTTCAGATCCAGAAAAAAAAAATCCTGTATCTCATATAGATTTATTATGTCACAGTCAGCACAGACCAAAAGAGCAAAGCCTGTAATCAATAGAGTAACTTTTTCAGCAATACAAATAAACCATTACCCTGCTACAAGGCTGACCTCTAACCACTTGGCAGTCATATCTCAAAGACGCTGGATTTGACTTAGTGCTACCATCCAACTGAAAAACAAAACTTACACCACTTTTAGGCTGTGAACCTTCAGAGTTACTCCCACACTTACTGCTTAATGTAATAGAATTAGTTAAAATTGTTCTAATCTCCAATTGTGGGAAAAATCCTGAAATATTTTCAGTAAACAAAAATTTGTTCTAAACCATGAAGTATATTTATACAGAAAGGTAACATCCTGATGCTTACCCAATCATCATGTTTTCTTTAATCTGGCCTTCTGTGCCATTTACCATTGGCTCTTGACTTCTGTTTTCCTTCTCTGAAGCATCACTTGAGAGGCCCAATAAAGCTCGTACTCGTTTTGACTTCACATCCAATATCGTGTCGGTATAGCCCACTTCTTGCAGATACCTGTATAAACAGAACTCATGGTAATCTTCCATGCATATCTCACTTCCTCAAAACAGTAAATGAAAACTTCTCCCTAAACTCATCTTCAACCCCTTAGCTTAGCAAAGTATGGTGCTGTGCTAATGAAACATGCTTATAAATCATCCTGTACCAGCTGCAGAGGGATCGCCTCTTGCAGTACCAGCCTCTACAGTCACTGAGAAAAAAAAATCAAAGAGCAAAGCAGTCAGAGGTTATACAATACGTTATTCATTCATTTACTAAAATGGATGGAAAAAGCACTTTCAATTAAAATAATTAGAACTGGCTTATAAAAATCAGTTGCACATACAACATGGCCATTTTATTATTCAACACATGAAAACAACACATGAAGTCTTAAAAAGTGTCAGATAGGTTCCTTATATAAGCATTATTAGAAGGCTAGGAAAACAGAGGGAACAAAAACAAATTCTGCAGCTGTAGCTACTAATGAGAGTTGTTATTAATAACGCGCTAGGTTTGATAAAATGTTTGCCTTGCCTTTTTCTTATGCTACAATGGATCTGCAAAATATTAATTTCTCTTGCATATAAGGGCTGGGCAGCAAGAATCCTGAAATAGCTTGTATGAAAACCTCAAGGTCTAAAGTTGGGTCTTTCATCAATATTATATATTGCCTTTGGGGGGCGAGGGGGACAGAGGGGAAATAATAACAAAAAATAAAGTAAAGATTGGTCCCTGCCCTTTCCTCTAGAATATGGAGTTACACCACTGTCTTCTCAGGAGCACTGGACTGATTAAATGGTCAATATTCTAGAGCACTCTAAAGAAGGTAAACACTATTTTGCAGTAACAGTTGTTACAAATCAAGGTCACGCACTTTTCCTGCAAGAACATTCTCCTCCAATTAGTTAACAATATCCTCTATATAACCACATTAGGAGAGAAATAGTGATTGCTGGCTATAAAAGAATCAAAGTTGTCTATGCAAACAAAGAGTCCACCAGTAACACACACTCTGTATTCAGCACTGTCATTTATTTCTGAATTACATTGAGAAAGAATGACTTGTCTTTGAAATCACTGATTCAAGTCAAGACCACTTTATTTATTTTTACTCAACATTCATGCAAAGATTTGATCTCTTGAAAAAGAAAAGCATGTACAAGCCATCCGATAGACAACTGTATAACTCCTTGGAAAAAGGTCCTTTAATACAAGCTCCAGACTATCCTTACTGTACCCCTCCCATCTCATTTAATCCTATCCAATACATTAAAAAAAAAAAAAAATCAGAAATGGAAAGTGTTGCTAGCTGATTAGAAGACCTTAGACTCAACTATCAGCATAGGGGATGAGGCAAATGCATAAAAAAGCACGTAGACACATGTTGATGACAGGTCTTTAAGAGACCTCTTCAATTTAAACCAAGAGCTGTAACCAAGGGGGGAAAAAAAAACAAAACAAAACAAAATAAAACCACACAAAAATGTGCATAAATACCTTAAAAATTAATTAACTCATTATGACCACAATTCAAAAACTGATTCAGATTAATAGATGTTTGCTTCATTGACATGAACTGAGAATTTTAAAACTTCCGGATATTTTGTCTTCTTTGCACCTAGAACAGGTTAAAGTAAGTTACCCCTCTCCAACACCAGTTATTTTTATTTTACATAGCTCTTAACAGAATTACCAGTGTGTTTTTCTTTAATTGTAAAGTGTCATGACCCACTGTCTTCCTGAGCAGATTGCTTTATTATACTCAGTGAAAGAATAGCAAAAGGAGATTAGGTGTTTGTCATTTGACAAGGCTTCTCATTTGAAGTTCCAAATACTAAAATTTTTCAAAAACCTAGGAAAAGTAGGGCAGAAGCTGAATGAACTTCATCACACACACAAACTTTTCTTGAAAGAAAATTAACACAAAAAATTCAAATACCACAATAATCCCATTTCATTACTAGATTTTTTTTTCCCTTGCATTCGTTATTTGAAATTTTTATTCCTTTTTTCAACACTTACTGTCTTAGCAGCTGTCGTCCTTGTTTCCATATTAGCTGGCTGTTCTGTTGTGGCTGAATCTCTGTCTCATTCCCTTCATCTGGAAAAGATCATTTAATTACAAACTTTTTTTTCCTTATCCTACTTTTCAAAAAGATGCCAATCCACTTGGAAAGACAAATGTGATTTGCTTTAAAATGACTTAATCACTCAAGAAAGAAAAAAATGCGCATAGCACATAACTCTAGTGCTATGTTTACACAAAGATTGTCAGTGCCTTCCCTTCTGTCTCCCATCCAAAGGCCCTATCTTACTCCTTATTCTTTAAGGGAACATAAACACATAGACAATCTGCAGTTCCAATCTTCCGATATAATTGCTGTTCATAATTTAAGTTTGAATACAAACACCTTTTAACTACTAACAATATCAAATGCACCTGCAGCATGCTATCTATTTAAAACTTACTGTCTAACCAATTTCCTTAATATTTGACTGTACAATATAAAACAACAGATCTACTCATATCAACTTTAAATTAATCCATATTTATATTGTGGAAGGACAAAAAAAAAAACAAGAGGGTTGGTTTGCTTAGTTTTTAACCTGAAAAGCTGTTTAAAGTTTTTCATCACATTTTTGCACAACCATCAATTTATATCCAACCAGTACTACTCCAGAAAAATCCACAAAAAAATAATGTGGCTGTTTTGGTGCGAAACCTATCTGAACAATGGCAACCAACAGCTATACATATATTCCATATATAGCTTCATAATACATCATGGGGTTTTCTTCCCTTCCTCCAGGAGATACATAGTTATATGCTTCCCAAGATAAAAGATCTTGGTTTATTATCTAAAAAAGCCTCTACAAAACTTGAAACTCTTGTGGTCCAAGTACTAAAGGATGAACAATCTTCTAGTGTAAAGAAAAATGAAAAACCAGAAAAACCTGTGGTATAATTCTATGAGTAACTTGGTATGTGATGTGGGAAAGCTTTTGTCCTTACCATGAAGTCATTTATCTTTGAACAACTCAATTAACACCACACAGAAAAAAACACCACCAGTCACTCAACATAGCTGACAAAGACTAATCAGAATTCACATCCAAGAAGTGTCAAATGAATTTTATCCATCTGAAATTCACAAATCTATTTAATAGCAACCATGGTAAATAATCAATTGCACAATGACCTTCTGACATCAGCTGAACACAACTAAAGCCAATACACAACTACCAAAGCTCACTCTATAAGACTTAAAACATGACTGAGACAAATCTGCCTGAAAATTCCTTTTGAAAGCAAAAATCCTTCTTGTGAAGACACTATTAGGTACAACTACAGGCAAGAATTCTCTTTTGCTTAGTCCCCTCAAAAGTGATGATGGTTAGCTGTAACAGCAGTTCACAGATGAGAATGAAGGGATTTGAATTATAAGCAAATAAAAGCAGAAGATATCACAAGTAGTAAAAAAAAAAAAAAAAGCACCATCCCTTTATCAGGAGATTAAACTCTCTCTTCTCAACTGTATTACTGACTTCCCAAGAGATCATAGGAAAAACAAAAGACAAGGACCCATTAGGAAGAACTATTAGAAACACTTCCATGTTTTTTCCTGACTCGGCAGGAAACATTGGGGTGGGAGGGGAAGACACGGACATACAAGTAAGCATCTATCAAAGACAACTCCAAAGAAACATGGTAACAAAGTTTCTATTTTAAGAGTGTCTTTTTAATACATCCAGATTTTATGTAGAACAAAAGTGTACATTTCTGACATCTACATATATAGAATGCAGTGGGATAAATCACGATAATGGAATTTTAACAAAGGTGATTCCATTAATGTTCATTTTGCAGAAGTAATGCACTGGCTATGGCAAGCCAGGCCTTGCACTACATTCCTCAGCTGGAAACCAGGGCAACATCCTATAGCTGTATGCTGAGAAGCTACAAAAACCAAGGATGTCTAGGATCTTGGTATGATCACTACAAAGTTTTCTCATAGTCCAGATACAGATTGGGGTATTCCACTTAGCAACACCAAATTAAACTATTTCTTCAATTCGGAAATCATCTTGATAATAATGTGAAATAACATTTCTCCAAAATTCATTATACCTTACACAAGAAAAGCATGATATAAAGATACATCAGTTGGCGTGGGGTTGGATTTTTTGTTTGTTTGGGCTTTTTAAATAACCTTCTGAATCCAATGAAATAAGAATTAACCATGAGAGGAATCCAGAACATTCCTTCCACAAACCAAGTGACAGAGCTGAGGTCTGCAGATTTTCTAATAGTCTTCCTTTACATACAGGTGTTTCTAGTTTTGTTGCTGTAGTAAGAGTATGAGAGGACTGAGATACAAAAATCACTACCTATTACTTCTCCTTTCAAGGGCTTGATCTATTATCACATCTCCATCTCCCTTTACCCCTTTTTTTTTTTTTTTTTTCTCCTGAGGAAAAGATGGAGAGATGGAGGGAAGGATGAAAGCAAGTAATTTAAGCTCTTAATTCCTCAAATTCAATGCTTAAAACTATTTGTGTGAAGTAGGAGATACAACCTCTAGAAAAACAAATCAGCTTTCCAGAGGCCAAAATGAAAAACCGCCACTCTCAAACTCTCACTTATGTCTAATATGCACTTTCCTTATTTTTCTTCTGGAATACCACTGAGGTAATTGAACAAAAAATTATGTACTATACATTTCATGTCCTCTGCCATTAACCTTTTTTTTTTTTCTCCAGAAGAATTATTCAAAGATTAAAGGATTCTATAGCTATAAATCCAGTAGCTACCTGCTCCAAAACATCCATACACATTACTAAGGAAGAGAAAAATTATTCTCTCACAGAGTGGTTTGTTGGTTTAAGTTTTTTAAATCTAAACTCATTTGATGTATTAATAGACTCTTTCGGAGCATTAGCATATAATTTTAATTTTAAAAGAGTAAAATACAGTCTTTATTAATTATCTCTATTCCCACTGCTTCCATTAAGTGGCTTATTTCATCAACACTATCATTTCCGCATTTGTACAAACCACAGTTAAGCTTTTATTCTAGTAATGATCTTATTTTTAAGACATTCTTACCAGAATCATAGTTTGGTGGCTTCATATCTCCCTGATTCAATTCTGTGCCATATTTTAATTTGTGATATTTAGCCCTGAAAGAAAAAAAAAAAGAAAAGAAAAGAAAAAATAAACTATTAGCACATTTAAAGAGTATCTCTAAACAAATAAATGTCCCGTCTTAATTTGAAAAGCTGCTCCTTTCTTCTAGACTAGGAACAAAACAAAACAGATAATTTCAGCAGGACTTCAGATATGTAATTTTGCTTAATTATTTTTTTCAAGGTTGACACATAATTGCAAAGTGAATACCAATGAAACCTGGGATCAGTAGACTGCAGATTTTACAAAATGCTTTTGCAACAGAGAAAGGTTCCTTCCCTGTGGACATGGTCTTCTCTCTGCTTCCCTCCTCACCACCCCGTCCTTTTTTTCTTTAGCCATCACTATGAAAAATTTTTATTACTCATGTCAGTTCAGTGCCACCTACTTCATATTTCATTGTCACCTCAATTAAGCAAACCTTAGTTTTATTCTTTGAATGCTGTGCTTTGCGATGGTAGAAGGCCCTCAGAACTATTCTAAATAGAGTTTTAGCACTGACAGCAGGCCATCTACACCAGTTTCTTGTAAAGCAGCTAGATCTGCCACTCGACCAAATTAAAAAATTGAGCCTTTTCTTTCAAAAATACTTAGGCTACAGAAAGCATATTGTAATAAGCCCCACAAAGCATGCTATACAATGACAATAAGGGTAGCTAAAAAAAAGGGAAAAGTTTTTTCATTTTAAAAGCTTCATCCTACAATGTCTATAGACTTTCAACATACAAAATAATGCCACAGTAGTACAGAATTACAAATGCACATATGAGTTATGAAAGATTCATTAGAGTAGTCTTATAATGCATTAACAGAGAAACTGAGGCAAATAAAGCCCTAGCCAGTTTTGCCATCTGTTCCCTCCTTCTCCTGAACTCACTGTAACTTTTGTTTTTTGCAAAACATGAAAATTTAGATAACTCAAAAAAAACCTGGTGCCCTATTATGTTTTGTAGACATTGATAACTGGGTAGAACAGCAGGACTCATACTAGTTCCTACCCTGAACGAAAGGCAGGGAAGAATTTAGGCAATGTTGAGCATGCAGCCTGGCAGCAGTGGGATGACCAACTAGCACGCATACATACACAGCTCCACTGCAAATGCACAGAGCTAGGCTAAGGCAGCAAGATACAGGCTACAATAGACAAAAAGAAAAGGAAAACAAACCAACCAACCAACACCACAACACCTCACATACACCAACATGAAAATGGACTTCATTAGCTCCACTGCCCACAAGGGAACTCTTCCACTTAAAATTTGTTTTTCAAAAAATTAATGGGTGTGACACTTCAGAATTGTATGAGGCAGTCTCACTAAACGCAAATGACTGTATCAAGGATGACTGTAGATAATGTTTTCACGTTAAATGCACCTCTTGATTGCTTCTCAGAAATCTTAATTACATTATTGTATTGTTTTGCTTTTTCCTGTTTCATCAAGGAAAGTTCTAACTACTAATAAAATGGTGCCGAGGGAAGGAATGCGTGGTAGTTCTTGTGCTTCAGTATCGACAGTACTAGTTTCCTACTAATACATCTGCATTTTAATTATAACAAACATTTAATTCTGGATGACAGGGCAGAGTGAAGAAATGCCTCTTAGGAATAGCAACAAAGACAGAGAAAGGAACTGAATTTGTCCTCAAGAGCTAGAGCACTAAGCTCTAACTCAGCTGATCAGCAGCCAGCAAGAAAGGAGAAGGATACACTTGAAATATATTACCAGTAATAAGTAAAGGATAAATATTTTGGTCTGTACAGAAAAGAATAACCAAAACCAGAACAAAACTAAAGCTGAATGCTCAATCAAATGATTTATCTTTCCTTTCCCAACTATGTTTCCTACATCTCACTGGCAGAGAGATGTAACAATTGCATTTCATTATTGTTAAATACTGATGCTGTGTATATGTTTTCCCCCACCATCACTAA
Source organism: Hemiprocne comata (assembly GCA_020745705.1). Classification (NCBI taxonomy): domain Eukaryota; kingdom Metazoa; phylum Chordata; class Aves; order Apodiformes; family Apodidae; genus Hemiprocne; species Hemiprocne comata. The sequence continues at coordinate 40,939,442 of CM036588.1, forward strand.
TAAAATGTAGTGACTAATCAAGAACCAAGAAATCCTCTGCTCTGTCACTAAACTACCTCACCAACTACACTTTGTCAAAAACTTCAAGTTTTTATGCAGTTGGCAATTGAAGTGATCCTACTATTTAATCTATTTTGTTTGACTTTTAAAAAGTGAGCAAATAGTAACAAATCACTTTAAATCAAAGATTTAAAAATAATTTTCACCCTAAAAATTTAAGTGAAGTGTTTGCTAGGTTAACTGAAAAGATCATTCATTATACCTTTCCTACTCCTAAGATCTCCTACCTGTTCTCCAAAATCCATTATTCAAGAATTCAGCTTGCATTTTTTAAAACTTTTCAGTGCATTTATTCAATCTGTTACATCTGTGAATGCTCATTTTTTACATTTATTTCCTTCTTACATCAACAGTAATATTATTCTTTCTTCTTACTGAAGTTTTCCCCCTCATTAAAGGCATTAAAAAAATAGTTCAGAAAAGTGAAATTATTCATTCTATCCCCATTTAAAAAAATTAATGACAGGGAAATATTTTCTACACTTGTTCAGGCAGCAAGTATGAGATTTATTATTAGAAACTATCTATGGTACAATTGAAAATGTCATGGGTATGAAAGACTAACAATCTTCTTTCTAAAGCATACTTAAGAAAATGGCTGAATGTAACAATTCAGACTCCAAGAATAGGAGGGAGAGTCTTGACCATTCAGCTACACATAATGCAATCAAAGGCTACGAAACTTCTCACAAAAGAAACTTTAATTCTTTTCTATACAAATTCTGGATATAGCTTAACCGTTAGCATGTTTATATTTAATCTATTTCTACAATAACAGAATATCTACTGCCAACCTGTCATGCTTAATCTGTCCACTTTTTTTAGAAGTCACATAGTCCAATTATTAACAGCTTTAAAATGACCCTCTGTAGTTCACAATGAATTTTAGGTCATACATGACAACAGTGAGATACTATTATTACAAAAAAAGAGCAAGTGTATTTTTTCCATAAATAGGTATAAAGAAAAAAAAATAAATTTCCCCAACCTTTGTACCATCTGGTCAAAAACAATGACAATGGTTTTGGGGCATGGGAAGTAGGAAGGAAACAAATCACAAAGATGAGCCTTTATTATCTGAAACTTGATCAAGTTGGATGAACTAACTTGCATCCTGGGCTACATCAAAAGAAGAATGGCCAGCAGGACGAGGGAGGTGATTCTGCCCCTCTGCTCTGCTCTGGTAAGACCCCACCTGGAGTACTGAGTACAGCTCTGGAGCCCTCATCACAGGAAAGACATGGAGCTGTTGGAGAGGGTCCAGAAAAGGGCCACCAAGATGATCAAAGGGCTGGAGCACCTCTGCTATGAATACAGGCTGAGGGAGTTGGGGCTATTCAGCCTGGAGAAGAGAAGCCTTCAGAGAGACCTTGTAGCAGCCTTCCAGTACCTGAAGGGGCCCTACAGGAAAGCTGGGGAGGGGCTTTTCACCAGAGGGGGCAGTGACAGGACAAGGCTTAACAGTTTTAAACTGAAAGAGGGTAGATGTAGGTTAGACATCAGGAAGAAATTCTTCACCATGAGGGTAGTAAGGCACTGGAATAGGTTGCCCAGGGAGGTTGTGGAAGCCCCCTCCCTGGAAGTGTTGAAGGCCAGGTTGGATGAGGCCCTTTGCAGCCTAGTCTAGTGGGAGGTGTCCCTGCTAATAGCAGCAGCGCTACAGGCTTGGGGAGCACTGGCTGGAGAGCTGTCCAGCTAAGAGGGACCTGGGGGTGTTGACTGACAGCCAGCTGAACATCAGCCAGCAGTGTGCCCAGGTAGCCAAGGGGGCCAATGGCATCCTAGCCTGCATAAGGAATAGTGTGGCCAGAAGAACCAGTGAAGTGATCTTACCCCTATACTCGGCACTGGTGAGGCCATACCTTGAGCACTGTGTGCAGTTTTGGGCCCCTCACTACAGAAAGGACATTAAGCTACTAGAGTGTGTCCAAAGAAGGGCAACAAAGCTGACAAAAGGTTTGGAGCACAATCTTTATGAGGGAGCACAATCAGCTGAAGGAGCTGGGGTTGTTTACCCTAGAGAAAAGGCAGCTGAGGGGCGACCTTATCGCTCTTTACAACTACATGAAAGGAGGTCGTGAAGGGGAGGGATCGGTCTGTTCAATGAACTTACAAGTGATAGGACAAGAGGTAATGGCCTCAAGTTGCTCCAGGGGAGGTTTTGATTGGATGTTTGGAAGAATTTATTCACTGAAAGGGTTATCAGGCTTTGGAACAGGCTGCCCAGGGTGGTGGTGGAGTCACCATCCCTGAAGGTATTTAAGAGTCATACAGACGTAATACTTAGGGATATGGTTTAGTTAAGGACCTGTCAGTGTTAGGTTGACAGTTGGACTTGGTGATCTTTATGGTCTTTTCCAACCAAAGTAACTCTGAGATTCTGCAATTGAAAAATTACTTGAAAATAACTAGTTGAAGAATACAAGTTAATAGAAGGTATTTTCCATCCGAAAACTAGCCTTCAAGTTGTTTGGAAGAAAACTGTTTTTTAGGGCTGTAAAACTATGTTACAGGGTAGATGCCCTCACTCAGATAACAATATTACCACTGCTCTGGCTTTTGCACTTCGTTATGCAATTCTCTTTTTGTTTAGTAGTATTTCTTTAAACTACATTTATTCTATGCAAACAGTGCTTGGAAACATTCAATATGGCTGCCATAACTCTTCAAGAGTTACTTACATAAAAGCTAGAAGCTTTCATCCTTCTAAATTCCCTAAGACAGAGAGCAGTGAAACTTTTCTGAATACTTCACACAGCAACGAGTTTGATCCCGATCAAAAAAGGCCACTATTTCTTGGAAATATCTGTCGCCAGAGCTGAAGCATCTGATCCAGCTGTGCTGAGGGAGCTTGCCAAAACATCCGTAGAAGATCTGGGAGCTGCCGCCAAACCAAGAGACATAAACAAGAACGACTGCCAGGAACAGCACGGCAAGATATTCTACCCAGGGAAGAAGGCGCCAGCCTTACGCTGATCAGACACACCAGTGTAGAAAACAACATAAAATTAAATCAAATGTTTCTAGAGACATGGCTCAGGAGTTCAGTTCTTTGGTTAAAATATGTTAAGACAGGAAATGAGCTAGACTAGATAAAATAAGACATGTATTGGAGAGAAACAGTACTATATTCTAGCCAGCTCCTGAAAATCCAGAGGAAACAACGCAATTTACTGGTGGCGAGGCAAGTATTGATAAAGTAATAACAAGTAGCCCTCAACTGTGAACAGCCACACACTGCAATCTACTGGATGTTGGCAAAACTACATCAAAACTACTTCTGAACAAATGATAGTGCTTAACTATTAACTACCTTCTTCTAACCTCTTTGCTATTTAGTGTATTAAGGCTCTTCAAAAGACTGGGCCATATTGGTATGCCACAAAAAGGTAATCTTACAATTAACTAACATAAAGACCGAACATTATACTAAATTTGCCAGAAAAACATGATCATCTCTAAGAAAAGCTCAGAAATTTTCTACCTTACCCACTATAAAATTACATAGGTGCTGTGAAGTAGAGAACAATGACAATGCTTCCTAAGTTGTTTATTTATAGTAAACTTTGAAAGCATTTGGTTGATAAAAGAAATGCTGAACACCCACTATACACAAAAGCAGCTCGTAAAAGCAGGTATCTGAGAAAACCAATGTCACTCATTTCTGGCTGACAGTTTCCTGAGGGCATTGCAAACACAGACTACCCTGAGCCACAGTTTCATACTCTGTCCCATTACTCGTAACTTACTTTATCTAACTAAGAAAGATTTGAGGTCCTGCAGGACCAAGGTAGAAATGAAGGAACTCAGAAATGCTTCCTTGCTTCCTCTCACCTGCACCACCCTTCCCCTAACTTGACCATAAATGTTTTCCTTCTAACTTGTAGGATCTCATTTTCCAGCTCTGAGATCCCAGGCAAAACAGCCAGCATCCCAACTGACTACTGCCTGACCTGGCCAACAGCTGACTTAGGAAAATGCTGGGAAGGAGGGCAGTGCTTCCAAGCTCAGTACATTGCTATTCTTTTAAGTATCAAGCAAGAACACTTGGCTGGGAGACATTTCCAGCAGAAATACTGAAAGACTGCTTCTTCAGAAACTGGCAAATAATATTGCTGTTTAAAACCACAGACCCTTATAAATAGCTATCTCCGGCACACACCATTCACAAGCATCACATTTACTTAAAAAATCATTGTACATCCATACTGAAACTGTCAAACTGGACTGGATCAACTGACTGTAGCCTACAAACCTGAGTAACCAAGCCTAATATCCATATACTGCAGAAAAAAACAAACCACAATATAAAAGATATCTATGTGAAAACTGCTAGTAAGAAATCACTGGGTGTTTTTTCCTAATCCTGACAGCAACTGCTGCATTAGGATTTAAAAGTCTTAATCTAGGTGGACTTTACTGAGTGCAATGGGTGAACATTTTCACTATCCATACGGAAGTTTGATTTTTGTTAATTTTTTTTTTAATCTTACAAAACTTCTTTGCTAGCACATGAAAATGTATTTATATAGTCTGATAATTTTAGATTTATAGCTAATTTATCTGGGTTATGAACACAAAGTATTGGAGATAGCCAGGAACAGCTCACTCAGTTTTGAAATACAAGAATTTATATACCTTGGAACATGAAGATTTACAGAATGCGTTGGGTTGAAACAGGCACCTAGTCAAACCCCCCTGCAGTGAGCAGGGACCTCTAACTAGAGCAGGTTGCTCAAAGCCCCATCAAGCCTGAATATCTCCAGGGATGGGGACCTCCACCACCTCTCTGGGCAACCAGTTCCAGTGTTTCATCACCCTAACAGTTAAGAACTTCTTACTAATGTCTAATCTAAATCTACCCTGCTCTAGTTCAAGACCATTGCCCCTTGTCCTATCACTACACACCCTTGTTAGCAGTTCCTCCCCAGATTTCTAGTAGGCCCCCCTTTTTTAACTGCACAATCATCCCTCCATTGCCTCTGTCTTCTTTTAAAGTTATTCTAATCTTTCTAGTCATGCCTCAGATGTAAGCCTTTGCACAGCTATAAACTGCAATCTCCATTATGCACACATCTGATATTTTTCTGTGCTATTGGATATACATAACAAGGCCTGGGCAAAAAAGGTATCTACCTTAAGCATTCCTCTGAGAACTTCCCAAAGGGGAAGCAAGTATGCAGGAGCCCTGAGGTGACTGCTGGCAGGGAAACTGGCTGCAGCTCCATGCGAGCAGATGAACTGGTTGCTACGGAAAGAGCCCAACTGGATCGTGCAACGTGTGACCTCATGTGCTGAAGCAGCCCATGTAAGATGAGCAAATCTATATGCAGTATGGCAATGTATGACTATTAGTGTTCTTCTTAAATTATCTAGCTGCAACATCCTAGTTCTCATTTGCATACATGTATATTTCTAATCTTATTTCTACTAATACAAACTATTTAAAAGAGGTTTATTAGGATTTTATTAAAGAGAAGTAGGAATTATGTGATAGGAAAACAGTAAGTAAGTAATGATTGCTTTGCAGTAGCACCATAAATACACCCTTTGGTCAAGAATTTTAAAAGACATTTTACTAATAAAAACAATTTTAAAACTACACTTGGCTTAAAATAAATCAGTTGAACAGAAAGACTTCTGGTAACATACTAAAAAACAATTTATTTGCCTCAAAGATTAGAACAACAGGAAAGTATACATAGGAATAAAATGGTAGACTGGGGACTTCTACTGAAATCCCCATGAACAAAGAAACTGACATTTGATTAACTGGTAAACACACTTTTTCACTTCTCACACAATTAGCCTCTGGAAGGTACTCCTGTAGAGTCTACCATACTGAAAAGACTAAAAACTTAGCAAGGCTAAACACTAGTAAATACTCTACTGAAGACAGTTATTCAAGATTTCAGTTGTCAGAGAATATTAAAAAAAGCTAGTACTTTAAACAAAAAGAGAAAACACTGTAACTCTGGGGTATAATCTATACAGTTAGATGGAATTTTACTGACGAAAAAGTATTGATCATTGATCAACCATGGGTTTTATGTGCATGTAGTGGGAGCCATACTATGTTAGGCACTGTTTCTAGTGGTTGTTTCTACTCTATCTACCATAATGTGGACCCTACTAGGATTATTTAGTATATTAGTATATTATACAGTATAATATCTACTGTATTTGTCTATTTGAGATCTGAATATATACAGAAGATTCTTGTATGTTTTGGTTTTGTCAAATATTCCTTGGTTTTTGTCAAATACCAAGGTAAAATAAAGTTATCTGTTTTCAGAATTTCATCATGTACTCAACACTAAAGCAGCATACCTTTCCTGTTTAAGCGCATATTCCAGCATTTTGATTCTTCGCACCAGATCCTTCTTCAGATTTTCTTGTCCTTTCCTTTCACCTTGAAGAAAGGCTATCTGGGCCTGCAAAAGGAAGTGTTCAATTTAGAATCTGCTTCCTCAAAACTATTCAACATAAAACTTAAGTGTGTATGTCTCCCCCAAGTTTTTTTAAAATGTATTTGTACAAATCAAAAGAAATTGACTTACTGTTTTCATAAATCTTAAATGCTTAGATAAAACACTGCACAGATAAACCTTCTAAGCTGTATGCTCTTTACAGATAAAAAAAAACCCACTATTTTACTTTGTTTGACAGAGTTTATTTCCTCTCTTTACGAAACATTCAAGGATAAGGAATAGATAAAATAAGCATACAAAAAGCCTTCAGCAGATACCAACAATAATCAAGAGAACATGATAAAGTATTTCTGCTTACTAACTGAAGTAGTATATAATTAGTGCACTGTGCTATAGATACATGTTAGATACATGATACCAGTCAAAGAACTGAAGTACAGCATGTTCAGCTAAAAGAAAAATAAAACCCTGTTTGTAATACAGTGCCAAGTGTTAATTATAATACTCACTAAGATAGGTTAAGGAAAGCTCTCCAGAAATACTTTGATTACGAGAGAGAAAAAATGAAAAACAGGAAAAGGGATTTTGGTGAGGGAGATAAGGAGAAAAAAGGTATAGAAGTAAATAACTCAAGTGGAAAACAGACACCTAACCTTTATTGACTTCCAGCAGAGAATAAGTATTTAGTTGCCAGTGAAAAATGATCTTTAGATAGAAATGGATGATATATACGAGATACGAATTTCTAGCCATAAAGGCAGAACTACTTGCTTTTCAGGCTCAAGTCAAGTCCCTTATAAGAGGTACGTTATTGTGCTCTCTCAACTCATTCATATACTTGTAGACAAAGATACCTATGGGCAGTCAGCTCTTCATGCCTCAGCCTCACTTGCACTGCAAGCTGCCTGCCATTTTCAGGATCAGAAGCTTTTTGTCACCTCTGCAGCTAAGTCTCCAAGTATGTCATCTATCCCTTGAGAAGGACAAACAGGATATAAGGCAACTGTCTAGACCATCACCTGCTGAACGTGAAGACCAGTAAGCCTTTCATTTATATAAATATCCATTGCAGTTCTATGGACAGTTTTCTGTAGCTACTGCAGTCTGTACCAATCTCTAGGGAAAGCTTGAGGGAAATGAGCAGAAGTATCCTCTCCTCACCTGCTGCAACCCTGCAATCAGTTCCCAGATACTTCAGTTAATGGAGACAGACACTTATAAAGAATAACTTATCCAACTTCAGAATTTTACCCCAAAGTAAGAAAAACAGTGTCTGTAAATAGCATTTTCTCTTCATCAGCTATGAAGGGAATGCACACAACAAACTCAGTTCAATTTTGGTAGTCAGGCAAGATGAATTGTACTCCAAAAGGCCATTTGCTGGTGACCAGCTATAGCAGCTGCTCTAAAATATGACACCACCTAACATAATTTAATTGCTTAAGTACAGCCAGCAAACAGCTTGACAGACACCTGAAGAATCCTTAACCACCAGTCACCAACTAGAGCAGCCAGTTTATGATGAGTGAAAAACACTGGCTGCTCTCCAATGAAGTTGGTCACCATCAATGGGTGAAATGCATGTGACTGCCAAAAAACCCTCGGCTCAATCAAAAGAAAGGCCTCTGTCACTCTGGCATCAAGCTTCTCCTAACTTAACACTCAAACTGGAACGAAAAAAAAAACCTACAGTTGAATTTCTAACATTCATTTGATGCTCAGGTTTAGGGAAAAGCACAGAAGAAAGAAATCCTGGAGCTGGAGTCAGCATTTCCTACCTGAAGAACACAACTGTGCAAGAAGCATGTCAACTCAACAAAGTCTCCAGTAAAAAGGAGAACACCCCGAGCACATACCCCTTAGTTTGCAGTAACTGTACAGACATCCAGATTGTAACACACATCATTGTGATAGTGATTTCTCTCTACCTGCCTCCAAACAAGTCCAGTGGAAATAAACAAGTGCTCTTCTAGCCAAAAAAAAAAAAAAAAAAGTGAGGTAACATTAAAGCATATTATTAAAAATAGTAAACCATCATGTAAATATGCATTTGGCTGGAATGAAAAAGATCATCCAATGCCATCAGGACACAAGCGGAAATGATCTAAAATGTGACCTGCTGTCTGCAAGTAATTTCTACCTAAGAATGAACTGACTGAACAGGCTGGAATGAAGCATTTTTACCCGGCCGGTTGGCAAAGGACAGCAGGTAATGGCCTGGCTCACACCCTGCTCTACAACAGTCAAACCACCATTACCATACTAACAATTGAGGTTAAAGTAATCTACTGGGAGCAGCCTAAACAAAGAAAAAATGCAACTTCTCAGTAGTTTTGACAGCTTACTTTTCTAAGAGAGACAGACATAAGTTGATTTGATTAAGAAATAACATATGACACTTCCCTCACATAAAAATTAGCAGAGTTACACTTCCAATACAAAGGAGGCCTCGCTCTGTGACTTGTCTGACTAACCATTTGAGAACCAAGACTCAAAACTTTTACCATAAGCTTATTAAGCACAAAAAATATGTAAACGTTCCTAACTCTTCCTCTGGAGCTGAAGCATCTGAGTCTAATGATTCAAAATTACAGAAAAGGAAAAGGATTGTGCTCTACCTCCTTGGGGCCACTGGCAGGCTGTACATCCTATACACACACTCCACAGGAAGAACAAGCACTGGAAGAAACATTAATTAATTCTGTGGACATCTTTTCTTGTCAGTGGTATGTCAGTGCTCTTACTGATGTCTTGTAACTTTTCCTTTTCCTGGACTTCTAAGAATTTTTTGTGTTTATTACTCAAAAAGCATGCAGCAACAAAAAAGCATGCAGTAACAGAAAAATTCATGTCCCAAGAGACGTCTCTCCAGCCCTACACAAGCTTATTGCCAGGATCTTCCAAGGTTACTATATACTTTACAGATCTGTAGTTTTACTGGCAATCAAGAAACAGCCAAGTTCACCAGAGGCCTTCAGAATAATTTTGCTCTCTCCTTGGAGACTGCACAGTTTCTAGCATAGTTTGTTCATGCTTTTCTTCTGAGTAGCACCGTTATATCCAATTTTCACTATTTTTGAGAAATTCTGGCTGTGAAAATGAGAATGCTTACATTTGGTCATTCTCATAATATACAAAAAGTAAGGAGACTTTTCCCACAGGATGTTAACAACCCTTACTCCTCATTTATATAAGCACTGGATAATTACAATTAAGTCAGCCTCAGTGCACAACAAAACATCAGTTATATCATAGAATGGTTTGGGATGGAAGGGGCCTTTGCAGCTCATCTAATCCAATCCCCCTGCAGTGAGCAGGGACATCTTCAACTAGGTCAGGCTGCTAAGAGCCCTGTCCAACTTGACCGTGAACGTTTCCAGGGATGGGGCATCTACCACATCTCTGAGCTACTTGTTCCAGTGTTTCATCACTCATTGTAAAAAATTTCCTCCTTACATCTAGTCTAAATCTACCCTCTTTCAGTTTAAAACTGTTACCCCTTGTTCTATCACTACAGGCCCTGCTAAAAGGTTTGTTCCCAACTTTCTTATAGGCCCCCCCTGTGAGGTACTGGAAGGCCACTATAAGGTCTCCCTGGCACATTCTCTTCTCCAGGCCGAACAACCCCAACTCTCTCAGGCTATTTTCATCGAAGAGGTGCTCCACCCCCCAGTAATTTTTGTGGCCCTCCTCTGCACCTATTTCAACAGGTCCATGGCCTTTCTTGTGCTGAGGACTCCAGAGCTGGGCACATTACTCCAGGTGGGGTCTCATCAGAGTAAATTTATGTATGAAAATTTACTTATGTAGGCTCAAATCTTATTTAAGAAATTCTTAATTATATTATTCAGGTTTATTTGTAATGCACATAAGGACAGCATAAAAGTAACTGAAATTTTATACTAGCAATAATACTGTAAGAGTCCATATGGGATAAGCAGATTTTGTTCTTTACAGTGTTTGCCAATTAACTGAAAATATGTCAAGGAACCTAAATGTTCATACCATAAATGAAACAATTTGTAGTATAAATGAAAACTGAATAAATGAATACAGAGTTTAAATATCTAAAATGTCAAAAGATATAATCTAGCAGTATTTTTTTTAGTCTCTGGAACAAAACAGTGATAACTATAGGTTCTCCTTTTCCAAGCAAAATATTTAGCCAGTACCTGTGTAAATGTCTGTACAAACATTTGAAGTGTAAGAGGTCTGGGTTTAAACACAACAAAGAGTATAACAGAACTGTATTACTACACTTTTCTTGTAATTTGGATGTAAAGAGCATAATTTTATCAATAGATTGAGACTGTTCAAGCCATTTTCCATGGTTGCAGCTTTAGCCTAAATCAAACCCATAGCCTTTGCTACTGGAGGGGGTAGGAGAGCAAAGGAGGATCATTTCCACTTTGAATCATCTTCAACAGTGTTCTACGCTTTTGCTTTGGCTACTCCTGGGAAGGTTTGCCAAAAATTTCAAGAATTCACAAATATGCCCAACAAACAGGTTCTGCGACAACTGACCTCCTAGCTAATAAGATTAAAATGCGTCAAGTTGTAAGTTAGTCATCACAAACCTCTAAAACGCCTACGGGGATCATGAAAAAACTCGTATCGCTCCTTGCCTTATGGGTGGGGCGCATCGTCTCCATAAAGCACCCGGCCCCGCTGGTTCTGCAGCAAGAATCATGCAGTGTCTGCCCCGAGTTTATTCCAGGCTAAATGCTACAAGTTACTGTATTACAGCTCAACTGGGAAATAAAAATCAAGAGAGTGAGAAGAAGAAAAAACAAGAAAATACTGGAGAGAGAGATGTCTGGAACAGTCTCTTCCAGCTACAACTGTACAGTCCAGTATTTTTTTTTTTCACTTTATCTCTAATTAAAGTTTTTAGTATTACCAACTGCAACAACATTTTTAAGTTTCATGCAGATTCTGTCCTAACCAATAGCATTGTCACTATCTTCACTATCCCACATCTTTATCAAGAGATTTAAAAAATAACATTCATTCTTACGTTAAAAAATAATAATCTAAATCTCCTGTGCTTCTGTGCAACACTGTTGTTTTAAGAAATTCCCAAAAAGACTCTAATTCGCATTACTGTGAATTAGACAAAAGGGTAAGGCAATGCTTTAAGTAGTACCGGGTTAGAAACTACATTTCTTAAAATATTGTTGACTCCCTAATACAGGCTTAGCATTCATAACAATATGATTAAATAATTAAATTGCATCTTAATAAATATGGATTTTCCTAATATTTTTAAAAGTTAACCGAAATTCACACTTCCTGGAGTCAGCAACAACGAGGATGTTAAAAAGTATATTATATCTGCACACCTTTTTAGGCTGTCACCTTGACATTACAGAAAAGCAAGAGAGAAAAAAATGTTTACCTTTAATAGAAAATGTTTAAAAACAATACTATGTCTGCTAAGCATTGTGTATGTTTATCAACTTCTATCAGTTCCTGAATTTTACAGCTATTTCAAGTTAAAAGGTAATTTTTTTCCTTAACTCTTTTTTCTAACTTTTAAGACTCAACAACTATAAAAAGTCTTTCCCTTCTTTTCATTAAAATATTTATCTTAATATTTTAAAAGCCTCACTTTAAAGGTATGGGCATTTGAAGGTCAACAGGCATCATTCAGCAAAGTCAGAAGCCAGAGCTACTAAGACACACAATTCTGTATAGGCTGCTTCCATAACTAAACAGCAAGGTCTTCATAGCTTGAGAGAAAGAGAGCAAGGGAGAGAAAAACCTGCAAGAAAAGTATTGCAAAAAATATGTTAATTGTTAAAATAACTACGACATTTACAGATGAATCAGCCTCAAACAGTTGTTCTAACCAATCTACTGAAATCTGCCAGAAGGATTCTGCAGGCTGCTGGGATGCTCAGTATTGTAGATTACAGTTGGCTCACTGAAGTGCTACATATTTAAGTATATTTTTAAGTAAGTGTAGGTATGACCAGGGGGAGTGAGAGGAGAAGAGAGAAAGACAGGTACAAAGAAGGGAGGAAAGGATTATCAGTGGTCTAGTACAACTGGCAAACAATTTTTCAGGCACCATATTTACCACTGTAACACACACTCACTAGCACTCCATGCAAAAAGAGGCTACAAAGCTTTTGTAAGTGCCTGTAGCCATTTACAGTGACAGAAAACTGAAGTGGGGCCACAGGTTGAAATGAGTGGCTGGCACAGAGGCATATTTAGCTTCACCCCACACGGAAGTACTTCATCCCATTTATCATCTGCATGCTTACGCTGGCCGATCAAGCCTTGTGGGGCTAACACACAGCACAGTCTGCTACTGGCAAATTATTTTGGAGGACTACGCACAGATATCCTAAAACTGGCATCAGTGCTAAGCCCTAAAAAAAAAAAAAAGCTACCCAAAAGAGAGCAAAAATTTAGCTTATGGCAAAATAAGATGGTTGAAAAAGCCATTTACTTACGTTTTTCATCTCTTCGAAAAGATTGTTTGAAAAACAATTTCTTATCAGTGAATGCAAAACTCCTAATAGATCATTCAGAATCACAAATGATTCTGTAATTTATTCCTGGCAATACCTTGATTACTAATTTAAGCAGCTCAACCAACAGGAAGACTTTTCTTTCTGCAGTTTGTTTTTACTAGGCAGATCTCTGTTCAGATAGCCAGTCTTTCTTTTATCCACTCTTCAGTGCTGCCTTCCACTGTTCTGACAACTGCAAACATCAAAATACTTGCTGAGATAGCCAATAAATGTATATTCTGCTTATTTAATCCTTCTTCATAAGTAAAGATTTTCTCTAATCCTCCAATCATTTTTGTGGTATACTTAAGTGATGATCGTTAACTTTCTTTGTTCGAGTTCCAGGAGCATACTCCATGTAGACTGATGTAAGGACAAAAAGCAAGGAGGTTTTGCAAGTGCTGTAACTCTATAGGCAACACTGCAACGACATGTCACAAAATATTCACCTGTTACGAGCTGGAGCCCAAATTGCAAATACTCAAATATAATTGCTTTCCACTTGCTGTACAAGAAAGGCAGAAATGCAACAACAGCAGTCAGCACCAGGACGGATAAAAGACTTGTGCCCACTTTTAAACAGACTGAATTAATCACTTGGAGTATAGCAAGACAAGGGAGAACAAACTGGAGGAGATTTGTAGATTTGGCTTTGGTAACAGAGACAGGAGTGAACCAGACTTGACCACACAAGCATTTGCAAAAGGCCATTGGCACACTCCCATTTTTCGCTCCTACGGACAGGAGCAGCTACTCCTTGTATTCAAGCATGTACTACCACCCTGAACCGACTAGAGCATCAAGTGAAACAGATCAAAAAAGAGCTGATTCTGTTCTCACCTCCTGTTTACAAGCTTGGATATGAATACCGTGCATGCCTTTTTTGTTCCGATGCTTTTGCAATCCTGCCCTATGTGACTGCCCTAAAGGGAAACATTCCTGGCTAAGAGCAGAAAAAAAGCAGTCTTTCCACACCGAAATATTTAACTTCTTTATCACTGCATTATTTTCAAAATATTCATTATTAGTGAGCATATAGCAATCCTTTTGCAAATAGGAAAAGAACATCTTCCAGGTGAATCAATCTACAGGCCCATACAGAACAGGTTGCCATGATAAAGCAACCCATTGCTTTTATTTTTTAGAGTATTTTTAGTTCTAGTATATTGTCTGCAAAGCTTAGATCTTGGGCACTCTGAAGTGATTCAGAAGAGCTGTTTCAAGTATTGAGGCGTTTCATAGTATTTAAAAACATAACAATTCTTCATCTGTTCCTAAGTCAGCTCTTGTCACTTTTTAGCTAAGCAACTTAGAAAGGAGGACTTGACAAGGCCTGGCAGCGTTCTGAAGCCAAATATGCAAGTTAGTTGCTGACCGATACCTATTTTCTCAGGAAACTGTGTACAGATATCAATTTTAGGTGCGGCTTGGCATTTTTACAGCCCTACCTCTTTTAGCATTAAATTAAGATTAACCAAAAGTCTCTGGAGATGCACACGATCTTCCTTGGGGAATTTTACACAGTCTCTTCTAGAATTAGTAAATATAATTTCAGTGTTTACTGATAAGTTGATAAAGGCTGAGTTATATTTGCAACTTGTTGTTCAAACAGTGCCAAGTTACTTAACCCTGATGCAACAGAACTGACATGAGCCAAGACCTTCAAAACAAAGAAGAGGGCTACAATATGAGCAGGACATAGAGATACTGATTTACATTAAAAATGTGCACTAGTAAAGATACACAGCACGCCTCACCACACATTAACCTGGCATCAAAAACCAAAGTTTTCACTTAGGCAGTAGCAACTTACTTAATTTTTGCTTAATTCAGCAATTCTGTAGCAAATAATGAAAATCAGAAAATCCTCTGCTTTTTTAAAGTATAACTTTCAGTGAAAGGTGTTTGTAAGCTTTACAGACCACTTGGAGACAATGTAACATTGCAAAACTCTGTTCATGCTACCTCAGTATTTACAGCAGTTAGGCCCATTTAAGAAATAAGGTTTTGTTACACTTCAAGTAAATTATAGGTTTTACAGAATTGAAAATAATGGGAAAATCTGATGCTGGGAAATGCTCAGATCATTTATGCAATCGGAAAAAAAAATCTAACTACTATAAAAAACAGGTACAAACCGGTCTCATCAGTTTCTATTTATATTCTACTCCTCTTCAAAAGCTACAAATTCCTATAATGCAGCTCTTCTGTCACTGAACATTTACTCCCAACTAGTCCTCCTGGCTTAAATAAAACAAGCCATGACAGCTTATCAATGAGTGTATTGGGATTAGCTGGCACTCACGCATATAAGCAAACAGGAAAGAAGAGTACAGAAGCTTCTCTTCTTTGCTTCCCATGAATTTGGCAAGCAGAAAGTTTACTAAAAAAACTCAGCAAAAAAAAAGGATATCTGGCAGTCACTGAGACCCATTTAGCATCATCTTTCCCAACTAAACATGTCTTAGTATTGTGATCATGGGTTATTTTCTTCTGGCTTTCTTTTGATTTATCTGACGTATTTAAAGCAACAAAGTAGAAACTATTGTCCTTCTGGGGTGGAGAGGAGTTTAAAAATAAATCACTGTTTTCTTTGTAATATCTGCCTTATGAGAAGAAACATTTTGTCAAAGACTTCTACAGAACTTCTGCCAATTCGTCTATATCAGAGCATCTCAGGGATTCGCCCCACATCATGATATTTGAAAATGTTAAAAATAACTTCTTCAAACTGTATTTTATCTTTTATTTTATTGGCCAAGCCAAATCTTCAGGAATTTTCCACTAACCAACCAATTTAATCAACTGACTGCTCATTACTTTTTCTCTGAACAATATTTGCAGATTATCCAGCTATCAGAATGATTTTTTAACTAGAAACTTAATCCAATAAGTGGACCATTATCTAAAAGCCAACAAATTGTAAGTACCAACTATCTCTGAATCAAGTAACCAATGTCTTAAACCACACTATAAATAGACACTGCCATCTGTCTGATTTGCCCCTTCTCCTCACTACTTTAACTTGTCTATCTCCAAGGACACAATCTTGCCATGTAGCAGGCCTGGTTTCACTGCCTGCCTCTTGCCTCAGAACAGCAGCGGCAAGAGGGACATCCATTACACCCTGTAGCCCCAGAGAGCCAACATTACTAAATCTGACTTCCATAACTCAACTCAAGTGCTTATCTATTCTTTCCATCATGTTCCTTCTATTACAGCTGCTTGCTATAATTTAACAACATTTTTATCCCATTTCATTAACTCTTTCCCTGTCATTTAGGGGAGGGGTTTTTTGGCACTGTCTTACAAGGAATATTTTTACAAAGTTGTAAAAGGACAAGCATATTTCAACCACTCATTCTCCATAATTTCCTTGTAAACATTTTCAAAGGCAAGTTTACCCAAAAAAAATAACTTTAATGTAACCCTATCAGGTCCCACCACTCCAAGCCAGCCTATTACTCTTAAGAAACAGTTATCAGTTAGAAGAAATGAAAACTTTAGTAGTGGAGAGGGCAATAGCTAGAAAATTCTTTAGCAGGATGCTGGATGACTACGCACACAGTTACATACAGCATAGCAGTTTGTTGCAATTTAGAACATTTGCGAAACGCAGAGAAATGCCAAAGTCTGAAATCAGCATTTTTGCCAGAAAAATGTTTGAATGTTTGTCAGAAGCAAAACTTTCCACAGCAACATATGCATTGCTTGCAAAGACAAAATTTCTAGTCAAAACAAAAGCCATACACACACGCACGCCTTCCAAGCTCATCCAGCCCAGAAGCAGCAGAGCTCAAGAGCTTTGTTGCTTGTGGGACACGGATGGACGTGGGCAGCGCTCAGCTCTGCAGGGGTCCCAGCCGCTGGGGCAGAGTACCCATCGCTCTCTCCCATGGGTGGCGGATGGCTAATTACAGAGAGATAACATCCACAACAGAGAATCACATCCAACCAGTCAGAAGAGGTATGGTTATGGCAAGGCACTGATATGGAAGGCATTTTAAACACTATTTGCCTCAAGCAAAGATCGGAATTTCAGTGCCCTGCACATGCATTCGATCAAACTTGGCTGTTTTGGGATGGGCTTGTCCAATTCATAATGATGACTGTGAAACGCCTCAGAAACACAGCCCAGAAAAATGCAGACTGAAGAAGAACTGAAGTTTAAAGCTTTTGCAGAACAGGAAACCCTTCCTTTTCAACTCTTCCAAGCAGCTGCTAGAACCTAAGAAAAGGAAAACTACTCACTTCTGAAAAGGTATGAAAATAAATAATAATGCTATAAAACACAATTTGTGAATACTAAAATGAGGATCAATAACATCAGTATTTATTCTAGTGAATTACTTCACATGGCATCATGAAAGTTTATTCTTAAGATAATTTTTCAATCTGCAGATGTCAAAGTACCATAAACAGAAAGCAAGCACTGGAAGTGAAACATGTAATTAGCAGATAAGTATCTAGGGAAACCCTGTACTAATCTGTTTTCATTCTGATGAATGAAACATACAGCTTATTAAAGCTACTTGCATAGATAAAAATATTGAAAGTCCCCCTTTCACCCTGAGTGAGAATGATATATGTAACAGGGGCAAAAATAATTTAAAAATATTCAGGAAAAATAATTAGAAAATCAAAGTAAACATGGATATTTGCCAGGGAAAGAAATATATAGGCACTTGATCAGAAGAAAAACCTTTCAAAGGCAGTACTAAGTAACTAAGAACAGAGAGCAAGCTGCCCAGCCTGTCAACTCATGTATGTTATAAACTCTTGTCACTTGAACAAGCATCACATAATGCAACAGAAAGGTTGATACTACCTGAGTATCCCATTTAGTTCCACACAAGTAATTGCAAGGAAAACAAAAGAGAAAATACAAACAAGCCCAGAGGGGAAGAAAAAGAAGACAGGAAATCACAGTGGGACTAACTTACCAGGTGTTTCTTGGAGAGAGGGTATAGCTTAACTAACCAACAACTACAGAGCAGAACCCAAGCATGGTAACATGGTGGCATAAAGCATCTTAAGTATTTAAATGTCACTGTAGGTAAGAAACTGGAGATGAAAAAGGATACCTCCAAGAACCTTTGCAGATAAAACATACGGAATACTAGGAAGACCGTACGAAATAGGTCCTCTGCTGCACAGCCACCCAAGAGAGCAGACAGCCTAACATTTAAATTTACATTGGATGGAAGACCAGTGAAGTACAGCCAGGAGAACTGAATCTTAATCTCAAGAGAGAGAAACTGCTCGACCTCCAAATTTCCATTATTCTGTTAAACACTTCCAAATATATAGGCCAACAAAAGGCTTCAGAAAGAACACAGAACCAGTTTTTTAATTAACATTGCTCATCCTTCAGCTGTACATGTACAATTTCTAAAAGCCATCCTGTAGTTGCTGAATCCCTAAGACAAGCCTCTCACATGGATCAAGGAACATTCAACTGCAAATGGTCACAGCAAACGTAACGCTTGCTGTCTACAGAGACAGCCAAGAATTTTGCACCTTTCTGAACATGACTCCGCAACAGATAAATGCTGTTACAGCTTGTGACATTGCTAATCACAGCTAATTATAACTTTATTGAGATGTTTTGGCAAGAGCCGAAGGCGTTCAACAAAACAACTTGTGGTCAGGTTATATTCCCAGTTCTGCCACTGGTAATACATGACTTCAGCAAACAGTTTAAATACTACTCTTCTTTGCTTCTGTTTCATCCATAACACTTAGCAAGGTTTTGATGGATGCTTGGGGGAGAAGGAATAGCATGCTAGCCTCTATTGAAGGGCATTATAAATATGTGTTGTTACTACTAACACACTGGTAGAATTTCTTAGGTCCTGTAAAACAGATTTTTTTTCCTCCAAAGCAATTTTTGAGATCTATATTCTCTATGACAAAACTGTCAAGATATTTATGAGATTCCACTGCGCATTTGACACATTATGTTCTTCTTATACACAACTAAGCTTTCTACACAGTACATAATACTTTCTACATAGTATTCACTGGATGTAGTGAATAAACATGATTCAGTTACTAATAAATTTTTCATTGACTCATTTAAGTCAAAAATTACTCTCTTGTCCTCCAGACCACTTCCTTTAAATTCCTACAAGGGAACCCTCAGAGAAGCATGTCACATCTGCCACTCTTCTCAGAGCAGTTGTTTGATGTTACCATAGAAAGTACAATTAAAAAGATTACTTCCTTAGTAATTGAAAAAAAAAAAAAAACACCACCAAACCAAAACCAGAGAAGTGGTTCACATTGCTAAACCCAAGATTCTCTTGACAAAGACAGAACGTTCAAGGAAAGACACAGAAAGAAAAGAGGTGGACAAGAAGCAAGTGACAAAGGACACCTAAGAAGGAAGCCAAATAGACACTTTTCAGTCTCAAACATGGCCAACTGAGACCCAAACCATGTGCTACTGGTAATGTGGACAGACTTAAGGTTTACAACACAGATTTTTTGTTAAGAAAGTCAAAGAGAAAGAACGAAGGCTGCATTAGCAACTGTTATTACAGTTAATGTAATGTGCCCATCACTGAAGTATATGACAGTAGTGGCTCTAGGCCAGCAGTTCACAAGTTCTTTAATCACAAGATTCCTGTCAGTCCTTTAATATATTAATGATCATATCAACCCCATCGCTTTTCAACTGAAAACACTACGTAGGGTGTCCCGTAATACCAAAGGAGTTGCAGCCGGTCCCACAGGACTTTACTGGGGGCCCTCGGCCCAGAGGGGCTGCGAGCCAGCTCCGGGGGCCGGGGGGAGCCGCTTGCCGCAGAGGGGCTGCGGCCCAAGCGGAACAATTTTTAATAGTGGGTTACGAAACTGGTGACAAGTTTAGGCGGCTGGCCTTGGAGGGGCACCCGGAAAACTCCAGCGAGGCGGCGAGAGACGCGCGGCGGGCAGGGGCCGCTCCCCTCAGGGCCGGCCGCCATGTCACGCCCCTCCGCCCGCCGGCGGCGAGGGGCGGCCGCTCTCGGAGGGGGAGGGAAATGGCCCTCGGCAGAGCCGGGCGGCCGCCGACTCAGGAGGGAAGGGACTCGGGGGAAGCCAAGGCACTGGTTAGGGCGGCCATTCCCCTCTGGGTACGCAGGAACGAGGTACCCCGGCCCTGCGCAGCCGGAGGGGAACGGCCACCCGAGCCGGGGAGGGGGGGGATGGAGGTCGCGGGTGTTACCTGCAGCTCCGCCCGCTCCGCCTCCCACTCGGCGCGCTCCGCCTCGAAACGGCCCCACTCGTGCTGCAGGAAATGCAGGATGCCCGGCACGCTGTACTGAGCCCGGGACGCCGACAACGGTGCGGCGGCTCCGGAGGCTGAGATCCCCCCTCCGCCGCCTCCTCCTCCTCCTGCTGCCGCCGCGGCGGCCGCTGCTGCTGCCGCCTCGCCCGGCTCCAGCCCCGGCCCGCCCGCCGGCGGCGGCAGAAGCAAGGCGTTATTATTGTTGTTGTTGCTGAAGAAAACACCGGGCCCCGCTTGCTCGTCCATGGCCGGGCCGGGTCTGCCGCGCTCCCCGCCGCTGCCCCCTCCTCCGCGAGCCGCCGCCCGCACCCAGGCGCGTCCCGGCAGCAGCAACAACCTGGGCGCGTCCCGCCCGCCGTCACCGCCTGACAGCCGCCCCCGCCGGCGGCTACAGCTGCCCGCGTGGGACAATTCCAGAGAGCGATACGCCCTGGCCCGTCTCTTGGCATTCTGGGAAATGTAGTTCCGCTGAGTGGCGGAGCGCCACACAGAGGGAAAGGCGCGAAGGTTTTTCTAATCGCCTTTTACTCCTCTGCGCTTCCCTTATTTTGAGGAATGAAGTTACAGCGAATGAGCCTCATCCCGGTGACATGACATCCTGGGATAAAGACAGGCAAGCCGTGGCAAGGGGCAGCTGGAAACGCGCCCCCAGCTCTGGTCGGTGGGGTGGGGGCGAGAGAGGCCGCGGGGATAAGGCCCCGATTCCTGCCCCATAGAGCCGCGGTAGGAGGGACAGGGCAGCTGCCAGAAGCGACGGCAGTAGAAATTAATCGTAATCTCCACCTCCGAGCAGGATTTAAATGGTTTTGTCACACTCGGAGCCCACTCTGGGGTCATAAAAAGGGCAGGTGCCTCGTAGTTGTTCCACAAACTTTGGTCAAGCCCTTCCCTCTCAACCCAGCTCTCCTACTTCAGCCTTGTTCTCATCAATGCCCCACCTCAAAGCAGCAAAACTGTAAATCCATCGCAGGGCTACAGGAACTTCTCAAAAACCTTTAGAAGTGTTGAGAAGAAGAGCAAATCCACATTTTTCAGGAATTACCATGGGGCCTCTTCTGCCAAGAAAGGGAAAAGAAGGTACTTGGAGACCAATGGCAAAGTGCTGGGCTGAGGGCACAAGCTCTCGGCAGCGCTGCTTGCTGTCTCCCACCAAAGACACATGACAACAAAGGCAGATTTAGTTAAGTTTGCTACATACACACTAACACCAGTGGCTGGCTAAAGACAAACACACCACCACCAACAGGCTTCACAGCAGGGCCAAGGGCTAGCAGGCCCTATCGTGCATGGCCACCAAAGCTACGACAGGTGCTGAGGAGAGGCCATGCTGCCCCTCCCCACGCCCTGGGCACACCAGGAGCACCCAGCTGCTCACTTGAGCAGCGCTTCCTGCTTCCTCCTGGCGGTTCCGAAATCATACCCACTTTGTAACCCAGCCCTTGGAGATTAGAGCTGTGGCTGCTGGGTGACCTCTTCGTGCTTTTAAAGAGCGAAAGACACCTAGGGAAGCTTATAGAGAGCATCGCAGAGCAGAGGGGAAGAGGAGCAAAGGCACAGAAGAGGGAGGGCGCTCTGGGGGACCTCAGCAGAGCACCGGAGTAGAACAACAAGGCTCACCCAGAAAGGAAGGAAACAGCAGAGAGAGAAGGAAGACGTTAAGGGGAAACAGAGCAAACGAGCTTCATGAAAAAGCACATTAAGAAAACATCGACAAAGCTGAAAAGGAGGGTGACAAACAACAATAAGCAATACGTGCATTTCAAGTTGTTTTTTTTTTATCAAATGAAATTTGATGCCAAAATATTACACGGAATGACATGGTTATACCTTTAGTATCAAGAGCAAGCAATGAAGCAAATGAGGACTATAAACTGGGGAAGGATGTATACAAATGAAAGCTGAGCATGTGGTATACAGTTATACAGTATACAAAGAAAAACCTCTCCCTTCTCTATTCACCTACATCTATCTAGTGCTATTTTCCCTTCTCCTCTTTTCTATTTTTCTGCAGACTTCTTAGTTATGTTTGATTGCTACATTTCCCTCCCCTCCCCTTCTCTGAGTTTTCACACATCTTGTGAACTAGAGTCTAACCAAAACATAAAAGTGCCAACATAAAAAATCACAGTAAATAGAACCTGATTACAAAGTTTCCAACATCGAAGTCATTAATTACTGGACTACCTGGGGGAGAGGGAATCTAAAACAGGTTATAAAGGTATTTTCTTAGCCTTACTTGCAAAACTTTCGTGTTCAATTTTGATCTGAAAGAGTTTATCTTAATAGTTTCTTTAAAATATTAAACAGGTTCAGAAAAACTTTGGAGCAAAATAGCTTTGTAATGCTGGAAACACTTACTAGAAAGTGATCTATTTAATCAATTTGATTTCCACTACACATACAAAGATTGAAAAAAAAAAAAAAAGTAGTGAAATTACTTTCCTCCTCATGTATGGCATATTGTTTTTACTTCAGCATGTATCTCTACTCCTGTAGGACAATGGAACAAGACTTGGAAGTTAACATCTTAATGAAAATAACATTTGAAACCTTAGGGTATGCACCATTTGTTGTGTCCTCACTTTAGGACTAAAATATTCACTGCAAAATAAAAGCTTTTTTGATTTTATGTTACATATTTTGCATACACAGAATACAACAGGGCAGGAGAGCGTTTTGCATAGGTACTCCAAGGGTTATATAAGGTCTTATGAAAAAAGAGACTAGGCTAGTGACTTTGCAAAAATAATTATCTGCAAGTACTTCAACTAACTACTAATGACATTAAATTCTTTTTACTATCCCTTTGTTGTATTTGGGTTGAAGCAGAAGCTCCTGAGATGTGCAGTTTTTACAGAGTATCCAGAAAAACACCAGAGATGAAACTCAACAGGCCTAGCTGTGGCTTTTTATGTGGTTTCTCTGTATAAAGCAAAGTGTAAAGAAATATCCCTACAGAAGCCCATAAATTCAACAGCCAAAAAATTCATGTAAGTCAGTCTTGCACACACAAGAAAATACATGGTTGTGCACTTCTGCCAATAGGAAGGGTGAGGTCTGGCAGCAGGCAGACGTTGGGGAGTCATTGGCCCTGTGCTCTAAGGTTAGCACAGCACTTGAGCTCTACGCGCCAAAACCTGCAGATCAGTCACTCAGATTTGAGGGGAGCCACACGCTTTTCAAAAAAGAAAAGCCTGGTAGGGGAAGGAAAAACTGGAGGACCCTGGCTGTCACTTGTGTTCTGCTCCCATAGACAGGAAGCAGAAACTTTATCAATGACTACAGTCAAGATATCTCCAATGAGATTAAAAACTTGCAGGGAGGTTAAACACAGCGAAGCCTGCAAAAAGAGCAGAGCACTGAATCATCATATTCAACCAGTGTCTGGTAAAATGGGAAGACTGCTAACGCACCACAGCTTTCACCTACAAAAATGCAGGTACCAGGCAGTTCCCTTTAGAAACTCAATTTCCAATGCATTCTTCAAAATTTATCTTAGAAGAGATAAGAGATTAGATTCTTTGCATCCTTTATTAATTCTCAAGCATGGAAATGGATCTGAAAGAAATATACACCACATAAACAAGGACAACTCATGAAGACCACATGCTTGATTGTTCACCTTGAAAAAGGCTGAACATTTTTCATTTGTTTTTTTTTTCATGCAAGCTGAAATGATCTACAAGGTCTGACAATCTCCTTCTCGACTTCATTTTTAAATGGAAAAAGTGCATAATTCTACACCTGAAACTCCCCATGGTACACGGTGTATACTGCATATCAGTTTTCCTTCTCCCCTCCATCCCTGTTGTGTTAGTGTCTTTGCACAATGGTAGGGTAACAATCACCAGATTTCAAAAACCACTCAAAGGTTTGGAGTAGCTTTTAAAAATAAAACTATTTAGTCAGATAGATAATAGTTTGGGGTGGGGTTTTTTTTGGTGGATAATTTATAACACAAGTTCATAAATATGATCATATTCAATATCCTAAAAATCTATACAAATACAAGTAACATCACTTCCCTTGTAATGCATGGATTTCAAGTAATTACACAAAGCTCTATTAGACAGCCTTTCACATACAAATTACACAAAATTACAGACATGTATGCATTAAAACATTGGGGATAATGTAATACTTCTGACTACTTAATGGTCCAAAAATAATAAAAGTAATTCAAAAAAAAGCTAGTTTTCAGTTTAATTGTTGGGGTGGAATGTACTGTGGGTGGTGGTTGCCTAGCAGCTGCTTTTGCTTTGCTGGCCTGACTTGCTCGGACTGCAGTTTCTAGACGTGTTTTTAATTCAGGAGCAGCGCCCATTACTGTCTTGAAAGCATGTGGGTAAAGTGGACCAATGTGCATTAGATTCTGAAGTGCAAATTCATGAAGATCCTTAGAAGCTGTAGATGCAGAAGCAAAGGCATTTTCATTCAGTAAATAGGAGATCAAAGTGGGAACGAGAAGGGCAAGCAACTGGACTCCTAAAAGTGAAAGGAAAAAAAAAGGAATGTAATAAGTGTACCAGAGAAGTAACAAGAGAAAATTAATTTTATCAGTTACTAGACTGATAAGGGTAATTTTGTTTTCAGAGCTGACAATAAACAGTGTAATTAAAAAATTAACAAATAAATAACAACTGAAAGGCAGATGGTTTCCGGTCCTTTGGTCACTCAAATCTTTCTTACAAGGATTGTGTTTCATGCTTCTATTATTGTTCAGCACAGTTATTTAGCTCCCGACACTTCCTTAGAGATGCCTTTGCACCATCTGATTGCAGATCATTGCTAAGAGATCATAAGATGTAGAGTACCTATCATATTAAAGGATTTAAAAACACTCTTCAAGCAGACAGAAACATCATTACATTTAATCTGAGTATCAGACTCTCAAGTGAACATAACAGGAACAGAATTAGTGTGCAATTGTTCACAAAAAAGTCAGGAACAGTTATATCTGCTATATTACTCCATCCTGGAAGATTCCAATCCAAAAACTAGAGCCGCAGCTGTACTTGGTCTAACATGAGGGCACAGCCCAAAATGGCGGAGGGATCAAAAGGCTGTATCTTCAGAACACAAAAGCAACTGAACTTAAGCAACAGGGCTAATTTTTGTATCAAGCAAGGATACAAGTACGCCTTTGAAATGCATAACATGTTAACTGCAAATTTTAAGCTCAAAGAACTTAAACATTAGTGGTAACTCATTTATCTAAAATTGTGTAGGTTATCTGTGTATTAATGATTTTCCCCTAAGGTCTTAACTAAATTCATACCGATGGGGTGATTGTCTCTGGCCAGCATAAGCAAAAATCACATGTTTTGTTTACTCATTCACTTCAGTTACTCTCTCATTTTAAATATATTTCAAACAACTGTGCCAGAAGCAGAATGGGGCTCAATTACACTTAGTGTTTTATCATCAATGAAGAGAAATACCAACAGGGAGTATGTTGGGGGAAAAAAAACTCCACAGAAAAACAACAGTAATATTTTTACAAGGAACTTTATGAGCATTGACAGCCAAATGTCTGGCAGAGGAAGTTTTTAGAAAATGCATTGTTTCAGTTAGGGAATAACTAAACTTAAAGATAAGCCATAAATACGGTATTCTATCTACTGAAGCAAACAGGAGAGTCCATCTACAATCAAGATATTCTGATCAGTACAATTCAATTTCTCTGGCTTTTTAGATAAACTCTGTTGAGCTGGTAGAAATAAACTGATAAAAGTGATGAGTCTGCTAAAATAAATACAGGTTAAGAATAGGAAGAAGTAAATTTGAATGGCGTGAACTACTCGTTTCCAGAGAGAGAAAAACATAACTCACTACTGCAGTTCAGGTTTAGAATTTTTTTCCTGCAATCACCAGAAACACAAAGGCATATTGTATGTGCTATATGAGTCCATGTATGCAGAAGTTCCAGTACTGGAATTACAAATGCATGTTGTACAGATGTGCTCTATTAGTGACTATGTCACCAAGTTCCTAATTGCAAGATTTCTAATGCTCCATATTCTATTATAGCATTACACATTTCTCTAGAAAAACTAAATACTTACTATTCTGCTCCTCACCAAGAGCAACCAGCGTTTCAAGGACTTTAATTCCTTCCTGGACTGCTAAAAGCTCCAGGTTGTTGTTTGGGCGGCTTCTTTCCACAGCTTTCAACTTCTCAACCATGATAGGGGCCAGTGAATGAATATATGGAGTTGACAGGGCACGATTGGTGTGTTGGAACACGGAAAGCAGAAGCTGGTAACACTTGGCTTGAACCTAATTAAATCAAGATAATACATTGTCCTGAAAGTTATTTGTTAACTCAAGGAATTCTAATAACTCTCTTATCTATGCATGTGAGATACACGTGGTACCAAAAAAAGATGAATAAAGGGGAAGGAAACATAATGAATAAGAGGAAAGCAGCAACACAGCCCATCTGCTAAAATAATATTAGGCCAGTTTTCAATAAAAGGAAGGCCAGTTAGAAAGAACATGCAGGTACTAAATAACAATAATAATATCAACTTGGAGAAAATAAAGGAATAGTTAATGTCATTCATGTCTGTCACAGGTTTCCACAGAGAACTACATCTTTAATTCCCAGAACTACCAGCATTAACAGGAAATGTATCTGCAAAATAATGAAATGCTATTCCAATCTCAGAAGGGTTAAACAGCCCATAAAAATGACTCATGAGATTAAAGTGATTTTATTACTTAACATGAGCCAAGGCTGTAACCAAAAGTGGCAGGCCTGTCCTTCCTTCCTCCCTTCTCATTCTCCATCTTGTGTTGGTAGTAGCAAATGAGTATGCAAGTAGCCCTGCAGTGAGCTGGATCACAGAACACTCTCCTTATGTTCCTTCTATTTCTTCCCCCACCCATCCCCCCACCCCTGCCTTTTCTCTGTAAAGCAGAAATTATTAAAGTTAACATTTGGGAAAGTGAGTCACTGAAAATGAGTTGTTTAGATGAACTTCACAATGCATTTCATTTGGGTGTACAAAAATCTTCCTCCAAAATCCCACACAAATAATCCTTTTGAAAAGGTAAAGCCCCACAATAAATACGAGGATAAAACATTGCACATGCTTTCAAACTGCACTCAAGTCTCAACAGGATGAGTTACTGAGCACATCCTGAACAGAAACATTCTAGAGGAAGTAGTATTGGACACAACGATCTGAGAAGAGATCTGGGGATAACTGGAAACATAGATGTATAAATAAAAATACCGAATAAAAAGTATATTATAATAAAAACTAATAGTAAGAAAATAAAAGTTATGCAGCTCAGATCACTGTTATTTCACTAGTATATGGCTGCAAGTTTTCTATACAACTGAATTTTTTAGGCCTGCAGTAATACCACTTATAAGACCCTTTCTATGCTTTCTAACAGAGCTCCCCAGAAAGACATTTTACCCTAATGCCATACCTGGCATCATCTTTGACCTGTTTCAACAAATTATTCCTCTATCTCTCTATACCACTCCTCTTTATTTCTATATTCTTTAAACTTTACTCTGTATTAGCTGTTAAGACTATTAGCCTTCAAAGTAAGGTGTAAAAGTCTCTTTTCTTACATGCATGAACAATTCAAGTAAGAGTTTTATGACAGCAGAATTTCATGCAGGCTTCTTTTATTTCATCTACATCTTTTTGACTATTCTGCATTCACAGAAATCTACAAAAGCTCCTGTGAGGTAAAAATCTCTTCAAAATCTCTTCAAAGCGTGTATGGCACACTCTCCTGTAAAACTTACCTATTAGCATGGAGAGACAAGAGTCTCTCAACTAAGTTCCTTTGTTGGGGAAAAAAAAAAAAAAATTGAGCTCACCAGCCTTCTAGTACATGATACCTAACCTTTCAGACTTCTGCAGGTGGTAATAGCTTACAAAATACTCCTGTATTCCTTATGGGGCAGCGGCATTTCTTTAGAAAAGGTTTTTTTCACAATAGGTCCAATGCCTTTAGTACAATCAGAATAATGCTTTTATTATAAGCAGGTGTCTAGTTACTGACCCAAACAATGAGTGGTTTATATTTCAACAACTAGAATGAACACACAACAAGTATTACAGAGTGTATGCTCTGCACATCGGCCAGGAGAGTGGACACAATCTGGCTGCTGTCAAAGCATTCTCTGTGAATTACAAAAATAGTGCTAAGTTCCAGCTCACTGACAGCTCTCCAGCAGGGTGGTGGGCAAATATGTACTTTTCTCACTGTTCGGGTGTTTATACTGAGCTGTGAGACAGCATGACATAAAAGGTTCTGCTTTATACAACTGACATTTCCATTCACAAACTAAAATTTTAAGTTGCTTTCCACCCAAAGTCAGGCTTCAGAACCAACTGAATTTTATGTCCATGCTGGAAAATGCCAGCCCTGGTGCAGAGAATTATCAGTCTAAACAGGATTTTAATGCATCACTGTGACCCTACACACATCAGCTTTTTTTCCATGTTTTTCTTAGGAATCTCTGCAGTGCTAATTTGTGGAAACACTGTAGATTTTTCTCTTTAGCTTCCACCTGCAGATTTGTATACTCACTCAAACAAACTGATGTATACATGGCTGGAACAGCTAAGCTTAACTATGCAGCACATTAACCTCCTTGAACAAAGTCAATCTACAGCTTTTTAATTTCCCTCTTTAGTGAGAAAATAATTCAGAAGATAATTCATAAAGAAAAAACAAAGGGTAGAAGTGAAATCAGGAGAGAGATGTTTCACAATCTGTACATATTCTGATGGTGACTACAAAATTACATTTTTGCAGTCAGACCAAGTTTTATATGGACATTGAAAATAAGCACAAGTTTTGCACAAATGTAAAATTCGTCAGAAACGTGGGCTGTCATTTTATCTACAGAAAAAGTGACTTAGTTTGTATTATAAAAGAACAGCATTAATGTAGAAAAGTCACCACTCTCTGGTAACTAACCTTCTCATTTGCTAAAATTTCACATATCAAAATTTTTTTTTCCTTTTAAAAAGCTGCAAGTCAAGAACCTGGCACAAGGCCATGAACACACATTATCTAGAAGCACTTGGTTTGGGTTGTTTTGCTTACTAAAAAGTTTCTATAATGCATTGTTGCAAATTCTATTTATTTTGACAAGCAGTAGCTGTCTCTGAAGTAAAGGCATCACAAACATGCAGGAAACACGGCAAATGTATCACAGTTAGTTTTGCTCAGCTATGGATCATTCACATTGCTATAACATGATCTTACCCAAGGATCACAGGAATTTAATGCACTTTTAAATCTGTTCATACATCCATTTTGTAAAGACTGCACTCCAATTATTTCAGTGCTTGCTGACCAAAGGAAGAGAGCAATAGCTGTAAGTATGCTTACTTCATCAAGAATAGGCTTAGAGGCTTCTGAAACACAGAAAACAAACACACTGTTAGCTTACTCCAAAAAGGGTTGAGAATTTATTTAGTAAAACCCAGTAAACACAGATAAACTCACAAAGAGGAAATAAATGTACTTGAAATTATTTGCAACAAATATGCATCTACTTAGTACAGAACCACTTTACCATTTTTGACTGTGACTGATAAAAAGCTGAGCAACTCTATTCTAATAGATACTTTTATTAAAGTCAAACCTGCAGCCACCCACACCTTCTCTGACCAAGTTATATTTTTTTATTTCAATGGGTAAACAAAGAGGAAAAAAACATTTTTTAGATCTTTTCCCCTTTATAAATATCCCTGTTGTTTTTTTTTTTAATCTCTTCAGCTGATCTGTATCAGAGTAAGAAAATTATATCCAGCATGGCAGCAACTTTTACTTAACATGAGGTTTCAGATAACAGACTAGCAGATCTGATAGCTCCCTGTCACCAGTAAGTATAGCCCTACTTTAACATTTCCTGCTTTTCAAATAATCTCTCTTTGCAATTGTCATGCTTTTTTCTTTGCACAAGCTCTGTATTCATGGATATCATTCATGAATTCACATTAACAGGAAAAAAAAAATACATATTATAATACGTATAAAGTACAGTTCTGCTTGTTTTGTTGGCCAGATTGGTTCTGCTTTCCCTTGAGAGGCACAAAGAAACAGCAGATACATAGTAAGAAAAAAAACAACAGCATCACTGCCCTTTTCAGATGTCAGCTAGTCATTCGATTGCCTTAGCTATGATGTGAAGCCTCACTTCAAAAAACTACTCCAAGCATCTTAAGTGGTGTTTTTTTTTAATTTGTTTAAATTTTATTGAATTATGAGACTTGAAATCATGTGCCTCTAACCCAGAATCCAACATGCGTTAGATTCTTTTGTGTGTCATGTCCCACTCCACAGAAGATTGGAAAGGAAAACATATACTCTTGGAAGGAACCAAGAAAGATTTCTGAAGTCTTAAAACAAAACAAAACAAAACCAAAAAAAACCCAACACAACAGTTATGTTGCTGAAAAGAGGGTCTGGGAAATCTTTACAGTAAACAGAAGGCTGGAAGACAAGAGCTTATGTGACAAATTGAATTAGAAGTTTGACTTGGTTAACACAAATCTACTGATCCTTCCCCTTCAGACATTTTTGGGACTGTTTGCAATAACCTACTCACTCCCTGTCTCTCACATGAGTAACTCCATTCAGGCCTCTCCTCAGTCTCTATAAATGGCTACTTGGGGATGTAATGGGATGGTTTTTGGCTGAGCTACCATTATGCAAATGACAAATCTTTGTCTCTTGCTAACTATGCAGCTGAGACTGTACATCTTTTTTGCTTTTTGAACGGCAAAGCAAAGTACGAATGTGAACCAAGAGAAGTAGTTTGCACTTCTCTAAAGAGACACGGTAGACATCTTGCTGGTGGGTAACATTTTTTTGGCAGAGGTAGGATCTTTTCTCACCACTGAAAGCTTGTAACAGTATTGTGAATATCCTACTCCAGCATGAACCTTGCCACAGTTGCTGTCTCCACACTCATTCACTTCAACACTCACTGTAATTAAGACTGTATGAATCATGTCAGCAAATACTTAAAAGATACACTGCCATTTTTCTTGAAGTTTAATTCAAAGTGTCTATTTCATGCAGAGTATTGAACAATTATAGTTTCAGCAAAGACATCAGTTCCCCTACAAATACTGTTTTTGCAAATGAAATCTCCTCTCCTTTAAGCTAGCAGGTATTCTGTGAAAGGAGGAAAGAAGGGGTCAAAATGATACTTTGCTTAGGCCTTGCCAACATGGCTAGAGTAGTCACAGAAATTAAAGCATGGTCCCAGAGGTCAAGTGAATTCGGCTTGGAACTCCTTTAGATTTTACTTGCAAGACATTCAGCAGATGTCAGAAAGACAGATCGATACCAGAAGGGAGACTTGCAAGTTCCAGAAACAAGCCACTAGCTGAAACTATGAAGATTGGTAAAGGCAGCCTGTGGAAATCCTAAAGCATGAAAAAAATCACATCATAAAAGGATTCAAAATGGAAAGTTTGAACTAGCACAGAAAAAATACCCTACTGAAAGGATCTGACAGAGGGTGGGATGCAAGATGAGCTGAAAAAGGCAACATTTCTAACATGTAGTTATGATTAATATTGTCAAAGAAAACAGACCAACAAGGAGAAATCTGGGATGTGACCTCCTGAGATGTAACTGTATTTTCTTAAAGCCAATGCTGTGCTCGTCTTCAACACAACCTATTAAGTAATTCTGGTTAGTTATGCTCCATGCACTCAGGTCCATCTCCCATTTCAATTCTTCAAGCAATTCATCACCATTTTTAATCCCCAACACTCAGACATGAAGCCTATTAATTTATAGGCAGATACAATACTTGCCTTTTCATTACAGCAAAGCCCAGTTCTTTAATTCTAACTCTCCGGCCTTGAGAAACCACTTACCAGGTTGAGAGTATTCCAAGATCGATGCCAGAGTGCTACGAATAAGACCTGTCCATTGTTTCTGAGTTTCATCAGTCTTGACTGTTGGAAGAGTAACAATAGTTTTTATCCCTTGAAGGGCTGCACTGACTGGAGGTGGGACCTGATTATCTGCTGATTTTACTGCTGTTTCCTTCAACACTCTTGTAATCAGAAACAGAATAGTGGGTAAGATTGTCATACAACCTAAAATTTAAAAGAAAAAGAAATTTAAAAAAGACGCTCTGAAGTTAATTCCAACAACTCTGGTAAATAACCTCTTTTAGCTTTCCCAATATGGATATATATTGGCTAGGAGACAAAGAAGACACCAAGATAAACTGCAATTCAGGTAACAAGTGATACGCGCCATTCAATATTTTATCACCAAATTCAGTCATCAGTATTACTGAAGGGTACCATAACACAAGTCATACAAGCCAACATTTAAAATGTTGCTGTCAATTCAAGAATGATGATTCAGCTATGGAAACACTTGCCCTACATGGCACGTAACATATCAAACACATCCACGTTGTTACATGTCAAAACAGGATCTGCATATCACTAGGGTCCTATAAAATAAACATCAATAAGCAGTCTGGAAACAGGCATTCAGACTAAGTTATGGCACTTTCCAAGGAAGCTGGTGTGTGACACAAACCCCAGAAACAAAGTAAGGAAGCTATCTGGTGTCACGTCCTGGGCAAAAGCTGTAGCCATCTGGCTACTCTACAAAGGAGACAAAATTATCCTCCTCCTACTTCATTGCTTTTCTGAAGAAATCGACTCCTACCTACGTGTTTTGTGCAGCCAGTCGTGCCAATGCAAGTTAGGCACACTCAAGAAATGTTGGCCTAGTAACACATAACCTGACTTTAGATACCTTGGAACTTTATTAGAAGGAGGGCTTAATAGAGAGTATCTGTCATTTGTTTAATTGCTGGCTCAGAGTTAAACTGTGACGACTTTAAGCCCCTGCGTAGGACTGAAAGAAGGGTGCTATTTGGTTTAAGCATGTAATATCAAGCTGCATCCTCACTTCAGACAGTCAAGTCTGTTTCCATCTCTTTTCTATTCTTTCATTGTCCTTCATCTGTGGAAACACATTTTCCTATTTCTAGGAATGCTGTGAAGATAAATACACCAAGTAGAATAAAGACTGGAAGGGACTGCTAGAGGTCATCTAGTCCAACCCCCTTTTTCAAAGCAGCAGTTCCTCTAGATCAGATTGCCCAGGATCTTGTCCAATGGAGACTGTAAGATGCTCATGTTTTAAAGAAAGAGGAAGAAATTTAAAAAAACAGAGAATCACAGAGAGTGATGAATTCTCTTTGTACACAGTTTCCCTTACATCCAAAGGCTCAATTAACACAAATGTTTGTGTCCATACTATCCCCTCCTCCCTACAACTATCAGCTGGCTACATATTCTGGATGAGAAAACAAACAACTCTAGCAGTCTCTGTAAAGCTAGCAATAGTTTCTGAGCTACTTTCACTGGCCACTTCCCAAATGCTAGGAGTCATGCTTTCACTCCACTCAACACAGAAGTAGTACTGTTACCCTTTCTGCCCGTTCCATGCTGTCCCACCCCACAACAAAAAGAGAAAGGAAAAAAAAAAACAGGAATCAAATTAAACTAGTGCAGGACACCATATTACCTCAAAATCTACTATTTTTTAAAGAATTGCAGGACACAAATTGTCTGTTTGAAGACAGCCCATTTTGTGTGCCAAGCATGATTTTTTCAAATATGTTATTTACCACACATCTCAAAGCACCAACCTCTAAAATGTCTTATCTACATCAGTGTGTGAAACTTCCCAGAGATCCACGAGACAACTCTTAAGCAATTTGTTCTCTGAAAAGCAAAACTCAAAGAGCACAGCTTCTCATGCAATTGTGTCCTTTACCCCTGAATTCCACTCAGTGCAATTACCCTAGTTTACACATATCCTTTGTGACAGACTCCCTGAGCAGAAGAAAGCTCCATTTAGTTTAGAGTCACATTTGGGATGACTGACAGCCAACGGCTACAAAACCAAGTGTATCACAGCTGAATTGCGCTGTTTTTTCCTCAGTAGGATTCTCTTTTCATCCAGCTGCTACTTTTCATGAACTTCTCAGGAATTTTATTATCTCTGAGATGTCCGAGTTCTTTTACAATATGATTTAAATTGTCCAAATGGTTTCAAAATAATGAAAAAAGGCAGAGGGGAAAAAAAACAATAAAATCACAGTGATACAGAGCTCATTTACTCAGCAAACTTGCAGCACACATGCAAACTTAAAATCAAATAATTTTCTTTATGTTGCTCATTGGAAAAGCTGGAATTCTTAATTTATTGTAGAACCTAAACATAATTTTCCATAGATGGCCCTTAAAGTATCCCACGAAAATAAATTCTTTTTGCTTTTAGCATCATATGCTCACTATGGTTCCCCTCCAGTAACCACTCATATGTCTTCTGTTACAATACCTTACCTGCTGGAGAACACAGAGAAGGCAGGTCAGACAGTATAGTGACAGTGGCAGCTACAAGACGAGCACTTTCCTCAGAGAGCTGAGATTTGGCAGCAATGTGACTTGGAGAATCTGACACTTTTGAACTCAGATGGGGCATGTGCCGTACAAGGATAAACATGAGCAATTCCATGGCTGCAAAGACTAGAGATTTTCCAGGCACAAGACCACCACTCTCACCTCCCTCTCCTAAAGCAGGAGGGTTTTCTTTTTCCTCAATATCATCTTCATCTGAAAACAGAAAAAAAATGTCTGAGGACACAGTTAAGAAGGATTCCACATCAAAGACTACATGAAACAGTCTTCTAAAAGAAGAGTTAAAAATCAAAGAGGAAAAGGCTGCTTCACAGTAAGATATGACAAACATGGGTCATGTAAAAATGTTTTCGTTAGCATGATTTGAAGGAGTTTAAGATGCTTTAGAGGTACTGTGATTGCAACAATACTTAAAAATCCATCCAGAACTAGAAAAAAATATAGTAATACACAAAATGCAAACACGGGAATTATTTTGCTTCTTTTAAAACTGATTGTAAAATTAACAGCAATGACCGCCAAATAAACAGGCATGACTTTTTTTTTTATTATTTAATGGCTATTAATTAAGTGTTCCACCCTGACAAAATCTTATTTCAGCCTAAATTGATCATGAAATAAAAGAACAGAAAAGCCTTGTAGGATTCTATGTCTGAGTTCATTATTTCAGTGCGTTCAGTTCAAAAAGTCTCTCTTCTGAATGGCAGCTTGGCCAGCTGCAGTCTTTCCTTCTCCCATTGAACAGCAACAGAGATCCAGTAAGTCAGAGCTGGCCTGAACCACCCCTATAGAGCTCCTATGAATTTAAATGATTGCTAGTGTTGTTATCACATTCGCTGATTTGAAAAATGTGCCTACAGCAAACAATTTGATCAATTCATATGACTGAACAGAGCTTGCATTTTTAGCTGTGCTGATTCCTCAACTTCCAGCAAAATCCTTTTTTTGTGTGGAAAACGGGTAAAAGTAACAGGTTGGTTTTTTTTCTCAACAGTATATTGTGCCAAACTAAGATGACAGTTTTCCTTAGTAGGAGAATATTATTTGGGTTTTACTTTACTTCTTCCAGGTAAAAGAAAACATGGCAGATGTAACCTAACCAGATATCAATTAACTATTTGCCAGGTTGCCACTCAGAAACTAATCTATCTGGCAAAGTTGTAAACAGTACATACAATGTGAGATTTTTAAAGAAATGGTAAAGGGATGATTGAACAGGGAAATGCTCTGATAAAAAGAAGAGGTTACTAAAAGTACCTCAGAAGGTAGCTTTTGGACTGATACTAATGCCTTTATCAAGGATATTATTACTTCAAGTGGAAACAAACTTAACAAATATACTGATGAAAAGCCTAAGCAAAACATTCCAAATTGAAATATCATACCAGAAGAAGCAGGGATAAAAGAAGAAATAATTACTTTTACTAAAGCTCAATAAAGGCAAAATAGAGGAACAGGATTTTGGTGTATTGACTCATCAGAGAATCTCAGAAAAAATTTTAAGTTGAAAGGGACCTCCATAAAACATACCAGTCCAATCTCCTGTTCAAAACTGGGCCAACTTGGAAGCTAGAGCAGGTTGCTTAGGACTGGTCCAGTTCTGAATATGTCCAAGCATGCAGATGCCACAACATCCCTGGGCATCTGTTCTACTGCTTCACCGCTCCCATGGTAACCAATTTTTTCCTTGTATCCCACCTGGACTTCCATTGCTGCAACTTGTGTCCGTTGCCTCTTGTCCTTCCACCATGTGCCTTTCAGAAGAGTCTGGACCAGTCTTCTCTTTAAATCCCCTTTAAGAAGGGGGATTGCTATTCTATCCTGTATTAACGCTCTCTTCTGCAGACTAAACAAGTTCAGCTCTCTCAAGTCTCTCCTCTAGTGTCACATACTTCATCTCCCTAAGCAGCTTAGCAGACCTGCACTGGACTTCCTTCAGTTCGTCAACATCTCTTATTCAGGATGAGGAGGAGGGGTAAAGAAAACTAGACACTGCTCCTGATGCATCTTCACAAGCTCAAGTTGAAAGAAAAATCATACCCCTTGATCTACTGGTCATGCGTTTCTAATACAGCCCAGTAACAGAGTCTACAGCATTGCACAGGCACAAAGATTCACATTCAACTCGTTATCCAGCAAATCTGCTATCCAGTCTGCCACTGTCAGTCCCCGTGTCTTTGCTGAACAGCAGGTTCTCAGTCATGAAGCTCAAGACACCCGTGAAAGGCAGCACTGCCCTCCAGTGTACCCACCACTTGCACAATTAAGTATCACAATCGAGCACCACAACTTTTCAAAGATGACTGTAGCAGCCTTAGCATCTCATCAGTCAGTTACCTCAGATGCACCCCATCTGGTCTTAGGGTACATCCAGCTTTTACCTAAGTGGTCCTTAACATGATGCTTATCTACAGTAGGTAGCAATTCTCTCCCCTAAACTTGCTCACTAGACGCAGAGACACAAGAGGACCAAGCAAAGAAGATAATAGTGTGTCAGTTTTTCCCAGATGTGGATTTTTCATTAGATCACCCAATCCATTCAGCAGCAGGTCCAAACTTCTTTGGTCTTTTTGCTGCCAATATACCTATAAAAGCCCTTCTTGTCACCCTTAACATTCATCACCGGTCTCAGCTCCAGCCAAATTGTGGCTTTCACAATTCCACTCCTCCATACCTGAGCAGATGACTTCTGTCATCTTCCTGGGCACTTTGCCCCTACTTCCACCATCCATATACTTCCTTGTCGCATTGGAGCTGTCAGAAGTTCCTGTTCAGCAGAGTCAGCCTCCGGTCATGCCTGTTTAGTATCCTGCTCTTTTGGATGAGCTATTTTTTGTCACCAAAGATGAGCCATGTTTCTTTCCTTTGCCCTTCTGAGAAGTTTACCGCAAGATCTCTCCTGGAAGCTCCCTGCACAAGTCCAAGTCTGCTAAGTCAGCCCAAAGTTTCTGCTCTACTACTTGCTCTCTTTCCCTCAGGATCATGAACTTCACTATCTCATGGCTGCTACAGCAACCACTAATCTTCATAACAATTTCTTCTGCAGATCCACTGAGCCCCTCCCTTATTTGGACTGTCCAGCATCCGCACTGAAAAAAACCTGTGCCTCATACACTTGTGAAAGCTTCAGATTGTTAGCACCCTGCAGCACTGCCCTTCCAGCATGTCTGGATGGTAGAAGTCTCTCATGAGACTCCTATAGCTTATGACTGGAAGGCTTCTTCCAGTTGGTTTAATATGGCTTCACCCACCTCTCCTTCTTCACTAGGAAGTCAGTGGCAAACAAGGAAAGAGCCCCTGATTAGTATCACTCTTCACTTCCTCTTAGTGGTATCAGTTCTGAGCTGTCAAAGAGGGACATCTGGCCCAGATACCTACCCTGACTGCTTGTTCCTCTTCTCCTCTTGCCAGATCCCTATAGCGTTCTTCAACTAGATGTCTTGAGATAAAGCCTTTTGTTGCTGTAAGTCACAACCTTGCAGCCCCTACCTTTGTGGCAGTCCCACTCTCCAGGGCTGTATTCCAGCACAGCCTATAACTGTCCCTCCTTCCATTGCACATGGGCCTTGGGCTCTTATACCTGCAGGATCTTTTTGAAGAACATGTCATTCTCTCTCTATCTGCCTTTCTTCTTACTAGACAATCTGCTCACCTTCACAAGCACTTCCTTCACATCTTACAGGTGAGACCAATGTCACCTCTCCCTGGCTGCACAGACAAGCTTCTGGAGGACAGTCACATCAGGACTTCCATCTGAACGTCAAGCCAGGTCCTTATACCTTCCACGTGCCAGAGATGATTGTTCCTCAGTCAGCAGATTGTGTCTTGCTGTTTGTCACTGCCATCAAAATGCTGACTCTAGCAGTCTTGCACAGTCTTGAGCAGCACTTCTGGGCTGCATAAGCATGCCTTTCTATGCCAACTGCCTTGCTTCTGTTTGCACACCCTGTTCCCAGAGCTCCTGGTTGCTGACACACCCTGAACGTCAGTGAAGTAAGAACCCAGATGCAAGTCTGCTCCACTTCCTGGCAAGATCCCCAGGGCAGGAGACTTTTCACATTGGTTCCAGTAGCAGTGCACTCACCTCATGAATACCAGTTGTGCCAAG
This sequence comes from Hemiprocne comata, assembly GCA_020745705.1. Classification (NCBI taxonomy): domain Eukaryota; kingdom Metazoa; phylum Chordata; class Aves; order Apodiformes; family Apodidae; genus Hemiprocne; species Hemiprocne comata. The sequence continues at coordinate 40,978,297 of CM036588.1, forward strand.
GATGTGCCACAAGACCCTACATTGGGGGCTGAACATTAAACTTCAAAAACCTTTGTAAATGAAGTGCTAGGAGTCAACAGAGAAATATTAATGAGACTGAGCAAGGTATTAGGAAGACCTTAAGGGGTGTGCTGGCTATAATTTTCATCACTCATATTAAAGAAAAATGAAGGAAAACCAGGACATGAAAAGAATAACTGGTAGAATGATCAGAGGAAGAAAAACTACATCTTACAAGAGTTAAGAAATCAGCAGGTAAGATTATGACTGCCTCAAGAGCACCTGTGGAATACACAGCATCTTCCTGCTCAGTTTAACCATGCTCTAATGTATGAGTGCCTTTCTTAATATGAAAACCTGTTGCTTATTTTCTCTGCAAAGCAAGCTGTGTTTTCAAAAATCTTACTTTGGGTGTTCCTTTTTTCCTGCAAATAATCTTGAGCTGCTCTTACAATCTGCTGGACTACCCCTGTAACCAGCAGCTGGACTGAAGGGGGATCCCAGGTCAGGAGGAGTCGATGAAGTACACTCAAGAGTTCAACACCAAGGAGCTACAGTAAAACAAAATACATATTAAAAAATTAATTAAGACTTAACAATTCCTAATTGTTATGTCACTTGCTTATGATGACCAAATACTTTTCTCATGGAAAAATAATTACAGCTTTTGTAATCATCACAGATGAAAGACCAAGAGCTAGAAAAAACTGACTGTTACAACATGCTCATACAGTACCTGATCCTCTGCAATATGGATCCTGGCACAAGGGGAATCCAATAAAGTATGAAGTGCTTGTAAACAAGATGTAACATGCTCAACAGGCTCTTCAGGTCGTGGGGAACAGAGAAACTGTATACTAACACCTGAAAAGAGCAATATTTGAAAATAATGTTCACATCACCGTAAAAATAAAGTTTCCTTTTTTAAATTACTTTATAAATATAGCAGGTTCTTAACAACTTCAGAAAGCTACATGTTTTTCTAAATTCTTCTTTCTTTAAAGGAAAAGACAGTTTATGTATTAGAAATAGTGGAGCTGTATTCATTTTCTCTTCTGCATCATGTCTTCCCCAAAGGAAAGGCAGGAAAAATAATAAAAAGTGACAGCAAGCAAATTAGATTACTGAATATGAATCCACACTTTGTTCTAAAGATCTGCAATTCGAACTTCTGAATCCATCAATTTGAAATTGAGTTTTATTTTATTGAACTCTTTTAAATGTAAAGATAACTGAGATGAAGTTAAGCCTCAAAAATTATGCAATATTCATATTATACATATGGCACTTAATTCTGGTTTTAAGCATCTGTGTATCTCAGTAAACTGCTGGCATTCCTCAGAATAAGTGATGACATCCACATCTTAAAGACAAAGGGAAACCGCCAGTGCTACTCACTGATGCAAAAGCTACTGCATGTGACTTGTCAAATATCAGTCTCTAACAAACTGTGTTTTTATGAGGGTGTTGACTTCAATAACCTTACAGTTTTTGTGTCTGAAACACAACATTTTGTATACTCTGAATTATATTACAGCGCAAAGGGGTTCCTATTTGTTTTGTTCAATTACCTCAATAAACTAGATACACAACTTGCCTATAAAAATCACAGTAACACCAAGAAATATTCTGTCAAAGCTACAAAAACACACTGGAGGCAGAGGGATACAGAGAGAAGCAGACAGAGATGTCTTGGAACATTACTATCCAGACATGTTCTATTTTAAACTTCCCAGATTTCCAGCAAAATATCTTTTGTTATTCCCATACAATTTCATTCCATAATGTGCTGGTACTGAACTCTAAACCCGTAACTCTTACCCAAAATTAAGTGCATTCGATCTTTGTTTATCTCTGGCAAAGACTTAGTGGTAGGTGGAGTTCCAGGTGTCTGGTTTAACATAATGGCAGTAGCACGTTTCTGTGAATTGGGTATTGCTGCAGCAGTCTCTTCTGTTGACTCTGCAGCATTAAATCCTGTACTGTTTAGCCAAAGTGCCACTGCATGCAGGATGGGAGCCCAGGAGTTGCGGTAATGCAGTCTGGCTGTATCAATTGTTTCTGGAGTGTAAAATGCTCCCCCTGTTAAATTAGCAAAGGTAAATTCTGAAATTCTCTGCAAATAATAGACAAAAAGCGCATACTCTACATTTATTAAGTTTCTTCAGTCTGGGTGTATTTGATCGTATGCACATTTAGATGCAATCCTTGTTAGGGACAGTGTATCCCAATTCTCCTTGTGAAGAGCAACATTAGTACCTGTCATAAGAAAGTGCAATGGCTATGATGGAACAGTAAGCAGAGAGCAAGGCAGGCAGCCAAAGTCATCACGTCTTGCAGCATTTTTCACACAGAACACTCATTCTTAACTCAGTAAAATACTATAACGCAGTGTCCGCTCTTATCTCAAGGCCTACGTTTTTTCTTAACATCTTTTTGCATTTGATATCAAAGTATGAGAGGTGTAGAAGTAGTCATAATTCTACAAAGATATGGTTTTAATGATCTCTGTAATTCAGATAAAGAATATCTTCATTCCAGATTGAAGGAAATAAGCACACTCAAATTTCAAACATACATTCCTATTACACATAGACAGAAATCTATCACTTGCATAAAAAAGCATGTATGCCAAATAAATGATAAGATAATTTTAAAGTCTCAACTAAGGGTTTATTTCTGTTTTTCACAACACAAGAAGTAATTCCACTGCTTACCATCTGGTGGAAGCTGAGTAGCAAATTCAGCTGGTAAAGTTAAAAGAGCATAATCTTTCAGTGCAGCTAACCAGAGACGGCTAAGGGCAGGCAGCTCAGGTTGTACAAGTGTTATCAAGCTGTCTGGTGGCAACTCATCTACAGTACCAAAATCATCCTCATCCTCCTCTGTACTCTTTAAAATACGCTTTGGTTTGGTCTCTGCATCTTTCTTTATTTTCATGGCAACAACGTACACCTAGGAGAAAAAACGATATGAAAGTACACGCTGTGAGATTCTACGAAGAAAAAAAGCCACAGCCTTTCCCACGTGAAAGTAACAGATTCCATCCCCCGATGACTCACCAGAAAATGACTGGGAAGAAGAGATTTGCAATATAATTACATTTTATTTAGATATTTTTTCTTTTATTTCTACCAGTTTCTACCACTTAGGGGCATAAATGGCACTTTCCTAGAACAATCTGGCTACACACTTTTTTCCTTAAAAAATGTCAATTACTGCTGCTCTATACAGATACATTGGTTTAAATGAGTGATTTTATTAAATCAATGTATCCTTATTGCAAAGATTTATTTGAACTACATTAAGAGCTACTAGATAAATTAGAGTAACTGTCACTTCCTGGGAGCAGCTAGGTATCATAAAGATGTAAAAATGGCTTTAAACATGCTATGTGAATACAAGAACATTATATCTTTGTCTTTGATAGATGCTATGAGAGGATAAAAAGATTTTTAAAAACTTAGATAAATATGGGAAAAAGCAGAAATATCAGAGAAAAATATAGTAAAAATAAGCATTTTCAGAAAAGAAATGGACTAGAAATAGGTATCTTCACACAACAGATAGTCCATATCAAAGCTGAAAATCACAGTATGGGGCGAGTAACATTACACAGCTGACATGTTAATACTTTCCTTTGTGATTTCAAAAGTATCTTCCAAAAAGATGTAATGGAAAAAACCCAAATATTGAAGTACCTAATCTAAAATAAACCAAAATAACATCTGTGTTATTACAATAATTGTTTGTAGAACTTTATAGCATGCAAGTAGCATTTTAGGAAGCAAGGCAATCTAAGTAGTGCTAGCTGTGTCTTTTGCAAATAGTTGAGAATTTCTGGTATTCCAGCCATTCCCCAACATCTACATTAAGCCTGTAATTTATTATGAACACTTTGAAAAACTCCTGGTTAACTAAGTTGTTTGGGTTTTTGTAAGTTCAAGAGCAGTAAAGTAAAAATCTGATAGGGTATGAGTGTACACTTTAATACAGGAAAGTGCAGTAAAGCAAAGAACAATCAAGCATCACAGAAAAAGGAGCAGAGAAAGACACAGAAATAAAAATGTACCAGGATTGGAACTGCAACAGGTAAGGAGGAGGGCTGAATAGCCAGAGGTGTGAGGCTGCTACTATGCTGCAAAATCTTTTCCAACTTTGAAAGATGTAATGGTCAATGTTTACCTCAGCCCATGCTTTCAAAACTGCAAGTTTTTCCATAGTAGTTGCACTCTCTCGGTAAAGCTGGCTAGAAGATCCCTTTCCTGCTTGCACTTTATCCAGGGAAGAGACAAGAAGGTTGTGAACTCGGCGGAGATCATTCAGGTCACTTACAACCCCACTTCCTATCCAAGTGCTACATACCTAAACAACAAAGTTTAGAATCATTCTAAGCTAGCAAACATCAACCACCTTATAAATGAAAAAAAAAAATCTATAAGAAAACAAAAAACAAAACAACCACCACAAAAAACTTAGCAGCTTATTCCTGTTTAGTATCAAAAAACCTGAGAATTTCCTTTTTTTCTCCCTACCCATGGTTACAGAATTGCTCAGGTGAGTGGCTATTAGCAAAGCATATTACAGTGGAACTTAATAGATACATGGAAAATACTTAAAATAGTTTTTTTTTAATCCTCCATAAATAGGTAATAACAAATTTTTAATTCTGTTCCCACATGCCTGGTTAAATCATAAAAGTGAAAGATGACTGCATTAGCTGTGAAACATATCACAGAACGGTTTGGGTTGGAAGGGACCTTAAAAATAATCTAGTTCCAACCCCCCTGCATGGGCAGGGACACCTCCCCCTAGACCAGGTTCCTCAAAGCCCCATCCAGCCTGCCCTTCAACACTTCCAGGGATGGGGCATCAACAGCTTCCTGGGCAACCCGTTCCAGTGTCTCACCACCCTCACACTAAATAATTTCCTCCTAATGTCTAACCTAAATTTCCCCTCCTCCAGTTTATAGCCATTACCCCTTGTCCTATTGCTACATCCCCTTGTAAACAGTCCCTCCCGAACTTTTCTGTAGGCCCCCTTCAGGTACTGGAAGGCCACTATAAATTCTCCTCGGAGCCTTCCCTTCTCCAGGCTGAACAACCCCAACTCTCTCAGCCTGATCATTAACACTAAGAAAACACCTAGAAAAAGGTGAGGTAAAAATCTTTAAACAACGGGACTCTGATCTGGAACCAACAGTACCATATTAGAGAATAATCAATACCAGACATGGTGCATAGACAGTTGGGTGTCTCCCCACTTTACTTTTGAATTAGACAGACCCAAACAGGCACTTAAAATCCAAAAATCATACAGATCAGCTGCTCCTGTCTAGTGCTATACATCTGAATTCATCCTCTGAAACACATTCACGCCCAGACCGAATGCAGAAACAGAATTCTGGTGCAGCTGCTTTTCTACAAAAAGGAAAATGGAAAAATTCTTTAAGAAGAGCTTACTTGCTTTGATTCTGCTGGTGATTCTACAAGGATGAGGAACAGAAACAAAAAACCCTACAGAACTCAAGCAGTTCAGCTTTTACAAACTCTTTTTTTTCATGGCATTTTTGTCCTATCTCAAATTTATTTCTTTTGTCCCATTAAAGCCTTTGGGGACAGCTCTTGCATGATCTAGAATGATGGACATATTTAAAGTAAAGTAAATACAAGCACAAAAAGTGTTGCAAAGGTGCACAGGGCAAGACTGCTGAAAATCTGTCACAAATGCATAATTCATTTACAGTAGGACTAAGACCAGCTTCACTACTGCTTCTGGACATGTCAACAGCTGTTTCAGTAATGACATAAAACTGTAGCATCAAACTAATTCAGTGCAGCTCATCTTCATCTATGTAACTTTCTAGAGAGTGAGCTAAATACTTAAACCTGATCCCTAACTATTTGATCCTTTTTGATCCACTTTGAAACTGGTTGAACAGAGGGATGATTTTGACAAGTTATAAGCAGTGTTACGTATCTGCACACAAACTGCCTCTTCATCTAGCTTTAAATGCCCAGAAACTTTCTACACAGTGAGATGAGCATATTCTTTTCTATGTATAGATATAAAAATGTGCCGTATTTGATCCTTACAACTTTTGCTGGAAATAAAGAGTATAAAACAACAACAAAAAAATCACAGTCCAGCTGGAATAATTTACTAAATGAGACTCATATACACAAAGTTACCGAATTGAAACTGATGTTTGCATAGCTAATTAAGCTGTGGCTTTAAACTACAGTAGTAATAGAGCTGTGTAAACCACATACCAGATACTACTCCAGCTATGTTGCCAATAGTTGATTTAAACTACAGTAGCACACAATGACTCACAAGAAAAAACACACATACAAAAACCTTTCATATAATTTTCACTGAGAGGTTGTTACTATGATTGTAATAACAATGCTCATCTTTTCTAAAATCTAAGCGTATTAAACCAAATTAAATTTCACTGTTTGACGGTAAATTATCAGTAATCCAAATATTTGACCAGACTGAAAGGCATGTAAATACATTACTACTTGTCTTATTAAGCAAGGGGTTTTTTCCTGTTTGCTTTTAACAACAAATGTGGAATTGACACGAAGACGCAGTAATTTTCAAAAAGACTAAGTATTTTCTGGTATTAGATGTTATAGCTAAATGGACTTCTGCACTTCTAAGAAACAAGATCTATTACTAAGAGACTCAAACGATCTTGCAAAAACATTACAGCTTAGGTTTACAAAATTTTTCAGCCATTTGCTACTACTTCTTTTCTGCATCCTTTTTCCAAAGAGAAGGAAAATCAGTTTGGCTTATACTATCTGAACATTCTTCTCCATACCTGGCAGGCCTTCGCAGTTATATCTGACGGTGTATCTTGGGAAAAAGCTGGCCTCAGAGCAGCTCCAACCTGTTGACAGGAAGACACATTTAAAAATCTAACTAAAACAATAGTGACACAACATTTTGCATGTCACCTTGGTTAAGGCTCAGCACACATACAAAACAAGCAAGACAAGATTGCCTATTTTGCCATTAGTGTTATATCCCATACTTACTCTTGCCATCTAGCAGACATTTGTAACAGTGTTCTTCAAACAACAAAGTGCTAAGTAAGTTTTTTTCCTGCTTGCCCATTGACTTTTTAAGCCACAACTATCTTTTTCAAATACATGGTATCATCTCTCTCGTTAATGATTATCCTTTTCATCATGAAAGTATTACAGATGCAATTTATGATAAGGCTCAAGAAGCCAATGATTTTTTGATGTACAAAGGAATAATGATGTAAAGAAATCAAATGTTTATGGTTGGATTTGCAACAAGTTTCCCAAAATAACAAGTACTGACAAGAAAGCCTTTTTAGGCAGTCATTACGAGGCAGCATTTTTCTGGAACAAAAGGAACAAAATAAAAGAGACAGAAACAATGGTTACAGCACTACAGAAGGAAGAAGAAAAAGGCAGGAAGTGAAAAGGATGAAAACCTGCCTTTAAGAATTATTTACAAAGACGACAGACACAGTGGAGACAAAAGAGGTGGAAGAGTTAAATTATGCAACAAAATAAAGCAAAAATACCCCCAAATAAATCTTTAACTGCCCATCTCTCATTCCTAGACTTTTGTAGTTTTCATTTAAACGGAGTATATTCATTAATTCCCAAGAAAACAGATTTATTAGCTTCAATACGGAACTGAATCAGCGATATTTTCCAACTCATAATAATACAAATTAAATGCCACTCTTGCAAAAAATTAAATGTAACTTTTCATATTTGTATTTCAAGAATCAATAGCTACTGAATTTTTGCTTTCATCAGCTACTAAATATCAATAAAGAGCAATAGATTAAAAAAAATTTGAAAAGGTAAATAAAAGAGTCTCTTCAGTACATTTTCACACACAAAAAATCTCTTCACAGGTCTTTTGAAGTTACAAAATGTTCTCAAAGCTAATACTGGTACATTGGCATAAACCTACAATTTCCCAAACTTATAAAGGAGGTCTCACATTAGCCTGATACTGCTCCAGTATCACATGGCCTGGAAACTCTGGCTCAGGAACTGATGCAAATTTCTTGATAATGTCTTCAAGAGCTTGAAGACCAGCCATTCGTAACTGGTTGCTGTGATCAGTCGCAGCCATGAATGCCATTCGAATAAGGTCAGAGAGATGCAGTACTAAGAAGTCATCTTAGAACAAAACAGAAAGAACTGTTCAGTAACTTAAAAGAGCTAACATTTCTAACCTTTTCCTCAATGACATGGGCAAATTTTACCTATTGTTTTCCAAAGGTCCACTTTTAGGGTATAGAAGAAAGCAGGAAAGAACATAACCTATTTTTCTTCCCCCCTCCCCCCTTAAAGCAACACAAGGACTTTTATTCCTATGACAACCTTAAAAATTAAGCACAAGTTTGAAACAAAATGAAATACACTAAATACAGAAATTGCACTGACTAGAGTATGCAAACGTGGGTGAGAAGCTAAGAAGAGATTAGAACATTTAGCAATGCTAATTTTTGTGATCTCCCACAAACCTACAGAAAATCTTCAAGGCAATTCCTGCCCGAGTCCTATGCCTGCAGTGACCCCTGCTGATAAAGGAAAATCTCGTCAAGCTTAGACACCTACAAACTGAATATGCCTCTAGTTCTCCTCCCAAAAGCAACATCCAAGGATGTAAGTATGCGGCAGACAACATGCAGAAGAGTACATCACTCAACAACGTTTCTGAAAGGATTATTCTTCTATACTTATTAAATTTATTTCCTTACCCTCAATTTGAAATTAACAGATGTTGTACAACTAATACAAAAAAAAATTATTTAAAACCATGATATCCAGGGTAACCAATAAAACTCATAAATTATGAAAGCTCTGTATAGTACCAAATTGCAAGGTAAAGAGAAGTTTATTTTGTAGCTGAAACTTTTCAGAGGCACGTCAGTAAAGAATGATTGGAGATCACTGGAAAACTACAAAGAGGTAAAGTCTAACTCTGCACTTAGTCTTTCAAACCATCACAGATCTTAGTAAAATTTAAGTATTTTTGGAAGATGAAGTTGCAGAGGGGGCAGATGTTTGATGAGTTTTCCTTTTTACAATGATACCAAACACATCAAATTCACTTGATGTAAAGAGATGTAAATTCTCAGGCTTATTATACGCAAACCTCTGCAGGATCCTACAAGCAGCAGTTACTTCATGATTTTCTCTATAATACAATGCCACCTCAAAATAAACTCTCCCTCTTGGTCTTCAGCGACCTCAGCCTCAAATCAAGCAAGAAACAAGATTCTCACAAAAACAATTCACAGTGCTGGAACCAGACTGCATCAGAGCAACACAAGCAAAGACTTGATAAATCTCCATATCATAACAGACACCCTCAGCAACATAGACACCAAAATCCATTAATCCTGTGCATTCTAGGATGCTCATGATATTCATGCTAAACACACAAAGTCCTAATGAGCTATACACGAGTGAAATCAAACAATCACTACGCACCAGAACCGATACACATGGACAAGTTAGGGACAGAAACTTCCCACTATCTGTTAGAAAAACGTTTATTCACAAAACAACTATGTAATTTCTGACCTTTCAATCTCGATCCTCTAACTCTTAAAGGTATCTTCAAAACATTAGCTTTAAAACTAATAGTCATCACTCTCACAGATACCAAAATAATTAACTTTATAAACCAGCTCGGTCCATGTCTTACTATAACGCCCTCCCACATTCCTCACTCCATAATCAATGCCACAGCAATAATTACCTGGCCTTACCTCTTTGTTCTTTCCTAGCATCCCTTCAGTCTGGAGATGCTAAAACAATCTCTAAAGTCTAATTCACTGCTGTTATTACATTAAACTCTGAAACTGTTCCCAGCTTAACCCTTAGGTAGAAGTTTACCACTTCTATTTCAGACTATAGGAAAGGTTTGCAAACCTAAGGATTGTTTGTTTTTTTCCAAGCAGATCAGTTTGTTAGAATTTATATCCTCCAGCAAGCCTCATTCTTTGTATTAATGGTACAGTAACTACAGTGGTTATACAGCTACAGTTTCATTGACTTTTGCTGGTCATTTCCTTTAGTTTTAACCATTTGAATTAAAAGATAACGGCTTATATTATTTTCGTGGTTGCATAATCTTAAGCTGTAAAGGGATGTCAAAATAAAAAGTAAAAATTCAAAACATGCACATTCTGCAATTACTTTTTGGGTTTTTAAGTCTGGCTGAACGAGCCAGAGCCAGATCAAAGTGCGCCTTGTTCGCGTTCTCACACAGCATGATAACTCGGCACAGACAGTCTGCTGCAAACACACGAGTTGCCCAACGAGGTGCTACAGAAGGCTTGGATTTATCCTCTTCGCCCAAGGTGGTAAACATTGTATCATCATCCATCTCATCCTTCTTCTCTGATTCCTCATCCTTCCCTCCTCCCAAGGGAGCAGCAGTGCTCATGTCTACAACAAACAACAATTAGAAAAGAAAAATGTCCCACCATTACACAGAAGACAGCTGAGGACGTATTCAAGCCCCTCCTTACACTCAGATTCAAAACAGACTATTTGTTCTGGTCAAACAACAACATTTGAAAAATGTAGAAAGGCATAAGAATATCAGTAGAATAAATGTTTTTCACTTCTAACCTGGACTAAAATTACCCTTTATTTGGTTTAAATTTAAATTTGGCTTAAATGACATGAAATAAATTCCTGTACTGTTAATTCTCCACAGATACCAACTATAGCTGAATCCCATCTCTAAACTTCTCAGTTTTGAAAATCAACCTATTGAATTGTCAGTAAACAGGGTAAGGCAATTGATTACCAGGCTCAGAATCAAAGAATCCTGTTTCAAGTAAAAGCTAGACTGCACGGTAAACTGAAACAAAACTACGAAGTTCCATGCGTGGGACAGGTATACAAGCAAGCAGGCAGTTCACAGCACCCACAAATGTACTTAACATTAAATTGTTTTTTCCCCTCTAAGTGTGGCTGTGAGACTCCATTTCAGAAAATAAAATTACTTCAGGGATCATATTTTTAAAAAATCAGAATTCAAACAGGGACAAAAACCAACTTGCCAAACATGCATGTACGCTCCTACTATTCAGAAATGAGAATGTAAAATCTCAATCACAAGGTCTAAATTAGCAAAATGCCAAGATAGTGACAAAAATTACTCTGGCAATAATTAAAGTAAAACGAGAAGAAATTATTGCAAGGGTAACTCGCCCCAATTAAGGCATACTTCTTAGAAAGACTAAATTTAAGCAGCTGAAGAGCCAAGACATTCAATAATGACAGAGAGGTTATGACAAATCAAACTTGCATGAAGCCAATTCACAAGAGTGTTTTGAGAAGTCATCCAGGACCTTATGAGGCTGATTTGTAAATTTCTGCTTAAAAAGCAAACCAGATTTTGCTTGTATGCCAGTTAGTTGGATCAAAGGACTTCAAAATCAAGTTGCCAGCTTATTAAGGTACGGTTGAGAGAAATGTATTGAAATAGGTTCTCTTGGAGATTATTTCACCTACTCATAAATAGATAAGAGATTGGGCAATCATGTTAAAAACTTTAAAACCCATCCCACACAAAGTAAGAAAAGGACATGCTGACTTCAAACTCAGGAAATGAGGTCTCTCTCACTGGGCAGATAGATGGCAACTACACTGCATTAAGAAATCATTGGTAGCTTTATTCATCGGTAAACATAAAACTGGCAACATTTAGAAAGAGCTTCAGGATGAACTCACAGTATGCCAATAAACAAGTATAAATGCAAGAAAAATGAGCTGAATCTGCGTCACAACCATCCTGCGAGCTGAAAAACAGGAATAAGGTCTCCGAGGACAAGATATGTGCAAACAACTCTGCAAAGCTGAAGAACAAGCAAAAGTCTCATCACCATGGCAACCCATCATCACATCTGTAACTCACAAAACCTCATAAAAGAAAGCCCAGAGCACGTACAGCACTCTTGCTTCTGTATGGTCCTGATGTATAAATGCCAAAAATTGTATGTCTGCTTTCACTAATATACTGAAATGTCAGCAAGAATCACACTGCTTCTCCACTGGAAATCCTACTTTAAGGCAGCTAACTTTTTAATCTTCAAAGCAGTATTTTTAAGACTTACCATAACATTGCCAACTTCTTTTTTCTAAGCAAGCTTTAATGCACTATAAGCAAAGTTCTAGACACAGCATAAGCTATGTCTTAACTAGGATAAAAAAAACAGGCTCCAAACAAATACTGTCAGAAGATGCTAACACTAAGGATACGCTGTTGTTTATGTGAACACTATAGAACACTTACCACTGGAAGCTGCAAGGACATCCTTACAAAGCATTAGCCAGTGAGAAAGGTTTTCTACTGCCAGCGACGAAAGCATATGTCCCAGAGTATCATGGATATCTGAGCACAACTTCCGATCAGTCTCCCGATCCAGCATTCCAAAAAGGACACCTTCAAGGCCTGTCTCTGTTATATTAACCCCCTGATGCCGGGAATGAGCATCTCGCCGAGAACCAGCTCCTGGTGCAAAAGGATTCGTATCTGCCAAATGATAACAAGAGCTCTTTTCTGAAATAAGTAACTCAGTTTTAAAATTTGGAACAACAGGCTACAACTGGACATTGTGTATTTGTGTGTGTAGTTCAGACAATAATACACCAAAATGTTATGGAATTTCTTCTGAACACTAGAAAGATTTTAATAGAACATTTAATTTATTTTCTGCGAGGCAAATTACACATCCTAATATTATTTTTAAAAAAAATTATAAAAGAAAAAATCTCTCTCTCTTCATGGTACACACCCCATGAATTTTTAAAAACACCTAATAGCACTGGACTCTAAAGACTTTAATCTTTCCAGAGACAGGCTTAACTGGTGTGATTTAATAGAAGTAAGCTCACAACTTTTTGTTCATATGAAGACTGTGCTGATCAACACCGCTAATCCTCCTATTTTCAGAATAAAGTGATGCATGCAAGAACTGAACCAGTCAGCAAAGTCCACAGGCTAGCAGACATGCTGCTAACATAACACAGCTAAATATCTCCATCAAACAGCATACAAATTAAGTCAATTTTCAAAAGATCAAGACCTAAAATAGCAGAAAAACTGTAAAATGTTTTCACTGTATATAGACTATTTGGTGTGCTGATTGCTATTCCTAATGGGACAGAGAAGTTTAAGTCTGAACTTCACAAAAAGTTAAACTGTAAGTGAAATTCAAGAGGTAAGTAGGGGTGTGGCCAGAAAAGTGGAAGGGATGGTTTTAGTTTTCTGTTTTGTTGTTGGGGGAACTTGTTAGTGTTTTTACCTTCTCTGAAAGCAAATCACACATATGCATACGTAGGTGCACTCAAGTGTTACAAAAAGGCCACATGAAAGAAATACTTACTAATGCCACTGTTTTCTTTGTCTCCAGCATTTTTTGCTAAGCTCATGGCATATTCACATACTTCTGCTGCTTCCCTCTGAGCAAGCTGTCGTAAACACGCAACTGCAGCCCGGCGAAGCAGCAAGTGGGAGCTGCACAAATGAACCTAAAATCAGAACCATTACAACTGAGTGATCTGCTCCACTCTCATATCAAAAAATCAGCGCTGATAAGGACTAACAGTATTCAAGTTTTCAATTATATGCTCATGTGTGGGGTGCTGGGTAGCAAGCTCTTCACAAGACCTTGAGGGTTCAGAAGCACTTTTAATGTGAAAATAAAGTTGACATACACACAGCTGACAGCAGTTACCTGGTTAGCGGGAAGAGCTTAAATATTTGAACTACTGCACCTACATGATTTTACACTAATTATACTTTCTAACCTATTACTAATTCTTCAGTACTACTCAACCTCATATTCGGCTATATCTGTAAATCACAGGATTTCAAACAAAAAGCCATGATCAATTGCACCACATGACTGTTATCATAAGAACTTTTATTTTAAACTTGGAAAAAAATGTATAGCCTAAGTTTTTATAAGTGCCCCTCAATAAGACAGCTTCAGATTTCTTTGCTAACCAATGCTAGTTTCTAATTACTTTTGCATCACCTCAAGTACAAGGCAAACATTATTCTTACAGAAGAATTGTGCATGGTCCCTATTTTCCTGAGAGAAAGTAGCTGCACAGAGAACTGTATGTTTTTCCACAGTGGAAGAGATGAAGAGTGCTCTTTAAAAAACTTTGATTCTTTATTTATCCTCGGGAATTTGCTTTTAATAAACCAAATACACATTTGCTTTCTCAGTATTAGGTTATTATGTGGATGGAAATTGCTTTCCTAAATCAAAGGGTTGTATAGTTTATAAAGCATTTTAACAGTAGAGCTTTATTCCACATATGAATATACAAGATTTTAGCCCTGAAAAAACAAGCAGACTTTAAAGAACATCTATATATGACACTGAGGTTGTTTTAATTTAATTTAAAAAAAAAAAGAATATTTGGGAGATTTAACTAATGGAAAGAGTATTCCCAGTTTTAAGTTACAAAACAACTAGTGGTTATGAAGCCAATGCAGGAAGAAGAAATGAAACAAGATTGTGGAACTGTGTGGTTTAATGTTGATGCCTGGTATGAATGCCATTCAAAAGCGAGTCAGAAAGCCATGAAGAGTCTGCTAATGGGGCAGGTAAGGCAGACCTTGCCTACATATCTATGTATTTGCAGTATAAAGTAATGCACAAAACAATTCAGAGGAAAATTTATCAAACTAAGTATGACTTGGAAGTAAGGAATATGAGAAAAGAGAATGATAATAGGAATTGGAAAGAAAACCCTGGGAAAAGTTTTCAAAACTGCCATTCCTGTATGAACTTTGTTGTCTGTAATATTACCAATTGAGACTTGCAAAGCAAATGGTTATAGGGATTGTCATGTTGTAGATAGTATTCATACCAAAAGGTGTACCTACTTTTAAGTACACCATAGCTCTTCCATGCAACATTTTGTGAAAAGACAAGTGACAGATTCCAGGAACACACTACATTCCCAGGAGTGCTACAGAGTGGGGGTGGAGGAAGCATGGCAAGGGAAAGAATGTAACAATGAGAGGATGCCCTAGAGAAAGTCTGGGGGGCAGACTAAGAAAAAGTTCCAGTGTTGATGTAAGTAGGATTGCACTCCCTCAGGTAACACAGAATCACCAGTTTCACAACGAATGACACAAAGAACTTTGCAAAACATCCAACAGACATTTGGGAGAAGTTTTTCTAATTTCTTAGTATAGGACTGCTGAACCGCCTAAAACTAATTTTTAGAACAGTAATAACAATTTTTTTAAAATGCCGACGCCAAAATGCACAGACACCACCTTTCCTCTTAGAGCTGTATTTGGTATGTTTTGGATTCTAGCCTTTGGCTTACTTCCAGGCTTAAGCCAGGATTTGCTGACCAAACACCAATGGAGGGAGCGAGCAACACTAACAACAGCAGTACAAGAATTTGAACGTCAGCATCTACTACGCTGAGAGTGGTAAAATAAACCCAAAATCTTCTACTTCTCCTCAACTCGCTCATTTCCCTCTATGCATACAATCAGTTGGAGGAAACACAGGGTTTCAGGACCTTTTTACTCAGTCATATTAGATACAAATGCTTGCTCTCTTGTGCTGTCTAGGATGAAAGAGAATTAAACTCAATTACTTCAATTTGGGCAGCATTCTGAAAAGATATAAAATGGCCTGAGGACAGACATCCTTCCACACCACTCAAGCACTCTTGCAACTGTGGCTTGCTTATTACATTTGGGTATCCTTGACATCTTGCTAAGTGCTTCTCCTGTGCTCTCTGCTAAGCACCTACATGAAACTTAGAGAAACAAAAGGGATGTGTTTTGTACTCACACAAAGACTGGGAACCAGACTGGACAGGTTGACATGCCGTGGTGCAAACATGTGAAGCTGCTGAAGGCAGGATATGGCAGCTGCCTGAACAAGTGAGTCTGAATGGTCTTGTGTGATTGCACATCCCACCAAACAGGAAGAACGGATTGTTGAAATTGTAGCTCCGTTACCTAATGATGTAATACAATATCCTTAACACAGCAAAATTTTTGTATGACAACTGTAGACTTTAAACCTTGGAGAAACAAGAATTTTTAAAGGTTCAAAGTCACAGATTAAAATGTAACTTTTCTACCTACTAATTTCCTAACGCAAATTAATATCTACACAACACTACGGAGTGCTTCAATATCACTTTTTAAACTCAGTTGAACAACATTCTGTCCAAATGAAATTTTGGATCAATGATCTTCAGTCAAATATTTTGAGACAGGACATGAAACCAGTAAAATTATATTAATTTCAATTTTGAAAGTCTCTTTCAATCTATGCACACAGACACTTCACACACCAAACAACTTCCTAAAATAGTAGGTAACACTTAAGTTGGCATACACGTATGCAGTTGATTTTAGTTAGCTCAATTAGATGAGCTGTACTGCTCTAATAGGACAAACAGTCAAAAGAACAGTATTTAATTTAAAAAATTATCTCATTCCGTATTTTAAGAATTAACTTGCATCAGGTTTACAAAAAATACTGACTGACAGAAAAATGTAACCTGCACACAACATTCTGCATATGTTGATGTTTATTTCAAAAGTTAATGACGCTCCAAATCAAAAGGTTAACACACAGCAAGCAGATAGACAAGTTCAATTAAACCATCTAGACATCTTCATACCTAGAAATTTAAGTCCAGTTTTTTAGAGTTAGAATTTTGCTAGTGGCTGGCTCTCTGGCACTGCATCAGAGACCATCCTATAAATATTCCTAAAAATCCCTGGCAGAAAAAATTACAAATCCGTGTTTTTGCCATCTGAGACACAGAATTCCAGATTGTTTGGTATGACAATACCTTATTCTCTACAGTAAGGTACAGTGATCCAAGAATATCAAGAACAAGCGGAAACAACACTATCAACTATGTCAAACTTAAGCTCTTGCCATCAGTTAAAAATAAAATCCAACACATGTTGAGAAAGCAGAGGAAAAAATCCTGCTTCTTACCCCACCTATACATAAAAATGTACATGGCAAAATATGCAGCAAGGGTCTTTTAATCTTTCATCTACCAGGCAAATTTGCCATTAGCCAGAACACCATACACAACTGCAACTTCTTTATACAAATCTCAAACTGCCGCAAATAAAGACACAAGCAGTAATAAGTAGGATCAGAAAATGTGCCAACACACACACATCCCCCCACACCTGCAACAAACAAAAATGCATTTTCTTCCATTTAATATTGCAAAATATTATCTTTATACAAGTAAATGTGGTGGGGTTTTTTCCCCTCAAATTCCCACTAACCTTGTAGTTCAGGCCCAACTGTAGTTATTATAGCTCCAAGACAGCGGCCTAAGCACTGATGCACTTCCGTATGCGATGGTGGAACAGTTAAGAGCAGAGTAAGAACTAGAGAAAGTGTCGGCTCCACGTATCCACGGTACATTGGTCCACTAGAATCTACTATCAAGGCAAGTGAGTGGAGAGACCAAGTCTGTCAAAAAACCAAAGGAAAATATTTCAATAATATTTTTAGGAAATGTAAATAATTTTGCATGCAGACTGAGCCTAGCTCTGTACATCCTTCTCTTAACATGTCTAGTTAGCTGCTCTGATTCCGGAGTGTTTCAAAGGTCTCAGAATCTCAAGCAGTCACCTGGGACTTGAAAATATCTCTAGCATACTCTTTGGCTATCAGCAGTTATGGGGATCATGGAGATGAAGATGACAAAGAATTTGAGGAAAAAAGTGGTTAAGCCCTTTGAGGAAGCAAAATACAAACACAAACAACACACTCACTTAAAAAATTGAAAAAGATGAGTAGCTCTTAATACAGCAGAAAGAGAATCATTCTGCTGTAAACCTGGATGTAGAGCCTGAAATGGACAGTTGGCAAAGTCCTTAGTGAAGTCCTTTGATATCCCAGTATAAACTGATTTTCATTACAAGTTAAAAAATTCACATGCATTTTCTAATTTATTTTCTTATAAAACATGTACACCGTCCTAACCACATGGCAGCACATTATTGCTTATCCTTTCACTCCTGCAAATTTCCATTACTCATATTCCCATACAGTTTCTGTGTATCCACACTGATTTAGTGAGGCATGAGGTTTAAAAGCTTAGCTTTTCACAGAGGCCTGGTGACCTCCTCTCAACTGAAAATAAGGTAGGTATGCAAGTTCCACCTGGGCTTCCCCTTGATACTACACATTTTTTTCATAAAGCGAACACTTACTTACATGCCTCAAAATTACTTAGTCATACATGAAGTTAGTTACATATGCAAAGTGAACTTTGTCTTAGCTTAAATAAACTAAGGAAATGTAAAAGATAATTAAAATCGTATTCACAGATTTTTTTTAACATTATCTCCAAATAAAACTAGGCTTGTTTTCTCTTGTGACAAGCTTGATTATTTAGATTTTTTTTTTTTGCATTGAGGAAAATAAATAAGTTACTGTACCACATGTTCTATCAAGTTAACAATTTAAAACAAGGTGGAAGTATGATTCTGTATAGTTACTGGGGGGTTCAGCTTCTTAATCTGTGGGTATAAAGTGCCCCTAGTCATGGGTGGCACACAACTTCCTGATGCTAAAGCATGATAGTCACTATTCCAGTTAATAATTTCCTTGCAGTAACTTGTGAAAAGAATAACAAAAAATTACCTTTTATATCATGCAATTACACCATAATCTTTGAGGAACAATAATTACAGACAAGACACTTGCTTTTACTCGAAAAAGGTTGTTTGTTCGGTTTTTTCCCACCTTCTGAAGGAACTATTTTATTCTAGCTCTTTGATGGAGAAAAAAATGTGCACTTTTCCCCCTAATATTCAACTTCTTAATGTCAAGACAGATGTACTGGTCCATCTGTCCCTCTCTTCTTTTTACAGCAGCAGCCACAGAGATGTCTAATGAAGAGTAAAGACAGACCAAGACACCGACCCCTCAAATTTCTCCTGGGAGAGTAAAAACAGCATATTCCCCCAATTTTCAAGTATTTTGAACTTAGAAAATGTTCTGAACTGTGCAGTGCTTATACATATTCAGGAACTCCAAAGACATTGCTCTTTCAATAGTACATCTAGTTCCCATTTTACTCTACCAGAACTTTTATCAGCCAAGTTGTCCTCTTTTGAGACGCCACATGTCTACGGTCCATAGTGGATAGAAACCCCTCCCTGCCTTTGCCTTGTCTTGGACTTGGGTCCTACTAGTTCCCCTTCTGTCCTCTAACTGCAGTTCTGCTTGCAACAGATTTTTGCTGTCATAATACAACCCCAAAAAGATGACATACTGCCATACTGTGTTCACAGCATCACATACATGGAAATTACTTGGCAAAGAAAACTACTGCTCATCACCTGAACTCCAGTAACTGATCACATTAACCGTTAGCCAGTTATTAAAAACTTTAGTTTAGGCTTCTAAACTAACACATTTTGCTTTATAATTAGACAATTCTGAATGTGCCCACAGTGAATTACGACGGCTCAGCTAATAAGCAGACACTTGTCAGTCTGAATTAACATGACCACTTGCAACTGCCTCCCTAACAAACAGTAAGGTTACATTTTAATTGCAGTACATAATTGGGATTTTGTACTGTAAGAGTTTATAATGGAAGTTCCACTTTCTTCATGCTCCCTGGTGCATGCTGCATCCATATGATTTTGCTTACATGTGACAAACTCTATTAAAGAACATCTGAACAGGTAATTTAATCTTTAGTTTTAAACCTGAACATTTTGAAGTCGTATTGTGGCAACTGTGTTTTTTACCTGGACTTCAGGAGAGGTTCCATCTTGTGCCAAAGCCAAGAGAATACTGACACTAGTTTTCAGATGCTGTCCAGAACCTATCCCACCAACATACCGATGGAGACAGCCCAGAGCCAAAGAATGGCCTGTTCTTGATACAACATCTCGAGCAGATTTTAACCTATCAGTGTTCAAATAAAAGGAAATTATGTAATTCACCTAGTTTGTTACAAAGAACCCTTCAAGTACCTTAACAGTGTAAATGACTAACAGAATTTTGCAAGCCACCTTATAAGATCGTGAGAAGCATTAACAACAAAAACAATGTACTTAGTCTCTATTGTTATCAAACCAGATCATATATAAAGAAAAAAAAAAAAGGATATTTTAATAGTTATTTTCTTTCTCCTTGGTCAAAACTTGACATTTTAAATGAAGAAGAGTCTTGGAAGAGAAACACTATAGGAAAAGCATCTCGTGTTTACCGATGTTTTGGCAGCAGACTAATAGAAAAATCACTGCTAGACCTCTGCATAGAAAAGAAATCAAGAAAATGACAACACATTGAGAAATGACAAAGAAATCCACAGCTGTGTCTTCCACTGCAAAGTCAAATGAATAACTTTAAAATAGAGCTGTTTTCTTCTACAGCTGAGTTCTATGATTTTTCCAATCTTTTTTTTTTAAATGGTGTTTTATTAATGAAACTAAACCAGAAAGACCTAATTGTACAAAGAAGTGACTTGTCAAGTATTTTCCACAATACTTCTGGCTCCTGAATGCATATCACATATGTAACTTTTGAATTAAAACCTTTTTGGCAGGGTGTGGAAGACAGAGAAAAAAAGGCTATCCCAATTAGGACAAGGAGAGATTCTTTTTTTCCTGGCTGTCTGTATATGAGAGGCAAGCATGGTTTTAACCATCAGTGAACAACAAAGCAAATGCAAATCTCAAATATAAAAAAAATTATTTGACAGTGTCAATAGACTGGCAACCATTAACAACTTGAATCCTAGATAAGAAACCAAGAAAATAGTCCCAGTAATAGAAATTTAAGGAAGGATAGTAAAAATTATGTACTTTATCACAAGACTAAATGATGGGAAAAACTGAATTACCCAGAGGTAAGAAAGCTGGACTGAGGCCACGTGCATGCAGCCTGGCCAGCCAAAAACATGGACAGTAGGCCTGAGTCAGGCACATTCTGATTCACAGATGGGTTGATGTCTTAAATTTAAGCCAAAAATTAGGAAATGTGTTGTCTTGTTATACCTACCAGACTCTTTCTAAAAGACCTGAGATCAATAACAAAATCTGGAAAAAAATTATGGGCAAATAAGTAAGTTTAATGAATATCTAAAGAGGATGTTTTGATGAAACAGAACTGCTATCAAACAATTCATATTAGAGACATACTTATTATAAGCTCTGTTCATTTATTTGTAGCAGTTTAGTCACCTCCAAGTAACTCATAAAAAACTATTAATTGGTATCATTTTATATGCCAAGTAGTTTAACAACTCAGCTATTGTTAACGGAAGAATCTCATGAAATAAATCAAAAAAGAAAAGACTCTGAAGGTTTGTTAAATCTACATAATCACAGCAATCAACCAGGAGGATAAGAGAACAATCTATGTGATATTTAGTAGAGGAATCTTCCAGATTACATTCAATTATATTTCTATTTCTTTTTCTGAATCAAAACCAACTTACTTATCGAAACTGTATTGAGCCATTCTAGCAATGAAGGAAGCTTCTCCAACCACCTGAGCCATTCTGCCCAGTGCTTCACCTGCTGCACATCTCAAAATAGGGTTAGGATTATCTAGGGCACCCATTACCAGCGTCAGTGCAGATTTTCGGACTTCTTCTGGTCCTAACGTGCTTTTATTCTCAGCTAAACCCTACATTAAAAAAAAAAAAAAAAAAGAAAGAAAAAATGCATTTCAAAGCAATGGAGAAAGGGAACATACAAGATTAATTTTACTATAGTCAAGATCTTCATTTGAAAGTTAAGCACTTCTACTTTTGTTTAAATTTGTGGTCATTTATCCTAAAATATACTGGCTGAAAATATTTAACACTCAACCTTACATTTGCCAACACTTTACCTGTTTCACACACAGGAAGACCTGTTGCACCAGTGTTTTTTTATCAAATGCATTACAGTGCTACATGCACACTAGTGCTGCTGAATATGAGCTAGCTTTACACAGAAAAAAAAAAAAAAGTGAAGATTTAAATCTAACTGCAACATCTCTTTCTGTCAGACAGGAAAACCACAGCTCAGTTATGTTTCTGCAAGAATCACTTAAAGACATTTTGGGTACACAAAAATATTTTCTTCTTAATAATCACATATTTTCAAACAATTACACAGTCTGTTATATGAACATTCTATAGAACAACAGACACTGCTTCTGCAGCTTCTTTGGTTCCCATATTTCAGTAATAGCACATCACCTTTCACTAAAACTTTCAAGAAGTCTTTTACTTTGCAAAAAATAATTAAACACATGTAAAGTACAAACACTGCATGTATTACAGAGGAAGAAGTTGATGGCTCCAGCACATTTTCTGTTCTGAAATCCTCATTTCAGCTCTTACAATTTTGACAATTCTCCGGCCATTTGGCACGGTATGGGAAATTACAGGCATGTCTCAGAATCTACTTTTCACCTTGCAGCAACATGGTTCATGTTTCTAAGAACAAAGCAAGTAGGAGAGGTGCTATTTTGCCAGTGTATTTTGCCAATAAACCAAGGATGTGGTTAGCTTAAACTAGGCAGCTATTTTTTTGTATGGCAAAAGTCAGACAAGAATAAACTCATTCCATCTTTAGTTACACTCTGGAACTTCTGAGGTTGGTTTCTTCAGTGCACAGGACTTAGTTGCTCTGAAGATGAACAAGGATGACAACAACAGCTGTTGTCCAACAGATTCATTAAATGGAAACTATAAAAAACAGCATCAGGAAAAAACTAGAAATGCCTTAAAAAGTTTGACGTGTTGAAAGAAAACCCTATGCTCCAAGACACTCTTCCACAAAGACTTGAGACAAAGAAGTCACTGAAACCAAGGGTTTCTCAGATATATTATTTGTGACTTGCTGCCTCGCTTTCTGACTTGATAACATGAGGTGTAGGTAGAGTGAAGCATAGACAGATAACAGAGCTGTAACTGAAGTCAGTGGGACTGGGCATAAGCACTGAAAATTGTATGCAGTATTAGAGAATCTCAAGAAGGAATATTAAGACATCCAATCTAATTTTGTTTTCATTTCCATGAGCCTCATCTGTGCAAAACTCTATGACATGTGGGGTTTTTTGAGTATATATGACAAAGTACTTAAATGCACAAATGCAAAGAAAACCACAGGCTTGAAAAAGAAGGAAAAAAATAAACAGACAAGTCTGAATACTCTAGAATGCTGACCACATGAGCTTCATCTGCTCTCCGTACTGACACATGAAGACATAAGCACATGCTAGTATCCGTAAAAACTTCAGTTTTTATATTTTTAAACTTTTGAATGTTTAAGTGGTAACTTCTAACAGCTTTTTGTATCAAATACAAATCAATGAATCAAACTGCTGAACTTTGGCATCGATTACAAGTTTGCAAGTTTTACCTTCAAGGCACTAAGAACAGCAGTAAAGATATTAAGCTGCACAGCTTGCTGGCGAACACCTTTAGCCTG
This sequence comes from Hemiprocne comata, assembly GCA_020745705.1. Lineage (NCBI taxonomy): Eukaryota > Metazoa > Chordata > Aves > Apodiformes > Apodidae > Hemiprocne > Hemiprocne comata. The sequence goes on from CM036588.1 coordinate 41,001,809, forward strand.
CTTGATGCATTCAGCAAAGTGATCCAACATCTGTAATCTAAAACAAAGGAAAAAACATAATAAAGTGATACTCTTTAAAAATACAAACTAAAACACAGTTGGTAAAAAAATGCACACAACAGAAGGTCCTTTTCAGTTCAGTCACAGAATTTATGCTTCAGGGGCTGCAGGAGGTATTCACCTTAGATAGAAAGGGTACAGTTATTCCGAACGTCACTTTGCTGGTTCTTTCAGCTCATCCTCAAATGCTTACTATTCCTTTTGAAGATAACACCACCAAGAGGAAGTGATTCTTCAGATACATTTGGCTGCATAACTAGAAGCTATGATGATGAGAGTGGAAAAATGCTGCCTCTCCACTACCATTCAAAATACTGTTATCCTCCATATACCTATTACTGTTCCTATTGTTTTCCCCATTTAACCTCCATTTTCCCCCATTTAACCATGCCAGAAAGTGTTACTGGGAGGAGGAGTACTCCCTAGAAGATACCAAGAACAGATGTTTAATGAATAATCAACATTTTTAACTACTCAGCAGTTCCCCAGACAAATCTTTCCATAGCTAGCAACAGCTACAGATGAAGTTGAATTACTGAAAGCTGGCCTCAAGTCTATCCTATACTTACTGCAAAATGAAACTGACTGCTAGGAAAAAACTATTTCCATCGGGATTGCACTGAAGGATAATTTTACTTTGAAATGCATTTTAGAGCTGCTTTCACTCTGTGCTCAGTGACAAATTAGCTAAACTGAATGACAAAAGCAGTCCTGACAACTTATAACTCTGCAAAAGTAATGTGGAAGACAAAAATAAGCTGAATTCCATTCCCTCTTTTTCATCATGCATAAAATGATTTGCTGAGTATAAACCAAACAGTCTTACTCTTGGAATCTAAATTAATGCTATGTTTTGAATTGCAATGGACAATTCTGCAGGAAATTTTGGTTGCAGTTATTACCACTGTTAAATGCATTAAGAGGAGAGAAAAATCTAGCCTCCACCTCTGAAACCTAATCTTCGAAACCGAGGAAATCAGTTTATTTCTAACCTGAGTAGACATATTCTGGAATCCTGAGACACAATCAATACCCAATACTGAACTCTGAATTCAAAGACAGCTGATATAAAGTACATTCTTACATCAAGAAAAAAAACAAAACAAACAAAACCCAAAACAAGGCATTACATTCTGAAATTGAACATTGATGTAAACTGACCTATGCTTGTAAGAGACATGAGGAAAAACAACACCGAAGAGAGCCACAGATGCATCGATGACAGATACTCCTAAAGGAAGGGGACCAGGCACAGCTTCACCAGCAGGGATGCGCAAATAAATAGAAGATGGATCATGTTCCAAAGCACCACTTCCAGATGCACTGTTTGGCTGAAGCTGCAAAATGCCACATAATACGAACACCTCTGAATATATATCATCACACCAAAAATTTGGAACTAGAGATCACCAAAACAAATATGCAGTAGCTTAGTAAAAACAAAATAGCTTACAAATGCCTGAAAGCAACTGCAATGTCCCCCTGCACACATACACTCGCATTTACGAGGCCAGCTGAATCCCAGAGGGTCAAAGCAGTTAACAGTTGGATAAATGCACCATCTCCCAGCAGTGAGAGACAGAAACTAGAGAAAAGCAGATCAACCCTGGTAACTAATAGTAGCTTCTGAATGACTGATTACAAAGTGATATTTCAGAAAGCAGGTTATTCATTCACTCTCTGTTTGACCACCGAGTTACGATACAGTATATTAAATGATCGATTTTGGGCTATGCTGAATCCCTACACGGAAAGATTTAGAAACAGTACTAAAATTACTAACATTTCTATAATCATTCTTTCAGGAAACAGAATTAAAAATCACCTATTTTCTCTGAAGAAAAGAGTATTCTCATAATGTGTTAAGTATTTAATCATGAAACAAAACCAGAATCCAGTAGCTCTATACTCTTCTTAAAAGGTCAGAAAAGAGAGCACACATTTGTTGAAATCTCCGTAACACTAAAAAGTAAATTGTGACCAAGCATAAGAGAATCCTGTAATGCACTACAAGGCTTCAGTTACCAACAGTGACACTGTTTTACAGGTTAGAGGTTTAGAAGGAAAAAAAAAAGGGAGGGAGGGGGGAAACAGGAGGATCATCCCAGAAAGCTCTGTGGATTGGAGACTGTACTGGAAGTTTATCATGTCCACCACAACAAACAAGGGAAGTTTATAAACCTCTTTTTTCACTTTGACATGCTGATTTTTTTTTAAAAGTAGTTTTCCCTTGGTTTTTCACATGAGGTATCAATGTTGGCTTTCAGATCTCCTCAGTCAAGACAGTTGCATTCTGAGAAACCTGGCCATTATTAGATCAGCTCTGGCAGAAGAGGCATTTTCAGCTTTCCCCTTCTTCATACCCCAAGAAATTTTTGAGAAACTGCATTGCAAATTTATGATGGCACAAATCAGCAAATGCTCAGAACAGTTGTCTAGGGAATACAGTTCACTGACAAATCAAAAATCAGAGCAGAATTACGAACACAGAGACAGGCTGGTGAGTACACCTAGATGGACAACCAATTTTTCTCCATGTCAGTACATCCAGACATGTATGAGGGTAAAAAGCTTGAAAAGAGGAAGCCAGGCCCTTCCTAGTCATCACAAATTAGGAAAGCAAAAAAAGTGGCTATTACCAGATAGTTTCCTAAACTAGTTAACATTAACAAATTGTTCCCTATGCTACATTTCTTTTCCAAGGGCCATATGAAAATTGGTAAGTGGATCAACATTACCAGTTTCTCTGAAAAACTTTGTTAAGAGACCACCTCAGCAATATTTGTTTTGGTTTTTTAAATTTTTAATCCCTATGTTTCAAAGACACATTTTAGAAGTGCATAAACTCCTTATAATACAAATATAGTTGTGTCAACGCTTCCAAATTAAATTAAGATTTCATACTACACCTATCAAACCAGTTATATTTTGTTTCACTACAACACCTTTTGCAATACTGCAACTTTGACAGCAGTTTCATTATAAAACTTGTTAAGTGGAAATTATATTTCTCCTGGTTCAAAATAATATATAAGAACAACTGCTAGACTAAGAAGATAGGGGGGCAGGGAGGAAAGGAGTGTTTTGTTTTAAAGAAACTGGGTTAGTTCACTAACCACAAACATAGAAATTGTATAATGCTACTCCTATATCAGCCATAGGCAGTTTTTAATCTGAATGGTACACTGTAGAAAGAAGGACTTAGACCTAACAAACCTCTGAAATAAGACTAAAAACAAGGTGTGAAGCTTCAGTTTTAGAAGGCTTCTCCCCCAACACACATCACACAGGCAGATAGTACAGATAACTCGTTATTCTTCTAGTTTTTTATTACCTGGTCTTCAATTGACTTATGATCTGTTTCCTGCAGCCAAGAGCCAAGAAGAACGCTATCATCATAATGACAAAGAGACCTCAGGAGCGATGTGGTTGTATTAGCGGAGTTGTCTGTCAAAGTAAATTCTGCTACCAGCTCTCGAAGGAGTGCATTAAATGATCCTAAAAATACATTCGAAAGAACAATTGCTACTTCTGATCCAAAACATCTCAGCTGGAGATCAGAAGTTACAAATCAAAGCACATACCATTACCTCAATCTTACAGGTAGCAAACAGAAAAGTAAACCTGACAAGACTGGAGTTGAGAGAAAGGTTTCAAACTGAACCCTGGGCTCCCGATTCCCAAACCCATATTCTAAGCAACATCCCTTCCAGGATAACAATCCAGATTTTGCAAAGATTTGCTCATCCATGTAATCATGTAAACTTAAATGAGTGAACAAAAAAAAACCAACAAAACAAAACCCAAAAAGCCCATCTGTCAGATCAGGTGACAGTGCCTAGGAACTTGAAAATAATAGCATAAATCTGTCTAATAGATCAAATCAGGTTAAAAGTAAAAAGACACCACCAGAAATCAAAACTAAATCTTCATTCTCACATCTGCTCTTCGAGTACACTAAGAAATTATGTTCTCTATCTTTTAAGTAACAGTGACATAAAACACCTAAACTGGATTTCAGAACATGATCTTCATACCTCTCAATCCTATAAATAAAAACACTGCAGTATTCATACTCTGTAGTTACACTGTCAAGATGACAAACAGAAGCAGAGGAATACAGAACAGAACTCTTGGAGATTCCTAGTATTCTATTTTGAATCTTGTATCTGCTTTAAAGGCATGCATCAAAAACACATCAAAAGTAGTTAGCAGAATTTTAATTCTAATAAAAATTGTTAAAAATGTATGTACCTTCATATGTCTTCGGAGGTAATAAAGCCAATATATCATAAAGTCTTAAACGGACCATAGCTGCACTAGCTTTGAGATGAGCTCCATGAGCTTTAATTACTGATGGAATGCTATAGGATCAAGAGGGAAAAACAGACAGCCAGAAATATTACAGTTATCAAAAACAGAATTACCAGATTTCTTCTCTCAAGATATATCTATAGCCAAGACAAGAAAACAGTGTTTAGAGAACTACTCTGAGAAACATTACTCAATTATCAGTACATCTTAGAAGGTAACTGTATGGAGCAAGCTTTCTTTTTTTAAAAAGCACACACTTCCGCAACTCAGAGATATACTTTTACAAAGCTAACAACCATAAATACAATGTTCCTAAGTTTTTTTTCAACATGGACAAGCAGTGACAGTGCAGTAGTAGGTCAGAATACGAATTAAAACGAATTAACGTAGTATCTCAGGTTCAGGAAAAAACAAAAGTGAGTAAGAAGCAAAAACTGCCTACTTACTGCGACATCATTGTCATGGCACATTCTATGGGTGTCATCAATTTCCTGATCACATCCTCAGTAAGGAGCTCGGGACAGTGAGCAACAAAGCTTCTCATAGCTAATAACAAAAAAGTTTAAATTTAAATTTTACTGAGACAAACAAAAATAAAGCACAGGTAAGATACAGATCCTAAGAGAATATCAAGAATGCAGCAATTAAGAATGCTTACTCAAAGACCAAGCGACATGTTCATTAAAACTATATGCCAAAACCAGGTCACACCAATAAAAATCTGACACATCTTGCTCATTTTCAAAGAAATGAGAGAAGTTATGGGAGTTCTCTTTGTAGTACTTGGGATCATGTTTTGGCTTACTGTAATATCAAAGTCTGAAATCCTCACCACACAGAGCTCCAGCACGGCCTTCCAGCGTTACTTGCCAGGTAAAAGAATCTCCTCTCGCCTTCTCTGCTTCCAGCTCCTTCAGAGAACGTGGAAACACGTTTCGCCATAGCAGCAACATCTTAGGCAGATGATACCGAACAACAGAAGGACCTATGTAAAAAAAAAAAAGTAACAGTATTATAAAAACTTCTATTAAATTTGGTGTGGCAAATCTGCCATGAAGGCTTTTGCTCCTAGTTGTTTTTTTCCTACTTCACTCCCTACTTGAAAAAGAAAAACAAAGATAATTCTTTTTCATTTTTAGGTTGAAAGTGTGGCAAATAAATACCATAGATAAGTCTGCTTTTTTATATCAGTACTTAAAATAGGAAATAGGCAATTCTGAATCTTGTCATGTAATATATAACCACTGCCAACTGTCTTTTTACTACTTTTTTATTCTGACTTTTAATGTTTCTTATGTTACTAATTTGAAGACAAGCTCTTTAGCCTACCCTAACTTGTTCATACAATAAGTAGAAAAATAACTGGCCATTACTGATCATGAAACTAGTTTAATGGTCAAGCTTAAAAAAAACTTCTGAGAAAGCTCCAAAAGATCCAATGGAGGGACATTAAAAATATTTTGGAGAAGGACAACCAAAATAGTGCTACACTGTTAGAAAAACATGACAATAAGCTGGCAAAACAAAAAGAGACAATTTAAAGAAGCAAGATGAAACACAAAATGGTATTTGCTCAGAAATCAAAATACTGCAGAATGCATCAGAAACTTTATCGTATTTCCAGTATAAAAAAACCTAAACAAAAAAAAAATATTGCTGCCAAGTTCAAGAGTATACTTATAACTTCCCAAAATAGAACTTCTGGTATTTCTGTGATGGCAGACATGAACAGTCATAGATGAGGCTTTAAAAGACACTTGTATGGCTTTTAAACTGGTAACGTTTTAATCAGTACTGTTGCCTATTCAGAGGCACACATGCAACTTGTTGGAATGTTCATTGTGTTTTATATACTGTCCATTTCTTCTACACCACAGTATTAAGGAACATAGATTAGGGGCAATTTTGCCCTATTCACAGAAGAAGTAAAGGCTGGGCTCCTAAACCAGAGTAGATTTTTTAGGGTTTTTTTTCAGGTAGGACACCTTCTAGTACCCTTCAGCTTACATAAACATTAATATTTCACTTCTCCCCAGCATAAACAACACTGCTGAAAATAGATGCACTGTTTCCCTTGATATAAATACTTTTGTGTTAGATACTGGACTGATTGTAAGTCGAGACCATTTGCCACAGTGGATAATCAGAAATGTCAGACACGCATTAAAAAACAAAAAGCAACTGTTTTTTTTACAAACCTAAAGTCATAAGTGCTCCAAGTAAAAGCCATCCAGCTTGAGTCCGCTGCAAGGAGAGTCTGCTGTTTTGTGCAGCGGTTCGTAACAGATCCTCAGCAATACTGACCACCATCTGCACCAATAACAACAAGCAATGTATTTTAAAAACAAATTAAGCTGCTTCAAGCTACTGCTACACACCCACCCTTACAGACTATATATAAAGATGTTCTCAAATTATTTAAATTTACCTTCTACAAAGAATGAATGCAGATTACATTTAATGCAGATTATTACAGTGATACATACAACAACAGATATTTTCTTCAGCAATTACTAATTAATACGCCAAACAAGAAGACAAATTTGAAAGAGACAGGGGAAAAAAGCTGGTAAATATTGCAACTGAAACACTATGAACACATATTCTGGACATTGTTTTCTTGCTAGGCACGAGTTAATTTCAATAATGCTTTAACTAGTAACCATGTCACACATTTTGCAAAGCTATTCTAAATGAAAATATGTATTTTAGTACACTCACAGATAAAACATTATCTCACCTTTCCTTTGGCATGAGGAATACCTAAGGGACACTGATGCACACCACCCAACAAAGCAGCCATTGCAAAACTGTAGCCACTAACAGCTTCAGGGGAGGTCTTCAGATTGTTGAGTCTTTCTGCACATCTATCTAAAAATGGAGTCACCTGAAAAGGCAATGCCACAGCCACACACCGCAAGCACCACGCAGCAGCAAGTCGAGCAGCCATGCTGGGATGAAGAAGAACTGAAGTTACTGTCTCCAACAGACCTACAGAAAAGAGAGGTTACAGTCTGAAAGTTGTTACATGGGTTTTTTTTAAGATATGTAGACGAGTAAACTGAATCAATGTTAGACAACGAACATGAAAGCTAAGAAAGCCAGAATTAAAGTACTTGAATTTCATAACTGCCTTTTTCTTTAAGGAAAGACAGAAGTCTGCATACAAATTAGCATTACACTGCCCCACATCAGGTTTTACCAGCAAAGCCGGAGCTACCAAAGCCACAGCACTGACTGCTACTACCTGAAGAACAGTGAAGAGGCAGTAAGGAAACAGACACTGGTTAAGACGATTCCTACAATCCACCTTTTACACAGACTGCCAATAACAGAGCATCATTGGAAAAAACATAGGCATCCACAAGCAGAAAAAAATGAAAACTGCAACACTACAGTACAAACAGATTCAGATGTTAAAATAATCAAGAAAATCCCGCAAAAACCCTAGTCAACTTCAGCCAACTAACAAACTTTTCAAAATGGGACTATCCACAGCTTCATCTCCTGACAAAATACCCTCAACTTCCTGACAAAAATTTTGTATCTGAAGGCAAGATATAGGCAGCTTTTCAGGAGCAAATATTTCAGACCTTATATACCAAAGCAATGCATTTCCTATGAAAACATTATTGGAAACAAATCAATGCTAAAAGTCCCAACTTTACTCACCCTAAAAATGAGCTTTGGTCAGAATTCCACCAAAATAGCTGCTTAAAACTTTGTCAAACTTAGAACTCAAGTTACAGTGCTAAACACAATGAGCTGGACGACCTTAGCTACCTGGAGTACTACAGGGAGTGTCATTTATTTCCTATGCATTAATTTATTCTTTAACTAGATTTAATATTTAATATTAATTACTAAAATAACTAATTTAATCTATTAAAATTAATTTACATACCAATAGATGGTTCTTGAATAAGAGGAGATGCAGTGGCATTTAGACTCTGAACCAGACTACCCAGTTCCTGGAGAGCACACACCATTACATGCTGACTTGCTGCTACATCAGCAGCTCCTGATTTATTTTCACTGTTAGCATCATTCACTACTGCTTCTGTAAGAAAGAGAACAGAAGTATCTTGCTTAGCTACCATCTGAATCACACCTCAAAATATACAGGGAAGAAAGGGACAGTTTTGACATTGACTCCATCTTAAAACAAAACAAGCTTGGTCACAGTGTGGACTTGCAAAGCAAACACATTCTGAAGAGAAATAGTTTTACAGGTATCAGCCAAAAAGAGTCATTCAAAGACCCTGAAAAACAGATGCCCCAAAGTCACTGTGGATGGCAGCACATTAAGAGGTAGAAAAAAACAGCTAAAGTAAGTATATACATATGCAGCATTTGTGCATTGTACCTATGTATACGCAGTAACTATAATCTTGACATATCAAGCTTCTGCATACAAATTTGCATGCATACAGAAGGAATAAAACTGTTAAAAATATCAGATCTTTTGTAAATAATTAATCACAACCTTTAATCCTCTTAAAGTTATGCAGTTAAGTTCACAGATCCCACTGCATGTTTCTTCTCCTACGCAATATTTCAGAAGCAGCAACTGTCACTTCAAAGAAAAGGGACTTTAATATAAGCTTCATGTCTATAGGTCTATTACAAATTTTGAGAATTGCCCTCCTTATAAGAAGGGAAGCAATCATTATGAAATAAAATACTCCCAATTTATTATCAAATTAATCAGAAATGCTTAAAAATGAAACAGTTCTTCCTGTCATCCAAATACACCATGGAATTTCCTGCAACTTTGACAAGGTGGGAGGAGAAAGAATTTCTGCAACAGTTTCATCTCAGAAGTAGCATTTCCAATAGACTCTTTTCCTGGAAGTAATACTTACTGTAAACAGAACCCTTTTAAGGGTCCATATCTAAACCTATAAAAAATATTTATGAGAAGAACCTGCAAAAGTTTAAAAATCAATTCCATTTCCATATGTTAACGTATTACTTTAAACTCAAATTAGATGACAGAAGAAAAAGAGAAGACACAGATGTTTAGTAAATGCATTATTGTGCAATTCCAGTTTACTTTCTCCATCTCTAGCTCAAATTAACTGATTTCATAAGAAACAAACACCAACACAGTTTTGTCAGTCCTCCTCATGAATATATATTCTGCAAGGTTCTGCAAAGGGCCCCCATTTATCCTTTGCAGTTCCAGTCTTCAAATTAAATCTTTATTTGCCAACTGTAAAATCCAATTGGATATTAGGATGGATATTAGTGGGGGATACAGAAGGACCTAGGAGATCCTGACCTACAGCATCTTCAACACTGGTAGTGAAGAACTGTGTGACTTTTAGTACAACATAACCCATGACAGATTGCAAATGCCCACTTTTTTCTCCACTTCCATTCTAAGCAAATGCAATGCCAAAGCCATCACAGGGTAACAAGCCAGTTTTATACTATCACTTTTCAAGTAGAACTTACACTTTGGATATCATAATTCAAACAGAAAGAACTGAATTACCTTCTACCGTAACAACAAAATCACTTTTCACAGTAGAAGCAAGCTGAAGAAAGGCTGACTTAGTATAATGGCAGTAACTTTCAACAGGTGCCAAATAAATAAAAATGGTTCTCACCCACTGCCTTCATTTGTTTACCAATGGCTTGACATATATCTTTGGCAGCTGCAATCTGTGCTTTCTCCCCGAGTAAGCTGCCCACAGTTGCTCTCAGGATAAACGACACACATCTTCGAGAGTAAACCGCATCCACGTGAGTCTGAGTTGCACGAGGATGGGAGACCAGATCAAGTACATGCGACAAAAATGTAGCAAAGTTGCGCTCCAACCACTGACCTCCTAATGTTGTGACAAAGACGACGTAGGCCTGCAAATTCAGAAGTTATACAGATTCAATTAAAACGAAAATACTATATTCAGTCACCGAGGACTAAAGACTACAGTTATATTAATGCATAATGCAGTACCAGGAGCAATACTGCTTAGTAATAAGCAACGTTAATGAGGCTAAGCAGGATGAATCAAGCCATTAGACAGCCATTGAAGCAAAACTGTTTCCAGCACCAAGAGTAGCTCCTATACTGCTACATACATTGTGAAGTGCAAAACACTCTTTGGATGACAGAAAGGAAACCCAGTCCATTGCTCTAAATGTGTGTCTTTCAAAAAATTTAAGAGCATAATGTCAGTAACAGCAGCAACATGAATGTGTTTCAATTCACAATGAAGACCAGGCTTGTTTGCCAAGTTCACTTGAAAAAGGCTTAGTAAAATAAAAGGGTTTCACAAAATACCCTAGATCAAAAAATCTGGATTCTGGCATGTTACTGCAGCATATTGAAATCTATGTCAGAATGTGAATGTCTTAAGTTGAAGAGATCCTGCTGCCACCTTTCTCTATCAGACAAGTGGAGCTTCCACGTTCAGCAGACTTCACCTACTCAAGACATAGGTAAGGAGAGAAGAAATGCAGTTTAGCAAATCAGGGCTGCAAACTTTCCCCAGTAACTGAGAAGAGAGCCAACACACACGAAAGGACAGAAGTGCATCCTCTCTATAAAAGAAATAAAATTTAAATGGGTATAGTATGTTTTCAAATATTTTTGTGAGCTAATCCCACTGATTAAATAAGCTTTCCCTAGCACACATTTTAATCTACTGTTACTGCACATCACCAGTAAAAGAAAGTAGCTTAGATCAGTAGCACCACATATACATCTCACTAAATAGGTGACTCAAACTAGACTTGTAATCAAATAAACAACACAAGTGTGTATTTTTCCTAGTAAGCGGGGTACAGTTATGTATAAATGGTACATTTTTTAAAAAAAGAAGTAAATTACAGCTTATCACAAACCTGGGTAACACCAACTCGCACTTCCCTATTGACAGATCCTCCTACTTTTAACATCTCTCCACCACTCTTTAAGAAACCAGATCCTCCTCGCAGAAATCCAGTGGCCATGAGCTCCAAGACCTCCTCAAGTGTGGCTCTCTTCACATTCTGTCGCATCACTTTTGCAAAAAGAAAAGTAATCATTTAATCCCAAAGTTCTAAACACACAAGCAACCATCTTGAAACCAAACTTATCAACTCACAACTGTCTTGCAACCATAAATCTAGCCAATGTTTCAGGTAGCAGCTTGGCTTCATGCTTAAAAATAAGCTACTTACCCAGTTGATTTTTGATTGTTTGCTCTCTCTTTCTTTGACTACAACAGGGAATCTGTACTCTTTTTAGGTTAAGAGTTTATAAAACCAAATAATCCAACAAGCTTCCAGCTACCAGAACAACAATGTATCATGCAAGACTGTCATGTAACACAGTAGTGAAGGTGCAGTTTGTCCACTTGAAACTGGAATCCAGAAGGGCTGTACCTGTTGCTTGTTTTGGTATCAGTGCTGTAGCCATGACTGTCCCCAAAAGCTTTGACACTGCAACTCGCACACCATAGTTTGAGTTTTCCAGAGCTTTAAAGCACAGTGTTGCAACATTCTCTAGTTCAGCTGTCCACATAAATACTGCTTCATTCTGTAATTCCAGCAGACACTGTAGGAAAAAAAGACTTGCTGAGCAGCAATGGAGGCCATTCTTACCTTTTATCTAAGTATCCCTATAATTGTCATGTTTATTCAGCAAAAATATTAATAATATTTCAACAGTTAATTCCCCCCCCCATTTATGCAGTAACTTAGCTGAGTACACAATCAGAAGACTCATGGAATAGCTTAACAAAAATCACAAAATCACAGGATCAACCTGGTTGGAAAAGACCTCAAAGATCATCAAGTCCAACCATAACCTAAATCCACCCACCAAAACCTTTATCTACCCGTTCAATGCTCAAATCATGTCCCTAAGCACCTCATCTATAATTCTTTTAAACACTTTCAGGGATGGTGACTCCACCACCTCCATGGGCAGCCTGTTCCACTGTCCAACCACTCTTTCAGTAAAGAAATTCTTTCTAATATCCAACCTAAACCTCCCCAGGCGCAACTTCAGGCCATTCCCTCTCGTCCTGTCATTATCCACTGGAGAGAAGAGACCAACTCCCACCTCCCTACAACCTCCTTTCAGGTAGCTGTAGAGAGCAATGAGGTCACCCCTCAGCCTCCTCTTCTTCAAACTAAACAACCCCAGCTCCCTCAGCCTCTCCTCGTAGCACTTAACCTCCAGGCCTTTCACCAGCCTGGTAGCTCTTCTCTGGACACACTCCAGCAACTTGACATCCTTCTTGTAGTGAGGGGCCCAGAACTGCACACAGTATTCAAGGTGTGGCCTCACCAATGCCGAGTACAGAGGCACAATCACCTCTCTACTCCTGCTGGCCACACTATTCCTGATGCAGGCCAGGATGCTTTTGGCCTTCTTGGCTGCCTGGGCACACTGCTGGCTCATGTTAAGTTTAATAAAACAACAATAATAATAATGTTAAATAAAAATTTTAAAAGGAAAGCACAACAGAAGAACTGTTACCAGAAACCTCTTCCACTGAGACTCACAGCCAACACATTCAATCTCATATTTCTTTACAAAATGGAGAAAACAGTATTACTGTACCCGTTTACATGAAGTAAGTCAAATGTCTCAGCCTCTTGATCCCCATCATGATTTCCCACCATGAACAAACGTAACAGTTCAACTACAGGTACTTCACAGCACAAGAGCTTATAGAACTGGTAAGAAACACACCCACCTTAGCCACTGCGCATCTTACAGCCATGGATCTGTCCGTTAACAGAGATCGGGCATTCTTATAAATATCACGGTGACAAGAAGCTGCTGCCCCTCCAAGTCCATTTAGGACTTTCTGTAAACTCATCAGAATTTCACTGCGCCCCTGAGACTGCACACACAGACACAAAAACATGTATGCGAAAATGTGGACACAGTACTAACATAAAGAACCAGATGCATAATTCTGCATTTTCCTGCTTCTGTGCAGAATATTTTTGGAAAGGTTGAAATACAGTTCACTGAAGTAATATAAAACAAATACCTAGCTGATTTTAGATAGCAGTAAGCACTGTACACAGCTTTACTAAAAATGCCTGTTGTCACACATGATGAGCCCAGGCAATCCAACAAATTGGCCCTAGACAAGAAGCTTTTGTCCTGCCCCACCATTTATCTGTTGCAGTCTCAGGAAAAAAGAATGAACAGTTGATCCGAGAGAACAGGAAGCCCAGGTAGTCAACAGCTTCCTACTACACCTGCACACAGACAGGAACTTAAAGTTGGAAGGCACAAAAAACAAACAAAAAAAATCACATAGGTACGATAATACAGCTGAAGACAACAGCTGCCAGGACAGGTCACTTGCAATCAGTACTCCTTCCACCTTGCCAAAACACAAAAAAATCAACAACCACCCAACAGAGCCATTTGCATCAAATCACTGACAGCCATATTTGCATACCCACTGACAGCCCAGGACACATTCTCTCAATATTATGATTCTCTTTACATGTCCTGCTTACATGCAGAGTAACATCTTTGTTGCAAAACTTAAGTATTTGTTTTTAATTTTTGAACAACTGATTGTTTATTCAGGGTACACTAGCAGAAATCTTAATGTAATAGTTAAAAATGGTACATGCAACCATTTTACAATGTTAATTATGCATGCCACAATGAAGGAACAACTATAATATTCATATTACGAGACTCTGAACTCTGTAGTAAAAATACATGCACTTGTTTGACTTGATACTACCTAAATGATTTGATTTTTCTACATAGAAAGAAAACAACCCAGGCATTTTGGCAAACACCTTTGGTGGAAGCGGGTTTCAGTTTAAATGGAATCAAGGCCACATATACATAAAAATCCTAAACTTACCTCTGCACTTTTCAGAGACTTTAAAAGATTATTCACTGTTTCTGGAAAAGAACTACCAAGCATTCTGCCCATTTTTTCATAAAATGCTCCAACACATGCCACAGCAGCCCTAAGAAAGAAGGTATTAATCAGTGTACTCTTTTTCTGTACCATCTAAATGAAGACAAACACGTAAACAGAAATGTTTTAATCATCACTGATTAATAAAAATCTATTTATTATCCACTAGCTAGACTGGCTGTTTAACAATGTGCATTTAAATCACATTTGTTTACAAAACACTTTGTTTACAAAACCAAGTAACAGGAAAAAGTTTTTAGTTTGTAGGAACAAAAATGTGTCTGAATGGGTATTACTACAGGATGTACACACAGAGCGAGAAATTCTGGTGAAGTATATGCTGAAATCTTAGCAAGATTAGGGGTTTGTGTGTCAATAAACTGAATCTTTTCAAAGCACCTGCAAGATAATACCTATCCTTTAATATGACCTGGCACATTCTTGGTAGATACTGAAATTTATTTTTTTTTTAGCCTAAGCACTTAAAATGTATAAATTATCACATAATACAAGAAAATTTATAGGCACTGTAAAAACCACTGTATCCATAAACAATTACATGCATGTTTTCCCTGCCCTGCCATTTCAGATTAGGGATATATTAAGTAACACTGTACTGCAATTTTATGCACAAATTGCTCCAGGACAGTCACAGAAGCAGCTCTTGAAAACATGCACTTTTTCATCACAAAGGAAGAGGCTTTTTTTCTAAATCTGAAATTTTTGAGTAAGTTACTTTTTAGCAAAGCCCTTTGCTACAAATTCATTATGGACTACCCCTTAATGGGCATGTCTCCTGCACAATTCTACAGGAACATCAAAACCTGAGGTTTGAAATCATACACTAAAAAGCCTTCTAGACAACAGTTTCAGTAGGTAGCATGAATTTCAGAGCATGTTTATAGTACAACAACCTTCACACTTAGACAAGTTCCTCACACAATTGTTGCAACAGCTTCAATTACAAAGAGGACAGTATCTGCCCAAGTGTTGACTACTTCAGATTTTATTTATAAATCCTATTGTTACATAATGTCTGAAGGCAAGTCCAAACTGGGGGTCACTAAACACTGAACACACGAAGCAGAATGTGTGGGAGACTGCTAAAAAAGCTTCAGCAGACACTGTTTGTGGCGGTAATCAAATTCCTACCAGTGAGACTGTTCTTGTATGTAAAGAGGAACTGGACCACACATAATGGACACACATCCAAGCACACAGCCTCTGTTTGTGAAACTTGTGCAGTGTATAACAGTAAGGGAATACAAACAGGTAATGCTTGAATGGAAAAAAAACCTTAATATTCGGTTAAAATTCTACTGTCATAGATATTGCTCTCGTTTGACAATCTGCAGGTTCCATCTTAAATAGGGTACCTGAGCACAAGCAGCAATAATCCCACCAGTGGCATTTCTTCACTGCTTTACTTCATCAACTGTTATCCTCTCCACAACATAAGCATGTGAAGAAACATATGATACTCCCTTGCCTGGAAGAATGCATCTTACTTTCAGATGGTCATATATGTGTCAGCTTTGAGTCCACAATCTCAATCCTGCTCTTTTCTCTGCTGTACCAAGCATATGTAAACTCCAACCAAGCATGCAGAATATGCATGCACACAACATGCAAACATATACAGGCAGATTATCCTGCAATATCTAGGACCACTTTGCTTCAGCATCATTCCCTTTTCTGTAATAATATTAAACGTACAGTTTTGTGGGCAGGTAGGCTGCAGTATCATCTTTGCTCTTGATGATGTCATTACACTTGTCAAGCGTTTGAAAAACAGTAAACGTGTCTCCAATGCTGTAGAGAGCAGCAAGATTTTTTGCTAGTAGTTTTCGTGTAGGTGGCCCAGGGGAACTGCTGATGAGTCCTGTTAGCTGTTCTACAAGCTTCTTCTGTTTTTCCTTTACATCCATCTGTTAATGGACCAAAAATAAATAAAATAAGAAAAAATAATTTAATCCTGTGTCTTGCATTCAACACCCGGAAAAATGTGAAGTGAAAGTGTGAAGTAAATCTTATACCACTCCCACTGGTATGTAATTCAGCAAACTGCTTGTCTCACAGAGACCTGAGATACAATCAATAATAGTAAAGACAGAGTAACAGCTATTTCTGAACATTTAACATCTATTTAATTTTCACTTTTTAAAAAATACTTACTACAAATAAAGCAATGCCTAGGTAGAGCATCTTTTCATTCTCTTAACCGTCAAGAACCCCTACTCTGAGAGAGAAGGTTTTGCCTTCCAAATATTTACAACAATGAAGAACTTAAACCAAGCTACATGTTATAAAAGAGTCGTACCGTCTATGATTAAACATTTTAAAACTACAAACGAACTGCTCTTCAGGTTGAATCTAAATTATACAGTTATCACCAGGCTATTACATGTCAACTTCCTCTAGCATGAAATTAATACAAATGTTTTAGGAAGAAGGGGGGGGAAACCCATTAAATTACCTTGTTAGCAGCTACCAGCACTTTATCCAAAAATCTTAACCACTCAAAGATAAAGACTGGTCTCTTTGCTTCTGTGATTTGAGCTAATGCTTCCTCATTCAATAACAAACTATGAGCCAGCTCCATAACTGGTTAAATTCCAGTTTTATTGTAAACTTGTACAGCAACTCTAAAATAAAAATGTAAATATTAGTATAAAGTATAGTTCAACAGTACAAAGCTTTGAAAATCAAATTAAAATATGAAATCTATAGATTAAATCTATAGATTACAATGGTTCCAGCCTGCTTGGACATGTCTTAGCTAAGCAGTCCTACATAAGAACTACTCATACAGATAAAACTGAGTACATCCATTAGTACATCAGGGAACAGAACTGTTAACTGTAAAAAAGAGCACCTACAGGCAACTTCACAGTACTCTTAGCCAAGAAAAAAAAAAAAAGAAAAGAGAAAAGAGAAAAGAGAAAAGAGAAAAGAGAAAGAGAGAAAGAGAGAGAAAGAGAAAAGAGAAAAGAGAAAAGAGAAAAGAGAAAAGAGAAAAGAGAGAAGAAGAGAAAAAGAGAAAGAAAGAAAGAGAAAAGAGAAAGAGAAAAGAAAAGAAAAGAGAAAAGAGAAAAGAGAAAAACAACCCACAACACACCCAGAAAAGAGAAAGCAGTTATCTCACTCCTCTTACATAAAACAGAATAAACATTGTACCTATTCAAGACCCTTGACCACACTCTGGAAGCTTGGGCATGAACCTGGCCACCATCTCAACATCTTCAATAGACAAGGTGAGAAGGAGATGAGCCTATCACAAGTAAAAATGTCCACCCGTCACAAATTTGAGAGCCAGGAGCAGTGACAGCATTTGGCTTCACTGACCTAAGACCTCCCAGACCTCAATGGCCTTGTTTTAAGTGCTGGACAAATAAGCCTTCTAAAGCCCAGGAAACCTTGTGAGTGAGAGCCTGGAATACAAGCAGCTGCCAAATGACTGCACGTCTCCGGAGCAGACAAAATACTACAGATCAAACACTGGAGATCCTGCTCAAACAGTAATGGGGGGCAGCAAAAAAGCACTATCAGTATAAGCAAACACTCTGCAGACAACTTAACTTTAGCCAACCGCATTTATACAAAGCATTGCTGTTTAATGGAGAACAGATAGGAAAAACAAAACTTAATTAAAAAGCACAAAATGAAGTCAACCATCTTCAGCAAAAAGAAACGAAAAAAGAAAAAAAAAACCAACCCCAAAACCTGAATGCAGTGATGCTGAATCTAGGATCCAGGGCAAAATAGAAGCAAAGTAACTAAGGAGTATTATGCAAGACAACATCTTTTGACAGCTGCATCATTCCACTTGAGCTCTCAAGTGCTCACAGCTGCTTCCTCATTCATGGTCCAACTCAACAAATTCTTTAAGTCAACTGAAGTGATTTAAATTAATTTTTTTTAAAACAGTCCCCAAATTAGACAGTAGTAAAGGCTGACATATTAATACTACAACTGTATTGTGCTTCTAAATTCACCTTAATGGTGCCAATGCAACTAAAGCACCACAGTATCTGTGGTCTGCTCTTTGGTAGTTTGCATTATAGTATTTTTCACTCCACCCATCTCCAGTGACAGATCAGCAAAGGTGGAAGAGCCTCACATGAAAGCCCACAGAGACCTCCTCCAGCACCTCCAAAAACATGTTGTGGCTCTGTTGTTTGGGTTTTTTTTAAGTTATAAAGAATTGAGGAGGTACTGCCTGTAAATAATGCACAGATCCATTGCCTCAAAACACCTTTACATGAGAGCACAGAGAAACGCAATGAAGGACAGCACTATGATTCTTTGGGTATCATCCCGGAGAAGTACACTCCTCATCACACCCGCACAGCACAGAACTACGGTATGACAGCATAGCTCATCAGTCCTTTTCCTCCCCAGATAAATTTTAATTTTCCTGTGGCCTTTAGAGCCATTAAGCCTTTTTACACCTCCCACACATTCCCTTATATCTTTATGTAAATTAAGGAAACACAAGCTCTCAAATCTGCACAAACATTCAGCTGTGCCACTGAAGCACAAGGGATCACATACAAGAACAATTACTCAAATATTCAGCTCACTGAAGTCTAACACACAGCCATGCAGGCAAGCAACCTAAAGCTCACCAACATTGGTCAAAGGTTTGCTTCAAAATTCAGTACAAAATGCCTACCAAGTTCTACTGATTCTGGTGAGGGCGGGGTCTTAACTATGCATGTTACAAGTAATAAATACAGTGTTATCTCCCTCAGGATGCAGAGCAAAAGCCTACCAAAGTCAATTAGCATCCAGTAAGTTATACTGAAACATTATAGAGATTATAAAACGTTCAGATGTACTAGAGTTCCTTTCTGTTCTCCAGCTATTCTTCTGTAGCCTAAATACAGAGAAGCTGTGGCTGCCCCATCCCTGGAATTGTTCAAGACCACGTTGGATGGGGCTTTGAGCAACCCCATTTAGTGGGAGGTGTCCCTGCCCATGCAGAGGGGGTTTGAACTAGATGATCTTTAAGGTCCCTTCCAACCCAAACCGTTCCATGATTCTTGGCACTTCAGTGGACTGAGCAAACTCAAAACCGGGCAAATTTAGGAGAATCGGCACCCTCTGCATCAGGTGAAAAGGCTTATGTGCCTGGGTCCTCCCACCTGCATCGGTTACTTGAATAAGCTGTAGGGCCTCTCCCGGTGCATCTTGCCTCGTTCGAAATCCCCTCAAGAAGCAATCCCCCAAGCCCACATTACAGCGCTAGGTATGCGCCAATTCCTCAGTAAAGGAATAAAGCTAAAACACAGCCAGACGCGCGCTGCCTCACACACACACACACACATACACCCCCACCACACAGGCACATACGTCTGCCCACCCCCCACGCACAGGCAAGCGTCGGCGCCTCTCCTCCCGGGGCGGCCCGAGGCGTCAGGCAGCGGCGCCGATCCCAGCCGCAGAGGGGAAGCGCAGACCCACCGCCCGCCTCCACCACAGCCCCTCGGCCCGAGACGACACCTCCCGCCCATCCGCTCCGCTCCTACCGCTCGGCGGCCGCGTCCTGCCAGCTCCGGGCTGTGCGAGGCGTGACACGGCGACGGCGGTCCCTGGGGGGCCACTACACGGTCACGGACAAGGGTGGGCACGCTCCGTCGCACGCTCCCCCTCACCCGGCGCGCCCGCGCCGCCCCGAAGACATCACCGGTGGGCTTGGCTATTCCAACCCCCACCTCGCCTTGACCCGGCCGGCAGGGAAGGAACGAACCGGCAGGGAGTAAAGGACTGGTGTCCTTCACCACCAGCTCTACCCCCAGGCCCGGCACCTGCCCCGACGCACCTCGGCAGCGCGGAGGCACCGGCGGCCGCGCACCAGGAAGCGGCGGGCGCGCAGGCGCCCGGAGGCGGAGAGCGGACACGCGCAGGCGCCGCGAGCGGAGAGGAGCCGAGTGGGCGCGTCGGTGGCTTTGCGGGCGCCTTAGCAGGAGGAGAAGGTATCCGGGGTTTGAGAGGTGTCGCAGCCGCCGGTGGCTGGCGGTAGTGGAGCCCGGAAAAACGCGCAGTGGCCGTGAGGCCTGGCGCGGATGCCCGGGGTGGGGGAGGGAAGAGAGGCGGCCCGACGTGCGCTGGGTGAGGGAGGGGGCGGCCTGGTGTGGCCCGGCCCCGCGTCCACCGGGCTCACTTATTGCGGTCCATCAGCGCCGTACCCCTTCAGCCGTCCGGCGCATACCGAGGGCAGCAGCCCTGAGCGGCAAGTTTTTCTTGCGGATTCTGCATTTCAGGTAACCTGCAGAGGAATACACGGTGTAATACACGGAATAATTGACGGTGATTATCAGGAAGGGGTTGGAGCAGGACATGAGTGCTAAACATGGAGGAAGATGAAGAGGAAGACTACATGTCTGATTTATTTATTAAGTAAGTAGCTGTCTTTTCCGCTCTTAAGAGATTGTAAACATGTAAACAAAAGTGCTAATATTTGCTGGAATTATTAACTCCTAGGCAGGATGTAAAGCCAGGCTTGCCCATGGTGAGGCGGGTGAAGGAAGCTATTCAGAAAGAAGAGAAGCAAAAAGAAGCCAATGAGAAGAACAGACAAAAGAGTATAAAAGAAGAAGAAAAACAGAGACGTGACTTAGTATTGAAAAGTGCGTTGGGCAGTGAGAACAAAGGCTTTGCTTTGCTCCAGAAAATGGGCTACAAGAGCGGCCAAGCCCTTGGCAAAAGTGGTAAGCTTGTCACTGTTTGGAAGTGCGTGCCTGTATTCGGGTGTGCCTCCATATTTTACAGACTGTAGCTGCCACTTCGTTTGTAGACAAGGTCAATAAATGTTTTTCCGAGAAGCCTAGCATTACTGAATTGTGAATGTGTTGTGGCAGAACAAAAGATGAGAGCAAATCTCTAAAAACTGAAATAAAAATGGTGTGGACTGTCAAGAGATGTGAGGGAAGCAGCAGTACTTGCCACCCAATAAATGCACATCCATATCTGCATGCCTGCAGGAATTGCATTAATCGTGATTTGATGGTCTTGCAAAGCTAATAGTGTTCTAAAAAAAGTCAAGCCCTCTCTTTGAATTTATGGTTGGATTCTGAAGAGAAAATGGTGCACACTGGTCTACCCTTATAGAAGCCTTAATATATGAAGCAAAAGAAATCATCAATAACTGCTGTGCCAGTTCAGCATGTCTCTAGCAGACAATCAGCAAATGAACTGGCCCAGAAAGATTCTTGTTAATCTTAACATCTTTGTCAGGTTGTGAGATTCTAGAATTAAAAATGCTACAGAAGGCCGTAACAAAGCAGTCTTCATCACAGGTACATTATACTTGTCAAGTCAACACCATTTTCATTGCACTGGGTAGCATCCTGAAAAAAGTATCAGCAGACAAGCCAAAAAAGAGAGGGAGTTCCAGGTCAGCTGGGTCATTTGTAGTACACTAAACATACATTGAGTTGGGATTTTTAAACTTAGAAACAACGAAATCACAAGAAAATGTACATATTTAATGGCCAAAGCAACTTGCCTGCTTGAATTTACTGCACAAATCTTAGTTTGAGAAAGACCGTATTTCTCAAATTGACCTATTTTTTTCCTCACAGGAGAAGGTATTGTTGAACCTATTCCTCTGAACATAAAAACAGGTTTGTGAAACTTCCTAATTAACTTAGTTGGGTATCAGAGCTTCTCAATTGCTTACATTCATCTTTTAAACTTAAATAGGCAGAAGTGGGCTCGGTCATGATGAATTAAAGAAGCGAAAAGCTGAAGAAAAACTGGAAAACTATAGACAAAAACTCCACATGAAAAAACAAGCAAATGAACAAGCTGCAGATCAGTTCAGGTAATTTTAAACTTTTTAATAAAATCTTAGATCTGTGTCATCTTCTTTAGTATAAAATCCGCTGATAATCCTGAGCAATGTTGCTACAATGGTTTTAAAAATCAGGGTAAGTTTGTTTAGGTCTTACTGTTTTTATTTTCTCCTGATTTGCTTGTTAGATACGGAGAAAGAAAGCCTAGGGTAGGCTGTATCTTTTACAGATGTTTAGGGAACCACTTTTTTCATGTCTTACGAAAACCTGGTGAAGAATGAATGTTTAGTGCAGTGTGATCAAAAAAGCACTGTCTTGAAGGCATAATTCCAAAGAAATACATGTGCACTTCCACAGAAACAGTATCAGAAGGACTTTTTAACTTCCAATGTTGTCCTGGTCTGAGAGAATTAGTAGGGCTAGAATCTTAGATTTTGTATTTTAGAAAAGCTGTCTCACTGTTTGTCTGCCTGCTTATTTTAGCTATCTACTTTTTCTTAACAGAGTAAGATTCAAAAACAAACAAGAAGAACGTAAGATGGAAGGGGACCTCCGAAAAAGCCAGAGGGCCTGCCAGCAATTAGATATGCAAAATGTGAGACTTACGGTTTTTGGGCTTAGAAGGAAGGTTTATAGGTTAGAGATACAGGCTACAAAGTAATGATTCACTTCTTCCAAGTTCTCTAAAACTGTGAGATAACTAGCCTGAAGTCTTGATGTTTGGCAACACTTCAGTCTTCTTAAAATATTTCAAAGCATATGTTTTCTCTGTTAAGATATTTGAAAGGGTACACCAACCTCATGGTAACTTACATGAGGACCCATGTTAATTTGCATCATCATAGCTCACCAGGTTTTGCTCCTTTATTCTAGTGATCACTTTTGAGTTGTTTGCATATCTTTCAGTAGTCAGTGTCAGGCTGTCCTAAATGACCGTGCTGTTTTCCTCAAGCAAGGGAGAAACATCATCACAGAGTGGTTGACATTGGACAGGATTTTGGAGGTCATTTTCTCCATACTCCTGCTCAAGCAGGGTCACCTAAAGCAGGTTGTCCAGGACTATGTCCAGACAGCTTTTGAGTATCACCAAGGATGGAGATCATCACTGAGAGAATTAGCAGATTGGCTAAAGAACCATTTAAACAAAAAACAAGCCCAAAACAAAATACTTCCCACCTGCAAGGAATAACACGGGTAATAGCAGTGACCTACTGCAAATTTGTGCCACTTGAAAACTTCAAGTACTTATCTTTACTCTGTTAACCAGTGGGAGGTTAATACTGCTCTGTAAGTTCTGCTGAGATTGTTTGATACTCCTTAGTCTGCTTCAAACTAAACTGGCTGTATTAGCTTAGATCATCATCTTTGTTGACTCTTTTCCCTTTAGCTTTACCTGAAGTGTATTAGGAAGCACTGTGTGATCTCTTGATAAAATAACTTGGGGCAGCATGTCTTGGGGCAGCATGTCAGGGTATCTGTTCACAGCCTTGGTGTGGGATTATGTTGCCTTTCACATACTGAACGTAGATGGACTAGAACTTAATGTTAGCACGTGTTCACTTGTTTTAAAAAAGTGAGTAACCCCTCTTGTGGGCCAGTGTACTTAGTTTCCCACTACAGCTCTAGCAATTCTTGATTATACTATATACATTTTAAAACCTAACATCTCACCTTTTAGAAATTGTTTTTATCCAGCATCTTACAAGAAAACCTACAAAGACAGATAATTTTCATTTAAATACTTCATTATTTAAGGATATTGATGTTCCCAAGGAGGCTTGGTATTGGCTAGAACCTGAAGAGGAAGACAGAAAGGATGAGGAAGACAAGGAAGATGCATGCACAAGTTCAGACTTAAGTGTAAGCCCTGCAACTAAAAGAATTAAATGTAATATTCCTTTAAATAGTATGTATGTATAAAGGATAAATGTATACATGTAACTTTCCAAGCTGTAGTGAATGACCTCTTTGCAATCTTAGAGCAGCAACTTTTCTAGCAGTTACGTGATAAAATAGGAAACCAGTGATTTATTGCTCATCTGTTTTGAAGCTGATCTTTGAAAAAAGTAGCCTAGAAAGTAAATTAAACATTTTTGTGTTTTAGCCATGATTTGCAAGGTCATGTATTCCATCACAGTTATTTGCTTTTGAGTTTTAATGTTGGATATCTCATTTCATGTCTTAAGCTGAATTTTATAATCACTGAGAAATATCTGAAAATGCTTCACAGATTAGCGCAAGATGGATACTGGAAATTCACATTTTTTTACATTACACAGCTGTTGTTAGCCTTCACTGTTTGATTTGCAGAGATGAGGTGTGAAAAATTCCACCAAAAATATATTCTTTAAATAAGGTAGCTAGATAACATTTTTAGCTCTCTCTTCTGAGCAGGTTTCTTAGCTGGAAAGAAGGACGAGCAAAGAGCCATTAACTTTCCAGAGATCATGAATTCCTGTGCCATATGCTATAAAGATTTGGGAAACTACATGCCTTACTGAGCTACAGTTTTGTGTGGCTTTTCCATAGCAAAAGTTAAAACAATCTCTTCTAGCAAAGCTAGTAGCTCCAACTGTTTTATGCCATGTGCACCCCAGCTCATTCCATACCTGTACATATCTCTAGGTGTCAGAAAAGCTACAGATCCTGACTGCCTATTTGAGAGAACAACACTTCTACTGCATTTGGTGTGGAACAACCTATGAAGGTGAGGGTAAACCTGTCTGGCAAGTGTTTTCCTTTGCTCATGCAGATAAACTCAAATAGGTCCTTTATGTTTCTGCTACTGCAGTCTTTTAAATCTCCATAGCAAATTTTCCTTCCAGGCTGCTGGTTTTTGTACAAAGCTTTGTACGTTTTTATTATAAGCCAATTTTTAGGGGATACATTTACCCAAAAAAGAACCAACCAAGCATACTGGCATTTATTTGAATTGGTATTCATACTAATTAAATTAAAAAAAATATTCAGATGTCAAAATTCATACCATAAAAAGCTGCAAATGCTTGCAGATGTTTCTGAAACAGAACACTATCCAGTTCCACTGCACCAAAAAGGACAGAATTTGCATTCACGGTTTTAAAACAAAGCTTGGAATTAATGACTTGCAAACCTTGAATTCTGTTTCATCTGCTTTACATGGATTCTTCAATCATTTTAGCACCTTTATTTTTCCAATCCTTTGAGCTGGAATTACTCACTTTTTCTCTGCTTATCCTGTAGACTCTGAAGATTTATCTTCAAACTGCCCTGGAGGCAGTGCTGCGGATCATGATTGAAGCCCTTCTAAAGGAAGGAGTCCTAGATAAGTATGTATCATTCTTAATATATTTTAGAAGGTTTGGAGCTGTGCTGTACTGAAGAATTCATACCAAAATGTGCGGAATAGTTACGTTGAGAGATTAAACTCACCTTTCCGAAGCATCTTGGAGATTTCCCGCTTGATGCACAATTTATTAGGAATTAAAACTTTGCATTCATAATTGATCTACCATAATTGAGAGGTGGGTTAAGTATTCCACAGTCTTTGGTTATGCCCTGCCCAATGGAATAAGATCAGCTAATAATATAATTCAAGTTTGAGTAAGGAAGTAAATATTGGCTAGTTACCCTGTTGTATGATGTGTTACACGGGTTTTTTCACCTTTCCAGAAATGACTAAATATGAGATTGTTGTTTGTTTTTTTTTCTTACTATCTTAAACCCAATGGGAAAAAAACATTTGTGAAACAGTGCACTGATGTTATTTGAACCAATGTTCTGTTGTATGTAAAGGTGCATATTTTGCATAACTAAATAGTACCAGATCATGTTGTTGGATTTTTTTTAATATAAGAATTAAATTTTAATAGACCTCTATTTTTAGGGAACAGCAGTTGCTGCTGTAAACAGTCACTGGTAGAAAGGTACTGCTGAAGTACACAAATGCTACAAATAAAAAGTATGAAAAACTACTGAGAACCTCATTATTACATAACAATAAGAAGGTAATGGTATTACAGGTGCTCTGTGCAAGAACTGTAAAGGATACTCAGCCTAAGTCTGTCATGTACCAATTTTCATGTACCAAACACAAGAGTAGTTTTAGGGGTGAAAGGCAAGAGAAAGTGCAACTGGTGGCATTTTGTCTGTGTCAGGATATAGTTTCTCCCAGCTCTTGATGACTGCAGAGAAATACTAATTAGTCCAGAATGGTGAAATGTTCTATGTGTGTGATTCATGATAAGGAGAAAAAACCCAACTTCAGGCTTTATGGAAATACAGAAAATCAGATTCTTGTTTAGCAACAAATACTTGCAGCAGATTAGCAGTAATTTCCATAAGAATATGAAAACAATTATGCGAGTCCTGGCAAGTCTGAACTCTTTGAACAATGTAACTAAAAAGTAACAGGCAAATTGTTGTGCTCCTGACCTTAAGGCCTTCAGAGGTATTCAGTACCTTTAAGGTTAACTCTTAAGGGTTAGGTTTGCCTCAGTATTACAGTAAGGAATTAAAACCCAGCAGTATGGTAGAGAACATTAAGGTGCTTTCTCAGCACAGGATTTAAACTACTCTGCCCTGGTGAGGCCACATCTGGAATACTGCATCCAGTTCTGGGCTCCCCAGTTCAAGAGAGACAGGGAACTACTAGACAGAGTCCAGTGGAGGGCAACAAAGATGACTGGGGGATTGGAGCATCTCCCTTATGAGGAAAGGCTGAGAGACCCGGGGCTCTTTACCCTGGGGAACAGAAGGCTGAGGGGAGACCTTATTAATGCCTGTAAGTATCTAAAGGGTGGGCGCAAGGAGGATGGAGCCAGACTCTTTTCAGTGGTGCCCAGTGACAGGACGAAGGGCAGTGGGCACAAGCGGGAACATAGGAAGTTCCACTTAAATATGAGGGTGACAGAGCACTGGAACAGGGTGCCCAGGGAGGTTGTGGAGTCCCCTTCTCTGGAGATATTCAAGACCTGCCTGGATGCAGTCCTGAGTGATGTGCTCTAGGGGATCCTGCTTTAGCAGGGGGGGTTGGACTGGATGATTTCTGGAGGTCCCTTCCAACTCTGACATTTCCACGATTCCGTGACTACTGACGAAACCGGAGAATTTTCATAGATTAAGAGCACCTTCAGTGTTCCTTTCAGGAAAGAAAAAAACAAAACAAAAACACTGCAAAATCTAAGGTTTTCAAAAGTTTAGAATAAATCTAAACTAGATTTCCTAGAAGCTGAATGCTTAACATTTACACTCTCAAGGAGGGCTTGCTTTAGAAGTATGTATTTTTAAATTCTAGAGCATGGAAGGTGCTACATGTTCAACAGATGTGTGAAGATAATGTTGTTCACCTTTTGTTCACCTTAACTGAAATTCAGTGAAGAAAAACCCACACCTGTTTCTAGCATATTTTCTAACAAAATTAGTCTTCATATTAATGGGAGCATTCTAGTAATTATTAAAAAAATCACTGATCAGAAAGTTTTGAGTCACCACAAGACAGTACTTCTTCCATGGAAAGCGATAGATAATCTCAAGTGATAATGCTGCAGCCATTAAGAGCATGCATGTAGGGATTTGTCACAGGCCAGTTAGCACCACAACTTAATCTTCTAGGAGACAAGGACTAGGTTCCTATGCTTACTATACAATACAGTTCAAGCTCATCCACAATCTGTGTTTCCAGGTAAGAATCATAAGTGATTGTAGAAATATGCTGTCTTGGTCTGGTATTGGTGGCTCCGAATGGTGATGCGATGAGCTGACAAGCTCCTTAATGGCAGGAAGGCAAAACACCAAGGAAGAGAAATCCAGAGCCTTGCTGTTGTTTCTGACATTTACTGTTATTTCATCAGTTTCAGATGGCATCAGATGTCAAACTGTGGATTTCAGCACAGTCTGAAAGCCTTTTAAAAGGGGAGTTACTTCGTATGAGGTTGAAGTGAGTTGACTTTATGAATGGGCTTTAAAATCCTCAGTATTTCAGATGCAGACAGCCTTCCCGAAGAGTCTCTTGAAAGCATTTTTTTCATTATGGATGCCTGCAAAAAGAAATTAAATCTCAATAAAGTATTTTGTAAGTATATAAACTAACTGAAATAATGTGTTAAAACCCCATACCTCTGATGAAAATCGCTCAGTGAACTTCTGTGGAAATTCACCTTTTCTAATTTCAGGCCATACCTGAAATTTATAAAAGAGAACAGTTTGTTATGTTTTCATTGATTATATTTTGCTTCTCCTTTATGACCCATATAATTCACTGAAGTAATGAGGGAAATACAGATTACAAAGTGACTGTAACCAGTTTAAAAGTTTTTTTTTCCATTTAACTGTTCTTCATTTTGTTTTTATGGTCTTTTCATCAACTGTTGTCCCCTTTTAAGCTTAAAAGCTTCAGACTCTACAATGATGTGTTCATTTCAGCATCCTGTTTATATCAGTACCACTGTCCTTCTTAATTTAAAATAGGGGGTTTATTGCCTCTTATCACATTAAAAAAAAAAAAGCAAGATGACCAAATTTCCTACTTTGGATGTTATTATTCATAAGCCAAGCAGGTGTACTTCCTCCCTTTTACCTTGTTCAGTATCACACACTTATTGCTATGTCACTGCAGAAAATACTACATGGAGTTCAAAGCAGCTGACATATACAGGAATTCTAATTATACACTTTCAGAAACTGATTCTGGGTAACAACTGGGTTTTTCTTCCACATAATGCAGCTTTCTGAGTAAACAGAGCAGTCCACATTCATTCACTTTGCCATTCTCCAGTGTAATGTGTGCCTGAAGAAGTCATATTCTTCCACACTTAGCTATGCATCCTGAATCCTTAGCTAGTCCTGTGGATGCTGTAGCCTGGCTTAGCAAGCCCTTATAACCAGTATCCGGTAAAACAACAACTCCATGAACTTCAAGCTTTTCCCCTACTCCTCAGCAGTAGCTTTTAGCCTGTAACCCTGTCTGCTGGTGATCACCAGCTGAACCAGTTACTGAGCTCAGACTCATCAACTTCATTTTTGCATTATGTCCTTTCAGCAGAGTTTGCCAGCACCATACAACAGTGTTTATCAAGCGCCATTAAGTCACATTATTTTTTATGCTAATGGAGCAGCCAAGACTATCCTAGGACTTTCCATCCACATGATTTCCCCATCTTCCTACAGACACAAGAATTTTATGCTTTAAGTAAACAAGACTAAATATTTGGTCTTGCCCATTTGACTGTAAACACTTGGAATGTGGACATACTTGCACAGTCAGCTGTGAGCAAAAACAAGATGTCTTAGAAAATACTACAAGGCAAAAGGACCAAGCTAACAGTGTTCAGGAGATTCAGGGGTCCAACCATGTTATATGTATCTTACAATTACTTTAGACTAGGTAATAATCTGCCACGTTGCTATCCTACAAATATATGGGTTTGAGCATATGGGCAGTTGCACTAATAGCGTGCAAAGTACCAAGAAAAAGATAAGTAAAAGCCATTTTCAAAAATAGTTGAGTAACGCTGGTTTTCTTTTTGGAGTAACACATTTTTCAATTAAAGCTACATATTCCAAAGCACTTTTTTTTTCTCATCTTGGAAAACTGCAAGTGTTTTGGCTTTTTAGAAGCTTTGTTCTTGCTGCACTGTGCAGTGAAGATGAGAGTATGGCAGAGACAGAACTGCCATTTGTAATTTTTATTTTCTAAAATTAGAAAAATACTCCATTCAAATATTCTGATCAAACAAAAAGATTTATCAGCAACTTGAAATCTTTTTTGCTATACGTTATTCTCTAGCATGCTCATGTTTATGTCAGTAGGACATAAATGAAATAAAACCAGTAGTATTTCATTACTCAGTTAGTACATTTCAACCGAGCTGTGAGGACTTGCAGGCCTTACAGAAATGAATCAAGGAGAAAATGTAAGTAGCATCAGTATTCTAGATTTACAGATTCCTTCTGGCTTGCACTCAGCATGTGGTACCAGTAGCAAGGCACAACAATGACAGTGAGGCTTTTTTTAATGTAAAGAATACATACTTTACTTCTCTCATGTCGAGAGCTGAATGGCCAAAGTATTTCGAACCAAATTAATCCCAGTGCAAAAATATCTACTTCCGTTCCATAGTTGGCCTCGACCTACAAAGATTAGAACAAGAACAATTTAAGTGTCAAATCCAACCAGAGAACACTTTTTAAAGCAAAATTTGAAGTCAGTAGGAATTTCCACACCACGGCTACAGGACTGGCCCTACTTGATCTTATTAGTTGTTAACCTGTTCTGCTACAGACCTGTTAACTAGTGACCATTATGGCACACTAAGCAGACTGAAATTAAGACTCTACAGACCTATACAGATAAGGCATGCCAGTATCTGTCACAAATAGTTAAACAAATAGAAGGACTTACATGACACAGTTGTTAACAGCAGCCTAAATTCAAGTTGTGTCAGACCCCATAGGTTAGCACAGCAAAATAAAATCACCCCACTTGCACACAGCTTTCTCCAGAATAGTTACCCTCATTTACAGAGCGATACCAGAGCACTTCAGGCAACTTGGTTTAGTACTGAGATTAGCATTGAAAAAATTAGATATTGAGTTTATAATGCAAGTCTAGATAGAGACACTAATACAATATAATAATTACCTGTTCTGGTGCCATATATGGTTTTGTTCTCTATCCTGAGTCAGATTCTCATTATCCACGGAAGTCACAAGACCGAAGTCGCCTATTTTTATTTTATCTTCACGTGATATGAATATATTCTGAGGCTATGTATATATTTAAAATAATAATAATCACCATATGACCAAGGTTTATTGTCAAGCATAATCAGCCACAAAAGTGCCCCCCATAAAATCTGATAATTGTTCACAGAAATGGCATCAGGAAACTAAAGAGGTGGGAAACAGAAAATTCTAAGCTTAATTGTTTTTTTAAAAACACAAACTGAATTGGAAGTAGTACATGCCACAGTAACTGCAATTTTTTTTTCCCACACACTCAGTCATAACTGTATCATGTTTTAAAGCTTTTCAAACACATTGTGCATCTAACACTGCATATCTAGAAGAGCTTTATAGTCTTCAGTCCTAGACCTAAAGATTTCACAGAATCACAGAATCGTCAGGGTTGGAAAAGACCTCTAAGATTACCGAGTCCAACCGTCAACCCTCAGAAAACACAAACCAAACCAAGAAAACACAAACCAAACCAAACCAAGAAAACACAAACCAAACCAAGAAAACAAACAAAAAATCCCAAACAAAAAAACAAAGAAAAACCAAGAAAACAAACCAAGAAAACAAACAATGAAAACAAACAAAAAATCCCAAACAACCCAAAGAAAACAAAACAAAGAAAACAAAACAAAACAAACAAAACAAACAAAGAATCCCAAGCCAAAACAAAACCCAAACAAAGCTTGCCCCCCAAAAAAACAAAACAAAAAAACACTAACCTCCACAAAACCATAACTACACACACCACAAAATAACAACACAACCCACAAAAAACCCATCATCCCCACTAGAGCATGTCCTGAAGTACTACATCTACATGTTTCTTGGAATACTTCCAGGGACGGTGACTCCACCACCTCCCTGGGCAGCTTGTCCCAGTGCCTGACTACTCTTTTGGTAAAGAAAGTCTTCCCAATATCCAGACTAAACCTCACCCAGCACAGCTTCAGGCCATCTCCTCTGGTCCTTTTGTTATCCACGTGGGAGAAGAGGCCAAGGCCTGTTTCATTACAGCCTCCCTTCAGGTAGTTCTAGACAGCAATGAGGTCTCCCCTCAGCCTCCACTTCTCCAAACTAAACAATCCCAGTTCTCTCAGCTTCTCCTCACAGGACTTGTTCTCTAGACCTTCACCAGCTTGGTTGCTCTTCTCTGGACGCTCCAACAACTCAATATCCTTCTTGGAGTGAGGGGTCCAGATACATTTGACATTTGGGCAATACATTATGGCTCACATGGAAATCTGCTCAAATCATGTTTCCCCTAGGCACAGCAGGATTGTCTGTACCAAGTCAATTGCAGAGTTAGGGCTTACTGCAGGCATCTCACAGTATCACGTCAAAGTTTCCATTGAACTTCCCATTTTTAAATTCAACAAAGTCATGAGCAACTAAAAATAGAACTGTACATGCTTAGTTGAAGTTTCCCAAAGAAGATAAACAACATTTCTAAATGTTATTAAACCAAAACAAATAGCCTCATTATATCTGTTACTCAAAGAAGCTCCAGTGGACTGTAAGGCCAGGAGAGACTTCATATTTAACAAGAAGATATCTCTGTGTCAAGAATGTCCAGTGCAGTTTTTCTGTTCAAGTTTGACCACATCCACACACATTTAATACAGTAGCTATAGCTGGCTACACTACTTGAAGACTTCATTCATACCAGACACAAATGGGGTTCACCTCAGCTTGAACCTATCCTGCAGATTTGATTGTGGGACATGCAGATCTCAGATGACCAAGCATTTAAGTTGACAGCAGATCAACGTGGGGAGAAAACTTCCTAAATTCAGATGCAGACAGATAAATCAACAATAGGATTTGGAAGCAGGTTACAGCCAGATGCCATGGATAAGGGATTGGGATTGGGACAGCAGATTCATGAGAAGAGGGGAAAGTAGGAGATTGAGCTGAGATGAAAATAAAGTAGGACTGAAAGAACAAGAAAATACAAAGCACATAGAGTGGGAAATGCTAAGAATTAATGGGTGCAAAGGCATGTATTAGGCTTATTTTTCCCAGGCATCTAGGTAAAATAATGAGTGTATATTTGTAGTAGCAATAAGTAGCAGTATTGTAGCAATAAGCCTGATAAAAAAAAGCTGTAAAAAATATGAACATAACTGTAAGACTAGATTCTATGAGTGGGCAGTGAACATGAGCTAGAACTACACTGTACATGCAGAACAATCTCTGGCTCATGAAGTTCATCAAATTTAGGTTACTTCCCTGTATATAACCTTTCAGCTGTGATACTCTCTAGCTATTTGGAATTGGCCACTATATGAGAACTGCATCCTAGATCCACGTTTACTGCTACCCATTATAGCTGTTTTTAGGAGCACCACACTAATGCCTTCTTCACAAAGCAAGCAAATTAAAACTCTGTAGCAACAGTATAGCTGGCATATGAAGCTCTGAAGGCTTGCAACCTTGTCCTTTATACTCTTTACATTGAAATAAAATCTTTTTATGATTGTGCACTTGTAGAGACTGAAATTCTATCCAGAAAAGTAGCACTCAGATATCTGTACACAGACGTGATACAAGAGCAACTGGAAGATGCTGTTATCAGACACCCTATGTATTAGGATAGAGAAAGTCTCTCTACAGTACAGCAAGAGCAAACTTCCTAGATGCAACTTTTCACCTTCTTTCTTTTAGTTATTTTATCACCAAGGAAAGTTAGTATCTCTTTTTCCTGTAGGAATTGTTGTGACCCAGTAACACACAACTGACTGCTGGTATTTTAACTACTGCATTCTGATATCTTCCAGTTTACCTTCTGATCTTAGGATGAAGTCCAGCCAGTTGCTGAAAAAAAATTAATCACTAGCAGTATCAGAAGAGGCACACTACTAGGGTACATAATAGACTAAACAAGAACTAGAACAAGTCAGTGTTTTCTGAAATTCCAGTAAGTGCTATTTTTTTTATATTGTATTACCTATCCTATTTACCTTGAGGTCTCGATGAATTAAACGTTCAGAATGTATATATTTTACTCCTTCCAGTATTTGTAAAAATTTGTCTTGTGCCCTCTCGTGATACTTTTGGGCTTGTCTATTATTTTCAATC
The DNA here is from genome assembly GCA_020745705.1 of Hemiprocne comata. Taxonomy (NCBI): domain Eukaryota; kingdom Metazoa; phylum Chordata; class Aves; order Apodiformes; family Apodidae; genus Hemiprocne; species Hemiprocne comata. The sequence goes on from CM036588.1 coordinate 41,035,680, forward strand.
CAGTTTTCCAGTGTCCCTTTTTCACATAATTCCATTGTGATGAAAATAAACTTTCTTTGCTTCTTGCTGCAAAAGACAATTATATACCATATTGAAATTGTCAAGATACAATTCTTCACAAGTTATAAATGATTCTCAGGTTCCTCTTTGAAAAAAAACCTTTTAAAAATCATTATTATTATTGGAGTTTCCCAAAACAAAGCCTGCAAGTCCCTTGATTTTAAAAAATATACTAGACTTTTCCCATCGCCTCATATCTAGAGGCTTGTCCTATAGAGGAAGAAGCAGTTGGTTCCCATCTTGCCCTCTAAGAACTGCTGCAAGTCCCTGGCAGGTATTCTTTATTCTGCTCAACAGACACAGCATTAGCCTTCCTCTCCTACCCAGAATGATCCTACTCTTTCAGCTTCTGTCCCTTCAAGAAGGTAGCACAGTGACCATCTTTGATATCGGACTGGGAGTTAGAGAAACCCTGCTGAGAGCTGGAAATCTAGATGAAATATATTCACCTACTTGACAGCCTCACACTTTCCAGAAGACTTCCCTCACCATCAGCCCATAGGACAGGATGTAGTTAGTGATGGTGAGGGAAGGACAAGATGAAAAGGAGGAGATACCACTTTGTCCTACTTGCACTGTGTGAGCTGAGTGCCCTGGAATAAAGCTGCATGAGCCACTGAAAGAACAAGCATTAAGTGGCTCTGGTCTACATGTAGCCTTGAGGTCAGGGCACCAAGTGGAATTCCAGGCTGGGACCTCAGCTTTGAAGACTTTTTTTTTTTCTGTCTTTTACCCAGTAATTGTTCAACATAAAATGTAAATATCATACTGAGTCTCCAACATATTAACAGTTGGGTTTTGACACCAGACTTTTTTCCCCTCATTTTATTCCTCATTTACTGAGCACACTGGACAGATATCATGCCAACCATAATTTTGAATCCATTAATATTTTATGGCTCAAGGTAAGTGTGGCAACCTATCTGAAGGGTATCAATTGACAGCTAGTGAAAAAAGCTTACCACAGAAGCTTTGAAAACTTAATCACCTAACTTACAGGTAAAACTGTCACCGCTGTCTTCCCAGAAGTCTTGGTGTTGAAAGACTACCTCTAAATGAAAGAGCATTTCATTTTGTATTTCTGTTCCCAACAACTAAAACTGTTTCAGGCATAGCAGTTAAAATGCCAACTAAGAGAAATGTAATTAAATCTATGAGAGCTACTGGCTGACCAGCACCTACTAGAAAAAGAAAACTTCGATCAAGAATTTGGCAGCAAACTGCCAAACAGTTTTTTTAGTTTCCATTGTTAATTCTAGCCCCAAATTTTGAGTTCTGTGTTTACACTCCTCTATAGACTGAGAAAGTTCTGTATATTATGAGAGAAAAGAAAGATAAAATTACAGCATCCATCTACTTCATTAAGGAAAAGTTGATATAAATATACTTATTTATATATGACTTGCCACTGAGAAGTACTGTGCCTTTTTTCCAAACAGTTAGTATGTGTGTGTATGCATTTGTGTTGGTGTAATGATTTATAACCCATCATCAGCTTTTCTTTCTACAACCCAAAATTCAGTATGGCACACAAGTTTGTGAGTGCAAACTATTATCTTGGAGTTACTTTGAGTCTAGATAAGTTGCATTGTCATCCCCTTCCCAGCTCCAACGATACTGCACTATGTTTTCATGCTTGAGTCTTGCAAGTTGTTTTACTTCACGCTTTACTTCCCTATTGGGAGAGAGGGGAAAAAAAAAAAAGAAAAAAAGATAAAAACCCAAATGGCATTTTCCTGTCATATTTTAATACTAAGCAGAGTAAAAGACGTGCTATGAAGTAGCAGTAAACAGTTTTATATTCCTTTAGAAAAAGAACATCATATTCTCCTTCATACAGGTCCATAATTGTAGTTCCAAATGGGGTTTCTTTAACCTGATCAGTTATTCAAAGTGCAAAAGGGTTTAACCATGGGAAATGAAAACCCCACTCAAAAAAAAAAAAAAAAAAGCTGAAAAAAGCAGATAGTTGCAATGTGTAATTATATGAGGTTGCAAAACACAATGTAGCAAACACACACTTTTCACCTCTGTGAAGTTTGTTTACATACACAGAAGTCAGTGTAAATGAAGCACTATTACTAAATTTGGCCTGCACGTCTTATAACATTGCCTAGTGAAGTAAGTTCAAACCCATCAGCAGACCAGCAGTCTCTATTTGAAGAATCAGTAGAATGCTTTTCTAGTATCATTCTCAGGATTGCAATACAAGTGACAAACATTTGTGGAGAACACAAGAATCTGAAGGGCAGTTATGCAATGTATGGAACAAGTTTCTCCAAAAACTTGAAACTTTGAATAGATGAGCTAAAATAAATTCAAGTTTGTCAGCTGCTGATAAAAAGCTCCACTAGGTACTCATTACAAAAAATTACTTTAAAAGAAATAAATTAAGATAATAATTATCTGTTGAGATCTGTAAAGGAAAAGTAACATAGGATAAGAATAATGGCTACATGGGTCAGATATAAAGCATTTTCCAATTAGAAATCACAAAATATATTACTTTCATTTTTCTCTATTTTCCCTAACTATAGTTGTTGAGCATTACTGATATAAAAATGTTACATGGAACCTGTGAAAAATAACAGTGCTGCTTTCAATGTTTTATCAATCAGCAAGTTTCCTTCAAACACATTTTGCAATATTACAGCCAGAGCACTAGTGTGTTCTGGGAAAGTAGAACTTAACAAATCCACTTTTTTACAGCTGCGTCTGTAATTATTGCAGTGCATGCAAAAATTAACAAAGTTGCACACCATTTTCAGCTTTACTTAGAAATAGAGAGAACAGTTTACCAGAAAGATTAGACAATGAATAATGAAAATTGCTTAAATGCTGCTAGGATTATTAAAGAGATAAACCAAAGTACTAAAAACTTGATTAATTATCTACTAAAATAAAAAACAGAAGAAAATACACAGTACGTACTTTGAGAAGGGAACTCGTTTGACTGCATAGGTTATTTCATCAGTTTTTGCTGTTGCTTTGAAAACATTCCCAAAACCACCTTTACCAATATGCTCTATATCTTTAAAATTATCAAGAAATCTGAAAAACAAAAACAAACGTAAGTATTCTTAACGTTAAATTTACAAGATATAAAAATGATCAAGACAGATTTACTACATCTGCTGAAATATCATTCTACAGGGATCTGTCAACACCTATACATAGTCTTGAAGATAAAAAAAACAAAGGAAACTGATCCTTGAAAGCACGTAATTACCCTCACATCTTCACATAAATGACTTTTGGTTATGAGTATTAAACATCATTACATGTCAGCTGCTATATTGTATCTGAAGTTTCCAGAAAACAAAACAAAAAACAACAACTCAGAATATCAATTTTCTTTGAAAGTTGTGTTTACAGGAGTATTTTCCCACATTCTATTATAAACGAACAAACAAATCTAGACCACTACGTACTGTAATTGCCACACAGATCTTATTAAAAAATTAAAATCCTTCTTACGTTTTATTCGTGGTGCACTGAATTTCAGTCTCCTCATCGGTATTTGTGTCCAAATCTGGCAAACTTTCATCTGAATCTGACATACTGTTTTTCTCTTCCTTTTCTCTCACGTTACCAAAATTAGCTGCCAATTTTCTTGAACAAGGATAAAAGCAAAACTTAAAATGAGCAGCCTTTCTAACACGTGAGAAAAAAAAATGTACCTTCCAATAATGGCATTTCTTTGTTAGATATAGCAACACTAAAGTGATGTGCAATATAGTTTACAGGAGATAGCAACCTAGAAATAAACACGTACCTTTTGGGTTTCACAGCACAACTGTGTGCATTTCTCTGCATGAAAAAGACAAGAAAAGCTAACTGAGATATCCTGAATATTTTCACTATACTTCTTTAAAATGTGGCTGAGAATGTATCTAGGAATTTTCTATAAATGTGTTCATACCTTAGATAAACAATTGTAATAAGAATTAAGCCATATCTTGGCTTAAAAAATTTCACATATGCTATGGATGACATCATCATTCTTCCCACAGTAAAATACGAGTGCAGTTTGATCCTCTTTCTTAGGAGTACTGCTCATTTGGTCAACAGTACATAAATTGGGTCCACAGTACAGAAGTAAATGACTAACGGTTAACAGTAAGAAAGTACTGAATATTCTTAGGAAAAATGCATGTGTGTTTTCCAGTTTGTGGATTAAGGAACACACTGGTGCTACACACTGACAAGAAGCTTCTTCTATTCAGGGCCTAAAATGTAATTATGAGGAAGAACATTTTCATGCCATACCTGAGAGGGTGAAGGCTTTTCACGTACTGCCATGTCTTTCATGTTTTCTACCAAATTTGAATCGGAGTCTTAAAGCAAACACTACTGTTAGGGGAAAATAATAGACTGGGTTTTAGTGAAAGTACCACAGTCATAAAATTATTGGCAAAAGAAAAAAGAAGGATAAAGAAAATACACATTTTTAAAAAGCAAAACCTGAAAAAGCATTAACAATCATGACTGATTACAAAACGTAATGCTGGAAAACAAATAAAACAGTAATATTTTGTAATATACTTCTCTATTATACGGTATAATGGTATCTAGATATCAGTATGATATATATTCTATTATATCCTTTAATTAAATAGGTTAAATACAGATGTTTATTTCAAGGCAGTGCAGCCACCTCTGGCATGGGACATATCAGCTTGCTTTACAATTGCGCAAGGAAGATAAAAAGAAGTAGTAGTGGCACTACAGTCAAATTAACTGCTGCACACAAAAGGCTTGATGTAGGGTTCCCAAATCAAAACTGAAACTTTATGCATGTTCATTTTCTTTCACTATGCAAGTTTCCCTTCAGCAGAAAGATTTAAGGAGGGGAAAAAAAAAAAAACACAACACAACACTACCACCAACACCACCACAAAACCAACACCAAAACAACACCAACAAAAATAACGTGGAGCACAGCAAAGTACTGAAATCTAATTACACTGAGGGAGTTTATAGAGTGTCAAAACAGGAAGATGAGTGTTAAAAAAAAAACACCATGAAGTAATGCTACTGAATGAGGTAGATGATACTATTTACATCACTGTAAAAATGCTTCTGAAAGAAGCAAAATGGCTAATATATAAATAGATCAGAAAGTTCTAAAATTTTTATAAGCTAACCCTTAAGAACTCAAAGTAACACAAGTACAATAAATTTTGCACAGAAGTCTAGGAAATAAAAGCTAAAATTAAATGCCATTATACTGCAGTAAAGAAACTATGACAAATTTTATTTAGAAACAGATCACATGAGCCTCTACAATTAGTAAATACTTTTGTTATCCCATTATCAGTGAGCCCAACTTACTCCGAGTCAGACTCAGCTGACACTTGAGAGGAATTACTATATTTGCTAAAGGTAGAATTGCTGGTCGATTTATCACCTTCTATCTGAAAAAAGAAAAATCAAGAATGGGTAACAAAATCACATTGAAAAATCCCTAGTGCAAAACATGCCATTCAAAGAGGGGGGGAAGGAAGATGACAAGGTCCTAAGTGGAAGTTAACTGCACGGAACATTGAAAGCTCTACCGAAGAAAGGCATCTGCCCACCTTCCACCCAGAGGAGTGAAACACAGGGCCCTGTCACAGGGAGTGTTTTCCCACTCCTATTGAGACTATATAGACTATATATTTGCAGAAGTAAAGTCTGGGATATATTAAAAATCAGGGTAAAAGTAACAGTTATTAAAAGCAAATGTTTTCATTGTTTACTGCATAAATAATTTATTATTATTATATTATATATTATTATAATTTATTAGTAGTACTTCACTACCACCTTTACTACTTTTTGCACAAACACCACTGGGAAATAATAAAAATTAAAACCAAACCAAAACAACCCACTGCAACTTTAGAATAATTGCTACAGAAGTTCTGCTAGAGGTAGTAAATTTCAAACTTTGATCAAAATTCAAAGACCCGTGAGTGTGCAACACAGGAGAATATTAAGGAAGGATCCTAGAGCTATAATAGGCTTAAAGACAACAGTAAATGAAGCATTTAAAATTCACAGTAAATAGTCAATTAATGAAAAACTACTTAAATAAGATTTATTTTCTCCCCTGTACTGCCTTCCTTCCCTTCAAACTACACTTCATTTAAATTACTTCATATGTACTGTTCTGTGTATTTCAGAAGTGGGTTTGGATCACTATTAGAACTGTGATAATTATTTGCACATATGGAAATATGATCACCAACATGAAGATAACATCTCTGCTCTCCAGAGGATGGTGTTGGCAATTGCTTGACTAGACTCTGCCTTGGAATACTACAGAAGGCAAGTCCTGGTGATTCTCACTCCTGCTTTTGCCTTTCTCACATTTCACAATGGATTTTTGATCCATAGAAGGCAGCAAGAGATTTGTTTTCATAGCAAGTCATCTCGACACTACACAGGGGAGAAAACTACTAGAGCAGTCAGGATTCAGGAATGTTTCATATATGTGGCATTATAGAATGAGAGTGTGTCAGACCATACTCTGAAATACATAGAGATACCAACTGTGGTATTTTTTAATCCAGAAATGAATATAGAAAAATAACATAAATTTTATCTACAGAATCCTGTAGCCCAACCAACGCACCAAAATATGGATCATTCCATACATGGAATATGCTTTTAAATACGATGAGGATATCTGTTCAAAGATTAAAGAATTAAGCTTCTATTTTAAGGCTAAATATAACACATACTATTAGAAAGCCTTCATGAATTAGCTTCTCATGTGCTTCTTTTGCAGCAGCTTGTTTTGCAGCAGCTAGAGAAGGTCCAGTGCCAGTTCCATACACAACACCACTAATTGTACAACTACAAGAAAACCTGTAAAATAGAGCAGGGAGTGAAGTATTACATTAAGACTTGTCACATGGGATTTAATTATTTTAAACACTACAGTCAATTTGACATTATAGACTGAAAATCTGAAATATACATCTTCAGGACAGTATTTCCAATATACATTTAATCTAAGTAATAATGGTAGATAATTTATTTGACATGCCTTCAAGATAGCCAATTATCAGAGAGTGAATATTTAGCACTTCTTAAGGCTGAACTCCTCAAAGCACAGTATCATATGCACCTAAAATGACAAATTATCTGTAGTTTAGGTTTTAAAATGGCTGATTTTGCAGGGGAAGATAGGAGGCATTTGCCAGCAGATATTGTCAAGAGTGTTAAACTATGTATATATTTTTAATCATGCCTCATCTGTCACTAACTGGAATGTTTCTTCAACTCACTGACTACAATAAATACAGAAGGGGACACTAACAGGCTCTCTGTGGCACTTGGTTCCTAGAGATCTCCAAAATACATGCCAAGAGGTCCACGAAGGTGCCAGAACTACGATCAAGATAACTGATGATTTGTCAACACTGACTACCATTTTATCATCACACCATCTCTCCTCCCAGATGAAGAAACTCAGTCCTCTTAGTCTCTCCTCCCACACCCTATCCTTCAACCCCTCAACCACCTTCATCTAAAACTACTCAGGGTAGCTAATGGTAGTGTTAGCAAACACAAGAAAGTATTAAAAGCAAGTATGAAGACAAAGTACATCTTACGTGGGTGCATGGGCATCTCCAGTTCGTTCGTTAGGATAATCAACTAATTCCAAGGTCTTTTGTCTATATCTATTTAGTAGGCTGACGTAGTCGTTGCCTTGTAGAGGTAACCTCACTGCACGTTTTGTTAATTCTGCAGTTGCCATATTTGAAGGATTCTCTAACTATAGAACAAATATAATAGGTAACTTAAAAACTTAAAGCTTAATCAATAGGTTAAGATAAGCAGTGCATGAGCAAGTTGTCAGCATCTCAAAATATTTTTTAGGAAATACCAACTTTGTATTAACAGAGTCCCTGGTGGCAAAGGGCAGCCATCCCAAACCAGAACTATCACAGTTTCAATTTACAAAGAAACATAAATCCAGTTTTTCTAGTATTGCACCAATGTCTGTAGCAATCTATCACCATGTCTCCTCCTACCTCCCTTACGAAAAGACAGGCAACGAGCTGTGAAATGTCTCATAAAAAACCTAATGCTGCCTTCTCAATTTTCTCACAGCCTGACCAGAGCCAAGAAAAGCAATGGCAGCAGGATGTTGCTGATGCTATTACCAAGGTCTGCAAATGCTCCGGGCATGTACAAGAGGGAAAAGCAGGATTTTTCAGCTGTCTCATGATTAGTCAGCATTAATAATACATTAGCAAACATGCAGCAATTGTGTACAGAAGTGTACAGAAACAGGTAAGGAAAAATTTCACTCAAAAGCTGCTAAGTAGCATTCAGACTCAGAAAAATAAAGAATGGCTACCACAAAACAAATGGCAGAAAACAGAGGAAAATCAAACCTTAACTAGATCCAGGCAGGATAAAGAATATCAAATCAGCTACACAGTAAAAAATACAATAACAAGGAAAGAAAGACAGATCAAATTAAGTAAGCCATTTTATAAGCAGTGTGGCAACAGAGACACTGAACAATGCCCTGCAAATGTTTTAAAGACATCAAGTTCCTGAACAGTTGTCAGAACAGGAACATTGCTCACTTTGGACACACCAAGGCAGCTTAACAAAGGCAAATACATTTCCTCATCTTCTGTAACAGCAGAGGAGGAAATACTCTCAGTATCACATACCAACGCTACAGTAAAACATTAAGCCATTAGTTCAGTGGTAAAAAGTAGAAAAGCACGGAGTAAGACAGAACAAAGACAACTTAAGAAATAATTAGAAACTCTTCCAAATTAAAGAAAATAATCATATTTTATTGGCTACTTTTAGAGATTCAACTTCAACCTTTACTAGGCAAATAAACAAAAAAAAATTTAAAAATGTAAATCCTACAGGTTACTTACCTGTTTCTCAATCATTTTCCAGGATTCTTTTGCTGCTGCTGCTCTTGCTTCCTTTTTATTTTTACCAGTGCCTTTAGCATACTCTGTTTCGCCTATTTTAACCTTAACTATGAACCTGCAATGAAAAAACTTTTCTAAAACATTGTTACATTATGTCTCATACATACTTAATAACCTCAAATTCAACTTTATTTTTACTATCCACAAAGCAATATAAGTTAAGTGTTGAGGTATTTAAGTATTCATGTGTTTTTAGTGTATCTAATTCCTGACTATCATAATTCTTAGTATAATTTTTTTTTTATTTTCCTCCCTCATCACAAATGCATGTACTTTATTAGTTCTAACAATATTTTTAAATGCTTAACTTCTTTTTAAAAGCACAATTATTTAAATTTTTAAAAGCAAAAGAATGCATGAGGTCAGCATTGTTACAGGCAAGGTTGTGAAGCCCTAAAACCAGGACACAGCTCTGCAAAACTATATGGAGAAGAAAGATTAGATAATCTTGATTTCATGGATCCAGGCATGACATTACACTCACCTTTGATACTCTGCTACATACACTATTTAGTAAGTGCAAAAACAGTGGCTGCTGCTTCATTAATTTAAAGGCAGCCCTGAAAAACAAACAAAAAAAACCCAGTCTTGCCCTTCTACACTCAACCACTGATGCCTTCCCTCTCCGTTGCATAAGTGTGCATGCACTGCTTTCCATACAGCTGTGATGTGGTCCCCACAAAATCCTTCTCTCTAAAACTGGGAAGAGATAGATTTGATGCGTGGAGTGCTTGGTAGATAAAGAATTGCTTGGATGGTCACATCCAGCTTGATGTCCAGATGGAGATTGGTGACAAGTGGTGTCCCTAAGGGGTCCATGTTGGAACCAGTACTGTTTAATACCTTCACCAATTACACATACAGTGGGATTGAGGGCACCATAAGCAAGTTTGCAAATGACACCAAGCTGAGTGGTGTAACTGACACACCTGAGGGATGGGATGCCATCCAGAGGGACCTGAACAAGCTTGAGAAGTGGGCCCCTGTGAACTTCATGAAGTTCAAGAGGGCCAAGTGCAAGGTCCTATAGCTGGGTAAGGGTAATCCCATTATCAATACAAGTGGGGAGATTAAGGGATTGAGAGCAGCCTTGCAGAAAAAGGCTTGGTGTACTGGTTGATGAGAAGCTCAACAGGAGCTGGCAATGTGTGCTTGCAGCCCAGAAAGCCAACCGTGTCCTGGGCCACATCAAAAGAAGCGTGGCCAGCAGGTTAAGGGAGGTGATCATTCCCCTCTACTCTGCCCTGGTGCAACTCCACCTGTAGTACTGTGTCCAGCTCTGGAGTCCTCAGAAAGACATGGAGCTGTTGGAGCGAGTTCAGAGGGCCACAAAAATTATCAGAGGGATGGAGCACCTTTCCTATGAAGACAGGCTGACACAGTTAGGGTCATTGAGTCTGGAGAAGAGAAGGCTCCAGAGAGACCTTACTGCAGCCTTTCAGTACTTTAAGGGGGCCCAGAAGAAAGATGGGTACAACCTTTTTAGCAAAGCCTGTAGTGATAGAATGAGGCAATGGTGTTAAACCAAAAGAGGGTAGATTTTGACTAGATAGGAAGACATTTTTTACAATGGGGGTGATAAAACACTGGAACAGGTTGCTTAGAGAGTTGGTAAAAAGCCCCATACCTGGCAACATTCAAGGATAAGTTGGACAGGGCTCTGAGCAACCTGATCAAGTTGAAGATGTCCCTGCTCACTGCAGGGTGGACTAAAATGACCTTCAAAGGTCTCTTCCAACCCAAATCATTCTATGATTCTATAACAAATGGTTGGGTTTCAGCCACATCTGTTCTTACCCAGATGCAACTTGCCCTGCAGCTGCAAAATCCTTAATGTTTCTGCTACTGCCTTTGCACAAAAGGCAACAGAGAAGCAAACAACCAGATTTCTGCTTTTACCAGCAGCACAAACTTGCATCAAGTTAAAGTGACCATTGTTATAACCTTGGGGTATATCTGTACTTCAGATTGCAGCAGAACATACAGATACACAAGCTCATAGTAAACAAGATAGACTGACACAAATAAGCAGTCTAGGTCTAACATCACGAGTTTCTCTATGGGACAATTTGTCTCACACAATGGAATGATGTCAGGAATTCACTTTTTTTCATTATTCCAACTTCATTCTCCACTTCTCATCCAACCTGGCCTTCAACACCTCCAGGGAGGGAGCTTCCACAGCCTCCCTGGGCAACCTATTCCAGTGCCTTACTACCCTCATGGTGAAGAATTTCTTCCTAATATCTAACCTAAATCTACCCTCTTTCAATTTGAAACCACTACCCTAAGCTGTGGCCACTGCTGTGAGAAGGGTTACTCTTCTGAATTACATGAGCTGCACAGGACAAAAAATAAGTGATTAACATTTGAGACCCTGACAATACCTATTAATTTATTCTTCGACTATGGTCAGGTCTACAAGTAAGTCAGCACAGACAGTGCCAGCTGGCAACACGGAAGATGTTAAAAGAAACATACTCATTATTAGCACAAGTCTTGTATTCAAGCAAATTAGAAAACATTTTTTAAAAATCACACATGAAAATACAATAGATCTTGAGTGTCAATGATCTCTGGCAGGGAAAAAACTGGCAAAACATAATATTTGTGTTAAAAATAAATCATATAACATCACCTGCAATTGCCTCTAAAAGTAGAAGCAAAACAGCTTAAGCAAAAGATCCTTCTCTTGTAAGAGATATTCAAAAATTAACTATACATAAAACATGCTGGTAACCAAACAATTAATATGCACCCAATCTTTGTGGTTAGAAATTAGCAACATAAATTGCAAACAATTTCCACGCTTTGTAAAGTTAAATACAAATCAAAGCACTTCAGTTAGCATAGATCATGAACTGTAATACTAGCTGCAACCCAACCCACTTCCTGAGAGATTTCATGGCACATGCATAACATACTTAGAATACAGCTACCAGTAAGATGTGCATTGCTGTTGTGTTCCAAAAAAGGGCTGTCAACTTCAAAATAAGTTTTCTCCTCAAACTCTATCACATGATTACTTCCCCACTCATCACTCAATGTTTGGTTTCAGCCAGTTCTCCTGCCACATGTACACTTTAATAATTAAATTTTATGATTGTGAGCTTTACCCAGTTCAATCATTACAGGAAGAGTACTGATGTTAATTGACATGCATTAGTGAACTTACTTAGGATCATGAAGTGGACCATCCATGTTGACATCGATGTAAGACAGTTGAACATTGCGTGTCTGGCAGTAATTGTTGAGCTTCCCCATGAATTTACGTTCCATTTTGACACAATCTCAAAAAAGGTTCTGCAAAGCAACACTGAAAGATGTATCAGTGCCTCCAGGCACAGTACAGAGACAACCCCTTAATCCTGCCAGACCTCTGCTGTAATATAAAATAGAAAACTGGTGTCAGTAAAAGTTCACAGAAAACCCATTATAATTTCTAATTCAAGTGGTTGATCTGTAACTGGTTTTGAAGACTCCTTGGTTAGAATAACAGATTTTAAAAAACAGAGCAGAGAATTTAGTTATTAGAGATTTCTTAGCAGATGATCAGTAACGTTTCTTCAGAGAGAGTTAGAATCGATTCCTTCAGAGGGGCAACAAGAGGCATTTTAACAAATTCTCTCCAACCGCGATGACTGTCAAGCCTAGTGACACACACGGAAGACAAACCCAAGCTGCTGCCGGCGGCGGAGCAGCTGACGGGCAGCTGCCAGCACCGTTTGAAGACCAGACCCAGCCCCGAGCCTCCCCGCGCCTCCGCCCCACACTTACCTCCACCCGCGGCAGACGTTCCGGGACCCCTAGGAGCTCCAGCAGCCGGCCCGGCGCGGAACGGCGGCTGGGGATCGGGGACGGCGACTGGCTGACAGGCACCGCCCCAGTTTCGTTTCCCGCAGCAACGCCCGCCCCCGGTTTGGAAGCGAAACCGAAAGTGCAGGAGGCAACCCCGGAGTCCCCGATTCGGGGCGGAATTATTTATTGAGGTGATCAGTAGGCACAAGTCATTCCAAATGAAGCTGTACTTCTAATGTAAATTAAGAAAAAAAAAAATCAGTATACATTCTTACATGGTGCTTCATCACGTTCCTCCTGTATTGATAAGAGCTGATTTTACAAAGGTGATCTTCCACTTTTTAGTGCACATATTGAATTTAGAAAAGTTTAAAAAAAAAAAAAAAAAAGTGTAACTTAAGCATTTTTCCTTCCAGACTGGATTGTCTGTGTTTATCACAACTGAATGTTGCTAGTCAATCCACTCAGACTGCTCACATCTCTTTAAACTTCTCACAGTCCTGTTTTGGTCTCAGCCAACAACTTATTCCAACACAAGAGCCTCCTGGGAGCTGTAGTCTGTGGTCCTGTGCGCATGCGCCTGGTACCTCTCGCCTCTTCTCACGAGTGCGAGGAGCGCATCGCCAGGAATGGTCAGTAGCTGTCGCTGGATTAAAGGCCATTATAGAGTCCGTCTCTCACATCTCACCCCGTGGCTTTTAGGACAGCGACATGTTCCATGTGTGGTATGTGTTTATGTATGTGTCTGTATATGTATGTACATCTGTACCCTATCAGGCTCTTGTCCAAACTCCTACCTCCTTCCCTGTTTTAAACACATATACAATTTCATATATCTCCATATCTATATATTGGATATATATATAACTATTCACGTATCCTGTTTCTGAGGGAACAATTCCCTATATATGATACAACATATGTATATACATATATACAATACATAAAAGAAATACAAGATAAATAGGAGACCCATTATGAATATATATATTGATGCATCGTTAGTACACTATTTACATACAACACCTAAAGGGAAAACAGTGATGGGAGACATGATACTGTATAGTGGGAGACATTGTGTAAACCCCTTGTGTTTTCCATATGACTGACTCCTTGTAAACAGGGAGTCTCCGGAGTCTCCATCTTCTTGGTAGCCACACTTTAACTACTGGAACATCGTAATAAGGTTTCCCTGAAGCCTTCTTCTCTCAAGGCTGAACAAACCCACTTCTCTCAGCCTCTCCTCATACGGCAGGTCCTCCAGTCCTCTGATCATCCTTGTGGCCCTTCTCTGGGCCCTCTCCAGCCTGTCTGTTCCGAGTTATGACCTCTTTAACCAACTGTCAAAAAACACAAAGATTACTTTTATGTATATATACCTTCTGTGAAAGGTACACATTCCATAGAACCCACTGCTCACTGACCGGAACACAGGGCTGTTTGAAACAGATGCCATCTTAAGCAGAGAGAATCCTAGAAATTCAGCTATTTTAAATTGCTCCTCTGTTTAAGTTCTGAAAAACAGTAATTCAGGAGAGGCACATGAAATCTGCATGCTGAACACTTTTTCTAGTTTATCAAATGAAATTAGCACATTTTACTACAAGTCAACTAGAATAATTTTATTAAAATTTCTCTTATTTCCTTAAGTACAGGATCAGTAGCCATGACTGTTTCTTCTTAGAATTCCTCCTTCCTCTTAAATCCCTAGGTTCTGTAGTTTTACTTGCCATATGCCAAGCTCTTTGGCACAATTCTTTTTTGGCCTTATGTGTGACCCCAATGTCTCTTATCAAACAAGGAGATTGCTATCAAATGTGAAGTTTTCAGAAGTGAAAGTGGCCCAGAGTGAACTTTCAGTTTCTCTGGTAAGACACAAAGTTTGCTCCAGTTTCATGAATTCTGTTTAATTACTAATGTCTAATTGACATTAGCAGTATTAACAGAAACAAAATCAATAAAATTTGCTTTCTGGCTAATAAAAAAAACAACAAAACCAACCAAACAAGAAAACCCCTGTGTTTATCAAAACGTTATCAAAGAATAATACCAGTATTACTTGAGGAATGAAGTTTGCTGTTTAACTTCACCCTGGGACAAATGTTCTATTCTGAAACAGCAGGTGGTACATACACCTGCAAAATGTTCTATCACGCCTTTCAGGCCTTCATCTGAATGCCTTTTGCATTAATTTGCTCTAGAAATATTTATGTTTAAGAATTTCAAATCTTCTAATGTCATACCAGTTTCCCAAATACCGAAGTGTTTATACTGAAGTATAAGACCGTATCACGAACAGATCCTCCTGGTGCTGTGGAAGGGATCGAGGCTTGCTTTGCCCCCAAGTGACTGCTCCGGAAGGCGACAGCAGAGCTGGGAAAGGCGTCGTGCCCACAGGCCGAACTTAAACAGCACCTCTTGTGCTTATGCCCTCCACTCCTTCCTGCTGGCGTGTCCCGTTTCACCAACGTCCGTCCAAGGAACGGTCCGGGGTACGAGCCTACGGACTTGGGCATTGCTGGGCGCCACGCACCCACACTTCCCTGAAGGGAACTTCCCGGTAACATCTCACAAGGGTGATAAGAGGTTTCACCAGTGACAGCAGCAGCGGACATGTCAGCGATAAGGCAGCGAGCCCCATGGACGGGCACAGGGAGCGCAGCTGCGGCGGGCGGGAGGAAGAGGGGGGGGCCGGAAGCAGGCAGCGCCCGCGTGGAAACGCGGTGGGGGAAATCCCCTCACGGTAAAGCTGCCCCCGGCACCATCCAACAGGTATTTACAAATCACATGCCAGTTCTCGATTGTCTCACCGAGAAAGCATCCCTATACAAAAGGAAAAAAAAAAAAACACACAAAAAAACCCCAAACCAACCAAACAACAACAAAAAAAACAACAACAAAAAAAAAAACAACCAAAAAAAAAAAACAAACTTACGGAGCGACCCTACTCACCACCACGTTCGGGTCCCAGTGTCACCACTTTCCACACACCCCGCTCCCAACACCCCTCCCTCCCTCCCTCCGCAGACAGGTGTCGCCACCTTCCCAGCCCCGCAGCTTCCGCCACGGCTCCCCTTCCCCTCGTGTCCCACACGTCGCCCCATTGCCGCACACGGTGGCTGGCGGGGGCGGGGGAGCTCCCCTGGCAGCCCTTCTCCCCTAAGCCCGGGCGGGCTCTCCTCACAGCCCCACTGCAAGGCCCTGCAGGATTTCAACCCTCTTCAACCCTCTTCTCCCAGCGGGGGGACACCAGGGCGCAAAAAGCTCCGCACCGGAGAGCGCGTTGGGCGCAAAAAGCTCCGCACCGGAGAGCGCGTTTTACAGCAGAGGGACAGGACAGCCACTTTCTCCCCCCCCTCCGACCGCCTCACGGGCGTCACTCACCGCTCCCACGGCCCCGCCCAGCTGCGGCGAGGGGCGGGGCGAGGGGCGGGGCGGGTGGACAGGCTTCCTGTCGCTTTGTGGCCCGGCCTGGCCTGGCCCGGTGCGGCACGGGCGGCCGTGGCGGCGTTTGGGGCGTTCGCCTCCGCCCTCGCGGCTCGGCCGTCAGAGCGGGGGCGACTCTCGCGAGAGGCGGCGCCATGGGGGTGCACGGCGTCAAGGCGGTGTTCTTCGACTTGGACAACACGCTGGTCGACACGGCGGCGGCTGGGCGGCGCGCCATCGAGGAGGTACTGCCCTTGTTCCACCCCCCCAGCGCCTGGTCTCCTCCGGGCCGGCGGCTGCGGTGCCGCGCGTCTCCCGTCCTCCCTGCCCGCCGGCACCGACAGGCAGCCTTGGGGACCGCTGACGGACGCGGCGCGGTGCTGGGAGGGGGTGGGGTGCGCGGCGCCAGGCTCCGTTCGTGCAGCGCGCTGATGAGGGCGCCTTGTCTGTTAAAGGTGATAAATGCTCTGCAGTCAAAGCACCACTATGGCGAGGGAGAAGCCGTGTCATTTGCGATAAGGTCCAGGCCAAGCTTCTCAAGGAGTGTCATGATCCCGCCAAGATGTGCATCACCGACCTGCGGATTTCGCACTGGGAGGAGGCGATCCAAGAAACAATCGGGGGGGAGGCGAACCGAAACCTGGCCGCTGAGTGCTATTTCCTGTGGAAAACGACCCGCCTGCAGCACCTCACCCTGGCCGAGGACACGCGGGGCATGCTCACCGAGCTGCGGAAGGGCGTCCGCTTGCTGCTCTTAACCAACGGCGACAAACAGACGCAGAGGGAGAAGATCGAAGCGTGCGCCTGTCAGCCCTACTTCGATGCCATCGTTGTGGGAGGAGAGCAGAAGGAAGAGAAACCGGCGCCATCCATATTTCATTACTGTTGCGATCTCCTGGGGGTGCAGCCCGCAGAGTGTGTTATGGTTGGTGACTCTCTAGATACAGATATTCAAGGTGGCCTGAATGCTGGCCTGAAAGCAACTGTCTGGTTAAACAAAGCAATGACAACCCCTGTAGATACCTCCCCAGTACCTCACTATATTATTTCTTCTGTTCTGGATCTTCCAGCAGTTTTACAGAAGATGGAGCACAAAATTAATGCTAAGTTAGGAACAGACCATATGGCTAGTAGTAATGAAGCACATTGATGGTTCCAGCATACAATCAGAGAGGCATGCTGAGCTGTTAGGTGACTCGTGCTCTTTTAAAACATTTGACCCTAGGATTTTGAACTCGTGTATGGTATGCTTTCCTGAACAGCAGATGGATAAGAGCACAGTTGTCAGTGAAAACAGGGTAGAAACAAGAAATAGGTTCATTTAAAAGATGCCAGTGCAGTTAATTTGAAACAACTGCCTTTGTCTGGAAATAATTTTGACAGACTGTGGCTAAAGTCTGTCTGTCTCTGACCTAAGTTGCCAGTCTTTTGTTTTTTTAGTGGGAAAGAAAATTTGAATGTTTTGATCTTTCACATGCTTTGCTGACTTGTGAATTTAGCAGAAGCTTCAGCTCAAACCTTGTTTGCAGTGTGTAAAAAAGTGAGAAAGAGTGTGGTACAATTGGGTAAATCTGCACAATTGATCTGCAGTTTATCTCAGGAACTGGAGTGAATTTTGCTATTTCTAAAACCAGAATTTATTGACAGAATTTAGTATGTGTCAGACCATTAGAAAATGCTCTACCTTTGATCTTTTTTTCAAGTTTTAGACTTTTTTTCAGACTTGAAGTGACTTTCATGGAATCTGTACCTCTTGCCAAAAGTACTTAAATGTACATTAAAAATTTGCATTTGTATAGGAGGGGACCATTTATCGGAGGGACTTGTTGAATAAGTTTCTACTTCATATTATCTTGGTGTATATGCAGGTATGCAGTATACTTGTAATTCAATTATTATTTTTGTTGGAATGTAATTGATAAAACAGGGATATTTTCAATGGTCTTACTGTACTGTCAGACTCTTTAAAAGATAGTATTATTGTTTTGTCTGATTTTATTAGTGCATTTTGATCAGACTTTTGAGAAACTGTTCTTGGTCTTGCTCAAGTGTATGACTGCTTAGATTCAACTGCAGAATCAGTGCTTTTTTTGACTGTTTTAATGGCACTGCTATACAATCCCTCCTTACTCCAGTTTCTACATGTATTTTACATTATTTACTCTGGAGAAAGTATGAGCTAGTTGTTTGTAAATGGCTTTCATGACTCTCTTCCAGGAAATTGGAAAATTATGTAATATGTATGACAGTACTGCGTACAACTTTGTAATATCACAGAATGTTAGGGGTTGGAAGGGACCTTCAAAGATCATCGAGTCCAACCCCCCTGCCAGAGCAGGACCAAAAAACTAGGGCAGATCACTCAGAAAGACATCCAGACAGGTCTTGAAAGTCTCCAGAGGAGGAGATACTAGAGGCAGAAGATGACTCTCTAAAACACTAAGATTTCTCTTTCACAGATTATCATCTTTAATAATTTATTTTTTCTGTACTTCATATTCTTAGCATATAATGGGAGAGTATTCACACATTAATGGAAATGCAAACACTTGTCGAAAAACCTGAATTTTTCAAAACCTATTTGCTATATACACATTATGCTGAATATCTCAGCATATATGAGCAATTAAATTTTCTATTTTAGAGTAAATCCATGACAAATCTTTTTAGAACCGGGTTATTGAGGTACTAGCATTTAGGCAGCAATAAAAGATAAGCAAAAGGTACAGAAACCTACCAGGAAATGGGTGCGTAGGAGGAATCCTGTATACAATAAAGGTTTCTTTGTTTAACTTGACATGAATTTAAGTTAAGTCCTGCATAGGATGACAGATTTAGAGAAGGCAATTACTGATCTGGGTTAAATTACATGGCAGAGAGTTTAGGTTGCATCGTAATATGTTGCTGCTACACTGAGGGGGGAAAAAAAGAAAATACTTATGAAAGTTTGAACCAGTTGTCCCTTAAAAAGGTGAAGTAGTTCAGCTTCTTCATGTTATTTAGCCAAGAACTTTGGGACATCAGCATCAATAAAGAGAACAGAGGCAGGCCCCACCTGTACCTTTGAGGAAATGGGAATATGCTAAAAACTATCCAATTACAGTGGAATGTTAAGTTGCCACGTGTAACGTGAGCCAGTGAGTCAGTGGGACTGACTTGACATACCTTTATTACTGAGGTAAGAAGCCTAAGTTAAGATTTTACTTTGCATTTGGAAGAGCATGAAAGCTGTCACTGGTTTAGCTGATGAGCAGAGTGTTGCTAATGACATTCTTATAACCAAGGACTGAGAAAAATAGTAATGATCATTGAGGCTATTGGGAATGTTATGTAAAAATATAAATGTATTCAAAAGGTTATATGGATTCCTGAAAAGAGAATGTATTTTAAGTAATCTGTTTTAACCATACTGTCTGATACAAAAGCTCACAACAGCATCTGAAGAGAGCCGTAGTGTAACTGCATTTTTTTGCCCAGCATCAGGGTGATAGAACTTAGGTCAGAATGAGGTTTCTGATACAGCTGAGATTTAAAATAACATTAATATTAATAAATCTGTCTGTGGGCTTGAAGGATATATACACGCCAGGTTACCATTTTTGAAAATAAGTTGAGACTCATACTCTCTTGCTGCTGCATCATTCTGAAGTGGGATGCTGAGCCTGCTTTTGTATAAAGGGTCTCTTGTTTTAGAAGAGACTGCTCTTTGTTTTGCATGTGGCCAGTCGTTTTCCTAAATCTATGCATTTATGAAAAACTGCTGTAACTGAACACTCAGGTGATGGTGTGGTCTGTAGAGGCCACACCCAAGTATATTTTTTCCATTGCTGAGTTCTGTACCAGGCTGGATGTGACTACCGGTGTCCAGATAGGGCAATGGTGTTGTGGCGCTTCTATAAAACAAGAACAGAAGGGATGTCTCTATCCAGAGGTCTTCTAAAAGCAGTTACCCAATTAGCTGGATTAGGTATGTGGAGTATGTCGAAATTCTCAAGATGTTTTTCTTGGATGGAGCTCTTACAGAAAGCCTAATCAAAAGTAATTATATTTAAGAAAATGGAAACATAAATGTAGCGATGGGATAATTTTCACAACAGAAGTAGGACTAGATCAATAAAACAGTCTATATTCAGTTCCTGTTAAGTTCTGGTTTTGCTTAGTGTTACGCTTTATTAGCTAAGTTGTCTAGTTTACATTGCCAAAACACACTAAATAAAAAGAGGAAAAAGAAATTCCATCTATATTTTTAAAAAACTTTTTTTTCAGATAAATATTACCTCCTGAGGTTAATCTACAGTAACTTAAGTGAAATGGACTGAAATAATAGTTTAATACCAACTGTATTTTAATTCTTGATACAAAATAACTCATGTAATAGTCTAATAAAAGTATTTTGTTTATAAAACATTTATTTTAATACTCTGTATTACTGTGGATAGCTATGGTTGTGACCAGGTTTACAACAAAGGGCAAGAGTTCTGGTTTTTTGTTTGGTTGTTTTTTTTTAATAGTGCAGAATTAGGCCTCAAAATCTGTGACCGCAGGTTTAGATGTGTGGTGACTGTGTGTAGTTTCCATCATTTTAAACAGAGGCTAAAACATAATTATGTATTTGTAAAGCTTCTTGGCCAGACTGTGTATATTGAATTCCTAACTGCAGCTCATTGCTAGTTGAACCTGACTTGCCAAGCTGAATGCCAACTCAGATACACCTTTGTGTCCTGATGTCATGGCACAGCCTGCTGTAGCAGCACAAGAACAGGCAGCAAAGCAGATAAGATAAATAAATACAGTAATCTCAAGTCCAAGGGACCCACTTCACCAGGTTATGGGTGCGAGAAACTGTAGTTGATTTATTGCTGCACTCATCTCAGTGTGACTTGGGAGAGGCAAGAGTGGGATGTTGCTCACCTCATGGCTCTCTTGGCTGCAGAAAAGCAAGCTGTCCCCTGATAGTTTTCCATTGGGTAATGGAACAAATTGTCCATCTTGATCTGTGGAAAGAGATGGAGAGAGGTGAAAGGGTACTTCAGGGAGCTCTAGATGAGGGTAGGGTCTTAACCTGAGTAAAGGGGGACTTGGCCTCTACCACAGGTTCTTGGCTGTGCCAGCCAGGTGTCTGAAGTATCTGCACCCCACAGTGTCTGTGTTCTTGCTGAGCAAGCTTTGTGTGTGTGAGGCATTAAGCTGGATAGCAAGAGCCTCAGAAATGTGGACAACTTCTTACTGTCTTGAAAAACTTTAGCACAAAATTAAGAGTTCTTAGAAGGTGACCCAAATGCTTTATATAGGATATAACTACCTTTCATTGGAACACTAAGGTAATGAAAAATGTCTCGGTGGGGTAACAACTAAAGGTTTTCGTATTTCCTGAAATACAGACAATGGACAATTTCCTGGGCCACAGCTATCCTGAACCAATTCTATTTGTCTTTTCCACTGAAGCTTCTGTTACTTCATAACACCAGTTATAGGGTTTTGTACTACATTGGAGTAGTCTGATCCATCAAAGCAATTTCTCCTGTTCACATAGATAGTAATTCTTTTTTCAACTTAAGCTCTAAAATGTGGGGATTTTTACTTTCAGGTTATCTTGAGACCTTTAAACAAAATTTAAAATCCTACCTCAATTCTATGCTAACAAAACTCATAATCTGGAAATCATTTAACACATTGAGAAGTACAACAAATAGAAATGCAATGTATCTCTGCTGTATGTAGCTGTATACTGTTCTTTTGTGCACAGCTTTTACTGTCAGCCTTGCAGTGGGATTGTCTCCATTATAACTAGCTTTCTAGATCACGCTGTGCACATACAAGAGACACAACAATGCAGAGATGATGTCAGCTGTGTCTAAAGCAAAAACTGCAACTTTCTGCCTATGTTGCAAGGGACCTAGACACAGAAAATCACGTTGCCTGCTCCATATAGCACATTTTGACCTTTTATTCCATCTACTAAAAATAAGGTTGCACGGAGAGCCTTCTGCTGAACAGCTCTCAAATACCAGAAAAAAAGGATGCATTTAAAAAATATGAGAAATTATAGGACTAATATATGACATTTCAGTCCTTTAGAAGTGCAAGCCATGTCTCTCAAGTCAACACCTAACCAAAGACCAGATGATAACTTTGCATAGGGTCTAATTTAGCATAGCAAAATGTTGCCATTCACATCAGTGGAACTTTCTGTAAGATCATCTGCAAGCATTTGCTAATGATTTGGGCTGTTCACTTCCCCCTCAACTAATCAATCTCCATCATCTATTGGGTTGATTAGCAAGGTCATGCTAAATACATACATTTAGTACCAGCTCTTTGGCAGCTGTGTGCTGCCAGCATGTGTTTGGGCTGTGTTTGTTTTAAATGGTCTTTCCTCCAAAAGAAATTTCCATTCACATCACACAGACTAGGCAAATGGCAAAGTTTTGTAGAAAAAAAAAAAAGTTAAACATTTTTTTTGGGAAAAAAAACTCCAAATAAAATCCTCTGTTAGTCACTTACAGATACCAAGGTTTGTAAGGCAAATTTAAAATACCAAATCTGAGATACTTCTCTCAAAGTTTCAAAATAAATGTTCATGATCAGTTGACTTAAGAAGTGAATGTTGTGAGGAAAACAAGACTACTCATCATTTCATCAGTTCCCCAGTGTCTGTTCAGTCCCTTCATCACTGGCTTTAAACATTTGATTTTTCTGTCAACTATATTCAAGAACAACTTTGTCACGCTGAGAAAATCCAGCTTCTTTATATTTTGGAAATAACATAGTACAAGGCAACATAGAATAAATGTTGTATGTAGCTTCAACCATATTTTAGCATACCTTTTATTTAACAAATTGATACACACTTTTGTTTGGTTCTTTTTTGTATTTTGCCTTGGAAATGTTTATTTTGCTATACTGTCAATATTGCAGAAATGCAATAAAATACAGAGCCAGTAAGGTACAAAGATGTATCTGAGTATACATGAATGTGGTCCTTTAAATCAAGGATGTAGGAATTATTTTTTTTTTTTTACTTTCCAGTGATTCTAGGAAGTCACTTAGAATAGTTATGTCTCAGTTTTCCCACCTGCTCAATGAGCATGCCAGAAACAAAGATGGAAAAATGAAGTGGAAACCATTTCAACTCATCTTGCTTTCCAGTTAAAATCCAGCCTGGTGAGCATCAGTCGAGCACATTTTTATTTACTTGTGTTGTTGCTGAGTCTGCTCAATGGTACTGCATTCAGGCAGAGGTGGGAAGACCATTTTCCCAAGCTAGTGACCAGTGTCACAGAAAAGTTCAACTGGAAGTTAAATCATTATGTGTGAAAATACATCAACTACTCATATATATATATATATATATATATATATATATATAAAAATTGGTTCTTTTGCTATGTGAGTATTAAGAATCTCAGTAAATTCTTCTCTTTTATTCTGTTCACTGATTAGGCCAACAAGTATCCTTAAAGTTACGGTGCTGTTTTCAGCAGAGCACGAATGTGTTGTAGGTCTGTCTATACAATAAAGCCAGGATTAACATTTTCATTTGTGAGACTGGTTGAGTGGTCTTTGCTGTTACTGATGTAGCCTGTTAAACCACACCGAGGTTAGGATTTATCAGGAAGTCTGCAGTGGGTGGATTGACAGCCTTTGTTTTCCAAACTGTTGATGCCGTCCATTGTGTTTTGTTTCAGACATTTAAATGAGAAGGGTCCTGAATGTTCTAAGTCCTCTTTTTTTTTTCCTTTCAGGAAGAAAATGCATAAATGACACAAACAGCTTGTTTATTTTTCTTTCAGTAGAGGTAACTGGGTAAAAGTACTTTTTTTGCTTCCATCACTCTCATCTGAAAGTATTTTAATAGGTACCTCATAACTTTATGTCTAAACCACTTTGATATATTTGCTATCTTTATCCTGTTACATTGTGAAAGGTCTTATGTGTTCTAAAAGCTGCTACTGCTGCAGCCAGATGTTCATCTTCATATGGTGTTATTATAGTTTTACACTGTTATTTCTATGCCGTATCTTGAAATGAAAACAAGCCCTTAGAGGTATTTTACTTTTAGATAAATCTACCTAGTTAACAGTTATTTTTTGTTGTATTTTGAACACTGTGCCCCTTGTTTAATGATGTTCTGTCCACCCAAACAACTTCCCATTTACTTTTCTCTCTTTTCTGCAGCACAGCAGTGTTTGTGCAGATTTGCAGGGTGAGCAGCATGCAGTTGATGTATGCAAAATGCAGGGGAAAAAAATCCGTTGGCTTCTAATATCCTGTGTTAGGGATTTGCATTCCCAACATTTTACAGGACTTGGCAGTTTTTAGGTTGATTTAATAGCCTTCTTTGCAGCTTAACTTCTGTAACCAGTGAATGATGAGCAAAGAAGATGCTTTTGAATACTGCATAATAATTTTATAATATGCTGCTGGGAAGAACTGTAATTGGCCTGGATTCTCCATTTTAGTGCCACAGTACAACGGCTCAGGTATCAGCAGGTGCACGCTGGCGTAACACATTTTAAGGATATTAAAAAATGTTTTTCTATTTTTTTCTCTATTACCAAGGACTGGTAGTGTATTTGAGGTGGTATGCACTTGCTCTAGAATGGAATTTTTTTAAGGAAAAGGCCTTTTTTTTTTTTTTGTATTGCTGAGTGCTAAAGCATCATCCTTAAGGAGTCACAATGCTACTAATAAGCTATCCTTTCCACATTAAAAAATGCAGATGTATTTTAGAATAATTTTTGGGTGGCTAATTTAGGAGTGAATAAAGAGAAAATTCAAGTGGAATAGTAGGACCATTCTTGATTACAAGGAATTTGTGTCTGGAATATGGTTGAAAATAAGCTCCCATCATTTGGGTATTTAAAAATACACCCAGTTTATTATGCTCACAGTTGCTCGTCTAAGTTTCTTAAAATCCTTTCAGCGTTTTTTATAACATAAATTTTAAAAGAAATCAGTAACAAGGGTAATGCAATTAGTAGTCTGCTGGAGACTTTATTCTCATTTTCAGTGTTTCCTCAGCAGGTGGCATTAGAGGTTTGTGAGATGTAGATACAAGCACAGGTTTGTGATTTGTTTTTTCTGGTTTTTTGGTTGGTTTGTAGTTCTTGTTTTTGTTTTGCTTTGTTTGTTTTTTTGTTGGTTTTTGTGTAGTTTTGGTTTTTTTCCTGTTCTTGTATTTTTCTCCATCACTGTTTTAAAATATAAAACAGCAAGCACCCATAAATTAGGTCAGAGCAGTCTTCTTTTCATTCACACTACCCTCTAGACATCATAAATTATGATGAGATCTTATTTCACTAGTCATTGTACACGTATATGTCAAAATAGCCCTGCTTAGAAGAGGTTTTGATCCAGATAGGAAAGTATTTTAAGTATGAGGATCACTGGCATATTTTGCAAAATGGACAACAGTCAGTCAATAAAGAGCATGACTAAGAGGATCAGCAACAAGTTTGTCAGAACATGATGGTGCCAAACAAAATCCTGCTTTCTAAGGTACTGGTGGACTGTGCTTGAGCGATTTATCTCATGTAGGCATTGGATTTATTTAAGAAAAAGAAACTCTTTTTGTTCCTGCAGCTGATGCTGCAGTAGCATCTTTAGGTTTTCAAAATTCTCCTGATGAGCTTCTCTTTCTGTAATTACACAATACACTAGTGTTTTATTTCTATGACCTCATGTAAAAAGGGTTAGTAAAAGCTGTTACCTGCTACTACATCATATTTGTCTCATTCTGTGGAGTTCTTGGCTGCATCCACAGAACAGCAACTCAGGGCATGGTTGTAAAGTCGGCTCCCTCATTCCTATTTGGACACCTGAAAATGTGGGCTGATCTTCATTCACAAATCCAGTGACATGTTTAGTATCTAAAGGGTGGGTGTCAAGAGGACGGGGCCAGACTCTTCAGTGGTGCCCAGCGACAGGACAAGGGGCAATGGGCACAAGATGGAACACATCTGAAGTTCCATCTGAACATGAGGAAAAACTTCTTCACTTTGAGGGTGACAGAGCACGGGAACAGGCTGCCCAGAGAGGTTGTGGAGTCTCCTTCTCAGAAGATATTCAAAACCTGCCTGGACACAACCCTGTGCAATCTGCTCTAGCTGAATCTGCAGGGGGGGGGTGGACTAGATGATCTCCATAGCTGCCGCCCAACCCCCTACCTTTCTCTGATCCTGTGGTTCTGTGATCTGCCCCTAGGCTACTGACTCGAATTTTGGCACTCAGTGACAACTTTAGGTCCCCACACGAGGAAGCCTTGAACACGGGCAGAAACACTGGAATAGGTTGCCCAGGGAAGTTGTGGATGCCCCATCCCCGGAATTGTTCAAGGCCAGGTTGGATGGAGCTTTGAGCAGTTTACACGGGATTGGAACTAGATCATCTTTAAGGTCCCTTCCAACCCATCCCATTCTATGATTCCTCCTGCATTTTTCCTCAGTCCTCAGCAGGTGGCAGCTGAGGATCAGTTTTCAGCAGAACCAGCCCACAGGCTATAACACCCCTGTACAGCTGCAGTAGCACCATCAAAGGGTATCTCCACTCCAGTAATCACATGGACCCTGAGAGCCTAGAAAAACTGATCCACACCTCCAGTGGGCTTCTGCATTTCAGAAACTTGTACTACAATGTATAGGGCTTGCCCAGTGCATCTTATACAGTGTACACTTGGCATTCAGCAGATGTATGATGTGTAGGCAGGATGGCTGCCCAACATGCATGCTGTGGGCTTCCGAGTGTGCTGCTGGTGAGCCATCTGCAGCTCCAGGGCTGTCAGATCACCAGCAGCATGGCTGGATCTGCTGCTACTGCTCCAGTCAAGCAGAGTTGAAAAATCTAAGAAAAATTCTCAGGTTTCATCCTGACAGATTTTATAAGATGACAATGACAATATGCCCAGAGAGATAAAGAGTGCTCTAACTGTGCAGAAATACTGCTGTTTCTGTCTTAGCAGAGAGGGAAAGCTACTCAGAAAACCAGAGTGACTGGCTGATAGTCACACAGCAAGCTTGGGCAGGAGACTGGGCTCACAACCAGATACAACTGGCCCTGGATAGTGGCCTTGGCCATTGAACATGAGCCAAAGCCTTCTCTGAAGCTCTCAGAGGCCAAGGATAACAGCATGGTGGCAGGGTCTGTCCATAGAATGAGAATAAACAGTGGAGCACTGGAGTGATTCAGAATGTTCACTTGCACTCAGGAACTCTTCTCACCTGAGAGCATGGCTGTGCAGAAGTATTGTTACAGAGAAGCACCTCTGATAAGTGTGAATTAGGGTACACATGCAAAAAAACCATTTCTGTGCTGGCTGCCTATCTCTGAAGGTGCCTGGAACATTTTGGGGCTTCCATAGTAGGCCTAGTGTTAGAGGAGGTGTTTCTCCATGTCAAGTAATATTATCAGATGCCTGTACAGAGAAAATGCCCCTAGACAATCCCCAAGACCTTTCCTGGATACCTAGAAGGCAGGATACTGCACTGCCTAAGTGCCTGCCTGTTCAAAACACACACCAAATATGGGGAATGCAATGATTTTAAAGGACCTTTGTGCCTTACTCAGGCCAAAATGACACAAAATATCAAAACTTTGATGCTAAAAGTCTGGAAGAGTCAGTGTAAATGGTCATTGTGGCTTTCGCCATTGGGATTGTAGACCGCTGGGTCACAAGACTCACTAGGAATTGTGTGCCTCATGTTGTATTTGCTACCTTCCTTTTCCTGCCCATCCAGCTCTTCTCTCTTGTTTCATCAACTTTTCAGGATGTGTTTGTTATGCTCACTTTGGTGAGCAGTCTTAACTACAAGTTTCTACACAAAATAAGACCAGGAGATTGGCCAGTGCATAGTGCCCAAAGTAAGCACAGCTAATAATTGTTTTGTTGTAATGAATATTTCTTCAGTATGCAATGAAAAGCAGATCTCTTAAAAGCTTCAATGCTTTTCCATGTACTGAGAACAGCAAATATAGAAGGCAAAAAGGCCAAAATCCAATGTGCCTGCAGATTTCCACAGGTCATACCACAGAAATAACTGGTATTTGTCCTGCTCTTACTTGCTGCTTTTTGGCCCAGTCTCTGGTCATGCTTCCACTGGGTTGGATAGGGAAGAACTCCATTAAGAGCAAAGCACGTTTGACTAAGGTAAGTGGTGGAAAAGTCTGGCCTGCTGCTTGTGAAGTAACTGCTATCACATGTTCTTGACAAACATTTTAGCTGATATCTGTTACCTCACTGTAGCTAAGCAAACCAGGGGTGATGTCCTCTCCTATAGATCAAAGCGGGAATTCCCTTTGAGCAAAAGTAGCAGCTGTTACTTGTGAGGGGCTGAGGGATCATGTTTACCTGGAATTTCCCAAGACAAAACCCATAGCTGCTGGCAGGTATTTGTCAGCATGCAGCAGACTGGCGTGCAGAAAATGAACACGGTATGTAGAGTAGTGAATGCTTTAACCTAAACACTGCTGGGAGAAAAATGGAGGAATCTGGACATTGACACCCCAGGATTTCTGCAGGTGAGCACAAGGCAAGTTGGAATTACATCAATAGCAGGAAACAGGGACATCCTACATGTTAAATGCAGAATTAATTCCCACAGCGTGTTGTGCCTGCCAGAGTATAAATGGCTTCAGTAGGATGAAACCAGTTTGTGAAGGATGCATCCAAAACAATATGCTGAACGGAACAGTCTGGATACAGCTTTTGCCTCTGGAAGTCTATGCCACACTGACAGCCAGCAGCTAAAACTGTTTACCAGGGAAAGGAGCACCCTAGAAAATGTCTCACTTCCTATCCTCCTCTGTCATCCAACGGTTGCCAGTCCCGCAGACGATACACCAGACTGAGTCACCGAGCTGGCCTGACAAATGTTGTCATTAAATATTTTCTCCTCAAAAATCTCAGGAAAATATCCCTCTAATTAAGATAAAATTTATGGAATTTGCAGAGCGCTTGCATTTCTCATTTAGGAAAGATTATGATATGAGCTTCTTACACTTTGCAAACAAATACAGCAGAAAGCCAGGCAAAATGTGCAAGTATTTAAGATACAGTCGCTGTGCCCACTGGCACCTACTACCTTCATTACTTCCTAGCTTCCAACTGGCACTTGAAGGAAAGTGTTTTCAAATATACTTTTGGGATCTGCTGAGTTCACCCAGCACATGGAATCTTCATAATAGTTATTTAAAATATCTCATTAAACTATGTAGCTCAAAGAAAATAGCTGAGATAATTCATATGGAAAGAAAAATCTCACCCCTGCCTTACAAAACCATAATTCACATCCCTAATTGAGAATATAATATAGCCCTCTGCTTCCCTGTATGAGGATACTTCCTTCAGCCAGTACTTAATGAGTTACAAACATCAAAACTGCTCTCATATTCTTTTAAGTGGCAATTGTTATCTTTAGTATACAAGGTACTATTGGAGATTGGAGCCAGAAGTAAGATTTTTTTTTTTTAATATTGCTTTAGAAGAATATAAGTGAACACTAAAAATTTACCTCTCTAAATATGACATTACTGGATTTTACACCTTTGATGTGAAATTTGCCCTGGGAAGAAGTTCTGAGTAAAGCTATGCACTGCAAAAGTTTCAGTCTAAAACCATCTCTCACAAAGCAAGGGGAGCCCCTGCAAGCCTACAAAGTTTTCAACATGTGAGCTCTGTTGGTCTGCTCTCAGGTTTCAAGTCAGATTTGTACCTTAGTGCCTAGCAGAGCCTAGGTGACTTGCATATGTGATAAGCACAACCACAGGTGACTGCAGATGCTCCCCCCACCTCTGATTATTAATACAGTTCTGATCATCTTCATATATATTGTAAACACTCACAGAGACATTTTTGCCCCTCCCATTCTCCTCCAGTGCTTCCAAATATTTTTCCACTGAGGTTTTCCAACAGCTTTTTCCTAGACAGGGTAGCCAGCTTTCCTGGGTTTTGTATTTCTTAGGGCTAAATTGTATCAGAAGTTTTCTGCATCAATCCTTCAGAAAAAAATGCAGAAACTAACAAAAAACAGCACGTGTGAACTAGATCTATCATTATAATACCAGTTGATCATATAATGAAGAAATCCTACATCTACAGCACTAGATATATTGCTATGTAATATACTAAGCATAAACCACAAATGGATTATATGATTTTGATGAATAAACAGACTAGCTATTCTTTCTAGCATCAAGTATCTGCAGGCTTGTTTGTCAGTCTCTGTTTGGTGTGAGACTATATGCCAGAAGTTCTCTGAAAATATTTACACTTTCACATATATTCTATTTTTCATTATCTGGGTGCTGTAACCATCTCAAAATTAGTTTCTGCAGACCCCTGTGAAAGCTTACTAGTCCAGTTTTGTGGTACTTGAGACACAATGCTTCAGCAGCAATGGCTTTAAAAGCTTTTTTTTTGCATGCACAAAAATCAGTTCCTTGCCACTGCCACCCTAAACACACTATGGCCTCTTTCCAGAAAAAAAAAGAAAGGAATTCCTTATTTGAACCCAAGACACTGTTGTAAGTTATCTTAATGAGGTGGTTACAGTCTTCAGCACTTGTTTTATAATTATTTGGAGGAATCCTCTCAGACCCAGTGAAATGGCATAGTAGGATATTAATCTGGGCTAGAAAAATCCAATTATCCAAAACAAACAGGCTGCTTTTCTAAACAACATTCATTACATTCGGCACGATCCCAGTTTTAATTAAAACAAACAAAGCTCTGGTGTTCTGGGTACAAAGAAGGTCTCCAAATTTTCCAGTCCAGTTCAGGCTCAGCTGCCAGTTCCATCTTCCTTTGGCTTTATCTATATTCAAAGTCATACCTCCCAAGCAGTTTTTAATCACAATTAATGAAATAGATGCTAACCGCTGCAGAAATGCACTTAATTTGATTTAAATAAGGTTTGTATCAGCCTAGTTAATTGAGTTTATTGCAACTGGTATATATAACATTTAAAACTGAATAAAGAGCATTTTCAGATTATATGACTAAATTTAAATTCTACAGACAACCAACATAATTCTGAAGGTAAATGTTACATATGTTAGGGAAACCTGGGTTTGGGAGAGGGCTTAGGGCAGCCGCAATCCCTGTGGAAAGACCCAAAGGAGAACTCCACAAATCACCACCTTGGGACTGAGGAGCACTGGGGTGTAGGTTTGCACTGGGAGCTGCTCCTTGCACTGTGAAACCATAGTTGGATAGGAATTTAATGTGCTGTTAATGTACTCAGGATGACATGTCATAAATAACAAATAAATGAGCTGCATTCGGTATTAAAAAGACTGGATAAAATATTAAACGAAACAGGGGTGACATGATAGCATAGCTGCAAAGATAGTTGTTTTCAAAACCTAACAGGCATTTCTGGTTTATACACCAAAAACAAAAATGAAGATACATGCACAGTCAATTATACCTGGCTCTAAAGAGATACGGTCCTTACCCAAAGGGGCGGGAGTTCTAAAGAAACAAATTGCTTCAAGCAAAAAAGTCAGTGATGTATAAAAGAATAGCTCTTAAGTGCTGAACTGGCCCTACTGGTGACAGGATATTGGCAGGATATTCTGATGGATACCTTCTTCTGCTAAAACAGCAAAATAACTTCCTTATCCCAGATGCAAACAATCTCTTATTTTGCGATCTTAAACTAAATGGCTTGTTCTCTCACAAAATGTTGATAATGTATCATCCAACTCAGCTAAACAGATCCAGCCATGAGCAGAGAGAGACCTTTTTAACAAGGATGTCTATTTAAAAAGAATTTTAATGCTGTGGATCATGAAAACGTAATCTGCTTTTAAAGAAAATTATAAACTGATCTTATTAACAAGCTTTTTGCCCTTGCCTATTCAACCACAAAGCAATCCCAAATGTTTTTGCCTGTATTTGGAATTCCCCTTTTATCAGCAACCCTGCACACTTCTTTAAGTAACCCATCGTCGTTGTAACCAAGGCACTAATTAGTTATTTTGAGAATCCAGCAGATAGGACAAAAGTACTACTGCAACATATTAGAAAAGCAAATAATTTTGGTGAAAGAAGCTACACAAATGAACAGCAGAGGAGTTTCATTTAGCAAATTCAGTGTGTTCAGAGACTTCACCGACACTCACAGCAGATAGCACTACTACCCCTCCATATCCCAGGTCACAGATTAAACAGCTACTATGTTATTTTGGGGTTCTGATCACCTGATTACCTACATTGCACGTGTTTTCATTTGCTGCTGGGTTTCAAACTAGGACAAAACAGCTAGTTCCGTTGATGACAAAGCCCAAACATTTTTCTCTGGAGACCAGCAACAGTGCATACTATTTAGCTCACTGGCTACCTAGGTAACTATATTAATTAGCAGCTGCTAAAAAACATCCTTCAGGCTCTCACCAGGCTGAAAAGAGCACACTGCTTCCTATGTTCCTCACTGTGTGCCAAGAAGAGGGTGGCCTGAGCTCTACTTCCCAAGATAGGGTGCAGATTTACAGGACTCCTAATCCCTCCACAGTAACTGAAAGCTGCTTTTATTGTTGCTTTTCCTTGGCAGTATGAAAGCTGCAGTTGATTGGGAAGTAAATGCCATGGGTGATATCTGAGCTGGTACCAGCTGAAGTAGCTCCACTGAAGACAGGGAAGATCTGCTGGTATGTGTCAGCTGAGCATCTTTCTCTCTTTTTCTTCACAACTTATCATTTGGGTCTTTTTTTGACTTCTGCAATGGCACTGCAGTAATTACCATTGCAAATCAGAAGAACACTCTATGAAGTCCCCTCCCCTTTCCCAGCAATGGTCAATACCAGGTGTTTCAGAGGACAACGTGGGAGATGTGCTTGGCAGTTCCCACCAGCACTCAGTTGTGAATGCAGTGAAGTGAGACGACACAGGCCCCTTGCACATAGATTATTTCAACCCTCTGTAATATTTATTTTTATTATGTAAGTAACTGATTTTATTTTGGATTTTTCTAATTGTCTCTGTTAATTCTGTTCTCAGCATTCCTTACCAAACTAAGATGCATTTTAGTATTTCCTGTACATATACACTGTGAAAGTAATGATCAAATGAATATTTTTAAATACCTTCATGTCATTATTATTTTAGGAAAAGATGCTGAACTGATCTCTAAACCATTCTCAGCTGTTTGTGTTTGTATTTCGCCTTGCATACACCTCCTCTTCAAACTCCAAGTAATAATGTCATCTTTACTTTTACTTCAGATTAAATGCTTTTAATTTCCCTTACTATTTTCATTCTTCTTTTTTTCCATCTGTCTTACGCTTCAGTTGAGAACTCCCTATTCCCAGTCCTCTTTCTTGATTTTTTCCTAGTTCAATTTTTGAGAAGTCCTAAAAAAAAAAAGTAGCTGAAATACCTAATTACATAAAAGTGAGGATAATGCAGAGACTATTACACTCTGGCATGATTTACCCAGCTAGTAGAAGTTAGCATTTTCTGAGAATACACTCTGAAGTGTCTGAGCTCCTTGGGAAAATGGAAAGAACCTAATTATATTGGACCACAATACTTTGTTGCCACCCATACCATCATGTTTAATAGCTTTTGTCTTAGAAATTATTGAGGTGTTGCATCACTTTTAGATTTGAGCAATTTTTTAATGTTTTGTTTATAAAAAGTGCAACCTCAAGTATAACAGTTTGGAGAAGATTTGAGAATCCTGATTACACTTGGGAAATACTTTAGAAAATTTGTTTTCCAAAGAAAACTCTGAAGCTGAATATGACTAAATTATCTTTAAAAAGTACAAGATGTTGAACAGCTTACATTCAATGTGAAGGCAATCGTGCTTTCATTTTTCCTGCCAAGCCAAAGAATTTAGAAACTAGTAATTCGCACATTTCTAGCCTCTTCTCCAGTCTAGTAAACACTTAAATTAAGAAAAACTACATTAAGACAACAAAAAGCAAGTGAGTAGTTCCTAGACTATGGGCTGATGATGATTCAGGAGGACACAGAAAGTGGCCCGTACCTTGTGCTTTTAGCATAAAAACATGCTGGCAAAATGGTTCCTTCCTTTCACTCCCATAATGTTTTTGTGGGGGAACAGTGGCCCTTAATCCAAAAAGTCCTTGAGAAGCACTGAGTTCCCCTCAAAATGCCTGTTTCACCAAAGGGAGTTGTTTTCATGCCAGCATTATCACCAGACATGCTCGTTGCACTCCTTGGGCTTGTGTGACTTTCCCAATAATAGGAAAGCTCACCATAAGGATAACAAAAGATCACCATGCCCACTTGGAGAGTTAGATGAAGTGATCTCCTAAGAAAAGGACAACTTGCATTTGGACTTTTTGTCCCAGGAAGGCACTATTTTTCACTGTTTTGATCATAATGATGATTACTATAATTACTATCATTTCATTCACATTCTACCCACCCTTAGGCCTGCTGCAGGGGAAGGAGCCCACAGGAGGGAAGCCAACACAGGAGAAGAGCCAAGGTGTCTCCCTGCCCCCCCCCCCCCCATAGTCACCTTCTCCCCAGGAAGGGCATGTCACAGGGACTCGTACTCTGGTGCTCCTGAGCTTGCACCCAAGTATCAGGGAAGTCCAAAACTTCCCTCCACAAGGGCTTTGTTTTAGAGGCAAGGCTGAGGGTTACTCAGCTGCAGGCATCCAGACAATAAGGCTGGCTATTGCACAGGCTGTATATTTAATTTCCCATGGGAGTGTTGCTGCTGAGGGAGCATTGCACAGGCAGATACGGCAGAGCTATTGCCAAGGCTTATTTCATTTAATTGCAGTGCCTCATTACCAACAAACATCCATTGCAGCTCATGAAAGGTGTAGGCTATTTTATAGAGTGCCCTATGGCTCCCATTTATGTTCTCCTGAGTTTGATCTCACTAGGTATTTGAACTAGATGCCATCAGACACCAACGAATACTTATTATATATAATGAAGAAGGAAGGCCAAGCAGGAGGTGGGAAATTACTGAAATAGCTCCTTGGCTGAAACATGGACTCATCAGAAAAACTGAAACAGTAACATGTGCATGGTATATACATATATGTATATAAACACACAGCCCCATATATATATATGGACAGATTCAATAATTAAACATGCATTTTTACAGATGGCTACATCAAAGCTGGGTTTCATTAAAACACTTGGCTTTGCAAGGCTACTGAGAGCTCACAGTAGTCTTTGTCAAGTGCTTCTTCTCACAAAGAGATCACATCACTGGGTGAAACTTGAGCATTAGGAGTAGGAAAACTCTGCCAAGGAGCACACTGTCACAGCTCTTACTGCATAGTCCCTGGTAGGGAACAGTAATGATGGCGTATCTACTACCATGCTGGTTTATGACAGTTGAAGAACAGTTACACAGCTAACAGTATAATTCTTTAAAACCATTTTGGAGTAAAACGTATACCTGTAATTTTGAACTCGCTTTACTTTTCCCTACAGGCCTTATGGGGCAATAAAAATCCCATTTTTGTGAGCATCATCCTGTCCCCAGCCATGCTCAAAAACTGTGCTCGTGCTCCAAAGACTGCAGCAGCTGCACTGGCTGAAGGTCCTAAGGATGACAAACCCTGGCATGCCACATACATTCTACAGGTGATACAAGAAGGTCCTATGTCAGAAATACTATTAGTACAGAGAAAAATAAATGTTGTAAAGAGTGTTTTAAATGTACCCAAGTGTAATTAAAAGCAGGAGACTGGAGTACTAGCAGTAATACTATGAGTCTCCCTAGCAAATTGCCTGTGCATGTATGTGGTGAGCTAACGATGCAGCCCGTATGTTTTATCGCTGTTAGCAGAGGCAGGCAATGGACCAGTAATCTGGGGAATAGGGTTAACTTGAATGGGGAGAAGAGAAAAGGTTTGGTGTATCAAGTCAGGATTTCAGGAGAGTATTTGGTACATCACATCAATCTTAGTAAAAGCTGCATGCAAGCTGGTTTAAGCAGATAGATGGCAAGGTAGGTAAAAACAAGCTGAAAGCGATGAGGCAGGATGTTTTACAGACCTAGTGGGACAGACCCAGCAAGGCTGGAAGAGAGAGGAGGAAGCAGGGAGTGGGCAGGAGCAGGCAATGCCTGCAGCCACACACGTACTTGCCACCAAGGTGTGCCCTGCTTGGGTGCACACACCCAGAGCCACCAGTGAGGGGACAGTGTGGTGGCTGGGAGAGCCCGGGATCAGATATCAGAGTGGAGGGAATGAGTCAGGCCTTGCATCGGTGAGCACAGCTGAACTTGGGGAGAGAAGGTGACAAGGAAGCCTCCTGAGCTACAAAGTCCCCTGCAGCCTTTCCACTACAGTTGATTCCCACCCATCACTGGTGGTCCAGGGGATCAGGGGAGGCACTGCTGGATTCCCAAGTGCTTCATGGTTTGTGGCAGTAGTAGATGAGTTGTATGTCAGCCACCCCAGGGCATGGAGTGCAGCTGAAGATTAATACCTTTCCTTTTAACCGGGGTGACCTGAAGCATGAAGGGCACTGGGAGGAGTTGGTGCTCCTCTTAGGCAGCAGTAGGGAGTGAACCTGCCCCCTAGCAGCATCATCCTGCAGCCAGCAGGTACCCACCTGGGGGGTTTCACCCTGGCAGCCTGTGCACCCTTTTCCTCAATGTCAGCAGTGGCTGTTCACCTCACCCCTCTCCTGGCTTGCCAGCAAAGTTTGGGACAGGCTTTGCTCTGGTGAACCCATTGCTTGCAGTCAGCAAAATGGATTTGGCTGCAAGGCACCCCGGTCTCCGAGTCTCTAGCACCACCAGCTTTAGGAGCTGAGTAAGCTGTTAGTTTCTCCCAGAAATATCATTTTCCCTTGGTAGCTTTCCAGCATAATGTTGCCAAAACCTTCCCGGATGGTAAAGGTAACAACACCCTTTCTCTTTTATCTTCATTTTAAGTTCCCAGCCCAAGCAGTGCGCTGGGGATGGCTTCCTGGGTGGGATACCACTGTCAGCAGGACAAAGCTTTCACAGAATCTCTTTCCTCCCCCAAAGCCTAGCCCTAATCCTCAGCAAAAAGCTGTAGTCCAGTTTACATCCTATTTTCTCATCCTTAAATGGCTACAATGTCAATTTCTGCAAATCTCACACCATGACAAACTAAGGATACATGCTGAAGTAACAGTGCCAGCTTAATGCAAACAAGCACCAAGACCACAAAACCATTACTTCCTTGAGAAAATCTGTCCTTTCCACTGATGGGGCAGGTTTTAAGAATCTCAGTCTTTTTTTAAAAACCTCACATAAAAGTATGGGAAAGCACCTGCAAAAAGTGATCTTAAAATAATTATTTCTTTTTTTTTTAAATGAATGCCTCCAAACAATTCTTCAGCTTGTCTTGGCCTTAGATAAAGTAGGCATAATGGGAGAACTTGGTTCATTTTCTTGTTCCATGTTTGATCAGTATTTCACAACTCAACTTCCTAAAGCCTTTTCCTTCATTCATCACAATCTTGCCCCTCTCCAGTTCTACCCATTAACTTCTTGTAACAGCTCAGGGCTGACCTTGGCTTTGGAAATCAAAGGCAAGATTCTTAAAATCAGGCATTTATCAATAGATGATAAAATAAATACTGACTGTCAGCCTTCAAAGAGTACTTCTAAGGAACTGTTACAGTTTCCCAGCTAAATGAGACCACAGTCACATGTGGGCCAAAGCTGGCTTCCACTACAGTCTTTAGTTTCATTTTCTTGGGTATGGGGATTTGCACGAAGTGACTTAAAAGAGCTTGCAAAATAAACTCATATAGTATAAAAAGGTGGGGGAAAATACCTGCATTCTAAGTCCAGTTCTTGGTGTAAAGTTTCATCCCATATATCAGCCCAAACCTGCCTTTACAGTTTGTTACATAAATGACATTTAAGAGTGTGAGCAATAATGGTAAAGTTACAGTCATATTAGAGCACAGTAGCTGCAGTCATTCTATTCACTTTCTCACCAAAAGAACCCGAAGCATTTTTCAAACAGACATAGCACTGTTTCCTCATATCACATATTTAATTAGAACAGATAAATTAAATTACTTCCTTTGCCTGTACAGCATAAAAACCCTGTATAATTGCAGAAGAGAAGGCCATCCTGCAGGCCATTTTGTGGTATTATAACTCTGCTGATTCACCTGATCATGAGCCAAGCTCCACTTTAATCTTCTGAATCTTGTTTTAGTTTGAGGATCAGCCAAACACACCCAGTTGGGCAGCACAGATTAGGTTTCCCACTATTCAGTAAAAAAGGGAAATAAAGATTAAGTTACTTTTCTGACAAAGGGTGGTTTTTTTTCAGTAGTAAACTATTGTGATCCATAAGATCCATAAGGGTCTAATGAAAAAAGAGAAGAGGGGAGGGAAGATTGCTGGGAAATTAATTGTATGCGTATTAGTTAACAAGCAAGGAAACTTCCTTTGGGTCAGGGAACACTGTGGCTCTATTTGCCACAGAGTGTCCCTACACTTTTTATACCAGGGGCAAGCACTGACTTTCTAGTCAACGTAGTCACTTCCACCAGCTAGCACTTTAGAGGCCCAGTGAAATATGGCTTCCCTGGGAGATGGAGCTGAACATCACACAACATGTCCTGCAATTTCAGAACTGGCAAATGTTGAAGGCTCTGGTTGCTTCTGTTAATGACTGGCTAACCACACAATTATACTATAGCGTAGGTGTGGAGGATGCAGTGTACAAAGAATGAATACATAGCAAACATGAGAGTATTTGGTCATAATGCCATAACTGGTAAACAAAGGAAGGCAACAAGAAGCCATAACCAAACCAGAAGCTCTGTCCAGCGCACAGACAGATGCCTCTCAGTCCTGTTAGAAAGTGGACTGTCAATGGTGAATGAATTATCATTTGGTTATGTAAAAGCCACATTTCTGCAAGTTTCACATCTGAAGACCTACAGTCAATATCCTTATTTTCTCACAAGTCCAACCACCAATGACAAGAATAATTTTCTCCTCTGCCTCTGCCTTTAGTTTGATATACAAAGTTGCAACCATTTCAGTGTTCCTAAACTTACAATGAATCAAAAGCAAATATCACAGACAGGAATACATCCTGTAGTGCCTGGCTATTGAAGAGATTAAAAAACCCACTTTCTTTGCCCATATCCCATGCATGTCGGAACTTAGTAATATTATTTTTT
Organism: Hemiprocne comata; assembly: GCA_020745705.1. Taxonomy (NCBI): domain Eukaryota; kingdom Metazoa; phylum Chordata; class Aves; order Apodiformes; family Apodidae; genus Hemiprocne; species Hemiprocne comata. The sequence continues at coordinate 41,075,055 of CM036588.1, forward strand.
TATCTACCAGCCTGCTATGTTGACATACTGAAACAAAAAGTACTTCCACTCAGCCAAAACCGCATATCTTGGCAGTCTAGATCCTGAAAGACAAAAAAGATGTGGCCTAAAAATTTGGCAACTCTCCTGGCACGCTACACCTTGGGCTTAGCAAGTCAGTCACGCTATGCTGGCTCTGGTTTTACCATAATGCAAGAACACAATGGGAAATTCTGGAGCTTTGGTCCTCAACCTCATCTCTGCTGGCCTTCAGAAGCTGCTTCAGAAGCGAGGTAACTCCCTGAGGCAGGAAGTCATGCTCCTTCCTGTAATCCACTCCTGGTGAATGAAAGGTGTTAAATGGAGAAAAATATTTAGCACTTACTGTAACTGCCTTTCTTTTCTTTGCCTATTCAATGTGGTAGGTGTTTTCTAAGACCTGAATAATTGCACCATGAACATAACACTTGCAAACCTCTCTTTAAACATTGACCAAAAAATTAAGGTATCAGATATCAGATTCAGCCAGGGATCCTGGAGACAAATTCACAGAGTTCTCCACCCTTGGTGAAAATATGCTGCACTAGCATCTTTCTAGTGGGACACCAGGCTGGAGGAGAGCAAAGGAGAGAAAATGGGGAAAACTTTGGGGTTTTAGGAGGATCTTGAGTGATTTCCAAACAGGTGGCAGTAATCAAATACTATTTCTTACGACTGGACTGTGATACTCAAATTAAAAAGTCATTGTGCTAATTGCATAGAAGGGGAACTAGTCACCTCTTGGTTAGCTTTATTAATTCTAACACAATCCTGAAAGTACCAGAGCTATGATACTTTGTGCCATTACAGGATCTGGCCTTATTCTGCAGAATGATGGCTGTGAAAATATTGTATCAGCTTTTGAGGACTTGAGAAAATATAAAGATTCTACTGTAAAACTCTTATAACACAATGAATCTCACCCTTTTGTGCTAAAGCCATTGCATAAACGGTGTACTGTGCCAAAGAAATGGTGCAGTTTAATACTGGTAGATGCAAAATTGTTTGTTTCACTGGAGATGCAAAACCAAAAATGGTTTCAAGGCAGATCAGGGAACTGTCAGAAAAGCAAACCGGATGTCTTCATCAGGCGAAACAGCAGAGATGTGGTGAAGAGCACAGCCAGTAGGCATGTGGATAAAATACAGTAAATGGATGAAAAACTGTAGGGTTTCCATGAAGTGCAGTCACATGTCACAAATCTACTAGAGTTATCTGAAGGCAAAAAATGTGCAAACAAACTAGATCTCACTGATACTGTCTAGGTTTCTAAAAGGCATTTGAAGCAGGTCATTCACAGAAGGCTCTTAAAGAAATTAAACAGATCTAGAAAACGAGAGGAGACTTCTCAGATGGTTACAAGTTAAGGGGTAACAGTGGGAATAAGGTGGTGTCTGTAAAGATACTTGTCTTCTTTTCTCAGTCTTTTCCCCCACACCCAAAATATACCCAAACCTTCTGCCCCTCACTTGAAAACTGGGATCAGCCAGCCACAGGTTTTTTCATACTTTTCCCTTTGAAAAACAAGATGTTGTTCATAACTTGAGAAGACAGTACTATACATATTTTGCCTTTCCAGTGACAATTCAGATGGAAACACTGGCACCACTGAAGACAGGAGGCAGTGCCCATTCTGTTGGCACAAGATCAAACATTGTGCCTGTATTCAGCAAGCACTTGGCAAACAGTAAACCAGTGAGTGATCTTATCCTCAATACCAGTAAGAGTTGTCAGAGAAACAACTGTACGACCAGTTTACAAATACTTAAAAGACAAGAGTAAAATTTATCAGCGTGGGTATCTGAAGAACAGAGTCTCTGGCTTGGTGGGTAAGTTGGAAGCATTAAATACAGATACTTCTTGACATCAGTAAGGTTTTTAGTAGCATTGCATGATACAAAAGCAAGTTAATGGCCATTGGTATAAACATAATGTGCTCAGCTGGTTGAACAAGCACTTTGAAGGAGCATTTCTCAGGAGTTCGGTGTCTACCTTTGCATGTGCTCCTACAAGGGCCTTTCCTGACTAGAGTTGTAATCAATATTCCAGTGAACAGCTTACAGGACAAGAGGAGAATGGGCTGAAAGGTCACACACCACGCTGGAAGGTTTTTAAAGCAGTTTGGAAAACAGGACTAGAATTCAAACTGAATGTGAATTAGAAAGAGCAAAGCCCAAACAAGGATGACATTCAGTAACAACAGTGCATGGTGCAATACTTGGGAAAGAAAAATCAAACACACAAGTAAGTACTTAGTCAAAAAGGGAGGCTAGGGTTGAGGCTAATTTTAAGCTGAATATGAAGTAATAATTTAATGTGGTTAATCTCATCTGTACTAAGGGCAGCATCATATATATGTCACAGGAGATAATAATAGCTTTCTTCTCTTTGCTAGAAAGGACCTCAAATGCCACACTGTTTGGTTGTAAAAGACGTGGAGAAACTGGAGACAAAGTGAGTCTGGATTACAAGATTTTGAAGTACTGACTATGAGAGAAGACTAGTCTTGCTTACCCTAAATACAGGCAGGTTTGGGAAGGGTGATTAGATACTAATCTTCCAATGGACTGCTCTAAAGGTTATTTGAATGAAGATTGTGATAAATTTCTCTCCATGGCCACTCAGAGAAGATAAGAAGACATTATCTTAATTTGCAGCAAGGAAGATTTAATTTGGATGTTGGGAAAAAAGCCAACCTTCTTGATTGGAGTCCTAAACTCATGGAATAGACTTACTAGGGATGTTGGAAGTTTTCAGAAACCCACTGGACAAACCTTTTTAGGGAATGCCTAAATGCAGTTCATCCTCTTTCACTGAAAGGACTTAACATAGATATTTTCTAAGGGTTCTTCCAAACACCACCTGCTGGCTCTGCAATTTAATTTTTAAGTAGTGGATCTTTGTTTCAGAAGTTATATATATGTATTCACCACTTTTTTTTCAGTTGATTGAGTCAACTTTATATACAATAAGAGCTGGCCCATATGTTGCATGCTTCATTGATTTGTATATAAATGCTATTATATTTGCTGTTCTTAGCTCAGCCAAACAACAAATAACAAAGGCTTTATATGCTTTACCAATAGTTTATCTACCATCCACCGAGGAAACGAGGACATGAATATGAAAGGGGATGATTCCACAGTATCTGCTGTCCGTGTTGCGAGGCTGCCTACAGGCTACAACTGACAATCCACCAAGTGAGTACAGCCCGTGTGAATCACTGTTATGAGGCAATCAGTACGTTTACAGTTCCTCACACCCCTATAAAATCAGATCTTTGTTGCCAAGAAAATGTCTCTATGCTTTAAAGATTTTTTTTTATTTATTTTTTTTTAACTACCGGGGGAAACAACAGACTGAGAAAAATTAATTCATACATGTGAAGTTCTGCTCAATATTTTGTGACAACTGGTAAGAAACCTCTTGATATACTGTGTGGCATCTGTACAGAACAGAATATGCTGCAGACAAATAGGAAACAGATGTCTTCTAAGTGAAAGGATAAATTCTAATCTCAGTCATTCCATACTGACTTTTTATTTCCCCCCAAAGAAATCTGTTTTTTAGGTTTTCATTTTCTGCTTTAAACTACACTATTTTCATTACTGGAAACTACAGAGTATTTTGTAAAAGTCAGGGTTGTTTTGGTTTGTTGGGGTTTTTTTTGCGTTTTTTTTTGTTTTTTTCCAATGTAAATGTGAAGTTCTTGTTCAATGAAAATATAACTTGATTGTCTAAAAAAACCTTCTTAAGATAGAACCTTCACCTGCACTAATTATCATCTCTACACATGCTGTATGTCAGCTACTATCATCAAGAGTTATTCCCATACAAAGACACTCTGTTTTTGCTCACAGGCCAAGCTTTTGAGAACAAACACAGAGTTAGAATTCGTAGAATCTCTGCTTGTCCTATGCTAGATCTCATGACAAATGTAACATCAGCTCATCCACAGATGGGGCTCCAAAACATTGGCCACCATTAGGAGAATACAGTGCTGCCCTTCCATGGAGCATACTGTAATGGAAAGAAGAAAAAAAAATCAAAACATTAAAGGAAAACATTTTAAAGTACCTTGCAGATACAAATTGACATGAGTGCCAGAATAAGAGGATGCTGAAACAATACGATGGTGTAAAACTAGGTTAATAATAGTAACAACAGTACCAGTAATATATGGTAAACTTCTTTCTTTCATTGCTCCTCTTATTGTCCTAGGGCAGGAATCTGTCACCACAGGGTAGTATTAATAACATAGTCAGGCATGGCCCAATACCTCTTTGTCTTATTTTATGTGTGAGAGGAGACAGGGACAGCTGGAATGCCTTGCAATTTTCAGCTGAGTGCTAAGGAGTGCTGGTTTTAATCCAGATGTGTTCAGATGACAAATTTATGAGTTTAGGTGGAACACATCTGAAACTCAATGGTTTTTCATATGGTTTTTCGTGGTATAAAGCCTTCTGTCTCATTTTGGCTAGACTTGCTGTTTGGAGATTTTTGTATTAATCCCAGCCTGTAAACCAGAGCAACATTAGTGGGTGTGAAATTGTAGGAACCATCCAAGCAGAAAATAGTTTTCCTGAAAACCCAAACCATTACATTTTGAGCAGGTCCTCTTTATTTCAACCATTTTTGGCTTAAGAGATCATGCAGGTGGCTAAAAACCTGCTGGTCTCCTGCCCCTTTGTCTGCAGCCACTTCCCAAAGGAAAGGAAATATGTTTGAACTCCAGTTTTGTCATGCACTCTCCAACACACAGGTTATCAGCCAATTCAGCAGTTGTGTAAACAGACTCCTGCCCATTAAAAGTCTACAGAGATGTGCCTCTCATGCCAACTCCTGAATTAACCCAGTGATAAAATGGTGAATGTCTTCATGGATTAGATTTGTGCCTTTTTTTGTTCTTCACTTGAAAATGTCTGAAATAATTTTACTGTATTAGGACACTCTGCCTCTGAGCAGAACATATGTTAAGAAATGCACAGTGTGGGAACCTGCTATGCATCCTACAGACACACAGAAAGCACTCCAAAAAGCGAGAAGATAAGCAGAGATGGCTTTGACCTGTCCTTATACCCTCTGGATGCAGCATTGCTCCAGCAGTCCAAGTAAATCCTCACTGAAAAGTGTGCTAAATAGCCACTTTGTGAAGGGCAGCACTTCTGGACAGGAGTGCCACCATGTGATTTTACAGCCTTCCAAAGCCAGCCCTGTTTCTGGCACACTTCCCATGGCCAGGTTCGGGAGAGCTCATTAGATGATTCTTCCCTGCCATCTTAGTTCCTGACCTTCACTGTCATCCCTCTTCCTTTTCAAATAATTAGATCCCTTTTATAAATCTCTGTCTCCTTTTACCAAAGCGAAACACCACACATTATTCAGTTTCTGGGTAATACCACTGTGAAGGTGAGTATTTTGGTCCACTACACATGAATGTATCAATAAGTGATATTCATATCTTATCAGATGATTGGGGTAAAATGGGTGTTGTCTTTCTGAACAGCCAACACTAACAGAAACATATCCACATTATTATCTGATTATGTTTCTCTTAGTAGACAAAGTATTCAATTATGTGCTTACTTCTATTTAAATCAAAAAAGTTTATCAATAGGCTTACTCTCTTACACAGTTTTAAATATTTAAATTTGCAGGATTAATGCCTGATTGACATGACTAAGAAAAATATTGGCTGTCTGTTGGGGGAATACGTTCATATACATGGTTCATGAAATGAAGAAATATGGGAATATGTGATGCTGGAAAAGATGTGAAAAATGAGGACTGGTGTAAAGGTCGAACCTGAATATGAAACTGCAGTCAAGCTGCCACAGTGAGGGGACCTTGCAGCAAAGCAGATGATGGGTACTCCTACATTTTGCTGAACTCACAGAGGAGGCTGTAGACTGCACAGAAAGGCAACAACATTTCATTTCTGCAGTGACTGCAAATTTATAGTCCTACTTAGTCTGTTTAAATGCAGTGGGTTCCGGATTATACTACACTACTATGCTTCCACAAGGTGGTTGTCAACTCTGACCCTGGAATGGCAACTTTTCTTAACCTGGAAATACCTTAAACAAGATGACTAGCCTCAGTTGCTCCCTTTTAGCTAGAAAAGCTTCACAGATGCCTGACGCTGCAGCTACAGACTTGTCCTAGTGACTTGTCATATGAGTACAGCTTTGCAAACAAATTAATTAAAATATTCATATACTAACTACGACAATTTTGGTCCTCTAAGATTGATTGCCAGGGCCATGTCTTTAAGTTGTCAGTTGGGGCTGGGTGGATGAAAGAGGATCACTGTGGGGTCTCCTGTTGGCAGTGCAGATCAGAGGTGGGGAGCAATGGCATCACTCCCCTCATCCCTGCCACTGCATCTGCACTTGTTCTTTGCAATACTGAAAAGCCTTTTACAATGAAAGGTGTCAGAGATGCAGTAAGAAATCCAGGCCTCGGATGGGTGCAGGAATACATGAATAAGCAAAGAAATTAGAAGGAGTAAAAGGGACTTCAGTAGCAATTGTCCTTTTCCTTGTATCTTCTTTGGATTGTTTGTTTTCTCTGTCTGAAATTTTTTGGGTGAACTGGTAACTCCATGGTGTTTATTACTTTCATTACCAACAAACCATGCAGATGAAACTTATTGAATAATAAAGCTGTAGACAGATGTGCTCTGCAGATCATCATGCACAGCTGTAAATTTGGGAAAAGAGCAAGATCTCACCACACTTAATTTAGCACAGACAAGATGGACTCAGGAATTTTAGCTAACATTTTCATCCATTAAAAAGAAAGATGTTTCTGATTTGTAAATGACTGGTTTAATTCAATTTAAATCACATCAGCAGGAGCACCTTGGAGTCATCATTGCTTCCAAAGCTTGACTTAGTTGAGGGCTGTTTGGAGGAGGTCAGAATGGAAGTCAGGAGGACCATGGAACAGAGGACAGTGCAAATAATTAAAAAGCATAGGGGATTGAGTGCATTGGATAGAAAACATCCATCCGTGTTTTCTTGCAGCCAATGGCCAGTGTGGGAAGCATATTGGAAGCAGAGAAAATAAGGATTCCCCATCAGCACCAGATGGGTCATAAAAGGCAAGTGAAACTGTCAAAAGCCCTAGAGAAACAGGCAACTGCTGCCCAGCTCCCAGCTACAGCAGAGGCTGCTTGATGCAGCCACTTCTTTGCTGTACCCAGTTTTTACAAAGTATAAAGACTTACGCAAGGAACAAACTTGGAACTAGTCATTAGCAGAATGCATTTGTCTTCTCCCCTTCAACAAATGGCATCAGCTCTGCTCATGGAAGAGGAGAACAGAGCAGTAACAACTCCCAGCCGTGAGTGGCAATCCCAGGCTGCAAACAACCATGGGGCTGCAAAGCCTTCTTCGGGAGGGTTGGCAGAGGGAGAAAGGGGGAGTGGGGATTTCCCATGGGAAGGGGCTGTGCCGGGTGACCCCACACCCTGAATTTCTTTATATTAGAATACAATTTTTTTTTATTCCCAGTAAAAAATCCCTCAGATGTTAGAATTTTCTAGACAGAAATTATTCTAATTATTCCCTTTGTACTGTGTGTAGAGTATCATACCAATTACAAATTCATTTGAATGCCTACAGGAAGTCTTCCCCTTAGCTTCATTCCTCTTTGGTTATTCTCTGTATTCTCATCCTATTGTCAGTTTATTGGTGGAAAATATGTGATAAAAATAATCATTGATACTTGTGGTGTGGCAAAAAGGACAAGTAAATACCTATAAAAGCAGAGCTCCTGGCAGCAGGCGTCCTTTTCTGAAATGATATATTCTATGATCTTGAAGTAGTACTACTAAGTGAATGTCCTAGCTAACCAGACTGTCTTCAGCAGCCCAAAGCATCCTGTCATTAATGGAGTTACATAACGCAAATAACCTTAAATACAAAGAAATAAACCCCTTCCTTCATCCAATACCCTACATGACACCAAACACAGAAATAGTCTCCTTTCCCCTTGGCAGAGGACTGGCGAAAGCACTGCATTTTTCACAGCCACCTTCAATCCCAAGAGGCAGAGCTCAGGAAATATGCAGGGGACTGTTTCCCAGCTTACTTGGGTATTGGCCTTTCCACCAGCCACGGTTCGTTGGGTCTTGCTGGGCGTCCTTGGCCACAGAGCTGCCTGGTGTCATTATGCACCAGAAAGCAACAAAAGGAGCTCAGATGGCTTCAAAGGACGTGAGACTCACGGCCTGAGCTGAGGGGGGGGGGGGGGGTGGCAAAGAGCGAGGAAAAGTCAGGCTTCAGTAACTTTTAATGACAGCTCTTGTTAGGGTTAAGAAAACAACTCAGCCATCGTGCTGTGATTCAGTCTGAAGGGGAGCTCATCACCCTTGCTGCTACAGGTCGCAGCACGGAGAAGGAAGTTGTTATCCTCAAAATTAATCATTCGGAGCTATTGCAACAGGCGAGCGATGCCAAGCCGAGATGCAAAACCCAGCGCTGGCTGCCCAACTGGAGGCTGCTTACTGCTGCTTCTGCCATCTCATCCTGCTTGCGGGATCCTGCCTTGCCTATCAAATTACATTTTTGTTCCAGGTGGGAAAAAGCAAGCTGTTTCAGCAAAGTCTGTCTTTGTCCCCTTCCCAGGCCCCCTAATCAGTCCCTGGAATAATGCACTGACTGGTGCAGATGGACATTTCAAATAGCACTAGCCAGAAAAAGTCACAAATAAATCATCATCCTTTGTCCCATTTCTTAGTATTTCTTTGACTAACAGAAAAGAAGGTTTAACATTTTAGAAAGTGCTTATAAACCTTTCTTGCTTTTACTGGAAAGAAAAAACTTTGAAGCAAAAATCAGTGGTCAGGATTGGTAGAAATGGAGGAGAATTCCCAAGCCTTAGAAACTCCCCAGGAATGCCAGATACTTGACCTTTTTTCTCATCAGTCCCACCCACATGAGCCCTTGGATACCTTTCTGGTTTTAAGAGCAATGAGTCTGCCAACATCATGGACAAGATCTGTCCCAGGACATTGGTCACATCTTCTGTGATCCTCTACTGAGGATAAACTCTCCTCATCATTCACCTCTCACCTTTCCTTTGTCAAGAATGGACAACATTCTCATTAGATGACCGAGGCAAAGTGAAAATCCAGCTGTTGACGCTTCTTTTCTTCTGAGCAGTATTTATTTACTATGATTTGTGCTACAATAGGTCCTGAAAGACCCAGTAGAGACACAGGCCTCAGATTATAAGGGCTATACATGAGATACAGCTACACACCCTGGAAGTTTACACTCTCAGATAAAAAACAACTCAGATGTTATTGCAGACAAAGAAGCTCACACATCATGAAATTAAACCATCCCAGTGGAAGAAAGATTTGCTTGGATCTGTGGATAAGATTGGCAAAAATTCATCCCCTGAGAACACCAGTATAAACCGTGAGCTTAGAACAACATCAGTTACTGTCTATTTAATAATTTAAATGACATAGTTCATGTGTGCCTTGTTTAACATCAGAATAGCCCATCTGCTTCAGTCGTCAGTTGTCTTCTCTACCGGCTGTATTTCTGCTGTACTACTGATAGAGTAATCTTCACAATTACTTTTATCATCAATTCCTTCTGAATTCCTGTTTCCCACTACTTCCATGCTGTAAAACAGCTCTTTGTAGCCATTATCTTGAACTTAAAATAGCTTCACACTGAGACTTCAGAGGTATTACATGATTGTTATTTTAAAGTCATTTCTGTATTCACTTGCACAGAATTACAAAGTGTAATTATGGGAAGGGGTTTAGAGAATTTACATATAAGACATTTCACAGTCATTAGCAACCTCAGCAAAACCCTGTTGGACCAACACAGGAAGGCAGAGAGAAATGCTCCTATTTTTCTAGCTCTCTGGAGTGTTTTTCCTATTTGTTGATTCTATAAATTTTTTTCAAGTGAAGCCTAGTTCCAGGAGCATGGGAAATTGCCCTCAATTTACATCCATACACTGCGGAGGGGAAAAAAACCCTGATCCCGCACAATAAATCATTTTCCATTTCATTTCAATATGCAAGTGCATGACAGCACGCTGGGGAAAATGGAAATGTAATGGTATCACAGCTGCACATGGGCACACCAGCAGGAGGACAAACCCAAGACAATACTGAGTTCAGAAGTTCAGAACCAGCATAGGCTTATAAAAGCTGAATTAAACCTTTGCTGAGCTCAAATCCTTAGAGCACCCCCCCCCCCCCCCCCCCCCCACACACACACAGAGTACCTTGTGTCCTACAGCAGAATAACTGGGGTGCTTAGAAATGACAGGCTTCAAGTGTCAATATTCCTGCCCTTTCCTTGCTATTTTTGGTAACGTCTCAGAAGAATCATGAACCTGTTCTTTCTCTCCTAGTTATAAGAGCTGCAAAGACACAGCACACCAGATTTTCAATAATTTTCAGTCCTATTTTTTAACACAATAGAAATGTCATGGCAATAGCATGATGCATTCACACATAATAATACCTTCTTTTGCAGGAACAAAAAAATTCCACAAAATGAACATACTTCTCAGCATATGTAGGGTAAAAACCTTTTGGATTTTAATGCCTCAGAATGTGAAAAATCAGCATTTAACCCAAGGTGCTCATCATGTTTGGATGGAAGCACCACTGCTAATCCAAAACAGCTGCCAGGCTGGCTGGGAGAGCAGGGAGGAGAGAAGAGTTGAGGAGAACATACAGAGACAAGCAAACTTACACACCTTTACTAGCCAGCAAACCAACCATCTCAAAATCACCACCTCAGCCAGGACAAGGCTTTGTAAGGCCTTTTACACTACTCAGGGTATTTGTAGGAAATGGAGCTCCCTGGAGTACAATGCGCTTCCTCTCCTCCACCCACACTCAATGGTTCAGAGCAAGTGAAGCCATGACAGGAATCTTCCCTGATTTTTGTTTTAAACACCATTCCAGGGTTTCTTTGCTGCTTTAATTCAGAACAGAGTCCACAACAGGAAGAAGGTGTGGGGAGAGGACAAGGGTGCCCTACATGTCTTCTGGGAGACTCCTGCCCACCACAACTGAAACCACGGAGATTTTTGTGGGACTTAGCAAAGGAACAAACCCAAAAGGACAGGCAAAGGGAGTCAGGGAAGGAATTTAGCAAAATGGTAATTATGTTGCTGTGGCTTGCTGCTAGGATTCTTTCTGAGGGTCATCCAAGGAAACAGCCAGAAGGTCAGAGGACATGTACCGAAGGGATTCATTGGCTTGTATGGCCCCAGAAAGACCTAGTTGGTGCTGTATGCAGAAGGTCTCTAATTTGTTTTCATTTGCTGTTTTCCTAAAGAGAGTAGGCTTTTGCATCTGAGACACAGAATTAGGCTCTTAAATATGAATGTAAGCCCTTAAATAAAGGTTTTCAAACATTTTAGTGGGACTTGGCAGCGCCTGGGCTATTACTGAATTTCTTATCACAGGTGACATCTCACTGCAATACAACCATTTATTTTTAACACAATGGATTTCATAGCAACCACAAACTCCGTCAAAACCCAGGGGAATGAGCTGAATCCAATATCCACAGACCTCTGTCTCACAGGACACATCCATCACAATCTGGCCAAAAGCACTGCAACAGCTATATTTCATTGTGATTTAGCAAATGCAAAAAGAGTTCCTGAAATAAAGTCACTGAAATCTGCTTCCTTCAACACACCTTACCCAATCTTTTTCCTCCCAAATTTTTCATTCTTTTCCCATCTTTAGCAATCACTTGAACTATAGCTCCCCTCTTTTAACCTATGTCCATTTCTCACTCTTTCAGTTGACCTGCCATGATGTCAGGCCATTCCAGCATCGTTTCACTACAAGCAAAATCCATGTACCAATTCGTACTGTGCATTCCCATCTCCAGCTTGCCTAGATTTTCCTGAAACACTTCTATACTTACACAGTCATCTACAACAAAGTAAAAAAAGCACTTGGAATATCTACTTCTTTTCCACAGGGAAGGAAATAGCTTTTGCTAGTCTTTCAGTTATATCAGCTGCTACACTGACAGGGTCCCAATAGGAGCTTGGGTAGGTAGGTTTTGCTACAGGCTTATTTCATTGCCCATGATTTCCACTCAGAGGATCCTGGAATAAACAAAAATCATAATCCTGTTCCCCCATCTTTCTCAAACAATATATGAGAGTAGAAAAGAACACTCACTTGTCTTTTTTAAAATGATATTTTAATTACTCATGTCATGCCACAGCAAAATGGCTAGCCTTTTGTTAAAATGGGGCTTAATTGCATTATGGAGCCTTCATGGGACCCTCGCACATAAAGCGCTTTTCTTCAGACTTTCAAGACCTAAATTTGCAGTTGGCTCCTGACCAGCGCACTCGAGCAGATAGGCACGTAGGTAGCGGGCAGACCCCGTGTTGATGAAGTAATCATAGTTGACTGCCTCGCCTGTGCTATTCCACAAATATGCTTGCAAACAAAAATTGGATATGCATGTTGGTTTTCATTTTGAATTCACTCAAAAAAAAAAAAAAATGCCCTTGGTATGTCAGAAAGCATGGAGACACCTTCACGGACTGTTGGCTACGCCTCAGCAAAGCTTTACAACAGTCTGTTAGACAAAAAAGAGACTGATGCAGATACCTTAATAAGCATCCCATCTGTGAGGTCATTGGGATATTTCAAACAACTTTCAGCTCTCATTAGTTTAGCGGCTTCCACAAGCATGTCCTTATCTTTTGTAACTTTTGCAGCCAAACTTCCTGGGAAAGCCTCTGAGCTGGGTGACATTCTTACCCATGGGTCAGTCTGCAGTAATGAGCCACCAATTTATGTGTCCTTTGCACTCTTAGGCGGTATATGTTTATATTAACCTTTCATGTTGCGAATTTTTTTCCTTTATCCGTGTAATTCTCTGGCTTCTACCATGCAAATCTCATTGTTCCTAATAGGCTGCAATTAGGATCTCCAAGCTGTTGATCACAGTCACAGGAACAGCGAAGGGCATTTTCCAAGAATAAGTGCTTTTTCTGCTATATTAATGATGGAACGTGTAACAGAGACTATGCCGGAAAAGTAATAGTGAATAATGGAGCTGCAGGCTAATGGCAATCCTTATCAACTCCCTGATTTTGTACCTTTAATTAACACAGAAGGTATAGCATAGTCTATTGCTTCACATCAAACCTGCTATGCGCAACATTGCACAGAAATGAAATTTACAATTTTTCAAGTCTGCTAGGCCTGAATGAGTAAATGGGTATTTATTACAATTTCTTATGCTTTCACGCACTTGAAAGAGATAAAGCAGGTTCATCAGCCCTTGCCCACATGCTAGGTCTTCATCACACTAATGAGTACCCCTTTAAAGAGAATGTTGCAACGCTATCTTTTCTAAGAATTTCAATTTCTGTATTCAGAATCTGTTGGACTGAAACATGATGCTTCTTAAGGCGCAATAAGATCATATCCACAGTCTTTATTTAGATCTTCCTTTGGCTGCTCCTGTTTTCTCAGTTCTGCATGAAGGACACGAGTGGAAGAGGAGAACTGGTGAAGCACTGGGAGCAGACGGATGCAGTATGGAGAAGTAAGAAGAATTGCCAAGGAATATTTATTTTTGAATAGGATGCAAAAAGCAATGACATCTCCAGGTGTGAGCCAAAAGTGTGTGTGCATGTGCATGGTTGGAGGGGTGTCTGCCACATCAAGACAAAGGGACAGACAAGATTTGGGGAAGAAAGTGAAAAATGGAGACAAAGCAGAAGATGTTGCAGTATTTCAGGAGTGGAACAGTCAACAGTTGAACTAAAGTTTTGGCAGGAAGGCTGAGGTAGCAGTAAAATGAGAACAGATTATTAAAAAAAAAAAAAAAAAAAGAAAAGCCTGAATGGAAGCAGTGAAAACGGGGAATAAATCATCAAAGAATACCATGACTGGAAAAGCCCAAGGCTGAGCAGGGCAATCGTGAAGCTTAGGAAGGACAGTAGTATGGGAGAGACTGATTTCACACTTGGAGATACAAAGCTATATCCTGACCACATTTTATATTCCAACTGTCTTAATTTTGGTCTGCTGTAAATTGAACATAACATTTATTCCCTCCATTATTAATCTTCTTTTTCGAGTGCTGTGTGTCAGCTCCCTTGGTTTGTACAATGGTATTTTCAAAGCAGAGAGAAAATGTTTTTGAGGCCCCAAATGACCTGAGTAAGGAGAGAAAAACTCTCTGGTCCAGACCTTCTCAGCTACCCACTTTCTGTACAGGGTCTTCTGCATTGTCATAGATTCCCACCAAAATTAATAAAACCTGAAGAAAGACTGTTAGAAAGCATCACTCAGATCCTACTCACATCACCAGGAAGAGCCTTGAGTTGGATATAAGTAGTTCTGTGAATTTGATAAATATTTCTCTCATTGCTTTCTTGATGTCTACCTAAAATACTAATTTTATTAATTTATTTTATCAGTTTCTTTATTAGCATTGTCTATTTACAGTTTACTGTAGACAACAGCAATGGCTTTTCTGTTGATAATTTCCAGAACCACCTTTTCACATAGTGGTTTCTGGAACTGCATACACAATCCCCTCTCCCAGGCAGACTGGCTTCTAGGTTTCTCCTGTTACTTTTTTACTCTTCTTGTACCCCCTTACAAATCTTACAAAATATTATATTTTAACACAACAATCATCGCATGCTTTGTGATATTTATCTGTATTTTCCTGTTGGTTCTCATCTTTAGAGCTTGTGCACTTGGATGGAGTCAGCAGGGTTTTCCTCACTGTTTCATAAAATAGGAGTAGCTTATCCACATTTGGAAAGCGAATTTCAACAACAGAAAAATCCCTTTCCTTTCTTAGAGAGAACTGTTACTGTGGGTTAAACGCTACGTTTTCCTGATGCAATTCAAAGTAGGCAAGTGACATGTACCATTGGACAAAAAAAAAAAAGTGAGGTAAGGAAAAGAGGGTAAATAGCCGGTCCTGGGCAAAGAGAACTAAATACAAACAGTAGCCAATGTTTTCCAAAGGACCTCTGCAAAGATATATCAAAACAGTATTTGCATCCAAAAGAGGCTGTATTTGCACATGAGAGGGAAGCTTTGTGTATGTTTAATGATCCTGAATTACCCCACACAAACCATTCATTAAACACAAAGCTTTTGCTGTGGATGTCCTCCAAAGACATCACCTTTCCTATACTTCGTGTATGGGATATTAACTTTTGGGACTGGCAGAAGTACAGACATCTAGAAGGAGAGCAAATTTAACCCAAATATTCTAATGAGGTCTTGGTCTCCTCTCTTCAAAAGACTTCTGCAGGAGACGGTGCCCCTCTCCTAAAAGTTACATGGCTCACAAGGCAGTGAGTAGGCACCAAAAGGACTGCCCATAAACGGTATAGGGACTTCGTCTATCTCCCTTCTCCTCCCTAACTACAGACTGGACTCCATGGTGGAGACAGAGAATCCTGTGGCGGGAATCCACTGGAAATATTGTTGTGAAGTGCTGCCCAGAGTCTGCTGCCAATCCCGCAGTGATTGGATTGTAGCCCCAGCAAGAGGGTGAGGTCCAATCCTGCACAAGGAAATACGTTGTAACAACTTATAAAAAGGACTGCAACGGCCAGGGTCGGACTGGCTCTTTTGGAGTGTGGAGGAGATGCTGTCAGTCTGAGTACAGAGAGGTCTACTGGCTCTCTGGAGAGACTAAGGGAGATACGGTCAGTCAGCCTAAAGAAGCGAGATACTGCTGTTCCTTGGGAGTGCTGGAGAAGGCCTATCAGCTTCTGTGAGCTCCTGGTGAACACTGCCTGCCTGTGAGAATGATGACGAGCGGCGGTCCACCTGGGTCGTGGACCATCAGGAGACTCTACAGTTACTGTTCCTCCTGCCCTCATGGCGTGGTTAAACCTTTCCGCCGGCGAGACAGGGGGATGGTGAAAACCTATTAAACAACTGACCATTCTGGGACTCAGGTAAAGATAAATATTTACTTCCCTCTAATCCTTCTTTATCCATTTACCCAGCCCTCATCCATACTCCCTCCACAGTCCCTCTAACCATTTGCTAGACGTGCCCTCCACCTCCTCCTTTCCCATTCCTTTCTCTTTCTCCTTATTATTATTGCTATTGCTTAAGTCAATGGGGTGTTGTTGTTATTGTTAGTGGAAATTACATTGGCATAGTGTTATTGTTGTTTTCCATTATTTCTTATCATTATTGTTGCTACTATTGTTTCCTGGTGACCCTCTTTGAGCCTCCTGCCCCAAATTGGTTTACTTATCCCATCAATAAGCCATATATTCGTAAATTCCACTTGGGAGTCAGCTGTCTTTATTAGCGGCATTAGTGAGTATTAGATGAGTGTCTCACCCAAAAAGTCAGTCTCAAAGCTCACTGCTTCTCTGTGAGAGGTGAACACCACACGTGGACCTCTTGGCAAATCCCTATAAGTTAAAATTTCTCCAAAAGGGAAATAAGCAAGTTGCGGATCTTGACAGCTTCATAGGAAGCCCCTTCATAGGACTTCCAGTAAAAGCAAGAGGTGATGTTTTAGTCAGCTCAGGTAGCAATATTTCTTTTGTTTATTGGAACTGATGCATCTCAGGGCAATGATTCACAATGTCATGGAAACTGCTCTTCAGAACCAGGTTAAACAATACGGTTTAGTGTTTTCAGAGACAATTTAATGGCAGGTTGTCAATAATCAGTCCATCCATCTCAATTATTTGGGAAGCAACTAATCTGTAAGATGTCCTTTCTCTCTGTTTCCTGGAAGTTCCTGAGATGCAATAAAAGCAGCTGTGCTTCCAGAAGCCTGGCATAGCCTCACACACTGCCAGCCATCTCCATCTGCAAGGGCACACAAGCACTGTGATGTTCTAACTCCACAAAGAACTGACCTCAAAATGCAGATACTTGCTCAGTGATGCAAAGACTTACACAACTGTAAAAAAATGTAAAGCAAGTAAGATTATCCCAAAAAACAACTGCTGTCAGAAATCTGACTTTATGCTCTGTAAGATAAACAAAAGCAGTATTTATTAGTCCTCTTGAGGCCTTCATAGACTAATTACTCTATTTTAGGGTTTTTTGGAGGGCAGACATAGCTTAGCTTTCAATGTGGTAGCTTAAGCATAGGTGTTTAGAGGCATCTAAGATGTCCTGGATCTCTTTGCCCTGAGATGCCACCCAGAGGATTATGTGTCTCCTATAGATCCTGTGCCATGTTTGTCCATCCTGCACAGATGCCTTATATCCATATATGTAAGAAATTAATCATTCAAGAATGGACTAGCAAATTCCCAGAGCATCTAGCATCCAAAAAATTCTGCAGGGCAATACGCCAGTGGCCCAGAGGCTTGCTCATAATCAGGCAATGAAAGTCATCAGGATAGGAAGAGACATCTCCTTCAGCAAGTGGTAGTCTAGATTTGTCAGCAAACAAGAGAGTGGAGAGAATGCTCAAAACAACTTGGCCACCATCAGCCCTGCCACAAGTGTGAGAAGGGACCCTGCCCAAGCCCCACTGCCTTTGCCCCAGGAGCAAACAGGGAGGCACACTCAATGGATGAAGTGATGGAGAACCTGCCTAACACCTGGACACATCTCTTCAGTTTCTTAACTCCAAAAACACCTTTCCTCCCTTAGGAGATCATCAAATGAAGGAGAAATACCAAATCTGAAGCCAGGCCTGAATTAGCAGCATACCAGCTACTCCTGAGTAACTGCCTGTGGTTATATGGTGTTATCCTGTGGTACCTGCAGGAAATGGAAGGGACTTATCCTTCCTAAGAAGCCCATGCAATACAGCACAGGGTAACAGTGTGATCATGACCTATCAGTTCTGTCTGGCTCGCCTACTGCCACAGTAACTTGTTTGCCCACATAGACCCAATGGAAACCTAGCACATGCAAAAACGCCAGCATGAAAATGAGATAAATTTCCATCAGACCAATTTTAATCTTAATCTTCCAGGGCTAAACAATCCCTTCTGCTGAGGGCTCCTGATGGGATAAAAAGAATGCAAATTGTCTAATCAGCGTGACAGAAAAGGAAGATGTGGGAGCAGAGCCTTAATTTCTACTATTTGAAACCCAGCCAATGAGTAATTTAATCTGCAGCAACATGTATAGTACCAGTAGCTTGTAAATGAGATGATTAATATAAATTTTAAAACTTTTTTTAAAGATGTAAAGTTGCAGATAGTTTCCTGTAGGCAGGTGGAACACCACCTCTGGCAACATCCAAATTGTCTGAAAGAATTAAGCGTCAAATTTCTTTCAGCAACCTGTGTAAGTGCTTGGCCAATTTCAGTAGATACAATCTCACTAATACTATTTCTTGCACTTTCACATTGTTTTTGGTTGGATCTTTTTAAGGTTTTGTTTTGGAAATTGACTGAAATAGAGAGGTTTTAAAAATAAGATGCTGTCTTTTTCCAAATATTTACCTTTCTCTCCATATCTGACTTGCAATAATTCTCTGTTCTCTAAGTTGGAAAGGTGCTTTATCCTTAATCAGTAGGTGCTGATGTTTTTTTCTTCCTGCTCTGTATTTGTAAAGAAATTCTCCATAAAGGGAGATAACAGGGGAAAAAAAAGACACAGAGAGGTAAGCTGCAGAAGAGCTTTCAACATGTATCCTCCATTTACCATTAACAGACTGAGAACAGATATTTAAAATAAAACAAGGGACTCAAAAAATGCATACAGGCATTCACCCTGCCCAGGCTGAAGCAGTCTCCTCTGCATGCAGAGAGGCTTTGGCACGCAGCTGAGAAGAGGGATGAAGACATGAGGAACTTCCATCTTTTCCAATTTTTAATTACATTAATGGGAGCAAAATACTGCTTGCGGTTCTGGGGGACAAAGCACTCACACCATCTGCCAAGCCATGCAGCCACGTGCATATGTGGGGGTGTGCTGGAGCAGCACAGTCTTGCTGGTGGGACAGGGAGAAGGCAGCACTCCTCTGCACACAGGGTGGGCTCCCTCGCCACTCACTGTAAGAGAGGTGGGTCAGGAAAGTTTGTCCTCAAAACCAGTACGAGCCATGGCTTTTCCCTCAGCATACTTCACTAGTATTTCACTCCCAAAGGCCTGTTTGTTCATCTGTCTCTACAGGACTTGGTAGTATCTTTAATCTATAATATTTTAAATGAGATCTTGGCATGGGAGAGCAGCCATAGTCTACAAGCACAATTTAAATCCAACTGAAATAATTGGAGAGACTCCTGCTGGCTTTAGTGCACTTCGAATTAGATACAATGAAACATCCTCTCCCAACATGTTACAAATCCTAGCTGCAAAGTGCTGGCAGAGACAGGTTGCCTTCAGGCTGGACCAATAGGAGGGCTGTGCAAGCTCCTCATGTGAAAAATGCTTACAGACTTGTATTTTGTAAATACTCTCTCTCACTTTCCAGATTAACTTAAAGTCCCATTTGGAGAAACTTCAAGGGTTGCCAACAGCTTCTCTCACTATCCCACATTTCTACAGATTCGAATGATACAGTGATATCTCTCCCTTACACTAAATAAGACTGAAAAAAGAGTTTTGTTTGAAAGAGTAAAACATCTGTAAAATAAATCAAGCTGTAGCTCTCTCATTATTTTTCTTAACTGTTCAAATCCCTCCTTTCCACTCCCATGCAGCAGATATCCCACTTTTTAAACATCTGTTTCAGCACTAACTGCACTAACTTTATTAAGATGATTCCATTTCTGCTGTGGTTGAAATGGCTGTGGTGACTTTACTGTAATATTCACTGATGATAATGCAGAGGGAAAAAAAAAAAAAAAAGAGGCCAAGTGTGGATTAGACTCTACTTCTGCAAGTACTTTTGTACAGATGGATGCATGTGCAGAGTGATCTTAGTGAAGGCAAAGGGATGAAACACCGATGCAAAGGATATAGGTAATTGCCAATGGTAAGGTACATAATTAAGCTTCCACAGCCAACAGATAAGTTTGGTATCATTGAGGAATTAAGAGTGTGGACAGACCCTGGAGGCAGCTGATAATCACAGAATCACCAAGGCTGGAAAAGACCTTTAAGATCATCAAGTCCAGCCTATGACCAACACCACCACACCATCTAGACCATGGCACTAAGTGCCACATGCTCTTCAGAGTTTCTTGCTGCAAGCACTGTTAATTGATTTTTATTAATACTGTGGTGGACAAACATCCAGTAGGATGGAGAATATGGATTCAGTGTTGGCTGTGGAACAGCTACTCTTACAAAGAGCCCAAGAGACGTCTGCCCTGAAGAAAGGCAGCACTCTGCTAAACCAGTTTTAAACTAATTCACATGAAGTGGCACAAAGTACAAGTCCCTCTGCAACGGTGAACCCATTCAGGACCATCTCAAGCTCACTACAGCAGGTTTTAATTTGTATGCAAAAGACCACATTTAGTGAGCTTGCTGCCAATTAAGATTATTTATAGAGAACATGTTCAACTTCAAACCTCACCATTTTAAGGAAAAGAAGGCAGGCTCTGAATGAATACAGATAGGAGACTTCCAGCAGCGCTGGCGTGCGGCATGAAACAACATTTGGCTGTGAGCAGATATCCTGGTGTGGTGCAGCAGTATTGAGCCCGCTCCAGCAGGGGCGTTGGACTAAGCTGATCTTTCAAGGTTCCTTCCAACCCCTGACATTCTGTGATTCCGTGATTCTGTGATTGGGACAAAATGTCCGTGCTGTCCCTTCTCTGGGCTGCCACCTCCTGGCTTCTGAGAGCCCTCCTGTCCCTTTCAGTCCCGATGAGCTCAATTAATGTAAGCAAAACCAAGTAATTTAAACTGAAATATTCCTGGGAGGAGGATGAGTGGGACATTTTGCAGGAGGTGGGGGCTGCAGCCATCCCCTGCTATGTAGATGAGCCACAAGTCACATCCAGGGATGCTTCACAACAGCAAGCCTTGCCCTTTAAAACATTGCCACTGACAGGCTCTTTATCCAAAAGTCTGCTTCTAATGCAGGTATTTAGAATTTTTTAAATTATTGTGAAGTATTTTTGAAAGTGTCACCTTTCTGGAAGGGTTACATCAAAGCCAGGACAGGTTGCATACACTACAAAGCCATGGAGCAGCAAGCTGAGAGCACCCCAGGCTCAGAAGCTGCCAAAGGGAAGGAGCTGCAGGCAGGTTTTAACAGGCTCCCTCCAATGGAGATTTTTAATAAGCACAGAACACCACAGAAATAAAAATGTAATGTGCTAACCTGAGGTAAGCTGGAGAATGGGCTTCCTGAGGAATCTGTACTGTTGATTTTCAGAGAGGCACAACCTATACCTTATCCCCACCTATCAGGCCTGGCAGCTACCAAGCCTGTTGACACAGGGCTTATCCAGTCCTTAACTACAAATCTTTACCATCAAATTAAAATTCACTAAAAATAGGCTAGGTGAGTTCTTGCCAGTGCTTCTTAGAGGTGATGACAGTGTACCCTATGAAATAGGCATACTTTATGCTGGATCCTGCCAACTGCACTGCTGAATATGATGAGGTATTTCTCATTATTACCTGAAGAGAAAAAATAAGGGTGTTTCCAGCAACAGCAATATTATTGCTAATGTCACAGATGAGTAGAATCTCAGTTACAATGGTGTATAAAGTTCTTGCTATCTGTGTGCTCAGGAGAGATTAGTTCAGTCTGAGACAGGCAGGGAAGAGCCACCAAGATGGTAGGAGAAGGGGGATGCGTGATGCAAGAGAAGTCTGAAGAAATTCATACAGACAAAAGAAGAACTGAGGTAGGATGTTACTGCCATTTAATACCTGGGGGCAAGCACCATGGCAGGAGAAGATCCAGCGAAGCCAACTACAAGAAGGAGAGCACTCCAGAGCAGACTGCTTATAGGAGCAGTGAAGGCAAGCAACCAAATATAAGAAAGAATCTTATTTTCAGGTTGTTACAGCCTTTTAATTAAATGTCTGGGGTTTTTTGGTGTACAGAAATCAGAAACATCCTTCCCTTTCTCAGTTCTTATATTTTACAAATTGATGCACTGTATCAGTGGTGTTTCTCAGCTCTGCCATGCTGCCTTCTGTGTATTGCACGTTATCAAAATGCAAAGTCCTCTAGCTTATGGTGGTGTGGTTAGCCAAGGTGAGTGCTGCAGTAGCAACAGGCAGGAGATGACAACTTTCCTGTGGTCAAGTTGCAGAATACTGAACTGTAGCTTATTATACTGAAAGGAGAATGCTGTAACATGAGCTGTTAATATAGCTCCGTATTTCTTAACCCATCAGCAAAAACCCCACTGCTTTCTGCTATACACATTTAAGACTTTTAGTTGTAAAATATTAAATAATAAATATCAATAGATTTAGAGAAGGAAAAAATGCAATTATGTCAGAGCCTGTACTCATGGTCTATCTGTCAAAAAGCAAAAGATGAATTTTCTGGAAGTAGCAAATAAACCAATATGAAAATTCTTGGTTGTGTTTCTAAATGTATCTCCAAATCTGCTTATATTCTAAATTTCTTGCTAAGAAGAGTGCAAAGGTGGTTAGCACAGTGAAAGTGACCAAGGGATGATAACTACTGTAGTGTTCATATGATCAAGCTGAAAATTAGACATCAAGACTGGGACAGATGGAGACAGGAGAGAAATCCTGGTGGGCTCTATCTTGGTGGGACTGATCATAGAATCATAGAATGGTTTGGGTGAGAAGGGACCTTAAAGATCATCGAGTTCCAACCCTTCTGCATGGGAGGGACACCTCTCATTAGACCAGGTTGCTCAAGCCCCATCCAACCTGCCCTTGAACACTTCCAGGGATGGGGCTTCCACAATCTCCCTGGGCAACCTGTTCCAGTGTCTCACCACCCTCACACTAAAGAATTTCTTCAAAATTTCTAAACTAAATATCCCCTCTTCTAGTTTTAATCCATTACCTCTTGTCTTATCACTACAAGCCCTTGTAAAAAGTCCCTCCCCAGCTTTCCTTTAGCCCCTTCAGGTACTGGAAAGCTGCTATGAGGTCTCCTCGGTGCCTTCTCTTCACCAGGCTGAACAGCCCCAACTCTCCCAGCCTGACTTCACAGCAGAGGTGCTCCAGCCCTCTGATAACCTTTGTGGCCCTCCTCTGGACTCACTCCAACAGCTCCATGTCCTTCTTGTGTTGGGGGCTCCAGAACTGGACACAGTACTCCAGGTGGGGTCTCACAAGAGTAGAGTAGAGGGGTAGATTTTCAACTGGCCTAATCACATAATTTCTAGTCCTACACAGGAAGTTTCACATGTCATTTCAAAGTTTGGGTGTCTGATAAATAATAACAAAACATAAGAAAACTGCCAACCTGAGAATGAAAAACACGTGTTAGTGATGTCACAATAATTTGAATTTGAACTTTGCAATATTTTTGTATACAGAATCAAAATTAGAAAATCTATTTGTCTTCTGGTTTGATAGCTCAGGTTTTTCCTGAACCCAGAAAAACTGAAGCTTACTAAAAGCAAAAGTGAGGGAAGAAACTGGCATTCACATGTCATCAGGATGTAGAATAAATATTATGGGACTGTGGGACTGAATGAAATAATGACAATACTGCATTGGCTGAAATAAACAAAATGCTCACACACCAACTATTTCAAAAGAAATTAAGATAAATGGCTTTCTCAGAACAGCTGTTCTCTAGTTATTAGATGTTATTTTACTCCTCAGTAAGGTAAGTTTAGTGAGAGATCTTTTTGATTCATAAAACACTTTCTTTGTTGCAAAATCCCACCTATAAACAAACAAATTTATTGCAACTTCGGCTGCAATCGCTCCCATTATTCTGTCAGTTCTGATTAACTTCACCATAATCTGGTACATCAGTTTATTATAACAGGCAGACACGGGCTTCTTCTCATGAGAACAAAGTAATGGATATGGAGAATGAAGACCTTTGTTTTTAAGGCTGTCATCTGTTCTAATGCAGTGAAAACCAACAGCAGCAAAAAAGAGAACAATGATGTTGGTGCTGGCCTAAAACAAGCGCTGGTGTTCTTCTCACTGAGAAAATCCCCCATTACGAGCCCTTGCCCAGTATCAGTTTAATAGTCTCTGCACCACTCGCTGTTCTGGTGAGGCTGCCGCTCTCCAACCCCCATCACCCAGGCGGGCGGCGTGGAAACTTCAGTTTAATAATTTTCCCCTTGTTGTTTAAACTGGTTAAGTAGATTTCGTTTTTGCCAAATACTTTACATGGAATAAATCACTCGCGAGCCTGGACAGTTACGCTGAAAGAATTAATTTCTGCGTGACAACACCTGTCATCACTTTTCCATTGAATCAAAAACCAGCTCTCAAACATAGCTACTGTTGAATAAGTTATTTTCTTATTTAAAAAGCAAATAGTAACTGTGCTTCTTAAATTATTCAAGTATTTCCTTTGATGGCTAATGTTAGAGGGAAATAAAGCCATTTAAGAAGGAAAAAGAAAGTAGTCTGAAATGCCTCACTATGGTTTGCTAAGTATTTTTTCCCACGTGACAAAGTCAGCTTTCATCTTATTTTCTGGCTTGTGTGTCTTCATTTCACAATGTAGATGACACAACTGTGAGTCTACACCCTGGCTTTGCCCTCTGTTCTTATGAAAGGGGTATGGGGACCACAGCCAGGTCCTTCCATTTCTACAACAAGAACTTCACCTTTTCTTACCTGTAGGTTCCTTCTTGACCTCTTGACACAACACCTGCGTTCAAAAAAGGCATGCCCTGAGCAGATAGAAACTGGAGAAAAGGAGCAAGCAGTGACCATGCAATTGCCCAAGGGGGATAAAAATCGGGAGGGAGGATCTCGCAGGCCAACATATTTACAGGAACAAAATAACATATAAATAAAACTCTTCTGCAATGATCTAGCAAGTACCAAAATCCTCCTGTTTGGAGTTTGAGCACTTAGATCTGGAGGTGACCAACTAGCATACATACCAGTAATGACCAGCCATAAAAATCTGACTCTGCTTAAAACTCACTTGTTGAGGACTCACAAGAATTGAGGACTTGCTCAGAAAAATCCCCCAAACAAACATATCCAACAGGGAAACAGGGTCTCCCACCTGTCTAAAATCTTGAACAAAAAATTAATGTTGCTTAACACTGATGAGGTTTGACAGGTATGTTTACCTACAGGCTCAAAAGATCAAATGATGAAGAGCATTGAAGGTGTAAGTTTAATGCTGAGGGGGTTGATTCGTGCAAATTTCACAACAATCTCAGGTTTTACATTCCCTCTAAACCTGTTTTTGAGCCTTTTCAAAGTGCTGCTGAACATTCCTGCCACTCAAAGAAGTATCCAGTCCTCTTCCCAGTCTTGCTGGCTCCTGATCCTAGTTGCTATTTTTTGGCAATGAGTCTCCAGCTCCAGCTGTACATTACATAAAATGCATTTCTTTTGATCTATTTGGAATGTGCTCATATTTCATCTCTGACCATCCCCTTGCTCATGTGTTGCAAGAAAGGTAATAAAAGCAACAAATCTAACTGATGTAAATGCTTTAGTATGTTGCCGAATTTTACACATTCCCTTTTGCTTATGCCCTCCCAAATGAAAAAGCTCCAATTTTTTGGTTCTGTGGAAGCTTGGATTCATTGGAGGAGCCAGGAGCAGCTTCTTTCTCCTCTTCATGTGCTAGGAGGGGAAACTGGGAAAGCTCTGCTACCTGTGCACTCAGAAAGGGTCAGAAAGGGTCACATCATGCCCAGTGAGGAGTATGTAAAGACTTAGAGGTCAAACTGCTGGACTAAACATGTTCCATAGAAAGCAAGAGCTTTTTTCATACATCAGCCTGAGGCATCTTTAGAAAATCATTTGCTTGTAGACTTCTTAGTTCTCATGTTGAGGAAGGCAATAAGTAAGTTAGACTACCAGGTGCTTTCCTGGGTGACTGTCTCTGTGCTGTCAGTCACTAATAAAAGCAGCTCCCACCTCAGATATCAGTGGATGAAACATGAGTAATTCATTTAGTCACCTTAAGATACTTCTAAATCCAATGCTGCCTTCTTTCCTTTCAAGTTAGAAACTTCACTCTTCTAAAGCGTTGCTGATGGCAAGTGTTGCAGAGTTTTGCAAATAATTATCTTTCAAACACATCTCCTTAGTCATTGTTAGGTTTCAACCTTACCATTTCAAGTCCATCTAAGAGATATGTTTCCTAATAGGAATAGTGGTTACACTGCAATGTTGGGCTAAGAAGAATAAAAGGTTTGATCTAGTGAAAGTAAAGACTCGGATTTCAAATGTCATTGTTTGCTTAATACTTTCCACAGCAAAATCTGATTTCCCACATTGCAGATATGAAATTACTGAAGAATTAAAACTGCCATGAATGGGTTGTACTACATGGTATAAAACTTAGTGCAAGAGAGAGTCCTCATCTCAAAAAGAGCAGAGAAGTGGACACAAATGTCTTGTTTGTGCCATCACAAGAGTCACAAAGAGTCACAAATCACCAAAACTGAAATACTTGGATTCTCAACAGCTCAGGCTGTTTTAACTTTCCTCCCAGAGCTACTTCATCCCTTTGAGCGACATCAGTGACTTGAGGAAGTCTCATCTATTGTTTTATAATGCAAAAGCTAAAAGCTTCATTTGAAACTAGAAAGACTTCAGCTACTTCTGAAGTTGTAATGAGGGAGTATGGGCAGAAATGGGTTTTCTCATTAAAAAAATGCAGATGAGCTGAATGCATCCAGGTCAGGATCCATACTGACTTCACCACAGTTAGTGGTCAAAAAGACAGAGAGAGGGTACTTAGGCAGCAGATCTCTCTCTAATCACTGCAGAGGAGTTTGTTGCTGCCCCAGCAAGAAGCAAGTTGTATCAACTGTAAAAAATATGACTTGGGATTGTCTAGTCTAAGGCCATGAGGAAAAAGGACTGGGCTGACTGCAACAGACTTTGGATAAATCACCTGCTTTGGAAACCCAAGCCAATGGCCCAAGCCCTCAGTATCTATATTCATGGTATCCAAAATATACAGATGGAATAGCTTAGGAAAGGCTCAAATGATCCTAGAAAGCAGCCTGCCCCTGCACTGCTGCGAGGTGTCCTCATTCCCCATGTCTTGTGCAATACCAACTTTTAGCAGCAAAATGAAGCATGCACATACCTGCTGTGCACCCTGTCCATCCCCAGGCCAGTCCCTTCTGGCACTGGATGCTCCAGCAGATCTGATGCAGCCCCACACACACCAATGGGAGGTGGCAGAGGGGCAGAGGAGATCTGCCATCCTCAGTCCTCTGTGGATCCAATTGGGCCTGATGCTGCTGCTGGGAGAAGCCATTTCTAAAGACTGACTGACAGTCAGAGACTTCTCCTTGGAGACAAGAAGGAAAAGAAATATCAGTAATGTTACAGTTCCATAGATCAAAAAGAGAATATAAAGAGAAGCTGAAAAGGCTGTCACATAAACAATAAAATTGGCAAAATATCACTTCAGCTTTTCTCAGCATTGTTTTTTGATCAAAAACTTGTGTGCTATTAACGCTCACTCTCCAGCACAGCATGAAAGAGAAGAACATGACACATCAGAAAAGGAGGAGTGCTGAAGAATGATTGATGTAGCAACGCCTCACAGCTCTTTAGTGGAAAGCTGGACTGAGAAACAACATATATGCATAAAAAGTAGGTGCAGTATTAAGCCCTGGGGGGCTCCATAAAACCAAATTTATCGAGAGACTGATATGGAAGACAGGAGAAATATGCTCCGATAAGGTCTTCCATAAGATTCAAGACTTCCACACCCCCCAAAAGCACTGCCTTACTCCTGGATGAGATGCAAACCACTCACCATTTATGCTTTCTCTAGTCTTACAAGGAGCGGTGTGAGCAGTGAAACTAATGAATTTGTGGATTCACTAGTGCATTAGTGAGAAACCTATGGATTTGTGTCTCATGGTTGAACTGTGCCTAAAAAAATTAAAAATTTTGCCATCAACAAACCCTGGATAATGCATCTCTCTGCTGTCCAGTTTGAATGACATTTGAAGGGATGTTCAGGACCACAGGGAGTCCAGAGTGGTCAGTGGGTTCCAAAGCTGCCTGTGGAGCACTAAGACACACACATACGTGCAGCCAGCAAGCACTGCACTTGCCTTGCCTCCCCAGGAAACTAGCTAAAACCAGATGCTCTCATCTGCTTATGAAATGAAAGCATCCAAGAGAAATGTGGACAAATATACTGCAGAACTGCTGCCTACTTCTTTTAAATAATTGCTGCACTAAGGGAAGCTGGAACAGCCTCAGAGATCAACACATAGTTCAGATTTCATTACTAGCTGAGCATGAAAATCCAGGAAGGAGAACAATCCAAAAAGGCTGTAGGTGGTCAAGCACATCTGCTAAGACACTTGAACAGGATCAGACTGTGAAAAACAATGGCAAACAAAGTGAGGGACAAGCACTGCAATGGCAATCGGACACAGAGCCTTCCCCTTCAGTACCATTTTCTGACAAAAATATCCCAGGTCCTGGAGAAAGACAGGTGTGAATCTGTGCTGGAGCCAGGCACTGGAACCAGAGAGACATATAAAGAACAGGCTACTGTTTTTTCCTCCATTTCATATCTTCTAAGTACATATTTTATGTGTGTGTTCTTCCAGTGTAAAAGACAGCAAACGGACTTAGCAGGCAAGTGCCATTTCCAGACTGTTTAACTGTGTGAAATTGCTTCAATAAACATAAATACAAAGAACATTTATGGCAACTAATACTTGTGTTAACAACCTTCGGTTATTCAGTCCTCTGATGACCCAAAAAGAAATTAAATACATCAGGTTGGCCATTGACTGATACTCTTTCTTGTCACGTTTCCTCAAGGACTCTTGTACCATCTATGATGTTTGTGGCTTACAACTTAGATAAAAACAGACCAGCATCCTGAGACACAGGCTTATGAATGTTAAAATGTAAGCAAATTTGCTTCTTTAGACTATTTATCTTATTAAAAACTAATCTTATTACATAAGATCTACATGCTGTGCATTTATAAACCACATTATCAGCTTCTTTTCACTTCAGTCAAATTCATGCCTTAACAAGTATTTACCAAGATAAGATGAATGACATCATGTATTTTGCCATAAGGTGTTTTACAACTCATACCTGGCTAGACAGTGTTTATTCCTCTAACTCTTCCGTAATTACAGATATTACTTAGGTATCTTGTGTGTGTGCTAGCGGTCTGAAATGCACCGTGTAAACACACCCTGGAAAACTGACTTACCACCTGTGGGGAAGATGATATCATACTTCCTTGGTGGTACTACCATAAACCCTCAGTTCACATTTGCTTGCAATACAAGACATGGGAAACACATGCTGCATGTAGCTAGAAAAAAAAAAAAAAAAGACATATCTCACTTTTTAATCATTTCAACTTTCAGCCAAGTATTTTGTGGTGGTTTTTTTTAGTGTAATGTCCTTTACCAATGATTCTTGTCTTTATTCTCACCTGCAATCTTTTCAAGCTGGTGTTCTCATCACAGTGTATGCCTGTCATGCTGGAAGACACAGGCTTTGTCATAGAAGACAATTCTAGTGAAAATAAAGGAATTGGCCACATATACCATGGAAAAGCTGGTCTACTGTCAACACACAGATTTAGCCTGAATCCTCCCATCTTCTCTGAAGAAGGCCCAAGTCAAAAGAAATGCTGCTGGGTGTACTAAGCCAGAGAAGATTCGTGGGGACTGGACACATAAAGAACCTTACTGGGATACAGAAATTCTTGTAACTTCCACCAAATCCCTTAGCAATCCCACGTTTCCTGTGGCTAATAGGGAAAGTGCCTGAAAATTTGGTGTAGTAATTAAACGAGACCTCTACATCAGCTATGAGCAGAAAAATGTACCACGGTCATGGAGCAACTGCATTGCTATCAACTTGGGAGAGGAAATTTATCGTAGTGGGAATCGGTCTCTGCATTAGAGTCTTGCATGTCTTCCCAGTTTTCCTAATTGCCCTCTTTCTGCTTTTGGTACAAAACAGAGTAGGTATTTTGACTGACAAAAGATACTCCATTGAGATATCTTAGTTCCATTGTCACTGGAGATAGTTCCTAAAGACATGGCATGGACAGTTACCGAAGGAAAGAAATAAAAGATAACTTTGCAGAGGAAGATGGTCCTACCTGTGTACTCTACCCAAATACTCACACACTGCTGTATTTTTTCAAGCATCAAAACAGACTAGCTGGGAGATGCAGAGGAGAAGTAAAAAGTAATTAAAATGTTTTCCAAGAAATCATAAAAATAGCTCATGCTAAAGTAGAAAAAGCTGCTCCTAGGGACACATAAACCCCTGTGTCATTCCCATGGGAACAGGAAATACTCTTAATCATCACAACATTGTTATTATAATAAACTAATAAAAGTAATGAAATTCAAAGTTCGCTACATATTCACATATTTAACTGTCATAATTTCTACATATTGCCTTTGTTTAACCTTCTTCATTATCTCACAAGATCTTGCTGCAGGACATAAAATATTGAAAAGAAAGTGCTTCCTGGTCTGAAAAGAGAGTCACAGATAGCAATCCTGGGGATCTGTGCCACAAGATTTATCTTTTAAAAAATCTTTTTGTTCTACTCACTTGTGCTTTTTGGATACTCTGTCGAGTTTTAGGCTCTGGTTTTAAGAATAACACAGAGCAATAGCAGGGTGCCTGGAAAAAAAATTTAACAAGAACCAACATACACCTAGAAGCTAAAATCTGCAAGGAGGCTGGGGGGCTCCATCTAGAGAAGACAGAGGGGAAACACCAAGTCAGGCTTCAAATATATAAAAGGCTGCAGAAAGAGGAACCTATTGTCTGGATTCCTGATGGTTAAAAAGTGTTATGTCTGAACTGCAAGAAGGAAACCTGAGGCGTGACATTTGGGAAAGGGCAACAAAGCCCCAGACATACTGTCAAAGGACAAAGTGGGATCCTCATCAGGATGGGTTTTCAGGAGAGCTCAGACACATATCTGTTGGAAGTGCAACAAGCATATTTGGTCTGGCCTTGGCAGCAACAAGATGGGCTGTGTTATCCCTGGAGATACAACTCACTCCTCCATGGCTGCTCTGCACTCTCCCCCAGAGTAATTCCCAGCTGTATTTTTTGTCTGCTTCACCTCCCAGGCTGCTTCACCTTGCAGATGGGGACACAAAGCCAAGGAACAAGGGGTAACAGTGGGGAGCTCTATATCCTCTGGATTCTCACACACATTGGTAGTACTGTGACAGGCACATCGGGAGCCATGGCTGCGGCTCCAGGTCTCTACATGGGAGCCGTGTGTGTGTTTCCTCTCCCATGAGTCAGGGCATGACCACATCCACAGCAGAGTTGGACTCTTTTGTCTCAGGTGATACCAAACAGATGTACTAGAAGATGCGCTCCCTGATCACATATGGAGTTGACTATTTTTTGCCAAAAGTTTTTTCTACCACGTTTGGTGTTTTAAACCCGTGGCTTGTTGCCAGATTTCCCCCAAGTATATTTGTTCTGGTATAGAAGATGCTTGTTTTTTTCTCACATTTTCTTAATAAGATGGAAAATATCTATCCAAAGTTATCTACCAGTGGGAACACTTAAAAAGGGTCTGCTTGAATGCAAATAGATTTTAGGTATAACAGGTAATATCAGGCAAAAGTATAAAACAAGAAAATGAGTCTGTAGTGCAAATGCAGAAGTAATTAAATTTTATTTTACTGCCAAGCAAGTAAAAAATGTCAGGGATGGCCTGGAAACTCCCTAATCATGTTGTTTCAGTGTTTTCCTCTCTAAAATGGAATTTTAATAATTACCCACCTCACAAGTGTGCTGTACTGCTATGCTTAGCAGTGATTGCAAAAGGGTCTGCGACTGCCTCACACAAAAATATTATTAATATTATTATCACTATGATCTATGTACATTTATGCAAATACACCTACATCCCCAGGTGATCTATTTCAGATACTGGCTGGAATTTAGAGGTAAGTAGCTACGTACACTTAGATTGTTCCTCTGCAGCTTAGTACAATTGATTGACAGAGATACTTATTCCAGATTACAAACTGTTTTACTGTATAATCTGGACAGTTGCCTAGATCTTAAATCATGAGCAAATGGTGAAGAACCCACTCAAAATTCATCTTGTAGTATGTAACAAGGATGCTGTAGAGCAAAATATGTCAAGGAGGGGGTGCATTAAACGCACAGCAAACAACCCATTTTAAAATGCCTGATGCAGGCTTAGTAAACAGAATCCATGAATTTACCTGGTGAAATAATAATTTCAGCTGACCTTGAAGGAAAAGTAACAATTATGCACCATGGAGAACAAGTCGGGCTTCAACTCGATAATACAACTCCATAGGCAAGCATGCTTGGAATAAAATACCTGGGCCATGTAAAACTGCTACAAGCTCACTCTGTCAATTTAGATCAGTCCAGAATACTCTGAAGAGATATGGTCACCTATGCAGAGTTTATGCCAGACTAGATAGGATTTTTTCATACTGCTTTTATGGGTATCATATCTCCTTACACATCTGGCATAAAGCGTAAAAACTGTGTCAGATTACATTTGTCCTGCTAGATGATCTGGTAGCACACTGAGGTGGCATTAGCATGCACCCAGCGAGCCTACAGCTCAACATGCTCGGAGATGTCTGGCCAGAGAGGTGTGTGCATGCTACACCAGTTCTTTGGCTTCCAAGAAATAAGAACTTAAAGGAGAGTTGAATGAAGGGGTTGAGGTTGATTTCGTTACCAGAAAGGAGGAATGCTCATCAGTGTGAAGGTCAAAAATCACAGTAAAATCATCTAACAAGACTGTCAAGTAAAAGCACTGAAAAACATTGAAAAAGCACTCAGATATGAGTGACATTACTGGGACTAAGAAGAGTCAACTTTAGACCCACCCAAGAGAAGACATCCCAGAGGCACCAGGGCCACCATTATCCCAGCTCCGCAAAGCCATGTCAGGCCACAACAATCCTGAAACGGGCCAAAGTCAAACCCATTTACCTCCATCAAAACAAGGTGTAACCATGTACACACCAGTGACATCAGATAAACATTTTTCTCACTTGCCAAAACCTCCAATGGGTAGCCTTTTCCAGTGCTCTGTTGTCTTGGTAAAAAGTTTTTCCTAGTGTTTAAATCTTCTGTCCAGGTAAGTTTTGACCATAGATCCATTCGAGCTAGAAAAAACCCTCGGTTCTTAAAACTTTTTAAGACATTAACCTAAATACTGAAGTCCTCATGAGCCTAAGTAAGACAGAGAGTTCCCATTCTTAATATTTGCTATAGTTCCTGCTGCTCTGATCATATCTCCCTCCCGTCTGCCCATGTGCTTGAATTCAGTGCTTAAATTAAACAGAGTTCCCCTGCTGTGACTTCATCAGGGCAGGAAGACACTTACAGTCACCACCCGTATCTTACATATTTTATTCTGCTTCTTACCCATTGCAGACTGACATCTGCCTTTTGCAACACCCTCACACTTTATGTTTAATTTGTGATCTATCTTGACACCAGCCTCCCTGATGCTTGTGCAGAGGCTGCCTTCTCAGGCAAGGTTGCTGCTTAAGGGCGTGAGCACTGAAAATGCTATTAGATGGATACCAGGAACCAATCTCATCTGTGCCAAGTCCTCTGCAGCTTTATTACTTCCTCTTGTTGGTGTCCAGTCTCCCCTGCAGTACACCCAAATCACTCGGCATACTAAGCCTGCTCCCTGTACCTGCAGCATGCCGAAGCCTTCCTCTCTAGTTTGAATCAATGGGGAAATATTGACTGACACCAAATGGCCCATCATTTCTCTTGATTGGAATAACTTAAGGAAAAGTATGCTGCTTAACTCAAGGGGATAATTTACCAAATGTTGAGTTTACCCATGTTTTTCAAAACTCATTTTCTCAGCATTTTAGGAAATCTGCCATGGAAAAATTGCTTAATATAAGATTGGCACCACTACTTTTTCCACAGGTGCTGTAAACAGTGAAGCTGTTCTTGTGCTGAAACCATTGCTTGATCCCACCTATCGAGACTATCTGAATCTCCCTCCTCTCTCACACGTGGACTACGCACTCTTTCAGGAAATGACTTCCCTCTCCACTCTACCTCAAAAGCAGTGAGTGCCATGCAGGCAGAGCTCTGCCCTCCATGGAAACAGCAGCAGTAAATAACACTGAAGCAGGCTGTTACTGCTACCGTATTTTACGTGTGCACTGCTTCCGACTTGGTATCCATTTCTGTGATCCTTATCCAACTGAAGGTCACAATAGCTGGTTTGTCCTCCTGATCTAATGTTTGTCCTCCTGATCTAATGTCAGGTTACCTACCTGGGGATTTGAAATCTTCAGTAGACAGAAGACATACTTGCTCCAGCAGCCACTGCTTTGTGACATGAGCATTGCAAATGCTGAGTACTAAACAGTATCATGAATCAGTCTCAATCCTTCTACTTTCATCAAAATCCCCATTATCTTCAGTAAGACTTTATCTTGCATGTACAAGTGAAACGTCAGCCTTCTGCTTTTTTACAGCTTCTTCATACCTGCCTCCTCACACTTCTCTTTTGATAACACAACCCAGGATTATTTTAATAATGGAAAAGGAAAATATTTTGCTATGCATGTCACATGCTCTTTCACAGCCTGTATACTGGTGGGCTTTCTTGCCCAGAGGAAAGGAAAAGGTCAAGGAACAGAAATACCCAAGTCATCTCCAGCTTTCGCTCCAGGATACAGTTTACTATCTAAACATTAAATTCATAAAGTAACACAAAGCAAAACTATTCC
Organism: Hemiprocne comata; assembly: GCA_020745705.1. NCBI lineage: Eukaryota > Metazoa > Chordata > Aves > Apodiformes > Apodidae > Hemiprocne > Hemiprocne comata. The sequence goes on from CM036588.1 coordinate 41,109,849, forward strand.
CTCATCCAAAGCCAGCTGCAGGGGCTCCCAGGCTTCCCATGCCAGAAAAAGGGCACACATCTTCATCTAAACCCCTGCTGAATCAAGTGACAAGCAGGCAGCCTGTAACCCTTTCCTGACAGTTTAACCCTATCACAACAGGTTTTCCTGTCGTGAATGTTTTATTTCAGGGCTGGAGCAGAAAAGTTTTACACTCTTTCAGGTTTTTGAGTGCGCAGCACTTCAAGAGTTTGTTTTATGCATCACTACTTACAGCAACATTATATAATTTCGCTAAAATTATTTGAAAATCAGCCTGTGGACTGCTATATGTGATTTCTTTTCTTGAGCAAAATGGAAACCTTTCTTCATCAGAAAAAGTCTATAAACACATTTTATCTTTCAGAAATATACAGAAAGACCAACTGTGTGTTTAAGAGTTCACGACCTCTGAGAAGTGCTATTAGATATTAGTTTTATACACTCAGCCAGAGTGTAAAGACAAATGAGGAAGAATTACAATGAAGATATGCAAAAGTGTTATGTATTTTGAATGCTTAGAACTGAAAAACATGATGGTAAACCATAAATTAAGGAAAAGAAGAAGTTTTAAATAAAAGCAATTGCTCAAAAGGGCAGATCAGCTGGAAGGACGCAAACAGGAAGCATGAAACAGCAGAGCATAGAGGAGAAAGGTAAATGGATTTATTTTCAAGGCTGCTTCAGATAAATGTCTTTCACAAGCAAACCATGGTTGCCTGCTGTACTGTGGGCTTGTGAAGATGGAAGGCAACATTGGTTTGTTTGACTTAAAAACAGGAGTAAAAGCTAGTTTCCTCAATAGCTATCCTGCAAATTTAGATAGATACCATCTTCCTGAATGCTGGCTGTGCAAGGTGTCTCTTAACAGGCCAGAGAACAGTAGGACAGATACTAGATAGATACATACACTATTATCACTTCCAATTCTACAAGGAACCCGAAATACAGAAAAGATGAAATGTGCTTATGTTCAGAAACACAAACTTACACAGCACCTCTAACAATAGGTCTATCTTGTCTTCTATTATTTTAACAATCATTTAATGATTCTCTCATTTGTAAGAACAGCACTTGACGCTCTCTATAACTTGTCCCACTGTCTCTGAGGGAAGTGAGAGTAACAAACTGTGTCTCAGAAGTCCTATAAAACTGTGTTTATCTCAGGTTGTTCTCACTTCCCTGGAGATAAGAGGTGGTGCTGAGAATGAACGGGATCCTTGCCATTTCCTGAACCCTCAAATGAAATCTCTAATTAATTCCTTCGGTGCAGCCTTTAACACTGGGTTAAGACACATACCAGAAATAAAACCACTTAAGTTTCAGACCTCAAGGTTAGTTTACTTGCCTGACAGATAATAACACTTCCTTTCTGCTTGAAGACCCAGCTAATTTGATGCGGAGTCACTGTAATGAAATTTTAAAAATACACCACTAGGCTTTCCCGGTGGTTACTTTCAAGGGTGAGCAAGCCAGTGTGCAGGCTCTGCACTGGACTCCACCTTGCACTCTTCTGCTGTTACTGATAGACTAACTACTCTCTCTTCCTCTACTGTAGGACCAGGCAACCCATGAGTGATGGATATTCTTTAAATCTTGCTAAGAAAAGTTAGCTCTAATGAAATCTCACCAAGCAGTGTGGGGGGCTGAGATCCATGTAACAGAATGTGTATCCCCTTTCCAGCACAGACCCCCATGCCTCAGTAGCGTCACATCTCTGCACACTCAGCACTGACTCCGTTGCCAGAAATTGTCTCATTTGCAGCTTCCTTTGCTACCTCAAATCTTTTCCATGTACAGAGAGTGAGGTATAGTCATTCTACCCTTTTTTGCCTAACTTTCATAAAGCTTTCATGAGATCAGTTGCAGGAAAAGCAAACTATAGCCCAGATTAACATGATCATACATTCCTTACCTGAGAAGAGGGCAAGACTTGGGCTATACACAAAATTGCAGTATCGGCCTTTATATAACTGGTAAAGTAAGTAGGAACCAAATCAGGTTCTGTCACTTTAAAACTTTCTTCCACCCTCCATCACCTCCATCCATCAGTTGCCTGCAGCATGTATATTGAGGAATTGCATGCAAACCTTACCATAACCCAAGGCTTAACATAAACTATACTCTTTCAGGTCATTGGCAAATAACAGGTATATCCGGTTGGGCCTTTGTACTTGCCTGCACACAAATTAAAAGCGCATGTAAAGTTACAATAATCAAAGTCAGTCAGGGGGAAGGGGAGGAGAGCAGGGGGATAATAACTGGGGGATCAGGTTATTTATCTTCACAGAGAAGCCACTGAGAGGAGCCTGCCTGCATGCCATTTACACCTCAAAAGAAAGACAGGGGCAAACCTGGCTTTTGGCCAAAGCCATTCCCTACAGTGCTCCAAGCTGTGCCTAATCCTGCCTTCCCCCTGCATCTGGTAAAGTACCTCCACCGTTAACCTGCACTGCTGCTACTTCTTCCCCAGAGTGCCACACAGTGTTTTACGCTTCCTCCTTGACTGTAGGATGAGAATGTTTCTTTGGGAAAGGACAGTGGCCGAGATGGACTTTGTGCTTTCTTCTCTGGGAGAACTTTGCTCTCATGGTCTCAGCTAGTGCTGCTTCCACTTTTTCCATGAGTATGCACCTCCAAAACGATGCTGCTTCTGTAGCTGCTTTATCTCCCTGATAGAGCCAGCAGTCTGCAGGGTGACCCTAGAGCTGCCCTTCCACCCCAGGGTGGGCACGGGCTCCCACACTGCTCTCCCTTCTGGAGGCAGCCAGCAAGCCTCTGTGCAGCCACCCTGAGCCTGGGTGTGAGCTGCTTGGGAAAGGGAAGAATTTATGGCAATTTTTTTCTGTCTTTCTCCTTTGGCGTGCCATGAGATTAACAGACATTAGCAAATGCCTCTTCCTGGAGTGCTGTGACAAGACAAAACCTGCCCTGACTGGCACCTGCGGTCTTTCCCTTGTGGTCTTTGATCTGCCATTGCTGAAGGTTAGAAGACCTGAATGGTTCAGAAACAGACACTTCCCTTGGGTTTGCTTCCAAATGCTAGGAGCAATCTGTATGTGTCAAGAGTGCCTTCTCTCCCTCTTGAATTTACTGAGGGCTAGAGGAAATCTTTATTATTATTATTATTAGTCTTATAGGAGTTAACAGTCTCGATCAAGATTGCAGCCCTGACATTGAATACTGTTAAAAATCTCCTAAGTTCAGTTTTCCGTCATTGACCACAGATACCACAAAGGGAGTTTCCCTTATCCCCTTGGTTTGAAAATACTTTCTCTAAGTCTTTCTTCAAATTAAGAAATCTGCAAATAAACAACTCCCATTTCCCATATCCCAGGGAAGAGCATGCATAATTTTATAGGCTAGAGGATTATCTGCATACATCACAGTCCCTACGATTTGAGTAATTTCATTTACCACTGAAATGCAGTTATCGCTGGAGGCAAATAAAAAACTAAACACTTGCACAACAGAGCAGAGACAGCCAAGAATGCCCTGATGCAAAGGGATGTGCAAATGTTTCCTCCTTCCTGAAATAACTGAAGGTCCTGGTGTGGATTCATGCATTTCCATCTGACAGGATACTTCAGCAAAGCCAGTGTGGCCAGACCCATGGTTTCTGGTGGAAAATCTATCACTCTGCAGCTTCTTCACAAATACTATTCACCATTTTGTTGACTTACAGTAATGGAAAGGAGAAGGGAGGTGAGCAGGTTCCCTGGCTCATTTGAGCAGGGCTATCTAAGGGATGATATTTATCAGAACTTCTTGACTGACATGAAATTTCTTAGGTTTGTGACATGCATATCCTTTGGGAAATCCCAGCTAAAGGCCTGTCTCTTCATGATCAAAAGCTAGGGAAAGCCCTAATGATGCAGAAATTGATTGTGTTCCTGTTTGGTTCAGCTGTCATCTCCACAACCAGTTTGTGCCCAGCACCCCCTCCTCTCTCAGAGCACCTGAAAACCTGAAAGGAGCAGTACTAAGGATAATATTTATTTTAAATGCTGAAAACTTCCCATTATAAAATTTCATTCCTTTGGACAAGAAATAACACCAGACTCTACAGAGTCCATGTCTAATAGCGCAAACAAGTTTGATGTATCCACTTGAACATCCAGGTACGCAGAACAGGCTTTTCAGAAGTTAGAACTGGAGCCCAAAGAAGGGATAGACACACTGCCAGCCCTGTCAAGACACCCAAGGAGCGCAGTTAGCCAAGACCTGCCTCTTGCACTTCTCACCATGCCTCAGCAGCAGCACTAGTCTGACTCCAAGTGAGAAAGCGTATGCATACATGTGCACAGACTGTCCTAGACCCCTGGCACAATTTCTCAAGCACTCTCAGATGTTTGCAGCCCAGTCCAAGAACCCCTCTTAAGCAGCAAGTTTGGAGGTATCATAACACGGGACAAATTAATGCTCACACCTCTGTGCACTTCCCTTACCTAGACCAGACCTGTACGTCCCACTACATAACCAGGTTTGTTCTCCAAACGAAGGCGAATTCTGAAAATCAATTTCCATTGGTCTAGAGGCTACTAGATTCAAATTGTCTTGCCTATTTTAACATTTTGAGGTGTTGTTCTGCTGTCAAGGCATCAGAGAACAGTACGCATGCAATACAAACTGAAGAACTGAAATGACCAGTACTTGTATCACAGGAAATTACTGCTTGGGAAGTGGTGAGCTGAACATTCATGAGCTGGGTTAATCAATGGCTAGGACACTATGACCCAAGATAGGAAAACCCATGTTCTCATCAAAGAACTGTAAGTTTCTTAATTCCATCTCTGCTTCACTATCTTCTCTCTCTGTGCAGAAGAGTCATGATGTCTACTCGCAAGATTTCCCTTTGCTGGAAACTCCAGCTCTTTATAACTTTGTCCAATTTTAATAATCTGGTCTGAAATTTTCTATCCCCAAAAATTCCATGTTTTACATTTTAATTTTTAGAAATGCTCAGTCCAAAACCAGTTGAATCCATTTATGAGAGCAAGGAAAAATAAGTGCTCCTATTAAAATATGCTGGTGGCCTTCTCTCTGAAAAGCTTTATAGCCTCCTGCTCTAAAGCAGGGACTTGACATTTGTCTTTTCTCCTACATTCGCGCCTTTTTCTCTTCCCTTGGACAAGTTTCCAAACTCTGAAAAATCATATTTTGTGCATCTGTAGTAAAGACTTTGTAGAACTCTACAGGTAAATCTTCAAAAATTTCACCCCTACAGAATATGCTTTGGCCTGTGAATGAAGCAGGCTTTGCTTTCAGCTGCAGCCCAGCATCCACTGCTACACTGAGCATACAAGCACCCTGGCATTTTCTAAAATAGCCAATGCTAAAATCTTAGCGTTGATAAAGCAACTGCACTACAAATGTATCACCACTACTAATGCAACACCCAACAAAGTCTGGAAAACAAATGAAAAATATAATATTACTGCTTGTTAACATGTTAACAATGTTGACCCTAAGCAATGTTATCATTTTTAAGCTTTGGAGTGACATAGCACATCATGCAGTCGACATACATAAGGTTGCTATACTTCAAAACAAAGACGGACCTTGGCAACCCAGCTCTTGGTTCTGCAAATATCAGAAACACTGTGAGGATGCAAAGCTGTCAGATGCCCCACGGAGCCCCTTCGCTAAAGAGGCAGAGTGGGCAGGCACAGCAGTTTGCTCACACATCACATGTTGAGGACAGACACAATAATGTACATCTTGAGCAGTATCTAAACTTTCCTAAATGTTGTCATTTCATGCATCTTTGCCAGAGTACTTCTTTCAGAGTACTATAATGTATAGCATAAATCCAGACACACATAGAACACGATGAATGAGTGCCTAACAGTGTGTAAATTAGATTTTGCCCTTTTGCCTGATATGAGAAAGCATGTTAAAAAGGATTGTCAAAGGGATCAGCTCTGTGTTTGCCTCTCAAGAAAGACTTGGCTATGTGGTTTCATATCGTACTGTCAAGAAAAGATAGCAAACTTCAGAAAGACATACCATAGGAATTTGGCAACGCAAAATTAAAAGTTTCATAATCAAGTTTGATGCCTGAATTAATTATAATGTTATGTCCTCATTTTCTCTAATCCTACCTGTATGTTACCTGTGAGGAAGCAAACTGCAGTGTATGCCTTAAATTTGCAAGTGACATGGAAAATGCAAACAGATGGAGAGGCTACAATTCAGACTAGCAGTGAGGTGATCCCCAGCAAGTACTGGGAGGTTTCTTGCCTTCCTGCAGCAGCTGGGGGAATTTGGCTCAGAATTAGGAGCCCGATTTAGGCTTTTCAATACCAAGGGAGAAGTGAAAATGTGAGCTGGGAAGTCAGTGGGAATGCAGGGAAGAATGAAAGCCTGAGTTAAGAATGCAATATGTAACCATAAATCCATATGCTTTTAAAAGGACACTCTAAATGTTTTATTTTAAGCCACAGTGAGCAGCCTAAACCAATAACCCTGAATCATGGAGCTGCAGCTGGCTCCTATGTATGCCTGGCACTCTGGGTAGCACTGAGGATATAGCTCCATGTATTTTGCTTACATCTCATATTTGGCATGACATGAAACCTGCCAAACTGAGCAGAACCAGGAACCTGCATCAGACATGATCTCATTATCATTGACACTCGTGGTAGCCCAGGCTCATGTTAGTGTTAACACTGAGCAACTCAGTGTCACGTAGAAGAGCCCGAGCAAGCAGGCACACCTATATGGTGCAGAGCAGCAAGCACAGCTCATGGCTGCAAAGCCCGACACCCTGGGGTGGCACCGTGTCTGGAATGAGTGCCAGGCACAGAACTTCTGCTTCTGGATTTGAAACTACTTGCAGCATAGCGCTAACTCCGTATCGTGCTGAACTGCAGTGTAAACACAATGTAGGTGAACTGTTGTAAACCCGGAGGCTCATGGGTTCTAATTCTGATTGTGATCTGATTGTTGTAATGGTGATTTTCCTAACTGTGAACAGTATTGTTGAGATTACAGTCAAACTTCAGAGGTACATAAGAACGCCTGTAATACTTTGAGCAGCCTGAAACAATAGGATATTGCATTTGTTTAAGTTTCCAAGTGATTTGTGTTTTGCAGTTACACTACTTGTTTCTTCACCTTATACAGTATTGTGCAACACTAAGAAACAGACAATCCGAAACAGTATTTCCAAGGGATTATTCAATGAAGAAGGGCTTGGATCACCCCATAAACTGTAAACAATTTGTACAAGCTCTGTACTGAAGAAATCCCAGAATAAAACATTGCTCAACTGTCATTTAATCCACCCTGAGATTTTGTAAAATTCAGAGAGGAGGAAAAGATTCACAACCCCAGGTATGGGAAAGAGACAGAGAAATCCGGTGTGGGAAAGCTCTCCGAGGAAAACTGCAAGGAAGAGGTAAGGAAAGAAAAGGGGACAAGGGCAAGTCCTTGAGAAATTCCAGTTGCTGCTCCTTAGGATATATGAGTACTTCACCAGTGTCCAAAAGAGAAGCCAACAACTGCCACAGTTAGAAGAAAAACTAAGAATTGAGTCAGCAAACCCTTATTTAGGTAAGTTATTCTTAATGCTTGTAAAAAATCTCTTAGGGGTTAAGGGATTTTCTTGGAAAGGTAGGACTGTGGCAGAGAGTTAAAAATTTCCTCTTAAAGGGCAAATGAAGACTCTCCAGGTTGTGTAATTTGTCCTCCTTTATCAAATTTTTATCTCCAGAAGGACTCATTGCCACATACATAAAGCAGCTCCATTCAGAGTTGCAGAGGTACGGATGTCCCCACAGACTCTACCAGCCTCCTCTGTCTGGCATTCTTGTCAAATCAATCAGGATTTTTAACAGATTAGGCCTGAATTCCTTTCCCTTAATCCCAAACTCACCCACTTCTGCCCCTTCAACTCCTTTTCTCTTCCATATCTTACATCAAGTAGAATTTTCTAGGGCTCAGAAATAATTAATTTTAGGTGGCATACATTTTCAGTGATTCAGTCTTTGGTGACTAACAAAACTAACTTTGACTCAGGAATTTGGGACTGGCTTCAGTCGGACCTGCATCTGAATAAAGTCCCCAGAACTGGGAAAAAATAAACATGCATTAGCTAAGAGCAATTCAGAACTTCTGTGCTTCTAGAAACAAAATAAGTGAAAAGAATAATAAAGAGGTAGGCAGGAGGCCAGTTTGTGGAAGACAACAGAGACCAAGGGCCTGATCATCCATTGCCTGTGTTTTGTACCACACTAATCCACTGGTCTGATAAAATGTTTTACCCAAAATATGTAGAGGGATTAATCTAGGTCACATAGAATCAGAGCCTAGAAAATGGGGTGAGCATTCATTGCATATAGTAAAAATAATACTCGGGCTGTAATAGATACAATTGTAAGCCAAGACTGTAAATATCCTGGTACAGGGGGACCAGCTGATACTACCACAATAGAACAAAATATCTAAAATAGATTTTTCTTTCTCTCTTTCTCTCCTTTCTAATAGTGACAGAACTCCTGAAGACCATAGAGAAGTGAAAACGAAAAAATAATGTCCTCTTACAGCATAATGTACATACACATACATACATACCTAAATGCACCAGGACTTGTAAGAATTCCTGGGCTCATGCCTTAAACTGTGAATCTGCAGCTCAATACAGTGGAAACGTGCTCCTCCCTCTGTAGTGCCTGCTAGCAGCCAGGAAACAATCCCACTTGCAGAACGATGTTGAGAAAAAAATGTCTGTAGGATGCAAAGCATGCAGTGCACTGGGCCCGTGCTCCCTCACTGAATGGATGAGAAACAGTGAGGTGGGTGCAGGGCCACTTGCAATGGAACTAACAAGTGGCACAGTGTTTCATCTCCAGCAACACTATGCTGAGGTGTTCTACCAATTACAACCTTGCAGAGTCTGGCTGCCTTGAGGAATGGAATCTGTTCTGCTTGCTCCAAAGTAAATGACAATCTCTCACCTTGACTGCAGTACAACTAGTTCAAGTGCTGCATCCAAGAAAGGAATTTAGTAAAGCCTGGGTATTAGCCAACCAATTACCACAGTAACCAGGAAAAAGGCAAATTTACCTGCTGGCAATGGCAAATGCCCAGCATTATAATCCAGAGCTCAAGCAACTGATCCAAGCTGGTCCTTACCACACATATCCAGTGCCCTGAACACTCTTTGCAGGGAGAAGCCCATGTCTTTTCTTTTACATGTGACTGATGAAGGAGGGAAGGATGGCCATCAAGGTGAAACAGGCCACTTCCCCATGGCTGAGTGGCTACAGCATGTGAAATTTGGTTTCAACCTTATGATGGTGATGGAGAGATCAAACCACACAGTCTCTCTCCAAGCTTGCCCTAACCTTAATGCTGTAAGGATGGATCTATCTTTGCTCTTCGTTGAAGCTGGGCAATGTGCTAGGCTGGACTGCAGGATCCTTCCAGTTCACCCCAGAGATGGGGCTGAGGGGAGGGAAGATCACTTTTTCTAGCACTGCTTGGAAAAAGTGGGTTTGACCCCTCTATTGCTCAGCAATGGCAGGAAGAAGCACACTGTGCTCTGAGGCACACAGAGTGAGTCTGAGCAAGAGATAGTACTACTGACTGGAGGTGCCTAGGACAGCGACAACAGCCAGAATTGCACTTCTTAGCAAAGGCAGACTTAGCAGCCAAACAGGCCTAGGATCACACCCGGAGCTGTACTGACTTCGAGCATCTAATTTTGTCTAATCCATAAATGCTGCCAAAACACTTCCTTTTCTTCTCTCGACGTAATTGTACAGAATCTGAACTAAATGTTGTATTTTTAAAATTTTGCTTGGTACAGCAAAACCGATGAAAACAAAGTAAGAGCGTTATGATTTCCTGGGGAAATGTTTCCTCGATGCCTGGGGGTTTTGCAGTCCCGGTTCGCAATGGGGATCCGGAAAGCCCGGGTAAACTTGAAGCACCTCACCCACATCGCCTCTCGCCAGCCTTCCCGAGCGGGCAGAGGTGTCAGATTTAAGAGTTAAAAAGCGCCGTGAGCGGGAGAGAAGCGAGTGCAGGGCGGGGGCAAAGCTAGAGGGCAGCGGGGCCGGCCGGGGTGCGAGCTGCCCGGCGCTTTCCTTCCTTCTTTCCCCCCGAGCCGGTGTCAAGGTATTGCGAGGAGGGGTAGGGGCCCGGGGAGGAGATGGCTGGAGGCTTTCCAGCCCCAGCTCACGCAATGCAAACTCCGCACGCAACGGGGAGGCGACAGGCGGAGGAGGGGAAGCTCTCCGGCTTCCTGAGCCCCCAAGATGCAGGCGAGACTTTGCCTCCCGACAGGGAGGGCTACGAGCCCGCCCGCCACTCCGCTCCCGGCACCTCCTCCGCGAAAACTTTTGGCCCCGGCCATAAAAGCCTCCGCGGCTCAGCCGCTCCACTTGGCGAGGGCCCAAGAGCAGCTGGCAAATAACTGCGACCTCTCAGGCCAGGGGAAGGGCCAGGCAGCGGTGATTTGTCAGCGGAGCTAACTGAGGCACGCCCGCGCCGCGCACCGCGGATGCCGGCGGCTTTAAACCCGCTAGTACCAATGCCAGGAGCCCAGACGCAGCTGCTCCGGCTCAGCCTGGGGGCAGCGAGCCGTCCTCCCCTCGCCCTCTGAGCCGCTCGCCTTTCACTCCCTGCAGCGGAGTGGGTTGGCAGCATCCCCGCAGCCCAGCCGGCTGGTAAGAGGGAGAGGGTGGCAGACCGCTCGCCCCGGTCCGCAGGGCTGCACCGGGCAGGTGGCTGCCGGCGAGGCGAGCTCCGAAGGGTTAAAGCGCTGGGAAGGTGGTAATAACTGCACTGGGATCGGGTGCAATTGGCATTTGCCTGCACATGACCTGCCAAGCTCTGGGTGACAGGAACGAGGGCTCCTAATGAGTTTCCCGGAGGCTGGGATCTGAACGTCGCCGTCGCCGCCCTCCTCCCGGGGCTGCCCGTTAGAGCGGCCGCCGGCTGCCCGGCTCCTCTCCATCTTCCCCGAGGTCTCGGATGGAAGCAGAGTACAACAGGTCAGTTCTGATACAGGGGCCCGAGGTGACCGTTTATGGCACCCCTTCTTCCCCTCGCTGTTTCAGAAAGGCTGGAGCAAACGGTAGGATCGGGCAGGATCGGGGACGGGCATGAGAAGCGGGACCGGTCAGCTGTGCCACGCCGGCACCTCAGGCATCCTCCACAGCCCATCCCCGGGGCCGCCGGCCGCCAGCCTGCGCCGCCGCGACGGGCGCTAAAGTGCAGGGTGGAGGGAAGGGCTCAGGACTGAGGGGGGATCTGTGGCCACGTGCGGAGGTCTATTCTCCGGAGCAGCAGGAAGCTCGGACAGTGGCGCGGAGAGCCCGGGAGCGCGTTTCTTCGCCGGGAGGAGATATGTGCAGCGCCGGGATGAACCTGTCTCCAGCGCACGGCAGCTGCCTGCATCTGCGGGAGGCTCGTCAGGCGGCAGCATCTTTCTGCCTCCCTTTCTGCCCCTCTCAGCCGTCACCTTCTGGATCCTTGGCTACAAACTTTTCCTACCGGCGGGGAAAGAGCAGCGGCCCCACCGCTAAATAAGGTTTTGACCCCTTATTGAGTGCTTTCCACTTGATTATCGATTATCCCTTGTTTTTTTGCACAGAAACCAGACGGGCTATAGGCATAGGAAGGATGCCTAGCAAGGAGGCACCCTGACTCCGAGTGCCGAGACGGCTGCCGACGCTCCCCGCCGCCACGCCACCGCGCCCCTGTCCCGTTGCCCGTCCGGACTTCTCCCTGCCTGCGTGCAACGGGGAACCTCCCAGCCTTTCCGTAGGTCCACCGCCAGCTAACCTTTTCCTTTCTCTTCCAGCATGGCCCTCGAGAGGCTCGGGGAAGCCCTGCGCGGCATTCCCCCCCTGCAAAGCTCCCTCCTGCTCCTCCTCTGCCTGCTCGCCGCCATCCACCTGGGCAAGCTCCTCCTGCAGCAGCAGCAGCGCTGGAGGCAGGGCCAGCGCCGAGGTCCGCCGGGCCCTTTCCCTTGGCCCTTGATCGGCAACGCGGCGCAGCTAGGCAGCGCCCCGCATCTCTCCTTCGCCCGCCTGGCCAGCACCTACGGCGCCGTCTTCCAGCTGCGCCTGGGGCGCTGGCCCGTGGTGGTGCTGAACGGGGAGCACGCCATCCGCCAGGCCCTCGTCCGCCAGGGGGCCGCCTTCGCCGGGCGCCCGCCCTTCCCCTCCTTCCAGCTGGTGTCGGGCGGGCTCAGCCTAGCCTTCGGCGGCTACTCGGAGCTGTGGAAGCTGCACCGCCGGGCGGCGCACGCCACGGTGCGCGCCTTCTCCACCGGCAGCCCCGCCACCCGCCGCCTGCTGGAGCGGCACCTGGTAGGCGAGGCGCGGGCGCTGGTGGCGCTGCTGGTGAGCGGCAGCGCCGGCGGCGCTTTCCTCGACCCCTCGCGCGTCCTGGTGGTGGCCGTGGCCAACGTGATGAGCGCCCTGTGCTTCGGCCGCCGCTACAGCCACGGCGACGGCGAGTTCCTGCGCCTCGTGGGACGCAACGAGCAGTTCGGGCGGGCGGTGGGGGCCGGCAGCCTGGTGGACGCCCTGCCCTGGCTCCAGCGTATCCCTAGCCCCGTGCGCGCCGCGTACCGCGCCTTCCGCGACCTCAACCGCGACTTTTACGGCTTCGTCCGTGGCAAGTTCCTGCAGCACCAGCGCAGCCTGCGCCCGGGGGCCGCCCCCCGCGACATGATGGACGCCTTCATCCGCCTGCAGCGGGAGCAGCCGCGGCTGCAGCTCGAGCACGTGCCCGCCACCGTAACCGACATCTTCGGCGCCAGCCAGGACACCCTCTCCACCGCCCTGCAGTGGCTCCTCATCTTCCTCATCAGGTGGGTGCCGGCGGGGCGGGAGGCCGGAGCGCCCCACCTGCCCTGGGAAGGGACACAGGAGTAGCCCAGGGTGTAGCGGTACGGGATTCCCATTTAAATGGCGCTGCGCGGGGAAAAGCGCTGCTGGGAAGGCGCCCTCGGCGGTAAAACCTGTTCCAAACGAGCGCCCGAATCGCTCGGTCCGGGGAGGACCCGGGGAGCGGCGCCGCCAGGGACCCTCCGCTAGCGGCTGCCGTTGGGGCTAGGGTCTGAGGGAGCGGCCGGCCCGTGCAGTGCCGGGGTATCTCCGCGATTTCCGATTAACTATCACGGAAACTCCGGGAAACCTGCCACCAAAAAATAAAGAAAACAAAACAAAACAAAAAAACCCAAAATACAGCAACCCACTACACTGGAGGTCGGGGAATGGTGAATTAAGAGAGGCTGGCAAAAAGGCAGCCGAATGAAACCTGAAAGATTTTACCAGGTCAAGATCAAGGAGATCATAGGAACAGGATAACAACTGCTTAAGCAAGATAAAAAGTTCGTGCACTGGTTTACAAACCCGCTATTATGTTAATTTGCTAGTAGCGTGTGCCTTTATCGCCGTGGCGTGACTGAGGGAAAGGCAAGTACACCCCTCTGTCCCTGCCTTGGCACCAGCTCATCCAGGGAGAAAATCAGCTAGGGGAGCTGGTTTAATAGAAGGAGGCGTAACACTGATTTCCTTGCCTGCCCTGGCTTTTTCTTGCATCATCTTGCATAATTTGTAGGCTTCTGCAAACTTTACTCAGCCACTTCTTGAAAAATTGACAAATACTTAAACACTTTGAGCTAAGGGTGTGATGCCCAGTGTTCACTTAACCTGTTGGGTTTCTCCCCATTTCTTAGATTTGCCCAGCATTCAGTAGGCAGGCAGCCTATTCTGCTGCAGGAAGAAAAGGCGAGGACACAGAAGCCAAAATTGAATACTTCAAAAAGCAAAGAAAAGCTCCTTGGAGGAATGAGTGCTTTTAGACAAGCAAAAGAAAATAACCAAAATCTATTCACATTTTGATCTTATTTGCTTACTGTGTAGTCTTCCAAACTATCCAACATCAAGACAGTGGTCTTAAAATAAATTCTAAACAAAACATATTTTGATGTTAATTAGAAAAAAGTATACAAAAACTAAGAGTGGGGTGTTCATAAGCAATTCTGACAATTATTAGCAGGGATTTTTTCAGTTTAAAAACGTGCAGACTTTCATATGTATGCAGTATGTCCAGTGATAACGAACTCCATGCTAATATTTAAAAGTCACATACAGAGCTGGAAAACCAAATTCTTGTTCCCAGGGAAAACCCAATATTTAGAAGAGACAAGTAATTTTAGTTAGAATGAATTTTCAAAACTGGATCAGACTATTCCACATTATGAGTCAGTTTCATTTTTTTTATGTTGAGAATCAGTTACATGTGATACTAAAGTGAAACCTGAGCAAATCTAAAATTACAACATTGCATGGGAAGTTTAGACTTTTCTCTCATAATGTTTTCCATCGAGGCCTGCAGGTTCCTGCAATATATTTAAACTTTGCTCAAATGCATTATTTAGGGTAGGGATGAGGTTCTGTGAAAAATTTTTACAGCAATGATTACTTTTAAGAAAATCTTTTGAAGGTGTTATGTACCTACATCTGACTTTAAATGACAGGTATCCGAATGTGCAGGCTAAAATGCAAGAAGAAGTGGATAGAATTGTTGGAAGAGACCGTCTGCCATGTGCTGAAGATCAGCCTCACTTGCCTTACATCACAGCTTTCTTGTATGAATCCATGCGTTTCAGCAGCTTCGTGCCTGTCACTATCCCACATGCCACTACAACCAACACCTTCATAATGGGCTACCTCATTCCCAAGGACACAGTGATTTTTGTTAATCAGTGGTCAGTGAATCACGATCCAGCAAAATGGTCCAACCCAGAGGATTTTGATCCAACCAGATTTCTGGATGAGAATGGATTCATCAATAAAGATCTTACTAGTAGCGTGATGATTTTCTCCTTGGGAAAACGTCGGTGTATTGGAGAGGAGTTATCCAAGGTGCAGCTGTTTCTCTTTACCTCCATACTGGTGCATCAGTGCAATTTTACTGCTAATCCAAATGAGGACCCTAAAATGGACTTTACCTATGGGTTGACCATTAAACCTAAGCCCTTTACCTTGAATGTTACGCTTAGAGATACTATGGATTTGCTCGATCAGGCTGTCCAAAGACTGCAAGCAGAGATAGCAGCCAATGAAAATCAGCTGTCAGCAAATGTCTAAACAACAAACCTTGCCTCTAAAGAGAATCCCTCTCTCTCTTCTTAGACTTAAAGAAGTTACAGTTTGTTCTAATAACCTTTTTGGAAAATAGCCAATATTGCAAGTTACAAGAGCAGGAAGAAAAACTGCACAAGGTATATAATTCAGTCCTCTTTTTAATTCTAGAAGGAGAGCCAGGACATCAATTTAATATATTAAATTATAAAACATAAGCAATTTGGAAGTAAGCCTTTTCTTTTCTAGCTTGTTCACAGAAGTCGCCATTGTAAAGCACTTTTTATCTACTGACTGGTTGGAGCATCTCCAGGAACTGTTTGTACAAGCTTTTCCATGTCTCCATGCGCTATGCCTTAACTCTAAGTTCATCTTCAGTGACTCCACATCCCAACGTGAAATCTTTTATAAAAAAAAAAAAACAAACAAGCACAAGGTTGCTCAGAACACTGCAGCCTACCTCCGAATTCACTCTACTGGAAACTGCCAGAGGAACATGGCAGGTCCTGTGTTGTGACTGCTGGGATGTACATTCATGCCTCAATAATAAATGTTGAAAGGATTTTTGATAAAATAACAATGTAAAGTTTGCCTTCAGCATTCCGAAGTGTTTACATAAATGACTAAAAAAATAAACTGGCTTACAAGCACATTTGAAAACACTATTTTGTATGTGACTGAACAGAATGTCCTAATCTAGTAACTTTTCATAAATTTCAAGAGATCAGATTTGATATGTCACGAAATGGCGAGGGTGATACAAGCCATATGCTAATATGTTCATTAGCATATTCATGAACAAAAGATATTTTAAAGTTTTATAAAGGTAGAGGTGAATTTTGTATTTCTCTAGTAAAGAGTTAATATCCCTGTCCCTAGGCACATAGGTAAGTCCAGTAAAATCGACATGGGCTGAGGTATTTGGAAGTGAGGTTTTTGTATTTAAACTTCCATGTCGCAAGCCTCAAGTAAAGCATACAGCAAATATACTCCTGCTCACTTAGTCATTCTGTTAGGTTGAGTTAAAGGAATATCCAAAAATCAACTATATACTTCTAGTAGAATTTGCTTGGAATGAAGTCTCACAAAGAAAACTAACATGACATATCCTGATTAATGTACCCATTTACTGAAGAAAAAGTACTTCTAACATTTTTGTGAGACAAAGGACATAAACCCCACAACAACCCCAAAACTACTATGTTAAAGTAAACCATACAAGTGAAACTTGAATCTCTGGATAATGTTTGTGCACACAAAGCAGCATGTATTTCTCTAAAGAGCAAACAACCCTGTGCAAATACCTGGTTTTTGAAAGTGGCACTTTCTTGGAGCTGCAGATCACCTCCAATCACATATGAAACTGATCAAAAATGAGAGTACCTCACATAACATGTTGTGTTCAGCCTAGTACTAAACAAGGTATTAGAGCTAGAAAATGAAGGGTTCGGTGCTACACAAGTAGAGTAGCTCTGCTGAGACCTATGCAAGTAAAGATTTGGGTCTTTTGATGGCCAGTGTTAGTCATGTTGGCAGCAGTGACAGAACTCACATAGACATTGGTAAGAGCTTGGTTAATGACACAATCCCGATCTTCTTAGGTAGAAGCTTTGCTGCTGATTTTAATAACCTGAATCAAGCCTAAAAGTACTGCTCCATAACCCCACACAGGAGTAATGTACCTGTTTAAAGTTTCTGACTTCATACAGCGTGTCTTTTTTTAGGAGCTAAAAAAAGGTTTCTGTTACATACACAAGGAGTAACCTCAGGTATTTTTCTGAATTCTGTACAGGTTTGTGATATCCCAGAACTTAGCCTATACCTGTGAAAAGCTTTATAAGATATTCAGCATTTTCATGTGGAGATCTACATTAGATCAAATGCTAGCAAAACAATTTTTCTTGGACCTTTTTAAGTATTGTGATTAAAAATATATACAGGATGTTACCTACAACTGAACAGTTATTCTAAAACAAAGATCACCAGTTCATATTTTAATAAAAATGGCATTTGCAATTTTCTACTCTTCCAAAAGCTTTAACTATGCATTGGCTAGTAATGCAACTTCCATTCATACTGCTCATGTCTGTCAGGGGGCCACACACTGTATAGCTGTTGGTCAAATAATGCCTCATATAATCAGTAAAGTTACTCAAATTTAGTAGCACCCATTTAGAATGTAAGCAGTTGATCAGCGAGCTAACTTTTGTGGTCATTTTGAGATATGTCATTGTATTACCGAAATACTAAATAAAATTTTTCTTACACTGCCTTTGCTTAGTTTGTGTATGGCTTTCTAACGTAAACAAAATTACTATTTCTGGTTTGGTAAGTAGTAGTATTTTAGTTATTTATTCATATGCTTTTCACCTTCCCATTTCTGGATTTTAAGTTTTTTTCCAACCAGCCCTTAGAACTTCTCAGGTCTGCCTCCTTGTTTACACCTTGCCATCTGTCATCTGTGTTCAACTTCCTCATGTTCCCTTGCCAAGAACATTCCCTACTGCTCATCTCAGTATCAATCTAAAGTCTCTCATGTCTTCCGCTTTTTTTCTAATACCTTTTAATCCCTCTTCAGCCTGCACAATCTCCTTTGCTATGTTGTTCCCTCTGGCATTTCAGTGTCCTTCCACCTCCCCTTATTTTGAGCCCACAGACTGCTTTTCCTTTCCCTTTTTCCCTCCTCTATCTAGCGCTGGCATCTGTATACTCCCAATGCTGGCTCCCCACTGCTGCCCTGGGAACCAATTTGTGCTGTTTTGGCCTTAGTCTATCGTCAGGAGTGCCAGGAAGGAAATCTCAAACCCAAACAGGCCTTAACATGCCGTTGCAGAGCAACCTCTCACAAAAATCAAGGCAATCCTGTGGTGAAGGGTGGCCATTACTGCATGTATAAAACATCTTTTCCTGAAGCAGCAACTCCTCTTCCTCCCCCACCCCTTTGCTTTTTTTCCCCAGTTTGCTACACAAGCCTGCTTACTTCAGAACCATCTTAGAAAAGACCTTCAACTTTTCCTTAACCCCAAGGAAGTGGAACAAAAGCTGGGAGGGACTGAAGGCGGGGCAGGCTGACTAGCAGTAGTTCCCTCCTGATTTGGGATACTTTCAGCTGGAGTTTCTCCCTAACGGGGCAGGATTCTAAGTATAGGCTGAGTTGGGGAAATCAGAAAGAGCAGAAGTTCAAGGCAATTCACAAAGACTCCCTAGGAGTAGCAAAGGGCCTGTGGAGTAGGTATAGTGTGCAAAGGTATCCCATGCAGTGCATACATATCTGGGGCTGACCAGTCGGACACAGCATAGATACAGAGTAGCTGTCCTGCCCAGGTAAAACCCAAGAAAAACTCAGCTACAGCTGAGAGGTACTGCCACGCTGTCCTTGCTTCCCCTTCATTTCTAGGTATTTTTCTGCTTTACGAGCTGTCAACAGCTGAACTCTAGACTCCCCCTACAGTCTCAACAGGCACATTTTAATAGCAAGACCTGCCATATTTTTATAGCAATACCTGCCAGCTTAGTGCTGAAAGATGTAGTGCAGATACCAACAGAAGTTGGCATGAAGAAGGCATTCTTGGAGAGATTCTTGGAGGTCCCTACAAAAACAATTTATAGCAGTTGAGTAGGGAACTGAAAGTTTCTGATTGCCTTCTGATTGCCAATACTGTTAAGAAGATAGAATAGACTAACCCAGCAAATTGGCTTTATTTATTTTTTTAATTCTGTATTTCCATTTTCCATCTGTTTCATTGGAACAGTTGGTAGAAAAACCATCATTTTCAAAACTAGGCAAGGTCACATTTAACAGCAGGTCATACACATCTCATGAGATTGTGTGTTTTCACTGTCACTGCCTCCCTCACCAATCTGTGACTGGATGTCACCATCACAATGCTGCTCTTACTTCATGAAATAAAGCACAAAGAAGTTAAGCAGCAAGACAAAATTTTCCCTTTAAAACCTTCATGCTCAGGTTGTAGTGATTTCAATGGGGCAGGAAAGCCACGTCATCTCATGCTTCTTTCTCTGTGTATGTGCACATAAACACACACTTAAAATCTCCAAGAATCTTAGTAACATCTTTCATTCAAGTTGAGATAAGTGATTAAAAAAACCCAAACCAAACCCCATAAAACAAGGAGGCACAGGGAGAGTTTAGGACAGGCATATGTTTATTGGAAAAACCATTAGGCTACCATACCACCCCACTCTGTAACAAGGAAGGGAAGCAAGTAGGCTGAGCTAGCAGAGTTGATACGGAATGCATTTATATTATTCCAGTGTACCATTACACACCTGTGAAGCCAATAGTTAAACTTGCTGGCTTCAGCTGGACCCAGTTCAGAGCTGCTGAACTAAATAGCAATAATAGAACAATAAGAAACAAGGCTCATCAGAACTTGAGAAATAACCTCTGCTAGAAAGAGGAGAGGGAGGTGAATCCAGGATCTGTGCAACTGCTACTGATACCAGCATAGTCATGGCACAATGAAATTAAACGCAAATTCACAACAACAAATTCCCAATAGTTTTGCATCAAACCCAGTATGTTTCTGTGAGGGGCAGGGACCTATGCGTTGGTCTTAGGAAATTGGTTCAGGTTATCCAGGCAGAGCAACCAGAGACTAGACAATTTGGAGGTTACATTTTACCTGAGAAAAGTTGAGGAACAGGCTGTGGAAAGTGCACAGTTAATATTTGCCTCTTCTGCATCTTTAGCTTGGTTAAATTTTCCTGAGACCTCTCATTTGCCCACATAAATATTTCAACTTGGGATAACACTTGAAGGGGGATCTGGATTTTTTGTGGATGAAGAAATGGGCTGGATCCTGAACAGTGCCGTTATTTGGGTATACAGTGCAACACAGATCCAGCAATTCATGTTTCAACAACTTCATTGCTGTTTATGGCCCTGCATGTCACAGCTGAGTTTTTTCATGTTCCAGGCACTTGTACTCAGACCAGGCCAACTCACTTAATTGTTAGGTGAAAACAAGCTTAAGTGTTAAGCACAAACAGCCTGGAGCATTTAAGATGGCTGTATTTGATGCTTTGATAGCCCTCTGGGGCTTTTGGCCAGCTCCACTAATCAAAAAAGTCTATGTTTTGTTAGTGTTGCCTTGTCCTTAGAGCAGATCTCGCTCCAGCCTGAAAGCACAAAGCTAGAGCTAACAAAAAGCAAATGAGGGTCTCTCAATTCCCTGGACTTGTTATCTGTGCTGAATCTCTGGGACTCTGATCCATCAGTACAGCTGACTCAAAAGACACAGGGTGGATGCAGAGGTGTTTCAACTGCAAATTTGCAGAGTGGGGGAGGGAGTGAACACACAGGGAACTTTATTAAAGGTGCATAAATCAACTGCAGAGCTACATAAGAGTAATTTGCTGCAGTGGCTGAGAGCTAGCAGAGGAAAATATATGTCCCAAGTATAGGAAGATTCCAGCTGTGGAGGAACTGTGCCCAGGGTCTCTGATTTCCAGGAAAAGAGAGGTGGTGATTTTACATGGCTTGTACGCAGTGTGTCAGGATTAGGCTGGTAAGGATCCACGTGGTTTTAAAGAGGTTGATTCACATCCACAGCAGGCAACATCAAACTGAGAGCACCTTAACCAAACCTTACCTTCACATCAGGCTGAAGATAAAATGAGTTATTATTTTCCTGAAAACGCTGGACAATGGATGTCCAAGCACTAACTCCTCACTGCCTGTTAACCCAAGTAATAGATTTGAGAGGTAGCAAACATGAAAACAAGAGCTGAGGAACTGAACACAATGGATTGGAATGTGTCGTACGGCGGCAGGATTTGAAATCAAAACTGGGCTACAACAGAAAGCCATGGAGAGAAAGACAAAGCCTGTTATCCATCCCCTTGCCTCTGCACCCCTAGCACCTGGGGACAACAAGGAGAAAAAGACAGCCCAGCTGCACCAATCCAAACATCTTTTGGGGAAATTTTCCTCTTTATATTGAGACAGAGTGGTGGAAAGAGCAGGCACTACACTAGACAATCTATTCAGAGCAGGTCAATGTGATTTATTTGAGAAAGCTGAGCAGGGAGAGATTTGTAGCAGAGTTGGGTATTCCCATGCTATACAGTTATGTCTTCAGATGTATCTAAGGATGCTCAATAACCCCTAGGGAAAGAATGGTGTCTGTCTATTGCAGGGTGCTCCAGAACTGCTTTTAATGATATTACTGGTATATTTTCAGTGATGTATCACCTTTTGTTGGTGAGGACGGTTCTACAAGAGTAGACTTAACTTCCCACAATCTTCCTTTTCCCAACCTGAGCTCTGATAAGAGCATAGCAGTTATCATGCAGAAACAGACTTCTAATTTATTCATGATAATAAATGGGATATAATGTAATAATGTTTTCTGTGCTAAGAATAACAGAACACCTTCCACTTATTTGGACTCCTCTACTTCTGATAACTGAAGTAGAGATGTGGCATGAGATACCCTTGATACCAGTAAGAAAGCAAGATTTCTGACAAATTTTGACTTCACAAAGCAAGTCTGAAGTGCAGCCACCTGCAGAACAGCAAGAAAAAATACTCTATGCTTCTTTAATGCCTTGTATTCAATTAAAAACTTCCAAGCTGTTGTTTGAAAATTTAATTCTACCTCTTATTTTTAATTACTTCTTTTCATGCTACAGAGAAAAATCATAAATTGTGAAGCTATTAATCTTTTGTGGTTCAGGAAGTTTAAATAACTCAATTAAAGTTAAAAAAAAAAAAAAAAGTGCCACCAGAAATTAAACTCAGACTTCACAACAATCACCCTAATGAAAAATGAGATTCCTAAATGAGCCTTTGTCTCACTGTAACAAAACTCTTTTTCCTTTCCTTCATTCACACACATACAGCTGTTGGGACATGGTGTCATGCTGCAACTTGTTCCAAGACATAACAATGTTCATCTTTCTGTTTCTGGCAGAAGTAAGCAAGAGCTGTACCTACACTTCCCTGAGGGGAAGCTTTCTGGGCAACACTTCCAGGTGGTACGGGAACAAAAGGAAAGTGTTTTCCACCAGCTTTCTCTGGATGAGCAATCTTTCTCTCAGGTGCCTAACATCCTGGAAAAAGAATTCTAGTCAGGTATTTCACAGAACTCAAGTTGTATGCATTTATTATTAATTTTCTAAATAGGCACCTTCCTGTCTTCTGGGGAAATCTAGTAAGGTTTGATAATACGGTAATAGAGGCAGTAGTTCTTCAGGCTCAATAGCAAAGCAGAAAGATTCTGCATGTATGGAGGAGTAAGCATAGGGAAAATTGAAGCAGTTGAGAAGAGAACACAGCAGAGATGGAGAAACATAAAAATAACAGGCCAGACAGAAAGAAATGTCCCTTCCATACTACTCACCATACACTAGAGACAGATATTTAGGTCTGCCCTGCTTAGAAATAGACGTTTAGCTACAGAATATCTTCAGTAGTGCAGTTACATTAGAAAAAAACAATACTTTTACACTGATGGGATACATTTCCCTAGGGATTAAGGAAATAAGTCACATTGGTTTAACTGGGCCATGTTGTAAAGTCTAACTCAATTTAACTACCTGGTGTCACAGAATCACAGACTGGTTGAGATGGGAAGGGACCTCTGGAGGTCATCTGGCCCAACTCATCTGGCCACCTGGAGCCAGTCTAGTCATTCTAGTTTCACAATAACTACCCACCACACTATAGGCTTTTTTCTTCAGATTTGTTACAGTAAAAACACAGCAAATATGTTCACCACTGGTTCACTTTCCTCTTGAAGTTAAACCTGTACGGGCATCATTCTGGGAAACCCACCGCTGTCTCTAGAAAGTGCTTTTCCTCAGCACTCCTACTGGATGAGACAAGCCTTCCCTTCACCTTTCTTTAGGAAGCATCCCCATGGCCAAGAATAGGGAAAGGCCACACGAGACAGCCATTACTGCCCATCTCCTGTTGTTTTGAGATGGATTTTATATGATATTGTGTGCATTTGCTCCCTGCTTCAGCATATAATGGAGAGAATCTGTCTGCCCAGAGTGATCTGTCACAGGTTTTCCTGCTGCTGATCCAAGCCAGTAAGCCATTCATTTCTTCCCCAGATGTTTCTGTTTTCTGAACTAACAGGAACTGCATGTACTGCTGACTCTCCCTGAAGACCTGGGCCAGCACAAGCAGAGAGGGGGGCAGTTGTCCACTTGACTTCCAGAACAAGGCACTTGCTCAGCTGCAGGAGCAGGGTTGGTCCTGGATGCTTTACAAGAGAAGGCTCTGATAAAGAACCACTCCTGAACCACTGGTACCACTGTACACAGGTATGACTCCTGGGTGAAAACTTCTACAACTTCCAAAGATTTTAAGTCTTTTAAAGTTCTATATAGTACCACAGCATCTTTGATACCTGAAGTAACAATTAAACACTACATGCAGCAACCTTACCTATAGCAGTAAATGAAGTAGCCAGACAATTTAAGACAGGAGTAATTCACAGTGCCCTATTTGCTTACTGATTTTTTAGCATAGCAGTGTTTATTTTAATCGTGATAAATCAAAGAATCTAAGCTTTGCTCCCAGTATTTAAAAATAAATTTCTTGGAAAGTACTGTCATTTATTCTCATGCTTCCAAATATCAAGACAACGATGGTTAAAAGCACAGCATGTCTTCACTCAAACTTTGTAGTCAGGATTTAAGAGAGGAAAAGCTACAGAGCAACATGTTTGCAAACACCTAAGTCCTTCACCTGGCCAGTATATTTTACTGAATATTTTTTTAATTTACTGAATACTGAAAATCAGATTGTAAAGATAGGAAACAAATTGTAATTTATGTCAATCCAAATCCGGACAGGGGAATTCAGGCCACTGAACAGCACTTCAAAAACAGCCGCAAGTTAGAACTCTACCTTTTTCTTTCCAGTGTTTGGTTTGTGGTGTTGTTTTTTTTTTTCCTTGCTCTCTCATCTTCGCTCAGCTATTTGTTATAATTGTGTGCAGAAGGCTCCCTTTCCCAGTGTCCAGAGTTGTTGAGTTATCACAAAGAAGTATTGAAACTGCACTTCAGATTTTGTAGAGGCTTTTTTTCTATCCAGTGCACAAAAACATCTGTTTACAGGTGTCTGCCAACACAAGTTTTATTAAACTGAGCCACAGAAATTGTCTCCAAATTTATTAGGAGGTACAACAGCTTAAATGCATGTAGCTTATTGCCTTTTTA
Organism: Hemiprocne comata; assembly: GCA_020745705.1. Taxonomy (NCBI): domain Eukaryota; kingdom Metazoa; phylum Chordata; class Aves; order Apodiformes; family Apodidae; genus Hemiprocne; species Hemiprocne comata. The sequence goes on from CM036588.1 coordinate 41,134,178, forward strand.
ATTTTGACTGCTAAATAGCAGTACTATTAGAAAATACAGACTTCACTGAAATTTGACTCCTGGGGAAATGGCTTTCAGTAGCAGCGTAGGCTTACATAGTAAAGAATAAAAAAAGGCCCAGTGTTCTTCTAGAATATTTCTTCATCTGTCTAGCTCTGTCCAGGCTAGATTTTTTTCATAATGGTTCTTTCAAGGGACTTGCCCTCAACCTGTGCTCCATAATTAGCTTGCACTCCTGCAGAGGCCCTATAAATGTCTCTATTGAAACTGTAACTCCCAAGTCAGTTTGATTCCATTCTTCACAAAGGCACTCAAACAAGATTAAATAAGAAATTAGAGAGAATCACGACATCCCTATGCTGGTCTAAAAAAATCAGACCACCCTCATTGTAGTTCTCCACTTGCAGTTGTCAAGTTTTGACATACAACCCAGGATCCCTTTATACACACTACCAGAAAGCTTCTCTGCCAGAACCCTGCAAGGCACAACGAAGACACTTATTTTGTCCAAGAACAAACTAAAACATGAGGTTGAAGTTCACAATTAACTAAAGCTCCATTCAAAGTCCACTGATCTTGATGAGTATCAGTAAATTTCAAAGACTGCCAGGTTATTTTCCTCCCCCAGACGAGCAAAAGGGCTTCCAGTAGACAAAAGAAGGTTGATCTCTGCCTCCATGCCCCAAAGAATTATTATTATTTTTAATGAAACACATTGAGGCTCCACACTGCTGTCAGCTGACTGCAGCTTGGTTTATTTTTAGCTCATAGCAAAGTTAATAAAAACCAGGTACAACCCTCATCCTGCTTTAGAAGCACATCTTGGAAATTGGACAGTTCTGCTAAAGTCATCATAGGACAAGATTTTAAGATGCATCTGAAGAGCTATAAACCAAACTGTTCTTAAGATGCTATAAAAGCATTATTTATCCATGTGCATGCATTGAAACATCTGATATTGCACTTTCCCATTCATAAGGAAAGCCAACTCTGTTCAGGGAGACCACACACTATGTTGCATTTAGCACCTGTTAGAAAGTTTCAGGATGATTCTAATTATTTCCAAGCTCAGTAAATCTCCTTCTGCCTCCTTGCTGGAAGGGTTTACGCAAATCAAAATGCTGTATCATGTGAACTGTTCAAGCCCCAAGAAAGCTTCAGTTTGCATCCTAACTAGCAAATTTCTCTCCTTTTCACTCTCCAGCCACAGTCTTGGTCATGACAGAATGTAAAATGTAGTTTCACAGGTAGCCTATATACCTAGAATTTCATCCCAAAATCTCTATATTGCTGTCAATACCTATGATTAATTCCTTGCACTATTTATTGCACTATTCTGCACTGACACAGAAACCAAGTGAAAGTGGACAGGCCACCTGACTGTAGTGACACCAGACTCCAGACACTTTCGGCATTTGTGTCTAAAGAGTAAATGCCTACAAAACTTGGAACATGAACTTGGTATCTATGCTTATGGCTGCAAATCTGCTAAGAAACTTGCACATCCCAATCCAAACAGCTTTATCTCAGGGTATGATCTTCAGGAGCCAACATTATCTGGGATCCTGCCCACCTGAACCCCCAGGGAAGAACGCAAACAAGGAGAGATGGGCACAGAGACTACACAAGAGGCAGCACCAACTTCTTTGGGAGTGACGTGGGCATATCAGTGGCAGGAGAGGCCTCACACTCCAACTTTGGCTCACAATCTGGTCGACTTTGAGACACTGATTTATCACAGAGTCACAGAATCTTAGGGGTTGGAAGGGACCTCGAAAGATCATCTAGTCCAACCCCCCTGCCAGGCAGGGTCACCTAGAGCACATCACACAGAAACTTGTCCAGGCGGGTTTTGAATGTCTCCAGTGAAGGAGACTCCACAACCTCTCTGGGCAGCCTGTTCCAGTGCTCTGTCACCCTCACAGTAAAGAATTTTTTTCTGATATTTACATGGAACCTCCTACGCTCCAGTTTGCAGCCATTGCCCCTAGTCCTATCACTGGATGTCACTGAAAAAAGCCTGGCTTATTATACCCTTATTAATCAAAGACCAAGCCGTAGCTGAAATATTTCCCTCTCTGGACTACCCACAACATTAGAGCCTATGAACTCTTTATTTCAGAGCAGAAACATGCAGTTAGATGAAAAGCAGTAAGTCAGTCATGATTGAGCTTTCAGGTGCAAGCAGCCCAGCATCAGAGGTTTCCACACTCAGTCATCCCTGTAGAGGGAAAAATCAAATCACGAACAGCAGAATTAATTCTGTTGCTAAAAGCAAATGCAGGGTTGGAGTCCGCCAATCTGCCCCGTGTCTTGCTCAGCTAGGGACAGGGGGCAGAAAAAAAGGCAATTTCAGAAATATGTAAGAAACTGAGCCTCTTGGTTTCCTTCAAAGGAGATCTGGGCATCTCCTAGCAAAAGGCGTTCTTCACCTGTAGCCAGAGATCTCCCCACTGTTCAATCTGGTCAGCAACATGAAAGCTGAGAGCTTAATCCAGGGCCAATTAAAGCACCAATGTATGTTTCAGTTATTAATAAAAGCATTTCACGGAGATGCAGAGTTTGTCCACATAAGCTGGCTAGGATAAAAACGTTAAAGAACATTCTTGCTAGTCATACTTCACAGGTAGGATGCCCATCTTTTCTGACAGAGCTTGTTCTGGTGCCACAACCTTTTTCTGTATTCATCAGTGAAAAAACAATAGGAATAAGATGATCATCACTATTCTTTTTTATACATATTTTTTTTCCCAGCAGAAGAAAAAAAAGACCAGATTTATAGTTTATTTAATATTTCATTCCCATTGGAAAAAGACACACAGATCTTTCTAAGCAGCCTCCTACCGCACTGGCACTGAACAGTGCTCTCCCAGAACAAGCCACATAGAGATTTTGATTCTATAGAAGCAGGTCACCTAAAGTCTCCCTACTTCTGAAAGTCTGCAAATAAGCCTAAGCTTTCTGGGAGTAGAAGAAGGACATTTATTAGCAAGGAAGTTGAACTGGTCCTTGTATTAACTGAAAATGGGTCACATTAGCAGGACAAAATCACAGGATTATTCCCCAGCACAACAAATATCAGATGCTTACAATACATCTCTGCTCCAGCTCAGGGTGGAGTTCTCAAGCTTTCAAGATCATATCCCCTGGAAGTTATTTAGGCATCTAACTCCCATGTACTCAAAAATCTGGACGTAAGTAAATTTTCACTTCTCCATCTCTTTTTAAGACGGAAATTAAACAACAAACAAAACTTAGCAACTCGCCCATAATCTTCCTGTGAATGTTTACATGTAAAGAAACACAAGTACTTTAGCTGAGTTTCATACTTTTGCAGCAGGAAAAGAATTTGGACATAGCCCTGGCAATAATCATTCAACAAGGAGAAGTTATCCCAGAAAAAACATCTTATTGCCAAACATGTTCCACACAGATGCATGTTTGCATTGTTCCTCCCTTGTGTTTCAGGAAACAGTAAACAATGCTGTGGCCAATACCAAAACACAAGGTCATTTGAGAAGTGGACCTTGTTTGGGACCATCCCAACAGTCACCAACAGTTAAATACAATCCTTTAAGTTAAAGACTACTGGTAATGTCAGATAAAATGCAAACACAAAAAACAAGTCAAGGTGCACTCATACACCCTACATACACACCAAGGACAATGATGGGTCCATAAAGGTGGATATATCAGTTTCTCCTGTAAATGGGCTCATTGCTAGGGATAGAGTATGGACTGAGAAAACATCACAGGACACAGACGCTACCTTAGGTGTTTTAACAAGGAAGGCAGCAGCCCCCCAAAAAAAGCACATCTCCCTGCTACACTGCAAGGTATCTTAATTCTCCCTGTTCATTGCAGGGGCTGTGATCCCAAGGAGGCACATGAATTTCACTCCCCAACCTAGGAAGATCAGCACTGTCAAGCCCCTTGCCGAAGCTCGTGCTGGGGATCCCCGTTACCATGAAACCTATGTGCACATTTGAGCTACAGCCCTCACAGCATGCCCACCCCTTCTCTAGGGAGAGAGATGGGTGTAAAGGAGGAGGTTGTAGGAAAGTGCTTTGCTAATTCAACTTTCAGCTCCACAAAAGCGTTCATGTCCTGAGGCAATCTTTTAATCAAAACTGGAAGGAAATTAAAAATGAGAAAATAGCCAATTAAAATCCCATAGCACTTAATTGTGGAATCAACAAAATGCGGTGTTCTTGGAACGAATGCAGTGCCCCAGGCACCTTAGCAACTGCTGCCCAGCACTGCTAAGACTCCTCTCTGGAGTACCCCTTTATCCCAGTCGTCCGGCAGCTGGGAACCACCCAGAGTCAAAGCAGAAATCCTGGCACACATCAAGGTTTCTTGTTTCTTTCTTTTTAAATGTTTGCTCTGCTGTCTCGAATATGACTAACGAGAACTCCAACAACTGAAACAACAGATGGGGTTTCCACAAAGCAGCAGGTTGTCAGAGGGAGGACTGCATGGCTGGCAACTCAGCAGCAGCCCAGCATCGCTGTTTTCCCCACATGTCCCCACAGGGTTTTTCTGTTTACTAGGATACACCTACCAACTGCCATGTGGTCTCTGCTTGTGGGAAGAATGGTGATGATTCATTTACGTATTTAATTGATGGACATGCCTCTTTGCAATTCAATACCAGGGAAATATTGAAAGTTACTTTCATGAAAAAAAAAATTAATAAGGAAAATACGGTTCAACGTTAACATACTCAATCTGGTTTTAATATTAATTTTGTAAGTTTTTTACTGAGTTGTCACTCTGACAACATTGTGGTGGAAACACCTTTTTCTTTCCTACACTACAAAACCTGTTGGCTCCTCCCATCCCCTAAGTTTACAGTCAGTTTAGAAAATGTGGCTTCTGTGATGTGCAAAGAGTGCTCTCTGAACACTTTCACTGGCTAGCTTTATTCCAGGGCATTAATCTGTTACCACGTAGCATCCTTTCAGGCAGCAACAGAAACCCAGAAGATAATTACAAGGAAGTTTATGGCACTCAGCTCACTATCACACCTGAAAATGCTCCACTTCAAATCAACAGGAAAATCCCTACTGAAATCCAGGGCATACAAAGCCCTCTCTGAATCAGAGTTAGAGACTGTGTTGAGGGCTTTGTTATTTTTTTCTGGTTGTAAACCTGGAAGAACACCAAGGATGAGGAATGACGAGCAATTTACAAGTGGCGAGTGTCAACTATAGTAGAAACGTCTTAAAAGACCTATACAGTATTTCTCAAAACAAAAGATCTCGGGTAAATACTGTGTCTAAAAAGATTGCTTCGAAGGCTTATGGCACATGAGCAATTGGCATAAAGTGCTTCTCATGAAGCAGTCCTCAGAAAGGAATCCTTTTACACCAGAAGTTTTATGAACTATTCTGCAAAATTTAACAAAGAATTCCATCTGTGCTGAAAGACCATGCGTCTCTCTAAGGCTGCTCTGATGTCTGCAATATCATTAATTACTCAACCTGTCTCTAAATATGAGATATATCCTTTTGAAATCTGTCAATAACAACTGGAAAATCTATTATGTCACTGGAAATAAGAAAATGTGGACTTGAGCAATTGGGCTCCTTTGTACCCTAGTTTCCACATCAGCTGTATTTTACTGTAATTATATTGTGTGAAATACTACCTGACTGGAAAGTTTCACAGGGCTCCAGTGCAATAAATATTTTTTGTAGCCTTTAGGAGATGCTGAAAAAAAGAGATGCTCCACTTAGTTGCAAAAGTTCATGCTACAGATGAGAAGGGACCCCACTGGATAAAATAGGTAAGAAATTACAAGTAGTTTGGTAAGATGATTGAGTAACTCAGTAAATACAGCATTACCTCCCCTCAGTTGTGCATACATTAAGAATTAAATAGATGTAGTAATGAAGATGCCAATGCAGAATGCCAATCCTGAACTAAGGTTCCAAACATGTCCATTGCTAACTGCCATGTGTCAGAAAAACTGAACTAAACCGAACCCAGCTCTAGAGAGAAGGAGTCACATAAGATCAACACTGAAAAAGTGCCAAAACCCTTGGAAACAGAAGTCCTGGAGATGCACACATGTCTGCTGAGGACTTAATTTTTATGGACACCATCCCTTCTGGCTATGGGGCCCCAATTGTCTCAGGTCAGACTTATTGAAAGGCTGGTGGTTCCTGCTGAACACCCCACCTGTCTGCTTGGCAGAAAAAAGCACTTCACAGCCCCTGCAACACTGCCTCTAAAGCTCACTGGTTTAAGGTTACATTTTGATGTTTCCTTACTTGGAGCACAACTGAAAATACCACTTGTTTTGGCAAGAAAACTGGAAGAGATTCAGTGTAATATGGGTGAACAGACCAGCTATTAGCATCACAGCAGGAGATGCTCAAGGATGTACTTCAGTCTCCTCAAAATTAATATCCAAGACTGCTTCAATCTTGCTTGAAATTTCCTTTTCTCACTCCCACAGGAGTTACTTTTCAATGAATGAATACTGAGTTCAGGAAACGAAAGAAAGTCAAACACACCGCAGACGGGTATTAAGCAAGCCTCCTTGAGCATTTCTCTGCAAACCATAATCCTTTTATAAAATAACACCCTCAAAAGACAAAACCCCACCTCCAGACATAAGGCTTTCCCTCCTCATCCTTCCACTTCAGCCACAGACTCACTAGAAGTAGATATGAAATGTCTGGGGATACTGATTACAACCATCTTTCTTAGAGATGGGGTTGGTGGACTAGGAGTTTATTGCTGCTGACTCAGTAAACCCTTCAGAGTTCACAAGCTCACAGTTCAAGAAGCCAAGGCAAGGAAAGCTAGTATGTTTATTCACAGAAACTTTACCTTTTTCTTCAACACCTGCCTGCCCTGAGTCGAACATGAAAGAGGCTTCCAACAGGAAATGATGGCTCTGGATCAAGATTAGCCTGCAGTCTTTAGCAGGGTTATCTCCTAGCATTTCCTTTCCAGCATGCAAGGGATCTAGCAACCCTTTGTATTCAACAGGTATTTTTCCTGTCTTTCTTCTGAGAGGGAAGCCCAGTTAAATGCTGAACTGTGGCAATTTCTTTCATGAAACATTTCTAACTCTGGTCTTAGGAGTTAGGATATAAAATGATGTGCAGGCAGAATCTCCCTCACTCAAGAAATTTCAAAAAGTTCACAAAGTAGCAAATCTATTTTAACTCCTCTGTTAAACTTACAGCTAAATATGGTCACAAAAATATTTTTATATGTATACACACACACACAAAGTGCAGTCCCCTTTCAATTTCTGCATGTCTAATTACAGTTCAAAATAAGACAGGATGAAATCCCAGAGCCATAGCATTCATATAAAAATAAAGACCACTGTAGATACACTGATAATTTACTTCTGTTCTGCTGCTATGTGGTATGAGAAGTTCCTTCATTCAAGTTCCTTCTCTAGCCTAAGTTTAAGGATTACTTTTCAACAACTCCCCAACAATTTAAGAAAAACACAACACCCCTGAGCTGTCAGTTAAGGCTGCCAGTTGATGAAACAGGTCCCAGCTGCTTCAAATCAGTGTTAACTCCCCTTTCAGAATGCTGCTGATGGAGCCCTGCTCATTCCCAGCAGCTGCCGACCACCTCACCACAAGATTTTCATTCAGGTGCATTCAGGATTTTCCCTAAATGCTGTAAGCAGTTATGGAGGAAACTGAGTAAAATATTGGCAGTTGAAATATATCCCACAAAACCAAGCTACAGCAATGTTTTCACACTAGTTTCCAGCTTGATTTTAGCACTTGTCAGCTTAACAGTAACAAGCTCTTCCCACAGGAAAATGGCAGTTCATAGGTAATACATTTGAAGCATCTTTCCAACCTTGTATTTTCCCATACAAATTTAAGTCAGATAACATGAACAAAAACCCCACATTTTTTTAAGTGAGGAAAGAAGAAAAAAAATATTTTCATTTCACTGTCACCTGCCACATGGACTAGTGCCCCACAGGAGGCCACAGCAGTGACAGAGAAAGGTTCTGGAACATCCCCCCAGGTCTTGCTGGAGGCACCAAGGGGAGTCAAAGCCTTGTATGGAGGAGTCTTGCACATAGATAGTTACTGGCTCAAGACTTAACATGCCTCCTTGTCAGGAATTAATAAATATTGTCTACTTTTGGTCAGCTTTCCCAGGGACAGCTTCCAGACTTTCTCATTTAACTGAAGGCTGGCAGGTGCCATGAGCAAACACACAGGCTCATGAAACACCCACCATTACACTACCAAACACGTGTCACATGCTCTGTTTCACACACAGAGGCAGCAGTGTGAGACTGGATACCCCGCAGAGCACGTACTCACCCCTCCTTTGCTTCAAGGCCAACAGCAGCCAGAGGCTCAGTCCATCTTCGGCAAACGCCTGCTGTAACGCAGCTCCCGGGTAACCAGCACGTGTCCCCCACAGACGGGAAGCAGCCAGGTGTGTGAGCCCCACACCTTCCACCACCTTCTCTCTGGGAAGCTTTAGCCTGACCGTGTGCACTAGATTGCCAATTCCCCCCTGCCAGAGCCCACCTGAACCCCAGCTCCAGGCTCCCTGGGCCGCTCTCCCACTGCCTCACTGGGTGCAGGCCCAGAGCTGTGGGGAGACCTGCTCCCTGCCTGGCCACCGCTCACCAGCTGGGGAGGCTGCTCACAGCTGCGCTTGCAAATCTGCTTCTGTGGCTGGAGGTACAGCTGTGGACCTATCAAGGCATCTGCATGGGCTCTCTGTACTTTCCAAACCAGCCTGGAAATGCAGCATAAATCCTCCCCAAGGCTTCCTCTTCCCTGACAGCTCTTCAGGTGATGATGGAAAGACTAAAAGAGGCATAAAAAGTTAAGCCTATTTTACTGGTTCCCGCTGTATGTCTTTTCCAACCAGTTAATGCCTGGCTGGACCTTGCCTTGGCTCTACCAGTGACTGAAAAGCCAGAGGACAGTCTTTCTATTTTGCAGTGCCAGCCTGGCAACGGGGGAGTTGATGCTAGTTTAGGTGACAAGCCAATGATCCAAACACTGTGATGGCCCCCACTGTGGAGAAATGTGCTTCACTGCCTGATGTGCTTTTCTTCAAACCTTCTGCATGGGCAAAAGAAACACTATCAGCTCCATTTTTTTCAGATGAGGAAATAAGTCAGGGGTGGGAGTGCAGGCTATAAAGTACAGGCTGCAGAAAAATTCTGTGGTGTGCAACAGGCTAGACTGATCATAAAACTCCCACTCTAGAGAATAAACTAGTGCACTTCACAGAAATAATGTCTGATGGACAACTAATTAAAAGTATTGCTCCAATGACCACACAGGGCCAGGTCCAGCTGTTTGTTTTTGGTTTTTTTTTTCCTCCCCTAATCTAGTGTTCCGTATTTCTCCCATGACAGCTGAAAAGACCTGCCTTCTCATTTATTGAATCAACATGTTTGGTCATGTAAGAATGGCTGCAAAAGGGGTTGAAAGCAGTGTGCTTCTGGAACAAGCCTAACCAAGTATCAGGAAGCAAATGTCACACAAGGTCAAGATGGTACTTTTACAAAGCCTGGGTCTCACTGATGTTTAGAGGCTGTTTTGGCATGTTCTCAATGGCACCAAAATGTCACAGGTAGGTTTTACTCTTTAATACTCTTTAGTAAGGCAAACACTTCTACAACAAAGAAGACATCAAATGACCATGGGGTCACACACTCAATTACAGCCTTTTGTGCCAGCGTGCACTGGTAATTCTTGCTCAGGAATTTGTGATAAATGCACCAAGAACACAGTTTTGCTTGAAATTGCCAACACTCATACAAATGTGGTATAAAAACCAGCACACAGTCTAGCAGTGCTTTTGTATTACTGCCTTGTTGCACCTAAAAGTGTTGCTGTAGGAACGTTCTGCTCTTCTATTTTGAAAAACAAATTTTATTACTGCTTTAAGACTTCATACATGACACTATACAAGCTGGCCTAGCATTCTCAAAACCAACAGTCCTCAACCCAGAGCCATAGGCAGGAGTTTTACAAATTACTTTTTATTTCTTCATAAATTATCCTCTTCTAAGATTTGGAAAACCCAAGTAAGTCACTGAATCCACTTGGCTAATTTCTCACATTTTTCTGAACAACAAAAAAGAACATGTCTCTCACCAGGGGGCAGAAATTTCATCAGCCATCTTCATTACCTTTATCTATGAATTAGAAACCTGAACTTAGTTTAGCAGGTTAAAAAATACATCCACATTCATGCCCACATCCTTAATATATGTTTAGGTTCTAATACTCCCAGTCAATATTGTGTGGCTGTTTTTTTGGCTCATCCAGGTAGGCAATTCAAACCAGCTTATAATTAATCTTATTAAACAAGAGATGTGCAGAGTGGATAGGAGGCATCTGCATGCATGTAACTTGGGTACATAGCTAAGCAGCTTACCCCACAGTCACATCATGGGTCAATAGCACTACCAAGCACAGAGCTCAGACTGTTCATATTCAAGTTCACACTGGACACAGATACTTGTAGAATGACTGGTTGTTTATTTTAATGATGTGAGTAAAACATTTCCTTAAAAAAAAAAATCACTAATGTTTCTCATTCTTAGTTCTAATGCTTCATTTACCAGTGTCACACGTGCACGAGTTACACAAACGTAGATGGGGCCAGAAAAGCTGTCTCTTTTTTGTAATGTCAAGACAGTGTGATTTGTTTCCTCTCCAAGGAACTTGGGAGTCTGTAAGAAGAAAAAGTGCTGGAAAATAAGAATATATCCTAATGTACAGAATCAAAAAAAGCGCAAACAATAATGTTGGCCCTTCAGTCAGAGTTACTCCTTGAGTCTGCACTGGATAATGCTGCAATACAATTTTGTCACATTGCTATAGGATTTTTTGATTTGAAGTAGGTGTAACACATTCATCGTGACTGTTGTGTCCACTGAAAGGAAACACTACAGGACTACTCTCCAGGGTGCCCAGGAAAATTCCAGAAAAACCATGGACCTTGCTGGAATCCACAGTACCTTCTTACCGTTCTAGTTACCTCAGGTGGAAGGTGTTCAGGTAGAGATGGCTGAAGATAAGTAGATCCAGACAAGCTGATTCCTTTGGGTTGAACAGGGCTGGATTTCTGGTAGCCACTTCTCCATTGGTTTGTAGGGGTTTTTTTTGTGTTTGTTTTTTTTTTTTTTTGTTCAGGCTTTTACTGCTATAATAATGGGATTGCAGGCATTTATTTAGGGTTTTTTGTTTTAATTAACTGGACACAGGAACTGTCACTTTTCTTTCTAAATTGTCAGCTACTCACCACTGTTGGACAGATTCCTAATCCATTCCAGAAGTCAGTGTATTGATATTACTACATAAAAATAAGTAAATTACCCTAAGACTCAGAGAAAGGAAAGCCAGTAATTTAAACAAAGCAGTATGAGAGTGTATCACTGTAACTGTTTCCACAATGTGCCAGTGGCCAATTGCTACAAAACATAGAACAAGTAGTATGTGATTACCTGCTGTTGCAAGGGGACAATCCCAAAGGGATCAGGATCCAATGACAGAGCCCTTCCTTAGTTTTACCACAAGAAATAAAAATTGTCTCAGTTACCCAGGAAGGCAGAACTAGTAATTTTAACTGTAATGAAGCACAAAAATCCTAGTACCAGATCAAGGCCCCCTGAACGCATCTTTTGAAAACATGTAAAGAGCCAAATTCCCACATAGAATTTACAGTGTATGTACTGGAGCAGAGACCAAGAGAGATGCCACAGTGGAGGAGCTGAAGGAGGTGGAGGGAAACACAGCCAAGGCACCACAGTTTCAGGCAGTGTGCAGCCCCATCTGCTCCACACAGTTTAAAGGCTCACAAGGGTTAATACAGTTAACTTCTGGCTCCTCCATGGAGACAAAACTAAGGAAGTAAGTGTCTGCTTGTGGATATTTTAAACAAAAAAAGAAAACATATGGCCCTGTGGAACTATACTTGCTGTTTCTCTAGCTGATATGACACAAAGAAAGTGAGCCTAGGCCTAGGATTAAATGCAAAAGCTTCATTCCAAGGAGCAATTAGAGAACAATTTAGGGAACACGCTTCAATTTTAAAAGTTCTCAGCTTAGCAAAGTGGAAACACAAAAAAGTTGAGAATGCTCATGTACACTAACTGGTAAAAAATTTAAAAAGCGCAAAATATCTTGGCTATATAAAACTGCAGATTCTTCCTCGTGTCAGAAATAGTTCCGCAAGCTGTGAAAAGTAACTTAGAATGAATAATTAAAATCAGCCTTTTCTCTCCCAAATGTCTTTTTATGATTCTACACATCAACTAGTAATGAGCAAAAATGAAAACAGAATAATGGGCTTAGTTCAGAAGGCTGAAAATAAAGATGAGTATTTTCATTTATAAAACTAGAAATTTCATTTAAAAATGTAATCACGGGGATCAAAACCACCGGAGTGATAAATAAATAGTCGAGGGCAGCCAGGATGCGCATCTTTCAACTCAAGTCTTGAAACATGCTGGTAAATGTTTCACCATACAAATTCATTAGGTAATCTGGGCCCAAACAGGAAGCCAGTGTGTGCAAACACAATCCCACTGACTGCAGAAACTCAGCAGGAGCACCCGTGGCTTGTAGGGGCTGGAGTCACACACTTCCCAGGGACAGCAAGGCCCAGAGGGATCTTAAGAAGTCATCTAGTCCAGCCTCTATCAGAGGATAAAATTAAGGATGTGCCTTAACCATTGCCAATGTTTAAAGTCTTCTTTACCTTTTACTTTAAAACTTCTGCAAATGATTTTATAATGTTCTCAGAAAATATACTGAAGGCTTTGCAAAGTTACCATCAAGAATATTTTCTCCTAATGCCCAATCTAAAGGTAGGCAATTACTTATTGTCCTATGAACAGGGGATTTGGAGAACAGTGCTTTTGGGTTGTTGTTTTTTCTTACTGTCTTCTCTGCAATAGCTTTTTACAAATGTGAAAACTCCTTTAGTCTTTGTTCCTGCAGACTAAACAAACCAAATTCTTTCAGTTTCTACACGCAAAATGATGTTGTCTTGCACTCTCATCTTTCTTGTCTCTCTCTGCTGGACTCTTTCCAATTAGCCCTCAACCTCCCCGAAGTGTGGTGCCTGAAACTGGATATAGTATTCCAGCTCAGACCTCATTAGACCTTATTAGACCTAATTAGAGTAAAAGGTTATTTCATGTGAATTTAATGAGGAATGCTTATTTATTCAGTCTAGTATGAAATTTGCTTTTTCACAAGCATGACATTACTGACCCATGGTTAACTTGCCACTTACTGGAATCTGCATGTCCTTTTCCATGGAATTACCACAACTAGCCAGGTCTCCTCCATCCTCTCTCTTACTTACTTCAATTTGATACTTTCTATGTGCTTTTAACAAAGTGAATTTTACTTATGTCAACTAATTTCAGTTGCTAATTTAGATAACTTTGCATTCTAATCTATTCCTCTGATACACTTTCAGGTTTTATTGGCAATAATTGCCTGTAAATGTAATATCCACTGCTTAATTCTAATCTATTTTATAAATTACATCGATTAGCATAACACTGATCTAAGTAAAGACCTCCTTATTACATCCTCCAAGGCAATAGTGAATTGCTAACAACAACCCTAAGTAGAAATCACTCTTGTAGATCAATATAATTGATGTTTCCTGCAGCTGGCTATGAAAATGTTAAACGCAGTCTTTACCAAAAGCCCCTTACCAAGATCAAGATGTGTCACTCTGCAGCTTCTCTGTTCACAAGTGAGTTATTCTATCATAGAAGGAATTATTTTATATGGTTTATCTCATATGGTATTTCCTCTTTTCTCTGAAATTGTGTGTGAAAAAAAGAGAACACTGGAACTGAAAATGAGGTATAGGAGCTAATTCCCCCCAGAAAAAAAAAAAACAAACAACCCACAAAAAACCAAAAAACAACCAACACATTAAAAACAACTAAAATACATACATTGATTTGTGAAGATAACCGTGAAGGTAACAGTGAGAACTCAGAACCAGTTCTGAACTTTCACTTTTTTTTTCAGGGATATCTCACAGTAATGTCTGTATGTCTGAAAACATATTTTACAATAAAAAGTGGACAGTCCTACTTATGAAAAGAAATATCTTTATGAAAAGAAATCTCTTTATGAAGAGAATTTAGCCTGAGTCATGGAGTCAGGCTAAATTCAAGTGTAACTCTACCCATTTTTCTTCTTCCAGTCTACTGCTTCTGTTGCCTTCAGTTCTTAAAGTTCACTCTTACTATGAGATGCTTCAGTGTTACATATACATACTCTTTTACAATGACCCAACTTTTAAATCTTTGTTGAGGTGACTGTAGTTCCTGCTTGCCTGTAAGCTAATATCACTGTCCCCCATCTGTCCAAAATTAAAGTCCCAATTGCTAGTTCAATTTGTTGGTGACATACGAGTCCTCCTTGTCTTGCCCATAAACTGGGGCGTGTTACCTACCTTACACATCAAATAGGTCAAGGGAATATGCAGTTGTCCTTATCCAATTGTATTTGCTTTAACAGAAATCCTTACTTATTCCAGATACACTCCCTGCATCTAGATTAAAATGCTGAATTAAAAGCCAATGAAAACTGGCCTCAATTTTTCTACAAACTTTGGTGAATTCTCGATCAGAATGGTCAACAAAATTCCTCCCCTACTTGTTAAATTTTATTGAAAACATTGCTGTCCTATGCAGACAGAAGTAGTAGGTCTTTAATTAGTCTGTTTTTTATGTACAGTTTATGTTATATAGATGACATGAAAGGTTAGTGATGGTCACAGACTACATTCTCTGAAGACACACTGATGCCACCATGTTAGGCAACTGTTCAGAGAGTAAGAGCCAGGATTCACAAACTTGATGGAGGTCCTGAAACGAATCCATTACACATCACAGCTGTAATAGATTAATCTAAACCACTTAATTTCATTTGTCTGATTTTTAATATTGTACTTGATGTTACAAATAAAATATAACTTTATCTAATTTATAAACTTTTCACATTTCCATGTAAAACCAACAGTCGGTTTAAAGTAAAAAGAGCTTTGTGGAGGTAACTCTTCAAGAAGATTCTCATTTTATAAGAGTAGAGAAATGTGTAAACATAAATGATTTTCTTTTGAACACAACGTGTAAAGTAGTTGATACAAATATAATTTACTATATAAACATTTTGTTTACTTTTGCTACACACAGTTCTATGCTGGCATCACATACTAGTGAATTAATTTTTCAAAGAGTGAGATTTATGCATTTCGCATTCTAACCCCCAGTGTGTCCATTGCCAGCAGTGGACTTCATGTTCAGAGAATCAGACTCACAGTGTCAGCAATCTAAAATTAAATTTCAGTACAAGATTATAAATAATAAAAAATGAGTGCATCATTTTCATATCGTAATTGCTAGATGCTTAAAAGCTATGATCCAAGCCAACCAATATCAGCGACAGTTTTCCCATTGACTTAGCTGGAATTCACCCACAGTTCCCAGTCACTATAGATTCTCAATTTAGTTTTGCAATTTTATCACAGCGAGAAGAGTTAAACATTGAGTAGTATCACAGCTTCAGTGTGAGAAGTAAAGCCTCTAAGTCTTTCTGGGCCTCTTTATCCTGAAAGAAACAGACAATCATGCATCAACTTAGATAGGATAAATCCCTTCATTTGCCTAATACGTGCCTATCCACATTTCTTTACTAACAACAGACATAACACACAACTGTAACAGCCACAGAATGTACAAGAATGTATAGTAAGTTAATTTATCAGTGATTGCAAAAATAAAGTTTGAAGTGGCAACAAGAGCCAGATGGCAGCCCTCCCTTTACAGCTCTGTTAAAGCACTTACAACGTTAGCCACAAATAGCCTTCTCAGCAGACCCGTAAGCCTTTCAGCTGAGGCCATAACTTTTATTGGTCTACTTTGCATAAAGTACTGCCTTGCCTTACACTTTGCATAAGCTTGCAGCCCAACTGTGTGCAGTTTTTCTAAAGATATTTCCGTGATGTTTGCTGATGATTTATTATGCAAACAAGAAAACATTGGGAAGTGTAATTAATGACATAGGTTAGATTGTGGTTTCAGTGCATACAGCCATTACCTACCTTCAATAACCACCACAGATTGACTAGACCCTTGGTATCTTCCACAGTGGTGTCGGTGGGCTCTGTCTACACTACTGGGCTCACAGCAGAGTGGAGCCAATGGAAGAGCAAGAGGCAAGTAATCTGCTATGCTCAGAGCCAACACTATATTATACCTCCTAGGACAGAAGGGAAAGGCTCCTTTTAGGTTGATGTGCAAGTACAGAGTTTGCACGGGGCTTTAAACCAAACCCAGCCCATAGACTCCTTCACAGGTAACCAGTGACATATATTTTGGCTATTCCACGTATAATCTGTTTGGAAAGGGATACATGCATATGAACACATAACCATAGTGCAAAACCTCCATTATTCTCCTCATTTTTGAAATGTGTCCTGGATATAATACACTTGGTTTACTTGCAAATGCAAAACTACTAGCCTGCAAAATGCACCTTGATTTAAAACCACATTTCTAAAAAGTCAGCACCTCATACCTGCAGGCTGGTGAGGGTCCAAACACCCAATACACACACCCATGTGTGCTTAGCGGCGCAAGTGAAAAGCACTTACACATCACGAATTTTGTGCAAGTATTTCTAATGACAGAGAATACTATTTCTTTCCCAGATAATGCCACGGGCTATTGTGAAAGAAAATACTATAGACAGACAGTGAAGTAATCACTGAATTTCAGGATCACTTCATTATCCAATCAACCAAAGAGCTGGAACAAAACACAGGACATTTTAAAATACATTTTACGGGTGAAAAAGAATCCTGCTTCTCTTTATTTTGGTTAGTTCTCTATAAAGTCATGGAGGAATAGAGAAGAATATTGAGATGATAGAAACCATATGCCAGACATGTCAAGCTACATTATATTATTAGTCTGGATTAAGGCATTAATACATTAGCTGGACACTTCTCTTGGAGTCGCTGCCTTGCTCCCACTGGCAAGAATAGGCTAAACTATCTGCCTAATCATTTATCAGAGGCCTTAAAAGGCACACACTGCAAAGGCAGTAAGCTCTTGCCAAAATACTCTAACAGAAGGAAATGTCACACTGAATTCAGCACCCATTAAACTCCATGTCACTACAGGCCGCCTGGAACACCAGCCTGTGGCTTTCAATAAAAATTGGAAAACTCAAAATTTGTATCAACATGTTGATTAATTCAGGGAAAATACACTCTTTTCCATACTGATTATGGTCAACTTGTCGAAGTTATTCTAAACTCCATTAAACAAAAAAGTAAAAAGCGAGACACTGTCCCATGCTATTAAGACAAAGGTTTCATTCTGTCTGGTCCTAATCTTTTCACAGTTTTCTAAGCTTAAAATTATAAAGATGCAGGTTTTCTCATACCTGAATGGTGTTCAGCATGGGATTCTTTATTCACTTTGCATGATTCAGCATATAAAAAAAAAAATCTCCAAACAACTTTGAATAATTGTCTCTCTCCTTAGAAGCAAAGGATTGTACTGGGCAATGACCTTTAACGAGTTGCAAAGGTCCCAAAAATACTGGGCAGTTTTTCCTGCATTTTCCTCTGGGCTTAGGAAAAAGAATGGTACAAATCCGTGATTGTTCTAAGAACTAGCTGGAGAAGAAGCTGCAAACGTGCAAAGCATCCTACCTCGGGGATGCCAGTTCTAAGCAAGACTACATCAGTAAAAGCAGGAATTATTATTGTTGCAAACTGCTTAATGGGCCGTGTTAATTGAGCCAGCAGCTTCCAGTCAATAGTAAATCAGAAGGCAAAAGCATTTAAAAAACAATCAGTAACGGCATTAAAAAAAAAAAGCTGAGAATTGTCAGTGAAGGGAACTATATGTCACCTTTGGACAGATTCCTTCCAGATCAAGATCTGTGTCATGCTAAAAGGAGAGAGAAGCCACAACTCTGTTCAGTGAACGAGTCTCCAGGTTTAAGGATGAAAACTTCATTGATGCTCAAAGCTTGACTGTTAATGGGAAGACAAAGCCGTATTTGGCCAACTCTGTTTCTCATTGATTTCTGGGTCTGTGGCTTTCTAAAAATGAATAATCAGCTTGGCTGTTTTTTGGGTTTTGGGTTTTTTTTTTTGTTTTGTTTTTTTTGTTTTGTTTTGTTTTTAAGATGATCTTTGATCTCCCTTTAGAGTGTGGCAGAGAGAGGAACAGGAGCAAGTTGTTGGCGGAATGCAAAATATTTGCCTCAGTGCCATTTGTTCACCCTGAGGCTTAGTTCAGCACTGACTGACTACACAGCCATTTTCAACCTTGACTTTCTACTGTCAAGGCTTACATTTATTAAACACTTCTCATATAATTTTCAAAGTTGAATATGAGTTCAAAATGTTCTGCAAACTGCTACACAAAAGGTACTCAAATTACAGGGTCAGTGACTGTATTTTCCCCTCTTCCTATTTAGTTGCTTTTCTTTTATGTTTCATCATCCACAGGGGATATGCACAGGAAAAAAAAAGACCTGGGAGGCCAGGGACTGAACAAGGGAAGAGAAGGAGTTGAAAACAAGAGCCAGACAGAAGAAAGAGCTGGTGGGAAAAAGGGAATGTTGGCTTAGCTGGAGATAGTCCACATTTTGACAGTTAATTTCTGCTGAAAAAAATTACTGATAAATACATATACACAGAGACATACACATATAAATGTGTATGTAAAAATTACATGGCAGTTAAAGCACAGACAGAAAGATAATGATTTTACCTTCCATCTCTGCTAATTATTTCCTTATGTGTTAACACACTCAACCCAGGCACTGCACATGTGTGCACTTGTTGACAAAGTCCCAACTGTCAACAGAGTACGATACACCCCCACGACCACAGCCAAAATGGTTACACCAGCCAACTATAACATAATTGTGTGCAACCACTGCCAAATCCCAAGCTGACATGTATCCTGTAGGGTTTCACTGAAGCCAGCAGGGCTGCATGGTATATTAAATTAGCTGGGCTGCAAGGGTGGTCCAAAGCTGTACTGTGACACGCAGCGACAGCAATGAGGTGCTGAGAGCCACCCTTGATTTTGGGTACAGCTGTATCATTCCTTCACAAGCTGGGGAGAAATCCTGGACAGCAACAGAAGAGATTCCCAAATGTGCACAAGGATTGTTAATTAGAGACCAATAGGTCTTGTGGACAATATAAATCATGTGAAGCTATATGCTATCCATTCTCAGTTTCACTATAGACTCTCACAGATGGTGTGAGTGCAATATGTGTTAATTTGCATACAATTGCATAATAATGTTTTTCCCCTTATATGTTTCAACAAGCCAATGCAGTCATGCACTTGCAAACTTCTCTGTTGAAAGTCATGAGTTAGGGCATTTTATGCTATTTCAAATTTTTCTTATTTTCCTCTGGTGATGAACCATGACTTCTCAAGCCTTTTAGGATCAAGGCAAGCACAGCTTTAGAATACGTAGCTGCCAATAATTCAACATTTTCTGATTATATCTGAAGTCGAGGGAAAAGCACCCTTTCACAGTCAGAAGACTGTGACCCAGAGGACTAGTTCAGCAAATTCTAGAATTGCTTTTGAAATTTGTTAGAATGGCACAACTTCATTCAGAATAATTAGAAGTAATGTAAAAGTTTTACCTGCCAGCAGTTCTTTTCTAACTTAAAAGACCGAGTTTCAGCTATAATCTGTTTTCCTTTTACTATTGTAAACAACATGGAGCTATTGGTGTTCAAGACGTTCCCCTCCTTCTGTCCAGCTGCCTCCCCCAGCACAGCGGGACGTACAGCCCTTCTTTCTGTGCAGTTGGTGCACTGGCTTGAACACCACAGCCAGTTACAATCCCTTCACAAAGATGCCTGATGAAGCTCTCCTTCACCCTGAATATTGACTCTGAAACACTATATTTCAAACACTTGGAAGCTTGACTTTCCCTGGCCACTCTACAAAAACAGGAAACCAGTTGTGAACCTCTTCATCCCACAGTGCACCACCACTTCCATGACTATTTGTCCCACTCTCCCCCTGCATTGTCAGCAGGCCAGTGGAGGAGACACACTGCATGCTTTGAGGAATCGTCCCTCGATCTGCTTTCCTGCGCTAGGAACTCTGCTAAAACTGAGTTACCTTCAGTAGGGCACTGAAATGAAATCAGTCCGTTTCATCATAAATATAATATGCTCAATATTTATCAGGATAGACTTTATCCATACATATGAAACTACTACACTACAAAAAATTATCTTCATTATTTTTTGTGTCATTTTTGGAGGGGCAAAAGGAATAAGCAGACAACGCAAACAAGCCTGTTGGCAAGAACTTCAAAAACATAGACAGCAAATCAGTCTGTTCACTAAGAGAGAAAAATAAACTGTATTCTCTGAAGTGCAAAATAATATAAAATACATGAGGTCTCAAATTCCTTTAGCAGCTTTTTTACAAATGTCTCATTTGTAACAGAATTTTACAGTTTGAAAGCTGATCTCTGTATAATGAGGCTTTAGAAAGTCCATTCCCTGAGCTTGAAGCACTCGTATTCAGTGTAAACAGAATCACTAATTAATGAATAGATTTAAAAAATATATTTAAAAGACACTTTAATTTTGAGATAGTGGCAGCTATTAGGAAATTCTTGTTCAATTCCATGAACAGTATTAACAGGAAAACAATAGCCTAGAATTCCAAAGTAACACACATCTGAATACTTCCATTATTTTACAATTGAAACACCATGGACTTTTGCTTGGCATTTGGAGAACAAATGTGCATAAAATCCAAAAGCACAAATATCCTCTGAAAACAATGACATTTTGTATTGAGCTGATGATGAAAATAAAATGTTCTGCTTGATGAGGAAACAAAAACATTTTTTATACGGTTAACCCAAATTATTCACATAGTTTTGATGGGTAGTTTTTTCACAAACAAGTCATAATTTGTACCCTTCACTTTAAAAGCAAATTACTTTTTTCTCCTCAAAATCTTACTTGGGACAGACTACCTCAGCAGCTTTAAATAAGATCTGTTGGAAATATCACAGACAGTTCTGCTACATACAACCAATCTGTGGTGCCTGGGAGTAGGCATTTCTTGGAAGATCTGTTGTGGAAAATTCAAGATAGTCAAATCGTCTGTTGTAACACAAAAAACTGATGGGTGCTGAGGTTTATACTCTTCCCTCTCCCATCCCTCTGTAACTCCCACTCTTTTCCTTACAGATAATACTAAAAGTGTAAATTAATGACTAGGGTGATCAATTACGGTGATGTAAAAACATGTAAGAAAATCTTAAGGGCATGATTTCTCCTCAGCAGCTGCATTCTTATGTAAACATTCAGCCATGGCTCCTGCCCATTATTACATTTACCTCCTCCTCCACATGGGCTTTTCTAGAGTTTCAAATGTCACTTAGGGCAAAGACAGAGTCTTTAACAAGTCTCTGCTTCCTGCCATTCTACACCTGTAAGCAGTGCATGCCACAATGATCAATTTCTGTAATATCTAAATCTCCCTCACTTGCTAATTTCAACTCTGAATTGCCTTCATTTGTAATTGCTGGGAAGGAGGGTGTGATTTTGAAATTAAGATGATTTTTTAAAAAAACACCACTAATTTTGTAGAATACATTCTCAGCCTCAGGGAGGTTTTTATCTCCAGTTTAAGTACAACTTTCAGCAACTCTTGGTGCAAATAGCTTTGCTTTGCAATCTTCCTGTTTTGCTGTCTTTGGCTCTTCCAAGAATACATTTTTTGTAATGTAACTGCTGTGTTTTAGATTATTTTTTTAAAAAGTCATAGAAACCAGAACCTTGACATTTTAATCTCTTTCTCTGCCAGGCTGATAACCCCTCTGCAGTGAGCTTACCGCTTCTACAAGCACAGAGCTCGCTCTCATGGCCATGCTCATCTCCAAGTACAAGAAAACATAATTTCTTTACTATTATACTTTATAATCCTGTATTGAGACTTTAATTTCCTACAAGTTCCAGCCTTGAAAATACCCAGCAATCTTTGTTATAACCAAGGAATCAGTCCCCTTTTGTGCAAAGCACTATGTTTAATCAAGCACACCTGCCCACCCACTCCTTTTGTCTTTCTGTATGCAAGACAAATGCTCATGTTTGGAAATTTAAATTACATTTTTCTCCCCATATTTAAAGTAGTAATTTTTTCCTGTCACAGTAGTCCACCACATCTGGTTTCAACAGCCCTTCATGTAGTCACACTCACCAAGGGTTTGAGCACACTACAAAGTAATGAGTCTCAGTAAGAGTAACCCAACATCTACTATGTAAACAGAGCAGCTGTTATGCACTTTACAATGACCCCCAGCAACCCTGAACATTAGGATCTCTTTTACTGAAAGGGTGAATATTTCCAAGGACCCTGAGGTTATCCACCTGGGCAGCAACCAGAGAAAAGCAGGACAGTTTAATGTCCCATGCACCTCCAGCAGTGCAGTACCACTCTGCACTACGACAGTGTTTATGGCCAAGGAAGAACCACATGATTCATTGGAGGTTTTTTTTTTATTTGGAGTAGAGAGGATAAAGAGAAAGGTCTATAAAGCAGTTCTGTAACATCAGTTTCATTTTCCAGATGTAATTTGCACCAAATCTCCCGTATTGCCTTTTAAAATTAAAAAAAAAAAGCATAGACTGATTAATTCAAAATATGTCAAACTATTTTAAAAAACGGACATTATGACTTAGAGGAGTTCAATCACAACTTGTCTCTTCTTTTATGTGTTGTTTTTTTTAAATCCTTTTTTAGGTTCACAATAGGGTTGAACCTGGCCATCTAACTATTTTTTTTTCTTTAACACGGATTACCTCTGTTTGGAAGCCCCACTATCCCTTGAATTAAAAATGTATTCTGTAAGTGGTAGAACAGATGCACGGAAGGGATATTTGTTCCTCTCACTTAACTTGCAATGTTACATGAAATGAATCCTAGACAAAGTGTCAAAGAAATTCACTGAGTTAGACCAGCTGAGAATTTGACCTGAGGATTAAAATGAACTACGGGCTATTTTACTGATGCCAAGGACCCCTGGTTCCCACTGAAGTCACTGGAAACTGTGGATGATCAGAAGCAATAAAAAGTAAACCATTGTCTACTATTATTTTTCATACTTATGCTGCAGAATGATTTGTATCATGAAATACTATACATTTCCTCAATGTGGCACCTATCCAGCAACTTTGTCTCTCTGTCTGCTCCTGATTTTATGTCTTTAAACATACACATGTTTCTCAGTAGAAGCCAACATTTAAAAACAATAAAGGAATTCCCCTGCCTGAAGAAAGAGAGAAAAATCACATGACAAAATATGATTACACTTGGGAATGATGGGTTGCGCATGACTGTGACAACGTACTATGCTGCTGACAACCTTGAGATCCTGTGACAAATGGAAAGAAATCATAAGACTGCTGCTGACCTGTGTTTTCTTTTTCAGACCATGAACCCCTTCTTTTACAGGGCTGTAGTCAATTCAGGCATCCATTTACTACTGTGTCCCCAAAGTCTCTTTAGTCTTATTACAGTCTCTTGCCTCCATTAAACTAAACTGACTAAAAGTTATTGCTATGTACAGCTCCAAGCCCTGAACCACTTCCATTCCAACACGTTTCACCCCAAAATCAGTAACAATTTTTCTCTAACACAACAACCAAACCAATATGTAATACTGTTATTCAGATGGGACTTGAGGTAACAGTTAGCATCAGCAGAGGGCTCACAGCAACCTGGTCTAGTGGGAGGTGTCCCTGCCAATGCAGGTGGGTTGGATCTAGATGATCTTTAAGGTCCCACACCACTCTACGGTTCTATGATTCCAGATCTCCATTTTATAGGGATTCCTTTCAGTGTGCACTTGGTTTTACCTTATTCTTATTGCCTTTTTTTTTTAAATTAGATTACACACTACACTATTGCCCCAATTCCATATTTTCCTGGACTTTTTTTTCTAAGCTTAACTCAAAACACATCACAAATAACAAGACAAAGCAGACAAATCTGTGATATCTATAGACTTAGTCAAAACAGAGGAGGACAAGTCATCTTGTCCTCTTCAGATGGACAAAAGATTTTTGGAGCCCATTTGCTGCTCTTTCTTCTGTCTACAAACCAGTATCATTATTATTCTCTACACCACCCTGCTTGCCAGAATCCGCACACCTTCCCATCAGATTGCTTCCAAATTCCTGATCTCACCTCAGGGTCCACCATCCTTCTCCAGTCTGCCAGTACTTCAGAAATGAGATGGGGCGTTCCTTTTACCAGACGGACTAACCCCCTCCAGGTGGCACAGGATGCACTGAACACCATCTGGCATTTAGACAATAGACACTGGACTTCAGAGGCAGGATTCCCCTCTCATTGACTGCCAGGAACCAGATGTGTCAGGTTCACATCTTACACCTGTCTTTGCATCTTGGCTCTCTCTGCCTTCACAGGATGGAGAGAGGCAGGATGGGGCATCTGGATGTATCTAACTCTGTACACTGACTGTAGGGGAAGCCTCAACAAGGTCCTTTGGTCACCAACATTTTATCCAGCTATTGTTATCAAAGATGAATCCCAATCTATGCTATTTCTATAGTTTTTCAAGGAGTCTTTATGAGTATGTTGAATGACTTCCAGTTTACTAAACACAGGCAGTGTTCTGCCCACCAGAAGTTTCTGTCATATGTTTGCAGTTTCACCAGATAGCTTCAGTGTTCACTGCAAGATTACCTGGCCTGTAGTAAATCGAATACAGGAAAAACAAGAAATTCACCAGCACAGCCAGTGGAGATACATACAAAACAGGCTGGGTTCAAGCAGTTTCAGTTGTATGCTCTCTCCCTTAAACTGGTGCTACTCCTTCTGCAAAGGTGTCAGGTATAATTTATAGCAGTCTTTCCTATGTTCTGTAATAGGCAAGCTGAAGATACATTTCAACATCAGAATAAAGCGGATTTAAGAGATTATTAATGTCATCTCTGTATCAATACATATTTAAAGAAATACTGAACTTAAGCAATGATTGCTTAATTTATGATTGGTACATACTGTAACTTGGGCCAAAAATAAAGGCCACCCAGGAACAGCTGCTGGTGAGGCATGCAGTGGCCTTTCTTCCCAGCAGGAACACTTGACATAAACATGTTAGTGCTCCACACACAGCATTTATTGTCAATCAAGTTACAGAGCTATTTAATGGTCTTTTTCCTTAACTTCAAAGAATTGAATGGGATAGGGCCAATTCGTCTCTGGAATCACCTCTCTCTCCCTACCACATCTGCTGTGCTCAAAGGGGGTCCCTTAGGCTGCCAAAGCTCAGGTTTGAACTTGCCACGCTCTGAGATGGTAAGACGTTTCCAGTCATAGGTCGGTAATTATGGAACTTGCTTCTACATGAGATCAGAGTGAACCTTCTTGCCATGACTTGGTTTATATTTGAGAAATTAAATAACTTAAAAACTCTCAAATATCCACAGAAATTTTGTGTCCACATACTTTTTAGTGGACTCTGAAGAGCCTAAAATGGAATATAATCATGTCTTCGAATAAACTGTGTTCCAGCAGATGCAACTGAAAGAACTGTGCCTATTTAACTGCACTGTGGTTGAAGACAAAGGCAATCTTGAATAACTCACCTACCTCTGCTATAGCTGACACGTTGCCCTGGAGGCCTTGACAAGAAGCACAAATCAGAGGGTTTCAAGAGCAGAGACAGAGACTGTGGTACAAAAATCTAGAATGTTTTCAACTGAGAAAATGTAGGTCTGGAGAAACATTTCAGCACAGCTAGAGTGACACACTAAACTGCTTATATTTAAGAAAGTCTAATAAAATGGGTTTCCGTCAGCCTCTGACAGAGACAAGTCCCTGACAGTTCCCCAAACAAAGATTTTTTTAAAGTCGTTGATACAAAGAACTGTAATGAGCCAACCTGGAGTGGAGTAAAAAGGAAAGTTCTGTGTTCATAGGAAAAAGTAAAACATTATGTTATTACTGACAGTGCAACAACGGATGCCAAAGACAAGAGAAGAAGTTATCAGTTCCAATACCCACCTCATTAGTAACTGAGAGAATTGACAGTGCAGAATCACAGTACTTCAGTGCATTGTTTTTCTGGCCAAGATCTTTATAGCACTGAGAAGAAAAAACATTTTGTTTCCAATCAGACCACTGTTAAGAATACCAGAGTCTAAAAATCATTATTTTTACAAGAACTTGGTTACCTTTGCCAAATACACATAATTGCATTTTGAATATCCTGGATGCATTTCTTCTGCCTAAATAATAAAAGAAAACAGGAAAGAAAACAGACATAAAACTTGTGTGATGAGATTTATGTGGTCTGCATAGCATTTTTAGTAATGCACTAAGCTTCCTAAAACATCAGACTGAATCATCCCTACTGTGTGCACCACTTCAAAAAAACCTCAAGAAAACAAGAAAACCCAAACCCTAAACCAGGCCCATGAGGTGCTGATATTGAACACACAACCACGTTCTGTACTACTTGCTCTTCCCCATCACTAAGTGCTTTGTAAAGATACTGGATCATTCTACAGAATATCTATTGGATTCTTTCACTTACACAGTGGCTTGGAAGACACTGCTCTTTCTAGATTATTAATGTTTATTTCCTAATCAAAGAAATGAACAGGCACCCAACCATTTGCACTTCGTGCAATGGGCAATAAACTGTAATCATTGACTTTATGATTATTTTTCTTTCACAGACCAATACCTTCTAGCTCTGGGTTCACCTTTCTTTTCACACTACCATCTTCTGAAAACTTTAGGTCATTAAAACTGTTCAAGATTGTCTTCTTTTTAAAACACATCTAGATGTAGAAGCGTGAAAGATGAGTAAAAACCTTACCAATTATCTACTAATCAAGATGCAGCTTTAATAAACAAACAGCTTTTGGGGGAGAAAAAATTACATCACTGAACTTTATAGTAGCTGTAATCCTTGGACCAAAACTATGTTGCTTTCACTGCAACCGTGTATTTTCAAACCATTGAAAAACAGTTGTCTTTTAGACAGTAATTTAATTTTTGTTGCAGAAAATGACTGAAAACCACAATTACTCTGCAGCCCACCACAAAATACCCCGAAGCAATTTCAAATTATTTCTACTCCATTTGGAGTTTGATGTTAAAAATAAAACCTCTTGAACTGGGGAGATGGTAATGTATTGTATAGTCCAACACTCAGGAGCTTATTCTATCTTTAAACAGACTAAGAACACAGAAAGCAAGCACTTTTGATAGTGAAGGAAAAAGCTTTTCCAATTCCTTTGAGAAACTGTCTGAAAGTAATTGCAACAATGGAGGTTTATGCTTTGAATTCAGTCAAGTGAAAACTTGTATTTCTCAGCTCCAGAAGTAGAAATTATTCATATAATAGACACTGAAAGATGTTATTCATGTGATGTTTTCTCACAACTGTGCATTTAAGTAGAACACCCAGGAACATGGATCTATATGACAGAGCTTCATTTTCTGCTTCACTACAAAGGTAATTTCACCTCCAGAAATTCTACTGGTATTCAATGAAAAAAGTTCCAGATTAGAAAAAGAGAAGTGTCCCAATGTCAAAAAGTTTTCCTTGCCTATGTTAACCCTCTAACAGATACTGGCAAATAATTCATTATTGCTATGGTTTATTTGTTTCAATGGCATGTATAATCTATATTCATGTCACATTAAATCCAATAACTATTAACTATGGCAATTCCCTAAAACTTAAGGAAGAAAAGAAAGGGGCTAGCCACTCATTTCCAAACTATTTTACAACAGAAAAGAAAAAATATTTTAGTAGAGAGTTCTGTGGTATTTAGGGCCCTGGGTTTGTAGCTACTGAGAATAATCTGTTGAGCAGACATCTTGACAACAGTCACATGTAGCAGCTGGTAAACAGTCACACAGGAAAACTCTTGGCTAGACTTACCTTAAGGAAATTCTGCAATGCTTCTTCTACTGTTGAAGTTGGTGGAGTCCCAAAGAGAGCAGTAGCTACTTTCTTTTCAATCCAAGACAACTGAGCTACCTATAATTAAAAAAAAAAAAAAAATCAAAAAAAAAATAACAGGAGTCTCTAGGGTTGCTTCTCAGTTTTGGAGTACTGTTCCGTGCCACTGTACTATTTACAGAACCGATTTTGCAAAAGAACTTGTAAAGGAATGTTTCATGTTGTCAATTTGCCAGCTCAAAGCATAGTCTTTTGGATTTTAGATTCTGTTAACAGGAAAACATACATGTTATGAAATACATGACAAAACACCAACTTAATTGATATGAGTTTATTCCAATTATTAGGTTTCATAATTGCCATTTTTATAATCTAAGGCTAGAAATAGTGCTTTAAGCCTGTTATGGTTTTCATGAGATAGTCCGTTTAGCATGATAGTCCAGGTACTTGACTAATTTTCAACATTAAAAAAGCTGTTGCTTCAGTCAAAATGTGAGTACTTTTGGAGCACGCACTTGCAAAACAAGTTCATTTATTACCCAGATGATGCTGATGACACACACTGTTGAGTAACAGGCTTCATTTTTTCCTCTTCAAATCTGACAAATAACACTTGCCAAAGACCTCATCTCATTTCCGGAAGATGGGCTGCTATAAAAGGACTTTATGGAACTGCCAGATTGCCACACAATGAACATGACTTCTTCCCTTACCTCTACTGACACCTAACAGAAACTGCTCTTGTCACTGCCATAAGGTATTTGGTTTCATCACTTAACCTGGCAAAACACACCTCACAACTCTAATGAAGGATGGAGCTACTAATAAATACAATGTGGGACTGGAGCCTGTTAAAATGGAAAACTGAAACCACCATCCTTTGGACATACTTACTACATCTATAAAGAACAGTCAGGATTTTATTCCTTCACATCAGTATTTGAACCACAGCACTAATGGCTCCTGTCACAGATTACAGCTGAATTTAAAAATGATAAAAAACAAGCTCCTGTGTTTTCCTCACAATTTATGGCCTGGTCTATGCAGAGGCAACACAAAAAAAAGGGATATACACAGGCAAAGAAAGAGAGCATCTCATCAGAGACCTGGAGGTGAGCTATGAGTCACATAAGCATCTCTCTTTTTCAGAGGGAACTGTGATTCAAATAACAGAGGTTGAGCCTTGAACTCAAGCCTGTCCTACTGCTGTAGAAAACAACGTGTCTTTTGATAGCTTTAGATTATTCCTGCCTTGTTCACCGATTTCCCAATCTCATCTGGTCTGTTGCTGCTCCCCTCACCTTCTCCCACAATTATCCAGTAGATGTTAGGTTCTTATGGTGAAAATCCATCCACATACAGCTATTCATAGCCATCAATCAGAATGCTTCTCTTTTGAACAAACATCAAGCCCTATGTATTTCTTGTTTCAAACTACCCTAAAAATACCATTGCAAAGAATATATATACGTGCCAGGATGCAACAGGAAAATGCATAAGGACCATGTTTTCTCATCTGGCCTCAATAACTCCAGCTACATAAAAGCAACACTGCTTGCAGACAGAAAGCATTATGGGTTGTTTGTCAGGGTCCAATGCCTTGTTTGTTAAATGCCATCAGTAAGTTCTTCACACAAACCACTAAAAATTATATACCAGAGAAAAAGATTAAGAAAATAAAACTTTTCTTTCCATTCTCTGTCTCTCACATATCCCACTCTTGAAGCCTCTTCTAAGGGAACAACTATATTTTAGAAAAGCTCTCCAACAATCCCAAAGTTCTCATTCACTGAAGCAACATGATGTTTCCCCCCTCTGCACCACAGTGCTTTCACAGTGTTACAAACTGCAGCATGCTAGTTAAAACTTCAGATTGTGTATGTATATAATTCCCTCACACGCTTAATTTCCCTAGCAGCTCTCTACTTTGAGAGATAATCTCCATGAGATATTAAAATGATTTTTGAAAAAGTTTAGTTTTCTTCATGCCAATCTACTGCTGCAATGAATAGACTTTTGGAACAGAAAGGGGTTTTCTGTATTTCTAGGTCCACCACATCAAGACAGAGGTAGCTTACAAAGGGAGGAAGAGAGGGAAAAATATAAAGCAAATATGCTTACAGTGTTCTCTGCAAGACCACGCAACACCCTGGAGACACACATACACTGCACAGATAGAATTACCACACATGTGTCTGCTGTTATGCAATAGCGAGGAAACAAAATTTCTGTTTTTCCATGTGGAGCTGTAATTACCTATTGAAAACACAAGTTCTTCCCAGCAGTTTTATTTTCTTACAAGATTTAATCAGATCTGATTTACTGAGGTTTTAGTCCTCATATTGTCTGGCGTGGATGCTGCTTTGCACTACTCAAATTTTTAAAAAAGCCCAAATATATATGTGTTTGGCCATTTTTATATTACAAATGCCACCAACCTAAAACAGTGTTTAAAAGTGAAATACATGTATGCACAATAGTGAGTTTCCTTTAAAGTGTGCTGGCTCCAGCATTATACTTTGTGACTATTGCACAGATAGCCTGAGAGTTCTGTAAAGCTTTGAGTAGTCGGACTTACACGTCACTGGCTTGATGAATTCATTGCAGCTAACTGTAGCCATCCATAAATGAAGTGCCTAGTTTACGTAAGTTTTCCATTAGGCAAATCCTCACCACCTACATTAGCCTGGGATGAATACACTTCTCATTTATTTCCTTCAACCACAAAAGGAGCATAGACAATTATACCTTGTGGATAGCTAAAGGCAGGTGAGGTGAATCCCATCACCACAGCTTAACCACGCCCCACCTGAGTCAGTCTGCACCTCCCTATGACTGAGGTGGGACAAAAGGAAAAGACTTATTTTATGCAAGACACAAGATTGTGTCCTGGAGCAGTAATGATGAACAGGAAATTATACCCTTCCCCTAAACACACAAAAGCACGGTCTTTAATTTGAAATAACTTTATTAGAGTAAATCTTATGCCATGTTCAGTAAAATGGAAACACCATTCCTACTAAACCAACTAACTTTATTAAGCATGCTCTGTGTGTGAGCAAGCACAGGCATCAGAAACCCTGGTGTAGCATGCTCTAGTGTAGTGCAAATTTGACTTCTACAGTCAAAGTTACTAAAAATTGCACAAAGCATGTCTGGAGGTCCATCTAGAATGAAGTAGAAAGAGGCTGTAGCTATCATCAACTTCAGTGGAAGCAAGATTCCACTTCATGAGTGTTCCAAGAATGCTATAGTACAGTAGAAGGTAATAAGAAAAACAGTTACTGCAGCAAGTTATGGCTACAACAACAAAATTAACAAATGAAGATCGCCCTTGCCCTACAGGTGATTTCCAAACCTTAAGTGAATATGTTTCTTAAGATCTCGCAAACCCTGAGGTCAGTTCCCCAAACAGCCTGAAAATTCACAAAAGCACTGCAAGAAACACTGTGTTTTCACAGAATACGTTTTAATGCATTGGGTCCCTTAAGGGCCATTGTTCCCTAGCTGCCATACATAAGAAGAGCTAGTCCCACTGGCTCCAGCATGAAAAACTAGGGCCTGAGGAACCATCAGCCAACTCCTGAACTTCCCTAGGGCTGGAGGGGAGTGGCTCACCACAACAGCCTGGCTTCTGCCAGTGAGAGGAGGCCACTCTTCAGTATCCCAAAGCAAACCGAGATGGTTGTCTTGAACAATTTCTCCTATAGATTTGTCAAACAGCAAGTCCTCATCCATTTATTCTACCCAAATCTCAACTAGTATCAGAGATGGAAGAAAGCGACCCACAGAGTTAAATTGCAGCTGACCATTAAAGTTTGTACTCAGTACACTCCTATCAAGCCTCTTGTTCCTCTGAAGACCAAGGCAGAAAATGTGGTTCTCCCCTAAACACTGGGAAAAGGGATTTCCTAACATCCCTTTCTCTTCCTTAGCCTAGAATCAGCAGGTCACATATGAACTAGAACACTGGCTGGAGTTTGTTTTTTTTGTTTTTGTCTTGTTCATTTTTGATGAGTTGCAAACCCTGACCATTGACAACTCTCTCCAAATTCCAGTATGATACTACCAAGGAAACTAACCCACTTGGACTCAAAATTCAGCCAGGACTGACTTGCAGCCCTAAAGGATTTCCTCCTCTGATGTTTCCTTGCTAATAACTCACTGAAGACAAATCAGACAATTGTGCTCCATAAAGGAAAATTATTTCATTGATCCTGCTTCAGTAAAATATTATTGGCACCTACTTAAATATCTCCAGAAAGTTTATTTTTATTTTTTATTACAATATATGAATGTAAAATAGTATGAAATAATTTTGCAACATTTTGACTTCTGGAAGAGATTAAGTGTCTGGACAGCAGTTGTAAAATACTGGCTTCCAACACAAATATTCTCTTTCTTGCCAACTGAGGAACCAGGACAGTCTGCACAGGCATTTATCCACTTTCCAGTAAGGGGAGCAGTCTTACAGAGCACACAAAGGAACTGGGTCAATTTTTTTCCTGATGTAACCCAAACAGATACTGGGATACACCAGAGATTAATCTAACACATGCCATGTAACCTGCAACAAGAAAATCCCAAGAGATCTAATTTTTAACACCCCACAAGCATCTACCAGAGGCTATCATCCAGTTTCACAAGTTCACAAGCTAACTGTTCTGTGCCAGTCCTGTAATGGCAAGTAGCCATAAGTCTTAACTAGATACATGCTCAGTTTTATAAGGTATTCTAAACAATGAAACACTAAAAAAACCCCACAAACACACAATTAAAAAGGATTATCAGATACTTGCTCCCAAAACTCTAAGGAAAGAAAACTAATTCCTGTACACCATGCACCACAGATCAATTCAATTCCAAGAAATATTTCTTGCTGATCTGAAGAGCAAAGTAGTTTTCACTTTCCCTCAACAAAAACAAAGCTGAAACTTGGTTTTGTCCACCACCAAAGACATTTTATATGAAAACTTTGCTGCAGTTTTTTTCTTTGGAATAGTAAAATCTCTTTTACATACTAAACACTGGTTTACTTTGCTTACTAAATACTTCAAAGTATCTTCATTACTTTTATATGCCAATCCCCTTTTCCTAACATTATCACTAAAGCTATCCTGGAAAAAATTACCATTACGTAGAAGTTCATATCAGCTCTGGAAAAATGAATATTAAAATAACATTTGGTAGGGTTCTGCAGTTACCCGTTACTAGTGGTGTTCAATTATATTTGCTCAGTGCATAAATAGTGTTTCTTTTCCCCTTGTCACCTCTGCAAAACGTTAGAGCTACACCTGGCTTCTTATATACACAGCAAATCTGACAGGCAAAATTTTGCCCGTTACAACATCTATGAAATGTCTGGTGAAAATCTTTCCTGCCTGATTGTGATACCAGATGTGATTTTCTAACAAAGCTGAGATGATACACACACCAGAACAGAATCCTCCTCTTTTGTATAGCTCTACTGGCTTTATAATGGTAAGACAAATAAGAAACAACAAAACCTGATTTTTAGAGAAGGTGGCACACAACTGTCACTGGGTCTGCATCAGAGACAAACCCCAGTGCTGCAAGGAAGTGAAAATTCAGCTCATCCTTCCTGCTGGAAGGTGCTATGACTCTGCATCAGCTGCAGATACGGCCCAGCAAGAATAACTGCTGAGTAAGAAACTTGGATTTGCTGTACCACTGCTCTTTGCAGAGGACTGTGTTACACTGAGGAAGGTGAGAAATAGCAGAGTCAAATTCTGGCAAAACTCCATAAATAAAATGGCTTTTTCTAGCATAACATGCAGTCTTTGGATATATAGATTACAACCTTCAATGAATCTTCTCTATTTGTCTCCACTATACTTTTAACCTAAAAGTCTGTTGAACTGATTGTCATTTATGAAAATGAACTGGAACCCTGAGTTACAACACTTGAAGCATCTCTTTTCACAGTCTCTCCTGCTATACCTAATTTTTTGAGTTTCTCAGCCCAACAAACCATGCCAGAAGACAGTAGTAAAATCCTCCAACATTAGATGTGGAGTGCATGTCTGACTTAAGTACACCAGGCTCCCCAAAAGTCTCACCAAAGCCTATTAAAAACTCAAACAGTAGTCATCTTTTTTAACTACACTGTTTCAGTAAAAGTATATGTGACCAAAGTTACACAATATACCCCTGGAAGCAACACTTATGAAAGAATAAATACTGTGGCCAATCCTAACTTGACCCCAAAGACAGCTAGGCAAAATGTAAAAACTAACCTTCTTTCCTCAGTCATCCCTTTTTCTTTCTTAATTTCCTTACACTGGACAACACAGCCTTCCCAGTCTTAACTGCAGCTAGACTAAACAGAAAAAACAGAGGGTCTAAGAGGAGCATTATCACTCCATCTACAGGTGAAGGAGAGATAAATTAATTTTTCAAGCACCCTATCATAATCCCTACCCTGAAGAAGTATTTGGAACCAATGCCACAGCCAACAGTCTACTTTTAGGATAATTAGCACAGCATGAAACACCACAGTCTGCAGAACAGGACCAAGGAATTTGTCACATCTTCCATGAGCTCTTATGACTATCTACACCACATGCATGGCCCAAACCTGTGCTAGTGGATCAGGGCAGAAACCTACTCACACATGCTATTAAAAATACTGAGGATATCACCAACTTCACCTGGCTAGGATTAAGACCTAGCTTCTATAGTAAAGCCTCAAAACTAATGTTGCCAAATGATGGCCTCATCCTGCTACTAAATGTGCAAAAGACAGTATGTTTTTAAGAGCTGACAGCCCCAGAAGTTAAAATGTTATTCGGTCCTATACTTGCATTTATTTGTATTATGAAAATCTGCTCTGTTTCAGGTTACTGTTTTGTGATGGCAGTCACAGAAGGCAGTAATTGAAAAAAAAAAAAAAAAAAAAAAAAGAAGAAAAAGAGAAATCAGAAATCAATCCTTGAGAATTTCAGTGGCCACATCTGTTTAGGTGGATTATTTCATTTAATAAAATGCAGGTCAGGTCATACCCTAAAGTAAATGCTAATCTATGTCTTTAATGGTTAACAAGGAAGCCCTGCTCAGATGTTAACAAGTGTGGAACATGAGTTTGTAATGATACAGTACAACAAACCACATGTGTTAGTCACGAAGTGCTGATTGTCACTAAAATGAAATGACTAAAGAAACATTGCAATAAGAACAAATTGGGGCATACTGAGTTTACATGTAAAGCTTCCAAAAGCCATAGCTCAAGTGAGAAATAAGCCATGAAAAACATCTGGGAGCATTTGACATAAATGGAAGCTGCAGTTGCTGGACACAGCACGATATAAAATGTTTAAGGTATCACTGGTGAGAGATGCTCTTCAAAGGCAGGACAGCAGGTATACCACAGGACAACCTTCAGCAACTCGCTTTTTGCATAGCTAATGCTGATACTCAAGAATACAGTGTAATGAAAAGCACATGGGGTCATTCCTTATTCAACTCAACCTAGAAAAAAATGCAGTTGCTGAAAGTTATTTGAAAGTTAAATTTATTATCTGAAAAAGCTGCTGAGAGATTACTTTGCATGAAGTCTTGTTGCAGACAAAGTCTGCAATGTATCACAGCAACTCCTCCTTTCCAGTTTGCAGGCACATTGTAGTGACTAGCATCGGAAGTAGCTGGAGGAAAAAAGCAGGGCTGAAATTCATTGTGCATTGGTAATTTTATTCTAAGAAGCTTCCCAGTGATCTTTTACAACATAGACTATGCAAGAACATTTTCTTCTGACAAAAGACTCCTCACAGCACTAGAGATGAAGCAATTCAAAGATACGGGCTTAAGAATAAGACAACTCCTGTATTACAAGCACTATTAAAAAAAAAAAGAATTAAAAAATTAACAGCTGAATTTGTAAAACGATTGTTTTAATTTTTCAAAAATTTAACTATGTCATTAACATAGGATTTTACAGCACCTGTTGTATAGGCACAACACAAATTTTATCTCGTGCAAAACTTCTCAATGAATTACAGATTTTTATGCCTGCATTTTTGTAGTGACATTCTTCTGAAATTTACCAAGTCACTATGATAGCCTTGCTGCCACAAACAATCCCACAGCAGAGAAGCACCTTTAACTTCTGTAATGGATGGCAAATAAAGTTCCCAATGGCTGTTACCAGCCCAATGTCACCCAGAAAGTTTGTGGCAGAACAAAGAACTGAAATCAAAAGGTTATCCTTCCCCCTTCCAAATATCATTCATGCATTCAGATAAGAAACCTGAACACAACAACGTGGGACATACAAGCAC
The DNA here is from genome assembly GCA_020745705.1 of Hemiprocne comata. Classification (NCBI taxonomy): domain Eukaryota; kingdom Metazoa; phylum Chordata; class Aves; order Apodiformes; family Apodidae; genus Hemiprocne; species Hemiprocne comata. The sequence continues at coordinate 41,170,521 of CM036588.1, forward strand.
AGTGTACTTAATGTACGTGACAGGAAAGGTCAGCAGTTAACATCACAAATATGGAAGTTAATTCAGGAAATGTAAATGTACTGCTTCGTTTAGCTCAACACTTCTACTTCAATAAATACCTACTTTGTCTTAAGTCTCACTATTTCATTTTAAATGCATTATAATTTTTCGGTATACTCAATTCATATGTTAGATAAAAAACAACTTACTGAATAGCACCATCTTCCATTTAGGTAATATAAAAAAGGATCTTGAGGCTTAAGTTCAATTGCTTTGTCTAGGTGCTCCTATTAGAAAGAAAACCAGCGTCACTTCAGATGTTTGTTTGGCAAGGGTGTTTACATTCTATGAAGTCTGCTGTAAATCACAAAGTAATTAAGAAATTCTCTTGCTTTGAAATTATTTTCTAACAACTTAGAAATATTTTAACTAGCAAACCTCTTCCTCATGGAGAGAAACCACAAAAAAAACTGTTTAGTAACTGTGCACAGAGTGCAACAAGGCATGCTGTATTTAGAACATGACTAAGCAGTTCTAAAGTTCAATCAAAGAACTCAAGAACTTTTGTCTTAAAAAGGCAACTTCGATTAAATTAATTTTATTTACAGTTAGTATGAACTGTCATACTGCAAATCAGTGAGAAAGCAACCACTCTCTTTGATGGATCTTACATGCCAGCACCCATCACTGAAGCACAGTCTCTTCCACCTTGGAATGTGACTGCCTCAATGAAATGGTACACAACAACAAACTCTTACCATGACAAATTAAGACAATAAAATGGTTCTGTTTATAGTGAAGCCATAAAACCTAGAAAGTATCTAATGTAGTGCTTCTTCCAAAACCATTTACATTACAGGTCATTACAGTATCTTTACTTCACTCCTTAATTTACCAAAGAAAGCTCCTGCTGCCCAACCTGAGTTTGAGGGAAAAAAAGAAAAATGTTATTTAGCTGCTAACTACCATTTGCCTCTCAAAATAAATTTCACTTCTAAGGTTTATATATTTTTTTTCCAGGTACCTCTGTTTTCCTGATTAAGCCGGTCACCAAAATATCTGAGTTGTACAGACTTAAGACCTTATTACTCTATCATTTTGCCCACAAGCCATTCAGATAGGAGCTATGTTTTCATGCTACTTTCCCATATCCTTAACGTTTTGAAATTATTCACATGGATTTCAGTAATTACTTGTGAAGAGAAAAACCTCCCTCAAGAGGCTAATGCTAACACTGTGGGTTCCTTTTAAACTCCATTCTTAAACAACTGCTGCATTTGTGTTATCATCTGCCCTTCATTCCCAGCTTGTCCCAGTGCTTGGGGCTTAGCTCGCTCATCCCAGCTCCCATCTTCTGCTCCCTCATAGGCAAGTTGTGTGATACTCCAAGCCCTAACACGAACATGATGTGATAGGGACCCATCTCAAGCATTTGCCAGGAAGGGGAACATGTCTGCTGCCTCTCCCTGACACCCAGAAAGGGGGGACACTGGCTTAGAGAGCAAGAGATGGAAAGCACCTAAGCAATGCTGAGGTCAAGGAGGGGGAGAGTAGCACATGTAACATAAACTGCTAACTCTAAAAAACACAATAAACTTTGAAAGGACAGTGTTAAAACAAATACTGCTTCTTAAGGGTGGCATGAAGGATGACTGCAGAATTGTGTTAGTTCATCGCTTAGTATTTTAATGTTTTTATTTTCTAAACAGAAGTGTTACTCCCTTTTCCTCCCCCCATAGACTAAAAAATAAAACAGAAATCATAATGCTGTTCCCAGAATCCTACCTCAATTCTTAGGCATTGTAAGCATACATAAAAATAACGTTTTCACTGTAACAGCAGCACCAAAATAGACCTGTGAGGCTGAATTACTGTGTTGGAAAAATCTATCTTTGACACTATATAAGGAAATAATTTAAAGGAATAGCTTAAAAAAACCCAAAACCCTAACAAAACATACCTTAAAGAGATAACCATTCCTGATTTTGTTTTGTACACTTTCAAACTGAGACATATAGCCACACATAATTGCAAACCTGAGAGGGGAAAAGAAAAACACACACACATACTTTTTGTGATTTAAACAAACCTTTGAATCAAATTACAAAATAGTTTAATACTTAATTCACAGATTAACACCTAATTTTCTTCCATCTTGAAGGCTGGATAGAAGCTTGGCATGAGCTGTACATATTCAGAAGCAGACAAAAAATAAAACAAAACAAAACAATAATGGAAACAAGGAGTCTAAATGACAGTGTTTCGGCTGTCAGTGAAGTGAAAAAACAGGGATTTCTCCCCCAAAATTTCTACAATTTAGTTCAGAATGTGACACTTCAGTCTGGCTCCAGCATTGGCAGCAGTTTAATAGGACACACTGTGCTCTGCATTGCAATGCACTGAGAACAGGAACACTGTCAGCCGTGGTACCTCTTCCAGGAAGGTAATCCTTGAGGGCTGCTCAGCAGGAAGCTGTGCAGACCTCAAAAATTGTTCAGAGTCATCTTCTACCCTTCTCAAGCACCTTGATGCACTCTTGCAACTCTAGCATTCTTTTACTATCTTTAATATCATTTAAAAACATACACAAGTTCTGATCTAACAGGATCGCTACTGCTATTACTAACTGCCTATGACTAAGATTATTATTATTACCATTATTATTACTATGATTATTATAATATGAGGACATTGACAGTGATAGAAGAAGTGTGCCATGTTTTCTATGAAAGATTAGTATTGTTAAGCAGGTATAACTGAAAATATTTTCAGAGGTCCCTACCAATAAAGGTTCAGATTTCTTCAGCAACACTTTTGACTTACTGATACTTGCTTTTTCTTTATTACTTCAACAGCCATAGAACCTACTATGTATAAGGAATCTCCTGCACACAGGTCAACTGGACTTCCCTTGGACTCATTTCCTTTGGTACTAAGACAACTTTGCATTTCTGTATGAAACGAACAGAACCACCAAAGATGTATGTGAGCAGCATGAACTAATACAGATGATTTATCTACATTTTTCAGAGTTTTATGTTTGTGTTAAAAATTTTACAATGCAATATGAAATTAAAACAAAAATTAATCCTAAAAGAGGGAAAGCAAGTTGAAATTCAGAGGAAAACATGAAAGTGATGCAAGAAACCTATCAGGTTAATTATGGTAACAGACCTGCAATCTGTATGGTGCACACAGTTTTTAGGCATTACTAAACCTCAGCCTTGTTGAATTTCTTTATATAATGTAATTATTCAAGCTCCAGTGAATCCTCATTAAAACATCACTGCTAACATAACTAAATCAATTATTATATTGCTCACAGCTATACCTAATGGTTTTAAGTTAGAAATACTCATGCTACAGGTTATTGCATTTTCAGTCTGTAAAGGGTTCCCAGGTAAGGCATGCAAGCCAGCATAGCAGTAGTTGAATTTGTAAGAGCTCCAGACAGACTGTCAAACACTGTTGAGCAGGATGTATGTTGTGACCAATGTGCACTGAACAAAATCCGGCTAATGGCACCACCGCTGCTGACAGCTAAAGCTGCAGGGGGGGCGCATTTCATACGGGAGCGATAGAGGGAAAAAGCAAAGGGCGGGGGTCAGCAAAGTTCAGGTATTTAGAGAGAGGGGGAAGGTACTGAAAACTTTATTAGTCTTAAGTAACTCAGGCGACATTTCCCCTATTCCCTTCACTCATTAAGTGCTAATCAGATAAACTCAGCATACCATAGCTAAACGGATTGCTGCTACAAAAGAAAACAATGAAAAGCGAACAAGCTAATCCAGCATCTTGCATTATTTCCCTGTCTGTGCGTGACAAGAAAGAGGGCCTTAGTTTAAACCAGTTCAAAGAAAAACTTCTACTTACAGCTAAAATCTCCGTGGAGGGAAATCCCAGTAAAATTTTCAGCAACTGAAAAATAAGCCTATCAGCTAACTTTAAATACATTTTTATTTTTTCAAGGAAAAAATAAGAATGTCTTTCATGTATTAGCGTATTTTTTTCCCCTGTTTTCTTCTTTTGAACTGGCAGGGTAGGTAATTGGCATAAATAAATTATTTTTTTTTTAGTTATATGGCACTTCAGATATTAATTTCACTTTTTTAAAGTTTGTTGTTGGTTTCTTTCCCAGAAAATAATTTCTCAAAGTGTTTAAAAAACAAAGCTAACTTTATTTTCACTGATCCAAAGGGCATATAAAGAAAACAATCAGAGAAAACGAGGAAGGAACGAAATAGAAACGCTTCCTTCTGGTTCTTGTCGTTCAAGCCCGAAATCAGCTTTCCAGATTTTGGGCCCAGCTCTCGGCAAAGGGCGGCAGGAGCGCGGGTGCGGTGGGGGTCTGAGCGCGGCTCCCCGCGCTGCCACCGGCCCCATCTGGTGGTGACACTCGGGCACAGCAGCCAGCCGCCGCGCCTGCGCCTCTCGCTGGCTTTTCACATTGACACCTTGCGCGCTCTTACAACAATTATGGAGCCGAAATAAACAAATAACCCCCCACCACCACCACCCCCCCCAATAAATGCAAGTATCCAATGAAATGGGTAAAGCGTACAGAGCTTTTATTAGCACAAGCAGTATCGGTTTTCCACGCCACCACTGCCTGCCATATGCCCTTTGGACATCAAAATACCATTTACAAAATCTCCGCAGACTAAAATAGAGAAAATCGTATCAACTAAGTGCGGCAAGGAGGTGACCTAACTCCTGAGCTCATGCTACTCCTGGACACTGTAAAAAAATCAGCCACAGACATGTTCATCGGAATAAATGGAACTATCGTAACCTCATTAAGACAGACACGGTACTGCTGTTAACATCAAAAAAATGTTATTTCCAGGTGGAAGTTGCTGACCACAGTGTAGAAGCACACTGATTAATCACTCCCAATTAATACTCCTTTTCTAAGCACAAACACAAGCAAACTAACTCAGGAACAAGTCAGCAGCATGTCCCTTTGCTACAGTATCACTGAAACTCAGCCTTGAAGGAAACTGTAGTTGGCAGACATGGATGCCAAGTGCCCACAAAGCCCTCATGTACAGGGACCCAGACTGAAGTGAATTAACATCTTCCCTTCTGGTGTTCCAGAATTTCCATATGTATCCAGACAAGATAAAACTGCAAGGCACGTAGCTTATCTGCTGCAAAAGGAAGAACAGCAGGTTGATCCTGTGTTTTCTCAAGGATGTTTGCAAGCAACTTGAATTTTAATACCAGAAATGCAGAGAGATGTTACGCACACTTACAGACCCCGGGAACCACAGCTTATCCCATATGAGATGGATTTACAGAAAAGATTTGAAGTCTCAAATCAAGATTAAGCCACATTAGGACACTCAAATACAGCAAGTTTTACCTTTTCCCTGATAAATTTCATGGGGCCAAAATGAGAAAAAACATGCATCTTCCTAGGCTTGTTCTCCCCTCTTCTATTTCCCATTCCATGTATCCTAACTCCAAAAAAACCTCTTACTCCACATGGACATTGGAAATCTGTGGGTACAGGGCTTCTGCTTAGAAGTCTAGATCTCCCTTTTAGCAGCCTAGTATCAACAGGAAAGTTTTTCTTAATTGTAATTGGTATGACTTTGTGAACGGGAGGAGAGTTCGTGATGTTTACTAATACCAAATAATTTAATTAATCTGTTTCATACCTATTTTTCACTCCCTCCTTTTTGCCCAAGACACATTTGACATGCAAGGTAGTATGGAGTAAAGACCAATGTGGAGGTAACACACCAGAGGACCAATGAAAAGAAAATTCATTTCCACTCTAGTTCTAAAAGTGTTTTTTCATCTTTCCACCTCTGCACAGCTGAGAGTCCTCTGCATCCCATCTTATTTCTTAGCCATCTATTCCCTCACTCACCAGTTTCACTCACTAACGTATTCTGACAGTCTCTGCAATGCAGCCAGACCCTCAGGCTTCCTTTTTAATCTGACTTTAATGAGACATCTACTCCTGTGTAGAGAGATTTTGCAATTTATCTTGCTGTTGCTGTTTATGACACCTGCTGCATTATTCTTCTAGAGATCACAGTTTTGCATACTTAAAATTGTGTCACTTTCCTACCATGGTATTTCATCTATAAAAATGCATCTGATACTATGTTTCTGTGATAAAGTATTAGTGTGACAGCATCTTCCTCATGGTGGTGAAGGTACAGAAGCAGTGAAAGTGATGTGAAAGACTGCCAATATATAAAGTAAATAAAATGTGTCAAGGTGCAAAGTTAAGTGTTCGGGTGGTTCTTTGTGCGTATTTTTGTTTGTTTGCTTGTTTATGGGTTTTTTTTTGCTTCCTTTTTTCTTCTTCTTGGAATACAACTGGGTCTTCATTGTAGAAATTGGCAGAAATACAGTTTTTATATTAAAAATTCACCAGAGCACTGAAGCTTAGCTCCAGGGAAACTATCAGATGCAGCACACACTTGCATAGACGATGCCTGCAAAAGCACGGGATACAAACCCATATTTTGGTAAAAAAAAATCCTGAAAGTAAAGATATTTAAGAATTCTGGCTTAACAATTTTTTGCAATACATACAACATACCAAAAGAGGGAAAAATGCTGCTCTTAATGCACATTCACAGAAGTTCACCATGTGTATACTATGGTCTGGATTTCCGAGACGGTGGAACCTGCATCTGTGTTAAATTTCTGTGTTTCAGAAATTTAACTTTATTTTTTTATAACAAACATTCTTATTTGTTTTAGCTGCATACACAATATTGAAGAAATTAGCAGGATATAGTCTTCTCAAATGTGGAAACAGAGTGAAACAATAGCTTTCAGAGTTAGTAACACAACAACTCTCCTTGGCAGAAATGTAATAGGGATCACTAGGTTGCCACTATTATTTCCTCACTGACTATTCCAGCAGAAAGTTTTTGGTAAATAGATCTGTTCACATTTCAAACCTATTTCCTCTGCACTTGTATGAGGATGCTGCAGTGTTTCACCAAGGCACTGCTATTCAAAGATCCTACTCCCAGGGAATGCATCACAGGCCAGACTACAGAATTGAGCTCAGTCCCTTGCAAAAGGACTACTGCCATGGAAGTGCCAACATCTGCTACCTCCCTTCAGCAAGGAGGGAAATGCACATCGAGAAGAAAGGTCAACAGATGGAGAACTTGGAGAAGGGACCACAAGTGCCCTGAGGCATTGCAACACCATTTCTGGACTGAAATACACCACTGACCTGCCCTGAGGAAAAGAAAAACAAACGCACCACAACCCCCCACTAAACTGTGGCTTTTTTTTTTTTGCACACAACCTGAATTTATCAGATCTAATCACTAACCCCAGCAACCACACAGCTGTAATGCATGACCTTCCATCATTCTTTCATGTAAATGCTCTAACCAGAAATACACAAGAAGATACGCATCCCTCAGATCCACTTACCACAGGGTAAGTTACAGCTCTTCAGAAATAGCTTCTGAATATGCTTTCCTGTATTTGAAATTTTAGATTACTTTTACCAAAGTAATTCAGTAATTTAAAGATTATTAACTAACAGTAAGCATAATTTACAACAAAGATTGTTGTAAAAACTCCTTTGTTTTCCCAGGAATCAAATACCAGGCAAATAACTACTAACCTGAAACATTGTTATGCCGAGTTTTGACTGAAAGTATTTCTGCACTGGTATCAACTCCTGAAAAGTAAAACTTTATGATAGAAACAGATGCTTGTAGCTTGTAAGTTATCTGTCTCTTCTAAATCTAAGAAAGGTAAAATTTAGGGCAGAAGGTTAAAAGTATTTAGGTAGAAACATGGCATGGATTTAATTTTAAAAGTTATCAGTAATATGATAACATCCTATAACATATCCTGTAATTTTAGAGAGTTTTGTGTCAGTAGATAATAAAATTTTATGCCATTGCACCGTAGAAATGTGACAAATTATCTGTTATAATTTTGCTACTGAGAGTACATGACATGCTCACTTTTTTGTGGGAAGTTTGTGTGAAGTCCCTTTGCATGTATCTACCACCTAATATAAAAGTTCTTCTTCCATAAGAACTATGTTTTCCTTACTCCTGCACAGCTCCCCATATTTCTGCAAAGTAACCTGTTATCTAGGTTTAAGAACTTGCCTTTATCATGCTAGGTAGTAATATCTCTTAATCTTAATAGTTAATCCATTGATTGAATTCCAGGAGAAACTTAATCCCATTTGGGTAAACATAGTAGTAGACTTTGTTAGGAACCATCTTCTGAGCAGTTCTTTATCCTGTTATGAGCAAGTTTAACATCTTTTGTTCACAAGGTGCACAAGTTAAGTTTCTAATTTTCTGAATACTTTGTACCTCTCAAGTAATACAAAACACCTTGTGGCTTGATAGTCCCATTACTTCCAAGCTTCTCAGTATCTTTGCAAGCTTTAGACTTCTCCACTGAAATATGTTCTACCTGGGACTATCGCATCTTTCATTTTCTGTATACCAAGCACAGCAAGTCCACTCAGAAGTGTAAGTCATACTAGCAAATCAAAGATACACTAGCCCAACCTTAGAACAAAATTATATGTGAACATACGGGTCAACATTTTTAATTAGTCCTGGAAATTAATAACCAATCTCTACAACTAACAAAAGCTAATATGATTTCTATGACAATATTCTTCTCCATTTTTTGGCTTACTAATACAGGTCAGCCAAAAAACACAAGTAAGTGTTAATTATTAATGTCCTCAATGAAGCAAATCCACCCTCTTCCATGGTGTTCTTTCTCAGTGAGAGGCTGTCACCACTGGAACTTGCGTCCATGGACGACCCTGAGATTGTGAAACTTCTTTCTGTGCTTTCATGTAACGCACACACACACCTGATAGAGAGAAGTCTTAGGGGCAGCTGTGGTTTGGGTCAGTTCTTCACTTAAAATTACTGGGTTTTCACTTGATAACTTCACTCCGACCTAAATGGGATGTGTTATATGACTCCTATCAGCAGGTAAGTTCTATAGAGTAACCCTAACTTACCAGCAGCACTAAGCTTGTTTGTGGCAAATATGCACATATATAATGACCTTTCTAAGTAAATGTCGTGAACACGGGCCCCATCTAGTCACCTTTCTGTTCTTTGCTAAGCCTGTCTCAAGTCCCCCTAAGCAAAACAGGAGGTGCAGGATTTCGAGCAACAAGGGAGAAGCTTTCCAGACCTCTTTCAAACTCTTGAAGAAACTACTGCAACAAAACCCCCACAAACATAAAAACTTACTTGTTTTACAGAAGAACTTAAAAGCGATTGTTTAGTTTTAAATAAAAGCACTATTAACATGCCTCTACATTTTGTGTTTTCGGTAATGGTAAAGTTGTAAAGTGGTGCTATCTGAAGCAACTAGAGCAGTGAATTTTTCTCATAGCACTTCCAATTAAAATCTGGATGATAAAGCTGCTCCATGGTCCAAGAAGAGGTGTGAGGATTCACAGCTACCATTTGGGAAACACTGACCCACAAAAAGGATTCTGTTTGAGGCTTGGGAAAACAAGACCTGCAACTGGCTGACATCAACTTTTGTATGCGAGTTCCTTCATAACTTGAATAATGGACACTGTCTGAACAATGCAACAGATCACTCAGAATATTTACTCTGCCTCTCTTCAGCATTGACATTCTAATAATAAAAGTTTACAGCTATGTTTTTCCTTTCCAGTGTTTCCATTTACTTCAGTTTTTTAGTGGCCACCATTCAGAAAATCTGAAGGTTTTTTTGATCTCATGGGCAACTCCAATGTTAAGTATGATCAGATGCTTTAAAAAAATCTGGATTTAGACCTGAATATTATTCTCAGTTGCAAAAGCTTATTACCAAAACTGACTACTTCAAGTTATTTTGCTCTGTTCCTTCTGCATATATTTTATCAAATTTAAATTGAAGATGAACATTGATTACTTTTCAGTATTCTAATCAGTAATTTAGCCAGTTTTATTGTTGATATATTTTATGATACAGTTTTATAAAAAATAGGTGATCTATTGAGAAGATAAATGGCTTTTTCTATTTCTTAACTGAACTAAGTATGAAAAGTAAGGCAAGATGGCAGAACTGTAGGCTTACATTAGCAAGAGTTTGCTCATGAGACCATTCCACTCACTACCTTCTCCTGGTGGAGACAAAAGATACATTCTATTTCCCAGGCATCTTATTGCAGTTCCACAAAACAGGAAAAACACTGCTCTGGAAATGGTACATTTTTGCCAGCATAATTCCATCTACAGTAGGGCTTTACTGGAATAATTACATCAGTTAGGGTGTGAAAAAAACATATTTATGTGGTGAACAGAGCTTTCAAGCAGCAGGGATAAGCTTCCAAAAGAAACTTTCAGAGAGGTCTATGGCCCTAATCCTTGCTTGACAGGCACGGTGTACATTTCTATTGAAGAAAACTAAACCATTAAAAAGTGTAATGTTACAAAAAGTTCTACGGAAGAATTATTAAGAAATTATTTTCAAAAGCACAGCAGCAAATGACTCTTTCTGTTGCAGAGGAAAGGCAGGAGATATTTTTAAAAACTAATTCCGCTCAAATGGGGTGCTATCTACTTGCTTAAAAATAAAAAGTAATTGACCCTAAAAGTTAAAATAAAACCACACAGCTAAGCTAGAAATACTGGCTGGATGTTAAAGATATATATATATAAAAATATCAGAACCGGATGGCATATTTAAAGATAGATATATAGATATAAGAAGTGCTAAATACAAACTGAATTGCAACTCACAAGAGACATATGAGGCAATAAGAAGAGGTTCTATAAATACAGCAAAAGAAAAAGAAACATACATGAAAATACAGAAAAATTAGCAATGAGGAACTAATGACAAAAGATTAAATCAACAAGGCTCAATTAAATTTCTTCTTCACTTATATTCCCCCTAGCCCCCAAGGGCTGTAAGTAGAGAAGAAGGAACTGGATTAGGAAAAGAAGAGGTGTATCATTTAATCCTCACTCACTTAGTAAGCCATAATATATTAAACAGTTTAAGATAACATAGAAATAATGCATGAGTGGACAATGTAGATATCAGTTTTACCAAACACGAGTTAAATCCTCATTTGTGCTGAAAGGAAATATCAAACCCCCTCAGAAATAATAAAATACAGATCAGTAAGAAATCAAGCAAAACTTTCCTTAGTCAAGGTCAGAAAGACAGCTTCCTCATCAGTAGCTAATACAGAATGAGATAACTTTATATGAAAAATGAGAAAACTGTCTAACAAACAGATGGGCTTATCTTACACAGGCAAAGACTATTTACCTTATACAGCTGAAGAAAATTTTATATTGGTGGTGAGATGAAAAGGAAGGATTTTTGGTCTGGGATGCTTTCACACTGAGGTTGCAGTCACGCTGAGCTTCTCATCTGTGTATCTAATCTCCTATTACAGTCAACAGAGACCCTGTTCAACTCACAGGATCCCTGCCTGGACACAGGTACCTACTGCCACTGGAGATGCTCAAGGGTTTCCCATCACTTCCAGCTGCCAGCCTGTAAGTGTACAGACCACCAGAGGTTCTGTGTGATATCTGCCATGCCATGCAAATACCCTGGGATGTCAAATGGTCCTATCAACTCTCCATCTCCTCTAAGTGGAGGACAAGTCCCTCACTCACATGTAGACACATAATGGAGACAGTACATTTAGGTGTCAGACTGGAGTTGGGTACTGCCCTTCATCTCTGACCTTAGGTAAAACTGCTATGTTATTCTTTTTTAAGTGACCACCTGCTAGTGATCCTAGTATTTTTGTATAAATACTTGTTCTGCTTTTTCTTTTAATTTTTTTTTTCTCTCTTACTATCCTCCTTTTTAACTATGGACTTCATATTACTTTCACATATTATTTCTTCATGCCTTAATTGTATTGCACTGTTTTCTGTTCACACACAGTCTTATCTATGTATGATTTCAGGCAAAATTGTGTTTGCATACAACTTTGAGAGCACAGTTTCTAGAGAGAAGATTCCCAGAAGCCTTATTGCCTGTTCATGGGGATTAATTTGTAAAATATGTTTAGATAAACTGGATTAATTTGCATTAGTCAGACTCAAACCATCCACATCTGACATACAGCTGACTAGCAAGGTCTCCTGGGTAATGTAGAAAGACCCAGTAGAGTGCAAAAAAGGCAAACATATTTTCTATATACAAAAGAAAAAGGAAAGGAAAGGGAAGGGATTATAGACAAACCAGCCTAACTTGAAAACTTTCCAGGATGAATTATACTGTAGGTGCAGAAGCACACAAAACAGTTAACACAAGTTTGTCATGAACAAACAATTTTATTTTTTTTTTCTTTTCTGACAATATAAACAAGCCTGGAATATTAGAGGAATGCAATAAATGGGATATAGTTTAACCTTCATGTTGCCTTTGTCCTACCCGATGTTCCCACTAACGATGGAAACATTGTTTAGATTAAATCACGTGTAAAGAGGGTTGCAGACCCAGGTTCATGTGAACCTGAGCATTATTAGAGGTGTTCCACAAAGTTTTGTGCTGGGTCCATTACCTTCCAGTAATTTCATTAACAAAGTTGGTGATTTTAAAAAACCCACAAAACAACAAAGCATTTTTTAAATAAAATTGTAATCTGGGAGGAGATGCAAGCTTTTACAAACTCAAATGGCCTAAATAAACCTGAGAAATTGTTTGAAATCAACAGTAAATCAGTGAAATGTGTGTAAAGTACTCTAGCAAGGAAGGAAAAAAAAAGTACAAAACAAGTCCATCTGGTTAAGCAGCAGCACAGCAGAAAACGATCTACTGGGATCGCAGATTGAACAACAGTTGTCTGGCTAGACAAATACATACAAATGTCTGTCTGGAGCATGAAGTCCATTTTGCCCAGTATTCAGAGCCTCAGAACAGCATAACCAGGATGAGGCATCACATTTTTTACATTATGCATCAAGTCAGAAAGACTTCAGAAAAGAGAGACAAGCAGATAAAATATTCATAAAAACATACTATACCAAATTCATACTATATTCAAATCTGTGGTGTCAATCTACACCAGCAGAAAGCCCCCACTCCAACAGTAACTGATAAAAGCCTCACATTCACTTGCAACACAGATACAAAAAGGATGAAAACTGTAAACCTTACAGAAATCCATTGCCTGCTACAAGAAGCAGTAGCTTACAAACCCTAAGATTTTAATTTTAAAGCTCTCAAATAGGCTTTCCGAGCTAACCTATGGAATATGTCTCCTTGCATTCATAATTCTTCCCTTACTAGATGTGCCTGCTAGTACAGGATCTCACATCTGAAGGCCAGCAGGCCATCTACCTCTCCCTGAACAACATGTATGCTTTCATCAGTGTAGTTTCTGTTACTGAAGTTGTATTTGTCAGTCTCATGGGCTAGGGAAGAAGGGAGGAAGGGGCGGGACTTTTGCTTGCATGTGATTTTGTGGTTGTTCATACACATTGCTCTAGCTGAGAGGGATACATCAGCATTACCTTGAAGAAGTGACCATGGCTGTGGTCAGGCAAACAGCAGAAATGGCTGTAAATTGCTTTCAGTAGATGTTTAAGCTATGGGCTTCAAATTACTTTGAACTGAGGAGTAATGCTAAAATGATCCTCTTCTGTCAGTTTTGCTACTATGGTGGCAACCTCCAGCTGATAGGAATTAACAAACATTTGGATAAGGCCAAAAGCAAAGGCTGCTATCTTAAACTTCCACATTACAGCCACCTGCTTCATCTCCAGGCAGGTATCATCAGTACTTCCAAAACATGGAAAACAGCAAATGCAAGTCCGTCTGTGACAGTGAAAATTAGCCAAGATTCCCACAGCACCCCATTGCTACAAAGCAGGTGGTTGGATCACTAGTTGTTATAAACAGAAGGAAAAACAGAATCATAGGAATATGGCAACACTCACAGGAACACCATGTGGAAAAACAACATAGCCATCTTTGAAGTTTAGGAGAGAGAGACCAAGCCAGCAAGTCACCTAATTGTATGAAAACATCTGGGTCTAATCAAATGTCTAAACCTGAGCTAGCTGACATGTGCTTCCTTTATTTGCAATGGGGATGTCGTCAACTGAACCTCAGGAGAAAGTCATCTCACCCTAATGCAGATGGGCAAACTGGACTCAGATGAACTGCACTCCAGAAGTGGTAGCCAATCTAGAAGTTCTTTTTAGATTGTGAAGAGAGCCTGGGACAAAAGGATTTTGTCTAGAGACGTAAAAGTTAAGTGAAATCTCACCCTACATGTGTAACGACAAAATCGACAAAGAACGCAGAAACCAAAAAGAAAGGAAAAGCTAACAATATTAGAAAAGAAATCAGGACCTGTGTAAAATTGATTAATAAAATAATAAGGTAAGTAACTATTGGCTAGAACTCGGAAGAATTGTCTTTTACGTGATAATGTTGATTTGATAAAAAAATATTTGCATTTGCAAAGAGTTTTAGTCCTGGCAAGGTCTACAAAACTAATGAAAGTGCCAAGCTTGGAGGAAAATGATGCTAAAATAAAAATTTAGAAGTTAATTGAAACTTCCCTAGCCCTCTTACTATCTAATTATTAGAATTGAGACTATTACAAGTAAAAGAAAGACAAAATATGAGGTCAAATGACATTATTTTGCAAAGGGTTGAATGAGAAAGTAAATGGAAAACTATTACTTCTCTATGCAATAATATACTGGTTTTAGCAAATACTCCCATCTACGTTTCATGGTACATACTGAAGTATGGTTATTGAGTTGTTTCATATGCTGTAGTAAATGCTTCACAGAGTAATTCCATTGTTAGCTGCAATTTATGATAATCGAGTTCCATAAAACTATGAAAATATATTAATTAAAAATTTATGAAATGTATGTAAAACTGCAGCAGGATAAATGTAACTTGCTTTGGGCACTATTTAGAGCCAAAGACAGCTGGAGTTTTTTTGTTGGTTTTGATAAATACGTCAAAGTTTGCAAAAATGCACTTTCTCAAACTTACCACTGGTGACTCTCAGCACTTCTGGCATCCAGCTGAACAGCCTTTTCAGCTTTAATCTTTCCTGTGAATGGAATACAATATATTAAAGGATTTACTGTACTCTCCCACACACTAGGCAGCTCCCAAGAACAAGGCAACCTGATACATTCTAGCTGCAAAGAAAGAATTGCGTCCTGCTCTTGCAAACATTTAGATGGACAATGTAATGCTTTACAGCATTTACATACCCATACATATATATATATATATATGTGCATATGTATGTATGCAATTTTAGTATTTTCCCTTAACATCCAATTTAGATGCAGCTAAATCAGGGAAGGATTCAACCGGACTGCCAAAGGTAGCTATGTTGTCTGTAAGACTGAAGATCCTTAAAAGCAGGTTAGGGAAGCACCTGTCAGAAGAACCAGCAAAGCTGTTATCCTGCCTTGGGTACAGGAATTAAGTATTTGAAGTTCCTTTCCAGCATAAAGACTTCCATGAAGTTCCACTTTTAATTGAATAAAGATGACAGTAGGTGATTTGATCAAACCCACGCTTCCAGTAAGAAGTTCAGATGAGATGCTTGCTGTTTGCAAAGTCTCAGCTGCAACCAATTAAGCCACACTGACATTTCTGTATCGCAAGTTGACTTCACAAAAACAAAGAACAGCATACACAGTCCTCCAACCCAGTGGAATGAAAAAATCCTCAAAACTACTGCCAGCTCCCCCACAGTCTCAATCTCTCTGCACCACTTCCAGAAACAGAGATGAAAAAGGCTTCCACCACCCATTACTTCATGAGAATGAGCCAAACGAAGCTGGTTGCTCAACACCTACAACCCAATTTAATTCCATCATTCTTTATCTCTCACTGTCTTTTGCTATGCCATTATCTTTCATCAACTGAGGCTGTGTGTAGTCACTGGTGAAAACAAAGGCTCCAACAACAAAGTTTACTGTTGTAATTTAGTTTGTGTCACAATCCTCACTGTACTGGGTGACTTCCACAGAGAGAAGCCAAGCTGCTACTAAAGCGAAGACCATGGCAATTAAGTAGCTAGGACACTGCAAGTCTTCATGAGTATTTAGATGACAAAAGCATAGGGATAAGGACCTTGGACAAGCTGAAGTTGGCTATGGAATATGTTACGACAGCACAAGGGCATGACCATGCCTTTAAGGATGACCAAGGGCAGCCAAAACTGCTTTGTCAGTGAGGTTGTCATTACTGACAGAACAAAAAGTAGAAAATGGGAAATGAGTCACAAAAGACAAAATAACCTGAACCTGGATACACTTACACACTTGCATACACTTACACGCTTATAAAACCTGAATTTAATGCAGCAAAAAAAGGGAGAGGCAATGGACAAACTAAGGAGAGAGTGAAGTATTCCCAGAAATAGGCAAAAAGAATTATTTTAAGAACAGTGTGTTGACTACAGGGGAGTGACACAGGTAGAAAAGATGTATTTTCCATTGTAAAAAGGAGACAAAGGCTTAAAACACAATGGGAAATGTAAACTCTACCTTTATCCAATATGCATCCAGACAGTCGAAAGAAAGGGCAATAATTTTAAAAACAAGAAAGAAAAAGTGCTGTGAAGAAGAAAAACCTTGTTGCGGTTATGCTGTCAAACAGAACACATGGGGAGAGATGCCTGGAAGCAATATCAATTGTCAGATGACTTCTGTTTCTGGTCAACAGTTTTTCCAGATTCACAGTTTCATCTCCACCATCACCACAAAAAGCTCCTGCTGACATGCAGGAGCACTCCTTTGCTACAGGAAAACAGAAAAACAAACCTTGATGTTGCCTTGGCATTTATTTCTTTCTCTACTCTCCCAAAGATGTAACTAAGAAACTCCACTGACAGCATCTGTCTTTTTTCACATTCTGTATCCATCTGATTGTCAACAAAATACAGGATTTTACAGCTTCAACTGTGACCCACAATACTACTGCTTCATCACGTTTGGTGAGGAAAGAATGGACTGAAGTTTTATACTGTGGCAGTTTATTGCGCAAAACATTATTACAGTACAAATGCTCCCATTTATTGGATTGGAAAACTTAACCAAAGTTCAAAGTATGTTCCACTACATTCAGATGGCATTCTCCATGAACATTTTTCCTCTACTTACCATCAGTAACGTATTTCCTCTTCTCCTCAGCATCAGTAGTCATGTCAAACAGATCTCCATAAGCTCGTGCAAGTCTCCAAAGTAAGTCCACACAGTTTTCAAACTGAAAGTAGAGGACAGATGGGTAATTCAACTGTCCAGAATGTGATTTAAACAGTTTCCTTCCATAATGCTTAAAGCAGGTTCTTGGAATAAGGCACAAATCTTTGCTTACTCTACATCCTTCTACACTACTTTTAGTTTATGCGAGAACCAGATGAACCAAAGGAGAACACCATGCTTTGAAATACCGTTTGCTGTCTAAAGAGGTTTTATTTCATAAATCAGTTTTAAAGTTCTTTTATTATAAAAAATGAAAAGGTAATCCAGTAAAGCAGCAGATGCCTAGATAAGGTGACATAATTTCTTTAGGTATGCTATAAGCACCACACTCACTCACAATTAGTATCTCATCTACTGTCCTATGTATTTCAATATGTAAATGAAAACATAATCAGAACTAATGTTTTCCAAATAAGAAGAAACTGATACACTGAATTAAGCACTGCACATCAAACCACTTTGAAACTTTACCTGGAGTTACAGATGTGCACAGTAAAGTCAAAGGAAAAATTCACATTAAGTATACCAGAAAGTTATAAGCACATTACAAGCTCATAGCTTGATTCTGAGAACACTTGGTCTGGTTACTATTTAATTCCCCAGGACTTTCTCACACAGACCTAAAACCAACAAAAGTAAGTCTCATTTTTTAGAAAAGAGCCCATGATCTTTTCCATGCAAGTGTACACACCTGAAACAAAGCCTCAAGGTTATTGAGCTTAGATAGGATATAAAATAATAAAACTTCTGTGCTCCCCCAACATGAATATTGACATCACCTTGAAATACTTTTTCACTGTATGTTACAAATACACATGAAATTTAATCTTCTATTCCTGTGTGCATTTTAAGCCTTGCATTACGGACCTTCTCAAAAGCAGTGTAAAGCGCAAGTTAATAACATAATATTAAGTTTACCCATTAATACCTTGTCCTCTTTCTCAATCAGCAGTCTGAAGCCCTCCTTTTTATCAACCTCTGAACCCTTGTGCAAATTGTCCACCTGCTGTAAAAGATTAGATAACTCTTCTTCTGATTTCACAGTGGCATCGGGTGATTTCATACATCCCTTTTCTTCCTCCGAGTCTCCCTCAGAATCAGTATGAGCTGTAAGATAACTAAAATCACAGAAAATAGTAACCATCTTTCATAAAAATATTGGTAAAGCATTGTTAAATTCATATGCAAAAATTCTGGAGCACAATTTCTTCCAGTTGTCCATCCTTAAAGGAGTTTTTATTTGTGGTATCAAGATTATTATTGTTGTTGTTGTTATTATAAACCATTTACCTCCAAAGGGACAGAAAAATCGTATTCCAAACATAACAGGCAAGTAATTACACTGTCCTGCTGCCTAATACTGCATTAGAAAAAAGCAGACACATATTAGAAACATGTGTATCCTTGTGTTTCAAATGCAGAACACTTTATATAATTAATGTGCTCTGTAACCATGAATAAGCCTCATTAACTCTTTACCTCAATTTCCCTATTTTTGGAAATAGGAATGAGCTTCCTAACCAAAATGTAAATGCTGTAAGAATCACTTATACAACACTTCAACACTTCTAAGATCTAAATAAGCAATACCACTGTTAGCAATTCCTTTACTTATTTCTTTCAAACATTCTGAAGGTCAGAATATCTGAAACTGAGAAAGAGCTTGTATTACTTCATTATGCGTAGTGCACAAGTACTCAGCAGAAGCAATCAAGGACAAAGAAATATTTACAAAAGCCATAAATACCCTGCAGAGATAAGCAGGTGGCCTTACTGTCCGAAGCATTGAGCATAAATTAGAGTCCTCCAGTTTCATATAGGAGCAGCTGAATGGCAGCATTTTTTAAAAGCTTTTTGCTTCTGTACCAAAAACGGACAGAAAAGCTTCATCTTCTGCATTTCCACTTTTGAAAATACTGCTCTGATCAGAAATAACAATGTAAAAGTATTATTCTCCAGGTTAAGATACTTTTAAAATGGTAACTATGAGCAGAAAAAGCATGAAACGTACATTAAGCAACTGAATAACCAAAGTAAGCTATGACAGTAAATATATACTTTTTTTTTTTTCCAGAAATATAATCAGTACAGAAGGTTAGGAATATAAATGGAGATTAATAGTCATGGCTTTAAAATATTCTATTTTTAATACGTTGTTTTTGGAAGGGAACAGAGCTAAAATACAAGCACCAACACCTACAGCCTGTAAATCACAGAATCACAGAATCCTAGGGGTTGGAAGGGACCTCGAAGATCATCTAGTCCAACCCCCCTGCCAGGCAGGGTCACCTAGAGCACATCACACAGGAACTTGTCCAGGGGAGTTTTGAATGTCTTCAGCGAAGGAGACTCCACAACCTCTCTGGGCAGCCTGTTCCAGTGCTCTGTCACTCTCACAGTAAAGAAGTTTTTTCTGATAGTTACATGGAACCTCCTATGCTCCAGTTTGCACCCTAGTCCTGTCACTGGACGTCACTGAAAAAAAGCCTGGCTCCATCATCCTGACACTCCCCCTTAACATATTTGTAAACTTTGATAAGGTCGCCCCTCAGCCTCCTTTTTTCCAAGCTAAAGAGACCCAGCTCCCTCAGCCTTTCCTCATAAGGGAGATGTTCCACTCCCTTAACCATCTTTGTGGCTCTGCGCTGGACTCTTTCAAGCAGTTCCCTGTCCTTCTTGAACTGAGGGGCCCAGAACTGGAAACAATATTCCAGATGCAGCCTCACCAAGGCAGAATAGAGGGGGAGGAGAACCTCTCTTGACCTACTAACCACACCCTTTCTAATGCACCCCAGGATGCCATTGGCCTTCTTAGCCACAAGGGCACATTGCTGGCTCACGGTCATCCTCCTGTCCACCAGGACCCCCAGGTCCCTTTCTCCTACGCTGCTCTCCAGCAGGTCATCTCCCAACCTGTACTGGCACATGGGGTTGTTCTTCCCCAGATGCAAGACTCTACACTTGCCCTTGTTGAATTTCATCAAGTTTCTCCCCGCCCAACTCTCCAAACTACTTCCAAGTACTCCAAAGTACCAACAACTAAGCAGTAAAGGCCATTTCTAATTCCTTAGTTACAGGAATTTGGGCACTGCACCAAATGCTACCTAGGCAGGTAGATATGGAAGTAAGGAATCAGTGTTTGGAAGTCCATGTTGATGTCTTTTTTATATTTGCTGCATAAACATCTGCTAAAATTTCTATTATCATTACTGTTCCAATGTTAGAAAATAGACAAAAGTGAGGATTAGAAAATGTTGCTACCCTAGCAAAGATACAAAGGCCAAGGTTAGGCTGACAGCCAAATCTTGTCACTCCAAACAAACGCAGCAGAGATTTCCAGCAGCACTGTATCAAACTGTAATGGCCAAACATCAAATTCATATGACATCAGGTAAGTCACATGAGAATATTCACTAAGAGTCTCAAATGGAAAAAGTGTGAAGTAGTTCACTATGTAATAGATTATGTGAACCCCCATAAGGAGCTAACTACAAAATATCACAGAACAATAATCTTTCAAGATCAGACCATACTGCATCAACCCTTTCCTCATCCCACCTCTCCTACAGAACATGATCTTCAGGCCACGTTTGTGCTGATAAACAGCAGAGAGGACAGGACATTTGTTCCACTCCCTCTCACCTCCACTGTCCTGGGAAATTCTCTCCTACCTCCTCTATTTATCTGCTTTATGAATCCTCAAAGACTTTAAATGTGGAGCAGACCATCTTCAACCTTGATGAGAATACCATAAATTTTGATTTAGTTGTTGTGTGCTTTAAAGAAGGCATAGCAATACCTATAAAACAACCTGTGAGGAGTGGATAACTTTTCATTGTAGGGCAATGCCAGTAATTCATAGGGAGTGCAACAGATCATACAACCCTGTATCTGCTGACACAGACAACACTGAGCTACACTAAGGGGCAGGAGTTTTTACACAACCAGCAGAGAAAAACACCATTCTCAAACAAAAGAAATAAAATATTTTAAATCTTCTCCAAGTTTTGTTTGAAGTAAATAGTGTTTTTCATGGAAAGGTCAGAAATCAAATGTCCTTGTACCACAATGTCCCAGTCAGTACGAAGAATTGCTAGTGCTTAAGACTGGGCATGCTAGTTACCCTCAAGATGCACCAGCATTCATCTAAATCTTTCCTTTCTTTCCTCAGAGAAGTAACTTCTTAGTGCCTTCAGAGGGTCCTCTCTTATTGTCGCTTCGACTCCAGAGCTGACATTGCTGCCTGCCAGCATTTTCCACAGGAAAAGCACCAAGGCAAGAGCCAAGGCTTCGTGACTTATTCGTGATGAGTTCCCACCTCACTAGTCACACACCTCAGGCAAATTCCAACATTGCTCAGGAGTCATGGAGGGTAAAAATGACAGCAAAGTAAGTTAATCAAATATAAAACATTAAATATCACTTCAAACATGGTGGCAAAGTAGGCATAAACAATGTTCTTCCCTTTTGTTTCTGACGATATTAATTTTCTTACTAACTCTCTGTCCAATCCTTATCATTGCTGAAATGTTTTAAGCATGAAAACAAAAGGTAATAGAGAATTTTAAAAAATAAACAGCTAGAATCCTTCTTAATGACTTGGGTAAGCTGTACTTTACCAATTTGAACTGAAGACACTTTTATTACAAGATAGGAAAGTCCTTCCACCTACATAAGGACAAAATAACAGTGTAACAACAGTTATTATTGATATCAGACTACAATAAGAGCTTGATAACTGACTTCAACAGAAGAGCTAGCAGGCTCACACATCTACTAATTCTAGAAAAGTATGTTATGAAGAGCAATACTATAAAAAAATAAAATTCAGTACTAACACAAACAGAAGTGGAGATTCTTTTTAATACAATTTAAGAACTCCAAGAGTTTAAGGGCTGGTGACACTAATTCAAAAGGAAAATCAACAAAAAACACAGAAGAGTCATTATAATGTGCTTTACAAATATTTCATAAAACAACACTGACATCTGCAATTTTACCTGGTATTTTCCTGCAAGACATTTTATCAGATGACAAATAGAAATGTATTTATATGTGATAAATATATTGATAAATACTTGAGAAAAATGGAAGAACGTAAAAAATTAATACAGTCAGTGCCAATTTGTTTTCACCTTTATTACCGATAGATTTTATTTAGAAGAGAAAAACAGTGATAAGAACATGAAGAGCAATGATCAACCAAGAGGACTCAGCTGAATCACAAAGGGCTGTTCAAAGTTCAAAGAACAAACAAGACTGTTCTGGAGCTCACCACATCGTGGTTAGGCTGTTCAGTAAATTCAGGCACCTAGTACTGCATTGTGGAAAAACTGAGCTACATGGTGTAAAACACCACTGTGATATAAACTCACTTGGCTGGTTCAAAAATGTGTTGACTACTTGTAAATTGGCAGACACTGGGCCTAACCAGGTATCATCTGTTCACAGCACTTCAGCTTTTAGTCAGATCAAATATCATCTGTTGTCTCCCTGCCAACTTAAAAAAAAAAAAATCACAAGCTGACACAAACACCATCTCATGAGCTCCAGCTAATTCAATAGAAAGGTGATTATGTGTCACACACTCATCTGGATCAAAATAATACTGCATGACCCAGTAGAGTGTGTATCCATCAGTAATAACAAGTAGCCTTTGAGGAAAAGTTTGGCAAATTGGATTCTTAGGTCAACTGAGGGCTGCACTGAAAACAAAAGGGCAGAAAAATAAATGAAGAAATTATAAGTGAAGTGATACTCAGAAGCAGGCAAGGGAAGTGTTTCTTCCTGCTCAATGTTTCAAGGATAAATTATAAATAAAACATCCGTAGGAAAAGGATTTACTGAAGTGAATCTTTCTGGTGTAATTTGAAAGTGCAATTTGAAATGCTTGGATGTCAGGCCAGATGAAGACCAGTACCCAACATGACACTGGTGTCAATGGTTCATCACTGCTGTATCAGGGAGGAAAGAGTTTTAAAATCACAAAGAGGAGAATTCAGAGACACTCCAGCCCACATGATCATCTAGACACAATTTATTGTATTTGTAAATGAATGAGTGCTTGTTACACATTCTCAAATATTAAGGATTGAGGTTTTCACTAGTAAGTGATGGAAACTGAAATAAACTAAGAATAGAATACAGAGAAGCACAGACCAGAAACCATAGGCTCTTTAGCATTCAAGCAATGTCCCTTCCATTCAGTGTATCTTCCATTCAGGCTGTTACTATGTAAATAATGTGATATTTTTCCACTTACAGAAATATATAATTTTTGAAAGGAAAAATAGAAAGCTTATCTTCCTAAGGTGTTGAATACCAACAGTGATACTGAGAATATGACCAAGGCAGATCAAATCACTGAGGACCATATCAGAGACTGCCAGCTTCAAATATTTTATAGAAAAAACAGGTAGTATTAAAAGCTTTTCTGGAAGAAGTTTACAAGTCTGAAACCAACATAGTCATTCAGTATCAGTCCATAAAACTCTAAAGATTACTTCATCTGTCAATTCCCAGCATCCACCCACTTGTCAGTTAAAACCAGAAGTGCTTAACACAAGCAAAATCCTATCTTCAAGATCATGAAAATACTGCTGAGGCAGACAAACATGCTGCATGTACTTTAGATAGAATACAAAAAGTGAAAACACGTTTAATCTGTAACAAAGAGAAAAATTATTTCTCTAGTGCACAAACTAGCAACTGAATGCATTATTGTGTGGAATTGACCACAGAACAGTGTAAAACAATACACATGGTGTTATACCTACAGCACAAGAAGTGGGGATGCATATTAACTGGAAAAAAATGTGTGTTGTTATTGTCTCTCAAAGCAAACTCAAACACAACCACTGTCATTAAAGTTGCAGAAGACCTCAGAAAAAGTTATATACTTTGCAACTATACACACATTAGGATTAACAACCTACTTCCAATTGCAAGAGGAAGAAAAAGAAATAAAAAAAGAAAATTACTTAAACTAAATTATTTTAAATTTAGATAAGATACGCAAAACACATCAAGTACAAGGGGTTAGTAGGAAAAAACCCACCTCTTTTCAAAAGGGATTAAATAGCATTGGAAAAGCACATATCCAAATTACTAACACTATCTATAACCTTGAATTATCTCCCTTCCTTCTGACTGTATACAAATACTTGTCAGAGAAGGCCTCTCTTAAGGACACACTCAAAGCTCTTGCACACTATAATCACTTCTATTGGATCATCTCATGAGCTTCTTCGTCACAAGGAAGAACCTGAACAGACAAGTTTCCTTGGCTAGTTCCCAAACAGCAATGCATCTCTCCTGACCAGAAAATAGGGCTTTTGAAATACAAGGTGTGGAATAACCCCTGTATTGCATCTGTGAACCTGATTATCTATAAACTTGTTCTTTAGCCTTATCTACACCTCCAAGTATTTTATGCATGACATAAAGGTCTCTGCAAACCAACTAATGAATAACACAATCTGACCAATTAATAGATAAAACTGAAATGTTTCTACACCATATGAGGGGAAATGTCTTTGAATACTTCTGCCAAATATTGAATACTTAAAATAAAGAACTGGTTCATTATAGAACTGACAGGTCTCAAAATAGGGTATCAAAATATAAGACTCATGAAGCATATGGGCTGGGATATAACACAGGAAGTTCTGCCCACAGGACTGAAAATAAATTTGGAGGAACTCTTAAAAAATAGAAGTCCATCAATTATTATATGTGGCATGTTGCTGTCTTGAGAATATTACAGTTAATTAATATATCTTTAAAGAAAAAAGTGACTTAAGATAGGCAATTTACAGACATACTGCTGCCTTCTCAGGTATATATAACACATTGAGATGGCTCAAAAAACTCACTTGCTATAAACATACCCTTATTAAATTGCATATAAGTATCTGATGATATCAAAACAACGTTGCAACTACAGGAGAGTAATGTCACCACCATTTTTACATCATTACTAGAGGGTATATTAGGTAACACATGAAAAGAGAAAAATATAGCCTTTCTCCTGGGCTCCAGGTACATCTGACTCTTCAGCATGTTCCTCAACACACATGTGTAAAAGATCCCGTTAACTGTAATGGGACTACAAGATGTGATCAAAACTAGGAACTTTCAACCTTACTGAGCCAGCACCCTAAATCCCTCATAATTATTTTTTAAGCCATCAGAAAGTGTCCACAACAGCTAACATACATTAACATACTGCCATTTGTACATGTGTTACATTTGGACATAGCTTTCATAACATGTAATACCTTTAGGCAGAACACTGTAATAACTCATCTTTAAGGCCCACAGAAGACAAACATCACAAAAAGCACAAGAGTATTCATACAGTTTGAACAAACTGTCAGAGACATAAAACTACTGTCTTACTAGAAGCACTTCTAAAATCATATAATTATGCTGAACTTTGCCTCTCATTGCACAGCTATGTAGCAATACTGCATCAGATTGTTACCAAAGGCACCCTTTAAATTTCTATCATGCTTGGTGTTCAGCCAACTTCAGTTGTGGTGCAGATTCAGAAATGGTCACCCAGAGTTTCCTCTGATCTAAAAACTACTAACCTGATTTTTTTTTTCCTGAATATAGAGAAGTATAAAATACACATAAAATTTTTAAAGCGCTCCTGTTGACATAACAAAGTTTCACATATGTAATGATGCAATTCGCTTTGTATATGTACTCTAGCATATTCAAAATGTTATTGACTCACCCTCCTTCACTTTCGGCCTCCTCAGAGCTGGTAGTTTCTGTTGCACCAGAAGCTGTCTCAGCTTTTCTCCGCTTTGTTGCTCTGTGTGACGGGCTAACTCTTTGAACATCTCCCTTACCTTGCAGCTCATTTCGAACAAACTCTTCAAGCTTTGGAATAGCTTCTTTCAGAAACTGCACTTCTCTCTTCAGTTCATCCACACTCAGGAGCAAGCCATTCAGTTTTTCTAGTATCTGCAGTTGCCTTCCATGTAAAGCCATTGCTACTCCTTGCTCATTAGCAGCTTCATGGTGCAAGCCTACAGAATTAAGCCTGTTACCTACATCACAGAACGCAGGTATATGCACAGCTGCAGCCGGCTTTCGGATCTTACGGTACCAAATCAGCATCAGGCTTATTCCAGCGGTCCCTGCCATTATGCCCATTATTAGTCCTTTATTTTCGAAGGGAGACATTTCTGCACTCTCCTGAAATTGTGAGACAACAACAGTTGGAGTTAAAAGACGTCTTTTCTACCCTACCCAGACGACTTACTTTGGTTTTTAAGCCACAGAAGCGGAAGGCTAGAATAATTCGCGCCTGCTGCAGATACAAAGTTACAAGTCTAGCAGATTCTGCAATAAAAGGCCATGTGCTATGACAGCAAAAACAAGCCGGGGTGTGGGGGGGTGGCTAGGGGGATGAGCGGCACACACTTCTGCATCGGCACCCGCGCAGGACGCAGCCTTCACTTTTAATCTTTGCGGCATTTTAGGATTTTTGTTGTTTTAATGCGAGAAACTCCTTTAATCGGATTTTCCGCAACTGAAGAGGGGGGAAACCCAGCTGTCAGGCCGCAGCGCAGCCCGCGCCGCCCGGAGGGCTGTCACGCTGCCGCCCCGACCCCACCGCGCCGAAGGGCTGACAGCCCCGCGGTCACCTCCTTGCGGGAGACAGCCTGTCCCGCAGCCCGCCCCAGCCGCGGCAGCCCCGGCAGGGGTGCACTGCCTGCGGCAGCGCCAACCCCAGGCCCGGCGCCACCCCCGTTACGTACCGGCGGGCCGGTCCGGCAGCGGGAGCGCGTCTGGCCCAGGCGCGGCGCTGCGCGGCCCCGCAGTTCTCCCGCCGAGGTACAGGGGGAGGGTGGCGGCGGCGGAGCCGCCTCGGGGCGGCGATACCCGGATCGAGGGGGACGGGCCTACGCCGCAGCCACCGGCCGGGCTGCCCGGGTGACGGGGCGCTGCCCTGTGGAGGAGGGCGCTAGGTCGGGCTGGGGCGGACCCGCCCTGTGTCCCAGGCCGCCCCAGAGACGGTGGGCGGACCTCCGGCCTAGCTAGGGCAGGGGCCTCTGCCTGTGAAGCCGGGTGGGCCGCAGCTCCGGGAAGCCCGTCGGGCGGTGCTGCCGGGGTGCGGCTGCTGCACCTGCTTCAGACATTGTTCGAATACTCTGTTTAAGTGCAAATTTACCCGTTTACGTGTCTCACTTCAGTCTGTTGGCTGTTCGTTTTCACTAACTTCACTTTTGCTGTTTCTAGGCCTTAGACAAACAGTATTTCCACTGCATTAGTGAGGCCTGAAGCTGCAAAATCATGGAGAAACCCTGCCCAGTTGCCAGGAAGAGGAACAGTCCAGGCTTAAAAGCTTAATTGCAATCTGAGCCATCTAAGGGCCCAAAGCTGATTTCAGCAAAGTCCATTATAGATTGTCTAAAGTCATGGAGCAACTTGAGTTTAACAGGGAGCAGAAGGTACCATCTGAGATACCACTTCTTTTGGTGATGTTCACAAGACCTTTCTCATTTACAATGGGATTTCTTTCTGGGTTTGCCTCCTGTGGCCTATTTCTGACCTTGAATGGAAGAAGGATCATCCAGACAACCTGCTGTACCCCTATGTCTTCCTGAAGGCTCCTGGAGGGTGCCCAGACACAGCATCCAGCCAAAATTTAAAAGTGTGAAACTCATGTTCTTCAGTATGAGGGCTCAAGGAAACCATTAAGGAAACTGCTATATCTGTGTAATGAAAGAAACTGCTCTTTAACAGCTGGAATTTTCCTCGGCCATGTAACTCTGAAACAAAGGAACACTATGTAGTTCTTTAAAAACATACCAATTACCTTTAAAAGTGAATAAAGTGCCATTAAAAAAAAAAAAAAAGTACCTTGAATATGTTGGAAATCAGTCTAATGTCTATTTATCTCCAAGCAAAGACTTCCTTTAAGTAACTACAGCTGCTAACTAATTCTCCACCAAGATCATGAGGATGAAATTAGCCTTACGTGAGACCAAACTACAACCTGAGAGAAAGGCAGAAATTTGTTAAGATGGAAAAATTAATACTGTTTCAGTAGTCTACAGTTTTTCCAGTTAAAAAAAAAAAAAAGTATAATCTGTTCATATGTTTTTAATACTGTAGTTTTCAACTGTACAGAAACCTTACTAAATTAAAATTATTTTGAACAACAAATTTAACTATAAGTAATTGTTTTAAGTTACATAATCCATCAGTGTTTTAAAGCAGAACAAGACCATGTGAATCTCCATGCTGATGGAGATTTCAAATATTCAGAAATGGTAATAAAAACTCATTGGAGAACCTTTATTTTTGTTTTCTCTTTTCAATACCATCTGCCAAAAATCTTTCTATAAGCAAGTTAAAGCAGGACAGGATTTAAAAAAAGAAATAATGGGTGGGAAAACACAGCACAGAATTGAAACAAAAGATGCAAAAACTGAAGTGAGTTTTCCAAAGTGGCTGTCTCAGGCTGTAGGCCTTTGACAAGTGGCCTGTTTTGAAAAATAAAGGCCGAGGAGAACTGCTGTCTATAACTGCCTGGATGCATAGCAATTGTGAAAATCAGGTCACCTGTCTGGTCCCAAACTCCTTATTTTCTTTTCACCTGTGACCATTTTACCCAGGCAAAGCAGCATGCAAGTAGAAACATGCCAGAACACAACAGCTTGCCAAGCTGAGGAACTAAACACCAATTTACCTAGATTTGGCACAATTTAATTGGCCTAAATCTGATACATGTTCTAAAAAACTGAAATGAACTGTTTTTAGAAAAGTGCTGTTCTTTTGCGTATGGATTTTTACTTCCTAGTTCAAAAGAAACTTTGCATTTCAAAGTCCAGGCCACCATCTGTTATAAAATTATTAGCCCCCTGTATTTTTTATAGTTTTGGTGTATTTTTAGCCTTAGTTCCTAAGCCAACAGAAGCTTATATGTCCAGGTTGTCCATGTGGTGTACTTCTGTCAGGCAATATCATGACACTTTCTCCACCTACTAGTAGCTCCTGAACCTGTAACTTAATTTTAGCCAGTTTTTTTCAAAAGAAAGATGTCAAGATAATGAAGTTCCAATAAGTTTCATGAAGGTCAGCAGCTCCAGCAGGATAAGACCCTGTGAACATCCTGCCTCCCTCCACCCTTCGCCCCAGGCAGATGTTGCAGGATGAGCTCAGCACGCCAGAGCTGCAACACTGACATACCTACATAGGGCACCAGCCACCTTACACTATTTGTGTAAAACCAGGCTGGGTAGTTTAACTGATTTTTTAGTAAATTTTGAACTTGGGCAGTATTTTTGTGTGTATTAGAAAAGTTAGCTTAATATTGAGTAAATGTGTCGAATGAGTGAGAGAACCATTACACTGTACATAACGGATGCATGCTATTTTCAACCAAGACACTGCTTAATTTACTGGTGTTTTCATTTCTGAATGGAAGGCATGGTTATTTTACAAGTGACATAACATTCTTTAGCTGTAGTTCTTCTGTAGATTTTCTTTTGTGGTATGCTGCTCTTTCTGAAATGCCCGCCCCAACTAGAGATTAACCCACTGCTTGTAACAAACACAGAAACTTTTAATGTGTTAGTAACATTTCATTCTTACTGCTTCAGCAGTTGTCTTGTAAGCCTATAATCAAGCATTGTTAATAAGTGACCAAATATTGTGAAAGCTTAAATACCTTTGAACAGGCTTGCAACCACCTGCCAGAAATCCTACTGTTCTGTCAAGTGGTATTGAATTCTCCTGAATCTTTTGCTATACAAATAAACAAAATTATATCTTACCCCATAGGGAGGGGAAATATTCACTGTCAGACTTGCCAATATGCTCTGTTGCTCTTGCCGTGAACAATTTCTTCTGTGTTTCTAATGAAAAAATAATAAATTTGAGTTAAAAGGCGATGGGTAATAGCACACTGATCTCTTCTGTTTTCTTCAAACAAAGACATACCTCATAGTGTAGCTCCCAGAGGAGAACAGTTATTGTTGCTCTGCTTGTGCAAGTGTAACTTCCCTTTGCATCCTCTCCAACATTTTTGAATCTTTGTCCAATCTCAGTCAGATTCAACAGAGAAATTAATTTCTGACAAGTTTCTTTGAATTAGTTGATCTTTTAAATGAGAAGGCCCTGAACTAGTGCCCCTGAGATTGCTCACCCCTTTTTACACAACTGAGAATAGACGCAGGAGAAAATAATTTTGCAAGGACAGGAAAAGCTAAAGCAGAGCTTACATTTTATTAGATGTGAGGGAATTCAACTACGAGATACAACCTGATAGGAAACCTGGCTTCATTAGTTCAGCTGCACAAAGAACCATCTGTTTATTTATTTAGTGTGTTGATAGGATCCAGTACTACAATTTGAGCTAAGTACAAATGGTCACTGATGCCATGGCATTTAAAATGAAAATAAAAATAAAGATATTAAAACATTAATTAAAAAACGTACATGTTGTTCCTGCTTCTTTGTGTTTGTCTTCATCTCACGAGGAAGCTCAAGTACATTATCACATATATTTATGCAAGCTATGTTAATTTTTTAGGCCAAGGTACGTGATTCAATTTCCTTGATGTAAGAGGTGACAGTTGGCAGCCCAATAGAGTTTGTGTACGTTGTGTTGACAAAATAGGCATAAGTACTGAAGGCTGCATTAGACATAATTCCATAGCACTGCCTAATTCCTTCACAAAGAGAAATAGTCCTGGCAGTGCCTGTGTATACTCGGAAGAGGAAAAAATACATGAATAGTCATAAAAACCATAAGAGTATGTGTGTATTTTAAAGACTTTTACTGTTTCCACCTGCAAATAGCAGTGTCCCTTCCTGAACGCCACAGACCAGTCCCTCCAGTAAACATCACCTAATACATGGCCCTAGGATGTCTGCAATTTCACATTAAAAATACCCTTCATCTGGGTGATGTGTTCTTCCATCATTTCTGCCCCTGTTTTGTACTAGCACTTGTGAGCTTACCCAAAATTGCCCTTTTGATTTTAACTTTCCATCTAGGCCACTAAGGCTATGTGTACACTAGCCAGCAGTGAGCACTGGCAGGCAAGTGTCTGTAAGTGAAACAGCTGGTGCTGAGCCCATGCCATCCATGCTGTGCCCCGGGTTAACTTTTGACTACTTCCAGTCTGATCTCAGGGCTGTGTGCCTGTTTGTGGCTGCAGGTGCCTTGGGTGTGCTTCTGCGATGGATCTTCCCAAAGTGCAGTTCATGTGCCCCAAGCCTGCTCCATGGGGTGAAGCAAAGCTTGCCAAGCTGGGACATTTGGGAGATTTGCCTCAGAAGTGCACACCTAGCCCAACCCAAACCATTATACATATGTATTCATACTAGGACGTTTTGATGAGGGTTACAAAATTACTCAGGTGGGATAAAGTGAATGCATGGTGCGTGGTTACTCTCCCCAGCAGTTACTGTGTGCTGACAAAGGGGTTCCTCCTTCATTGTAGTATTATTTTTGGGCAATGACAATTGATAAATGCAGCAAAAAGCATGAGGAAAAGTGGTGAAATCAGGAGAGTTAAGGGGAAGCAGAAGCTTCCAATCGGTTACAATATTTTTTGCTATATACCATTATAAGATGGAAATTCTGCTGTATTCAATGCACACTCACATATACACTCACACAAATATGTTTATATACACAACATTTTAGTTTTGCAGAGTGTTTCAAGTCCCCTGATGTTCTTTTTCAGCAGGAGACAGGTCAGTTAAAGTAAAATGTAAATGTAGATTTTTGCTATTTTAATTGCTGTTTCCACCCAGTCCCGATGTTTAAGAAGCTCTACTGCTGATTCTGAGCTGCAAATTCGGAAAGACTAAAAAGTCAATAAAGTAGGCAGCCTTTCTTAATTTTGGTGAGATGGGCTCACAAGCCTCTTGCTCGTTCATAATTCTAGTGCTGCTACCTTGTGGGAAAAAAAGGGTGCAGCAACTTCAACACCAAGTTAAGCCCTCTTCTAAACGAGCCTATTAAGGTCGTCAAGACTGGTAGTGATGGCCTTTTAAATGTTTGCATTTTTTTGCTGGCTTTTTTTTTTTTCCTAATTTAGAATTATTTTACCCATCTTGTATTAGTGTAATTAAACCAGAAGGTTATATGGGGAATCATTCTTCAGTGCGATTCATATTGAGTTTTGGGCTCTTTGACTGCCTAAAATTTTGTACTGTATTTTAGCAGAAGTAACAAAATTCCTCCCAGTACATTCTGGAGTGTAAGCAGTACTGCTGTCTGTGAAAGCAGTGTATATGTTTTTCTATTGCCAGTTCTTATAGATGCTATTTAAAGCTATTGCACATTACTCAATGTGTAGTTTTGAAAATGCAAACATAATGAACACCTAGAAAAGCATCTCAGGCAACATTACACCATTATTCTTACACAGGCAGATTTTTGGTCAGAGTAGTTGTTCTAGAAGCGTTTTCATTGGCATGTTCTTTTATATTCAGATTGAAAAATCAGTTATTTCTGAGAACAACTAGGATTCCAGCCTTAAGAAGAAATTGTACCAACAACTGAAAAATGTTTTTCTGTTTTCTTATATAGTTTTTCAATTTTCAATTGAATGAATTGAATGAATGCACATGCAAATACAGATTTGTATGTCAACAGGCACATGAAATACTCGATACATTTCTATTGCATACTTATATAATCCACTTTAGCAAGTTACTAAGCAGTTTTTCAAGATCATCCATATTCATAAAGGAGGTACTTTGGGTTTTACTCAACAGTCTTGGTTAGGGAAAGAGGGACTTAAGCAAGCGAAACACCTAGAAAAGTCAAAAACAGAAATCGAAGAGTTTCTCCCAGAGCAGGCAAAATTAAAAATAATGTCAAAGCATTTTGATTAAATTGTTTTAATTTCAATGGGATTGTGTCTGTCACTTTTTAAAAAGAATGAGGGTGTAATGATTAGTTTGGTCTTACTTTTATTTCAAAGGCAAGAAAACAATTTCCAGAAGTATTGTAATGGAAAAATATGGTATATCTTCCAGATGCAAAACAATTCTTTCTGACTTTTTTTTTTTTAAATTCAAAATGCTTTTAAAGCTATAAAGGAATCTATAGATCTGCATTCCTTACACAACTGAAAGTCCTATTGATGAAGAACTTTGAAGTAAGGATACAGTCTATCACTATACTCTGAACAAGTCTGATACCTATCAAGAGTTACTCTGAAGCACCAACGGTTTGTGAGGCAGTAAATAATGTAGACAAGGTAACGATTTCACAATTTTGCATCTGATCCTGATTTAAAAATGCAGAATGGTAAGAACGTGCTTATTTTTTAACTTACTGCAGTGTTCTCCCAAATAAGGGTGCAAATGGAATTTGTAAATGTGCAGAATAGGAAATCTGTTTGATCTCAGGGTACTCTCCACTCATTTGTGTTAGGCTGCAAACAAATGCTGGGCAATAACATTTAAATCTTCCTTGATATTTTTATAAAAAAACAGTATCATGCCAGTATTAAGTACCATCATGCAATTCTGTGTTTGGGCTATGATGTTTGGAACTGCTGATGAGGGCTTACAAGTTAGAGTTTGGAGAGCAAGGCAGGGCTGTGCAGCGATGAGCAGCACCAGGCTGAGAAGGTCAGGGCACAAGTCAAGATGGCTCCAAGGCAATGCATAAATCAAATGCCTCCCCATAACCAGCCTTGTTTCCCCTCTGACCCTGACAGAGAACCTTTTGCAGAGATAGTTTGAGGCACAAGTGGCCCACATAATTTCCCTGTAGCCACACAGTGTCCTGGGGACGACACTTGTCTCACAACCATACCACAGCCTGCCATCTGCCCCTGTCTCTTTGCCCTGAACTCTGCCACCACCAAAATGCACAATGGCCAGCTGCTGCCAAGGGGTGCTGCCATCAGAGACCAGGCATGGCTGGTGAGCCAAGCACAGGTGACAAGGCTGCTAACCACACGCTGCGGGGGAGGCAGGGAGAAAGAGGTACTTGTGCTAAAGCACACACCACAAAAGCAAATTGGTGCACGTGGGCAGGCACAGCCTGGAAACTATTGGAGGAGCTGGGTTACAAAACAGCCTTGCAATGAAGTGTGAAATGCAGCAACATTGCCTGGTTTTCACAGAGGGTGTGACACATATGAGAACAGAGGCACATAATGTGACTCCCTGAGGCAGCAGGGGACAGGATCCCGTGGCCCTCGGGTCGCTTTCCAGTTCTACACCATATATTGTGCCCTACGTGCCATATGTTCTTCCAGACCAGGATGAGCACAGAGGCCTCCAGGGTTCCCTAGTTGCCCGAGTCTGTCCCCACACACAACAGGCTTTCGGAAACGATCTGGGCCGGAACAAGGGACTCACCCTCCTCGTACTGACACACCCGCAAGGACGCCTAGAAGCGACACGGTTTATTGCCAACTGAGAGAAATCTCCCGGGAGGGAACCTGGCGGTGCCGCAACAGCCCCACTGGATGGCGCGCGACCGCCGCAGCCCAACGGCTTTTGGGACGGGAGAGCGGGGAGGGCGGCGGGAGAGGTGGGAGCGGTCGCTTTCCATCCTTCACGGAGCCTGGCGGGGTTCCGGAGCTGCCCGCGGGGAGCAGCTCCCGCCGGCCTGCGAGCCGGAAGAACGGGCAGGTAGTGACCCGCGGCCTAGGGGGTGTCCCGCGGCCTAGGGGCAGCCCCGCGGCCTGGGCGCTTCCCTGGTGGTTCGCTGCGGCTCCCGCCGAGGCTGGCCCGAGCAGCCCCGCTGTACGGCTCCGTCTTAATAAAACTGTTCCGGTGGGGATGGGCTCCGTTCTTCTGAGGGCGAGAAGGGCCTGTGATGTCCCTGGATACAAGCGTGTTTATACTGGAGGAAAAGGGTACACAGACGCCCCTTCCCCAGTGTTCCTCACTTGTCCGGGTGTTCCTCGGTGCATTTCGGGAGGGACAAGCGGCAGTGGCGGCGGTGCTTCGAGTTCCTGCTGCCTGGCGATAAACAGGAAGCCTCACGCCAGAGTCGTGAGATCCCTGGTCAGTCCCGGTGGAACTGGGATGAGGTACTCGTGTTTCTCGGCCTGCGGCAGGTCCAGCTGTACAACCTGCCTGCAAAGCGCCCCTCGGGCAGCGGTGGCGGCCTGGTGCCCAGCGGTGGGGAAGGCTGGGGGCCAGGTGGCCACCACGGATGGCTTTGGGAGTACCTTCGGTGAATCTAGGAGCCTGGCTTTTAAACTTTGGGCCACAGGAGACTGAGATATGAACAAATAGCCATATTACACTTTGGTTTTCACTGGTTTTATCTAAGAAGAGGTAAAGAGGGAGAGAAGATCTGAAGTCTGGAAAAAGGAAGATGGAATGAGGGAGGAGAGAACAGTCAGTGGAAAACAAAGATGCTTGGATGACAGCTTGCTGCCATCTAAAGCAGGCGGCCTGTTTTTCCTTGTGCTTTTACACCCTGCCTTGCACCAAATCCAGCCTTCACTGGTTTGCTCAGCTCACTGACTTAGTTGAAAACCACTTTTTTGGTTAATTTTCTGCCACATTGATGGGTTGAATCAGCTCAGGGCAGAGCCCCGTGTGAGAAAAGAGGCAGGAGCACATGCCCAAGAGCTGACGGAAAAAGGTGACTAACGACTCATTCAAGTTTGCCTTGAGAGTGCACCACTAGCTGGGACTGTTGTGGTAGAAAGGGTACAAGATAAAAATGGAGAAAGGAAAGATAATTTCTAACTGCTTGTATCTTGTACCTGTTCCAGGGGGACAGTAACAGATATCTCAGGACTAGTTAAGAGAGCAGCAGAGGTCTTTGTGGTGTTTATTCTTGTTTCTAGTGTAGGTCTAAATGAGCGTAATTCTTATGGTGTGGCTCTGTAAGTTGACCCTTAATAAGAAAGATTCAGCTCAGGGTATTGTGTCATCTGAGTCTCAGAAACAAATACCAAAGAGAAAAGGAAGCAGCAGGACAGATGCTCAGAAGAAAAGTGGAATAATCACAAGTAAAAACTGGAGGTAAAAGCAAAGAAGCAAGAAATAAAGGAAGGTGGAGAAAATCTGTAAAATTTTAAATGCCAAGAGAGCTTGTCTCGGCCACAGAAGTGACCTGGATTCCTTCCTCCTGAATTTAAGTGTATAACCAGGGTAAATATGTATAGGCTTCCT
Organism: Hemiprocne comata; assembly: GCA_020745705.1. Lineage (NCBI taxonomy): Eukaryota > Metazoa > Chordata > Aves > Apodiformes > Apodidae > Hemiprocne > Hemiprocne comata. The sequence continues at coordinate 41,206,886 of CM036588.1, forward strand.
GTAACTTCTGTGGAGAGAAAGGCCCCTTCAAGGGGGAACAGATCTTCAAGTTGGTTATCAGTAGCTGTTCATCTGTTTCAGGTTGTACACTGCCAAGTCTTGCTCTTACATGCCTAGGGTATACCAGCCTCTGCCTATTGCAAGATATCCTTGTCATGGAAATTACTGGAGACAGATACTTGGATTACATTATGTGGGAGGCCAGCCCATGTCATCATCGTTGTCTCTTTGGTTTTAAAAAGGGTGACTTCAGTTTCAACCTTTGGCAAGATGTCCTGCAATCTATTTTGAACTAAAGCAGGAGGATGAGCAGACAATCATGAAGTTGCGATAGCTTCCCTGCTTATCTTGGCTCCCAAAGAGTTGTACTGAACAGCAGCCTGGTGCAGCAAAGCAGCTTGACCAGTGTTTCTAAACAAACATATGTCTCTCAGTGCATTTTTTCTTATGTGCATCTTCTTTTCTTTTCTTTTCTTTTCTTTTCTTTTCTTTTCTTTTCTTTTCTTTTCTTTTCTTTTCTTTTCTTTTCTTTTCTTTTCTTTTCTTTTCTTTTCTTTTCTTTTCTTTTCTTTTCTTTTCTTTTCTTTTCTTTTTTTTGTTTTTAATACTTTAATCTCTTTGAGGCAAGGGCAGTCTTTATCTGCAATGGCTCTAAGACCATAATCAGTGTTTAACAGTAAAGCATAATAAAAATTAGCTCAAACTGATCTGGAAAACAGCATCACTATAGGCACTTTAGTTTAAAAAATCAAGCTACTACTTAGATTATAGTTAATTTTCTTTGTTATAGATACATCTAAGTACCATGAGAAGTTGCAAAGCATGCTCTAAGCAAAAGCTTCATATTTTCGTCATGTTTCACTTTCTAATATATGGAAAAGAGTAGTACACGGAGAGCTGTGATGTGAAGAAACAACATGATCATTGATGTGATGCTTAAGCTGAACCAGCAAAGTCATGATAACGCTTCAACAATCTTAGTCATCAGGAGCAATGTCCCAGTTCATTTTATGAGGCCAGCTTGACTGGCAGTAATTTTGGACCTAGTAATTTTGGTAGATCTGTGTACTTCAGATAGATGCCATTGCCCAGCTTAGCTACAAATGCATTTCAGTCAGCTAAGGTAACAAGTGCAAGTTATTAAACAACAGGGTGTTTAATTTTTAAAAAGCATATACTTATTTGTGGGGAAAAAATAGGAGTGTATTCACTTTTCTCTTATATTCAAAGAATATTGACCAGGACTAGGACTCTAATAAAAAGCAGAATTTTTTAGCAGAGAACTACAGTGTTGCATAAAACCCTTTAAATAAAGTTCCTGGAAAGGCACATGCACTGTTTTGGCGGTCATATTAGAGTGAACACACATACTTAGTTCTGGAGGGAGTATCTGATATTTTGGAAGTGTACTCGTGGTTGGGCTATGGCAGACAGGACTGCAGACCTGCCATAATGCCAGGTCTCCCTGCACCTTCCCTGTGCAAGGCTTTCTGGGCCTTTTTGCCTTTCTCCTTTGCAGCAGCCGTCGCAATACAGAACAGAGCTGGCTGGAAATTTCTGACAGAAAATTTCTCCATTGGGGAAAAAACCCAAACTGTAATTGACAGATTTCCGAGCAGCACATTAGCTCTGAGAGAAGCCAGGCAGGATCTCAAGCTGTGTACTTCCCCTGCAGGCTTACTTGGCTTTCTCTATCAGCAGTTTGCATGCTTTCTGGTCTTCTTGGCAGCTCAACAGGGAACCTATCATGGGTCAGAGAGCCTGCGAACCTGAGAGGTGGGGCCAGGATCATATTGTACTCCCACTTTGGATGGATAGTCTTTTCCAGAAATGTGGGAGAGAAATTTTGGTTCTCCAGGGGTCCAAGGAAGGAAAGAGCAGTTTCTTATTCCAGAGCACTTCAGGCAATGCCAACAGCAGAAGGAGCATCCATCCTTCTCCAGCCCCGAAGCAGCAGCAGGGATAAGGTACTCTAAGGTAAAAGAGGTGTCCTCTCTTCCCTTCTTGAGATGCAGTGGCAGAAGGGACTCATCAACTTTTAACCACTCCATCAGCTACATGGCACTATTACTGCTGTCATCTTCCATTCCTGGCACATAACATTTTCTATGGGGATACAGTTAATGTACATTTAACCAAGACCAGTGAGTGAGGGGAACCACAGAGGACAATTCCTAGTTTTAAATTACTGTTCTCGGGCTGAGAAAGGCACTGGTGCACCCCTGGCTGCTACTTCAGCGATGCTTAGGACCTGTTTGAAACACTCCTTTATAACTGCTGGGCACTGACAGTTTTTAAGAAAGCAGTGAAATGCACAACAACCATTTGGCATCAATATTTTTAGGCTCTCTATCTGTTAGTAGCCATTCTTCCATATAGCTCAGAGCATGTGTATTAGTTTAGCCAGACAACATGTGTCGATTCTGCTTCTCTTCAGTGTAGGTTAGAAACTGTTCTACAGTGAATTTAACTTAAGCTCAGCCCTGTGTCACATAGACTTCAGAACAGCTCACATCTTCAAGTTTTTATTCAGGCCCTGATTAAATGAACTGCACACACATGAATCTAACTAACATGGTAGCTTGCTGAATTTAAGTTCCAAGTCTTGCTCAAGCAAACTATTCAGGAAAGTTAAAACTGGGCTGCAGCTTTTAATCTGTTGTTTGAAGTCAGAATCTTTACACCTGTGGATAAAACCTATTATAGCTTTCTCTTTTCATACCTTTTAAGTTCTCTTCAGTTTTCCACAGTCATCTGTAATTTATTTTCCCAGTTAGAGGTATTTGTAGAAGAAAACAGAGCAGGACAGCCTGGTAAGATCTAGCCAAGAAACAGAATTAAACTTGTCACAACTAAGTGATTTGCCATAGAACAGCAAAAAACACATTAATCTTTCACTGGTTCCATTTTAGGTTGTGAGAAGAGAGGTGAATTTTTATTTTTTTTTTTAATATGTCTTTTCTACACAATACCAGAAGGTTAAACATGTATTTTTGTCTTTGTAAGCAAGTCCAAGCTTCTGGCTACAGTCCAGCAGACATTTTTCTTTGTCCATTAAGGCAATCTCCTACACAGTTTACCAGGGGAGGATGAAATTCCTCAAGCTGTGTTATAAACATTCATCGCTGAAATCACGCTCCTAATAACAAGAACAGCAGACAAAGTTTAAGACAGCTCTATGTTGGGTGTGCTTTATAGATGGAGTCTATAGAATCAGGAGTGAACCAGTAAATCCAAATGCCAAAGAAGACAACATGAAAAGATTAAACAGGACAATTTTCCATCACTAAGAGTTTTGAGGCTCAGTGAAAGTAGGAAAAACCTGATCCTGTCACTCCAAACATAAAGTAATACTGAGATGTCAAATGAAGGAGTCTGAGAAAGGATCTTTTTTTGTCTTCTGAAAAGTCTTGGTTCTTCTGTGTAGCAGTACTTGACAGAGACAACCTGCATATGCTTCAAAACCATGTAGTCTATATTTGCTTCCCTGGACAACCTTTTCAATAGATCTAAAGAATCCTCCCATTGTTCCTCTCTCTTTCTCTTGCTCAAGTTCATTCCTTTGAGTAAAGAGATGAGGGCTGAAATCGGGGTCCTGTTGAGAGCGTGGCACTCGGTGGTCAGCGCTGATTTTAACTTGGCCTGCAGTCCACCGTGGGACTGAAAACAGGCAGCGCTGACAGCAGTGCCTGCAGGCTTCTGGTCAGGGAGGCTGTCTTTATCAGCTCACCTTCCTGTCTTCCTTTTCAGCTGCAATTTACTCCCTTCTCTGCCAGTCTCTCTAATTAGTGCAGAGGATTTGGTTGTGTATAGCCCTAATAAATCGTAATCACCTTAGAGACAGTGCTTCCCCAGGCTCAGACCTTTTTGCTCTTTAACCACAGCCCGTGCCAAGCGCTGGGTGGGAGGATTGGGCAGGGATTTCCTATGTACTGCCATCACCAGCAATGGGGAGCTCAGACTTCCTTTTCTCATTTAAGCCTGTGCTAAGGGCTATCACCATTAATGAATTATTTCCTTTATGAAAGCATTTCACAAAATTCAATAGGGGTAAAGCCAGAAAGGGATCAAAAACCTTAACAAATTTCTACAGAACTTATAAAGCACTTTAAAAGTAAATGAAAACTTCTTATAGTCGGTGTTTCTGTGACAAAACCTATGCAACTCCATGAAAGGTGTATTTTCCTAGAAAAATAATTAATAGGAGACTCCAGAAAGGTCTCATAAAATGCTGCCAGCAACAGGCTGATGGGGTGGGATTACCTGGACATACTGTGATTGTATGAATACCAGTTGCTCGGCCACTGAAGGCTGTGTCTGGTTTTCAAGGAGTTACATTTTATGCAGTGTTGCTGGCAGGTTTCTGTTGTTTGAATCTAGTGAATCTGGGAGCCCCATCAGGCTGTAACTTATGCACAAGACTGCACTCAGAGTCCTGGCAAGCTCAGTCCTCTGGAATTTAATGGTGCAATAGAAGGAAACGTGCCAAACCATCTACCTGAACTACTATTCCCTCAACACATTCCTCTATGGTGTTTCTTGGCTGGCTGCTTGATCCCTCAGCTCTAAAAAAATCCAGTGCTTGAAGTTTTATTTCTCAAAATACTTTACCTAGCATATGTGGCAAAAAAAACCCCAGAATACTATACAAGTTCCATTTTCCAAAACCAAACAAAACCTGAGAAATAATAGTCTTTTCTTAATATAATTATTTTGGTGTATTTTTAGTTAATCCTCAAGAGTAGCAGATAGGTGCTCATGAATTTAGATACAAATGTGAAAATCAAGAGGGCATCTTTAGACATTTAGGTATTCAATTTTTGTTTAGAGTAAGATATTGCAAAATTCAGACTTCGAATGGATTGCCTTTTAAAGCAGTCTTAATTAGAAAAGATGTTTTAGGCTGAGACCACAAATCTAAAACCACAATTTTATCCTGTTTTGTCATAACCACTTGCAATTTTTTTCTCACTGTACATGATTTGGTCAGAATTGCATCACCTACAACAGTCCCCTCTTCTCCCCAGTGGATCTCTTATTTATGTGGTCATTTAAAGTAGATACACAACTAGCATGAAATTGTGATGCCACAAAAACAGACAAGCTTAGCACAGGAAAAGATCCAACAGACAACTAGCTAAGTGTTATGGAGGTTATTTATGTTTTCATAGTTTACACATGTAGATGACTACAATCTCTGCCACAGAAAGCAGAGAGGTTTCTGTGTTTGCCTGCTTGCTGTGTCACAAGAAAGCAGTCTGTGTTAGTTGGGTCATGAAAGTTAGTCATGTCAATCAATGGGAAAATGCAGGGCAGATTTCCTGGAAATAGTGGAACTGATGTTTTTGTAAGTTGTGGCATATTTCAGATTACAAGCATATGGAATCGTTGTGGATCTGTAATTCTTTTAGTGACTATCATAAACATTGAAGGTTGTTTCCCACAGAAAAAATGTTTAGCGTGAATATTTCTTAGCTATGTGCTGGCTATATATTGAGCAGCAAGTTTTAATGGGGTAGCATTGTTGAGATGCACATCATGCTACTCTATTGCATATACTGTATAAGCATGAGATCAGCAAAAAAAGGCAGCAGTTTGGAAGTAATTTTGCCCTATATATTTGTGGACTCGTTCCATTTGTCTTGACCAGACAAACAGAAGCAAGGAGTCCTATTACTATTCAACTAAGGATTGCCACCGACAACTTCTACAAACCCACAGATTTATGTCAAGATAGTCTCGTATATACAACAATCTAGCTCCATGTTGTTCTGTCCATAAAGTAGATACTCCTTCCAAATGTCCTGTGTCCACATGACCATAATATGTCATATACTATTTGATGTACCGGAGTCCTTAGACTCCTGTTGGAGTGAAAGGATTCCTTTCACTGTCTTCAGCAAGCCTTGGATTGGACTCTGGCTTGCTTAGCACATTATTTTGGGAGGTCAGTGCCTCTCCTAGGCTGTACCCTCTCTTCATTTTGGAAAGCTAATTAATTTATAGGCCTTCAGAATCTCAGCTATTGTCTTAGGAGAGATTTGGGGGGGGTTTGTTTGTTTGTTTTAAATCCTGGCATTGGAATATGGCTTGTTCATCTGACTAAGAAGACCCTCATGTTCATAGGCCTCTTGAGAAAACTGAATCACAAGTCTTCAATAAAATATAATCAACATTTTAAATTACTCACAGATACAAGAGTTTAACTAAACATACAAAATACCCTGGTGTTCCACCCCACAGGGTCTTATCGTGGTCAGCTTGGCTTCTGTACTATAAAAACATCCTCAGCTCTTCAGATATGCCAATAAAGTTCCCCTGAGAGGCAAACTTCAGCAAATGAAGGCCCTCCAGTCATGCTACATCACCAATGTTTTCTTGTTAGGCTTTGGATGAAAGAGTAAAAAATTTCTCCCCTGAACCCATAAGCTGCTGCTGGAGGAGCTCAAACTGCTGTAAGCATGGGAAAGCAGAGATAAAGATAGGATTTGGGACAAGGTGATGTCACAGCCTGGCATCCAACATTTTTTAGTATGCAGACAGGAAAACATTTGAACTCCAGAATGCTTCTAGCAGCCAAGCCGTTCTGCTATAACATGGGTGTCACAGGGGAGTTTTTTAATAGCCTTGTTATGCTGAGCCAAACTGAGGTCCTCAGAGAGTTATGGGAGAAGTGGAACATGCACATCTGGGAGCTAAAGCAAACCAATACTGATACTTTAATTGTAGAAGGTTTCAGTTGCTGTCACATGTAAAGGAGGTTGTTTTAATAGTTTTAATTCTTTTTAAGTTTACATTTATTCTCCAGACAATTGTATTATACATAGATATATACAGAATTAAAAGCTTAATTGATGGATATCAGATGATATGATCAATAACCAGAATAAATGAAAGCTGGTCCCTAAAGCAATATATTATTTTTCTTTGAATAAGAGTAAGGTCAAGAAAGCAGTATGTTACTAGTCCCTCTTTCTGAGATGATAAAAAGGTGATTGAATATATCCATAGTGTAATGATGTTCAGATGGAGTTCTGGGAAACAGAACTACTCAGGAATTATCAATTAATTCAAAGAAAATAAACATAAAAATTAGGTTAGAAACATAGAGAACATTTTAAACACTGTACTTGTTTTCTATAAAATATTATCTTCAGAAAAAAATGTGTTTTTTTTAAAGCAATTGATTTGAATAAAGCAATAGTTCAGTCTAAGGACAGGAGCTATTATATTTCCAAGAAAGGTGTAATAGCAAATGCATATCTGCTATTAGATATTCAATGCTAAGAAAAGTAAATATATTACAATAACAACAAACTAATTAATGTTTCCAGGGAGGGAGAGCCTTGCATCCTCTCTGAGACTCAGAGAACTTCTGAGGTAGAGATACGCTGTGCCCAACACTGCCCCCCTTCGACTTGCACCCTGAGCTGGTCATGACACAAGTGACATTCTGCCATTGTTCCTTGTTTATAAATAATAAGAACATTATTTGAAAATTACATCTATTTCCCTTTTGGTCTAGAACAGTAGATATATTTGCTACTTACCTCCAGAGAAGATGGTTTGTGGGATTAGTGAGCATATGGCTTATGGCATTTGTCTTTCAAATGTCAGTCCTTTTACTCATGATTCAAAGTTGAACCAGATGGTCTTTTAAGGCCTAAGTCTTTCTATAATATTATGACAATTTATGTTATAAATAAAATGTGAGAAATGTCTGTACAACTTATAAACAGCTCTTACATTTACAAAGTTGTTGAATTGTGGAAGACCTCAGGATCTGTGGTATACTGCATTTGTTAGTAGGGTCAGTAGCAGGTGTCCCAGGACTTGACTGAATCAATTTGTACCCAAAACCAAGCATTGCACCTTTGTGTGGTCTCCTGACTACTTCAGCCCAGGGCTGGCTTAATACTCTGGAGTGAACCATGGCCCAGGCACTCAGTACTCACCTGGAAACCCAGGGTGTCCGGCCCAGTTCCAGCCACCAGGCACACCTGTGCCCCTCATACATTGTTGCAAAAATACTCAGCCAGCAGATTTAAGTGGTGACTCACTTAGGTCAAAGCAGGTTTAGACCAGAGTTTAACAGAACTCTTTCTGACTTGCCACTTTGCAGGGGGGCTGGTATTGACAGAAGGAAAAAAAACCCACAACAAATTCAGAACAAGAAACCTAATGATGTTTGCTTCTTGTGCTAGCTTTTACAAACCAGAGCCAAAGACTACTATAGTCATGGAAAGCTGGAGCAGGAAAATGCAGCTAGAATTGGGTATTTGAGGGGCTAGCTGAAGTCTGAATGTGCCTCATGCTACTGCATAAGCACTTGGGGAGCTCATGCACAGCCAAGCACAGTTGTCAGAGCTGAATAAAGCTGCCTCCTCCGAAAGTTGTGCTGGGAGACTGCTGTCTGGGCTTGTGACAAAGTCTACCTTGCAGAAATACAAAAAACTTTTAACTGTTTTTTTTCTACCAACAGCACAATTTCTCTTTCACTCATGCGGTAAAATTTCAGTTCCCTAGCAAGCCATGAGAGGATCAGTCCTGAAGGGGCTAAGGCCCCCACCTGCCACTTCAGCCACTTGAATTCAGCCCTTGAATCCCCAAGCAGCTTTTCCAATGCACCTGTCCAAGGAAGCACTGTTGTCTGCCTGCCTAAATTACTGCTTCTCAGCATAACTACTGAGATGCTGATACCTCCATGCTGTTACATGTTTAAGCCCTTCTTAAACAAGCTATTAGCAGATGTATGTTGCCTGCAGGTCTGCTTCTCCAGGCATTTTCTGTTCCTGCTGTCACAGGGTCTGGCACAGAGTGTTCCTGGCAAAGGTGTTTCCTCCTGAGTCATTTAACTAGTGCGACCTCTGGAAGACAGGAGAGTCTGCCCCACAGGCTATGTAAAATAACCAGCACCCTTCTCTTAAAGGGAAAAAGAAATACAGTACCCTCTTCTCATGAAAAGGGCCTCACTTTCTTTGGGTACCTGTGCTGAGGAAAAGGCATTTGGTGATGAATATTGAGATGTAAATGCATCCAGCCAGCTCAGAGTTAGGTCCTCACCTGCCTTGCCCTGCCCCTCAGCACCTTCCACTGGCTTTGCAATCAGCGTTTCAACTTCCAGAAGATTCCCATAACTCCTCAGACAGTGTCTGACAAGGTATCATGGTACTAATAGGGAGCAGTAGATCCCTTCTGTGCTGTTAGTCATTAATGCGGCACACGAGAGGAAATGTGGACAGGGAGCACTGGGGGAGCACAGAGCACCCCTCCCATCCTGTTTGACAACCTGAGTGACAAATCTGAAATGCATGCTTTGCAAGAGGCAGGTTTCCTTCCTGCAACATTGAAATAAAGACCTCCTTAACAGAGGATTGTAATTTGTTAAGGCTGTGGTTCATGCACTGTAGTGAGTAAATGCAGCCTTTTCTGTGCATGTGTGTGATAGTTACTGAAGTGCATAGTGGCCTAGCTGCAATGAAGGTCCATTGCAAGTCCCTTAACCCAGGTGAAATTGAAACAGCCAGCATTAACAGAGAATTTGCCTACACTTGTTTTCCTAGGCAGCAACAGACAGAGGCAGCATACCACAACTCTTCTGTTATGAAAGAAAATACTCCTATTTTTCAGCTCAAAATCGTGACTTTCTTTCCTCCTTCTGTATCTTATTTAGGAATAGGCTCATGCGAAGAAATTCTTGAGAAGTTTGGATCTTGGAGGCTGGTTCAGGCCCGTTGTGGGACCTTCTGACAATCTTGTCAAGCTGAGAGTGGAGGCGAGCCAGCTTCCTATCTCTCACTCAATTCCCCTCTTTCCTGTTCTGCATTCTGGGTTTATAGCATATTTCCTAAAAAGATGCTGTTTGCTTTACTTTTTAAGTGGTCTGCATCACATATGACATGAGCGTGCACAGCACTCAACAATAACTTACAAGTCAGGTGCTCCCAGGTATTTGTTTGTGCAAACATTGAACCCATTCACACTTGGAGATTATTCTTTCATGCTCAAGACAGACACATGCGTGTTTCTGGGAAACATGGCATTTCATGTTTTCCATGCTATCACTAATGAGCATCAAAAGATTTTAACCTACGTTTACTGAGCCACTATCCCACAAATGATTTGTAGGTCAGTTTATGCACCCTCCATACTGTCTTGGGGCTCTCTAGATGGAAGCAACCCTGGCCTTGCCAGTGGGTGTTACGTGACGTGCCAGGGCTGTAATGCTGGGTTAACTTTCAAAGAAACTGGACTGAAATCATGTAACTATTTTCATTACAGCCTCCACCTGGACTGACACCACAGTTTCACATAATAAACAAGAGCCCTGTCCACTAAACCCTTTCAAGCTTTATGTTTTAATGAAGTTTTCAGTTGTAAAGATTTTAGTGAAAATCCACTTTGAAAAAATCACACTGTGAGTGCCTTTATGTTTGTGGGTTTCCCCTTCCCTTGATCATATTTTATTAAGTTCTGTTTTCTTTACTAATTTTGCCAAAACTAACTTATGCAGACTTTGATTTGCTTTACTCCAACGTTTCTACTTCTAACATTTTATTTTTAAAGGTTTTAACATTTGGACTCAAGAAAAAATGTGTCAGGTTTTCAAAGCCAGAGTAATTTGCTTTAGCAAGCTGGTGCATTGCACCTGTGTCAGCTTAGTGGCACAAAACTCCTTTAGGGAATTTTTCATTAGAGATTTTTCATTTTATTTTCATTTAGACATCAGAACAAGAGCCCAGCCAAGAACTGAAAAGACTGATTAAACTTTAAATAGTTTCACTAATAATACTGAGGAGAAATGGGCTGCATAAAGGATTTGCTTGCTGTGTGCTTGGCCAGTGTGAATGCTCTACCATTATTACCAAAATTCTTCATACTTACATTCAGCACTTGGTGTGTGCAAAACAAAATAAAATATCAGAAGTTTTAGCAGATAAGACATGGGTTCAAACTATGGCCTGAGGGAAAATATGCCACTTTATTAAAGCTGCAGAACTGGCTGATACATCTGAGAATCATAATTACCAGTGTTGTAAACCACAGCCATATTTGGTGATACATGCTGATACCCTCACATGCTATGATGGTGAACCATGTGTGGTCTTTTGTGTGCTCAGAGTCAGAGATCTGTCCTGCACACCACACTTCATATTTCTGCTCGTGACCTCAGCATGGTTTCATGTAGTCGAAGCTTGAGATTTGTCCTGTTGCTGCCATTTTAGTAGGAATGGGTCATTATACAATTGTGTCCTTCTCTTTAATACACAAATTTGGCTAAACCAGCTTAATTACATTTCATGTGTCCAGTCTGGCTGCGCCTTTTGTCTAATGAAATGGTCTGTTGTGCAGGAAGAGCTGTCTGCTCTGAACTTCTATTTCTCCACTCCTGCTGGTCTGCCAGAGCTTTTCTTGTATTTTGAATGCAAAGCAGGATGGTGAGCAGAGTGTGCAGTGGTGAGAGAAAGTAATGTGCAAGGTCTGTATTTGAGAGCTTAAATGTGCGGAAGCCAGTCGACACCTGAAGTAATGTTCTGATGCCAGTTACAGGCATGTCTGTTGACTGAAGCTGGGACATTTGCAGGAAGATGCAGGTCTGGAAAATGTGCTCACAGCCTCTCGGATTCAGGCTCCTGGCAGAGCAACAAAGCATTTCTTCCATGCTGACTGTGAGTGAAGCAAGCACACTCGTGCCTTCCTGACAGAGAAATAGAGCTCTTAGCTACAGGTACAGTCCACTGCGGGAAGCTGCAGGTACCCTGTTCTCTAGTGGAGTAGTATCTCACCTCTTTCTTTCATAGAATCATAGAATCATAGAATCCTAGGGGTTGGAAGGGACCTCGAAAGATCATCTAGTCCAACCCCCCCTGCCAGAGCAGGGTCACCTAGAGCACATCACATAGGAACGCATCCAGGCGGGTTTTGAATGTCTCCAGTGACGGAGACTCCACAACCTCCCTGGGCAGCCTGTTCCAGTGCTCTTTAATCTACAATGTGGGAATTTCATGCAAGTAGTGTATGTTAACCTTGTCTAATCCCTTTTCTCCAGACCTTTGTGGTACTATTTTCTGGCACAAGGACCCGAAACAGACAAGGGCAATGGATTTGCTTCAGCCCATCCTTCTGCCATCCTTATGTTGGATAGTACTTTCCAAAGCTATCCTTACTGTACTGCTTGAGGAGGATCAAAGTCATTTTGTCATGTCTGGTAGGAATTGGATGATCCACTAAAGCCAATTGGGAGGAAAAGTGAGAAAAGCAGGTGATGACCAGAGCTGAATGAGAAAGCATTCATGCCAGATCCATGCCTGTTCTCAAGCTGAAGCTCAGCATCCATCTGGGCTGGCCACAACCCTGTACTCATTCAAGACTGCCAAGAAGACTGAGGCTGGCAGTGGGAGCCAGCCACATCCCTACCAGCTACTGTGCCAGCATGTAACCTCTCTCCAAACAGCATGCTGAGACTCCACCTGCACTTCTTTCTCTCATCCTGGAATCCATGAATTTCCTCCCCAACTGCCTCCTGACTCAGCCATCTGTACTGTCTGGTGGAAGAAACCTCAGCACTCCTTCAGCTGCTTGGTCCCTGCTAATGTCAGCTCTCCAGTCACCTCCAGAACACTGTTTGGCAGCACCTCCTTGCTTTTTGGGTACCTTCAGAAATAAGGTAGTCAGAGGTGCTCTGCAGAATATTCCCCTTCTTGTCCTTCACTTTGAATTGCCAATCATTTAACACAATCACAGAACAGCTGATTGTGCTCAAGATCAACTCCAGTCCCCCCCTTGCTCAAAGCAGGGTCAGCTAAAGTAGGTTACTCAGGACATTGTTCAGTCAGCTTTTGAATATTGCCAAAATGGATCCTCCACAACCTCTCTGGGAAACCTGTGGCAGTGTTTGATCACCCTTACAGTCATTTTTTTTCTTATGTTTAAACGGAACTTCTTGTATTTCAGTGTGTGCCCATTGTCTCATGTCCTTTCAGCAGGTACCACCACATTGCTGTCTTACAGCCAGATCCCCAGGGCCTACTTTCCAGCTGGTCAGCATTCAGCAAGTACTGATGCATGGGATTATTCCTCCCCAGGGACAGGACCTTGCACTTCCTTTTTTTGAACTTCGTTAAGTTTCCTGTTGCCTCATTTCTCCAGCCTGTCAAGGTCCCCCAGAATGGCACCAAAACCATTTGGTGTATCAACACTCCTCCTGGAATTGTACCATCTACAAACTTGGTGTTAGTGTACTCTGCCTTATTATCTGGGTCATTAATGAAGAACAATCAGTTATTTCAAATGTTGTTAGCTTTTATCCACTGGAAGCTCATTTTCTCATTTGAGCACTTTATCTATGAATATCCTATTTGTAGGAAGTAAATCCAAATTATTCTCATTATTCACCTGTGGTTTATGTGCAACATAAAATCATGGGATTATTAAGTGAATAAAATCCAATAAAATTTGTAACAGAATGTTTCCAAGAAAGTAGTTTTGTTTTCAGGACGAACCTCATGGAACAAGATTTAGAAGAACACTAGGATTTATTTTTGACTAAAGTTTCTCTACAGAAAGTCTATTTTCTAAAGAGGGTTTTGTGGCTAAAACACAGAACAAACATAGAAAAAAGAACAACGGGTACAGTAAAGGATACTCCCTAGCCCTGAACTAAAACCTAGAAATGCTTGAAATAGGATGTTCCCACACAAAGAAATACATATATATACACACATATATATACACACACACACACACACACAAAATGTATATAAAAATGAAAGAAGTTATATTTTCACTTTCCATCTGGCATGAGCATAAGCTAGCTTGGGCAACTGCTGAGTATTGTACCTGTTTTCACGCTAATATAGTTCCATTCTGCTGATGCAAACACTCATGCAAAAAGCAAGAGACAGATCTAAGGGGGGATAGTTCCAGTTTCATACACAGACAAGCTTGTAAAACTCTCTGATTTAAGAGGTAAAACAGCAGCTGGAGATTGCACAAGGCCAAGAGCTTCCATCCTCTTTCCCAGCAAAAAACAAGGCCTTAAAATGTCTCTGATAATGTTGGTCTTCATTTCTGTCCTACCACAACTCTCTTTCTCTCTTGTCCTGTGCTTTGTCATATTTGTTATCATTCTCAGTCCTGAGTGAGAATGGGGCAAAATGTAACACTTGTTTGTTCCTTTTTGTGTTCCCAGGCTGTGTTCCTGTTTGATTAGTAGTGTTTCCTTTTTCCTGTCTTTTGTTTATTGCTATAGCACATTTCCTGTTTAGGAGTTTATAGTAACCAGACAAAAATAATGTTGTTTAGAACTTAGAGAGACCTCGGTCTTGGAAGTGTTAGAGGTTCAACAACACAAACTATTTGAGTCCTACACTCCTTTCTGATGTCTTAGCTTCCTCTTCCTCTCTACTTCCCCTCCACATTTCCCAGTTCTGCTCCCTTTGTCATCACACACCTCATCTTTGCTTTTCACTCACCCCAAAACCCTTTGCTCACCCCATCTCCTTATTTCTGGCAGTGGAAACTTAAGTATTTGGCAAGGAGGGAAAGAACCACAAAAATGGGCTATGGTGCAGCCAATGTAAACACAAGCTTCCCTTTGGCAAACCCTCTTGCTCCAGCATCACTGGTAAGGGAAACAAAATAGGACACTGCTCACCAGTGACAGGACACATGCAGGGAAAGCCAAACAACTGAGCCCATTGCTGGGCATCCACCAAAAGCTGGATTAAAAAATCCAGACCTAAAAAACCAGAAGCATTGTTTTTCTGCATCTTAATGGTTTGAGGACATTTAGGGTTTACACTTTCAAGCTTCTAGTTTATCATATTGAAGACTACTGTTTTTAAATTACTATTTTCCTTTTTTACCAAAAGATCACACAGGTATCCTGACAACAGCATCTAGAGCTTTAAAAATACAGGACAATGCAGTTACTGCCTGAAATAACAGATGACCCTACCAGCAGAGACCCTTGTCTGCCTTTAGCACAATGGGATGTCATTTTTGACTCTGAGCCTGTAATTGCCATGAATTTGCTAGAATGTTGGAGGCAAGTTATCCTGGTTTCTTCCTGCATCAGATTCCTCATTCACCAGCCACACCAGCATTCCCCAAATGTACACAGGCAAAGAAACTGGAGATCTTTAGGCTTGTCAGAGACATTGCATACAAATATTCAGGGCACAGTTGCCTGAAAAATGTAAATGTACAGATTACACCTTTTACCTAGCCCAAACACAACAGTGCATTATAGGAAAATAAATGCATCTCTTCATGCCCAACATGGAAGTTATTCCTTCCATCCATCCACAGACTGTTAAAACATGGGGTGCAGAGCCACCGAACAGCAAGCTGTGGCCTTCCTGTCATCACAAGCTCTTTGGTGACCACTGGCAAGTAGCTGCTTGTTACTGTTCTTATGGTCCTGGCCACCACAAGCTGCTTCCCACTGCTGCAGAGTCCTGGAGAGCTGCCTCCAGGATACCACTGCTGCTCATCCTTCACTCCTGGCTTGATCCTGACAGCAGAGCCCTTTCGGGTCTGGGGGGTTTACTGGAGTATTTTGCAGTCTGGAGATTGGAACTGGAGAGTAATGTAACATCTAGCAATGAACCTGATGGTTCATTGCAACAAATGAGATCTAATAATAGAAGGCTTAGGTTGTAAAGGGGTGTCAAGAGCCATAATTTTATCTTTCAGTGGCTGTGAAAATAGCTCTCCTTCTTGCTAACCACTTACAGTCTGCATAACCAATCTTATTAACAGCTTAGAGCATCACTGAGAAAGAATTATGCCTGTCCAAAAGGTCAAGATGCCCTAAGACAGAATTTAGATCAGATGAGACAAGAAAGGAGCATACAAAGGAAAAGAGACATACCCTTCCATGATGGCTTTTGTTATGCATACATTCAAGGACATACTTAAAAGAGAGCTTGGAGAAGCTAATTGTATGCAATTAATGTTTGCAGCACTTCCGTTATGAATGTAAGTCACAGCAGAATGCCAAAAAAATATTTCTTAATTAATAACTTGACTCCAGCATGTGGATCTTTACAGTGACAAAAAATACAGGTGGACAGTGTGATGTCATGTAACAAGTGAAATTTTACTATCCCTCCAACTAACGTAACTGAAGGCACAGAAAGTTTATAGACAGCATTGTAAAGCTTTGGTACTTGTATGTCACCTAAATAAGCAACTTCAATTAACCTTTATAAAGAAGTTTTCTGTTCATGTGCTTAGTAGCTAAATTAATGATGCTAACTGTTTAGTTGCCTAATTATAAACTTAAGTGTCTAACTTGATGTGCAAAATACTGCCCTGGGTTCCTTGTCAGTGCTGGCAAGCACTGAAAGAACAGTGACTGTGATCCAGAGCACTGCATTCCTATCACTTGACTGGATGTCCAAAATTAAAATAAAAAATATAATTCTAGGGTAATAAATTCTTGCCTTGAGTGTTTTCATTTTCATAGGCATTCTTGCCTTGAGTGTTTTAATAGGCATTGATTTCCCTCAGGTAAAAATATATGCACCAGAGCTACATTTACATTTTTGTCTAAGTGTTGCCACCCTCTGTTTTTTCAATAAGTTTTTATGCCTTTGTTTAATGATATGTCATTTGTAGCAAGTTTTATGCTTCAAAGGAAACACATAAAATTCTGTTTATTATCCCATTCTTTATTTGTCACTGAGTTCAGCTTGTCCCACCATGGCATTGGATAGTCATTTGCTAACAACTTAGTAGATAATCACCGGTTTCATCTCCAAGACTTAAAATAGGTCAGGGTGGTTCTTGAGTGTTTTTGCATCTGCATGCATACCCTTCCCCTGCCCCCAACAAGCCACAGTTAACCACAAACAAATCTCCACATATCTAAATACCATTTTTCCTTGCACAGCAGCGGGATCATGTCCTGAGTCACCCCAGCACGCTCTTTTTCTCTGGAGCTGTGCAATTAGCATCTGGTTTTAGTACTTACCATTCAGACACAAGGGGATAGAGAGAAGTCCCTGTTGTTAGTTGTTGCTATGGACTAGTCAGTAGTAGTACGCAAAACTGTAGCCAGCAGAAAGAACAACAAGGATCACATTCCCAAATACAACTCCACATTTTTCACCTATTACCCTCCTTTTCTCTAGACAGAAATAAAACCTTTTGGAGATGGAGAGTTGAGAGTCCCAGTAGATGGCAAAGCAGTGTTTGGTCTATAAGCTATGGATGGAGGGGACAAAGTATAAGAAGACACAATATTTCTATATTGCATCCCTGCAGGGTCAGTTATTTTAAACTCAAGGCTGTGTCCACCAAAGAAGAAAGGAACCCATCTACTCTATTCCAACACAGAGGGAACATGCTTCACAGAAAGACTTGGGTTTATTTCTTAGAAGTTTCCTCTCCATTCCCACTTGTAATGGACCTGAACATCGTTGCAGGCAGGGCACTACAAGCACTCTGAGCTGGTAATGTTTTGCTGCTCAGTTTCTGAACTCTCGAGAGAGTATTTTAGGGGCCTGCACAAAAGACATGGAGAAGGATGAGGAGAAAAGTAACATCTTAGGAAAAGGACACATCTCAACCCTTTTTAAGGTCAATAATTTGATGTTATCTGCAAAGGACTCAAAAGTAAGCTAGACATTGCATCTAATTATCACCTAAAGCTCAAGTCTGTTCATGCTAGTTATGAATTGCAAAAATCAGATTAAACAACTCCTACCACCATTCACTTGTTTCCAACTAGGTTATTTGAAGAAGGAGAGCTCAGGTTGTTGAGGCATTTCTTTACCAAATCATTTCTTTACCAAATCAAGCACATTATCCAAGTGTTTCTGTATAGAGAGACAGTTACAAACATTGTGCAATCCAGTGCACCCCAGCTCAATAGGAGGTGCTTTCTGAGAGAGCTGGACAGTGAGTCATGCCCAGAAGTAATGTGTGTGCAAGTGTGGCTGTGAAAGGGAAGAGACAGTAGTGGAGGGAGCCAGACACTGCATTTTGCTGAGGTTCTCTGGTGCTGCAAGTGGCCACAGAGACATTAGCATTTCAGCCTTGATGTTCCCAGGTCCTGGATAACAAGCTGGATATATGAATTGGTGAAATCCTGACAGAAATCTGTAGACCAGTTTGCTCATTTACAATGGGACAAAGTCTTATGATTCTGCAGTGGGTGCTAAGCAACAGGGAGGATCATTCTTTGAAGTACCAAATCTTTCCCTTCATAACATCCAATGCAATAGGTTTCACCTGTGCAAGCACTATGACCTTAACAATGCACCACTGGTGGCTGGCTTTACATTGTTTCTACTCTGCCAGTCAGATATAACCACAGTTTCATTGCAGCATTTTGCATAAGGATTGAATGAACAATGATTTTACTTTACCTGTGCTCTTACATCTGATAATACAGTTGTGCAAGTAATGACACATGAACATAGTGACCTGGTTCTTTCCAGTTGTTGTAAGGGAAGCCTAAACCACAGGTCCCCATATTTTCAAAATGTTTGCAGCTGTTGTTTATGTTGCTTTGACTCCTCTCTCACCATTTAGTCAGCCATCTTGTCACTGGCTGCAAGCTTCATCTGTGAAGCAAATTTTCCTCACACTGTTTCTGAAAAGAAGGCAATGACAAGTAGCCCAACTTGTTACACACATTTTCATTAACAGAGGGACATATTGGCTTACATTGTACCAAGTGTCTGTTAGACTGAGCAAGGAGGAAGTGTTTGTATATTTGACTACACATCCTTTTTGAGAGGATGAGCTATTTGTGTCTCAAACCACGTTAGCAGTTAGAGAAGATGGCATGCCCATGATTTTCTGAACATAAAGCCTGAAGAAATGCCATTATGAAATGGCAATTCTAATCCTAATTACTTGGGGCCATACTGGGCCTATCTCAAACATATGCAAATTCACATAGACCAGTCTTCTGCATGTCTTGTGACAGTAAGAGACATCATTGTAGACCCTGAACTTCTAATGCCTAATGCTATGTGAAAAGTAGGAGAAATCAAGGTAATTTCCCATTCCTTCAGTAGACGCCCTCCATAGATGTTGCTATAACCTTCATTGAAAAAAATAGTGTGTGATTATAGCATGTCAACAAGAAAGATGTTACCTGTAAATTTTATGACCCACAATTAAATTACAGGTGGAACTTGTTGCAGTTGGCTGCTGAACTTCAAAGAAGCGCAATCAGAATCTACACACTGGAGACTAGTGAGACCCAGCTTCTGGGTTCTACCCTTGCTGTGTGACTTGGTACTGAGCTTTAGGACTCTCCTGTTCTGGATCCAAGACCAGCACCAGTGTCTGATTCCACACTCCATTGTGGGGTCCAGTCATGTGGGCATCAGTAGAACTCTACAGCTTATAAAGTGAGCTAAATGAAAATTCTTCATTCCAGCCAGTCGTGCAAGACTGAAATGCAGCTTAACAGGAGCCTTTCAGCAGTCTTGGGGCCTGTAAGGTGGCTTTTATGTTGCAGATGGGACATGGCACAGCAGACAGATGCCTCCATGGCAAGCAGGGATTGTCATCTCAGTTACAATACTAGCAATCTCAGTATGATTATAACCTGTTTCTTTTAGGATTTCACAGGATATTCAATAAAATGGCTCCTCTACCTACTACAGACATGGCCTAACTTCAAAAATGTTTCTGTTAAGGTAATTTTGTTATCACATTTTTCTGAAGAATCCTTCCCAGAGAAGCTTAACATAGCAAAAATACAAGCAACTATTATTTGAGTGACTCAGAAGAGCATTGTTACCAATAAAAAGCTTAGTGTTAACCCTGTTAATTAATAACCATTTTTCTAACAATCAAAGAATGGAACCTGATCAGGAACAGATGCTGTTATGTACAGTTATTTACATGTTCCTGTGTGATATCCTAACATGCTTTTAATGATTTATCTCCCTTTTGCAAAGGGTAAATCCATGGTTTTATAAAAAAAAATAAAAAAGCAATGTGTCTATTCTTGGCAGATGAGTGCATACCTAAGATTGTGCTGTCCTTGATCCATACATGGAATGTTTCCCAATGTGAATGGGAATTTCATACAATGTGTATGACCACAATCCAGGAAGGGAAAAATCCTGATGCCCTCAGGGTGCTTTTCCTGGGCAGGAATGGGACACCAGTGATACTCCACTGAGCAAAAGGGCTACAGGACTCAGGCATAAAAACTGGAGAGCACTTGTAACACAGAGGTTTCCATCTTTCCCCTCCTGCAAGGGTGAAGTCATGGATATTAGTGTGGCACGTTCCTACTCTCCACATTTTGGTCTCTGCAGAGAAATCTGGTATTCCAGATGCTTCAAGACAGCAGGTGCAGCTGCTAACTCAGACTGGATAGATTATATGCCCAAGCAGTAAGAACCTCTTATCGCTGTGTTTATGTCAGTAATCCACATTCAGACACACAGGAAAAGTAAACTCTGCTTAAGCTGAAACTGGGCAAAACCTCTGTGTTGGTGAAATTTGATGGTACTAAGCTCAATTTCCATTTAGAGATACTGAAAATAATTACTACAAAAATATTTTCAAAACTATGGCAATTGATATGCAAATAGCTCAGAGAAAAAGCAGAAAGATGACAGAAATTATGGCAGAGGAGTAGGCAGGAGAGAACAGATGGAGAGAGGAAAAATCTCTTACTCTAAGCTAGATTTTGTGTGCAAGCATATCCTGTATATTGGCCACCCACCCATGACACATGGATTTTGGAAGGGTGTTATTCTACCCCGTATACATAGCACTGGCTTTCCCTGTAACTAGGAAAACATTTATTTTAAAAATTGAATCAACCCTGACTAAAACATGGGTTTCAGTTACAGGAAGGATAGGTTCATGAACTCCAGCTAGATTTCTGAACCCTGCCATCTTAAAAAAAAAAATAAAAAAAAAATCACACATCTGCAAAGCTCTCAAGCTCCAGAAGGTTTACTCTCTCTGGGCCACCATGCAAAATATCATGCAAAGTAAGGGGTTTCAAACTGCCTATATGGCAAAATAGCTGCTAATACTAACTATTTGCCAATATAAAAAGAAGAAAAAAGGTGAAAATGGGAACTATGACTGTCCTAGGTAGAGCTAAACTCATGACATCCTACACAAGTATTAATGCTAAACTGGAACATGTTCAAGTCTTGCAACATGAGATTAAGAAAGCTCTTCCATTCCTTCCATTCCTTTGCAATCCCTAAGAGTGGAGATCTGTAGTCCCAGTGCAGTTACCTCTCCCTCCTGCCCCATAAAGAAAAGGTTTTGCCAACCAATGCAAGCTAGATGGCCACTGTTGAATAACTGCAGCAGCTGGGGCATGGTGTGCACTCATGGGACACTTGGGGATGACTTTTGCCCCTTCAGGAGCCCTTGGTGGTCCTACCCTGGCAGGGCATACAGTAGTAACAAAACAGTCTCCAGATAAGCTAGTGGACATAAGTCTTCCTCACTGGTATCAGTGACCTTGACAATACTCTTTTCCATACCACTGTTTGCAGAGTACAGCTTATGGTTTCCCTATTGAGTGCAGCAATTTTAGCAACATGGGGTAGTTGCTAATTCATGAGGGAGGAAAGTTTAGTTCATAGAAACATTTTATCTATGCTGAATGTTTTGCAGCTTTCTGAAGATCCATATCTACATAGCAAACTGATATTAAACATTGTGTGGGTTAAGTTACAATATAAACCAAAAATAAACCTCATGTTGGTCTCATATGACTTTTACATCACTACAGCCTCACAAAGACCTGAGTGACTTGAACTGTAAATGGAACCAAACATGTTGCTTCAAGTCTATATAAATCAAAGGGTCAGGTTAATAACTCTGATCTTCATGCAATTACTTTGTATTGCACCTAAAAATAAGAAAGAATAAGAAGTCTTGTCCACTACATCTGGAACTTTCGTTTGTTGTAAAGGATTTTTTCACCTTTCCCCCAAACCCCGAGTTACGACTGTTGACAGGTTCTCTTCTTCTACCTCCTACCTGCCCAGAGTCATTCAGTGCACTATAGCTTAGCAGTATATTGGTTCAACTAAGACATGAGCAAGTAGAAGTTCAGCTGGTCACATCTGTGAACATCTGGCACCCAGGGTACAGCTTTCAATACTGTTCATGCATATGAATTCAAAGATACCACTGTGAATTCAGCAGCTGTGGCTTCCCTACATAGTGAGACCCATCTCCTGCATATATAGAAGGACCTCGGGACGTTTGCCACGTTCAAGAACAAGGCTGTTCTGTTGTGGATGTTTACGTGACCAGATATACTCTGCTGAACAGTACTTGAAAAATATCTGTGGCATGTGCTTCATCCCAACCACTCATTCCCTTTCCTTGACCTGCCCTTTGTGGAGAGCGTGGAATGTTAAACATTTCTTGTTGGTCTGCCCAGCCTCTGCTTTATTTACACTTACTCTCCCATCCCCTTATGCTGGGGCACCTTTCAGGATATTTTCTTTCCTGCTCACTGTAATGGAGTGCCGGTAGGGCCAGATTCTTCAGCAGCAAGGAATTGGACCTTGGCTGTTAAGGCTGAAGTCTGTACCCACTGAAGCTGCATGTAGAGTCAGAGGTAAAAAGCAATAAAGAAAATTATGAATTATGCTTTGTGACTTGCTGAGCATTTACTTTACAACACATCCCTTTTTCTGCTGCTCTGTGAAGAAGTATTTTTAAAACAGTAGGTGAAACCCAGTTCAGCGGAAAAATTTCTTCTCAATGTAAACAAATTGAAATCCACTAGTTCAGTAATCGCAGAACCATCTCTGCTGCATTTAGCAGAGATTACATAGCAAAGAACAGTCCTTGCAGCAGAGCAGCCAAGAGCCTGAACTTGCAGTCAAACTAGTTTACAGATTTTATTTTAAACTATTATAGCGAAACTAAACAGTCTGGACAATTTCTTAAAATTCAGCCAGGCTTATTCCACTCTCAGTAAGACCACTTAGAAGCTGCTTTAAAACAAAAAAACACAATAAAACTCTGTGCCACTTGTTGCATCAGATTTGCTTGTAGATATTCTTGTATTGTATATGAGGAAGGTAGAGAATCAGGGAGAAGCTGACAGACAGGAAAGAGAGCAGTGTCCTTCACCCAGAAATTCCCAGTTAAGTAAGGATCCAGCTCTTCCTGCAGTCTTCAGCTGTTGCTTCAGATTTCAGCTACTTTCAATGCCTTATGTCGCCTCTTTGTGAGATGCTGTAATGCCGTATCTTCCATATATGTTGTTTATTTCCAGTTTCAAATGCTATATATTTTAAAAGCTGCTGCCATCTTTCCTTCTTCTGAGTTATCCTTTGCATTAAGAGCAAGCTGTGAAAAAGGAAAGCTGTTTTCAGCAATGAGATTGCAACAGAAGAGTAATTTTAAAGGGGAATCCACAGAAAAGAATGGCGTGTCTTTCATGACTTTTTAACAGAACTTTTCTCGTTGCAACTCATGTTAGATTTGAGCTCCAGTAAGCCCACCATAATGGTCTCTCATATGTAATGTAAAAAGATCAAAAATATTGGTGCTGCATGGATCGCAACCACACCTGAATTACTCTTCAAAGTTCCTGCTCTTAAGTCTAAAACATTATTAGTGCATTGCTCTTAGTGGTTATCACTATTAATTTTAAATAGAGCTTTCAGACCAAAGCAATCTTATTGGAAGTGAATAGCCAACTGACGTAGGAGCAGGGGTAGAAAAGGGGTTTTGCTTTATCTCCACAGGGTACAAATTAAGTCCTTTTAGTACTTAGAAGTCTTCAGGCCAGCCTCTTGTCTGCATTAAACATTACGCATGCTGCCACCTTCTCAATGGATCAAACATTACTTTCTCAAAATAGAACCCTGGCCCAAATTTTGAAAAGTGCCTAAGTACAGATGCCCTCACATTTAAGGTACTTTGAATGACCTGATTTACAGAAGCTGCTGAAAATGCTAACCCTCCAGCCACTGTAAGAAGACTAGTTCAATACTCAAATATGCAGCTTTTGCAAGTGTGTTCAAGTGTTGTGTTTAGTTGCGGAAGCTCAAAACTTAAGACTCGCAACTGTGTTACTAGCTTGCTAACAGCACCATGAAAAACAGGCACACCTGACAGTGTCACAGTAGCTTAGTATGTTCAGGGCTAAAATACTGCCTGTCTGCCACAAGTGGTCATGAGGTTTAGATCCAGCTGCTGCCTGCCTGCTGAGCTCTGACCTCAGCTTGAACACAGCAAGTCTGTGCCCTAAATCTAAAGTGAGTCTGGGTGCATTTCTTGGTGATAAAGGGGACATTTGCCTGCAATGAGAGATGCAAAGCAGATCCATAAATTCCTCATCCTTTCATCTACAGAGCAGGATAAGAAGGATCTTGGCAGTGGCAAAGGGCTGCACAGTTAATTCTTTCATGTATGCTGGAGGGAAGCCTGAAGGTTTCATGGTGAGGTAAAACAAAAGTATGGACAAAAAATAGTGCCATCATACTTTTCCTCGCTGCTGAACAGGCAATCAACAACATTTCTCATTAATAAAGCCATTATTTGTTATTTCAGCAGTCTGATGAAAAGATTATTTGGAGACATCTGAAAATAACTTTGTTTCCAAGGATTTACTGGGGGAGAGAGTAGGAATTCCATGCAAAGCCTATGTTCAAAGCCCTCAGATTCCTTGTGGTTTCCCATCTTCCTGGAGGTAAGCTCATAAGAGAAAAAATGTGTACCAACTTTTATGCCATTGCACAAGAGCACTGTAAGACGATCAGAGAGATTTACTCACTAAATGCCAAGAAGTTTATTTAAGGTAAGGCTCTGCCCTGCATGGGGGTACGTGAGGTAATGATGGGGTTGTAGGGAAGGAGCAACCATCACATGAGTAAGGTAGAAGAGCAGCCCCAGCAACCTCTTCCTTCCCAGCAGTAATGTGAACACAGAAGAGGGGAAAATCACCAAGCGGGTTATGGAAGCTAGCTAGGGTGTGGAAATTGGGGGTTTAAGTGCACACTGTGCCATCAGCTTCTTTGGTGACCTGGGGTAAACCATTTAGCCATCTTGTGTATTGATTCCATTCCAAACTGATCCCAAATGTACAGTATTTACTGTGTGTCCAAACCTTGGGGGAACTGCTGGTGCCTGAGTGCTCTGCATCCATCAAGGCTAGTGGTGGAAGTTCTGGTAATGCCATCTCCACAACTGTAAGAGTATGCAAATGGATTAGGGCTGCAAAGGCAGCCTGAACTGGGGAAGCAGGAGAGCAGTCAAATGGCAACAGAAAAAGCAATGCTGAGTGGAGAAAAATGAAGTCACACGTTGTCCACCTCAGGCATGAAAAAAGGTCCCTCCTCAGTGGGGTGGCTCTAATCACTGTCCCCAGAGCAGGGCTGTGGTCCCCAAACTGGCCTTGGAGCTCCTTCATTCCAGGAGCTCCATGCAATGATATGATGTCTTTTGAACCCACAGCCAGGAGGGAAAGAGCTACTTAAGGGTGGATGAGGTAATGATACAGGATAGAGATTTAAATGCCATTATCGTGTGTTAGGATTTTCATACCTCCTGTTGTCCATGCTGAGAGCCTGGGAGAAGAGTGTTTTCAGTTGCACAGCTGAAGTAAGAAACTAAAATAAGAACTGGAGGGTGGTGGAGAAAAATCCAGACAGACCCAGTTCTCCCCACTCCTGTCTTAATCAGGAAACAATCGGAGTCTTGTAAGAAAGGGGGAACTCTGCTGTTTACATCACTGTCTCTCTCTTTTTTTTGCTATCTGCAGACTGAAGTTTTTGGAAGCCAGTGGTTAGACACTCAGTGACAGGAATGGAGCAGCCACCTTAGCTAGGAACAAATATAATTTTTGTAGCTGCTTTGATAATAAGCCTTGGAAAAGGACCCTGAATAATCTGAATATGAATGATGGAGTATCCATAGAGTCAACATAAAATTCATATTGTAAATACAGGAAAAGGGGAGGAGAGAGAAGAGGGAGAAGGAGAGGGAGAGGGAGAGGGAGAGGGAGAGGGAGAGGGAGAGGGGAAGGGAAGGGAAGGGAAGGGAAGGGAAGGGAAGGGAAGGGAAGGGAAGGGAAGGGAAGGGAAGGGAAGGGAAGGGAAGGGAAGGGAAGGGAAGGGAAGGGAAGGGAAGGGAAGGGAAGGGAAGGGAAGGGAAGGGAAGGGAAGGGAAGGGAAGGGAAGGGAAGGGAAGGGAAGGGAAGGGAAGGGAAGGGAAGGGAAGGGAAGGGAAGGGAAGGGAAGGGAAGGGAAGGGAAGGGAAGGGAAGGGAAGGGAAGGGAAGGGAAGGGAAGGGAAGGGAAGGGAAGGGAAGGGAAGGGAAGGGAAGGGAAGGGAAGAAAAAGCACAACAAACCTATGACTTTGGCATTTTGTATTTTTTTGATAAACAGTTCTTGAAGGGCAACTTGTGTCTTCCATACTAACAGGGTCTGTACTTTAGTTGAAAGGCCACATCCAAAGTAGTCATTATGAAATCTGAGATATGCAACTTTGTTTACAGAGCGATACAGTTCTGATAAACCACTTCCATGTCACCACATGCCTGCCATTTGGGGAAACAGTTTTTCAGGATTGACCTTAATAACCACCTTCAAATAATGGATTTGATCCATGCTGTGTACTATTATTATTCTTTTTCTCCAAATAGGAACAAACTGTATGAATACACCAATGTCCAGTTCAACCTTTACCACCAAGAGCCCATAAATTGTTCTCCAGACATTTTGTGGCTAATTTTATCTGCTGCAAGGGCTGGTTTAGGTTTCTGAGATATTTCCTTCCACTTCACTTACTTTTACCACTGCACTTGCACAAGCAGCCTGTCATTCTCCATTATATAAACTAAAGCTTCACAGCCAAAATAACAATACCTGTTTTTTGTCTTAGGAGATCTGACTCTTCCTAGAACATTTGCAAAGACATTAATCCAAATATGAAAGTACAAAGGAGGAGGCAGGGAGAAAACACACAAATCCTTTAGGACTGATAGGGGATTGGCCTGAAGACAAAAACTTATCTGAGCTACAGCTATCCACACCAGGAAAGTGTCAAACTGATGTACTCTTAGCCATGGTTTTGTTTATTAGCTCCTACTAATTCACAGTTAAAACAAAGCAAGCCTTACATTACGCTAAAAAAGATTCACAAGCATACCCTAGTGTTGTTACAAAATAGAAACAATATCAAAACTGCTATAATTAAATGATCAAACCACCGTGGAGTGTGTAATAGAAACATCTTTTGTCATTATCATTTTGAGGTGAACTAGAACAAGGAATAAAAAATTCTGATCACTTTAAAATATTTCAGATTCAAAGACTAGTGACAGCTCCACAACTGTTTCACAGGGGTGTATTTCACTTTGTGATTAGCCATTTCAGAATTTCTTGTATATATTTTTGAATCATCAGATACCAGATGGATGTGAGCAGACTAGTAATTCCTTAGCAATTCCAGTACACAAAATGACACAGTCATACCTGTCTTCCTGTGCTAAATAAAATTAAAATACGAAATGAAACAAGCAAACAAACAAAAATCCTCAACAACATTTCAGATAAATAAAATTTCAGAAGAAAAGGTGAAATGATTAAATGTCTAGTCTTAGAGTTTCTCTGATCTTTTACATCAGTCAGACTGGTAGGCATACAGTCCAGAGAAGTGTGTTCTGAAAGTGTGGAAATATACTGCAAGTCATTTGTAGAAAAACAAAGGTATTTGATCTGATTCAGGGTACACAGTTCAAGGTGCTTTTTTTCAGAGTTGCTGGGTTCTTAATTTTTTTCAACAATTTGAAACTACATCAGTAAGACAGAGAAAATGTTCCCTTTTTGCCTCTCAGACCTTCACTTTTCCCATTTGAAGAAGAGATAACTTTGTGAAATGTTTAAATATGTGAAATCGTGATAGCAGCCTTTTGAAAGATAGACTTTTTGCTCAGAGAATGGTGTCCCATCAAAAGGTGAAACAAGAGCTGCCTCTGCAGAAAGGAGTTTGTTATTGAATGCATTTGAACTTAATTTCCAACATTAACAGCCTTTTCCCTGCATAAACAGAATCAGGAGGTAATCAAAGAATTTCCAAGTTAAATCCTCAGTTTTCCATATCAATAAAAGAAATTCTTCCAAACCCACAAGGTCCATATTTTTACCTAGTGTTGAAAGAGTGAAACTGGTAGCCAAACCTCAGTATGCTACACTTTCAACAGAATAGCATCCGTTACATGGGTAATAAATTGCCTCCGGAGGAAGAATTTTCCAGCTCAAATGAGCTTCCAACAGCAAAGTGCAGGTGTTCCTAAACACTCCTTGGTTTAGATGTGGTGAAAGAATTTTACAGATGATAAATCATAACTATTACTTAAGAAAAACTACCTAGTTTTTATTTCTAAATTACCCATTTGCATCACACCTCCTCATCTCTGTGTACTCAGTCTGAAACACCCCTTTCATTTACCAAGATCACTGGCCACCCAGCAAATACAGAGTGTGTGTTCTGAGACAGAGGGGGATACAGGGAGTGAGTGTGGGAGTGCACAGCTGCCTGCCACCAAAATGAGCACCCATGATTCATGTTCCAGAGTATGGCAATCAGTTCAGATAACCATCAAACTGAAATGTAAATCCATTTCCCTCTTTTAGATATTTAAATTTATTTATCTGCATATTCTCACTATGATCCTAGCATCACAGCAAAATGAGGGAGTGTGATTGCAGGCTGCGCTGGCAGACCTGGGTTGGCATCAGCAGGTAAGGACAGGAGACAGCCAAGAAGAATCAGTGGTTTGGCCTTTGGGACATGCTAGAAAGCAAGATAGATGGCCAGGATTCTTGGAGAGTTTTTAGTGTAGTTGCTGGCATGTGCTAATATGTTGGACTTCTGAGTCGTCATTATTATTGTCACCCATGCTACTGGATTTTGCTGGCAAGGTAGTCCTACCCATATAACAATGACACATTTCTTTTCCTGCCTAGACGAACCAGAAACTGTCATCAGCAGAGCTTGAAGTAGAATTCAGGATCTTACTTTGAACATCTCAATCACATTCTTTAACTTCTGTGAGGTTTCCTGGCATTAACAGATGCCACAATATTTGGAAAGAAATTTTTGTGGCACCTTGTTGCTGAGTCGGCATTTCAGGTCAGGTTATACTTGGAACATTTTTTTTCTACAAGAAAATGAACCTCTATCTACACTTCTACTACCATAGATTCCACATGTCTTGTCAAATTACCTTCAAATTTATACATTGGAACCATTGAGGTCTCTAAGGTGTAATAATAGCTCAATAAGAGCAAAAGTTTGCTCAGATGACTGAGTTCCTGTATCAGAAACAAAAACAGTTAAAATCAGCACTTTTTAAATGTACACAAAGGTATGTTTAGTTTAAAGAGAAAATAAGTTCACACTGCACGAAGGTTTTTCAACATGCAAGTTTGAAATGAACTTTTCCTCCTCTCCAGCACATCTGCAGTTTACCACATGCAGACACACAACATACGTTTTTGTTGAAACAGAAAAATGCAGTAAAATAATATGAGAGAAATCATAGCCGCAAATGGTTTCTGTGGAGTCTCTGAGCTGTTTGAAAATAGCACTTCTTCATATTTTCTTCCAGGCAATTTTTGTTGTCTCCCATGAAGAAGACCACCAAAGACCCCATAGTAAACAAGTAGTCCTCCTTAGAAAGCCAAGCTGCTGTTTGACATACCAGACCTTCTCTGGATAACCATAGTCTGGTTCAACGTGTTTGTTGATGAACATTTCACAAATAAATTTTGGCTTTACTGTTCTCAGGTCTTCCAAGACCTTGTGTGACACCAAGCCACCATCTGCTGGATCTCAACTTCTAACTCTTTCTGGTGCTTGTGCATTGGCCCAGGGTCAGCCAAGCACCTCACTCTTTGCCTTACTACTATGCAAGTAGGAGGTGGGGGAGCACAAAATTTGTTAATCCAGATACACACCTGCTCAGCAGGAGGACCTGCATTCATTTTTAAGCAGATGATATTGCACTCCAATCTTCTATCTTACATGCATACTTGAAACAATCAGTTGCTACATTGCACAGAGCAACTTTACTTTTAGGCTGCCTCTACCTACCTTCTCACACTACTACTCTACTGCTACTTCAATGGGTCTAATGTCTCCCAGACTCTGAATAGGGGAAAGATTTTGCCATAAACCCTAATCACCAATACCATCTCAGTCTCCTGGCCTTTTCCTTTTCTTTAATAGGAATCCATTTTTCCTAGTTACTGCTGTGTGCAGCACTGCATAATCCTTGTCTTTACAGAGTTGGGCCATGCTCATCTTCCCAATTGCCTTCAGCCTACCCCTGCTCTCACCAGGTGCTCCACAGGATGCCAGCTCCACTGTGCTGATCAGGGAGCAACAGCAAACAGCCCTTTGTTGTGATTTTGCCCATAAGAGCCTCCATCCAAAAAAAACTTTTAAAAGCAAAACTTTCGGAAGAAATCAGAGAAAGTCAGAGCATGACTTATGATTCATCTTAGGGTGCAGAGTCTGACTGCTGTAGGAGAAGGCTAGAAGAGTGCCCTTAGGTAAAATAGAGAGAGGACACCTTACTTTTAAAAATGAACTAGTCTCTTTCATTCCCTCAGTTAGTTGGATGAGAGACTCATCTGTCACAGTGGAAAAACTGCCTCTACCCTTCTGGTTTGCAGTATATGTCCAACCCTTCCAGTCTCTACCAGAGTATCTCACCAGTTATATTCCTAGCCAAACTGCAACTGATCAGGTTTCTTTCTGTTTCCTGTGTCAGGGAAGGCAGACTTTTACCTGGCTTTATCTCTCCAGTCTGTATTTGAGATACATGGATCATATCAGAAGTTATTTTCTGAGATAAAACAATGATATGCATGGAAGTAGCCAAGGGTTGATTTATGATCCTCGCCTCTTTGCAATGAAAAATATCATTCTTCTGACTGAATTTTGCAACCATTAGCATTTTTGTTACTGGTTTGTTTCAAGAAGGCTCTAGTTGCAAACCATCTACATATTACCTTGGCTAATGACCAGTCAAGAGCATATTCTTGGCTTATAACCAGTCGAGCATTTTCTAGCCATGTCTTAGGTAAGTTTTTAATTAAACGACCTCAGTATGCCCACTCTTTGAAGTCGAATCTATCTAACATCATTAAAACTTACTCACATGCTCTTTCATTCTTCACCCTTAGCAAGAATCGTAATTACCTTACTAAAACAAGAAGTAGAATAAACAACATAGTCTGCCAAAATGGGTTTACTGATCCATCCCAGCAGGGTAGCTCCCACTATTACAAGCATTTTCCCAGTTATCTAGAAATATAACAAAATGAAAAATTGTATTCTTGACAATGCTCAGTAGAACCATGTAATTAACAAGAATTTTTTTTTTGCTCCTGACAATTTGGATGTCACTTTTTTGAATAAGTCCTTTTGGACTTCGCACTAATCTTGGCAGACAATGCAATACTAATTTTATTAGTTTTTTTCTAGGAATAACATTTTAATTTTATTTTAGTGCTTAGTAGAAGCTGGATTGCCATCCCTTTGAGTCTGAAAGCTCCAATTCATAGTTAATGAAGCATAGGCAATAAAGCTCCTATTCATAGCTGATGAAGCATAGAATCACAGAATCACAGACTGGTTTGGGTTGGAAGGGACCATAAAGATTATCTAGTTCCAACAGGGACACCTCCCACTAGACCAGGTTGCTCCAAGCCCCATCCAACCTGGCCTTGAACATTTCCAACAGGGGGACTGCAGCTGGTCAAAAGCAACGCAAAAAGCCAATCTTCACAGGTAGCTAAGAAGTAAAAGCAAACTGAAATATTCTCTAAATTCAGAATTATTTTAAATTACCTTGACCAGTTGCTACACTAGTGTCAGTGTACCCTAGCTGTACATTGGATGGAGTGTTTGAATGCTTAAGCAAAAGTTTCAGCTGAGTTTGTGGGATTTAAACACTGTTTTAAATGCTTCAGCTAAGCCTATGGGCTTATTGTATATAAATCTTTTATAACTCTCAGGTGTCACCAGCCTGAAACAGGCTCAAATACCTGTTCTAGGAGTTACAGTGTTGTACTGAGCACTGATGTCCTGTACCCTATTGCTATTACTACAGGTAATTTTTATGCAAGTATAATAATCTATACTCTTCGTTTCCACAAATTGATTATTCTTTTTGGATGGTTTCTCCCCTGCTCTCCCAAATATTGCCCTTAATAGATGAAACAATTGCAGATGAGACAAAACTTCCATTAGGTAACTTACTTTATAGTTCAATGGTATATGACACATGCAAGAAAGATATTTGCCATCATTGTATACTCTGACTAAATTATGTATTACATCATAGTTGTAATGACTGCAAGAAACTGTTTTCTTTGTGACTGTGAACAGTCCTCTGGTGTAAAATGATCTGTTCATTAAAATGTAAATAGGCAATGCCACTGAATATTCTTCAGCTTCATAAAATCACACCTGATAGCTCTGTTGCTTGAAGTGGGCATTACGTACACTTTTTATTGACTCTCTTCTCCCTGCTGAGCCCTTCATGGCATTCCTGTGGGCTCCTTCACCTCAGAGTGGGAGAGTATGTGGGACTACTGAAAACTGAGAGGCAGATCTGCAGACTAACAGAAGGATATATTGCTGTTTTGAACAACAAAACTAGTTAAAACACAGTGAATACTGTTTTATTGAATTCCAGCTAGTAAAGATTTTAGAACTACCCTACAAGTAGTGCAGACTTAGCCCTTTAGCCATCTCTCAAAATACAAATTTCTAACTTCACTTTCTTCCCAAAGGCAGTGTTTTTCATGCTCTCCCAAAAGGGTCTCCTCAACGCCTCTGTCAATTCTGTTTACTAGAAAACTGTTCCAGTTTCTCCTATATCCTATCTACAACAAAAAGCATCTGTCACTAGGATGCAGCTGTAATTATCCTGCATTACTAAGCAGTGTTCAGGTACCTGGCAGCAAGACAGTGTAGTTGAATTACCCAGAAATTTGGATTTTGCTGAGCTTCTGCAACCAGGGAATTGGGTGCTAGGTTCTTCTTGTTTCCTCTGGGGAGTTGTCTACTATTTCACATTTAAAACAGAGCTGAAGTGATACAGGATTATCAGTCAGACACTGCTATAATAATGTAATTTGCTTTCTGAGCTGTAGGACCCTACCCATTGACAGAGTCTTCCCTGGAACAGTCAGTTCCCTGTCCATCTGTGACCACTTCAGCAGTGGAAGAAGCATTCACTAGAGCTGGGGAGTGTTCACTGCTGATGGTACACAAGTTCCTCTGAAGGGATGCATGAAGCAGGCTCTGGACCAGGCTCTGAGACCTGCATCCCGGTGGTTGTGGACCACAGCTAATTGCTTGTGTGCAGAGACTGGGGCAGCAGGGCAAATACATCCATGCAGGCCTTCTGCAGGGCAGCTGAGGGGGTGGGGAGACCTTGGGCTGGCTGGGTCCCCAGCGTGGGGCAAGGACTGATGAGGAGTCTTTTTCCTTCTCCATATGCATCTTCTGGGTGTGCAGATGTTCCCACACAAACTGAAGGTAGGAGTCTTGGCACTGGATTATTTATAAAGACTCCTTGCCATGATTTTTTGGCCTTATTAACAGGAAGTTACATTCCTTTCATTGTAGTTCTTGGACAAGATTGTTGATACACATGGAAAAATCCTATCCCTCACGTGTGCATGTGGGAGGCAGATTTTACTCTTCTTTAATTTTATTCCAGGCTTTGCTACTCTGCACTTCCATACAGAACATACTATACTTGTACCAACATAAGATAGATGTGTACCATATGTAAAGCACTGAATGGGAAGGGAATAGGAGCTAAAATCTGTTACTACCCCATCTGCTCAGGTATTAACTCTCAGAGTCCTCCAAAGCTATCTTCAATTACCCTCAGACCAAGGAATAACACCCTCCTTGAATGTAAAGGTTTCACTTGTCCCTGGAGAATGGAAGACATGGTAATTTTGAATCAGCACTCGGAATTGCACTTGGAGACCAAACCGTAACACTAACACTAACACACTGACTTGCAGCCCTTAGAAGGAGATATGCTTATCACAACATCTGCAAGCCCTGGCCAGATTCCTGCTCCAGCACCCCAGCTGTGGGGTTTCATTGTTTTATGTTTCTATCCCTAAGTTGTAGGGTTTGTTCTACCTCAACTATAGATGCTACAAGGAAATTCTTTGGTGCACATTCTACTCTCTGTCATCCAAGACAAACACTTGTCGAGGCTTTCATTTCTTACAAATGGGAACAAGTAGTTTGTGTTTTGCCAGAAATGTGAAGCTATCAACATCTTGCAAAATCTATAAGCATCTCACTCACCCATATGTTCACCAAACGCTCTTCAGCTTTATCTGGTCATCCTGGATCTGTCTAAAAGCCATCTGGAATAACGCGTTGCCAACTTCTGATCTTCAGTTAAGTACAGTAGCAACTCTCTGAGCTTGTAGTTGCTAAAATGACTAAATTTGGAAACATCATAAAATTGCACTGCAATGGAGGAGCCTGTTGGATGCTTTATAGTCCCAAAAGCATACTCCAGTGTTATCTTGTAGTCTTTTAAAAGAAGTATAGAAATAGTAAACAGCTTGATCTGCAGCAATTCCACAGTAACTTTTGGGGGTAATTTTTCTTTTGACTTCTTTACAATTTGCCTTTCCAAAGAACATTACTGACATCTGTCATTTCAATCCTGTGTCTCCTTAACACTGCTTATCATCGAGTCTTGCTTCACTTTTGATCTATTCTTCCACTGACTTCTATAATAAGCTGTTGCCCACACATATGTCCATTTCTATCAAAGCTGGAGTCATTAACTTTGGAAGACACTTCAGGTCCTTATAGGGACAGAAGAAACATCTTTCAAAAAGATTTACAAAACTCACAAGCCTGTAGGTGTCATGGCTGTCCAAAGCTTGCTAGAATTGCTAGCTACAGCTAGTAACTGAGTAATCCTGTCTCGAGCAACTGGAGGCATTCATGTTTGCAACAATAGCATAAGTAAGCTCTGATGCTAAAGGAGATTTTGCCTAAACTTTTTTTCTCATGAGGTCAGGCTGACAACTTTGAAACATCTTTCAGAAGGTGTTGCTGTCAAAATAGATACTGCAAACTGATACTGCAAAATGATAATTTTTGTCAACATTTTGCTGATGTTGCAATCAAGTATAATGTTAATTCAAAAAATTTTAAGAAGAAAATGTTGTGGATAGAAGGTTGTGTATAGAAGCCTTTTATCAGTGAATTTTTATTGGACTAGATGACTTTGAGGTCAACTTCCATGCTGAGCGTCACTACACTGTTATAAATCTGTGTAGATAGAGCTGTAGATTTTATAAAAAATACTTAGACAGGCTTAATGAGTATTTATCTCAATGTGTCAGTAGCACATTCTGTTATGCCATTTTTATCTGTTCTTATTTCATGTTCAGAAACACCAGAAACAGCTCATTCCTGGCTATCTGGAATGTCTTTGGCTCGCCATCTTTTGTCAATTAAATAAATACTGAAATGAACCCTGAAAATTGGCACTGGACACTATTCAACTTATTGAATATATTCTAGGGCTCACTCAATGCCTGTGCTTCAATTTGGATTTACTCCACTGGCAGAAAAAGCATCAGAGGGAAAGGTTCCTCCACTGCAGCAAAGCAGGAAGTGCTTTTGATGTCAGTGAGTTGCACTGATTTACAGTGTTTACAAGATGTGATCATAATTTTGTTTTCTTTTTTGTTTTCATGTCACTGTTTCTGAAGACAGTAGAGACTGTCAAGTAACCCAGCAACAGTTCTGTCCCACTGGAGGAGTATGTAGAGCTGCTGTAGTCAGAGGGTCAGAACTTTTTTATCAGATTCTTCTTTAAAAAACCACAGTCATCCCTCCCTCTTTATCAGTTTTATATTTAAACAGGGGTATTGCAAAATTTGAGACTAACAGTTCAAGCCTGTTCAGGAATGCCATTCTTAAACCACAGATGTCAGGAAATACATACTGTCCCCAGGCTCTGCTTCCAGGTTAGTAAATTCTTATTTTGTTGGGGAACGTGTATGACCATTAGCTCAGCTGCACAGCTTCTGATTTGACTGATTTGTACGATGTTTCTTATTAGAATCAAAAGCTATTCAAGCACCAACTCAGCCAGGCTAGTCTGTAGGTTTGCTATGTATGAACAGTCCCTTGGATGGTTTTACTTGTTTTCTTTGTTCCTGGCAGTGTCTGAAGGGCTGTAGGTGATGCAATGCCCAAGCGGTGGATAGGAAAAAGTGCCAGCAGATGGTGCTGAAGAACATGTAGCATGTTCCCGAGTTTTGGTTGTTGCTCCCCGCAAGTGGCTGGTGGTTTTCAGAGTGCACACACCTAAAGATAAAAGTGATCTGGACTTTCATCCTGTTAAAGCTGATTAAAAATTATAGCATCATAGAATCATTTAGGTTGGAAAAGGCGCTTAAGATTATGGAGTCCAACCATAAAGCTAACACTGCCAAGTCTACCACTAAACCATGTCCCTAATGCTATTTTCTTGCAATACTGAGCAAAGAACTTTGAGCAAAAGGGGACAACTGTGTCATCAGAGACATGCTATTCACTCCACTGCAGAACTTATGTTAGAATGTCCTCCAAAATCTTCTTGCTTTAAAAAAATCCACATTTTCATATCCTGTCATGTTCTTTACTCAGCCACTGCTGCTTCCTTTTTCATTTCTTTATGTTTCATTACAGGATATGAGACTGCTAAGCATGAGACAGCCACTGTGCACAACATCATTTTGAGTGATTCCCTTCTGCCAAGCAGTCAGGAAACACAAGTCCAGATCTCCATCCCTTCCCACTAAATTAACGTTGAAACTCCTAGGACATGGTCTACCATATTTGTACAACTTTCACTTTGTGACCTGGTCAAGGCTAGGGACATGCTGTAGCTTTCCATCCTGTACTGAGTTGAAGACCTTGACTTTGCCAAAGAATAGAGAACACCACTTTTCTCACTTTTCTTCATTCAAAACCTAGAAGCCTTAAGGTAGGATGATAGGTTTTGGATGGGAGTGAATGGGAAGGTGAGGAAGGACCACACTTGAAATAACTTTGATTGGTGTGGTTAAATACATAAATTTGGTGAAAGTGATTGAGGCAGTTTAAATGAGTGACTCTTGCCTTGTCTTTTACTGTATTAAACTTCATAAATATGAGATTCAGGGGACCAGTTTGTCTGCCTGTGTCTGTTTTCAACCCAATCCAAATCATTTTGAAATGAAGCAAGCCAGAAATGCTGCCAATAAAATATTCTGCTCTATGAGACCTTCCTGTTTTCATTTAGTGCATGGTCTCATTTGGCAAATTTAGATCAGTTAATTTCAGAAAATTCCTCTATGCCTGTCTGCCAGAGCTGCCCCCCCCACACTGGGAAGACAGCACAGGGAAAGCATGTCATTGCCTCCTGAACAACTCTCATAATGGCTCAACAGCACAACTTCTTCACCAGCAGTTTAACACATTACCCAGGTTTATGATATATTGCAGGTTATACCAAGGCACATGTTTATTTCTGCTCCAGGGGTGACAATATGTTGCAGATTCCCCCAAAACTGTATTGGTAGTATAAAGATCTCAAAGGGCTGACAGTTACTGAACAGTTTTCTGTACTGCCTTCATTTCAGGAGACACATTCATCTGTAGGAGTGAGGATTAAGAGGAACAGATGCACAGCCAAGGAAACCTCGTTTAACTCCTCCATATGAGATGAACCAGCTCCACCAGCTCCTGCCTGCTGGGCGCAGGGCTGTGCACAGCTGCTCTTCTGCTCCACCACCTGCGCTGAGCATACCAGGAAGTACACAGAGGTCTTAGTTGAGCCACGGAGATGCGTCTGCACTGCTCTGCTAGAGGATTCATGCCAGGGCACTCAGGGCATACTGAAAATCCGTATTTCAGCACTCAACCCTAAGGTCTTGGGGTATCTCCAAAGACCAGACCTGCAGGCTAACAGCCTCCCACATTCCTCCCAATTTTGCAACTGCTAAGATGCTGAGGATTTTTTTGAAAATACTTAATTTACTCCTTGAAGGGAGGAAATCTCTATTTCAGCTTTTGTCTAATGAAAGTGACTTAAATTCTTCAGTCAAAAATAGTCCTCTGGATGTATGAAAGTTTCTGTTTCTGTCCATTTTATAGTGCATAGTTTGTTAGAAAATTCTGCAGTGACAAAAAGCATGGTCTTGTCCAGAAGCTCGGCCCATTAATAAAACACAAAGATGCACTGTATTCTGCCAGGCAAAAAACACCAGACAAGCTGGAGGCCAATATGGAAATATTCAATGATTTTTTTCAGTAGAAAAGCCAGCTACTGCATTTTATTAAAAGAGAGGAGGATTTTAAACTAAATAACGCATAAATTTTATAAAATGTGCATGTCATAATTTACAATGAAAATAATTTGGGTTTGAGTCCCTGTAGTCACTGAAGTTACTTGTTATTAAAAAAAAAAAAAGAATGGATTTTCATTTAGGGTGGCTCAGAAAGAAAAGGTCTCTGGAGAAAGCTCAGAATATAATTTTTCTTAAATTTATACACATGTGCTCTGATCATGTTCTCATTTTATAATTTATATAAAAACTCAGGTGAAACCATGGGGAAGTTTGGTGTTATTAAGGAAGAAAGGGTATATTTGTTTGGGTTTTTCTCCCTTCGCTGGATTTTAGAAGATACTGTACTTCAGCTAGGAAGATGTACTGAGAGCTTTTCTGATCTTTGGCAGTAACAAGAGATACAGAGAAACTGAGCCAATACCGTAATCAAGAGTTACAACAGTAATCTGAGTCAAGTTATAAATGGTACTGGGTTGCATGTAATTGCCATCAAAGAGATACTGTTCAGAATAGCAGAAACGAAAACTGTGGGAATTCCCTAGGTTGATCAGATCTCTGGGTGATCAGTAGGAAGTGATGACAAAAAGCTACCAAAGCCAAAGAGTCATATTTCATATCTACTTTCCACCACTGGAAGTGACCAGATGGTGAAGCACAGTGGCTATTTGAGTTACAGAGCCAGATAGGTTTGGCTTTTAAAGCTTTTAGGACACATCTATAGAACTTGATGTCCAAATTCCACTTGCACTTCTGCATGTACACCCACAAACATATCTTGTAACGTGCTTATGCAAACGGTCATGTATCCCCCTCTGAAAGATTTCTCCATAATGCATGGAATGATGCTGGCTGCATGATTTGGCTTGAGTCATATAGCCAAGTGGTTTAACATTACATTAAAAAATAATGCAGATACCTTTCTTACTGAAGGAAGTATCACTAAAATGGAGGATAATTTTCTTGTCATGGATTCAAAGGTATCTTACCTGTTATGATACAAGCTGAGCACACCTTTTATTTTAATGTGTATTTTTCTGCTATGTCTCAGGTACACTTCTGGGCTCGAAATATGAGTGTGATCTTTCTGAAGATGATTTTAGTCCCTCTTGATTTCTCTCAGCAAGTTTATGAGAACTGCCTGAAAGGTAAAAGTTATAGTTTCAGGTTAATGTGTCAAACTGATTTGTCTACAAAAATGAAATAGGTATACGGAGTAGAGGAAGAGGATTTCCAGGCAACGAAGTGTCATGATAACTGAGTGACTTACAGTGTTATGAAATCTTAGGGGCACTAATGCACTGCAAGATAAAACCCCACCCTTCACAAGTCTCAGGAAATGCATATTATATGTGCTTCACCATGTCTGCCTGATTTAATGCTGATATTGTAAAGTGCTCTGTAATCTACATCCAGGCTCCAACTGTACTTTAGGAGTACCATCAAGGAAATTAGCATTAATTAGATAGAGGAAAGATGAAAGACTCTAGGAAGCATTTAAGACCCGGTAATCATGTTTCCTAAAGAGAGAGACTGAGTGTGTTCAAATAAAGCTGCTGAGTGATTAGGTCAGACTTTCCTGCCGTGCAGGGGCCAAATGCGGTAAAAAATGCTGAGCAGTTAGAGCTGAAAGAGGAGAGCAGTTCCACACTCGTTATTTCCATCTGAACCTTTTCCCCCTTCCTCTCCTGCCTGTCCTTACCATAGCCACTGCTGTGGGCTGTGAATCGGAGGCATGCTCTCTGGCCCAGCTTGGCATTCCTCAGAGAAATGCTTTGGTCATGCTTAATCTCTGAGCCTCCAAAACCTGGAAAGCAAACAGCAGAAGGACTGAAATAATTGGTCTTACTAAGGTTGTGTTCAAATGGTTTAAACTGCAATATTTTTCTGTACTCAGTCCAGCTGCAGCCAAAACTGAGCTGCAGTTCCCCAGAACTGTGACGGTGGCAAGAGAGGAAGTATACATGTACATGAAGCAAGGCTTTTGTCAACACTCAATTTAGCAGATTGTGCCTGCAGGGGTATACAAGCTCTCCTATCACCATAGAAATTATCAGCAAACTGGATGCATCCTGCAGAAAGGCCTCCAAGGTTTAGTGAGGGTCAGAGGAAGGCGGTAGACCAGCAGTCCCGTTGAGAACAGAAGAGAAAAATAACATTTACAGACTTTGAGATAGGCTTGTGTGAAGTAAGTATCTCCTGCTCGATGTAATTGACCTGAGCTAGAGATTTTTCTGAACAAAGAGGAGGGTTTGGCTCCCAGGGCTCCGCCTTGGCCTGTGTTCCCTAAGTGTCCCCACAGCATCTATAAAGCTATTGCATTTCTAGTGTGTGATGTCATTGTGTGAGAAAGGCAGAGGTAAGATTGGGCTGTAGAGATGATGCATGCCTTGCTTTCATATTCTTTACTTTCTAGAGTTTTCATTTGGAGCACCTCAATATGCTCTATCTGCCTCATGGTGTGAGATGCAGGGACACACTACAGACTGACATTAGTCTGATCTTCACTGCATCACTGAATCAGAATCTGGTGTCAAGTAAATCTGATCTGCCTAAATTGTCCATGCATAAAATGGAAGTCATTGACAGATATATAATCATATATATATATATAAAATTATATAATTTATAATCAGTTGATAATTAAGGGATAATCAAGGGTGCTTTGACTCAAAAAATAATAGGTATTATTACCAGTATTTTCTTTTTCAGTAGAATGTGACCCAGCCTTCAATTTCTACCAGTTCATGTAACTATATACTTTAATTTTAATATTTTAATAAAATTTTCATTCTTATTTTGTCAAAATTTAAAAGAGCCCTCTAGCGGGCATAGTTTTGTGTAACAACAAGAATGTGGCTGGCTTTGGCACCGATCCTCAGAAATTAAAAAACCTGTTCCCATTACAATTTTCAGGTCTGCTTCCTCCCACATTGTGTGTGGGTTCGACTACAATGCTTGAGGTTGGCCGCACATCTGGGGCAATGCCTCTTTTTCTGGGTGGCATTCAGGGGGGTTCAGCTGAGGAATGGGGTTTTACGGGTACTTCAGGTACTTGTGGGCTTGCAATTTTACCTCTGTAAGAACAGCTGTGACACAGTGGGTGATGCATGCATACCAGCTCCAGCACAGAGTCCTCTCCAAATCAGTAACAGTCAACCTCCGTGGCTCCTCGTAGGACCTCTCAATGAACAGAGATGCAGGACAGGAATCAGATGGAAAGTCTGTTTTGTATTTCTATGCTTTATTATATTTTGTGCAACACATTGAAGTCTAAGTGTTGACAAACACTTTCAGTCAGCAGATTTTGGTATCAGCTGTTGCTGGAGGAAGCAATCTGGCCCTGGCCTGAGCTGCCAATGCCCTTGCCCTGATTTTCCATCCCCTACTTGAGCAGCCATGGAGTGAGCTGGAGAACTGATCTGGCTGAAAAACAATTATATTGGCATAAGCAAAGCCCCTCCACCCCCAGAAGTGAGGATGTGAATCTGGGATAGGCAGAAGGGGAAAGACGGCAGCAGCAACTTAAAACACTTGTCCAAATGATCTGGATTCAATATGGGAAGTAGCTCAGATGCAATTATCACAGGGCTCTTTGAAAGTCCTTTCATCCGGCTACAAGCCATTATCAGACAGCTTCAGGTAGAAAATATGTTTAGCTTCTTATCAGAACCTCTTCACTGAATTAGGAAGTACATAATAGATGTATCTTGTGCCAGAGGTACAAAGTTTGGTTTGGGAGTTTTGCAAATATCAGGTGTTCCTGAATCATGAATGCTGATTTCACTACATGTGAGGGACTAATAATACCCAATGTGGACCACATGAGGACTAAACAAATGTTATGTTGCTGCTGTTTAAAGACCCTTGAAATATATACATGTATCTGTACATGTACAAGTGCACACATACATGTGTGTATGTGTGTGTGAAAAGTTATATAGTTAAAGGGTTTTAAAATATATGCACAGGGTCAAAATTAAAGGAAGAAGAAATATACTGCAAGGAGAAGGCATTTCTCAAAATGAGCATAAAACTCATTTATGATAATTCCATAAATCTGGATCCCCACAAGGGAAAGATGAGTGTCTAAGGAGAATTTGAGTAATTTGTTTTGGTACTGCCCAATTAATGCAAGTCTTGCTGAAGTACAGCAATCCTTCTATTGGCTTCAATCAGCCCTGAATCAGGTCTTGAATTTCAGGGGGTATTAGGGGATGGGGACACAACTCATTGTAATTGCCACTAATGCTGAAGGTCACACTGTTTTTGTTCTATCAGAAGAAGATTGTAGCCAGTTGTTTCCCCAAGTATCTGTTCATAATTCACACTAAATATGCCAGAAATGTGGAGACTGTGATAATGTACCACTTCTATTGCGTATTGAATACATTTCAAGTATAGA
The DNA here is from genome assembly GCA_020745705.1 of Hemiprocne comata. NCBI lineage: Eukaryota > Metazoa > Chordata > Aves > Apodiformes > Apodidae > Hemiprocne > Hemiprocne comata. The sequence continues at coordinate 41,249,667 of CM036588.1, forward strand.
GTTTATAGAAAAGTAGTAGACTGTGCACTAGTGTTCACATCTATTCTTGAGTTACTGTATCTTTCAAAATTGGGTGGTTTACCAATGTTTGTATACAACATAAAGGCACTACAAACATTTGTGTTTCTGAACTATACACAGTATTAGAAATCCCAGCTTACCCCTCCACCTCTTTTCATGCTAAGCATGGTGTATACGTCATTCTAGATACCAGCCAGAAATTTAAGGGAGATGGTTTTGCCTCTTAGTCCTTTTTTCAGTCCACTGTTCATTGCTCTTGTGTATTTCATCACTATGCTTTTCAGTACATGCAAAAATGAAGGATCTGTACTTAAAATTACAAACTTCTTTTTTGCAAACTAGACACTGATTATGTGCCAGTTTCTCAAGCCCTTTGTAGACAGACTACTAGATCTTTCCCTCTACATCACTTTAAATGTCCTTATATATAGCTGGCAGGGGAGGAAAGATGGAATTTGTTAAATGCTGTTGCAATGGCAGCACAGCTGCCAACACAGCCTTTCACTCTAAGTCCTATGATATTTACTATGTTTCATAAAAACCTAGTTCCTGTAATTCTGTGCAGAAAAAAGCATGAACACATGGTACTATTAAAGAAGTTATAAAGAGACAAAAAAGCAAAAAAAACACCCCAAAACACAAAAAAAAAAACAAAAACAAAAAAAAGGAAAAATGTGAAGGCTGACCTCAAGGCTTGATTGCTGTTTTGCAAAATGGTAGGACTGGCATGGCTAAATGAAGAAATACAGCACCTAGTTTGTTTTTAAACAACACTAAATCTTCATATTGGCTATTGTTAATATGTGTATGTGTAAACAGACACCATATTAATTAAAAACTTGCACTGATTAATTTAATGCACATGTGGAATGATTCTTACTTGCAAATACTTTCAATTTGAGTAAAACTGCACAGAAATTGATAATATGTCAGAGATATCTGCTGAATGTCCAGAGACATAGTGGGCTTGTAAGGAGAATGAAATACAGTATCGTGTGCTGTTTTTAGAGCAAGATGTGACACAGACTAGGTAGAAGGTCACTCAAAGTCTATCTAACGCTAAGAAATAAAAACAGCATCAAGATTTTATTACTTAAAATCTTATGATTTGGGAGGAACTATCTTACTATTTTTGGAAACCTGAGTTTTGCAATTGCAAGAAATAAAACTGCATGGTAAAACAGGTCCGGGTAAAATTTTAATTGGTATGATCTATCAATGAGTGTTATAAACGAAGTTATTATTTTAAATAAAGTATTTTAGTGAAACAGACTGACTAAATTCTTTAGAACTTATAATCTTGGCAAAAAATTATTCTTTTTTAATGTTTAACTTTGTTCCTATATTATACTATTTCTGGAAAAGAACAGAAAGGGAATTCCTTCTGGAAAGAAAATTCAGAATGAAAGGGTTAATGAAGCAAATCCATACAGTGAGCACAAACACAATCATTGCTAGAAAGTAAACATATTTGACAAGCTCACATATATGGAAATTATACCAGCAGCCCTATCTATGTACATATCTATCCCATACATCCCTAAGCAAAGGACATTGCACAGCCCAAAATAAAGGGCTTTTTTTTTTTTTTTTTCAACTCTAGCTGAGCTAGAGCACCAACCAGACAAGCACATCTTCGGCAATGACAGAGCCACAGGGCAGCATGTGTGTTTTGCATAGAGGGCTGCATTCCATTCATGCACTGAAATTGAAGCTAAATGGAAACTGCAGTTCCTCAGGGCAAGAGCCGTAACTTCTAATTACCAAAGGTAAAATACAAACTGGAAAAAAAAAAAATTCTTTCAGATACAGCTAAAATTATGATGTGAGTCTTAGAAATATTTATCTTTCTTTCCATAAGTGAACATTCTTCTGGTAACTTGGGGTTTTTCTTGGACGGTTATTGCTGTTTCACAATGATCTAAGGCTTTATTTGTAGTCTTAGTGGTGTTTATATAATTACATAAATCTAAAAAGATATAATATCTGAGTATTCTAAGTTCCAGTTAAAATGAGTCAATTGAAAAAGGAACTATACCTCAGTGTTTCAGCCACAATTCAGAGGGTCATTCATATGTTCAGTGGGCTGCAGAATGAATGATCTTGTCACAAGAGATCACTGGAAGTTCTTTGAAATCCCAAATATAATAAAATTTCTAATATGTTTTCACAAATACATTAAACCACAAAAGGCAGCGGTGTCCAAAACCTCTGGTAGTCCTGAAACAATCCCAGAGCTGGGCCAAGTGGGAAGCAAGACTATCTCCACTAAGTGCTTGTCTTTGAGAAAGCACTCAAGAAAATCAAGGCTAATTAACTGAAAGTACAGTATTAGAGTTTATTAAATAGCTATTCTCATGCACTTGAGGATAGGACAAGCTGAACTCCGCTGCAGATGCTTTATCTCTGTGTGACACCACCTCTGGGTATTTCATAGACCTACTGCCCCTCCACGGAGCAATTCTGCTACACCAGACCCGTAATTAAAGCTGATTGTTCCTTTATGTGTCACACTGATTGCACAGAACCAAGGTGGCTTTATAATGCGTGTGGGGTATATCCCATGCTTTCCAAAGCACCAGGCATTAGGTGAGTGAGGTATATATCTGTACTGTGTGGCCACACGCTGTGGTTATCTAGGACCTCTGTATTCAGGTCCAAAACTGTCAGCTCATACATTAATACAGGGCATATGCAAAACAGCACCTGACCTTTCACCAAGAACTAGTCTCTAGGAAGGCTGAAAGTCCCAGACAAATATAGAAAGTGATCAAAATTCACCCAGGTAAGATTTCCAGGCGGGAAGAGGGCACATGCTGGGAAACAGAAAGCAAAAAACAAACCAGGGGACATGCCAGGAATGGCAGTGTTGCTGTATCACTCACAGCTGTTAATGCATGCTATTGCTGTTGGAAAGTATGTAAATACAAATTTTAAAGTCCTTCTGCAGAAGCATGTCTTCCTACTGATTAATCAAATAAGGTAATTGAAAGTCTGTATTACATGATATATTAATTACTAGAGCTGGATCAAACAATGCAGATTAATTGTGTAATTTTCCATGATTACAGTTCACCTTTTTCTGTTACAGGTTAGAAAAGTCTTATTAAAGATATACAAGTACTATTTCTCTTGTTTACGAGGAAAGGAAACCTTAGGAGGAACAGGTTAAGACATGCCGAGACATTCTCTCAGTAATTGTTCATAATGAAAATCAAACACCTTACAAAATCTGTGATAAAAAATATAAAAAACATTTTTTAAATGCATGGTGTTTAAAAAGAAACCTAATCTGCAATACTTTTGACCAGGAGAAGTGAAATGTGTTGCCAGTAGTATAAGCTGGATTTTGCAGGCAGAGTCCTTGGCAGGGAACAGCGGATCTGACTCTAAACTTTTCCAGATCACAAACTGAGTCACAATAGCTCAGGTCTTTAGCACGTGCTCTCCCCTGTGCTCCGCAAGAAACTCCTGTAGGTGAGAAGTCCCTAAGCTTTTGGCCGCCTGCCAGTCTCAGGGTGTTCACTTTCCCTTTCAGTGTAGGCTAGAGGCAAAAATGGCAAAAAAACCCCAAACAAACAACCCCCAAAAAAGCGCAAGAAAACATTCAACACAGCTCTTGGTCTTGCTCTCTGGTGTGTTATTGTGTCTGGACTGCCAAAAAGAGAAATCAAGGCAGAAAGTTGATGCAGATCAGAAATCCCTGTATTTCTGTAGTGTAATATGTTCTACATGTTGCCATGAGGAGTTTGGCTACCATGCCCTTCTACTTCAGAGAAAGCATTCTCCATCTACTAAGAATTTGCTGAATGCTGAATGCCTTGCACTTAATTTTGAGTATCTGGGACAAGAAATGTGCACCTGTGAATCCTGATATGCAGCTGGAGCAACATTCCAGCAGGCTCCTGCAATGACTCCTCAGCTCTGATCCAGTTCATCCCTCTGTTCAATGAAAACAATAATACCTTTAAGGTCCACTTTTAAGCCTTTTATCTAGAACCAGTTGGCCATTGCTGAAAAATAATGTATTACTTCCTGTGATACACATGGAGATTCAGGACATTTTACAGGGAATGCTACATAGATATATTCATCTTCACTTAGAAGTTGACTTTCATGTCAGTGCCTTAGCTTACTCTGTTATATTAAGGACTTGCTTTTAAACAAGAAGTACAATGTTATCTACTTAGTCCAGACTCTTTCCTTTCCTCTTTTATTCATAATTTATGAAATTATCCAAATATAAGGTAGAAGAAAATCTAGACATACATGTTTTGGAAAAGAAAATAGAAATTAAGTAAACACTGTCATGCTGAGCTTTTGGATTGCACCTTCCTCTTCAAAATAAACTATCAACAAACAAAGGATAGACACAAACACTACATGTTTTCACATAAATAGCTCAGATCCAGATATTTATTACCAATTATGATTTTGCATTACAGCTCCCCTGGTACCTGTGGAATTTCCTTCTGATTTGCACTAAATAAGAGCAGAATCAGCCCCTTAAAAGATCAGCATTTTATCAAAATTTGGCCTGACATTGTACCCTTGTTCTTATTACCCTAATAGTAACAAACAGGAGCTCTGGGTAGTGTGCTCAAGCTCCAGACTTTTAATTTGGAGGATGATGAAGTGGTAAATTATCTCATCCCTTCCCTTCCATCAATTTAAGCAATGTAAAAAGCTACATTATTTGATTATGCCATTTTCTTTATGAGACCTACATTATGGAAATTAATACTAATAGTCAGAATTTGGTTGCTGGGGAAAAGCGTCTTAGCAAAAGACACAGTTACTATTGGAGTCTGTTGTCACACAAAATCATGTGAAATTCTCTTCTCACTCTTTTAAACTTGGAAAAACAAACACAGTGAAAACATAAGTTGTGGATGAACTGTGAGGAAGAACAAACAGCCCTGATAAAAGTTACCCAATTATTGGGTAACTGCAGAGATAGTTAAGAGAAAACACATAAATATGTGAAGTCAGACACAGATTTAATCCAGCCCCTGCTTTCCTTTCGAGGTGTCCACAGCAGAGCCTCACAGTGGCCAGTGGGACTGTGGGTTTCTGCCAATTCCACCCCCCATCTCCGCAGCAAATCCTTCACGTTGATGTCAGCTATGCTCGGTACAACAACTCCACTCATAGCAACTGCTTGTTCCATGGACACCAGTGCCTGAGGGGGTGTCCTGTGCTGCACAAAACACCCCAGGGCTCTGTATACCATCAGTGCACAGAGGCCTCAAGTTACAAGCAGGCAATGCCTGGTTCCTGCCTCTTCACAGTTCCCACTCGCCAATCTGCCCCTAATTACACTTAACGACCAGGGAGGGAGAGAAAGGGTGATTAGTAGAAGGCCATTACCACTGGAAGGTCAAGAAGCACCAAATGGACGCTGTGGAAAGAAGTTCAATGTGAGATGCAAACTATGCTGAGGTGTGGCTCATGTACTTTGAACCTAGAGAGGGGTGACTCTCACAGTAAAAACAAAGTATCGCTGTAGAACCAGCCTGAGGCCTGTATAAACTGGTGGATCCAGAAGTACTTCCCATCCCCTGGCTGAGGGCAGCCCAGCCACTTCCCAGCTGCATATTGGAGGGAAAATCAGACATGTGCTGTCCCCTCCCTGCCCAGGTTTTTGCAGGAAGCGATGTGAAAACTGAGCAGAGAGCTGCCATGTGCTCAGAGGAAGATCTTGATGGAGCTGTGAAGAGGCCAGAATCCTCCTTGTATGCCAGAGCAGGCATCAGCCCAGACACAGCCTGGATGTGCCAGCTGCTACCAGGGACCAGGGATACCTGCACTCTGTTGGGAATGGGAAAGATCCTTGAAAAACAACAGGGCAAGGCTCATTTGTAGCAGCAATCAGCCCAGGGTGATCTAATGGTGCTGCAATTTCACGTATTCACATTCCTCAATTCAAACCTACCGTGACCAAATTGATGATCCATTTGTCTCCCCATTGGATAGCAAATAATAAGGGTTTAGATGCCAAATAGGAATGTGGCACCATGGGGGAAGTCTAAAGCTCCTATTTATTTGGGACTTCCCCATATTGAGATCAGCAGCGACAGGAGGGACAACTGAGCAGGAAGGATATTATGGGCTATTGCCTGCTCTTTGCAATCAATTCCTTTCAAATCTGTGCAGGATGCAGCCTTGTCATCCTGTTTGAAAACATTCTTCTCTTGGTGGAGTTTTCAAGGCTAAGAGACAAGGTGGCTAAAGGGTTTCTTATGGCCACAGGGATCAAGAGACACATATATTTGTGAGGATGAGCGTCACAGAATAACTCTATCATCGTGCTGGCTCACTGCACCTGTGCAGGCATTGTGTTTTTTAGGAAGTTCTTCAGTTTACAGTATCTTGTACTGCTCAGCTGAAGCCACAGATATTTACAGCAAATGGCAACACTACTCCAAATTGAAAGGTGCTGGAATGTAGAAGTTCAGTGTTTCTTGATCCTTTTCTAGTGCCAACTGTCATGTCCCCACCCACAGAAATTATTCAACTATAAGGTAATTCTGTTCAGATCAGTATTTATCTCTGCAGTCAGTATTTTCCTTTTAGAATTCTTTAGGAGGAGAGTAAAATTTTCTTACCTTGCAGAAAAGGAATCCCCCAAGCTGTAAGGTATTATAATAATGTCATTGGCACGATGTTCTTATAAGTCAGTTTGATGCTCAGGCAGGACTTTCTGTTAAGGGAATATTTTGCCAAATCTCAGCAGCAAAGTACCAGCAAGTTCCATGGGAACTAATAAAGAACTACAAAGCCCACTAGTTTGCCTGCTGTGTCATTATGGCAGCTTGCTTTTAATGGCACTTTCCTTCCTACATTTTTATTTCCATTTCACTTTTAAGAGACTGCATATTCCAAAATTCATTTCTCTAGGTGTTAGTAATGTTAATTTGTTAATACTGTGCGGTTTTGTTTATTATAAATAACAGCTTAATTTAAAATTACATATCAATAATTTGCTAGTCAACATGCTTCAAACTTGTAAATCTTATTAGGCATATTGCCAGGCAGAGAACTACCTGAAGTCAACAAACTTTCCTTTGAACTCAAGTGGGCCGTAAGATCCTCTTCCAGGCAAAATCCCTGGGATCACTCCACAGCAGGGAGTGCTGGGCATGGCAATTGGCTTTACAGACTAAAACTTTGGAAGTTTGTATTTAAAAAATTCAACAGGTTGTTGGGTTTTGGCTGCTTGCTTGTTTGGTTGGTTGTTTTTTTCAGATAACGTAGAATCAATGTATGTAAGCTCTTTAAATGTGACCCCCTTGTTTCCTGTGGGTCAGTGCATGTGGAGGGATCAGCTCTCAGGGGCCTGTGAGCTGCCACCAAACACTCTGGAAGGTTTTCAGGGGTGTAGACCTATACTCTGAAAGCCCGTACATCACCAAATAGGTTTTTGACAGAATTAAGTGAGAAGGATTTTTCAGCACTTGAGAAGCTTCTCAGCTCAGAATTGCAGGTCCACATAGAGAGGGTATTGTTAACCAGTGTGCAATTTCTGCAGGATGTCATGAATCACAAGTTGTGGGACATCCTCCTGAAAGGCTCCATAAATTCTGAGTCACTTTTAAAACAAACACCACACAATGGCAAGCAAGGACAAACTAAAGTAAATATGAAAACACTGAGATGCAGAAATAGGATCCCTTCCTCTGTCTCCTTTCAGCTGATACCTTCCTCCTTTCCCCAAACCACTGGAAATGCTGAGAGCTCTGGCATCCCTTTCAGGAAGGATTGCCTCTGCATCTCCACGTGTGCATCCTACTGAATCAGAGCCTGAGTAAAATTTGTTCCGAACTTCAGGAACAGGTTGACTGTGAGTAAACACTGAGTAAGGCACGTTCCTTTCTTGATGGAATTCACTAGGGAATTTATTGTAATCTGCTCTGAATTTTTTTCAATGATGAATTTTTAGGTCAGTTTTTCATGGTTGGTCATGTCATGAGAGTCATCACATGACATTTTTCCATGAAGCCATGGAAGGCTTTTCCTTCCTTTTTCCAAACCCATGGAAGGGTTTTTTCCCCTGAAAGATGTGTCTGTACTGCATAAAATGTACTGCTGAGATTTGCACATCAGTTAGGAGTCCAAGGTAAAAATGGAATAGAGTGAGTAGCAAAGTCATCTCTTCAAGCATAGGAATGCCAGATGGTTGCAGCCACTGGAAATACAAAGCTGAGCACCAATACCCTAGCTTTAAGCTGATGTGGCTTCAATATTAAACTGAAGACTGATGAATCTACCTGAAATATTTGTAAGGAACTCAGAGCTGATGGGGAAAAAAGACACTCCCACTTCCTAGAAAATGATCAAAACAAAGGAAAAACAGCTATGTGAAGGCAACTTCACATTTTTCTATTTCTTTCAGGTTTAATTTTTACAGCCTTGAGCAGACAACTGGAAGTCAAAAATAAAGATGTATGCAATGGAATTTCTAAATATTCAGACAGGCTGAATAAGCAAATTGTTGGAAAGCAGTGTGGTGTTCTGCTCGCTGTGCAGTCCTAGCTCTGAGCCAGCAAGGTTTGTTAGACTCCATAATGTCTGTGCTTACAGGAGAGCTTGAAACAAGCTTTAGAGCTTTTTTTTTTTTTTTAAATTATTCCATCATCAGATGACATCAACTCAAATGTATAGTCTGGGTTGGATTAACAAATACATTTGTGTAGCAACCTGAAAATTTAGACCAAAGAGATGGAGATGTTCTTAGAGGCTCTAAAGCGTGAGCTGCTGAAAGTAACGGAAATTTTGTAACAAAAACAATTCAGATGTTTCTAGTAAACTGGCAGTTATTACCAATCAACTGTATTTGTTCCACTCCAGTAGTTTTTACAGACATAAGTGTAACACACCTATAATAAACAACATTTAAAAAAAAAAAAAAAAGCCAACGTTAGACATATTAGACTCCAAAAAAACCCCAACTCTGTGAGTATTGTGGTTACTTCAGAAAAGCAAATTACGTGATTCACCAGAAAGACAGTTGATTAAGGTTCAATACACATCTTTCTTCCCTAAAATACGTATTCCCATGATACCAGTTTGCTTAAAATATTACTCAGAAAGAATAATTTAGCTAAAAAAGAATGGGATTTAAAATATTCAGTGAGCATCAAAAATCCCCAAAACCATAAGTACCTGGTTCTGGACTAAGATAGCGCAGGCAAAATTCCTACTGAATTAAGTGAGAGTTTTCTTATTCTAGGCTTTAATTAAACCAGCAGGGCACTTCTCCCCTGTAGTTAATGGCCAGTTTGTAGGCTGTTACCACATTTAAAAAGATTCATCCAGTTGCTTCCCAAATGATCTTCTAGAATGACAGCATATTAATATGTATGTGTGGGATTGTAAGGAAGGGAGAGAAGGAGTTAATGACAGTTATGTTCTTCAGATAAAAGTATTTTTGTCTGGGGGAAAAAACCACCACTGTTTCTCTCAAGCACATTAATTTCACCAGCACAGTCATATTATTATCCTATGAAATTTCATCCATGTTTTAATGTTTGTTTAGCCAGATATAATCTAATTATGTACCAGGACCACTGGTAAAAACATTACCATAATTGATGTGAACATTGTGAAAATTTAAACATATAACAGTTATATTTGTTATTAGGTTTCCAGACATTTTTCTGTAAATGCACTAGGTCTCTTAAAAAATTGAGGTATCTTTAAAAAATGTATTTATCATGCTAACAATTTTAAAGTTTCCCCCGTATTTTGTTGCCTCGACTACTTTTCAGTCTAAAATAAATCACAAAATCTTTACCACATGTAAAGAAAAAGGTGCGAACCTGTATGTCCTGGATTAGCTACTTTCACCTTGCAGGCTCTGAAAAATTTTTCTGTGCAGACACAAACCTACTGACAATAAGCATTTACCTTTCATAAACTCCTCAGAAGTGGGCACCAGGGATGCACAGGCAGCAGGTTGAACACCTGTTCTTCAGAAGTAAGGTGGCAACTTGCTTCTCTTAACTGTTTTGGGGACAATGGGCAACAAGAAAAAGTCAGACCTTTGCAATCTTGGGGAATAAGTAATTTTATAAATTTTGCATTTTAAATGCAGATTTAGTTGATATTGATGCAGAGGACAGACACAGCTAATGACATTTGTGATGAGGGATAACTCTCCAACGTTTATGGAGTCTATGATAGAGGCAGACATGGTCCCAACCTTCAGGGCAGAGGATGGAAACTGCACAGATACAGTAACATCAGGAGACACAGAAGTTCACATTGTAGTAAATACACAGTAAGACGTATCTCTGACGTGCATTTCCTTAAGTGATGCTTGCATGGGATTTCACACGAGCATCATGCCATGATCTTGATAGCTATTTTCAACTTACCCTAAAATCAGCTGAGAATCAATTTCATAGTACTTAAACAATGTGAGAAGGCTGACAAAATAAAAGATGAATCATTCCTTTGCTTCCTGTGGGAATGGGCTCTCAAAAATATATTCATGGCAAAAAAAAACAGGTAATTGTTGATTTTTAGCTGAAGTCTAATAACATGAACAGCAGAGCTGTGCTCAGGTGTATCTATTCTGGTTGTGTATTCAGTTATGGCACACACTGTGATGTCTGAGTATATGTTTACTGGTTTTAACTTACTTTGTGAGTACCTGTACAGATGAGACTTTGTCCCATAAACATAGGAAACTACTTTCAACTTGGCATGCTGAAGTTTTCTCTCTGCAGCCTCTGTTCCAATCAGTGGTAATGTATGAATCCAACTTGGAGCACTGATCTGTTCCAGCTGTTGACATAAATGCAACTTTCATTTTGGAACCAGGAGGTGAATGCAAGACATGAGACACGTTTGGAGGCATTTTGTCTGTGACAGGCATGCTGCAGGCTAACAACAACGTGCAGACACAGGGGCAGCTGATACAAATTTTTATAGCTGTGAAATCCCATAATGCTGTTCAGTGGTGCTGTGGCAAGGCTGTAAGAAGAGTCCAATCAAATAGCCCTCTCTTGCATACCAGAAGGGATGGCAGAAGGGCCAGACCTCCAGGAAGAGACAGGTCCCACGAGGCTGTTGGAAGAGCCTGCCCCTTCACTTGTAGCATAAAGATGAGCCCTTAAGGAATCTGCAAAACAACACAGAAGATCTTCTGATCCTCTACACACATCCCAGACAAACGCAAACATAAAGAAAAACTGAAGTTACATTACAGCTGGAATTGTACCATTGTGCAGGTAGGACACTGGTCTATAGGTATTTGCTTTCTTTGGTGCTGAATTAATACCTAGCCAAGAAAGTGCACAAAGATCCAAGGAAGAGCACTGGCCTGCTAATCTCTCTTTTCTTACACGAGCCTGTGGGGCTTGTGTGGTGGGGAGAAGGGGGACACAAGGACACGCAGAACAACGCATTTCTGGGAGAAACTCTGGCTGCCTCCCTCTGCAAGCTCCTTCTTCCAGCACCAAAAACCAGAATAGAGCTCTAATTCTCATCTGTATCAAAAAATTAAAAAGCGACAAAATTTGGTTTCTCCTGCTGGATTCACAAAGTGTTTACAAAAGAGTTTCATGGAAGTGAAACTTGGGGAGCAATTTTTAGCTTAGTGGCAACCATAAGAGGAATGTGAGATGGGTTTGTGATATCTGGATTCGGGACTGAAATCTACACTGTTACCTTTGCTTTATCCTCTGTGAACTCTAATTTTCAGTAGATGCAGGTCATGTAAGATGACTCTTTACTAGCCCACATCCACACCCATCCGACTCCAGCATTTCCTAATTAGGTTATATCAAATCTTTATAATGTGCTTGTAATAGATGTGGTACCATAGCGTAATCTCAACTGATATTATTCACTTCCCAGGAATGTACAGCTGAAGCTGCTCTGCAGGCTCTGACTGAAAACAATGGGTGTGCAGCTGACAAATAGAAGTAGCTATTTTACATACCCTGGTCTATTTGGATGCCATTGTTTAAGAGATGTCTGCTGAACAGGTATTCACATTAGAAAAACAAGCACAATTACAATTTTCTGATGTGGCAGCTATTTTTGAAACTCATTAAAGCTTGCTAGTGCTTTTCCCATGCAATGAAGAACTGGAATTGCCTGTTGTAATATTGGCTGGCAGTTATGAATGGTTCCAGCTCACATTTTATAATGAAGAAATGAGCTCATGCTATGTAATTGTGGGCTATCCCCAGGAATATTTTTATTCAGTGTTATTGTCAGACTAAATTAAAACCACCAAAGTGCCTGATTCCTCAAGATGCCAGGTGTTCTCAACTCCCACAGTACTTAATGGAAGTAAAGAGTATTCAGCAGTTTTAGAATTAGCCCCTAGATGCTGATAGTAATGTGCAAATTCTCATCTTAAGCAAGACAACATTCTGCAGAGCTCTCATTGTTCTCTCACTCCTCTTTTTCTTTGTAAAGTGAGCAATTATTGCTAAAAGTATTATTTATTCTATACCGTATCAATTTCTTACATTTGTATGAGCTACTGCAATATCCTTTCAAGTTACTTTTAGTTTACTTTTCTAAGCTTACCTTGTAAGCTTAAAACAACCATTAACTTCCTTTTCTTAAAAATTAATTAGTGATTTATTTGAAGCTGCTGGGTATCATAGACAGTGGCATTTGCCTGGCACTAGGGACTTGTTTGCATCGCTTCCCACTAAATGCTGTGGAATATTTTGTCCTCTTCTCCCTGGGGAGTTCTGCAGAGAAAAACGCTCTGAGTTTAAGCAATCCAGAACAGCAGATAACAAAAGAAAGGAAAAGCTTGTCTGGAGCAGTGTGTGAACTACTACCTCCTTTCACCAGCTGAATCACCACTTCACACCAGGCAGTCCCCCCGCCACCAGCCCCAGGCAGCCTGGGGAGACTGAGAGGCAGGGGATACAAGGTTGGTGCCCACAGACACGTGTGCTTCCACTTGGTGTTTCATAACGCAGTAGGAAAAGGCAGATTAAGAAAGCCAAATCTTGTGCAGTGTTTGAATACCAATAAAAGGTTGAAATTCAAATATCCATCATTAATATGTACAAGGTCAGGCAAAAGCCTTGCTGAAACCCTGGGTCAATTAGTCCTCCCCTGGGTCCAAAGCGTTATCATCATAGAGGATAATGAGTTAAAGCCAAGTGAGGTCTTGTAGAGCTCAGAGGTCATGGAATGAGAGTCGAAAAAATGGGTTCCAAAACTTATAAGTCTTTCAACACTGTTTTCTAGGTATTCTGTTAAATATCCCACCGGGAGGCTTCTTTTCGTCAAACCTAACCACATTTCTTTGGACTTTCTTCTCTGAGTGACTTCAACTATATCAGGAATTTAGATGAAAAACAGATCTGTATTTTTTCATTGTTTAAAAAATGGTAGTAAATGCTTACTTCTCAGAAGAGTGATAGTGATTTTATTTATAGAAATTCCCAAAGTGACAGTTAGAGAAATAATCTGTAGCAAACAAGTTGCAGGAGACTTTTCCCTCGGTCAGATCCATGTTCTTTCCTTCCAACACCGCATAATAATTTCCATTAAAAGAAGCTGTATTATGTAGCCCTGATCATTGTTTCAAGTTGGTAAGAGCAAATGGTGAGAAAGAACTATACAGTTGGGGGAAATAGCAGCCTCAAAATAGGATTGTTATAAAGAAGATAGTCCCACTGTTCTCCAGGCTCAGTGAGAAAAGAAAGCAGAATAATTTGCAGCAAAGAAAGATTTAAGTTGTGTATCTGTTGGGAAAATAGTAAAGATATGGGTAGTGAAGGGATGACACCATGAAGCTACTTCGGGAGGTTGTAGAATTGCCATCAGTGGGTGATTTTAGGAACAGAGAATAAATGAACACATGTAGAAACAGCCCAGGCATGTGGTAGCCCACCTTGCCCACAGCAGTGCCACAAGGGTCTGGGAGGGACTATGAAAGGTGGCTGAGAAGATGAGTTTGTATGCATTATGCAGCAGCCTGTTTCCGGTAACTCTAACGGGGATGCATCTCCACTAGAGAAGAGCATGGCAAGGTCCAGAGATTTTGGGAGGTTTTAAAACTTAAGTCCTTGATCCTGCTTCAGGGCACAATGTGGAGGAGATGACCTCAAAGTCCCTTCTCACCCTACAGTTCTGTCACTCTATAAAGTAACTTAGCAGAAATGTTGTGTTTGGATATGTATGCATTGGTAATCCACAGGAATTATTAAAAAAGAGACAAATATTTAGACATCATATAGCAATAGTATTTCAGAATGCAATCTTCAGGAACACAGGAAAATAGTATTAGTTTTTGAAAAACGTTTTAGTAACATTATCTTGTTTATGGTGGTAATATGAAGAGTGTTTACATTAAATAGTTTAACTTCTTAGCTTCCAGAGCTTATGTTAATCATGTGTACTTTAAGGATCATAAAACCTTTTTCAAAGTACAGCTTTTAAACAGACAATTTCAAAGCATAACAGATTGCTTAACAATCCTCACTAAACTCATGATCCAGCAAGAGCACCACAGGTTTGAGTTGGGCATATATAAATAAAACCAATATTCTGACAAATAGAAGTTGTCCTGACTCAGCAAACCATGTAAACAAATACCTACATTCTCTAGATATCACAGGGACGTAAGCATTCAAGTATTTAAGTATTCGAGCATGCGTGCCACTTAGCAATCTTAAAACCATGCTTTAAACTCCAGTTTTAGTTCCTGACGAGGGAGGTTTGAAATGGCAGGAGAGACGGCATCAATCTCTGGTGGAAAGAGACCAAACAGCAGAGGATCCCATCCCTCCTTCCTGGTGATCAGTTCAAAATCTGCATGCTATTAATAATGCTGATACTTGGACTGCTAACAAGTTGAAGAAATTCAGAATAGATGCTCTCCTAGAAAACCTGGTTCTGCCTCTGGCCCCTAAACTTCTGTATTCCAGGCTTTTCCTTAACATGCTAGGCTGGGGAAGTGAATGGCATTTTTTTCTGCAGAGAAACTGAAACTTTTCTCTAAACCATTATTGCCTCAAAACAGTAACTATTTATGTGCACCCTTAACACTTTCCTATTAATATGTCCTTTGTGTCTTCGTAAGAGAACAAACCAGCATCATTGTGGCCTATGACAGTACACTTGGGTGAAGTGCAGGGTAAAGAACATGCTCCTTGTACTGGAAGATGCAGCCTGCCTTTGATAACCCAGGAGTGACTGTCATGGGAAGGGGAAGGGTAAGAGCACCAATATAAAAAGAGCAGAAATGGCATGGCTGCAGCTTCAAGCCAAATAAGCTTTTAGGGCTAAAGAGAAGCAAGTCATGCCCACATCATAGTGAAAACAAGTATCGATCTCAAAAGGAATAAGGAGAAGGGAAAACTGAAGAGGAAAACTTGGAGCAGGTACTGCAGGTCAGAGGTTCAGGACGCCATGATATAAAAGAGGACAAGAGAGAAACTTGAGTTAAACCAACTGTGGCACAGTACGGTGGCATACAGAGGTTTGAAACCCAGCTCCAAAAAAGAGGAATCAGGGACAGTATTCAGAAGGGGCAGTAATATGTGACATGACTGGGACAAGCTCTTGAGTGTGCTGCTGTAAAATGTTCCCAGGCTGTTATTATAGCAAATGAATCCATGTGTCTGTCTGTTTTGTCCTCAGAAACAGCTGTGTGGATTCTCTTCAGCTTCAGCACATGAAGCCACACACATGCATGCCCACACACATGTCCCTTCTGAACTCAGAAGAAATATGAGCAATGTCATCCCTCGAAATGTCCCTTTTAAAAAGTTTTAAACCACTTACATTAGGTACCTAAATGAAAAAGTAGTCTCAAGAGCAGAGTTGGTAGATTAAAGGTAGCGTGGAGAGCACTCACGCAGGACAAATACTTGAATAATTGCAAAGCTGGAAATGTATCCAAAGAAGCCAGGTTTTATTACAGAATTCTTTTTTCTTTTGCTTACACAAACTTTATAATAGCTGTTTTCTCTGACTGTCCTTTTGCATAAACTGGGAGCAGCCTCTGGGCTGCACTCAAATTTACTTTGGCTTCTGCAATAGCAATTAAGAATTACTGGAACTGTGCAGTCTCTGGCCATGCCTTCAGTATCATCGGAAGCCACGGCACAGATCCATCCTGCTCCCTTGGGCAGTGGTAGGTCTGTTCCCTCCAACCACCTGCTAGGTTGGTGCCTGCTCCCAGCTGGGGGGCTGCATGCCGGGCAGGAACTGACTGTTTGCACGAAGCCTTTGCTTCAATGGAACAAGCAACTCGCCCTCAGCTGTTAGGTTGACATATGGAGGGCTTGTGGTTTTGTTTTTGTTTTGTTTTTGTTTGTTTGTTTGTTGTTTGTTTGTTTTTGTTGTTGCTGTTTATTTGAAATCACATTACGTAAATCAAATGGTTAAAAGGATTTTCATAGAATTGAAAATCCTTCAGCAATGAGACATTCCATGTGAAAGGGCAGTATTTTCTGCAGAAGTTTTATTTCGGATAGCTGGATCACAGTATAAACTGCTGTGTACAACCTGACATTTCCTGCCTGGAGACATCACCCTGTGTGTGTAATGGCACAGCAGTCTGCAGGCATGCTGAGTATTACAGTCTTAACACCTTGAAATTAAAATGTTCCCTGAATTTGGGCATTGTATTTACAGAAAAGAAAATACAATTGCCCTGCGGTAAAGTGCTTTACAGTTAAAGTGCTCCAATGCTAACAATGCAAAGAGAGCAAAGGGGAAAATTCTCTCACCCGAATGTGGGTATGCAAACATATTTTAAACTAAGTATACATTTATACACAATGCACCCACTGTTTACACTTGTTTCAAAATTCCATACGTAATGAAAATTATGCATTTATAAAAATACCTTAGCCTTGGTAAGGTATGTACCACACTTAATATTTCAATAAATACGCATGCAGTGCTTGTAGGCCAGTGCCAAATGTAACATTTTGAAAAATGACCCTCTGGTAAAACTGCAGAGGGTGAGGTTTGAGTTCAGGTACCTGCCCAGAGAAACCTCTGGGAGAATGTCACTGGGAGAAGTGAAACAATACCGGGGTCTTTATCTGGATTAACCACGGAACTTGTAAAAAAATTAACATCTGCGCAGTATTTATGGGCTTCCTAGTCAGTAATCTGCTGGGCTGCCAACACCTATTGTGAGCCCTCTCACGTTCTAGGCAAGGCAGTTTCACTTGTATAAAACAGATGGGCAGGTGCCCTTAAATCTGTCGTCAAAGAGCTCTTGGCCCCGGCGGGTCCGTCGAAGGGGATGCTGGATGCTCCGCAACCCGCGCAGCACCTCCGCGCTGCTGCCCCACTCTGGCCCCGCCGCTGGACGGGAGGAGACGCCCCTGCGCCTCGCCGGTTCTGGCAGTATTTGCCGTTTACCGGCAAATCGCAGACCGAGCAGTCACAAAAGCCGGAGCGCTCCTTAAAAACGCATAAATAATGGAGGAAAGGCAAGAATGAATGAGTACGACGAGCGGTACTGCGGAGAGCGGGCTGAAAGCCTCAACCCTGACGAACCGGGGCGCCGAGGTGAGGGGGAAGACGGTTTGGGTGAAGAACCGTCAGCTTTTAAGCACCTCTCGAAGGTGGCTGTGCTCCGTGGGGGGGGGGGGGGGGGAGGAAGGCGCGGCCCACCCGAGGGCTTCAGCGGGACATTGCTGGGGGTGGGGTGGCCTCCTGGCGCTCTCTGCAACCAGCTAAAAAAAAAAAAAAAAAAAAAAAAAAGGAGGGGGGATAGGGGGCAAAACCCCTTTCTTGTCATTGTGGTTGTTACTCGGCTCCCCTGCCCGCCTCCCAGGTGGCGCTCGCAGAGCCAGGATTTCCTTGCAGCCCGCCCTCCCCGCCGCAGCTCCGCCGGCAGCGCCGCCTCCCCGCGGCTGCCGCCCGCGGCCCCGCACACGGGGCGCTGCCACCACCGCCCGCGCACTGACAGGCGCTCACAGGTGCTGCCGCGCACGCCCCGAGTCGCGCTGAGGCGGCCCCGCTGCCCTCCCAGCTCCGCACCGGCGGGAGGGAGGAGCGGCGAGGGAGCAGCCGGCCGCGCCGTAAGTCGGGGAGCGGGGGTGGCGTGTGCACGAAGCGGGGCGTGCTCCCACCGCGGGGCTGCGCGGCCGGGGAACGCTGAGCGGCCCGGCACGGCAGCTCTCTCTTCTCCTGGAGAGCGGCGGCGGGGTCGCACCGCGCCCGGTCGGGGGACAAGGGAAGGAGGGTGTGAGGGAGGGGAAGCATTTCGGGGTGGCTTGGGAGACTGTCCATTAATCCTCGTGTTTGTCTGCTTGGAGGATTTGTGCCGGCGTGATCGCATTGCTAAGACTGTCTCGGGGCGTTTCTACATCACTGAAATTCTGAAATTCCGAGCTGAAATTCGCCCTTTATATTAGCTTTATATTTTCTTCCCCTGCGTATTTTGACACACTTTATTTGACACCTCGTCTTGGAGGCAGAAGTCATACCTGCATCGCCCCGAAACAGCGCGAGCATTATTTTTTGAATGTGCGGGGTGTCTCCTTTTGCTGCGCCTTTCTGCCTGGGTTTAAAAATAACCGTGCGCTTGTCCGCGCCACCGCTGGCTGAGCAGCTGGTCTGGGGCTGCACCTCGGGCAGGACGGGGCTAGGGGGAAAGCCAGCGGCCCGGTGGGATACGGGCAGTCTGGCAGAAAGTCGGGAAGTCAAATAAGAATTTGTATTGGGTTGCTGATGAAGAAAGGCGGGCAGTAGATTAATAAGAGGGACTTCGTTAATTTTCTGTTGGAATTATAAAGAGACCAAAATAGAGGAAGTAATTAATTTAGGACTTGCATCAGTGCAGAATGTTGTTATGTTTTAAAAATAGGAGGAGGACTTCTTATGAAATGTTTAATGTTACAAATGCGATCCTGATCCCTTTCTTTCCTTTGAATAATATCTGGGGGAGGGAGGCAAGGAGAGATCCCAGGAGTGAGATTTCTCATGCATAGACCATTATTTTCAGTTACATGTAGGCTATAAATATGTAACATTGTTCAGCAAAGTACAGGGGGAAAAAATCAGAGGCTTTAAGATATGAAAATCTAAAGCTGAACAATTCTTAAGACGCACAGTACCAGAAATCTTATAATCCATGTGCTGTGGTTCAGATGTTTAGAGGAATGACAGAGATACCAAAAAAGGCATCGTGATACTCAGCGCAATTCCAGGAGCAGAATTTTCTCCTTCCCTACAGAAAAGGAAAGCACATTTGTGGAAGCAAGAAGTGACAGATGTGGCTTCTTAGCAGCTGGCTAAACATAAAAGCATTTATCAGCAGGTGATTGCTGTTGCAAGGATTTATTTTTAAAGTGTCTTGTACTTAAAGGGTCCAGCCTTTTTCAGTGTTAGCATTAAGATTTGCTTTAGTTCTATGGCATGTTAAAAATAGCCTTTCAGCAGAAGCCTGCAGAAAAGTAGAAGAAAAACTCCTATGTTCAGGGCACTCCTTGCTTTGAACATTTGTTTTTTATTACAGCATGCAAAAGAGAGGAACTGAGCAGGTTCTTCAGTTAGTAGGTTAGTATTGAAGGGAAAGATTTGTCCTAGCCTCAGCATAAGCCAGTGCTGTCTGGGAAGGAAATAATGGAGCCTATCTCCTCCTTACATTGAAGATAATCACAGTTACTCTTCTCTCAGGAGCACCTTGTGCATCCACAGAAGTGAGTATCAAGCTGCAGAAACTACCTCTGTGGTGTCTCTTCTGTGATTGGTAAAGCAAGCTGGAATAATCAGGAGGTGGCCTGGGTGAATTATGGAAAGAAAAGAGATGGATATCACCTAAGAAGCATCCCAGAGCCATGCTTTCCCTGAGGCAGCCTGGCTCTGCACCATCCCTATTTGACTGCTGTGGCTAAATGTCATTTTGACTTCAAAGAGGCGTCTAAAACTGTTCCAAACCACTTATATCAGCTTTACTGTAACAAAGAAAGCCATAGTTCATGGCAAAACATGCTTTGCTCTCAGCTTTTCATAATTAGGTATGCTGCTGTAGTTTATAGTCTTCTAAGCTAGATGGCTTCTTATAGAAGAAATTCTGGTCCTCTGCCCAAGTCTTGAGAAATAATTTGGGATAGGAGAGGGAACTAGCATTTAAAAATAAATTTCCCTCTGCCATGCAGAATTTACCATCAAGTTCTCCTTCACTTCTTGCCAGTGAGGCTGTGTCTCAGGGGTGCTCTCCGACCAGTTCATCCTCCTGATGGATGTGTCTGGGTAGAGCAGTGAGAGGGACTTTGAGGCACCACCTACACGAGGGAGGGTTTTGTGTGAAACAGGATGGCAGAGTGAGGTGCAACTACCAAGTACAAGCTCAGTTAAAGTTCATGCTGAAGAAGAGATGTATTAGTAGTGCTATGTTATATAAGAAAGATTTCTGGGTGACTTTAATGAAGGTAATAATCGCTCACAAGACTTTAAAATGGTCTGTATTTACATTCATAATGTTATTAAACAAAGATACTGGTCCAGCATGGGGACTGCCAGACTGATGAGTGCAACAGGAGCAGCTGGAACAGGCTGACATGACTTCCTCATAGTTTAAGGGTTAAATCAAGATGCAGTAAGCTTCAGAAAGCACACTGCCAAGACAAAATTAGGTGATTACAAATGAACGAGGTTGGCCAGGCTGACAAGATGTGTTTATACCTTTACTTTGGTTTCATTAACATTCATGGATTAAACAGTCAGATGTAGCAACAAATGTTTTTCTTCTGGTTCTGCCACTAGTTAAGTCCATATGAACAGAGTTAGTTAATAATTTTTGTAAGCAACTGTGAGATTTTTCTTCTGAGAGGCTATTGAACTGCTGAATGTGTTTTGCTCCTTTTTGCTGTGTGTTTTTTGTTGATTCTGTTTTTGGTTTTTTTAGAGGTGGGAGATAAGCCGTTCCCAGGCCATTTGCAGGCTGAGCCTACATTCGAGTAGCCCATTTCAATACCTAAAGCTCTGAAAATGTGAAAGTGAGGGTTGAATACTCAAACTAAATCGTATCTTAATGACCACAGTAGCTTTTTATGTGAGACCATTTTACTGAAATGTGTATTTAGTGAAAGAAATTCAAAATACAGTTACACTTACCTTTGAAATAATGCAAGTTGCACAATACTCTTTAAAACTTGATGACTAGTATTATCTCATGAATACCAGGGAGCCACATTAAGGGTTTCAACCCCCACCATGTATTCCCACACAACATACAACTTATCTATGTAAATGTTGCGTTAATGTTTATTTGCACTGAATAACAGAACAAAGTCTGATATGCTGCTTTGATTTCTATCATAAAGGTCAGC